>OY728167.1:438126620-439534255 GCA_963277665.1 Viscum album | reverse complement strand
ATTATCATTCACTATATGCAGCATCGTATTATCTCACATTATACGCTACACTGACTAGGCTTTTGTTACCCATAAGATAGACCTTCCTCGATAGTTTGCGTTGTATGTAATACTGAGCTTCACTAAACTATGATATATTATTAAAATATTATTATTCAATAGGATACAATCTAGACATTATGAGTATTAATAACCACATTTTTAATATTATATTACATTAATTTTCATCTAATGTATTTTATAGAACATGATATAAGAACAAATTCAATTTTTTAGATAAAAGAAGTAATTTTCACGAAATTCAGTTTTGTTGTATTTTGATGGTGCAACAATTATGAATATAGTTTTTATTACTTTAATGTATAATATTTGAAAAAATAAATGTCTTATTTGGAATTTTATCATCAAAATTATCATTGGATTAATTTTTATTATTTTTTTGATAAAATTCATATTTTAATTAATAGTAAAAAATACTGCCATTTAATTCAAAAATTCATTTTCATCTAATTTATTTTTATATTTATATTACATTTTTCCTTGGTTTTAAAATATAATTGTGTTATTTTTTATCATTTAATTAAATTTTTTCCATTGGACATATTTTCAATTTTATATTGAACATAGATACATGTAAATCTTTTAATAGCTTTTACTTCTTAAGAACTCGCTTTCTGGTTTTAACAACAGGAATTAATTTAAAATTAATTAATAAAAATATTGTGTTATGATTTTGAAAAATGGATTCCATATTTTGAAAAATTGGTTAATAAATAGGTTAATAGGTTACTTTTTTTGGATATTATGAATAGTAACTACTGTAATTCATTATTTACCACATTTAAAGGTAAATCTTGTAAATTAGGGTAACAAACAATATGATAAAAATAATAAATTTACCATATTACTTAAAAAACACTTGTTGGATGAATTAAAGTTGTCCAATATTACCTAAGGGTAGTAATTGATTCATTCAATTGTCTTTTGTTCATGAAGGTGATGTAATTATAATTAAAACAACAGAAAGTGACAACATGTCACTCTCATATATCATCTAAGTATAATAATTTTAATATAGTGATAAACAATATAAATCTTAGAAAATAAATATCCTCAATAATTATAATGAATTTACCTATATCTTGTTAATTTATTCAGAATAATTTTGAGGTTAAATAATTACCATTAATGATGACATAATCATGATGTAGAAATTATTTTATTGATAGAAAAATCAAATAAATGGTTATAAAAATATTCAAATAAATATCATATGAACTGATTAATATTCTCCACAAATTTTATAACTGAATATGACATGTTAGGTGTGTATTATGTTTTTTTTTCGAATTTATCTTACGTGTTTATTTTATTTAATGTCATATAAAATATTACTGTAAGAATTGACACTATCGATATTTTATAAAAACATCATATTATTAATTTATTTAGAAATAAAAAAAATATTTAAAAATTACAATGTTCAAATTATGTGGTCTATAATGTCATAAAGTATATAATTATTGTCAATTAACAACACATAAGTAAATATTTATAATGATTTTATATCTAGAATATTATTACCACAAATAAAATTAAATATAATAAATATGGATAAATCAAAATGATAAGGTTTCAAATAAAATAAAAACATGTAAAAATTTTTTTGGTTGAAAATATTTCAACCAATAATAATATTATATTTGATATAAATATGTATGGAACCAGTATAAACCAAAAATAAATTTCTCATAAATTAATATTTCAAGACTTTCCTAAAGTGCCCCTACTCCTTCTTATAAAAGGCCACCACCTCTACTCACATACTCACACATTTGAAGCCCTTTGGATCATCCGAACTCTGCTAAAATACACTCCAAATATCCCTAAATTCCACTTAGATTCCACACTTTGTGAAGAAAGCTATCTTAGTGAGTCTTTTTGTGCAAATCAAAAGGAGATACTCGAAAAAGTGGTAATTTTTTTATCACCACTTTCAGAATTCTGTTTTCTTCTACATCATCTTATTATGTTTTTTCCATATTTAAGTAAAAAAAGTATCATATACATTATTATATGTTTTTATAACTATGTTACAACCTCATACCTCATTTTATCCATCCTATGAATAACAATATCACCATGCGTGTGTACGTACGACTTACCATCTCCACACCGTGGTGTAATTTGTTATTCAACATTATATTTTTTATGGGTATACTTGTGTGTATGATGGATTTAAATAATGAATATAATATTTTAAATACTATTTATAATTAATATACCATCCAATTACATACAATTTAACCATTAATTTAATGATATCATTGCTTGTGCGTATGTATGGCTTACAATCTCCACGACGTAATAAGATTCACTCTCCACGTTAACCACTCAAGAATTATTATAAATATATATAATAAATAAAAATTAAAAATATGACATAATAATTCTACTACATTTATGTATATATATATATATATTATTTACTTTCTTTTAATCAATTCAATAAGGAAACAGAAATATCGTTCATCCGTATGTAAGACCTACCTTATCCAAGAATGGTGTATTCCATTTCATTTATCTATCTATTATATATATTTATATACTGAATATTTATGATATATAAATCATGTTTTACATTATGGAATTAAAAAATTAACGATCTATGTAATATGATCAAGAATAAAAATTCCAAACATGTACGATAAATAAAATGACTGTTATCCAAAACGTTTCTTTAACATGAAATTGATAAATGAACCGGAAATATAAAGTCATCAGTGAATAATATATGATATTATAAATATTAATATGGTTTTTTTCAAGTTAATAATATGTTTACACCCACTATACATGTGTTTTAGATACATACGAAGAATATTATTTCTAAGGTATGCGATAATTTTGTAATTTCAATTTTATCTGAGATTGTTTATACGTAAGTATTTAGTGGGGACATATTTATCATTCATGTACATGTTTTCTAAAATAATGCTTTCATAAATTTTTTTCTATTTTTTTATATATTATTAAATTCATTTTTACCCATTTTTGGATTTTACTACATGGTATGGAAGGAATCATTCTTTTGTTTACCATACAAGGTAGTTTTTGACTTTTCCAAAAAAAGTATAAGGAGAATGTTTTTTAACTTATAAGGAATGAATGTATTTTTACGGTTCCATGAAAACTTATTTCCATGAATAATAATATAAACTATTTAATTTTTATTTTCATATAAATCCTTTTCTGTAAAAGTTGCACATAATTTTGACAAAAGAAAATGTTTTTGAAGATGAAATGGTATTTTCCTTGTGAATTTTGTTCAAGTGTTTTCTAAATATTATTTTCCATCTAAGATCACGTTTTAAATAGGGTTATTTTTCTATCCCAATTATTAATATGTTTTTATTTTGTTAATGATGTAATGATCTTTTATATGGATTTTCTTATGATGGAATGATGTTTGAGAAACCCATTTTATTTAATGGGTTATGCTACGATTAATGATTTATGTTTTTGTTGCACATGTAAGAATGATTTCATTATGATATGGGTGTGACCTATATCTCCCTCAAAGTCATTGGGTAAACATTTATATCTCATGAGATAGACATGAATAGAATGAAAAGTAAATATGGTTCAGTAATACAAGGCTAGAATGAAAGTAAATCCGTTTCAGTTATACATGGTTGGACTGACAAATAAACCATGTTTAGTAATGAAAATTTTCCACTATGACGGTCTTGGAGGCAATATCTTGGCTACTATGGAAATCATATTATGTACTTATTTGTTTTCCACAATTACATTTTTTATTCCAATACAATTTTCTTATGGTTCATGATTCCATTATCATTTATTCCATATGAACTACCATGATTTATTTCATGACTCAAAATTTTGGTATATATTAAAGGAGTTATGTTATTTTAAAAATTTTATGTTCATGTTTTTAAATTATATTGTTTATGCTTTATAAGATAGTTTCCATGATTACCCATAGTGAGCATTTGAGCTCACCACTTTTCATGTTTCATTTTCCCTAGGATTTGAAGAAGGGTACTAAGCAAGATGTGTCAAAAGGGGGTTCTTGTTATGAAGGATTAAGGAGGAGACAATGTGGATGTTTTATGAACCATTTGTTTATGTTTTCAGTTTCCAAAGGCACTAAACTAATATGGTCTTTGGGATTATATTTTTATTCCTAAAAACTAATTTAATATACAAATATTTCAATCTTGGGTCATTATAATGGAGCCACATTGGTGTGATAATGACATGTTATAATAATTAATTTAATTTAATGAGAAATATAACAAAAACATGCATCTTTTTACTAAAACGATTTTACTATAGAGTTATATAACTAATCTCTATAAAAATAAATATTAATTAGAAATATAAATTTATTTCCTACATCATTATATTTTTTTAATATATTTTAGCCATTAAATAAATAAATTTATTTATGATAGAATGATGTTGTATTGATTACCTTATTAATGAAATATTGAAATAAATGATATTATAAACATTAAAATAACTATAATTTGAAAATTTTGAATCAATAAACAAATTTTTTGAATGAAATAGACCTTTTATGTATGACTAAATTCTTTTTGTTTGATCTAATAATGTTGTTAGGAAATTAAAAAAATAAATTACAAAATAGTGTCAAAATTTTCATTTAACATTTTTTAAAACAAATAATATTTTATTAAATGATATAATATTCCTAAAAATCCATTATTAATAAAACATACATATATGATGTTATATATTTCATTAATGAAACAATTTTTGTTGTCTTTTCATTTCATAGTAATTATAGTAACCATATATTATGAAAATATAAGAAGACATGGTAAGATATATTGTTTTTAAATAAGGGTTAAATCTTGTATATATGGTTAATTTTTTAACCTAAACTTGTATAAAACCAATTGGTTGAGAGGATTTAGATACTAAATCATCTTATCCTTTAAATATACGAAATAGAACTTTTATAATTCGAAAATAGACTTTTAATAATATAATATTTGTAAGAATTCCTAAAGTGCCCATCCACCCTATTATGAAAGGCCACCACCTATACCCACTTACTCACACCTCTCAAGCACATTGGATCATCCAAAATCTGAAAAATATGATCCCACAATCCCTAATTTAATACTTAAATCCTTAACCGTGGAATAAGGAATCTCATTTAATCCTTTTTGATCAAATCAAAAAGAGTTACCTGATTTATAGGTTACATCTTCTCTCAAACTCCTTCTAGTTATTTTCCTTCTACATCTACCTAATCTCTATTTATTCCATTATTTAATAACATACCTAGTATAATACATATAATAGGATGTTTCTATGTTATGTTTTTGGCCTATACTTGCACACACCACCATCTAATGGATATAGAACATATTGTTTCTGTGTATGGTGAACAATTAGCTTCCGAAAATATGATTGTTCAAATTGTATCCTACCAATTATCATGGTGTCCATTAATATTAAACTATATTTATATATGATATAAATTATATTTATATTGTCTATATTCTTATTTAATTTTTATTTACATAATAACTCTATGCTTTTCATAATTTTTAAATATGGTAATTTAATTTAAGGAAGTGTGGACTACCGCCCACTCAATGTGATATGACTCATTCATGCCATACATGGAACCTATAATGGATGGGATTAATGAAAATATGAAACATATATATAATATATATTATAATAAAATTATATTATACCTATGTTTCAATAATTTTTCATTCCTTTAATATGACAATGAAATGAAAGTAGTGTTCATTTGTACGTACGACCTACCGTCTCCTTGAGTAGTGCATTTCATTACATATCTAAAAATGTTATGGAATATTCTAAAAACATATATAATGAATATATATGATATTTAAATCATTTATATTATTCTTAATATGATGGAATTTTACAACAAGGACAATTTACATCAAAACATGTTCATTTTTCACTCATGTACCGAATATAGACAAAATGATTGATATGAACATAAATAATTATAATAAATTTATAACATGATAATATTTAATATTAAATGAATAACAAACATGAAAAATTTTCTGATGTAGGTATAAATTAACATAATTTTATTATTCAGGAATATAATTAACGAACAAGATAAGTCAGATTAGAGGTAAGAAAATACTTCTCAATATCTTTTCATTGAGGCAAATTTTGAAAATATACGTAGACTTCTTTTATATAGTGTATAATAAATAAAACTAAATTTTAATTTCATTCAAAGTTTTCAAAAGGAAAAGTTTTTCTACGAATTATTTTACTAAATGTCAATAGGAATGTTATTAACATATACAGTGAAAATGGTTTCTCTACCGCCATAACAGTTATTTCATATTTGGATTCCTTTATAAGACATAATATTTTTTTAAAAATTAAAATAAATACCTTATTTTATTTTTGGGGGGTTTTTATTACTGAAAATGACTTTTAATTTCAATTTTCTATTTCACTATTTTGAAAAGTTATATTGTGATTAGAAATGAAATTTAATGAGTGAAATGATGATAATTGCAATATTTTATGTTGTATGATTATATAATGGTTCTTGAACATCTAATGAGTGGTTATGTGATAAACCAATGATGGGTGGCTATGTGATAAACCAAATATGGGCACTTCTATGATAAACCAAGGATCGGTAATTGTGTTACAACCTCTAATTAATTGGGTATGGAAGTAGGTGTTATTTATATACCATTTAGTGATATGTTTATATGTTGGTCGTATGGGTATTCCATTATGTGATATGTGTGGAAATTAAATGTATGATTATTCTATTTTAGTATTTCTATATCCCAAGTAACATTTAAATTTTATTTGTTGATTTCTATCGGATTTATGGAAGTATTTTTGTTACAAAAGGGTAATCAATGATATTTTATTAAGTGAAGTATATTTAGTACTTCTTAATGGTGAAAAGTAATACCTTATGATAATTTAATCATGGTATTCTTTTTTTCCGAAGACTAACAGTTTCTTTTTTCTGTGTCCCTTACTATGATTTTTATGCTCATCACATGTTTTGAATTGCTTTTCATAGGACCTAAAGAATAATAGAGTCAATGATGGGATCATGGAAAAGTTACGTTGTTAAAACATGAAACAATACAAGTATTTTTAAAGAGTTTTTGTTTTATGAAAAACATGGATGGTGAGTAAGAGTTTCTACTTGTGATATTTACTTTTCTATGTATGAGTTATGACCTAATTTTCTAAGGATCTAAACTTGAAAAGAACCTCGAAGTGAATTAATGTCAAATTATCAACTTAACTCATGATTAAGTAATTTTTAAGGTTGGGGAATTATTATTGGTATCAATTATTGGTTTATATAACTTTAAAGCTTATACTATAGGTTAATAGAGAATCCATTAAATATTATTACTTTATGGTGATATTAAACTGACATAGAAATTGAATATTACCACATTTCTTCTTCTAATATTTGTTTGTTTATAATGGTTTTACACAGAGAAAACATGGATTCTATGTTGGGAATGCATATAGAGTGATGGCCCTATTTTTTGAGGCAATAAATAGTGGTGGTTTCCATGCATGAGATCAACCAGATCAACTTTAGAGGAATATGTTGATAGTGTATCATTTCATGAGTCAAGTCCCCACATCATTCTGAACATCATCTGACCATGTGCTAGCTGAAGAGTGGATAAAAGACCTAGAAATTATTTTTGATGTAATTATATGTTTAGAAAATCAAATGGTTATTCCTAATTTTTATCATTTGGATAGTGATGTCAATTAGTGGTGGAAAATGATTAAAAATATGATATAAAGTGAATATGTTGATTCCATGTAATGGGATGAATTTAAGAATATATTCCTTGAGAAAGTTTTTCCTAAGGATGATCAAATTAGTATGGAAAAAAAATTATTTCAATTTAGGAAAAATTAGGAAGATTATGTCGATAAATATAAAGAAAATTTCATCCATTTTCCGAGTTACATCCCATATTTTATCTAGCATATTAATAGTATGATAAATCGGGTTTACTCATGATTGATGTTCAAATATCAAAGGGCGTTAGCTTCTTGTGAGTTCAAAAGCTATGAGAAAATTTTCTGATGTCCTGAGATGGTAGAAATAGAGTCATTAATAAGTTCTTTTATCAGTTTATAGTTGTTCTTATAGATGATATTTTGGGATATTCTGAAATCTTGGAGGAACATGACAGTCACATAAGAATTGTGTTGAAAACCATAAAGGAAAACTAAATATATGGAATGTATAGTAAGAGTGAATTTTGGTTGCAACCAATTTCTTTCCATGGTAATATTTTTTTTAATGATGGCATAACTATTGACACTTCTAAAACAAAATTTGTTGAAGAGTTCCCAAGACCAATCAATATCAAATATATTCATAGTTTTCTTTGATTAGCGGGTTATTACTGGAGGTTTGTTGAAAACCATTCTTGGTTATCGATCCCACTAAATAAGCTGACACGTAAGGGAGTTATGTTCATCTAGGAAAATGATTATAGTGACTGTTCTCAGGAACTAAAAACTGGATTGGTAAATTTTCTAGTTTTTGACCTCCTGTCTAGAAATGTAGAATTTTTTATCTATAATAATGCATCATTGAAAGGAATGGGTTTTAACCTAATGTTGAATGATTTGGTAATTTCCTATGCTTCATGACCGTTGAATCCTCATGAGTTAAATTACCCTGCACATGATTTGTAATTAGCTTCTACTATTTTCACATTAAGATTCTGGAGTCATCATGTGTATGGTGTAAAGTGTTAAATATATACTGATCACAAAATTTGAAGTATATTCACTTACAAATAATTAAACATGAGATAGTGGATATGATTGGAATTAATCATCGATTATGATTACACGATTCATTACCATACATGAATGGAAAATAAAGTGGTTGTCACATTGAGTTCAAAGAGTAATGCTACATCAACCATGCTATATTTGGAATGATATCCTTTGGTTTCTGATTTGATGAATATTGGATTGGCTATTTTTGGTGCATGTAATTACTCTATTTTGTTTTAGGTGGCAGGGAAATCATATCTATAAAAAAATTAAGAAAGTTTAGAGAGAGGATGGTGAGTTGCAGAAAATGATAAAATTGGTTCAGAATGGTACGATACATGAATTTAACATTGATAAAGACTGTGTTTTGTGGGTTCTAAAGTGATTATCTGTTCCTTGGGATTTAAAGTTGAAGAAATAGTTGTCATGTGAATCTAATAGTTCTCTGTTTTATGTTCATCCTATTAGTATTAAGATGTATATATATCCTCAAAAGTATTATTAGTGTGATGGAATAAAAAGAGATATTGTTGACTTTACAATGAAGTGTTGGAATTATCAACTGGTTAAAGTAGAATGGTTGTTACCGAAAGTGATGCTTCAACCTTTTTTAGTGCCAGAGTAGAAATGTGAAAATATATCCATGGATTTGATTGTGGGATTACAAAAGAATTCTTGAGGTTACAATGCAATCTTTGTTATTTTAAATCAATTGAATAAATATGCTTAGTTTATTCCTATTCGAGATACACTGTCTCTATGTCAACATTGTTGATTGTAGATTAAGTATATAGTTTTGTGACATAGATTTTCACTCTCTATTGTATCTTATCATGATCCTTGGTTCAGTTCTAAATTTTGGAAGGGACGTTATAAGTAATTGGAAAATGAATTAAATTTGAATACATCTTTTCTTCCTTAATCAGATGGGCAGTCAGAATGAACAATTCAGACAGTGTAGAATACGCTATGTGCTTGTTCAGTGGATTACGAATGGAGTTGGGATCCACATACTTTTTTGGATGAGTTTTATTATAATTAAATTTTTCATTCTAGTATATTGATCGAACCATTTGATGTATTATATAGAAAGATGTGTCAAACTACAATTTTTTGGGATGAAGTAGGTGAAATGATGTTTATGGGACCATAATTTTTAGAATAGACTGTAGTAAAAGATCAGTTGATTAAAAAGCACATGAGGATAGCTTAGAGTAAGAAGAAAAGTTATGTGGATAACTGGAGGAAGGATATTTCATTCATTGTAGACGATGATGTCTTTCTCAATGATTCTCTATGGAATAGTGTGATGCATTTTGGTAAGAAGGGAAATCTGAGCCCATAGTTCATCTGACCCTATGAAATCTTGGGGAATGTTGGATCAGTTACCTAAAAAGTGTATTTACCTACACGTGTATCCCAGGTAGACAATTTTTTTCATTTTTGAATTTTGAGAAAGTATATAAAGATATAAATCATGTTTTTAGTCCAGAGGTAGTTTAGTTAGAAGAGAATATTTCTCCTGAGGAATAACCAGTAATGATTTTTGACGATAGAGAACAAGTGTTGAGGAATAAGGTGATTCATTAGGTAATGGTTTTATGGAAAAACTATATTTTTTAAGAGGAAACATGGGAATCTAAAAATGATATGTGAGAAAAATAAACACACTTAATTTATAATTAAATAAAATTATGGGGACAAAATATCCAAAAGGGTTTAAGGATGTAACATCCCATGTATTTATAAAATAACAATTTTTCATATTTACGAATAAGATATAAATTTTATGTTAAAGCATTCAATTTTTCCAAAAGAATACTCAACATGAAACAACGAGTATCTCCGAAATCTTACGTTGCACACAACATTGAGATATAACAAAAAATAATAGAATAATACTATTATTAGTTTAAATGGCAGTTAACACCAAGTAGTTGTATTGTATGGAATGAATATCACTAACTAAAAAATGATTATACATGTTTGATAAAAGATTTTACATTTATCTAATAAATTATAGAGGCTTAAAATGAAAAATAATACAATTTCAATCATAAAACTCTCTAATATTTTAAAAGGTTTTTTACCACCGTTTGATGGAAAACCATTTTCAAATCAAGTTTTTGTCACTTTTATATGTTTTATTTGAAAAAAATAATCTTATTATTTATAATAAGGACATCAAAATTCAATTTGGTTGAAATTTTGGTATTTTTCTTAAAAAATCCTTATTTTAATGAATATTGAAAAATACTGCGTTTTAATTCAAAAAACCCTTTCATCTAATTTATTTATATAGTTAAATTATCCTATTAATTAATTTTAAATTGTAATTTGGTTTTGTTTTTTTCATTTAATACAATTTTGTTCTTTAGAAGTAATTTTTCATTTAAATTTGACATAAACAAATTTCAATCATTAGATAGTTTTTGCTTCTTAAAAACTCACCCTCTGGTTTTAACAAGTAGAATTAATTTTAAATTAATTACTGCAATTTATATTCTTTCAATTTGGAAAAATGGATTCCATATTTGGAATAATATTTTGAAAATTATGTAAATAGTTCACCTTTGTTTTTAAAAATTATGAATAGTAACTTCAAAAATTATTTCTATTTACTAGGGTTAAAGGGTAAAATTAGGTAAATAAGGGAAAAATACTACTATAATAAAATAAAACTACCCTAAAACATGTCCAAAAACCATTCGGATTGGTATGTCTTACCATCAGAACCCATAGGTCGATTTTAGGACCTCATGGAGCCATATAGGTGTGATTATGACATTTTATAATAATTAATTTAATGTAAAGTTAAATATATAATAAAGATATATCTTTTTACAAAAAAATTCTAATATAGGGTTATATAACTGATATCTATGAATATATATAGTAATTGAATAGATTAATATATTTACTATGTCATGGTATTTTTTCCTAATTTTTAGCCCTTATATAAATATATTTATTTGTGACACAATGATGATGAAAGGATTGCGTTATTAATGAAATATTCAAAAAATTGTTTTATAAATATTAAAATAAATTTAACATGAACATTTTGATTCTATACATGAATTTTTACGAAGAAACTTCCATGTGAGGGGGGAGTTAATTCAGTAGTTTTGATGGAATAAATTTGGTTATTACATTATCCAAAATCAATTACTGAAGTATAAAAATTGACATAAATGTGTTTTGAAAACAAGTACAATTTTATTAAATGATATAACAGGCCTATATATCCATGATTCGGACAAATTACATATATAATGTTAAATATTTAATTAATAATCCACTTTTGGTTTTATTGCCAATTTATAGTAACTATAGTAACCATATATAAAGAAAAGACAAGAAGATGTGGTAATAGATAATTTTTTTTAACTAAGGGATAATGATAAAAGATAAGATTAATTTTGTGACCTAAACTTATTAAAACCCTATTGGTTGAGTGTTTTTTGACCCATAATCATCTTATTAATTAAATATAATACATTCTAACTATTTTAATTATAAATAATTATTTTAATAAAAAAATATTTCAAGGCTTCTCAAAAGTTCCCATCCTCCATCTTATAAAATTATACCACCTATACCCATATACTCACAACATTCAATCCGATTAGATTATCCAAATTATACTAAAATAAACTTCCAAAATCCCTCCATTCCTCCTAGAATCCTTATAATGGGTAGACCTAAACTAAATAAATCATTTGGCTCAAATCAAAAAGAGTTACCTGATTTAGATGTAACATCTTCTGAAAATCTCCTTTAATTTATTTTCCTTCTCCAACCCCATAACCTATTTTTATTCCATTATCATAGAACAAAACCTGTATACTCAATATTTTAGGATATTTTTTGGATAAGGTTTTGATAAAAACTAACACACAGCTCTATCTAATGGATATAGAACATACTATTTATGTGTGTGGTGAACTACTACCTCGAAAAAGGATTATTCTTCAAATTTTATCTTACCACCTCTCAGAGTGGAAATTATGATGAAAATATATTTATATATTATATATATTATATTTATATTATCTCCATTCTTATATATTTTTTATTTCCAAAATACCTTTATTCTTTCCATAATGTGTAAATACGATAATTTCATTTGAGGATGTGTGGACTACCGCCCCCTCAAAGTGACATAACACATTCATTCCATGCATGGATCACATAAAGGATAGAATTAATGAACTTATTTAACATATATAACATAGATAATATACTTAAATTATAGTATACCTATGTATCATTTAGTTTTCATTCATTTAATATGACAAAGAAATGAATGTAGCGTTCATGCGGACGTATGACCAACCGTCTCCAAGAATGGTTCATGTCATTTCTTATCTAAAAAAATTATTGACTATTATAAATACATATATACTAGATATAAATTATATATAAATATTGAATAAAATTCTTGAGATTATTTAATTTTACCACTTGGACAATTTATATCAAAACTAGTTAATTTTTTGACTCAAGTACCAAATATCGACAAAACGGCTGATTTGAATGTAAATAATTATGTAATTTTTATAGCATGATAATAAGTAATATAAAATGAATAATATTCAAAAAAAATTCTATATCAAGTATAAATTAACCTAAAATTACTATTCAAGAATATAAAGAACAAACGAGATAGGCCAGATTCGATGTAAGGGACTTCGTCTAAATCTCCATTCGTTGAGGCATATTTGATAACATACACCACCTTCTTTTATGCGATGTATAATAAAATAATATTAATTTTAATTTCATTCAACTAATTTCAAATGAAATCCTTTTTCTATGATGTGTTCTACTAAAAGTCAAAAAGGAAGGTTTTTGACATATGCGGTGACAACGACTTCTCGGCTGCTGTAACAGTTATGTGGAATTTGGCTTCCACTGTAAGACAAAATGTTTTTAAAAAGGCAAATAAACCTCTTATCTACTTTTTGGGTGTTTTGTTACTGAATATTAATTTTAAAGCGGATTTATTATTTCGATATCTTGAAATGATTTATTCGGATTGCAAATGAATTTTTAGGTGTGAAATATAGATAATTGCAGTTTTTATGTGTTATGATTATATAATGGTACTTGGATATTTTATTGGTGGTTACATGATAAAACAAAGATGGTTGGTTACGTGATAATCCAAATACATTTTGTTTGGTGATAATCCAAGGATGGGGGGTTACATTATATCCTCAAATTCATTGGCTATGGAAGTAAGCCATATGGCTATTCCATTTGGTGATATGTATGAAAGTCAGCAGTAGGGATATTCTATTTAGTGACATGTGTGGATGTTGACATTATGGTAATTCGATTTAAGTATGTCTATTTCCAATGTTACCTTTATATGTTATTTGTTTCATTATATGGGATTTATGGTAATATTTTTGTTACCAAAATGGTAATAAGTGAGCTTATATCCAGTAAATTATATTTACTACTTTATATAGTTAAAAATAATACATTATGATAAATTATTCATTGATATCATGTTTTCCCAAGACTAACTGTTTTCCTTCTTCGTGTACCCCTTACTGAGATTTTAAGGCTCATGCCAATATTTGAAATATTTTTTCATAGGACATAAAGAATAATAGAGTCATGGATTGAATCCAGTAAAAGTTATGCTGTTAAAATATGAAATGATACCAAGTTTCTTTTTAAAGGGTTTTAGTTTGATGAAGAAAAATGGTTAGTGAGTAGAAGTGTTTACTGGTAATATTTAAATGTTTTGTATGAGTTATGGACTAATTCTCTAAAGCTCTAAACCTGAAATGATCCTTGAATTGAATTTATTACAAATTATCAAATTAACACATTATTAAGTAAGGATTTAGGCTGGGGACTTATAATACACTCAAAATAAAAGTGAATTGGTGCATTAGAACAAATAAGTCTCAATAGAATGAAAATTGAGATGAAATTCTTATACATAGGAATCGAAATACCCAAAAGTAATAATAATCAAATGAATCTTTTAAATAACATGAAAATAGAATAATTCATGATATATTATTTCAATATGGATAGTGGATACGCCACAAAAATACAAATGTGTTTAATATGTCATTTATCTCATTGATTTAAAAAGTGAGATGAAAATACCTTACAAGTTTAGTACCAAATGAATTAGAAGCCCCAATGTTAATAATCAATAAATAAAAAATTAAGATACAATGAAGATAATATATTTCATGATATTATATGTCAATGTGGCAATATATAAAATATATATTATAAATTAGGTTCACAACCATAATGTATGCCTCATAGAAAGGAAAGTGAGACAACAATACTTTACTTTGAGTTTCTTTTAATGTGAACATCCTTAAACATCCTTTATAATAAATATATGTCAATTATTTAAATTTTTTAGAACCTTTTTCATGTTTATAATAATATTTATTTCACTTAATAACATTTTGTATTAAAAAAATGTACTTATGTTTAAGTCGGCTGTTTTGACTAATTTTGGTTTATGTGTCAAAAACAACATTGGTATGTCAACTATGTTGAAAGGGGTCATTATATAATATCTCCAGAATAATTACCATGAAATAATTATTATTTTTATAAGTAAATTATACTTTTAAAACCAATCATTAAATATTATTATGAAAAATGGACCAATATTACAATCATGGAGATAGTAGCTCGTATGTAAGACTAAATAATGTTCCAATTTTTCAATGATCATTATGGAAACTAGTTATGTAACACTATATCATCAAAAAAAGATAATTATATTGAAAAATAATGTTTTCTTTAGTCATATATACTTATATATTGGATTTTAATCATGTAATAGGAATGATATCATGTGTAGGAGGCGATAGTCCACACATCCACGGACGACGTTAACACATTTTAAGTGTGTGAAATGGTGAAAAAGATAATAAAATATATTATAGTTCAAGAATATCATATAGATGTTTCTCATTTTAGATATAATTAATTATTACCATCCTTTATTCATTCCATGTATCGGTTGAATCAATCACATCGCTTTGAGGGGGCGGTAGACCACACTTCCCCAAACGATGTTATCATTTTTACAAAAAACGAAATGTATTTAGATATGTGTTGTAAAATATTAGAGAATAATAGATAAATTGTAAATATTATATATAATATAAAAAAATATAGTTTCCATCACAATGGGAACCATGAGAGGTGGTAATGGAATATTGAATAATCATCGTTTAGTGGGGTTGTAGTCCGTCATGCACGTAAATTCTATGTTCATTACACATTATATGGAAGAGTGTGTAAGTGTAGGTCATATAAATAGAATAAAAAAATAATAGTACATTTAGGGTAGTGGGTATTTTATAAATTTATGGAATAATATGATTTTACGAAGTGGATAAAGAATATAAATGAACGGATTTTGAGGGAAGGTGTTACCTCTTAATCAGGTAAATCCTCTTGGTTTGCACAAAAGGGCTTCCATGGAAAGATTTAGGACTAAGAAAACTTTAAAAGAAGATTTGAGGGATTATGAGGAGATTTTATTGCAGTGTTTTGTGTGGCCAAAATGGTTTTATATATGTGGGGAGGTGGGAGGAAAGGCGGCCTTTTATAATGGAGGAGGAGTGACACTCTTGTAGTATTTTAGAAAAAAGGAACCCCACAAAAGTTTTTTATTGGAAGTGGGTTAATAATAGCCAAAAGTGGAGTAATGGAAGTATATGGTGTAAATATGGCCCAAAATGGAATTTTTAAAAGTTTATAGGTTGTTTTGGGCCTTATGGTTATGGTTTAGTCCCATATTATCCTTAATTTAACATTAATCATTGTAAATAATTATAAGTACATTGAATAATATTTTTAATAAAAAATAATATGAAATTAATAGAAATTATAAATTATTATTATTACAAATGTGGAATACATTTTTTCAAATTCCAATAATAGATGTGGCAAAAATTAAATAAAAATTAATCCCACAGCTGGGATGAGAATCTGTATTTTTTAAAGTAAAAATGTTAAAATGTTTTCTATTTTTTATAGACAATATCTAAAATAAATTGATTAAAATGGAATAAAGTGTATTATGTGAAAAAATAGTCATATAATTAAACTTTAAGTGAAATTTAATTGTAAATTTATCCGTATAAATAAATTATATTTAACGTAGTTTTGAATAAAATTTCGTTATTGGCATTAAAAATTGAAATTTCAGAGACAAATACAAAAAATTCACCTTAAACTAATTATTATGTTCCCCATTAAAATATGATGTAAAATTTGACAAATTAAATAAATTAATGTTTCATAATTCATATTTAAAATGGGTTCACCATTAAAAAGAGGTAAAAGTGCCTTAATAATAATATAGGATTTTATGTGTAATAGTGTGTTTATTATTATATTATGACTATCAAACCTATTGGATGACTATGAAAAATATTTTCTTAAATATATAATATATATATTTCATTAATTTTATTACCTAATTTTAAATAATTTATTTTATTACGGAAAAATTCCTTTGGGAGCATAAAAAGAATAATATTTACTTTATATTCAATTAGTTTATATTTTTATTTATAAATAATTGGTAACATTTTAATTCATTTTATGTTTTTTAAAACATATATTTTCATAATTTAGTTAATAATATTCATAAACTCTAACATGACTACAAGGTTATGTATTTTTATATTAAATATTTATATTTTAATAATATATTATTTTCCAGTAAAACTCGGTCTTGTGTGTATTGCATGACATTGAAGAAACTCTTTGTTTCATCTGTCTCACACTAACTAATTTTCATGAGCATCACAAAATATAAAATATATTAAATTTACATAAAATAGTTAATATATGATAAATTCTCAGAAGATTATATTCCCTTACATGCTTGGGGTTGTGTGCCATTAATGTTATCGAATACAATTTTCCTAATTTAGATTTCTAGGGCATTACATACCCAGCCATAAAACATAAGTGGAATTCATTAGAAATTTATTTCCCAACCCATTTCAATTGTCCATGTGTGTGTGGGGGGGGGGGTTATTTTTTCAGATCATCCAATGAATTAGAAATATTGAAGTTTATATGATTTTTGTCTTGAGTTTCAGAACCCATAATAGTGGAATAGTGAAGTCACCACACTCTATAATATAATATTATTTAACATTAAACATAATAGTAGTTTTAGTTATCTAAAGTAGAGTGTCTGTATCCATGAGATAATTTTTCAAAATTTCCCTACAAAATTAAATAGTTAAAAATTCAGTTATTCTATTTTTGAGTGCCAGTAGATCAACTATACTCATATAGTCCATGTTTGGAGAAAGATTCATAGTATTTTTTTAGTATGTCTAGAAAGATATAGTACCAATAGTTTAGGTTAGATTTCATAATGAGTAACCATTTAGAATTCTATATGATGTTAATAATAGTGTTCCATATATAATGATAGATAGATGATTCGAAGTAATGTGGGTATCCATTCAATATCCTCATCTTGAAACTACCTAATAAAAAATCCCAAGATGGTTCAGTAGAAATCATAAGGTTTGATTTTAATTCATTTAGGATGCTGCCAATAAATATCCAAGGATAATTGATTCCAAGACACCCATCTCAATGGGAATGATTAATCCCTTCCATGAAAAATATATCAATTTCTTTTCATGAACTAACCCATTCCATATAATGTTCATGGTCATTCATTAAAGATAAATGATTTGTCTTATTGACCATCTATAAATGGAAAATGAGTAAACATGCATTGATGTGATCAACTGATTAACTAAACAAATCCATTAATATTAGAGAACTATATTTACCTTTCCACAATCCAAGTTGGTAAATTATTCTCTAATATATTCCAACAATGTCTTACCATCAAACCATTCACTAAAATGTTAGGACACCAAAGAAATTTAATGTGAGGGACCCCCTCTTCACCCGATGGATTCAGGTAATAAAGTTTTTTTCCAACATATATTCCATCACCAAAAAATAATAAAATACTTTCTCCCATATATATACTACTAATAAACTTCCTCATAATTTTTAAAAAGGATTTGATAAATGATATTGTTTTCCATGAATATTTCTCATGGATTCTAAATTAGTCATCATACAAGTGGTGTGATGGAGTAAATACACATCTACTAGAATTTATTTTTATATAAATTATAATATAAAAAATATCATTGATGAATCTAATCATGTAAGCATATAATATCTAATAAAGGAGTCCTAAGAGCAGGTATCCCTGTCGAACACCCCTATTACATTGGAAAAATCATGCAGGGGTTCTATTTATGAGAATATAAATCCTTGAAGAACTGAGGATGGTTCTATATAATTTTATAAAATATCTTCTGAACCCATATATACCAAGGATAGAAAAAATTAAATATCCATTTCATTGTGAAAATTGGCTTGAAGATATCAATTTTGATTGTAGAGTTCCCTTCCTTCATTTTCATCTTTATTGGATTAACACATTTTGAGGATGTGAATAATAAATTCCAAATTATTCTACCAGAGAAAAACACATACTAATTTGGAATAATATATTCCATAGTTATTCATCCCATCTTGGTAATAATGACCTACATAAAAAATAAAGGAATAGGGTTCTCAAAGGTAACTATCCTAATAAAGTTTATATAAAATGAATTACAATTATTTGGTATTAAGGTAATTCAATTTGAATTGATCCCATATGAAATGGAGTCATGATTAAATAATTAATTTAAAAATTTATTATTTAATACTGTATAATAGTCCAATAAAACATTAATATTTTTTGGTGAATCCATACTAGCTAGTAGCACTCCCTATATTGAGAGAGAAGATATATAGTTTTCAAATTATTCATTTGAACTGTCCATGACGATGGCTCCTTTTTAGATCACCACGATGGAAGGGGATATATTTAAAATAAATATTTATGTGATTTACACCCCATATTAAAAGTATATCCATTTGAAATATTCCACCATTGTACTTGATATATAATTTTTTGATTTGTGAAAACTCTAATTGATGGTGATTAAATTGTTCCCATATCATACCATATTCAACTTGTATAACCGATGAAAGAACACGAGTTTCAATCACCATCCTTCAAACCTCTTATATTCATTTTATTTCTAACCATTATTTAATTTATAGTTAAGAGGTTATAAGGCATATAAATGCCATTCCTTTTCTCTGTAGAAGATGTATTATTCTATTGATTCATGATTTGGTTTCATGAATGATTTTATTTAGTAGATTTTATTTCGAGATCAATTTTTTAAAAGGAATTTATACTCCAGTCCCTTAGGACATTATTATCATGATTAAATTTACCAATAAGGGTATGGAGTTTGATACCAAGGGTATCCATATTCCAATCCATCAGAATAACCTCCATGTATCCTAGAATATCGTTCCACCCATTGGTGAATGTAAATGGTAAATAATATAAAATTAATTGTTGACTGGAGATATCAATTGAAACTAAGTTATGATCTGATTGATGTTTGGGGATAGTTTAACCTAAGACACAAGTTGTCTAACTTATGTTATATATTTAGACTAAGAATTTTTTATGCTTAATTTCTTCTCTACCATTCAATTTTACCTATTCCAAGTGAATTTATATCCAATAATTGGGAAAATATAAAATTCTCATTGATAAATGAAACAGGTGAACATAAATGAGACTGGTCAATAAACATAAGATATAGTTTTCTCTATAGTATTTAAAATATTAATAAATTCCCATATTATTATCCATTTCTAAATTTGGTTTTCAGAGAATATCTAATGTTCATTCCATAATTTCTTTTTCATGATTTATGATATAGATGTATAGACAAATGAAATTGAAAAACTTCAACCTTTGGTATTGAATAAAAACTAAATTCTCTAAGAATTTTTAGAGAATTTGATTATGTGAATGTTGTAATGATGGATGATTTATAGATGATCCATATTAGTGTCATGAAAAATCAATGAGATAATATTTTACCAAAGGTTGGCCCATTTGGAGGTCTTCCAACTCTCGAAGAGAATTTTTTCATATTAAATTTAAAAATCATTGGCTTATATTCGATAATAAATATTATATGGAATTTTTCCAATGTGAGTATTCTTGGACCTTGTAAATTACAATAAGTAAGATTCACTGAACAAGTGATTTTCCACGTGTCGAAGGCCCCCTTGTTGTGGAACATTAACAAGGCCACATTTATTTATTTTTATTTCCCCCTCTAATATATTTGAATTGCTTCCACACATGATTTCTCTATGTTTTCAACATGATAATTTTACTTCAGTCCATTAGTAGTTTGACACTCCTTTGTATTATTCCATTCACCAAATTACTCAAAATGGTTTATGATTATGTTTCTTTATTGGGGTATGTATTTAAATTTCATATGAAAACTTTTCAATATGAATCTTAAGGTTCATTATATTTAACAAATTTCATACGAGGAAAGAAATATACTTAATATGTGATGGGTTGATCCGGATATTTTTATCCCCTTGAGCACCAACATACCCATTTGAGAAATTAATTCTCCAAATTAGAGGGGTTTCTACCAATAAATTTAAACATTATTTTGATTGGCCTTGACAGTTTCAAATTTTGAGAATTATGAATCCCTTGATTGTGAGATCTATAATTGATATACATGTGATTATTCAATTAGTTGGAATATATATAGATATGATTCATGATCATGGGACTATTTATTTGAATTTATTTTTTCATCTTTTTATTTCTACCATATTATGATCAGTTTATTGATAAAATTGAATATAAATTATACAACTTTAAATATTGATTATTCTTATTTATTCATGATAGTTTCCACTTTAGACAAACTCTTAATGATAATCTGAGCTCACCCCATTCTTATGATTTATTTACCCGATGCACCAAAAAGTGTTTTTTGATTCATTTTTTGAGATATTCTAAAGGTAAGAGTAGAGTTCTTAATGAAATTTTTTTTCTTAATTTATGTCTAAAATTTAATTTTAATTTCATGTATGTGTCAAATTTACCAATAATAATAAATTATTTATTCCTTTAGGATATTATCCCTTATATTTAGTCCCAATAAAATAAAATAGATACTATTTCTGAGTTACATGATTCGTGGTCATTACACAATCAATTCAAGTGAATTTTAAATAATTATTTTATATGAAATATTATTTATTTATCGATAAAGGGAAATAACAACTTCATTTCATCAAGTTATAATTAATTATAAAAAATTCTGAAAATAATTTTTTTTACTAAAAGGATACATACTGTTTTATCATATTAACACTGATTTTATTAATTAAACATAGTATTTGAAACATAATTATTATAATTTGTAATATAAAAAGTGTATAAGAAAATTAATTTTATAAATTGAGTAAAATAGTTTAATAATATCAATGCTATTGGTAGAATCAGAATATTCATTAGTCTTATGAAAATTAATTATTCCCAAAAAACCCAAAAAATCATCTTATGATATTTTTTTCATTCAAAATCCAAAAACTATGTTCAATTTGTCTGATTCATATTTTACAATTTATAATCAAATTTTTATTATCAATAAATATAGTGAAATCATTAATCAATAAATAATAATTATTCTAAATAAAAATATCTATAAATACACATATGGATATAATTGATCAATCAATATTATAGTTTATAGATTTATTAATTTAATAAAATCATACTTTGTTTTAATTTATATAATTTAGGAAACCTGAAAATATTGATTCTTAACCACAATAAATAATTGAGTAAATTTATTTAAAATAATCCTTAAATTAATAAATATATTAAAATATTTTTTTGATTAGGTTATTCCTATTTATGTGTACTAATTCATGAGCTATGTTTTGATGGTCCTAACATATCACTGTTTTTTTAAAAGTGTTTCATGTAGAGAAAACTATTTAAAATGTTTGATATAAATAGGGGGAAATATATATTTAAATTTGAGTTTATTATATTCTCCCACAAAAAATTTGGCATTGAAATGTTAAATGTCATGTGATGGGAGTATTTTATATTTGGATACCCACACTGAAAAAAACTTGTACTTAATTATAGTCAAATTAAGGGTATGATGTGACATTTTCCTATATGATATTTCATATGATACCATTGAAAAAAATATTTCATTCCTAAAATAATTGTAATAAAAGAAGAATAAGATAATCTATAATTGTAACCTTACTTAAACTGTGAATATGTTTCATGTACCATAGATATAATACTTATATCAAAAAATGTTTTTTTATTTATTGATCAATACCAAATAGTACAAATCTTATATAAAATAAAAAATCTATTAATGTAGAGTGAAATTACACTATCATCATTTTTTTGTTTTATTAGATAATAATTATTCCCTTTCATTAGGAGGTGGTTTGTGTATGTTTTGTACATTAAACCTTAAATTGGTGTATTTGGATTCATTGTTTACAAATTATTCACATCTGAACCATAAAATTATTAGTGGATCCATAAAATGAACAATATATTCATTCATTTTGTCCTTCGATTTCCCCAAATAGGTTTTTTCTTGATTGCATACTTTACAAAAATTATGAAATCTTCTAGTACCATAGAGGAAATTCTATTGTTACAAAATCCCTAAATGATAACATGTATGATGTTGAATATTTTTCCCTCATAATTTACATCCCTCCGGTCCCCAAAATATTCCATCGTTCTGTTTTTTGGTTCATGATTTAATCAATTATCAAATTCTTATATATATATTTTTGTAATAAATATATTTCCATAATAACAATATTTCTAAGTCAAACTACAACTTTAATTGGATGATAATTTATAATATAAATCCATTTTCCATCACACCCATTGTTATCTCAGTTCCATCAGTTTCTAGATATTACTAATTCAAAAGGAGTTAACAATAATGATGAACAATTATCATAATAGGATATGTATCTAAGATAAAGAAATGGAAATTTAACCTAAACACATGAAACATTATAATAACATCACATCAACCAATAAATAATTTATTTTATTATATATAAGTTTTTATATATCTAATATCAAACACAATATAACATATATCATACATAGAACAACATATATTATCCTTGGTTTAATATGTATTAATATTTTTTTGACCTAGGTTTCACCGATATGTGTTATATTATAAATTTCAACCGTTTCACTCAAAGTAACAAGGAAATAGAAAATTCATACTGGTTCATAAATATAAATTCATTAAAAATCCATTTCCCTTGAGAGTTTCTAACCAGGTGTTCAGTTAATCATATTTTTCATGCACTATGTAAAAATCATGTTAATACCCAATCCAAAAATTTGGGGTTATTACCCATATGAAAAAACGTTATAAGATAGTCATCCAATTAGATATAGATATTGGTATAGATATCTTGGAAAACCACAAACTATAATTTACCAAACATCTTAGATGTTATCCTATTAATAAACTCTTCCCTTAGTCTTTTCCCTTGGGTATTCACCAATTTTATCTAATTCTAATCCCCAATAATAACTAGACCCCTCTATGATAGGAACTATAGGGATACAATATATAAACCTAGATTCTTTTTTGATGTATAACATACATTAAAAATAATACAAGCTATGTAAAGAGATTTCTTGTGTCTTTATAATATTAAATATATAAATTCATAAACATAAATTTATAAAATATCCTATTTATTAAAATATCAACATATTTTTCCAAAATCACATGAATCATAAAGAACTACATGATATAACATAGGGATAATATATATTTAAAAGGAATAACTAGAAATTATATTACTGTAATGATCAATTAAAATTATTAATTCATAAATTGGTTGGGATGCATAACAAGATACCAGATAGAGGATAATCATAAGATTAAAAATAGTCCATAATGGAATAAAATAATAAGATATTGGAATCATAAGAATGTGTAGATATCATAAAGCATGAAAACTTATTAATATTTTAAATACAATAGTAATCTAAATGTATAATAGGTTAACTTCCTACATAGTTTTTATATTATCTGGATGACCACTACTATAACAGAATGTGGTTATGATAACACACCATTCACCATACATATAATATCATGAGACATTATAATTAACCACTTCATTGGATGGATATAACATACCAAACCATTCACTTTATAATATATATATTCATATGTGTTCTACATGTGAAAAGAATCCACACATAAATCATAAGGTTGAAAAACCCATTATAAGGATTCAGATTTCATTTTTCATAGATATGGTTTAATAAAAGGCTAAATGATATGGATTTAATAGGTAATATGAAATTTAATCAATAATTAATATTCATAATTTATAAATGACCATATAATATGATCATAGATATCCAATTAATAAATTTCATTAAAATGATCTGGGAGAAGAGATAATAAAATCAAACCACATGGGTCTTGCTTTGTGAAATATTTAATGTATTATTTTAAATATGGAGATAGATTATTGTTACCTATAAAAACATTATTTAAAAACTTTTTTCCACATAAATAAATTATGTGTTTTAACATAAATACATTATATAAAAAATAATGTGGTTAATGGTCAACACGAGACATAAATAGAACATTGGATATATGATAAATTATGTTCAAAGATGTAAAAGGTTAGTTTAAATGTATGTGAATTATTTATTACATAATATAATTTTCATTGAGGATTAGGGGTAACCAATAAATAATAATTCAATAAAAAATTTTGCAATAATTTAAAATATTTTATAACATATGAATTGAAATAAGGACCATGATGATAAAAATTATATATTATGAAATTGGGTTGATAAATGAAAGAACCTTATATTTTATGGAAGTCAAAAATCATAGCCCACAAAAGGGAGTTCTTTAATGGATGTCAAGATTACAAATTAAATAATAATTTATGATATTATAAGATACGAGGTTGTATATACACCATAAAAATGAATAATTGAGAATATTATGAATGCAATACTCAACTTAGGGTGATTGCGATATAACCACAACGACTTAAGATAGATTCAAATAAAACACATGGAAGAGAGAAATCATGATTTTCATTTTAAAAATTCCATGAATAATTAAAATTCATTTGATATTATATCCAATTTTTAGTATTCATTCTATGAAAATAAAAAATATATGTATAATATGAAATGTCTATCAAAGAAGTGAATTTTGAGGCAAAAAAATTACATTGTTTCCAAAATAGTTTAAAAAACTCGCATCTCTAAATGAATAATTAAATTAGTTTTATTAGATATCTAACAATTAATATTATTCATATATATTTAATTTTATGCGGTCAATATACTATATTTCTCTAATTAATTTTTTTATAGTTTCCACTAATTTAGGTTACTTATGGGTGTTTCTATTATTTATTTGAAACTTTTTTATTTTCATGGTTGTGGTGAATGGTGTTATATTATTACTTCATTTTCTCAAAAATTAAATAGTTTTTATGGAGTGATATTCTTTTGGGGTCAAGATCTTTATAACACATGATAGTGAATGAGTGATGTGTTTTAAGGAAATAAGTTAGATGATGAATATGGATGTTTTACGAATGTAGTAAACCAACACTATAAGAAGTGTCTAGTAAAACATAGACAACAAACAGAATCAATGATGTGATAGAAAATCCAAAACATAAATCAATTCATATGAGGAATTAAATTGGATGATTGTTTATCATGGATCATTAATATAATATGTAGACTACTAAGGTATTAATGTAAAAGAGTTGGGGGAATATCCCAAAAAATCCTTACACAGTGGAGAGAATCAATAAACAAACTCAATACGATAATATTGAATAAAAATGTTATAAAATATATTTATACTTTTTCACCATAATGTTAAAATTATATTAGGTACGAAATAATTTTTTTAAATTAAAACATGTAATTACACTTATAGACAACTAGAATTGAAAATTAGAACCCATCCAACCATATTTGATTCTAGATTCCAAATATGCCATTCTTGAATATCTATGTTCACATAGATTCAAAAGATCATGCATCCATGTGTCCTATTATTAAATAATAATGTATAGTATTTAATAAGAGTGATAATAAAAAAAATTATATATCCTTTATAAGAATTATATATTGGGACATTAATACATGGGATGGACTCTCACTTGATGTTAAAGTATCCCTAATTTTCCTTCAGTCATTAGGCCATGATACTCTTACTCAACATAATGATAAATCATGTTAACACCATTGAAATGGATCAAATAACCCACCCCTCATGATGAGGTGTTTTCATTAACTCTTCACCATCTAAATCCCAAAAATGATAAATACATAGAAAATTGTGGGTAGAACTAACAACATACTCAATGAGTAATGAAAATTTGTAGGTATTTTTAATAGTATTATTAGAAAAATATAAATTCGAATATTCACATTGAATATCATGGAAAATAATATTTCTAGAGAACTTATATTCTCCATATGAATCCATAATAGGTCACTGATCACAAATAATACTTTCTTACGACCCACATTTTCATGAACATCATATTTATAGTTTATTTACTATGCATGTTTCATTTTTCTTTAATGGAGTTTCTTGATTTATACAATATTAAATTTTCAATTAATACTTATTATTTCCTTAAAATATGTGCAAATATATTATAAGGGGAATGAAAAATATACGCATAAAAAATTACAAATGGAGAAAATTTAGTTATAGAATTTTGTAACATGTTATATTAAATATATATATGTTGTAGAAAATCCCCCCAATTATATATATTCATATTTATGGTTTTTAATTAGAGAGATAATAATGTTATATTCACCACCTCAGCATACACATCAGTTTGGGATAGAATAAACTAGAAACTAGTAAATTTTTTCACTAGATAACTCTATATGGTCTCTAATAAGTAGATAAATAATTTATAATCTCAATCAGAAATAATTATTTTAGGAATACCATAAAGCCTAATAATTTTTTAAAGAAATAAATGAGAAATTTTATAGGAATTATGAATTATATGATAAGTAATGAAGTCATATATTTTAGAAATCATATACACAGTAACAAATATTTAATCCCCCAATATTTGTACTTGTTAATACAAGAGAAAATTTCATATATATATCCTCTATGGGGGAATTAGGGATAACAAGGGTATTTTATAGACTACAAGGGAGTCATTTAGAGTTTCCTTAGTTTAGTCAATGCATTTTCCAGCAAAGTACTCAATATCCATGAAATATACAAGATAATAAATATTCAAATTTATAATACTCGGTTTTATAACAATTAAAAGATGTCCAATTAGTCCACAATAATGTGATTCTTTTAGTAAAAGTAAATGATCAATACATTTAGGAATTCAAATTTTGACAACAAAAATACGAATCTATCATATCAATATATCTTTTCTCAACTAAAATACAGTTTCTAAAGATTAAAATATATACCACAATAACTATTTATGGAATATAAATATTTAATGATATCAAAACCTTGGATTTCATAATTTAACTATGACTGAAGTAAATTTTAGAATGAATGTAAATTATTGTCTATGTTTCCTTACTTTGGTATTCATTGTAACATATAGAAATTTATTATAAAATCTATTCACATAGAATTCCTCTTCTTCAATTTATATTGTTTCTTTTGGATTTTAATGTCCCCATGATCAGAATTAATTAGACATTATTTAGGATAATGGTAATTTTTCCATGTTTTAAAATCTATAAATAATATGAATAATATTTCTTCAAATTCTACACAATTTACAGTTTTGACTTTAAAAATTTCTATAAAATAAGAAATATTCATACTTTCATCCTTGAGTACTCCACCAATAAATTTTCAACTCAAATTTTAATCAATCTAAAATGAATTTTCAAAATCATTTACTGAATGTTGGGCTGTGTGGGTGAGTCTCTATATACGTCCTTTTAATGCCTCTAAAAAATTCCCCCCTATTTTTAGGAATATTTTTCATCATCAATTCTTCTAACGAGACTCCATATTTTATAATCTCCTTCTCAAATATCATAAAAAACCACATATCTCTTGAATTATTCTTACCTTTCTAATGGAGGTTGGATTTATTCACTATATAATTGATTTTATATTATCATTATCTACCTACTATCTTCCCCCTCAAAAAAAATATCTACGGAAAATAATTTTATGAAGGTAAAATGAAAACATTTTAATATTTATAAAAAAATTACTTTCATAACACCACTCTATATTTTCATATGTGTTCTATATGATCATGAAAAAACTACTCTACTATGTAATATTTCACACAAAAACATCTCATATTTAATATTAAATTCTATAAATAGATGATTCATTATCCACCAAAATAGGTTATGTGGATTTATAAGAAAAAAGGGAATGAAAACCCATTCATGAAGTCCTTATTTTGTTATAAATATAGTATTTTATCCTCATTTCATCATATCTACAATCTCAATAAAATTTTGAAAAAAATATTTGTGCAATATAATTCATGTATAATAACAACTAATCCAGGGATATGATGATGATAACTAACCATGAAGTTTTTTTGGGATTTTCCATCAATGCATAATCTCCATGTTCTGTCCTTCATGGAAACGAGAAGTATTTTTACAACACATGGAAATAGGAAATCGATGATATATAACATTGAAAAAAATAACTTATCTTCGAGTTTATTTTATCTCCTCCATGTTAGTGTGAAATATAGGAATATTTAGTAAGGATTCTCTGGGTATGAGGTTATGTTGATGACAAATTCATGTAATGGGTGAAAAACCAGTCAAATTGTTTTCTAGAAAGTAATTATTATACTCCAATAATAAAAATTCTAAAACATATTTCAAAGAATGTAAGAATATAGTGTTTTGAAACAAGTCATTATACATGAGTACTACGGGGGGTCTCTCTGACAAAAAATACATAAAATAAATATTTTTTTTTCTATAAGAAAATATTATCCTCAATTACATTATTTATTCCTCTTGAATATTATTTTCTATAATATTATTTGTATATATATTTAATTTCATCACTACCTCCATATATCATTTTTTATATTACACTATTTTTCTTTTCATCACTCACAATTTGGTCAATCAATATACGATCATCTATAAATTTTTCGGGGGCATCATGTAGGGGGATAGAAGATATCCTTAGATAAAAATGTGTGATGATTCAAGATCCCATCATGAGAAACATATCAATCATACATATATTATCAATCCTATAAAAAATTTCACACTTTCAATGTATTAAAATCAGAAAAAACATCATCCATTTAATTACTTGTGGTGAAATTCTCCTATGTATAATCATTAAACAATTTAAGTCAGTATGTATGTTGGTTCTTCAATGACGTATGACCCAACTAGTTCACCAACTCAATGAGCACCACATTACCACGACATCTTCAGTCAATAAAAATACTAAATACCTTCCCGTGGATCTAACTCAATGTATGTTAAAGGATTCCCCATTACATTATCCCTAACATAGACATTTGTGTGTTTATAACTCTACTAGTGACATAAAGATCACCATCTTTTACGAATTCTTAATTATTGGTTTACGAAGAGTCATTTTCCTATGAGATCTCAACATCAGTATCACATTGTCTGTACTTGTTGATGGTCATGGTAATTCAGTGTGGTAATTCATTTTAAATTTCATCAATTTAAGGAAATTTAAGACATTTAATATCTATAATATTTAATTTTTCAACCTCAAAAGTAGGTTTCATATGCTGAATAATGACCTTGTTATTTTCTAGTCGACCACCACTTTTGACTTTAATTCATCTACAATTACTTTCTTAAAATATCTTTATGGGGTGAAATGGGTAGTGGATTTCCTCACACAACTCCTCCTTTTAAAATTTTCATTAATCTTGGTGTCTTGGTGAACCATATCTAGAATATATGCTTGATGTTACATATCTACTTAGTGGGAATTATCCTAATTGAAATGTTGTGAAAACCTTTCCTTGGTTGATTATGGATACTCATAAATTTTTTGTTCTAATCATTGATATTATTATATCCTTGTAAAAATATTTAACACTTCTAATCCATTGGGTGAGATATTGATGTTTTTTATGGAGATTAATATTATTCTGTAATGGAACATACTCCCTCCACAATGAAAACATCATGGAATTCCAGCTATTGGTGGGGTGTTTACCATATTTATCAATCCAATTTTCAATTTAATCCCACAAAATTATAGAATTAATAAAAAATTCATTTTTATCATGTTTGATCTTTTTTCACAAGAATATTCATGATAAGAAAATATTGTCTCGATCCACATATTGCATGCCAATTATGCATCCAAATCACATTTGGATGAAAAGTGTGGAATATCACCTTAATAAATTAAAGTACTACATATTTTTATCTTAAAATTTTTCCTTCTTTTCAATGTTGTAATACATTCCTCCTTTTCATGAAATTCTCAAAAAAAATCCATGTTCTCCATCTCATCCTCCTTGACATATTGGTGATATGGAACCATACAGTGTAATAGGTTATCATGGATATTCCATGGGATTGGTTGATTCTTATGGTTTTCATTACTATCTTGTATAACGAACATATTTTAAAATTATTGTTTTCAAAATGGATAACTAAATATTTTATTTGTATTTCTTCAATTTTCATGTGGGATATATATGTCGGCTCCCTTCATCGATAGCTTGGGTGATTATATTCCAATGATATTCTATAATGATAAGTAACATGAACATAGACACACATGGAGAGAAACACATAAAATGATATGAAAATACTAACAATGAAATTACCACACACACACACACTCACTCACACATGAAATGATAGAGAAACATACATACTCAAGGACATTCAAAAACTAACACTAGTTGTTCATCCTCAAACACATGATTTACACAATGGCACACACTAGTAATTACACCACTACACAAAAGGATAAAAAATAACTCACTCAATATGTACACACTCATGCATATATTCATACACACTATCACACATGTTCTTGAAAACTCAAAAGTATCATTTATTAATTATATACAACCTCAACAATCATTTGAAATACCAATATATTATGAAATATAATACCATGTTTATGGAGATAAAAACATTACAATACATATCCAACCATGATGGGGTAGAATAATTGATCAATATAACCCGTTTGATTTATAAATTTTTCTAAAATGGTGAATGGTTGAAATATTGAAAGAAAATAAGGGGAAAATGAGGAAAATGGTATAAATATGTTTTATGTGGGTTCTCATGATTTTTTTAAGATAAGTTAAATTAATAAAATATGTACGAAATGTGATATAAAGAATAAATAGATTAATATGAAAATTAATTTATAGAAATTCAAAGTGAAAATAATGTAAATCAAAAAAAATTGAAGAATAATATCTATCTACATTTTTTTAATTTTAAATTATATACAGAATGATTTTTTCAATGTATTTTAATGAAAAATATGATTAATAGAGATTAAAATGGATTTTTTGAAATTTCATGAAGAATGAATATGTTTTTGAATTTGAAAATATTGAAAGATCGATAGACAGAATTTTATTTCATTTATATAAAAATAAGATATAGAAAATAGTATGTTAAAAGTGGACGAATGAATAATTAGATCAATGAAAAATATTTAAAGATTCCAAAACCTAGGTTATTTCATGTGTCATTCATAGAATTTTTTTTTGTTTTTAAAATGCGTGGATAATATTGAAACATAATAAGAGTAATATATAAATGTATAGTAAATGAAGGCATATAAGCCTACCATGTTAATTGGATCCTAATACCAAATGATGTGATATTATTTTGGTGGAAATATCATTATGACGTATAATGGTGAATTAATGATATAATTTAGGGCTAAGTGTCAAGTGATGGATATGGATATTGGATTCGTGTAGTCAACCAATGTAATACAGAGCATGAAATAATGATTATAAAAGAATATTAAGGGAGGTATATGATGGATAATCCACATAGAAACACACTTGGGTTGAGGAATATAATTATTATATTTGTTATATTGGATCATCATTATAATATGGTGACCAATAAGGCACAAATACTCATGTTTTAGTGGAATAATCAAAACATTCCTCCCAAAATAGGGGAAATAATGTGAGTGATCCCTATAATAATATTATATTAAATTAATGTAATGTGGGGTCTGTATTTATATCAAATGGGTAACAAAATATGTTAATTGAATAATAACCTAATGTCCCACATAATATTCTTACCATTCCCACTTAAATTCTAATATAAAAAGTGTAATAATGGCTTTTTGAATAATTATTCCATATATTTCAACCGATAACCAACAGAATTTTACATTGAGTACTTATCCCACAAAAATTTACATGTCTGTAAAAATATGAAGTTTTTGAATCTTAAATTTGAAAATAATTCCAATAGTCCTGTATATATATGGGTTATGAATAAAACATGAACTGCATTATTTAATATGAGAGATAATATGCCCATTTTCTCAATATATCCAAGGTAAAAAACTATTTTAAATTAATTTTTCATGATGGTATCTCTTGTTGGATCTGAATATACAGATTATACACAAGCGGGGGGGTGAATTGTGCCTTTTGAAATTTTTTTCAATAACTCTTCTCTTAAACGAGTTTTGTCCTTTATACTTTATCAGATTTGATCATGGAGTGGAAAAAGTAAAATTAAGAACAGAAAGGTGTATAGTGGTTTGGGGAACAGAAAGCCCCTAGTCCACTCCACCAACGCTCTACTCCACGAGCTTGGTGATTTTCACTATCTAGTCCTCTTTTCCACAGACCGATTCACAAATGAGTATAGGCAGTTGACACCTTTACAATACAAGGATAAACAAAGCCTTCTGGTTCAAACACGAACCTACACAGCATAAAACAAGAAGCTGGTTACTCAAGAATAAAAAAATTTTGAGAATGAAATTTCCAATTGATCTTCACAATTGCAACAGAATGCAATTGACAGCAGATGGATCAAAGTCTCTAGAAACATTGATCTTCACGACGAAGCAGTTCTGAGTTGATCCCGTTGTAGTAGATATATAGATATAGTTCACAACCTTAATAGTATTAGATCCATAGTAGATATTTGATGTAGAATAGGTGATTCATCTATCGAGTTCCTTCTTCTTGAACAAATAGAGCTTTTACAATCCTATTGAATCAGCAGATCAATCGTGGATAGTTTCAATCTCTATTTTCCACCTTTTTCAATAACAGATCCACCATACCCCCTTGTACCCGGTGTTTCAGAGAGAGCTTATATAATAAAGCATATCTCCTGTACATTTAGATCCCTAAAAGTCTCCTTCTGATTCGAGATATTCATAAATTTGAATTTATAGAGAAGTTGTAACCTCCCTTAAGACTCGGCATAAAAAGCTCCTTTTAATTCAATCTTAAATCCATTAATAAAAAGGGTTTGAATCAGTCAAAGTCGTAATTTAAAAATGACATTAAATCTGGCTTGAAATCCCCCCAGAAATCAGCTTACTGATCGTTGTACATAAATACTGTCTGCCAAAATTTCTGACGCCAAACATAAGGTTGATGACATGGCCTCCATACGTAGGGTTGATAACGTAAAGTTGATAACCAACGTAGGGTTGATCATCCATACTTTTTCTTCAACATTCAAATGTACGGTAAAAGATCCATAATTTTACATGATCCATACTTTCCCAAGAACGTATGGTTGTTTACAAAAGTAAGGTTGATGAACCATACTTTTGAGAAATAAATGAAACCTTTAGAATTTACGTACAGTTCTCCTTCCATACTTTGCTGATAACCAAAACATTGGGTTCCTTCCTAATGTAAGGATCTTCTTCCATAATTTTCTGAAAACGTATGGTTGTTTAACCATACTTTTCTCTTACCATAAAAAGTATACATGCTTTTCACCCTTACGCTACGTTTATCTAGGTAGGGTATGAACAGTTATTCTAGAACACGCTAAAACAGATTCCGCGCTATATTCATCTATGTAAGATGTGAACAGTGTTTCCAGAATGCGCTAAAACAGATTCCACACTAAGTAATAAAGTATCATGATTTCAAGAGTAAACTAAATTAATAAACTCCTGAAAAATACTAAGTAAAATCATTAGAAAATAAGTAAGGGTATTTTGGGCATCGAAATTATCATAATGAAACAGATTTTTATTTTCAATAATCTCCCCCTTTAAATAAAATTAATACGCATTGTTGAAAATAGTACTTTTCTCAACAATCTCCCCCTTTAAATAACATTAATAGGCATTGTTGAAAATAATACTTTTCTCAACATCTCTATCTATCTGGAAGTTTTATTAATTTTCCTCCCATAACTAATACTTTCTATGGTCCATCTATATTTTTGACTTATTTATTATATATTTTATTCTCATTGTGGAAACCTTGTTTTTTCGGGTTAATTTAATAATAAATAATTTTTATTGATAGTGTTTAATGGTTTTATATAATAAAGTAATGATATATAAAATTTTAGAGTTTTATTTCCTTTATTATTTCATTATGTAAATAAAAAACTACACTACTGGTAATATGAAAATAGAACTGAATTAATAATGTTTTCCTGATAATCCCAGTTTTGGCGGTTAAATATGTTATAAAAATTTATTATATTTAACACTATTTGATAAAATTATATTATCATTGTAGAAAAATATTTATCTTTAGATAACCATTTTAAAAAAATAAATATCTATTTATATAAATTTACATAGCCTGATATTGAAAATGAAAAGGAAATATAATCTTATTGTGGTGGTAGTCCGCATGTCCACATAGACGATTATCTAGTTTTTATATAATGGAAATGAAGTGGAAAAGAAATATCATATCATTTTAAAATAGTTTTAATTTTATAAATTTTATATTTTCTTATTTAATATATTTATTTAACAATCCATGAATGGTGGTAGTGAAAAATAGAACACATCACTCTTGGAGGTGGTAGTTCACACGTACTTATGTTGGTATCATCATTTTTAAAATGGTTTTTGGGTAAATTATAATTATGATATTCCATTATTTCCAAAAAATTAAAAAATATTAATAATACTGGTGTAATCATACTCTAAATTATAGGATAGGTATGGGGTGTTATAATTATAATGTAATTAAGAGTGTTTGGTGGAAAATATTACCTCTCACTTTGTGTATTATCCTTTTATTACCAACTCATGGAATCATTTGTTAGGATTTTGAAAATACCATATAATTTAGGATTTATGGAGAAGGATGAGGGGGTATCTAATTAGAGTATGGGTCAACGTTATGATTCCTTAGATGCATGGAAAGAAGGAGGTGTGGGGATTCATTTAATATTTTGATGGAAGGGTATTTTTGGCAACATGCATAACTTTTTGAATATTGTTATGTGACTACTTAAAGTTCAAAATATCAGATATGGAATAAATAATAGTGAAATGTATTTTTAAGTCAATATATGATCAACCAAGTGTTTCTATACATTTTTAAATGATTTTTAATCCATTTAATCTTAAGATTTTACATTTACCATTTTGTTTACTTTTTACCAAGGTAACAAATACTAACCCTAGAAATTTAGTTTTGAGGCATAAAAATAATGTGATGCATATTAGAAAATTCTAGTTAATTGATTCTTAATTTTGAATCCAATTTATCAAATAAAATACATGTGTAAATGGAAATGTAATTAAAACAAAATCAAATGTAACACACATATACCTGTATTTAAAAAAATTATATTTTCAAGAAGAAATATTTATGATTTGGAAAGAATTTTAAATTACATAGATTCCAGTGAATTTAAAAAATTTCCTATCAATAAAATATTGTTTTTAATAAAGAAAAGTATGAATCTTTATTTCATCATGATACAATTAGTTAATGAAAATAATACAAGATTTTGTTTTTATTAAAATAAATAATAAATCCTCAAAATGGTGGTATTGAGATTATAAAAAAAACATAGTATTTTATTATGATTTATTATACTTTATAATTTAATAATTTATTTAAAAATTTTCAATATATTCATATAATAATACAATATCATAAAATTTTCCATATCAAAAAATTTTTTGACTTCAATATTCTCCTAGAAATTTATTTTTTTTTTGAAAAATATCATAATTTAATTTTAAGGTAATATTTTTTGGGTATTAATATTTCATGTTCATTTGTTCAAATTTACATTAAAAAATTTATAAACTCAATTAACAATTAAAGACATAAAATAATGTGAAAAGTTATTTTTTTCCAAATTAATACTTATTCTTATTCGTATTTTATATTAAATGCCAATAAATAAATCATTAATCAATAAATAATATATTTGATTAAAATCATCATATAAAATTAATATATTTAAATCTCATTAATAAGAATTATAATGCATAAATAGATAAATTTGTAAACAAAGTATTAGATTAAGTAAGTTTGTGTAAAATAATCTTTATATAATCATTAATATTATTATATTATCTAAATCCATTACGCTTAGTTGTAAAAAATAAATCAAATATATTATTTAATGGTCCAAAAAATGCACATTTTCATTTTGGTTCAAAGTTTCATCTGGAATAAGATACCGAACACAGTTGACATAACTAGAGGGGAACATATATTAAAACCTAAATTCATTACAGAGTGGGTACCTTGATTAATGAAAAATCGCAGGTAGACATGTCCTATCATCCAACCCAACTCAGGGAAATTAATGAAGTTAATTACGCATCCCCACATGAAGGAAACTAGATCATGTAAATCAAAAAACACAAAATTGGAAAAAACCTCTCATTACATGATAACCTAAAAAGTTACTTCCACAAAAAATATAGTATAACTAGTTTAAAAATATCATGTATAGACTCCCAACTGAATGAAAAAAATGAGGGTAATCTTTTCAGATTAATCATTAATAGGAAAAAATACAAAATCATCAACCAAAAAACTAACATAATAAATCTAAATCGATGCCATTAAATAGATAAATAAAATAGATTTCGAAGAGGTGTAGAACTATAAATATGACACACGAACGTCCCAAAAAAAATTCAAAATATAATAACATCTAATCCTTTCAATGTCTTCCAAAGTCACATAAGGTAACCGAAACACTGCATCTCATCCAACTCATTTGACCAAAAAATAGAAAAACCATATACCATAGATGAATCATTATAAACATTATATAACAATATTTGGATACAATTTGTGAGGGGAAAAAATATCTTCATATCATTTGAAAATTTAGATGGTGAAAATTCATTAAAAAAATTATTTTGATTCATTGAAATACAACCAAAATGGTGTTTTTCATATATTGGAATGTAAATAAATAATAAAAAACGCATCAAAAATAATCTTTTTATAAATATCTTACAATATATTATTTTTAAATAAAAACATTGGGTTAAAATATTTTTTATCCATTGATTTTGTGTTGGTTATATCTTTTTCATTCATATCATCCATTTTGGAATTTTTTAAATATAATTCCAAAACCTAACTCACACATAAATAATAAAGAGAATAATTAGAACACATCATGACCATAAATAAAATGAATATATAAAAAATGAAATAAACTCAGTGTTATACACACCTAAATAATATGGGATAAGAAAATATATCCATGGAATCATGTATATCAATATCTCAATGAATGAATCGATGTAATGGGCATTACTAATGTTCCTAATGTGTGATAGTACAATATGTTTTGAAAATGAACCAACCTATTTGCCTTAGGATTTTTCAAACAATACAAAAAATGTGATTAAACAATTCCATCATTATCATAGGAATTCCATATCTAGCTTATTTTGAAATTATAGGATCCACTAGTAGTGTGAGACTATTTGATATGGAATAAATATTTCCTTAAAACTCATCTACTTAGATCCCCATGAATAAAAAATATGAGGGAGAGACACCAATTAATCATTACAACCATAATAAGGTGTAATAAGTATCCGATTTAGATATTTAACTCCTCCACAATAAATACCCAATTTTCCCCATCAACAAATTTCCATAATGATCATGAATAATAAATGAAGGGTAAACATTATAAAATGTTAACATTTAGGAACTTATAGACCCACTCAATTTGAAAATTATTTTCATGTTCTTAATGGAATTTCGTAAGTATCCTCTATAGATTTTGTGTAATTTATGATAATTCAAATGTCATTTAATTATTTTTTTAATTTATTGACAATAAACCACAGTTAAAAGAACAATGCAGCCAATTATTATATTTGCAATCCTATTTAGAAAATAAAACATAACTTCTTATCCATGTCATGACAATAATTAAGGGAAATTCATTTATAAATTTAAATAATTGATTATAAAAAAATTTAAAAAAATTCTTAAGCACACTATATTCAAACATAAATATAAAACAATGAAAACCGTTAAATAAACTTCAATTGAAAGTGAATAATCACATTAAATTCATTTAATAAACCAATATAATTAGTAAATATTTAACTAATTTAATAAATGATTCATTTAAAATTATCAATCAGAACCTAAAATGTTATAAGAATAAAATTCAAAGAATCAACTACCTCATTTAAAGCATCAACCAATCTTAGTCAACCATAATGCATCCCCATTTATGGAGAATTTCAAATCAACAAAAAAACCAACCTTACCACAAATAAAAAAATACTAACAAAAATAAAACCTATCAGATTTATAATATTATCCAAATATTCACTAGGGTTTTGAGGAGTTAGTACAATCATGTGATAGAAGGTCAATATGTTAGGAAAATGGAAGAGGAAGAGAAACAGATGATTTACATGAGGAAAATCACTTGGAATTCAATCATGGAGGCTCAAAATGAAAATTTTAATAAAGTGTATCCCCTAATGTTTTCTTCAAACTATATTAGAATAAAAATATTAATAAAATAGGGGAAATTTTTTTTTAATCTTCCAATGTGGATGGATAAAATCACAATTTTAAAAAATAAGTCATACAGTGGCTACAATGTTGTTCGGGGACCATGATGCAGATATCCTAAAATTGGAAATGGGGTGTCGGCGGTCTCCTTAAAAATATTCCAAATGGACTTAGTGCCACAACGTAACAAAATTCCATCCATGATGTGGTACCACTATATTTCATTGTCATGCATTTACATAACACCCATGTCATCTTAATGTAGTACCTTTATTTGAAGACCTCCACGATATAACTGCATCCCCATTTTGTGGTGTTATCATTAAGAAACTCCAACTATTGGATTTCCTATAGACAATCAGAATTGATTTATATATTTAAGTATATGACACTCAAATCATACAATTACATGACACCCTCAAATGTCGTGGCCTATATATCGATTTTAGTCATTTTTCCCTTATCTAGACTCATAATGTTTTGTGTAAGGGTATACCATTACTTATCCACCTCCATGTAATAGTACATTGTTTATGGGATGGAACTCCCTCTATGAAAACACACAATCATGTATATCCATTGGTTGTGTCATGGTTTGAGGAATACTGCTTCTATTCATCATCCAGTGACTGCAAATATCACCTATGATCTCCTCATATAAACTAAAACACGTGAAAACACAAAGGAGGTCACACAATAATTCTAAAAAGAAAAATAGTTTAAACAATGAATCAAAAATTAACCAACGGGTGATATATTTCTACACAATATGTCACATTCTAAATAGTTAAATTCATTTGATAGTAATTTTTGATTAAAATGGAATGATATGATGAAACCACACATCAAAATGTTGGTCTATGAGAAAATGTCTACACCACTATAAATAAACTATTACCGAATCTAACAAAACTATTCCACAAATTTCTATATTTTCTTTTAGATAAACACTATTAGTAAGATAAGGCAGAAGACCAATAATATATGGTGACAAATCATATGTATCCACAATATATAGAACCATTTTTAAAAATTGGGAGACATGAGGGTGAATAATCCCATAAAAACATCATGAAATCCAAAGAGGATAAAATCATATAAAATGCAGGAAAAACAATCCATGAGATCTAGATATGTTCCACATGAATAAAACAAGTCATATAATTCCATAATTTAATTATTTTTATCCAATATCACTTACATAAAAAAGTGATACAAATTACCACATATCAAAAAAAGAAATATGCTCCAAACCCAGATCATAAAAATCAGGTAACATAAGATTTGAACCATAGAGAACCATATGATGGTGGAACAATAAAATACAAAACACCAATATTTATTTAAAAAATAGAGAGTGTTGGTGAAAAAAATATGTACTAATATTGAGATATAATGGTTCATCCCATGCCCAACCAATATAAACCAAACATCCATGAATCCACACCACAAATGAAAACGTCATCCTCAAGAAAAAAAAATATATTAACATGGAATGAAAAATATTAAATCTCCCCTAAAACCAAAAAATATATGTCCAACAACCTCTATGAAACCAAAATAACCAATTAAATATAGGAAAACAAAAATTAATAACTATTACCATCAACATGAGAAAATATGTAAAAAATATATTTAAAATATTTGAATCTCGAAAAACCAAGACAAACTAAACATCATCTAAAAAATCAAAAATAATGGTCATCCCCATAATTGAAATCATTACCAAGATATCCTATATTGATACACTAACCTATCAAACCATTGAACATTGAACTAATAACAACATCTATAAGACTCCTTCAATGAATTCATAATTGATGACATTTGTAATGGTCCATACCTTTATGGTCCATTCCTCTACGGAAATCTAGTGTTATATGTGTTCTGGGAGGTCAAGGTGACTTATCCCCAAAAAAATTTCAATTTTCCAATTAGTTGAACAGTTCCACCGGTGAGAATGGTGTAAACAGTTCCAATGGTAGATAGCTGTGAACTGTTCCAACGGTAGACTGATGTGAACAGTTCCAACGGTAGACTGATGTGAAAAGTTCCAATGGTAGACCGATGTGAACGGTTCCAACGGTAGGATTATGTAAACAGTTTCAAAGGTATCCCTATGAACAGTTCCAATTGTAGAGACCCAAATGTTGATGTACATGGACATTTCATTTATTTTGCAGAATACTTAATAAATAACGAAAATAGACACACAAGAACCGTAATTGTTTAGTGTTTTTAGAAACTCAGAAAATAATCTTCTAATCTTGGTGAAAGATCTTCATCATCTCCCAAAAATATCTTACCCTTTTTGTTTTCATACCTAAATCCTTTCTTTAAATCCTGGGGAAAAGAAAACATATAAAGGGTGAGCTCAAATGCTCAGTAAGGGTAAGCATGGAGAAAATAAAACAAACCATATACATTTGAACTTCAAAACATGAACATAATATTTAAACATAAAAATCATGAGCAATGATGTAAAACATGGCAGTACGTAAGACATAGATCATAAAGAAACGTTAATAATGATAAAATAGAATGGGAATAAAACATGTAATTGTGGAAACCATTAATCACATGATATTATTTCCATAGTAGCTAAGGCATTGCCTCAAAGACCATCTTAGTTGACAAAGTCCCATTCTGAATCGAGTTCCCTCCTCGTTCCAGTCCTGTATTACTAAACCATATTAACTTTCCATTCCAGCCAAGTCTATCTCATGAGATATAAATCTTTACCCAATTCATTGGAGGGAGATATAGGTCCCACCCATCTCATAATGAAATCATTCTTTCATGTTCCACAAAAGCATAACTCATACATCATAGCATAACCCAGGTAATAGAATGGGATTCTTAAACATCATGCCATCATAGCATAATCCATATATAAAAAAATGGATATCATTTCATCATAATAAGAATCAAACCATGTAAATAATGGAGACATTATACTTGAAACATAAACAAAATAAATAATGTCATTTTAGATGGAAAATATTTTTGATAAAACACTTGAAATGAAATCTTGAGAAAAATATCATTTCTTCTTCAAAATAATTTTATTTTCACAAAATGCCTTGCAATTTTAAAAGAAACTGATTTTTTTTAAATACTTATTAAATATTTTAGAGTAAACTTCATGAAAATAATGCATTATTAAACCGTAAAAAATCTGTTCATGCCGTATAAGTTAAAAGTAACATTCTTCTCATACTTTTGTCAGAAAAGTCAAAAAGTACCTCGAATGGTAAACAAAAAAAACATTTCTTAAATACCATGTAGTAAAAGTCAAAATGGGTAAAAAGGAATTTAAACATACATGAAAACATTTTTATTAAATTTTGACATGGATGATAAATATAACCCCAGTAAATACTTACATATAAGCAATCTCAGATAGAAAACAATTGACATTGCAACATTATCCCTTACCATAGGTCTGATATGCTTCGTACATATCTGAAACTACTGTATAATGATTTAAATAAGGTCATTGACTTATTACAGAATCATATTCATTGTTATGATATCAAATATGGTTCACTTATTACTTTATATTACCCATTCTTTTGTAAGATCCATGTTAAAGCAGCATTTTGGGTAAAATCGTTTTATTTATCGTACATGTTTGGACTTGTTGTTATTTATATTATTACATATATCCAGATTTAATTAATTCCAGAATGTAAAACATGATTTAAATGTAATATATATTCAGCATATACATATATATATGATAGATCGATAAATGGAATGAAATACACCGTGCATGGAGACGGTTGGCCGTACGTACGCATGAACGCGGTTTTCGTTTCCTTATTGAATTGAATGGAATTAAGTAGATGACATAAATATATATACATAAATCCAGTATCATTATTATGTCATATATTTCTTGATTAATTATAATATATACTTTAGAATCTTTAATGAATGGTTAACATGGAGAATGAATCTCATCGCGTCATGGAGACAGTAGTCCGTACGTACGCACGAGCGATGATATCATGCCCATGATCATGGAATTGTATTGAAGTGTATGTATACTATATCAGAATCAATATAAATTTACAATAATCATATATAGTTATTTATTTTCACCATTATACCCATCCAAGTATGGTGGTGGTTGAAAACAGATTACACCACGGCGTGGAGATGGAATTCCGTACGTACGCATGCGCGGTGATTTCATTTTCTATAGGATGGATAGAAGGTGAAATAGGGTTGTTTCATATTTATAATTACATATCATTATATAATTAATAATTATTTTATTACTTTATAATGAGACAAATAAAGAAGAAGAAGTAGAAGAATAAGGAAACATGAGAGAATCGAAAGAAGAGATTACCTCTTATTCGACGCACCTCCTTTAAGCCTTCTCTTAAGGAAGTAGAGTCGGTCTTTTGAGAAGACCATAACCTCAAGAATGTTTCTATGGAAGTGGAGAAGAGAAATGGTCAGGGTTTGGGCGAGCTTCAAGGCTCAAAAGGGTGTGAAGAGAAGAGGGAAGGGGTGCCCTTTTTATAATGGACGAGAGGGGCACCTTTGGAAAAAATTAAAATATTATTTTATAATAAAGAAATATTCGTTTTTTAATAGATCCTAATTCATTTATTTCAAAGATAATGTGGTATGGGTCTAAATCCTCTCAACCAATATATTTTAGAGAGGTTTGGGTCATTATATTAACCTTTTCTTTTAGTTTTAACTCTTAGTTAATTAGATTGACATTTACCATGTCACTTTGTATTTTTATATTATATAGTTAATAAACATACAATATACATCCAAGAGACACCCAAGTGGTCCATTAATGATACACCTATAATTATATTAGTATCTTGGCCGAACCTTATATTTTTAGGAATATAATAACAATTAATAATATAATATTTGTTTTAAAAACTATTTTATGTCAATTTTGACACTGTTTGGTAATGGATTTCATTTTGAAAATCATAATAGCATGATTAGTTAGAAAAAAGATATTTAATTAAATAATAACATGTCATAATAACCTAGAAAGTTATTGGAATTCATAAAAAGTCTCAAATTACATTTATTTGGGTATTTATAACATCAATTATGTTAATATTTCATTAATAAGATAATTACTCAATCATCATTATGTCATAAATAAATTAAATTAGTTAATGTCAAAAAATTATAAATAAAATACCATTATGTAGGAAATCTTTTTATCTTTCTAATTAATATTTATAGTCGAATATATCTTATGTATAACCCTATATTAAAAATGTTTTAGTTATTAAACTTTGATTTTAACCATTTTAACCGTTCTTAAAATAAATTAATAATAAATGTCCTAATCTAATCCATGTGGGCCTAAATGGTCATATTTTATTCCTAAGGTTGTTTTTGGTCGAATTAAATTTATCCAGTAGAATTATGACATGTGTTAGGGTAATAATAATATCATTTTTACCCTTAATTACCATATTTACTTTTAATAGTGGTAAATAAAAGTAAAAGGTTACTATTCACCAAAAATTATTTTCATCTCATTGAACCAAATATTAGTCCTTGATATTAACCATGTCTCTTATATTTTCTAAATTCAATTCACAGAAGTGGTAATATTTCATTTAAATGAAAAAGTCAGTTTTTTAACTACCACAAAGTGGTTTCACTATTCATCGAAAATTGAAGTTTTTTAGAAAAATACAAAAAAATTAAGCCTAAGAATTATTTGATATTCCGAATTTAAAATTGATGTATATTTTTCCAAATTGAAAACATAGAAATGGAATTGATTTATTTTAAAATTAATTCCCGTTATCAAAACAAATAGCGTGTTTTTAAGAAACAAAAACTATCAAAAGATTGATACTTGTTTATATCCAATTTCAAAGTGAAATTAATTACAATGAACAACATTGGATTAAATGGTAAAAATGTATTCTAATTACACTTTAAAACCAATTAAAAATATAACATCACTATATAAATTATTGTGATGAAAAAAAGTTGTTTCTAATTAAAATATATTGTGTTTTTACTATTAATTAAAATATGAAAGCTATCAGAATAATATGAAAAATTTATCCAAAGTAATTTTTTATATCCAGATTCCAAAGAAGAATTTTATTTTGTGAAATTGAACTTATAGACATGTAAAAAACAATATTTAAGGTGGGTGCTCCATCAAAAGGCGGTAAAACTACAATTTTTATGAAAAATACATATTTTACACGAAAAATTTATTTTGATCTCATACCATATTCTAGAAAATGTGTAAGATTAATAATAATGTTATAAAATTCAAAATTTAGTAAATACTATTCATAACGACTATTCCATAATAATATTATAAAAATATATCATTGTTTAGTGAAACTCGGTATTGTGTACTACAGACGCTATCGAGGTAGGTCGCGATTGCGTGTCATGCAAGCCAGGAATTGTGTTTCATATACTGCAAGCTAATGCGTTGTTTCATATAGTACACGCTAATCATGGTGTCGTGTATAATAGAAGATCAAATAAATTAAAAATAATATATCTCATAAAATCTCGGGGTGTTACACCAACGGTAATCTTATGTGAACAGTTCCAATGGTAGCCTTGTGAACTGTTCCAACTATAAGATTATGTGAGAATTTCTAATGGTATCCTTGTGAACAGTTACAACAGTAGGCTTACGTAAACAGTTCCAACAATATTCTTTTGTGAACAGTTCCAACGGTAGCCTTATGTGAACAATGATTCAATAATCGTGAGGTTCTAACTGAAGCCTCTTTTTCCTTTTCCAAATTTTTAGTTCATGAATAGTGTTTCTAGAATGGTGAGGTTCTAACGGTAGCCTCTATTTCCCTGGCCAAATTTTGAATTCATGTCAATGTTTCGAGAACAGTGAGGTTCCAACTGTATCCTCTATTTCCTTTTCCAAATTTCATGTTCATGAACAGTGTTTCCAGAATGCTGAGGTTCCAACGGTAGCCTCTATTTCCTTTTCCAAATTTCAAATTCATGAACAGTGTATCCTGAATAGTGAGGTTCCAACAGTATCCTCTATTTCCTTTTCCAAATTTCAAGTTCATGGATAGTGTTTCTAGAATGGTGAGGATCCAACGATAGCCTCTATTTCCGTTTCCAAATATCATGTTCATAAACAGTGTTCCCAGAATAGTAAGGTTCAAACAGTAGCCTCTATTTCCATTCCCAAATTTCAAGTTCATGAACATTGTTTCCAGAACAGTGAGGTTTTAATAGAAGACTCTATTTCCTTTGCCAAATTTCATGTTCATGAACAAAATTTCCAGAACAGTGAGGTACCAAGAGTTGCGTCATTTTCCTTTTCCAAATTTCATGTTTGGTGAACAATGTTTCCAGATTCCTATAGTTTCACCCCTTAGACATTCTTTTTGAAATAGAATGCATTTAAAGACTCATTTTAAGGACTCTAAGGATGATTCAGAGGCCAAAAATCCTATATTAATTTACCAAAGACTTGATATTCTTTTACTTGGTCAAACCACGTGGTTTAATGTGATCCCATTTTAATGAAAAATCCAGTGTATCTTAAACTGCTGCACCATTAAATATTCCAAAAGGACGAGATATTTTCCTCCCTCGTTCTTCCTCCGTGTTCTCTGGTGTGAGATAGTCGAACCTTTCATTTCTTCTCAAAGGATTTGTGCAATCAAACTATCCTCTGTGGATTGGTTCCCCTCTATTTTTGATGATACCAAGCAGTATCAATCAATATTCAATATAAGGTATAACATATCATCATTCTTTTGGGTAAATATCCTTCTGTTCCTCATTTCCCTTTTATGGAATTCTATCTCCATGTTCCTAATGATCTTTTCTGGGGAGTTGACCAGTGTGGTGGTGTCTCTACATCGACAAGTGGATATAGTTTTATTAGGGTGAGAAGATCTTAACCTTTTGTTTGGGTCATTCATGTATAATGAACATCAAAAATCCATTGAGGTAGAGGATTCATTTATTCTATTTTATTTTATGTGAAACTGTAGAGTTATCAGGATTTAGCCTACTGGATTACAGTGGAATTAACATTATAAAAATCTGAACCAATTAAGTAAATTGATATCAATCGTATGTTATTGACTGTTGTTTTTCAGGATAATGTGATATCTATTCTTTCTTTGATTATATTTTCATTCTTGATGGAAATTGGAAATGAATGTAAACCTGGAATTAATTGATACTTGTTCAGCTGAAGATATAGAGGCATGTAAATGAATCTGGATATTGTTTTTGTAATTTGATGTTAATCAAATTGATATAGTAATCAGGTTTAATCAAATTGTGATAGATTACTATTTGGGTTTCCCGTAGTTGGAACTTGCAAATAATAAATTGTATAATTCAAGATGGATTAAAGAACATGTTCTTTGTTACAAGATAATTCCTTGTAGGATTATGAGTTACCTGCTTGCTTTTTTAAGGTCCAAGATCCTAGTTTATATGATATTTGTTTCCTACTTCTTGTGTTGATCTGTGAGCTTGGAAAGTTGTTGTGAAATTTCGAGTAGGGAGGCCTATTAGATATGGAATTAGTTGATTCCTAGAGTGGAAAGATGCATCAGTTTATTCATGTGGGTGTTGGGGATGACCCCAGATATGATGAAACCTGTTATATGTGAATGTTTGGATGCTTGCTAATTCTTGTTGGTTGTTTATCTTCATTACTTTCCCCCTACTCAAGGAAGCTGGTTTGCTTACCCTCCCTCCAAACGGGGTGAAGATTCATGAGGTATGCCACATGATTTTCGTGTTTAGACTCCTGAGGGAGGATGGGTCTAAGCACTTACTATAGGTGAAAAATACTCTAAGGGGCGTTCATCTACCAACCATGTTGATCCCCATTGTGTTTAATTGCATAGAATGTTTTTTCAGAATTCCTGGGAATTTGGGAAAGTAATAATGTTGTTAATAAATGATTGAATAAATGATTTTAACCCTTGGGTTTGGAGCTTGCGGGGAAGTAATGCTAAGGTCTCAATTAAAAGGAACAATGGACTTTGGGTGTGATGCTAATGAAATATATTGTGGAAATTTTTAATAGTTAATTAATGTTTAGAAATTAATTAACATAAAGTGAAACTGATAAAAAGGGAATGAATAAATGAAATAAAGATCATTAAATGGTTGTGTGATTATAGGATACCTAGTATTAGATGTAGTAGCCGGGAGTCCGAGAGATGGTAACTGCAGTTGAGTCTAAGACTAGGTTATTCCCTTAGTGTGGTTGTGAGATATATTATATTCTGTACTTTTTGTGATTTTATACATTACCACACCCTGTCAGTTAGGAAAACATACACACTTGGGATTCTGAGCCCTGTGGGGTGTTTTCCCCAACATTCTGGTGGGAGGATTGATGGCTGAATACCCCCATTGGATCCACTCTCTTATCATGGTAGTTACTTGCGATAATAGGAACACTAATTATTTTCCCCATATATGTGTGTAGAGGGATGTAATGGCTTGTGGTTATTCTCACAAATATATTCTAGATATATTTTTTTATTGAATACTATAAGTGTAATGTGTATAGTCTGTGATATCATGAAGATCCTTACTCGGTGTATGAGCTGTAATGGATTGAGGTATAATTCCTGACGTATGATACACATTATGTGAGCTATGGTTACTCCCAGAAACTACCTGGTTACATTGCTTACGTGGACATGGAGGTTTTGTTGCATGAGGTGCATGTTGTAGTGCTTCGACCAGGTGTCTCTGGGAAAGCCTTTTGGAGAGAGATTCTTAGGACGTGTGGCATTGGGTCAAAGAGTCAAACCAGTGGGGAAGTAGTAGCGGGGTACCCTTGATATTTTTTATTATATTATATACTCTTGTATGGGATACTTGGTGAGAGTATCCATGTTGAGGCTAGTAACTTAGTATACCTATTTAGATGAGGAGTTAGTTTCACTTGTTTTTCACTGTGCTTTATCATGGTTTCTTTACTTTTTCACGAGATTCTCTGGGGAGGATCCTACAAAGTATACAGTTATACTCACCCTATGTATATATGAACTATTTTTGTGGGACAATTCATGATTTATGATACACATTATGAATGCTATGGTGGATCCCATAAAATACCTAGTTACTTTGAATACGTAGACGTAGTGGTTTTTTTGCACGAGGTTCATGTTGTGGTGCTTCGCCCATGTGCCTACACGCACACCTTTTTGGAGGGAGATTCTTAGGACGTGTGGGTTGGGGTAAAGCGTCAAACCCGTGGGGAAGTAGTAACAGGGTACCCTTGATATTCTTTATTTTATTATATACTCTTGTATAAAATATTTTTTTAGAGTAGCCATGGTGTGGATGGGAACTAGAGTATATCTGTTTTGGTGACGAGTTAGTTTCACTTGTTGGTCACTATGATTTAGCATGCAATCTTACCATTTTCATGAGAGGCTCTGGGGAGGATCCTACCGATTATACTGTTATACTCTCCCTATGTATATATAATATTTGTTTTCAGGTTAGTTGGAGTAGGTTGGAAATCAAGATGTTTTCTACTATCTTGGGTTTGTAGGAGCTGTTCGGGTTTCGTGGTAACTACTGTTTTTAATTTCATTTAGCTACATGTATTTTTTCCCCTTTCAGTTGTAGTATATTTTAATGACATTTCAAATCTGTACATGGGATTTCCATTATATATTTTTTAAGTTGTATTTTGTTGGTTTCTATCTTATCTCTCTCTTTCTCATGTGTTCTCTTAGATGGTAGTGCCTCCCATTTGTGTGTTCACTATACCCTCGGTGCTAGTCTGCAACTTGGGGCCTACTGGATGCAGGACTTGGGAGTCATTATCTCCCTTGTCACACTGCCAATCCAGATGGGGTTCACCTTGTGGGGAGTGGGTCATGACATAGTGGTATCAGAGGTTGGTTTGATGGATAGAATGGAGTTTTGGGATAGGAAACAGAGAGGTTAAATGGGTTGGTAGGTAAATAGTGTCAGTCGTGTTTAAAAAGTGATGTAAACACTGGAGACCGGCTGAGACATATAAATTTAAGGCCCCCTATGATCTGATGCATGGACCCTTAAGTTTACAATGGCTACTAAATGAGGTGATATTGGTTGTACGTTAGAGACCTAGAAAATGATCATGCATCATTCTTATTTGTACCTGTATTTCAATGGGTAAACCTTGGTATAGGTTAAAATAAAATGAATAAACGAAAAAAATTAATTAATTAATGTTGAATCTTCCATATTCCAGGTTTAGGAGCCCAAATTTTTTGTTATTTTGTAGGTATGGATCTGGGTCGACATCCTCATCTGGTTCATGCAGAATATGTCTAGCAGGATGTGCCAGTAGATCGCTGTAGGGTAGAGGTTGATGACGAAACTTGTAAGAGGGCACTCTGAGAGTTCCAGCACTAGAGTATGCAGAAGTATGAGGGATCCGTTTCACATGAATTCACGGCAAACTGGTTGGAGGAGGTTGAGATAGGCTTCAATTAGATCTGTCCTCAGAAAGAGCACTAGGTGTAATTGGTTCTGACGATGTTGAGTGGAGCAGTAAGGAAGTGGTGGTTCTTGTTCATCAAGGAACGCGAGGAGTCGGTGATATCATGGGAGGTGTTTTGAGAAACGTTTAGAGTCATGTTTCTAACTTCAACTATGAAGGAGTCCAGTCTCCAAGAGCTTCTTACGCTTTGATAGGGGAGCTCCTATGTGTGAGAGTTTGGAATCCATTTCATGAACATTTTATGATATGCTTCAAACCTGTTTCCAGACGAGGAGTCCAGGGAAAGGCATTTCGATGAGGCCTTTCATCTAGAGGTCCAGTGCTAGGTCACCACATTTACGCTGAAGACAAATCATGAGGTACAAGAGAGGGTAGAGGTCTTCGATAGTACATTATCAAGAACCAGATCATCACAAGTGGGGAGTCATCATGATTCCTCATGAAGCAGAGCTGTGGTCCGAGGTTCTCTATTTTCAGGGCAGAAGAGTATCAGTTTCGCTGGGGATAGGTCCTAGCCCTCAGCATCTCATTTCTTCGGAGGAAGTGGATCTCAGGCCTATGCCAAGGGATCATGTATGTTTTTTCTTATTGTGGTCATGGTCATCAGCAGCGAGAGTGACCGACCATTCAGAGCAGTCATCATTAACCAGGTGTTCTGCTCCAGGTTCTTCCATTGAGGTAGTTCAATTCGAGGAAGTTGCAACATGTTGCACCAGCTTTGGATCAAAAGAGGGTAGATAGGGTAGGATGAGTACATCCACATGAAATTCCCCATCCTCAGAGAGTGGAGCATGAAAATGGTGGCGATCTTCATTAGGGCCAGAGAGGCTATGAAAGAGGTCGCGGTCAGTATCATTCTTTAGTGTTTCCAGCTCTAGGATAGGTGGATGTTGATTGATGTTCCCTTTTCTTGTTTTCTACTTGGGTGTATGCCTTGTTTGTTTCAGGAGTGACAAACTCCTTCATATGAACTTCCCTTTCCATAATTTGGTACATGAGGTAGAGAGGCTTCCAGATCCATTGGTATTGACTACGCCAGTTGGAGTTTGAGCTAACATGTTTGATGTATGTAGAGACTGTGATCTAGTTCTAGGGCCGCACCGATCTTGGGGAGATATCCTATGTTTACAGATACAACCATATGATGTCATCCTCATCAGGGATTGGTTGTATTCAGTGCAGGCTATTATGGATTTCTTCAGGAGAAAGGTTGTGTTCTTCGATGCGGATGGAGATACAGTGGAGTTTGTGGGAGGGAAAGACCCTCAAATGGGTTAGATGTGTGTTCCGTCCTTATCATCCTTGATGGAAGAGCTGATGCTGATTTCATTAGAGGTTCAGTAGTTGGTGTTTCATTGTATCATAGACGAGTACCCTGATGCCTTTCTAGAAGAGGTTGTAGCATTACCCTCTTTACGAGAGGTCGAGTTTGGGATCTAGCAATAACTAGGAGCGTCTCCTATCACTGTGTATCCATATAGGACATCCCCTTATGAGTTACAAGAGATACGCATACATCATGTTGGTCTGTTATAGTAGGATTTTGTTCAGCCAAGTGTGTCTCTGTGGGGTGCACCAGTTTTCTTCGTGAAGAAGGATGACTGTAGTTTGTGGTTGTGTATCGATTATCGTCTCCTAAACAAGTTGACAGTGAAGAACCTCTATCCTCTTCCACAAATTAATTATTTATTCGATCAACTGAAGGGTTCAAGTTGGTTATCAAAGATCGACTTGTGATTAAGATATCATCCAATGTGTGTAAAGGATGCGCATATCCCGAATATTGATTTCTATTTCCGTCATGGGAATTACAAATTTGTAGAAATTTTGTTCGGTGTGATTAATGCTCAAGCTGTGTTCCTGGGATTGATTAATGCAATGTTCCATGTGTTCCTGGAAAATTTCACGGTGGTTTTTTCGACGAAAACTGTAACAGCCCGAGATTTTATGAAAAATATTCTTTTTTATTTCACTAATGTCTTGTGTTGTATGCTACACCAAAAGGAGCTTGCACATCCTTGACTTGCCTTTCATTACACGCAATCGCGACCTTCCTCGATAGCTTGCGTCGTACACAATACCGAGTTTCACTAAACAACGATATGCTATTAAAATATTATTAAAATAGCCGTTATGAATAATAATAACCACTTTTTGAAATTTATAAATTTTATTTTTCAAAATGGACTTCATTTTTGGATTCGGAATACCGAAATTAGCCTAGGGTGAAATTTTGGTATTTTTCTGAAAACTTTTAATTTTTGATGAATAGTGAAACCACTAAGTGGTAGGTTAAAAACTGAATTTTTCATAAAACTTAATTTTACCGCTTCTGTGAATGGAATTTCAAAAATCCGAGAGACACGGTTGATGTCAGTAAGTAAAATGTGGTTCAATGAGATAAAAATAATTTTTTGGTGAATAGTAACTTTTTACTTTTTTTTACCGCGGTTAATAGTAAATAGGGTAACTAAGGGTAAATATGATATTAATATTACCCTAACACATGTCCTAATTCTATTGGACAAGTGTAATTCGACCAAAAACAAACTTAGGAATAAAATATGACCATTTAGGCCCACTTGGGTTAGATTAGGACATTTATTATTAATTTATTTAAAGAAGGGTTAAAATAGTTAAAATCAAAGTTTAATAAGTAAATCATTTTTAATACGGGGTTATACATAAGATAAATTCGACTATAAATATTCATTAGAAAGCTAAAAAGCTTTCCTACATAATCATATTTTATTTATAATTTTTAGACTTTAAATAATTTAATATATTTATGACACAATGATGATGCAGTAATTATCTTATTAATGAAATATTGACATAATTGATGTTATAAACACCCAAATAAATGTAATTTGAGACTTTTTATGAATTCCACTAATTTTCTAGGTTACTATGATATATTAGTGTTTATTTAATCAACTTGGTTCGAACATATAATTCTGTTATGACTTTCAAAAAAATCATATATCAAATAGTGTCAAAATTGACACAAAATAGTTTTTAAATCAAATATTATATTATTAATTGTTATTTTATTCCTAAAAATCTAAGGTTCGGCCAAATGACTTAGATAAGGATATATATATTAATAATAAACAATTTGGGGTTCGTTTGGCATGTTATAGTAAGTGTATTAACCATATAGTGAAAGAAAACAAAAAGACACGGTAAAAGTTAAATTATTTAACATAGAGTTAAATCTAATTGATAAGGTTAAAATAATACCCTAAACTTGTCTAAATCTTATTGGTTGATAGGATGTCGACCCAACCCACTTTAGCTTCGAAATAAGACCCTTTGGAACCATTATAAACCGATTTTGACATTAATATAAAATAATATTTTGAGGTATTCCTAAGGTGCCCTTCTCCTCCCTTATAAAAGGACACCTCCTCCCCCTCCTCCTCACACCAATTTTAGCACTCAAGCACGGCCAACCCCTGCCAAAATCTCTTCTCCACTTCCCTAGAAACATCCTAGAGGTTCTGGTCTTCCTCAAAGACCAATTTTAGTGCCCTAAGAGGAGGTCTCAAAGAGGCGTTTCAAAGAAGATGTAATTACCGTTACCAATTCTTTCATCTTTATTTCTTCTTCCACTTCTTCTTCTTAGGTTGTTTCATTATGAAGTAATAACATAAGTATCACTCATATACTGATATGTTATTATAAGTATGAAACAACCCTATTTCACCATCTATCCATCCTACGGAAAAAGAAATCACCGCGCGTGCGTACGTACGGAATACCGTCTCCACGCCGTGGTGTAATCTATTTTCCACCACCACCTTACATGGATGGGTATAATGGTGTAAAGAATAACTATAAATAGTTATTAAAACATCATATTGATTCTGATATATTGTATAATCCACTCCAATTCAATTCAATATTTATGGAAATGATATCATCGCTCGTGCGTACGTACGGACTACCGTCTCCACGACGCGATGAGATTCATTCTCCATGTTAACCATTTAAGAATGATTATAAAGTATATATAAGAAATAATAATGAAATATATGACATTATAAAGCTACTGGATTTATGTATATATATATATATATGTATTTCATCTACTTACTTCCATTCAAGACAATAAGGAAAGGAAAACAGCGTTCATGCGTACGTACGGACTACCGTCTCCATGAACGGTGTTTTTCATTTCATTTATCTATCTATTATATATATATATATACTGAATATATATGATATATAAATCATATTTTATATTCTGTAAGTAAGTAAATCATGATATAAGTAATAATAATGTCAAGAACAACAAGTCAAAACACCTACGATAAACGAAACGATTTTACCCAAAACGCTTCTTTAACATGGAATTTACAAATGAACGGGTAATATAATGTCATAAGTGAACCATATATGATATCATAACAATGAATATGATTCTGTAATAAGTCAATGACATTATTTAAATCATTATACAGGAGGTTCGGACACATACGAAGCAAATCGGACCTAAGGTAAGGGAAATATCACAATCTCATTTTTATCCGAGATTGTTTATTCGTAAGTATTTACTAGGGTGTATTTTATCATCCACATCCATGTTTCATCAATATGTAATATTATTTCTATCCACATACAATTTTTTAAATCCATTTTTACCCTTCGGTGAGTTTTTAGTAATATCTATTAAAGGAATCTTTTGTCGTACGAGGTACTTTTTGACTTTTCCGACAAAAGTACGAAGAATTTTTTTTAACTTATATGGCACGAACGGAATTTTACGGTCTTATAAAGCCATATTTTCATGAAGCTTCCTCCAAAAGATTTCATGACTATTTTCAATAAAATCTCTTTCTTTTAAAATTGCATGATGTTTTGTGAAAAGAAATTGATTTTGAAGAAGAAAGGATATTTTCCTCAAGAATTCAATTCAAGTGTTTTATCAAAATTATTTTCCATCTAAGAGAATAAAGGGTTCTGTTTCTATCCATATTTTTACATTGATTTGACTATGTTGTGATGGAATTATGTTTATGAATTCCTTTATCTTGTATGAATGGTTTTATGATGCCATGTTGTTTAAGAATCCCATTTTTATTACATGGGTCATGCAATGATGTATGATTTATGATTTTGTGGCACACATAAGAATGGTATCATTATGAGATGGGTGGGACCTATATCTACCTCAAATGCATTGGGTAAAGATTTTATATCTCATGAGATAGACATGGCTGGAATGGTAGGTTATACTGGTTCAGTGAAACAGGACTGAAATGAGGGTTACTCGATTCAGAAAGGGACTTTGTCCACTAAGATAGTCTTGGCAATGAGTCTTGACTAACAAGAAATGATTCTCTATGATTATGTGTGAATGCCACAAAGTTTCATGTTTTAAGTTATGATTATTGTGATTACATTTCACTACCATGATTTATCCCATTTATGAAATTATGCTCTCTTTTGCAGGTTATGATTTCCAAAATGTTATGTTCTTATGAATACAATGTGATTGATATTTCTTTTGTTTACCCTTACTGAGCATTTGAGCTCACACTTTTATGTTTTCTTCTCCCCATGATATAATGAAAGGTTTTAGGTAAAAAAAAGGAAGATCTTTATGGGAGATGTTGAAGATCTTTCACCACGATTAGAAGATTTTATTCCGAGTTTCCAAAGACACTAAACTATTACGATCCTTGTGTGTGTGTTTTTGTTATGTACTAAGTATTCCGCAAAAGTAATGTAAAGTCCATGTAAGTCAGGATTTGGGTCTCTACAGTTGGTATCAGAGTAAAGGTTTAGTCAACCTTTGGAAACTAGGATGCGAAAACGTTAGTGAGATCCCTAGAGATATTTCTACGGTATGTCTAGGGATGTCCCTAAGGTTAAGTATACGTATAGGTTATAGTACTAGAAATACGATAACGATCATAGAATTAAACCTAAGATGTTAGATATTGAAGGTACTCCCCCTTTATTATGTTTTTTTCCCTAGCATGATTTTTGCCTCTCACACTATTTTTTTTTGGGTTTTAGAAAATGGCTGGAAACAAGATGATTCACGATAATGGAGGATATGACGGACAATGGAATGATATTCTTCATAATGAAATGGGATTTGGAAGTCCAAACATCACTATTATGCCGAATCAGCAATCTCATAATATGATCAATAAAGTAAAATTTGGTACGTTTCCTGACTCGGCTAATAAGAGAAAGATGGAGTTTCATGATGATCATAGAGGAAAGAAAGTTCAATTTCCCCTATGTAAATCATGTGGGAAGAGGCATCAAGGAGAATGTTTCAAAGGAACTGAAAGATGCTTTGGGTGTGGAAAAGAAGGACACAAAGCAAGTAAATGCAAAGGAAAAGGTTCAGTTAACAACATGGATGAGGATAATGGTATTGCTACGACATCAACAATGGTTAAATGTTTTAAATGTGGAATGTACGGGCATTATGCAAACCAATGCCCTAAGGGAAAGTCTCATGAAGATAATCAGTATGGTCGTATGGGAAGTATTTATGTGGATGATGATGAAGAGACTACAAATGATATGTGAGATGAAAGAATTGTTGAAGCTCGGTCAATGGTTTAAGAATGTAGTGGAATGATTTCATGTTTATCATGTGTAATGTTGTGTAAGTAATCTCATGGTACTGTAGAATAAAGAGACATGTAAGGATTGTTACACTGTTGTCTGATTAATGTTACCAGTATCCATGAAAGGTTATTCAGATATTTTTGGAATGTAGATGATATGCGCATAATGAAGGGATAAGGAGAAAATTAAATGTTTGATAGTATTCATGAGCTCATTATTGATATAAGGACTAAGTGATATCATGGTTTGAGTATATAGAATTTTGAGGATTTTTGTATATGGAAAGTGTTAACTTTTAACTGCATTCAAGTTTTCACAATGGATCAATGGGTATTCAAGAGAGTACAAGATTAAGGCCTTTGAATGTTTGGAATGTGACCAATAAGATATATCTTATGATATATGGGGATCAATGATGGTATTAAATCTCTGAGAGTGGACGGCATTATTATGGATAAGCCTAAAGATTGGAATGGTTTATGTTGGACATAAGTTAGTATTGTTTAAGGATAGATGTTTTTTCGATATTATTGATGAGATGTTATAGTAATATAGTTTTAGAAAAAGGACAACCTGCAGGACGGGCGACAGCCCATCGCTTCGGACAAGGCTGTGGGAATCGAACCCACAACCGAAGTGCGACTGGCCTTTATCACCTACCACTGGCCTACAGGAAGTCCTTGTTTAGTAGAAACTAGTTTTATTATATTAAGCAGTATGATATGTGAAGTATAAGTCCATTTTAGGATCCATATGTGATTAATCTCACTATAGATCGACTTATGTATATAATTTTTGCTAACCTTTTGTTTGAGACAGATGGAATGACCCGTCATTCTATCACATGATCTGCTAACACTTCACGAATAACAAATTCAACTTCATTTATTTAAGAGATGAAGTGGAAATTGTTCAAGGCACGAACAACAGTGAGATTGTTCCAAAATAAAGTAAGTATTTATTCTAATTGAAATTTTCAACTTTAGGGAAATGATCTTGAAAACCAAAAATGTTGTCCTAGTGATCTTATACCTGATGAATCAGATGGTACCTTATATCATCACAAATCTATGGATTTGTGATTACTGGCTTTTCCATAGCCATGTTCTCTACCACTCTCCATCAGAACATGATGGTTAGATTTCTCTTCCATATCCATATTTTTTCCTATGTGGAAACCCATCGATTCGTTTATTTGGGTAATCGTTACATTTCATACTTTAGTTTTTAAAGCCATGTTTTGGTATTCCTTTTTACGATGTGGGTTTCTATTAAAGAAACTTTCGAATAGTAAACCATTTATAACCCCGACGAATTTCGAGGGTGAAATTCATTTTAAGGGGGGTAGAATGTAACAACCCGAGATTTTATGAAAAATATTCTTTTTTATTTCACTAATGTCTTGTGTTGTATGCTACACCAAAAGGAGGTTGCACATCCTTGACTTGCCTTGCATTACACGCAATCGCGACCTTCCTCGATAGCTTGCGTCGTACACAATACCGAGTTTCACTAAACAACGATATGCTATTAAAATATTATTAAAATAGCCGTTATGAATAATAATAACCACTTTTTGAAATTTATAAATTTTATTTTTCAAAATGGACTTCATTTTTTGGATTCGGAATACCGAAATTAGCCTAGGGTGAAATTTTGGTATTTTTCTGAAAACTTTAAATTTTTGATGAATAGTGAAACCACTAAGTGGTAGGTTAAAAACTGAATTTTTCATAAAACTTAATTTTACCGCTTCTGTAAAAGTAATTTCAAAAATCCGAGAGACACGGTTGATGTGAGTAAGTAAAATGTGGTTCAATGAGATAAAAATAATTTTTTGGTGAATAGTAACTTTTTACTTTTTTTTACCGCAGTTAATAGTAAATAGGGTAACTATGGGTAAATATGATATTTATATTACCCTAACACATGTCCTAATTCTATTGGACAAGTGTAATTCGACCAAAAACAAACTTAGGAATAAAATATGACCATTTAGGCCCACTTGGGTTAGATTAGGACATTTATTATTAATTTATTTAAAGAAGGGTTAAAATAGTTAAAATCAAAGTTTAATATGTAAATCATTTTTAATACAGGGGTATACATAAGATAAATTCGACTGTAAATATTCATTAGAAAGCTAAAACTATTTCCTACATAATGATATTTTATTTATAATTTTTAGACTTTAAATAATTAAATTTATTTATGACACAATGATGATGCAGTAATTATCTTATTAATGAAATATTGACATAATTGATGTTATAAACACCAAAATAAATGTAATTTGAGACTTTTTATGAATTCCAATAATTTTATAGGTTAATATGATATATTAGTGTTGATTTAATAAACTTGGTTCGAACATATAATTCTGTTATGACTTTCACAAAAATCATATATCAAATAGTGTCAAAATTGACACAAAATAGTTTTTAAATCAAATATTATATTATTAATTGTTATTTTATTCCTAAAAAACTAAGGATCGGCCAAATGACTTAGATAAGGATATATATATTAATAATAAACAATTTGGGGTTCGTTTGGCATGTTATAGTAAGTGTATTAACCATATAGTGAAAGAAAACAAAAAGACACGGTAAAAGTTAAATTATTTAACTTAGAGTTAAATCTAATTGATAAGGTTAAAATAATACCCTAAACTTGTCTAAATCTTATTGGTTGATAGGATTTCGACCCATACCCACTTTAGCTTCGAAATAAGACCCTTTGGAACCGTTATAAACCGATTTTGACATTAATATAAAATAATATTTTGAGGTATTCCTAAGGTGCCCTTCTCCTCCCTTATAAAAGGACACCTCCTCCCCCTCCTCCTCACACCAATTTGAGCACTCAAGCTCGGCCAACCCCTGCCAAAATCTCTTCTACACTTCCCTAGAAACATCCTAGAGGTTCGGGTCTTCCTCAAAGACCAATTTTAGTGCCCTAAGAGGAGGTCTCAAAGAGGCGTTTCAAAGAAGAGGTAATTACCGTTACCAATTCTTTCATCTTTATTTCTTCTTCCACTTCTTCTTATTAGGTTGTTTCATTATGAAGTAATAACATCAGTATCACTCATATACTGATATGTTATTATAAGTATGAAACAACCCTATTTCACCATCTATCCATCCTACGGAAAAAGAAATCACCGCGCGTGCGTACATACGGAATACCGTCTCCACGCCGTGGTGTAATCTATTTTCCACCACCACCTTACATGGATGGGTATAATGGTGTAAATAATAACTATACATAGTTATTAAAACATCATATTGATTCTGATATATTGTATAATCCACTCCAATTCAATTCAATATTTATGGAAATGATATCATCGCTCGTGTGTACGTACGGACTACCGTCTCCACGAAGCGATGAGATTCATTCTCCATGTTAACCATTTAAGAATGATTATAAAGTATATATAAGAAATAATAATGAAATATATGACATTATAAAGCTACTGGATTTATGTATATATATATATATATATGTATGCCATCTACTTACTTCCATTCAAGACAATAAGGAAAGGAAATCAGCGTTCATGCGTACGTACGGACTACCGTCTCCATGAACGGTGTTTTTCATTTCATTTATCTATCTATTATATATATATATATACTGAATATATATGATATATAAATCATATTTTATATTCTGTAAGTAAGTAAATCATGATATAAGTAATAATAATGTCAAGAACATCAAGTCAAAACACCTACGATAAATGAAACGATTTTACCCAAAACGCTTCTTTAACATGGAATTTACAAAAGAACGGGTAATATAATGTCATAAGTGAACCATATATGATATCATAACAATGAATATGATTCTGTAATAAGTCAATGACATTATTTAAATCATTATACAGGAGGTTCGGACACATACGAAGCAAATCTGACCTAAGGTAAGGGAAATATCACAATCTCATTTTTATCCGAGATTGTTTATTCGTAAGTATTTACTGGGGTGTATTTTATCATCCACATCCATTTTTCATCAATATGTAATATTATTTACATCCACCTACAATTTTTTAAATCCATTTTTACCCTTCGGTGAGTTTTTAGTAATATCTATGAAAGGAATCTTTTGTCGTACGAGGTACTTTTTGACATTTCCGACAAAAGTATGAAGAATTTTTTTTAACTTATACGGCACGAACGGATTTTTACGGTCTTATAAAGCCATATTTTCATGAAGATTCCTTCAAAAGATTTCATTACTATTTTCAATAAAATCTCTTTCTTTTAAAATTGCATGATGTTTTGTGAAAAGAAATTGATTTTGAAGAAGAAAGGATATTTTCCTCAAGAATTCAATTCAAGTGTTTTATCAAAATTATTTTCCATCTAAGATAATAAAGGGTTCTGTTTCTATCCATATTTTTACATTGATTTGACTATGTTGTGATGGAATTATGTTTATGAATTCCTTTATCTTGTATGAATGGTTTTATGATGCCATGTTGTTTAAGAATCCCATTTTTATTACATGGGTCATGCAATGATGTATGATTTATGATTTTGTGGCACACATAAGAATGGTATCATTATGAGATGGGTGGGACCTATATCTCCCTCCAATGCATTGGGTAAAGATTTTATATCTCATGAGATAGACATGGCTGGAATGATAGGTTATACCGGTTCAGTGAAACAGGACTGAAACGAGGGTTACTCGATTCAGAAAGGGACTTTGTCCACTAAGATAGTCTTGGCAATGAGTCTTGACTAACAAGAAATGATTCTCTATGATTATGTGTGAATGCCACAAAGTATCATGTTTTAAGTTATGATTATTGTGATTACATTTCACTACCATGATTTATCCCATGTTATGAAATTATCCTCTCTTTTGCAGGTTGTGATTTCCAAAATGTTATGTTCTTATGAATACGATGTGATTGATATTTCTTTTGTTTACCCATACTGAGCATTTGAGCTCACCCTTTTATGTTTTCTTCTCCCCAGGATATAAATAAAGGTTTTAGGTAAAAAATAGGAAGATCTTTATGGGAGATGTTGAAGATCTTTCACCACGATTAAAAGATTTTATTCCGAGTTTCCAAAGACACTAAACTATTACGATCCTTGTGTGTGTCTTTTTGTTATGTACTAAGTATTCCGCAAAAGTAATGTAAAGTCCATGTAAGTCAGGCTTTGGGTCTCTACAAAAACCTTGTGTAATCCATGTATGAGGAGGATCATCCAAGGAATCTACATGCTGATTTGGGAGTTCTTCGTCAACATTAGCTATTTAGGAAGTTGTCTAAGTGTGAGTTTTGGCCTCGAGAAGTCTGTTTGTTGGGGGAAGAGGTTGTATTTTTCAGATGATTTTGCAGTCATCTCTTGTGCAGTAGGTGGAAGAGTCCCAGTTGGGGGATCTTGGGGTGGAGGTATGGAGAGACTGAGTTGTTTCTGGTGAGGCCCCTAATTGTTGGTCTAAGGATGAACAACATTGAGTGTTGTAACATGGAAGGATATTTGTTCCAATGTAAATGCACGAGAAGGTTCTAAGAGAGTTCCATATTTCACATTTAGCGGTGCATCCGGGTATGAATAAGATGTACCCAGCCTTGAGGAGTCAGTTTTGGTGGCTTGGGCTGAAGTGTGCAGTTGCAGAGTTTGTGTCCCGATTTTAGGTCTTCTAGAAGGTCATGGTTGAGCACCTTTCCTTGATGGTTTTCTCCAGCCATTACATATTCCTAATTTGAAGTTTGAGGATATCTCAATGGACTTTGTAATTGGTGTACCTTGAGCTCTGGGAGTACATGGATCAATTTGGGTGGTAGTGGATTGTTTAAAAAAATCATCCCACTTCATAGTGATCTAGTTTTCAATCTTAGTGTATGTTTTGTTGAGGCTGTATCCGGAGGAGGTGGTGAGACTCCATAGATTCCTGAGGACAATCATTTCTGATCGAGATAATCATTTTACCTATAGGGTGTGGAGAGGTCTCCATCATTCTTTTGTTTCTTGTCTATTCCTTATCAATTATTTTCAACCATAGATGAACGGTCAGATAGAGCAGACTATCCAGACTCTCGAAGTCATGTTACACTCTTATGTCCTGATTTTGGTGGTTCTTCGATGAGGCACTTACCCTTTGTGGAGTTATCTTACAACAATAGTTTTCACTCCACTATCGGTATGGAACCATTTGAATCCCTATATGGATGATATTTCCATTCTCAATTATGCTAGACTGGGGTTGGAAAGTCATCAATTCTCATATAGAAACTAGTGTATAATACGACAGAGATGGTTCACGTGATTTGTGAGAGGATGAAGGAAGCACAGGATCGTCAGAAATCCTATGTCGATCAAAATAGGAGACACTTAGAACTTGATGTTGGGGATCACATGTTTTTGAAGGTGACAACCCGACGTGGGCACCGAAGGTTCGGTCAAGGGAGTAAGCTTTCTCCCAAGTTTGATTGTCCTTTTGAGTTTTTGGCTAATGTTGGAGTCTTGGTGTATCGAGTAGCACTTTCCCCCTAGATGATCTGGATACATGATGTTTTTCATGTGTCACAGATCCGTCGTTATCTTCATGATGAGTCTCAGTTCATTGATTTGGGAGAGATCAATGTTGATGATGATGATACCTTCGAGGAGTGTCCAATGGAGATACAATACTACAAATAGAAGGTTTTTCACGGGTGTTCTATTCCCTTGATTCATGTTTTGTGGCGACACATTGGCATTGAGGAGAGTACTTGGGAACGTGAGTCTAAGATATGTGCTCAGCACCCTGAGTTGTTTTATTTTTAACTCATTTCATGTTAAAAATGTTCTCTTTGTTGTTTTAGACCTTTAGTTTTTATGAGATGGCTTTCATTGGTTGCTTCTTGAGGCCTTCTCTCATTTGAGAGGAATCTCGATGGGTGGTTGTTTGGACCCTGTTTCTATTTCCCTTTAGGATGGTTTTGAATTCTTGAGAACGAGAATATATTGATAGGCATCTTATGTAATGACCCAGACCACTCTTGTTCATTCCTCTACGGAAAGCTTCTGTTAGATGTTTCGAGGAGGTAATGCTGACTTATCCCCAACACTTTTCGTAATTTTCTTTTCGGTGAACAGCTCCACCAGTGAGACTGGTGTGAATAGTTCCAACGGTAGACCACTGTGAACAATTCCAAGGGTAGACCGATGTGAATAGTTCCAAGGGTAGACTGATGTGAACAGTTTCAATGGTAGACCGATGTGAATAGTACCAATAGTAGGCCTATGTGAATAGTTCCAATTGTATCCTTGTGAACAGTTCCAACGGTAGGCTTATGTGAACAGTTCAAATGTTAGCCTTTTGAACAGTTCCAATGGTATTCTTATGTGAAAAGTTCTAATAGTAGCCTTGTGAAAAGTTCCAATGGTAGGATTTTGTGAATATTTCTAATGGTAGCCTTGTGAACTGTTCGAATTTTAGTCTTATGTGAATTGGTCCAATGGTAGGATTATGTGAACAGTTCCAACGGTAGCCTTATGTGAACAGTGCTTCAAGAACGACGAGGTTCCAACTACAGCCACTATTTCCTTTTCCAAATTTCGAGTTCATGAATAGTGTTTCTATAATGGCGATGTTCCAATTGTAGCCTCTATTTCCTTAACTAAATTTTGAGTTCATGATCAGTGTTTACAGAACAGTGAGGTTCCTACCGTATCCTTAATTTCCTTTGAAAAATTTCACGTTCATGAACAGTTTTTCTAGAATGCTGAGGTTCCAGTGGTATACACTTTTTCCTTTTCAAAATTTCGAGTTCATGAATAGTGTTTCTATAATGGTGAGGTTCCAACGGTAGCCTCTATTTCCATTTCCAATCTTCGTGTTCATGAATAGTGTTTCCAGGATGGTGAGGTTCCAATGGTAGCCTTTATTTCCTTTTCTAAATTTCATGTTCATAAACAATGTTTCCAGAACAGTGAGTATCCAATGCTATCCTCTATCTCCATTTCCAAAATTTTATTTCATGAACAGTGCTTCCAGAATGGTGATGTTCCAATGGTAGCCTCAATTTTTGTTCCCAAATATCATGTTCATGAATAGTGTTTCCAGAATGTGAGGTTCCAACGATAGCCTCTATTTCCTTCTCCAAATTTCTTGTTTGGTGTACAGTGTTTCCTTCTTCCTACATTTTCTCCCCTTTTATGTTTACATTGATGTAAAATGCATTTAGAACATCATTTTAAGGACTCTAAGTCCGATTCAAAGGCCATAACTCCTATATTAATTTTCATAAGGCTCAGATGATTTTACTTGGTCAAACTGCTTGGTTTAATGCAATCTTCTTTTAATGGAATATCCTACATATCTTAAACTGATGCTCCATTAAATCTTCTAATGGGATGAGATATCATCCTCCCTAGTTCATCCTCCGTTTTCTCTATTTTGAGATGTTCTAACCATTCATTCCTTCCCGTAGGAGTTGTTTGATCGAAATTTCCTCCTTGGATTGGTTCCCCTCTATTTTTGATGCAACAAAGTAGTATCGATCAATCTTCGATATAAGGTATGATCTATCGTCATTATTTTTGGTTCATCTACTTATGTTCCCCCTTTCCTTTTTATGGAATTCTATCTCCATGTTCCTAATGGGATTTTCCTGGGTTTTGACCAGTGTCGTGGTGTCTCTGCATCCTTCGGGGGTTATAGTGGTCACGGGGGGAGGAGATCGAAACCCGTTGGGTGGATCATTCTCATATAAATAACGTCAATAACAGTTTTTTGTAGGGAATTCATTCCTTATCTATTCTTTTACATGAAACTATTGAGTAAGAATGTTTTATCCTACTAGATCATAATGGAATTGAAATAATAAATATCTAAACGAGATAAATAAATTGATATCGATCATATGTTATTGCCTCTTGTTCTTGTATATACTGTGATATATATTCTTTCTTTGTTTAGATAATCATTTTTTATGGAAATTAGAAAACAAAATATACCCAGAATTAATTGATAACTGTTTGGATAAAGATAAAGAGGCATGTAAATTAATTTGGATGTTGTTTTTGTAATTTAATGTTAATAAAATTGATGGAATAAGTTTGTTTAATCAATTTATGATACCTTACTATTTTGGTTTCCCATAGTTGGAACCTTCAAATAATAAATAGGTTAATTAAATATGTATTAAAGAACTTTTTGTTTGTTAATTGATAATTCCTTGTAGGGTTTTGAGTTACCCTCTTGCTTGTTTAAGGTCCAAGTTCCCAGTTGATATGATGTGTGTTTTCCTGCTACTTGTGTTGAGATTTGAGTCTATAAGGCTATTGTGATATGTGGGGTAGGGACACCAATTGGATATGGCAGTAGTTGATTCCTAGAGTAGAGTGATTCAATGGTTTATGCATGTGGGTGTTGGGGAGAACACCAGGTATGATGAAACGAGATGTATGTGAATGTTTGTATGCTTGCTGATTTTTGTTGGTTGTTTATCTTATTTACATTCCCCTATGTCAACATATCTGGTTTTCATACCCTCCCTCCAGAAGGGTAAAAGACGCACGGGGTATGCCACCTACTTTCTGTGATTAGCCTCCTGAGGGAGGATGGGTCTACGCTCTTGCTATAGGTGCATAGACTCGACGAGTAGTTCATCTACTCGTCAGGTTGAGAACCCTAGTGTTTAGTAGCTTAGAATGTTTTTATAGATTTCCTGGTAATATAGGAATGCAATAATGTTGTTAATAAATGATTGAATAAATGATGTTAACCCATGGGGTTGGAGCTTGCTGGGACTCAATGTCAAGGTCTCAATTTAAAGGAATTTTAAAATTTGGGTGTGATTCTAATGAAATATACTGTGGAAATTGTTAATAGTTAATTAATGTTTAACGAATTAATGAATGTAAGGTGAAATTGATAAAAAGGCAATTAAGGAATGTAATCAAGAACTTCAAATGGTTGTGTGCTTATAGGATACCTAGTCTTAGAAGTAGCAGATAGGAGTCCGAGAGATGTTAGATGCAGTTGAGTCTAATACTAGTTTATACCAATAGTGTGGTGGTGATTTATACTATATTCTTTAATTTTTGTGATTCTATATGCTACACCACCCTATCAGTTAGGGAAACTGACACCCCGGGGATTCAGAGCCCTGGGGGGTGTTTTCCCCAAAAATTCGGTGGGAGGATGGATGGCTGACTACCCCTTTTGGCCATGCTCTCTTCACTTGGTAGTTACTTATGCTGGTATGAAGAGGGGTTAGTTTTTCCTATATGTGTGTATATAGGTCTATAATGGCTTGTGGTTATTCACACACATATATTCTGGATATATTTTTCTATGGACTACTATAGGTTTAACGTGTATATGCTGTGATGGTTTTAGGATTCTCACTCAGTGTATGGGTTGTAATGGATTGAGGTATAATGCCCAACGTATGATACACGTTATGTGAGCTATGTTGGATCCTATAAACAACCTTGTTACTTTGCTTACCTGGATGTGGTGGTTTTGTTGGATGAGGTGCATGTTGTGGTGCTTCCCCAAGTTTTCTGCAGGCATGCGTTTATGGAGAGAGACTCTTAGGACATGCGATGTTGGGGCAAAGTGGAAAACTAGTGGCGAAGTAGTAGTAGGGTACCCTTGATATTCATTATTATATTATATACTCTTGTATGTGATACTTTGTGAGAGTATCCATAGTGAGACTAGGGACATGTTATATGTGTATAGGCGATGAGTTAGATTAACATGATGTTCACTATGCTTTAGAACACTTTCTTTACTTTTGGACGAGAGGATATGGGGAGGATCCTACTGAGTATACAATTATACTCTCCCTATGTATATATAAACTATTTTTCAGGTCAGTTGGAGTGGGTTGGAGATCAGGCTAGTTACTACTAGCATGGGGTTGCAAGAGCTGTTCGGGCTTCGTGGTCACTACTATTTTTACGTTCTTCTGGTAACCTGTAGTTTTTCCCCTTTCAGTTGTTTTATTTTTTTCATGACATAACAGATGTGTACTTGTGATTTATTTTATATTGTTGTCTATATTGGAGTTAGTTGGTGTCTTTATAATCTCTCCCTTTTTCATGTGTTCTCTTAGAGGGTAATGCCTCCCATTTGTGTGTTCACTATACCCTCAGTGCTAGTCACCAACCCGAGGCCTACTAGAGGGGGGACTCAGGGGTCATTATCTCACTTCTCACATTGTCGGCCTAGGAGGGGTACACCATGTGGGGAGGGGGTTGTGACAACAATGAATGAAGTAATGCTCTACAATAGAAATACACTAGAAGTTTCATCATCCTCTAAGTAGACTGATCCTTATTATCCAACCCCGTCATCATAGGATTATGAATATTTTACTTCAAATTAGAAGAATATCTTACCCACAACAAGAAATGATATTTTATCCATTGAATTTTCAATGATCAACATCATCTAAATTAGAATAAATGGATAAGGTATATGGTTCGGAAAGATTCAGGCTCCATGACTCAGTCTTCATGGTCGGTATACTCATTAAGAAGGAAAACCACCAATATTATATGTAGGAAACACTCTAGAGTCCAAACCATTGAATAAATGACCTAATAATATTTGATGACTCTATGGGAGGAATTATATAAAAAATAATAACAAATCTCAATCAAATGAAATTCCAAAAAAATCAAACAATTAAAAAACAATTAATTTATATATAAAATAATTCAGAAAAATTAATAATTATATCTCACTTTAATAAAAACCGCTTACATAAAACCCAAAAAAATCATTATCACTCTGGCCTTATAATAAATAACACAAAAACATTAAAAAATATCACAATTTTAATTACAATTCACATTTTCCTTTCAAAATAAATTCATAATTTAAATTATTACATGAGATATTTTCAAATGAAAAGAACACCACCACCAGTTGAAAATAGTTCATAAATGATAAAAACATTTGGTGAAAAAATAGTAAATTCTCTTTTTCTATTCCCCACCAAATTTCATAAATACCAAAATAGACATTAAAATTTATATAAAAAACAAAGAATGTACAGTAAAAAATAAATCCATTAACATCAACACCTGAAACAAATGATTGATTCACATTAAATGATTTATTAACGCCATAAACACCCATTTTAGAATCAAAAGAGGTAAAACATTATATCCTATAGAGTGTAGATCCCTCCGTGTTTCATCCATAACATTTTGATGACTATGTACAAACAAAATTCCATCCTAAATAGAAATTCAGGGACCATGTTCCCAAGGATCCACATGGTTATCCAGACTATGTGATCTAATAAAAAAATGTTCATTATATTTTTATTTCTACACCCAATCTCACAATAATATAAAAATATTACATACAAGAAACAATATCCATAAAATAATCTTAAAATAAATCCAATTAAAAGTCTAAAACATAGTGGACCATGGAAACACATGTTTCATCAGGATAAAGAGTCATTAAAAACACATTTTTGATCTACCACACAAATCATGACCCAATAATTATAAAAAATTTACCCACACAAAAAATTATATAATAGGTGATTATTGAAAACCTATGATAAATCTGAAGAACCTACGACTTGATACAATTTTGTCACAAAATGCCCCAGATTGACCTGTCCCAATATGCATAATGGTTCGAAGGGCATTCCAAATCACCAAGGGAATAATACTAGTTCCTGGGCATTAAAAGACATACACATGTTATTTAGCCGATTAATTGAAAAATAATAAAGGGACTTACACCCATAATTATGGAATGACCTTTTCTACATTAAACATCTAGATTATAAAACAATAGAACAAAAAATGATCTGCAATATAGATAATCATAAAAAAGAAAAATAATCATATGATTTGTAGTTAATAATAAACTAAATATAAATGAATCTTCATTAATATATAAATATATTTCATTTCTAAAGAGATATCTAAGACAATGAAGTTGAAAACCAATCATTCAAAAATATGAAAATGAATCCATATAACTACCAGTACACTATATGTGACCCATACTCACATGCATTTTCCAAAAACCACCACTACCTATAAAAAACGAGAGTCCATTATTAATAATTATTTTTGGATACATGAAAGAAAACAAAATGAGATAAAAAAACGTTTTTATATACATGTTTTTTTTGAAAAAGGGATTCTTATAGGATTTCAACAAATACAATTATCACATTCTTAAAAAATATATTTACTTTATGTATTTTGAAATATAATAAAAATTATTTTTTAAATATATTGATTGATTAGTAATGAAGTAATCCAGATCATGACTATAAACATTTTATGAAATGTAATCGAATAATTCTTTTAAATTAATACAATAATAAGAAATAATTTTATTTGTAGTCCCTCATTCCATATAGTGTAATCCATTATTCATTAAAACAAATTTTAAGGAATTTTTTAAATTTCCTTCTAAAAACATACTAACTCCATTGAAATAAATAGAACAATCAGAAAGATAAATTTTAATAAAAATAGAGGAATAAATAAATTGAAATATATTTACTAAGGGTTCCACACACATAAAAAACTAGGGATATAAAAATAGGACATGGGAATACCCTACATCATAAAACCAACTAAAGAATATGTGTATTTGTTCTTCCCTATTTCCAATTGTGAAAGATTCTTGCACTATAGGAAATATGGGAAGACTATATTCCTACAAAGTGTCTAGTAGAAAAACACTCATCTAGACCAAACCAGCCATATTTGTGTCATTACCCATTTAGTATTATTTCAAATTAGGTTGGGGGGTTACCTCAACAAAATAACCTAGAAAAAAATATTTGGGGATAAAAGTAAAAAATAAAATAGAGGGAGAAACAAATATTCCTCACCTTGTAGTCAAATAATATGATTCCTAAAAGTGGAGATAATTTCTAAAAAATTAGAAGTGTATATGGAACTATACATCCCTTAAAACATTTGTATGTACAGGGGTTGTGGCATCATCCTGACACTATAGTGTGAAACATATATTGTATTTCTTTCCCTAGAATGGACTTGGAGATATGGTATATCATGTATAAAACTATATATGGGTTTCATATTTTTCCCTATCCCTTTATAGGATATCCTATGATCGATTGACAGACCAATTCCCCTCCACAACATTGTACGAATTTCACTATGTCATTACCTTTCTACAGAACTGAAGACACAATTATATAGAACCTTTATATAAATACCTCCATATTGTATTCTCATATTTATTTAGTGAACCCAACCTTATGAAACTCTGACTAAATACTAGCTCAAAACCCTATGACGTATCCATAATCACTTTCCTATAAACTACAACAATAATTACTTTATAGGGAAACCTCCTTTGATGAATCCCACTGAAAAATCTCTTGATTTTCTACCCCATATTGGCATACATTGTTGTGTGTATTTGTATACCTTTGGAATCCAGTTCAAAACTAATTAGATTATAACTATGGAATGGCCCTCTATCCATGAACGCTCATTGCATCTCAAATCCATAATATTTTACATAGTTGTGAGCCTTCATCAAATAGTTTGGAAAATGTTTCCCAAAAACATGCCTAGGAATCACTCCTATGTATTTAAAAACCTATAAAAATAACTAATATAGTCACAAAAACTAGAATAAAATTTTTCTAAATAATTCACCAATAATAATCAAGGGTGTGCTACACCTTGCTTCAGTGTAAACTAGAAATCCTAAATTTTATTTCAATTATATTCTAATTTAATAATTAGTTCAATGAAAAATTAACATTTACAATGTATAAAATCCTTAATAATAAAATCTATGAAATTATGCATGATATTAACTTGTATATGACTCATTTCATGGATATTTATATTCACATCAGTCTTATGGTGACCCTTATATGAGATAATCTTGTGAAAAGGTTAGCATCAATTTCATTATAGTGTGGAGTACAGTATTTCAATGAATGTAGAAGCAATTGAAAATTATAGGTCATAAAAAGTAAATTAATAGAATCTAAATCATAATGAAAATAGTTTTGTGATTATTTGGGAGGTATGGAATTTTTTTTTGAAATATATATTGGAGTAGGGAATCACATTTTCTAATGTTTTGAATTTTATATCAACAATATTTTTAATGTTAATATGCTTTAGAGCCCAGGTCATGAACCCTCCCAACAAATATACCGCAATTATGGGAGAGAGACAATGACCCATGAGTCCCACCACCAGTAGGACATAACTTTTTTAGTAGCACTGTGTTTATAGAAACATCTTTAAAAAATAGTCACTACCATCTATAATATTATAGGTTGGGGATATATGATGAATCAACAACAGAGACACAATTACATAATATAAAAAGTAATCCAAAAAATACCATAATTCATTTATAAATAAAATGTGTATAGGTAAACATCCTTATTTTTATAACCATAATGTAATGATAAAGTAGAGAAACATCAATAGTATATGGTTCAATGCTTGTATTTTCCAATAGAGTCCGCATAATATGCCTTGAAACCTAAAATTCAATTAATATACATAGGGATAGTATACAAGTATAATCAATAGGAAACCTAAAGACTATTGTGAAAATATTAAGGATACATAATAATGAATTTGTAATCAAATAGAAGAACCATAATAACCTAAAAAGGCTAACTAACTAATGACATCCTCACTATAGAATGGTCATAAAATAACACCAAAATAGTGTAATAACACAATATGAATCGTATCGATAAAGGTTACTCCACAACCCATTCCAAGTAATTTCCCACTCTCACACCCAAATATCATACAACTTTTTTCTTTCATATCTTCTGTATGACATATAAAAATTACCCCAAACACAACCACATCACATAACATCCATATATGACTAGGCCACCTCCTTACAACATAGTAACATCTCATCTCACCTAATGACACTTGGTCCATCACATACAAACCATTAACATAATAGTAGGGTATCATGAACATTGAATGACATAATACTCTACCCATATCTATGTATGAACAACCCCCACCATAAATTGACCCATTTCATGGCCGTCTCACATCTCATTTGATAACACATGGTCAACAGACCCACAATATTGTCAAATCTCATCTTGATTGTAGCCACCTGGGAAATCCCCTTATGCCCTATTTAACCTATGTCCATTATAGCCTATTCACATATAATCACATGGATGTGGGATATGGAATCCATTAATCTATCCAAACCACTTGTATGTTATGAGAAACAACACCCCACACACATATATATATACAGTTTTTAGTAGATGGTGTCTTATATGGTTTCTATACACATAAAAATCACAATGATTAGAAATTGTATTTATTTACATAGACACACACAAACCAATTATATGGGCTCTCAACGAGGAACTAATAAAATCAAAACAACACCACTATCCCTACCTCCACTAAATATATAAAACAGCATATCAAACACAATCCACAAGACACATCCCACTTTTCAATACTAGACTCTATAATTTCATTCAAACATCCCATTACCCTAATAAATATAAAACCAAATATATAACTAAGTAATTAACTAAAAACATATACTAATTAACTAAACATTCTCAATAAATTTTAAACATAATTAGGCTGTTATTCCACAACCACATAGAAATCTAGTGTGAAAAACATTTTTAACTCAACCACCAATAACCCAACCAAAAAACTTCCACCCCATAGCACAACCTCATACAACCCACGCATCACTCCATACCTCATTGAAACCACACATAAAAACAATATAGAACAACCATATTGAATAAAATGAGTCCCAAAGTCACCATTATAGATTTTTCCCAAACATCAAAACCTTGTACCAACCACATAGAAGCCCCCACAACAAAACTGCACATATTTTTCAAATAGAACGATCAAACTACAACACATGATACAAACATAACATTTTTTATAATATTGTTGAAAAAGGGGTTTTCATCAAATTTAACTACATTATTTATTTTAAGTATCACACAATCTATATATATCGAGGAAAAAAATTTATTAACCAAATATAAGGATTTAACCAATTCAAATTAACGTCATATTGAAAAAAACACCAACTAATATTCTAAAGAACATATTAATTAAGTATATCTAATGGACCGCAAAAACCATGATTTTTATTGGGATGTCAATCCAATCAAATAAAAATATCTCAAAATAATGATTAATTCTATGAAAACATGTCATTCAAAACCAAATTCCCTACAAATTCAATTAAAGAAAATTATTATAATAATAATATAAGTTAAAAAAATATTCCAATTTTTAATAATGTATACCAATCCTTAATTATACAAAAACATGAAAACAGATGTTTCCCCTACCTCAAAGAATCTCTACCAACTCACTACACACTTCAAGGAAAAGAAGAAATAACTTGTAAACCATGATCTCACAAGGAACCTACAATCAACCAACCCCACATAAAGGAATCACCAAAACACATCCCAACAGAAAAACACAACCAAACCATCATCTCTGCAATAGATACATAAAAGAATAATTATTAAAAAAATACTTGGATGGAGGTAAATGAAGTTACCAAAAATCTCTAAAAATAAACCACAAAATCTGAAGGATCAATGACAGTAATACGAAGATGGATAAAATCCAAAAATTCTATACTGTTATTATATGAATTATAGGAAGGTGAATTGATAGAATGGCCAAATAATCTTCTTTATGATGATATAAATAGATTTTATTTCACCTTAAATATAATTTAGATAACATTTTTACACCGTAAATTTCCCATTTTTATCATAAACCCCTATTTTAGGATGTAAAACCTTAGAACAGCCAAAACACATAGCTTATTTGTATAGAATAAATATAAAACTTAAACTATGATTTTATAATGTAAACTTGTTTCACATGGTATCCCCCTTTCCATAAATATTTTGTAAACCACATAAAATCAAGTTTTAAAACACATAGTTACACTATAAAACCCAATTTTATTAAATAAAAGGAAAATTGTTGTTCTGTTTCATCTTTAACTCCATAGAACATCATATAGCCTCCTTTGAATATCATCTAACCTCAAATCCAACAAAGTAACGAGAATAGAGGTGATGAATAATTACATCATATTTCAATAAAGTGATTCACTTTCAACAAAATTAAAACCAAACCCCATGAATAATGGTTCTGGAGCGCCCACTGGCCAACAAACCTCTCAAGGATCTCATCAAAAATAGAATTCTAGTACAATCCAAAATTTATAAATAACATAAAAAACCTCAAACAATAACAATACATCCTCAAACTGGGAATAAAACCACACAACTGTACTTGAAAGAAGGCTTTATATTCCACACATATCCAACAACCGATGCATAGCCCAAACCAACCACTACGATAACCAATGCACGTCACCACATCAGGAATATATATTATAGAAATACATCTCCCATGTTAATGTGAAATTTTCTCTGGGTGGAATTTACTCAACCTCATGGTTTTAATCACATCTAAATTTAACACATAAATAATTGGAATTCCGTCCTCAATATTTCATATGAAGGGGGATTTACTACAAATCATACATCATGAAAAACAAGATATCTCATCACACAACAATATATAAACATCCATAATCTATGAAAAACCAAATAAAAAGAATAATCTCTCCAAAATAATCTAGGTAATGGGATATAATTAACAATTATCACTCCCAATTACTCTCCTATAGGCCTCCATGCTTCTAAAACACATAATCCAAGGGTATGGTTCAACCAAGAAACACTCCCTCTTGATGATCCTGGATCTCTACTAGTTTCATCATGAATGTCTCATTGTCCTTGATATCCAAATCTACCAAATAATAAACATAGGATTTATTGTGAAGATATAGACGACGATGAGATATTTGGATGATATCATGGATCCACTACATCCACTACTGTGACACCAACTGATACATCTTCTTTCATACTATAAATAACACCAAAAAAGTCCCAATAAAATTGTTAGAATTAATAAACCCACTTCCAATCCATCACTTGCCACATTGAGGGGAGAGTCTCACGAAAACATGCTCTCAAATCCAGAACTCCATAGGCCTCTAAATATGATTATCATTGTCTTTATGATATTGCAATATTCTTTTATCATCTCTTGAACCAACAATATCATATTAATCATTCTCTTCACCACATCAATATCATGAATTGTTGAGTCTACAAAAACTATCCACGATAATGGTGATTGGCAAGGCTATATGTAAAATTCCTCAAAGGGATCCAAACCAATGGATTGATGGTAGAAAATTTTATAAGGAAACTCCACCAAAGACAAGTTACATTTCCAATGCAAGATCCTATGATCTCTATGAAATAATACCGCAACATATCAACTATAATATAGATTGAAAACTCATTCTATGGAATGAAAATAGTTATAATGAATAGATATGAATCAAAATAATTGTGAAAATATCTTAGGACCAATGTGATAAAATGAATATTCTGGTTATATATTATGATACTCGGTACCCAATAAAGCATAACCACATTATCCACATACTTACACACAAAAACATCAGAATCACTAGAAAATGATCCAATTTAATCATCTAGTTCACTATCACAAAAACTGAATAAAAAAATCCCTTGAATCTAGGTAACCCTATTATTCAATCCATTATTTTCTGTTCATATTTCTACTCTGGAACATCTAAGGACAATAAAAATGCTCCATGAACATGCTTCTCTATTTTTACTTGCTAAAAAACAATGCACCTCACCACAAATTATGTCACAAACCATTTTATACATGGCCACTAAATATATATCCTTATGCCAAAATACATGTTTCTGGACCATTATTTACCAAACAAATGGTGAGATAAGAATCTAATAGAGATGTCCCATAAACATTGGCTATGGAATGATAATCATCCCCTAAAACAACACATGATTCTGACAATATTATAACCATCCCTCATAGAAATCACTATGGCCAACAAGGTCCCACATCAACACCCCATCAATGTCCCCCCATTGAGACACCTCTTACCACCACTTAAAATATAATTCCACATTCAAATAAAAGAGATATCCCATGAAAATCACATCCCATATATCTAGATACATCATTACAGTCTCCTCCATTCCTCTCCAAACATCACCAGACTCCTAGGCCACATCACTTATAGACATTCATCTTAATTAATTTCTAACCACAAAACCCCCATCCAATATTATAGAATATCTCAAAATTATAATCCTAGAGAAAAACCATCCACCTCATGTAGATTATATACATATCCCACTATGAGATAACATATATCATGATCTTGAGTTTTGTGAAACCCAAAAATCACTCAATGATGAAATAGTTTGTCCACAACTACGGAAACAATTTCACACTAAATCCATATCATGGGTGGAATAGTTACACTTTCGATGATGTAACATATTTGAACTATAATAGGTCACATATAAATTATCCATAAACATGTATTTGATTCCCAAATAAGATGCTGCACAGAAAACATCAAAAAGCATTCCATTCTCATGAAAATGATGTATTTGAGCAGTGGAAAACATATCATTCAGGTAAGTGAGCATGGACTAGAACCGATTAGTCAGAAAAATATTAGTCCTTCTTATTCCACAATGTAAATGAGGAAAAAAATCAACTCTAATCTAGAAAAAACAACTAATAATAGCACACATTACATTGTAAATGGTGAACCTTCTCCATGTTCTTTGGTGTTTCCCAGGAAACAACATTCTATACTCATAATGGGTCTCTTTCAATACCCCAATAAGAGAACACATGACTATGGTAATAAAACTCTTATGTCCATAACTAACACACTGATACCGTTAAATATATATATTTGGTGGTTTGAAATATATTAAAGGAGTGATTTTAGATGATTAACCTGATTCTATAGTGACATTGATCAGATTAACAATTCATCAATGAAATTGATAATGAACTAGTCTAGGAATACCTGGAACATATATTTGATGATCCCCATGAACACATCTGAGGAATTTATGAAATAAAACAACATGTCCACCGACATGATCATCCCATATGTTCACCAAAAGGCAATATTTGGGATATTACCCACATTCACCCATAGTTGGTGATTTATAAACAATAGATTAATTATTGAAAACCAATATTACCCTATAAACATTTAAAAAATAGTACCTATACATGGATGATTGTAATTGTTCATGACCATTCCTAGAATCAAGTTCTAGTATTCTATGAACAACCCCATACTACCATTTTCCTTCTTAGAGAATGAAACTAGATTACCTCATGATAACATTCTTGGTTGGATGGAGAATTTCTTCATTATATGATCTATCTAAATTCTCATATCTTACAAGTAACATGGTTTTATACAATAAGTAAGAATAAAAATATGAGAGGCCCATGATAAAAGTCTAGAACAAACTCAACATCACATTGAAAGGGTATTATAACAAAAACCTTTTGAAAAAAAATCCATAAAATCCCTAAAAATCAAAGGAAACTTCACCATACCAGTGCCCATAGATTACATAGAAAAATAATATATATGAGAGAGATGGGGATAAACTCAAAAACTAACCACATACTAACCACACACTACAATTAATACGACATGATATAATCCCATAAACAAGAACATAAATCTCATTTGAAAGTATATGATAGTTGCATGAATAGAATACTACAACAAAAAATTGAGGTTGAAATCATAGTGATATATTTGTAGAATGAAACAACCTCTACATGATTAATGTGGCCCCATCATCAGTATATATCCTCGACATATCTTAATCAGTATGTAATAGCCTCTAGCTATCATAGTCAACACTATGGAAATGGGAAACCTGTATATTTGTTTTATAAGGGAGTGGACTATATTAGGAGTGATAATGGATTTTGAATATCCTGAAACAAATAAGGCATAAACATGTGTGACTGATAGAATGAAAATACCACAAACAATTACAGACCCCTTTGAAAATATTGTTTCCACTATCTCTAACAATCCATGAACATATACTCCATGTCTCTTATAATGACCACCATCACAACCATGCTCATATAGAGGTCCATGAACATGAGGAACATCTGACGGTAAATGTATACCTTCTCCATCTCCCCTTATTTGAGTATATGAATTTTACCCCTATTTCTAAAATGGCCTCACTTGAAGCTATGACTAATCATGTCACTAAACCTATCAATATACTTCAAATGATCTCGAAGTATCATGGGGCAGTGGTTCTGGTAATGTCCATGATACCTAAAATAATAAAATAATATAATTATTTTGGAAAAATCATGAAAACCACTGGCCCTAAAGGGTAGAAATGAAACTGTTACGGTTGACTCCCCACTTTTCGAAACCTTGAATGTATTGGAACTTGACAAAAACAAATGAAATATCATCTCCTTGTGGTATCCAATTAGAACATCTCTCTTAGTAAACCCACCCAAGATTTAATTATCTCAGTCACCTCTATCATATTATAAACCTCTAAATACGTTTGAATGCTAAAAGGAGTAAGTACATACGTGAGCAAAGAACAGAGTGCCTTCTGAGGTCATATCGCATAAGACACCTTATCTAGAAAATGATATATGGAAAACAAAGAAAGTAATTGAACTTTATTACCAACTCCTATACTAAAAACCTCCCCTGTTGAAGGGGAAGAGACTCATACCTCTTCACTACCTTTATGGGAGATGAAATGAAATCTTGCTAGAACTCTTTCTAAATGATGACCAAAAAACATTTAACTCATTCCACTCAACCAAATATAGTTTCTACCGTTGATGTGAAGATCCTCCATTCTTATTAGCTTCCAATGGGACCTACATTTCCACTTGGGACTATACTAGAGTATAATCGATATCGATCTACTCTACCCCGATTTTTATCCACACATTGGAAATGTCGGCCGTGTAATTTTTCAAATCCATCCACTAAAAATAACATAATATCCTCTAATAATGATTTTCATCGCCAATATTATTAGAACTAATTACATCATCCAAAACAATGTGATGAATATCCAATACTTGAACTGAAAAGAATGATAATCAGGACCCCTAAATAATAGGGTAATCAACAATGTCCTATTTCCACTAGTAAGGAATTTGATTATGAATTATTCAACTAATATTATTTATTTTTAACATCCCATTAATAAAACTACCCAATACAAATAAGAAGAAATGAAATCCAAATGAATATTGTTTTCCTAGGTCTCTATGATATACTCATGTCTATATAACTAGGTTGTTAAATAATCTCAGGGTCTATGAACCAAATCACATGGGGATGGGGGATAAAATACCATGTTGTTACTGGTCTCCTAAGACTATGTATTATTCAAAGGTCAACCAGAACTATTTCTATACCACCCCATGAAATCATAAAAATAACTAACTCCATGTTTTATATTATCCCTCAACAATCAATTCTGGTTCTAATATTTCAATCCCCCCACCAAAGACACTACAGTGAAGGGTGTGTGATAATGATCTCTGAGTCACACCTCATGTATTCCCATAGCTAATGTCTATCTCCAATAAGAGAAAAATATCATAAAATGGAATGTATTACCAAATATAATAATATAGGAAATACATATTATATAAATCATCAACACATAACTCCATGATTTAATATCAAAATAAACCCAATAACCATCCCATTATGAAATTATTAATAAAACATGTTTAGATAAAATTCCCCAATGTAATCTCCAAAACAACTATAGTAGTGACACAACAACAATCTAATTCTCCAAAATAGAAATACAAAACATAGTATACATAATCTATTTATAAACCTATAAATTATTTTATATACATGGGATGGGAATACATGTATACTCATTAGGAAAACCAATGTCCCTTGGGAACATGTGAAAATACACAAATAATAGTCCCATTAAAATTTAACATAACCAGCAACTCCTAAACAAGTCAACTAACTAATCCTATTATAACCATCCCACACTCACCATCTAACACAATACTAGTATAATAACATAATATTATTTATATAAATAAAGGAATCCACACACAACTTCTTTACTAATTTCATTCACTCACACCCCATCATCCTACATTATGGTGCTACCATCATTTCTTTATAACTTATTTCATTTCCCCACAACATGATCCATCACATTATTCCTGGAGACACTTGGCCCACCACTTGATAGAAAGGTCACATCTCATATCACTCAGAAGTCAACCAGTCCATCACATCACAACCATAACCATAGTATAAGGGCATGTTGAACATGGTGGTTATCATCCTTGTTCCCACCTCCTACCATGAATGGAACACACCATAATCCTCCCCAAAACACATTAGTATCACCTATCACTAGAAGACAGCAAGCCACCCACCCCAAGGCTCTGTCACATCTTATCTCACCCATAGAAACCCGGTCCATCACATGGTGTACTATCCATGCAGTGGCCTTCAAATCATGTGCATGGATACATTACAAAGAGAGAGTGTGGGAAAGGGAGGTTTTCCCACAACCAATCCACACCAATGATATGATGGAAAAAACACATCCTATACACACACACACACAGATACACACACAATCCCATACACTGGGTTCACCTCATGGAACTAAAAAATATATAACATCACCTCTTTCTCTAATACTCCTAAATAAATAATACTATATAATAAACATAATCCACCATACACGTTCCACTTTACATTACAGTGAAATCCAATTTCATTGGAACATCTCATGGAATTAATTATTTTTAAAAACCATATTTAACCACACAAAACATCATTAATTCATCCATTATCCAGTTTTATCCCATTAATCAAAACAAAAAAAATACATTTAAAAATTAACTAGTTATTCCATAACTGTATGGGAATCTAGCACTAAGAAACCATTATTTTATCATACCCCAGAAAAAAACCCTAGATATCCACCAAAAATCATGGACTCATACAAAAAAACACATCACCCTATACCATATCACAACCACACGCAGATTCCCTACAACAAGATGAAAACAAAGCACATCAACCCCCACATCACTACAACACATCACATTCCAATATCAGAATTGTACATATCATCCCCACAACACCACCTCATTCCAACCACACATCATTCCCCACAACTGAAAATCAAATATTAGTCCCACCATATGGACACACCACAACACATTACAAAAACATAAAATTTTCTTAAATTTAATAAAAATGGGGTTTTGGTCACATTAAACTTCATTACATAAGGTAATTATCACACAATCCATTAATCATTGGGAAACAATTATGTAAAGTAAATATTTGTTATTAAACAATTATATAAAATGAAATTAAAAATAATCACACAAATAAATGGTTGATTACTCATATCAAATTAGTACCAAAAAAGGATCCCAATAACTATAAATTCTAATGGGGTGTTAATACCATAATTTCAAAATATGAAAATAAAAAAATAAAAAAAAAGAAGCGATTATAATCCTTTTTCAATTCAAACTAAATTAAAACATTTTTTATAAATATTAATCCATTAAAGACTATAATCCCATATAGAAATTGAATAACCCCCTCATATATAATGAATCAAATGAGAAGAGATGGATTCTAACCATAATGATGTTTTTCCAGATCGATGTGTACCAGTAGGAGAAGAAGAAACAACATGAAAAGAGAAACCACAGAAAGATACCATGGATCATCCTACACCACATCATGGTATCCTTAAAAAATATCCCAAAAATCACCCATACCAAACTGACTTCCACACAACATATCATTGACAGTAGAATAGAATAAAAATTCATGGATAGAGAAGAAATAAAAAAACAATAACTGAAAATGAACAACCAATATAACCTAATGATCAAGGGGAGGGAAGAAGGGATTTAAGGTTACCATAAATCACTTAGTGTTAATCATATAATTAGATGAAGAGGGGTCAATTAAATTATTGAATAATAAGCATATAGTGAAATAAAAATGTCTTATATCACCAAACATACAGAGTAAATAACATGTTTACATTTTAAATTTAAATCTTATTATGTACAAACCACTTTTTGACCACAATAACATTGAATCAATGAAGAAAATGTTATATTGTGTTAGATTAAGAATACATTATAAAATATCCTTTCACATCATAATTCTATTTGACAGGGTATCCCCCATGGTGAACATTAACTAAAAACAATAAAAAACACATTCCATTAAACAAACAATTAAATAGAAAACCCCGATTTTATTATATTAAAGGACAACTACAGTTTCTATGTAGCTCCAACACCACATTATTTCCTCTAGAATAAAACTAACATACTCTCTCTCAAAATAAAATTACAACGATCTAGAATACATGAACCAAACTAGTCCCTGATCTACATATGGGGGAATAGAACAAGGTAATTAATTAATAACATATTTTTTTTATTTAATTTATTTTGTTAACTCATATATAAATTTACAATGATTGATTACATTTTATAATTTATTAAGTATAAATATAAATTTAAATGTATTAAGAATATGGATTTTTTTATTCATTAATATTAAAATAACTTTTAATGGAAAACAATCATGTATTATTTATGATGTAAGGAATTTCCAGGGGAAATATGTATCCAAATACAATCAACACTGTATTTGTATGTATTTTTTTGAGTAATTTGAATTCTAAGGGGGGTATATACAATAAAATTACTAATTTGTAAGCACATGTATATATTATTTTTTTTCAAATGACACTAGGTAGGAATAAATGACTATGAAATACTAATATGTGATATTAAATCACTCACCCATTGCCCGATTAAACTTAAATAGGAATAGATCCTCTTTTAGTTTGATTATAATTAATTTGAATCTTTTCATATAAATTATTCCTTATGGTAATGACCTTTATAAGAAGAAACCCCTATGATATTTGATTCATAATGAGAATCACCCCTGACACTCCTCATAACATATTAAACAAAAATATTTAGGGCCTTCTTTAGATTAAATTATATTCATATCCATATTTATTTACAACTATTTCACAATACTTGTTTAAGTATAAATACGAAATATCATGGAAAAGCTTAATGATTATTGGATGCAGCTAATGCTCACCCCTGATTTATTCCTCTACAGGTGAATGCAACAACATATTAATTCAAATTGGAATATTCATATGTCATATTAACATATAAAATACAAAACTAACAAATGATTCAACACAGTTCACATAATTTTATGTTAGTTGATCAAAAAGGGAATGTTTCATTCATTATAATCCTCTAGGAATCATTAGTAATTTCTATGTTATACTAATTTTTATTTGAAGAATACATGATATTTAAAAAATGAATAAAGAAGATATTAGTCGTCATTTGAATGGATAAAAAATATTATTACTCTATAGTTTAAAAAATGGCATAGGAAGGATTCTTGGATCATATCAATAACGAAATAAATCCTGATAAAATATATATCCTTTAATAAAAAACAAAATCAATAATGAAGAAAACTCAAACATGATATATCATTTGACATAAAGATTATGGGATTAATGTAAGAAATTATTCAAGGAATTAAACAATCATAATAATGTATTTTCAATTAAATTGAATGATAACTATGAATCTCACTCTATCTATGTAAGATAACTAAATATTTAATGAGATTATGGATGACGATAGGGGGTTCAAATTTAGTTTTTAGGATCATATAGGGATTTCTTACACTTTTATGGTTATAACCTATCATATAGAGGGGTTAATATTTTTTTTGTTTGGATAATGGTATGTTTACCAATTTTCTATTGTATTATACATTTCATTGAAATAAATCTTCCTATTTTTTATTGAGATTTGTTTTCAATTTCGTGGAACAATTCTTGATGTGATTATATTCATACCATTATTTTAATTATTTTATTTCTTAGTTGGTTTTTAGTTATGAATATTTATTTGAGTTTTTTTTCTTTTAATAAATATAATTTAATATGAGTTTTTTTTTTGGTTTAAATAAATCATTGACATATGTTTGGAAGGGAGTGTATTATTCATAATTTCATTAAAAATTCTTAACATGATTAAAACGTTATTATATCGATCAGAGATTTTTTTTTCATTAGATATCATGGAAATAATATTATTTCTTCTAAAAATATATGAAGAAAGTTTGATCAAAATTGGAAATTTTATGATTGAAAATAACATTTTACCTCAAAAAATAGTTATCGATATGTGTTTAGGGATTAATTCACAAAAATAATTTATTTTGAATAACACTCAACTATGTTTTAGATATTAAAATATAATACCAATAGTTAATCCTAACCCTGAACCAATCTTTAATAATAAGGTTTATAAAATTATCTTATATTAGTTTATTTCTACTTGATTTAAATATAAAAATAAAAAACATCCCTTTAATTTATTTATTATAAAATTATTTGGTTCCTGTTTTTGTAGGATTTTTCTAAATCTTCTATATTATATAGTCACCATAGTTTTTCAATCGATTTCATCACAAAAATGAAAAGTGTAACCAAACCCCAAATATATATATGGATATTGGGAATTAATATTCTCATAACAACCCTCTCATGTGTTGTATGGAACTAATTTAATGGGATTCCATTAAAATATTTCTTAATTTCATCATGGATGAAGCGTATGATGAGGAATGTTCCCCATGATCCACCTTATCCTTATTGATGTTTGTATTGAATTAAATATTCTCTACCCTCGAGTTATTTACATGATTATGAAAAAAGATCATTAAATATTGATTGTAACACTAAATCATCCCTAGGTTGGTGAAATCCACACTTATTTATTTATATTACGAGTTTATCTATAGTATCTTAGATGTATGTCATGGGGAATCAACATAAAAATATTCTATTTAGATTGTTTTGATAAAATTTCATTCAAGACACCTTATCAAGTGTATTATGAGGAATGTTCCCCATGATCCACCTTATCTTTATCGATGTTTTTATTGAAATAAATATTCTATACTGTTGAGTGATTTACATGATTATGAAAAAAGATCATTAGACATTTATTGTAAAACTAAATCATCACTGGGTTTGTGAAATTCAAACTTATGTATTTATATTATGAGTTTATCCATAGTATCTTAGATGTATCTTATGATTAATCAACATACAAATATTCTGTTTAGATAGTATTGATAAAATTTTCTTTCAACCCCCCAACCATTTAATCATCCATAGATGAATACTTTTTCTATCAAATATCTCAAACACAATCCATTACTATATATCCATAATAATGAATTGTTGTAACATTATCACACCAAAATCCATATTCTATGTAACATAAAATATAGAGAGAGTGTAAAGACCTAGAAATTTTAAGGATTTTTTTTTCGTAATTTCTTTGAAATTTTAAGAGTGCGCCGTTTCTGACGGCACCTGATTCCGAGGCCCGGTGTGCCCGGAATCAATTTCCAAATATTAGCTTGGGTACGTTCATTGAACGAAAGAGTGGGTTTTGCTATCATTTGAACCGGTGCTCGGAATTGAAATCTGAGGGCACCGATGAAACCACAGGGCTGGTTTCTGATTTGGAAGACTTTTCCCGGAGTTGCGTTTGCTCGGGATGTGATGTTATAAATGTGAGGAATAAAAATATAGTTGTTTTACAATTATATTTTTATTACGCCACTAATTGTTTATGAGTTATGGGAAAGGAAGTTGTGAGGAATTGTGGTGGGGCCCACATGATCCCCCACCTCCTTAAATTTCCTAACACCCCATTAAACACCCTCTCCCTCTTTAATACATGTCAACCCCTCATGTTTATGAGGATCCTTCCCGACCTCTCATTAATTAAATGCCAATGTGTTTAATTAATGATGATCGTTCCTTTTTAATGTTCCACCGTAGTGGATTAATTGAGTGGGGCCCTATGTCATAAATCCCTCATTTATGATTGGCGTGCCAGCGATGAACCCACCACTCCTATTTAAAGAAGGCCAGGGGGAGGAGTTCTGGATGGCTTCTTCATGCGGCGGAACGCTAGCAGTGAAACACGGTGCCCAGCACTTGGACTGTTTTCCTCTTCCTCCAACGAAGAATGAAGAACGCCGACGCCACCCTCAGCTTTATCCTTCCCAACGTTGACGGAACGATTCCGGTCAACCGCGACACCTTCTACCGCGACACCGACCAACACCTTCTTCGTGGTAGGGAATAAATTTGAGAATGATATCTTTTCTCATGGATGTTTCCTTTTAAAACAAGGAACTCGGATCAACTCAATATTAAGTTGATCCGTGAAAGAATATGTTTGGGGTTTGGGAATATTTGATTGTAGAGAAAAACGTAGGGGTTTGGTTTTGTTTGTGAATATTCTTTGCCATACAACGTCAAATTACTAGCCACTTGATATCGAATTAATGGGAGGGGGCTGGACCGCCCAAACACAGCCGAACCTCCTCCCCCTTTGTTGATGTACTCGTTGCGGCTCGAATGAAGGCGGCGCGCTGCAACGGCACCGTGCAGGAATGAGGAGGAACGCAGCGAAGGAGAACGGCGCCGTTGCACGGCACTGTTGAGGCTGAAAGAAGCCACAGTCAGAGTCAGGCCGCGATGGAGGGGCTCGGTGCCGTCGCGCCATGCCGGAGAACCAAGAAGTGGCCGCAGCTGGAGCGGGGCCACGGTGGAGGGGCGGGGGCCGTCGCGCCGTGCCGGTCGGACAAGGTCGCGGCTTAAGGCTGCGGCGGTGCAGGGAGCGGCGACTGGAACCGTCGGCCGCCGGCGCATGGATAGCGGGACCCACGGGGGGTCCCACGGTGGCACACCGGCCGACCAACTCGACCGGCCGTATCGAAAATCTGGGGGTCGTAACCACTGGCTCGCAAGGAGGCGGGCCCGCCATGGGGGTCTGTTTCTTTAATCAAGGGTGGCAACGCGTCCCCCCTTTGCGCATCCGCTCGGCCAGCACTGAGTCTCCCTGCTTGGCCACCGCTGAGCCGCCCAGGCTAGACCAGCCGCATCGGGCCGGGCCGGGCCGCCCGTGCTGGGCGGTGATACCCGCGCCGGGCTAGGCCCCTGACGCCGGTCCGCCCGCGCAGGGCCAGGCCGTCCGCGCTGGCCAGGCCGCACCTGCAGGGCAGTGTCGCGCCGGCTGGGCGGGGCCGCAATGGCTGGGTGAAGCTGCGCTAGCCAGGCTGTGCCCTAACGGGGCGGACACGGACCCGGGTTGGGTTGAGCCGGTTCGGGCCGGCCTAGGGGGTCTTGGGCCGAGTTGGTCCGGGCCGAAACCCCCCTAATAGCGGGAAGATTTTTTCAAACGGCCAGAACATGGGCTATAGACCTCTGATGGGTGCACAGTCAGTTGAAACACGATCCTTGGATCGATACGGTCGTTTCGGAATATTACACTCATGGTGTTGGAGAACTTTGGGTATCGCCGGGTGGGTTCGAACACGAAACTAACCGAGCCCCCAGAGCGTAAATGCCTATAACATGAGCTCTGGACGTCCGATTGATTTGCCATTAACTTTGTTGGATTCCTCTTAGGGAGACAGACCTTTTGGCTTACTCCGCTTGTGGTTTGGATGCAGTTGGAGAATGGCCGGGTTGGATTGTACCCGAAATCCAACCGGGCCCCTGGAACGGAAAAGCAGATAACATTCAGACCAGTCATCGGTTTGATGAACTGTCAGCGGAGTTGGTGATCACGTTGAGAAACAGTCCCTATGAGTATACCCTATGTGGGTTCGGGGTACAGTTGAGATATTGTCGGGTTGGTTCGTACACGAAACCAACCGGGCCCCTGGGATGAAAAGGCTAATAACTCACAGACCGGGCGTCCGATTGACGCGCTGTCTGTTGCGTTGAGACCCCTATGAAGAGGTGGTCCTTTGAGATACTTCTTCGTGGGACTTTGTGATACTTGGAGTATCAACCTATAGCTTGTGGAGCGGACCCTCCCGGGGACAAGCGTATGGAGTACGGAGATCGTGTAGCTAGCTAAGACCTGATGACTGTTTTTCCGATTTGATTCAGATTGACTTGTATAGCTTAGTGGGGAGCACTACATTGTGAGGTGGCAGAACCGCGTTACTCGACAGGAGGAGTACCTCTGTAGGCTATGAGGGGGAGCACTACTATGTGAGGTGGCAGACCCATGGCGGAGGAGCACTACTTTGTGAGGTGGCTGCCCCATGGTACTCGATAGGAGGAGTACCTCAGTAGTCTTAGGTTAGTGAACAGTACCTCGGAGTCATGATAGGATCACTGTACTCGACAGGGATGAAGCTCTTCAGTAGTTACAGTTTCGTTAATGAAAATCCAAGTTTGAGCTGAGTCAATGAACGTTTTGTTTTCCTCATGATTGAGATGAGTTACTAGATAACTTATGTATATGTATGGGCATATACCTAAGTAGTGGTTATCCATCGACTTCATATCTGTGTGATACCTCATGGATGAGATGGGTTACTTGGTAACTTAGGTATAAGAATGGGATTATACCTAAGTAAGGGTTATCTATTGAAAACTTTTTTTTATAATAATCCTTGTTGGATTTAGTGAGACCTAGAGGGTCTCAGGGTCCCTACTGAGTATCGTATACTCACTCCTGCACGGGCATTTCCCGCACCTAGTTGTGTTGGTTGCAGACAACGTACATCACTGATCTTGGTTGAGGCTTGTAGAGCTGGACGATACCTAGAGGTGGATCTCAGGACGAGCTTGTACCCGGAGGTGGATCTAACGACGAGTCGGTACCCAGAGGTGGATCTCACCACGAGTCGGTACCCAGAGGAGACAGAAAGACGTGGATTGCTGAGGAGGACATCTGTACCTACCCTTTAGGTAGGAACCCAGAGGATGATCCAGGAGGTGCTTGTCACCTTTCAGCTATTGTCCTTCGATCTGTACTTTAGTTTCAGTTGTAATTGTATCATTCTTTTGGGCTTGTATTTCCGGCCCCTCGTACTTCCAACACGTTTGTTATACTGCTTTACTTAGTGTAGCTTCTTCTTGTACTCTATTTGTGTGTGCTTTCGTGTCATAAAGGCAATGCCTTCCCTTTTTATTGGGATTTATGCCTTTGGTGCTAGTCGCCAGTCCCTGGCCTATGGAAGGCGGGCTTGGGGTAGTCACGGCACAGGCCCCGAGGACAGGTCGTGACAAATTGGTATCAGAGGAGTCGGTTATACAAAAGAACTCAGGACTCTGATCTTTCCTTTCTGTTAAGAAATAGTGTTAAGGGTACCGAGTGTGGTCTTCAGTTCAGGGAGTCCAGTGATGGTGCGGCGGCCGACGTATCCATACACAAGGACCTTGAATACTGCTTTCCGACTTTGTGCATGAAAACACTGATTGCGTGTATGTTTCCAAGAGTTTTAAAGTCAGCTCAAACAAGGTCATCTCACCAGGTATAAATCGTTGACCGTGTTGCATCTGTTCAGGATGTCTCCACGAAGACAGTCAGATGGAGTTCTAAGATAGTGCACGATGACGGCCCACCGAGCGATGAGGATCCAATGTGGGGCCCTTATAACTGTATTGAACCCTCAGGTGGTGTACCAGAAGCACCACCACCTGTTGGGAAACAGATTCCACTTTCCATACTAGGAGACGGTGCACACCGGGAGAGTGTGTTGCACGAGTTCCAGCAGTAGAGGCCTCTGAGGCTACAAGGCGAGGCAGATTCCCAGAGAGTAGAGGACTGGCTGGAGACGATTGCTAGAGTTTTCCACCTAGCTGAGATATCAGTAGAGTGGATGGTGTACTTTTCCACTAGTGTTTTCTAGTGAGTGATCATGAATATGGTCCACATAGTGATGAGGCTTTGGTATGTGGACCGATGCCTGAGATAGTTCCATTGGGTAGTGTGTCAACTATACATCACTACTTGCTGGTCAGCAGTTACAACCGGCGGTACCGGTAGGTGAAACATGTAGACTTACTGCCTTACATGTGTTCCAACATTAGATAACCTCACGTTCCGAGGCGAGCCTGACTCATAGGAGGCTGAGGACTATCTTGAGGAGGTGTCTGAGATTTTTCTAGAGCTTATACAGCTTCGGTAGGACAACATTTCTGTAGCTGATAATTCATCGGGGCGTACCAAACCATTCCTGGTACTCGACGAATACAATGCAATCGGTGCTTCAGGGCTCGGAATTTTGAGCGAGGTATATTTAAGGACATCTGAGCCATCGCCTTTTCTTTATGCATACCTACTTATGCTAGGGTGCTAGAAAGAACCTTTGTGGTTGAGATTTGTTTTGCTGAATGGATGTAGTCAGTGAAGGTTAGCAGTGGGAAAGCAGGAAACTGGCGCCAGTCTCAGAGACTTGGGTGTGTAAAATGTTTCATGTAGAGGAAGTAAAAAAGGACAGATGAATCTTCAAGGTGGAAGATGTAGAAGCAGAGCTAGGAGAGCAGCATGGGGTGGTGATCATTTTGACATCTTGCAACCACCCGCCTTTGTAATCCCTTCTATGATGAGGGAGCAGGAGGGTAGGGGAAAGAGTAGCTGCATGCGGTCAAGGAGTGCAACTAAAAGGCTCTAAGGATGATTCGAAGTACGTACTGTGTCTTCTACTGGCTGAAGTAATAACAAGACATTGATATGAATCATCCCTTCCTTCCATGAATCTTGTCCCATACCTAGAGATTCTGGTTAAGCCGTTGACTTGACCCTCACGTATGGCGATACCTTTGGGAGGAGACTCAATAATCACACTTACGCCAATGGTGTGATCTGGCCCTTGAGGCGAGAGTTTCAGTTGGAACCTCTTTGTGGCAGTGTCGAGGCCTTATAATGTTATTTTGAGTATGGACTGCGCAATCACAGTTCAAACACAAATTGACGGCATTATGAAAAAAGTTTTTGGTCTAACTACAACGTCAGGATGGGTTTTCTTTGGTCAGCAAAAAAGAAACCCCAGGCATCATAGGATAAACTCATGCATTGGAGGGTGTGGTCGATCACTCTTGGTTCGACCAACCTTACCCTCATGGTAGTAGGAGTTTTGAGTTTCAGTTCTAATCCCGAAATGGAAGCCTCTAGAGTTCGAGGATGGCGACCATGTTCTTATACGGGTCTCACCTCGACAAGGTTTACGGAGATGTGGCTAGGGTGAAAAGTTATCTCCGAGGTTCAATGGACCCTTCTAGGTCCTCAGCAGGGTAGGCGAGGTGGTTTATCGCTTGACCTTTCCACCTCAGTTGCACTGGGTGCATGATATCATCCACGTACCTCAGCTGAGGAGATACGTGAATGATCCTTCACATATCATCGACCATGAGGGGTTGGACGTCGATGACGGGGTGATAATCATAGAGGTTCTAGTGGAGAACAAGGATCAACAAGAGTAGGTCCTATGTGGACGATCGATTCCTCATGTGCGCTTCACTGGTGGAACGAGGACTTCCAGGAGAGCAAATGGGAGTGGAAGGCTCAGATGCGTGCTCAATACCACTTTTGTTTCCCTAGTTTGTGTTGTAGATTTACGGGGATGTAAAGCCCTGATGTGGGAGTAATTTAAAGACCCGGAAATTTCAAGGAAATTTTTTTTCTTAGTTTCTTTGGAATTTTACAGGTGCGCAGTTTTTGACGGCACGTGATTCCGAGGCCCGGTGTGCCCGGAATCAATTTCTGAAGATTATCTCGGGTACGTTTAGTGAACGAATGAGCATGTTTTTCTATCTTTTGAACAGGTGCTCGGAATCAAAATCTGAGGGCACCGATGAAACCGTAGCGCCGGTTTTTTCTAAGAAGACTTTTCCTAGAGTTGTGTTTCCTCGGGATGTGATGTTATAAATGTGAGGAATAAAAATATAGTTGTTTTACAATTATAATTTTATTACCACACTAGTGGTTTATGAGTTATGGGAATGGAAGTTGTGAGGAAGTGGGGTGGGGCCCACATGAGCCCCCACCTCCTTAAATTTTTTAACACCCCATTAAACACCCTCTCCCTCTTTAATACATGTCAACCCCTCAAGTTTATGAGGAACCTTCCCTCCCTCTCTTTAATTAAATGCCAACGTGTTTAATTAACGAGGATCCATCCTCCCTTTTTAATGTTCAACAACAATGGATTAATTGAGTGTGGCCCTATGTCAGAAATCCCCCATTTATGATTTGTGTGCCAACAACGAAACCACCACTCCTATGTAATGGAGGCCAGGGGGAGGAGTTCTAGATGGCTTCTTCAAGCGGCGGAACGCTAGCAGCGAAGCATGGCGCCCAGCACATGGAGAGTTTTCCTCTTCCTCCAATGAAGAACGAAGAACGCCGACACCACCCTCAGCATTATCCTTCCCAACATTGATGGAACGACGCCAGTCAACCGCGACGCCATCTATCGCGACACCGACAAATGCCTTCTTCGAGGTAGAGAATAAATTTCAGAATGATATCTTTTCTCATAGATGTTTCCTTTTAAAAAAAGGAACTCGGATCAAATCAATATTAAGTTGATCCGCGAAAGAATATGTTTGCAGGTTGGGAATATTTGATTGCGGGGAAAACATAGGGGTTTGGTTTTGTTCGTGAATATTCTTTGTCGTCCAACGTCAAATTCTTACCCGCATGATATTGAATTAACGGGAGGGGGCCGGACCGCACGAACAAGGCCGACCCTCCTCCCCCTTTGTTGATGTACTCGTTGCGGCTCAAACGAATGCGGCGCAATGCAACGACACCGCGTGGGAACGAGGAGGAATTCGGCGAAGGAGTGCGGCGCCGTCGCGCCGCGCCATTGAGGCTGAAAGAAGCCACGGCTGGAGTCGGGCCGCCGCAGAGGGGTGCGGTGCCATCGCGCCATGCAAGAGAACCACGGAGAGGCCGCGGCCAGAGTAGAGCCATGACGGAGGGGTGCGGCACCATCACGTCGCGCCGGTCGGACTAGGCCGTGGCTTAAGGCCATGGCGGTGCAGGGAGCGGCGGCCAGAACCGCCGGCCACCAGCGCATGGAAGGCGAGACCCACGGGGGGTCCTGCGGCGGAACACCGGCCGGCCAACCCGGCCGACCATATCAGAAATCCGAGGGTATTAACCCCCGGCTGGTAAGGAGGCGGGACCCCCGTTGGGGGCCGTTTCTTTAATCAAGGGGGGATGCACACCCCCCTTTGCCCGTCCGCTCGGCCAGCGCTGAACCGCCTCGCTCGGCTAGGGCCGAGCCGCCCAGGCCGCACCGGCCGCACCGGGCCGCGCCGCCCACGCCGGGCCGGGCCGGGCTATTCCCTAACGGGCCGGACCCGGACCCGGGTCGGGTCGACCCGGTTCGGGCCAACCCAGGGGGTCTTTGGTTGGGTCGGTCCGGGCCCAAACCCCCCTAAAAGCAGGAAGATTCTTTCAAACGCCCATTACTTGGGCTATAGACCTCCGATGGGAACACCGTCAGTTGCGACATGATCCTTTGATCGAGACTGTCTTTTCGGTATATTACACTCATGGTGTTGGAGAACCTTGGGTAGGGCCGGGTTGGTTCGAACATGAAACCAACCAGGCCCTCGGAGCAGAAACGCCTATAACATGAGTTCCGGACATCCGATTGACATTCAGTCGACTTTGATGGATTCCTCTTAGTGAGACGGACATTTTGGCTTACTCCGCTCGAGGTTTTGACACAGTTGGAGTATGGATGGGTAGGATTGTACCCAAAATCCAACTGGGCTCCTAGAACGGAAAGCCGATAACTTTCAGACCAGACGTCCATTTGACGAACCGTTAGCGGCGTTGGTGATCACGTTGAGAAATAGTTCCTTTGAGTATACCCTATGTGGGTTCGGGGTATAGTTGAGATACGGTCGGGTTGGTTCGTACACGAAACCAACTGGGCCCCTCAGACGAAAAGGCTAATAACTCGCAGATCGGGCGTCCGATTGACACGTCGTATGTTGCGTTGAGACCCCTATGACGAGGCGGTCCTTTGAGATTCTTCTTCGTGGGACTTTGTGATACTTGGAGTATCGACCTGTAGCTCGTGGAGCAGACCCTCCTGGAGACGAGAGTACGGATTATGGAGATCGTGTAGCTGGCTGAGACCTGATGACTGCTTGTCCGATTTGATTAGGAGTGACTTGCATAGCCCAGTGGGGAGAACTACTTTGTGAGGTGGTAGACCCATGGCACAGGAGCACTACTTTGTGAGGTGGAAGACCCATGGTACTCGATAGGAGGAGTACCTCAGTAGGATATGAGGGGGAGCACTACTGTGTAAGGTGGTAGACCCATGGCGGAGGAGCACCACTTTGTGAGGTGTCTGAACCGCGGTACTCGACAAGAGGAGTACCTCAGTTGTCTTAGGTTAGTGAGCAGTACCTCAGAGTCTTGACAGGATCACTGTACTCGATAGGGACAGATCTCTTTAGCAGTTACGGTTTCATTAATGAGAATCCGGGTTTGATCTGAATCAATGAACTTTGTGTTTTCATCCTAATTTAGATGGTTTATTAGATAACATACATATATGTATGGGAATATACCTAAGTAGTGGTTATCCATCGACTTTATATATGTGTGATACCTCGTGGCTGAGATGGGTTACATGGTAACTTAGGTATAAGTATGGGATTATACCTATGTAAGGGTTGTCTGTTAAGAAATTTCATTGTGATTATCCTTGTTGGATTTAGTGAGACCTTGAGGGTATCGGGGTCCCTACTGAGTATCGTTTACTCACCCCTACACGAGCTTTGCCCGCACCTCGTTGTGTTCATTGCAGATGACGTACATCACTGATCGTGGTTGAGTCTTTTAGAGCTGGATGGTACCCGAAGGTGGATCTCACGAAGAGCCGGTACCTAGAGGTGGATCTCACGATGAGTCGGTACCCAGAGGTGGATCTCACAATGAGTCGGTACCCGGAGGAGACGGACATACGTGGAGTGCTGAGGAGGTCATTTGTACCTACCCTTCAGGTAGGAACCCGGAGGACGATCCAGGAGCTGCTTGTCACCTTTTAGCTGTTGTCCTTCGAGTTGTACATTACTTTCAGTTGTATCTATATCTTTCTGTTGGGCTTGTATTTCCGTCCCCTTGTACTTCCAACACGTTTGTTATACTTCTCTACTTAGTGTAGCTTCTTCTTGTACTCTGTTTGTGTGTGCTTTCATTTCGTAAAGGCAATTCCTTTCCTTTTTATTGGGATTTATGCCTTTGGTGCTAGTCGCCAGCCCTTGGCCTATGGAAGGCGGGCTTGGGGTAGTCACGACACGGGCCCCGAGGACTGGTCGTGACAGAGAGATTCATTTTATTATCATAGATGTGTTTCTTTCATGTTTCCTTATGATAATGAACAATCATTCAGCATAAAAAATATCATACTATATGAAATATATTTTAATGATAATGAGAATTTAGAAATCTATTTGATCCACACTCATCCACTATTCATCCTTAAAACAATTAACCATGTTCTATAAGAATGGAATCTATTTTTAATTCTTATATTGTATTTTTTTATTTCAATTATTAGTATACGTTTTATATGTGATAAAAATTATACTTATAATTATACTAACCTGAAAAACTATGATCAAATTCTTCATCTAATTCAAGGACATTTTAACGAGAATTACAAATTTCTTAAAAAATTCCACATATATTACACCTTTATCATAATAATAATTTTATCCACTTTTTTATTTCCCTTAAAAATGATATCTAAATAAAAATTTCCTTTTAAAAATTTTATTTTATTTATGATATTTTCTTTAATTTAATTCTAATCTCACTTATCTTGGTTAAGACAATATAATTCCTTATTTACAACTACAATCGACACCATAACTATTATGTACAAACTCTTATGGTTTTTCAGTGTACACTTCTTCCTCAATTTCGCCATTTATAAATACAAACATCACATCTATTTTGTAGTAATTTTAGTTATATTCTATATAAAATTTAAAAAATCTTCATCTCATTCCACAAAATCATTAAAGGTAAACTATGTCACTAAAATCAATACCCAGAATTTTGGAGTTTAGTTTTCAGCCAAAATAAAAATCATTCCAAGATTCGTCATCTATTACAATGAGATTATTCAAAAAAATAGTTTATCATAATGAAATTTTTTTCCTCTCGGTGAAAATACCAATTATATAGTTCCATTTTTCTTTATTTGGTTCATCACTTATTCCATTATTGAATACTATTTTTAAAGTTAAATTTCTCCATTATGAATTATTAGATTATCCTGTAAAGGAAAACTGATATGAATTGATTTATCCTAAATATTTTAGTTTTTAACAACTTTTAGATGTTCTTATGAATATTTTATGTGTATAATTTCATATAATTGTTGGTAACATATTATCTTTTAACTCTAAAAACTTCAAATCAATTGTAATTTCACATAAAATCCTAATGTTATAAAAGTTTATCATGAATTCTCTCACATTATGCACCATTTCAAACTCCAATAATGTAGTCACGAATATAAAATGATGATTATGAAGGATTTGGATTATCTAACACAATTATAGAAATTATGATGATTAAATTCCTTACTTGGTTATTGTTTCATGATTAACTTCATTCACTAAGATTATTCCTTTAAAACATGCCCTCATCGGCAATATTTACGAATTTAAGAAAACTTTTATCCTTAATTATGATATTTCATGGACTTTAAAAAACTGATTAGATCGTTAAGAATTATTTATTCGAATACCAATATACATATGATGTGTTAATAAAAATTATCCAACATAAAAAACAATAAAAAACATAAATTTATGTAATTGTGTATTTTTGTTAAATTTTTTTTGTGATGTGTCTAATATCATTTTTCTTCCCCTTCCATAGATGCTTTATTCATCGTCTATCTGAATCCATTTTTATAGTGTTGGTTTGGAAAAATATTTTCATTCCTAATACCGTTCCTCTAGGGATACTCTTCCAAATCATCATTATGAAAATTATAACCACTATTAAATCACAAGATTATGATGTTATTCACTACATGATTCACATGTATCATCTAAAAGTGGTAAAAAAAATTTAAGGCATGTGATGTACATGATATAAAGGAGTTGTAATTCATATGATAAAAAATAATCTAAAAATTCATTAAATTCATATCTCTATTTTTTATTTTGACACCATCCTCTATCCATCAAAAATGTTACCATCACTAGTTTTCTTCTTTCCAATATTTTTGTATCAAAATTATTACACATTTTGTGATCCATTAGAATATATAGAGGTAAGACCCCTTTCATACCATTGGACGTGGTTTAATATTTTATTATATTAATTTATTGGTAATAAGAAACATTTATCATGAATCAATGGATTCATTCATTATACTACCTTTTATTCCACAATTACTAATATTTAAATATATTCATTTTTCTTCAACATCGAATATTTGGAATTATAATTTCCATTAAATGTTTTAAAAAGTATGATATGTTTTTTGGAAATGTTTCTATGTTATGAACAACCCCAACAAGTCTCTATATCAAATTCCATTGAAATATTCAATTTTACCATCTCATTTTCATATTTAATATGTTACATTCTAGGTGTGTCATATTCTCATCCCCCTTATTCTACTGTATACTTCAATAGGGGGAGTGAGATATTATACAATTGAAAATATCTTTGGGATATGTAGAATTTATATCATGATCATGTTCCTCCAAATAAAAATTTCCCTTAATAAGAAATATTTTTTTGAATATCCTCTCATTGGTTTTACCTATGATTTTATGGCCACAAACTCTTACTAACCATTTCATTACTTTGAAATTAATCTTTTAATTTTATTTCAATTGGTCTTTTCCCTATAATTATTCTTATTTGACACCACCATACCTTTATAAAATTTAATCCATCACTAGAATTATAAATTAATTCATTATAAATTTTAGGTGACGAAATCACCTTCTTAATTACAATATCAGAACTACCAAAACTATAATTGGAAGCATGAGTGTCTAAAAAATTATCAGTACTATAGCAAAAAAACCTAGCATCCTAGTTTCATAAAATATATTTTACACTATAATAAAAAAATCATGATCATTGTTCCTAAAATTTTTAAACTAAAAAAATTTGTGTATTTGTATATAATTTTTTTCTTCTACCTCATTTGACATTATATCCGTAACTAGTACATTTTTTGAAATAAGATTTATAGTCATAATGATAATGATTTTGCCTCATATTTTAAAATTTTTATTGTGATTGTAACATTATGTTACCTAATATTAGGTGGTTAGAATATTGTATTTAACAATCTTATGATTGTACTTATTCATGGGTTCTTTCCATTGTTTTCTTATTTTTGTAAGGATTCATGGAATATTCTTGGTCCATGAAAGGGTTTTCAAACCATTTAGTGAAACCATGTAACCCTTCCAGTAGCCCATTTAGCATAACAAAATTACCGCATGATTAAACGAACCATGCATCCAAAGAATAATATCAAACAAGGAAGGGTTACATTGTCTATGTATGGATAAATAAATTGGGTATCCTAACATATGAAAATTTTCCAAAAAACCAGTAAAGAATAACACAATTGGAAAAATATTATACATAACATCATTTCTTTCCACAAGAACCCTTGAAACAATATTTTTAAAAAGGTTGTTTTGTAATTAAAATACAAAGGCCCATCAATGTATCCCAAAACATATCCCACTAGAACCAAATATGGTTCCTTTTGTTTTGTGATATCTGTAGTGGTGTTTTGGCCCTCCAAACCCCATTTCTTGGTGGATTGATCTATTTATCTATGTAGTGATCCTATTTAGGTATGTTCTTCTATTCAAAAAAATTTATCTCTCTAATTATTTTGATTCATTATTCATATATTTCGTGATGGAATTTTGTTCCATTTAATCATGGTTTCCTAATGTGGAATTTTGATTTTAGGATCTCTTATGACTTCAATCGACATCACACTCTGTAGATTCACTGATCATCATCGATGCCGACACATCTTAGATTCATTGCCAATGAATTTTTTATTTTCCAAGTATGTGCCTCTATTATTTTTCATTGGGTTTGAATTCATTTTTATCATGAGAATATATCAACATGTACCACTTTCTTAGGCATGTTATATAATTTGTTTCTTCATTTTCCTTGTAAAATCCTATATGATCTGATTTTAACTAAATTTAACATGGCATGGTATCATTCTCATTGTTTTATATATTTGTTAATTGTATGTTGATATAAATTCCCATTTAATGTGTTTTCCAAGGTTACCCTGTAGAATGTGATGAAATTGGGAAATTTTTTTTCTAAATTGAAATTCTATAAATTTTATGAAATTGGATTAAATATGTAATTCCTTCAATATATTTTTTATTTATTGAATTTATGAGATGACCAAGATCCCCCTTTGAATTATTTAATCATTTATATGTAATGGGGATTCATTTTTTAATTAAAATGAGTGATTTATTCACATGGAAAGAGGGTGATAACCAGTGTTTTCAAATGAAATTGATCAATATTAAATTTTACAACTACCATGAATTCCATTAAGATATTTTGATAGAAATTATTTTTTAAATGTCCTTTTTTGAATTATGATGATAGTTCTTAATGGAAGTGTTTAATTTCATCCCTAAGAAGTACAAGAGGAAATTGACATTAGGTAACCTTATAAATCACCACGAAAACACTTGATGTTATTTCAGTAATTCCCACCCCTATATAACTAGGATGGCCTATAATTAAATGAATTAATCTGACATTTCATGGAAGGGATGATTATGGATTATGGAATGATGTAAACATTGTGGATTATTAATCTTACATTTTAGGTGATGACCCAAAGGGAAATTATCATTATTATATAGAACCACAGACAACCCCTACATATACTAAATAGTGGGATGTAACTTCACATGCCAAGTCATATCCCCGTATAATCCCTTAAGAGTAGAGGAATAAATATTTTAAAAATTCCCTCTAGTTCAACCTATACAAGTAGATGCATCTACATCATTCAAAAGGGATTACATTACCCAAGATTCATCTACACACTTTTACCCAACCACATTATACATAACAACAAAAAAATACATTGGAAACACATCTTTAAACTCATCTCATACTACCTAAAGTGACATTCACCATAATTTTAACATAAAAATTCTCATGTTCCCAGTCATTCTGGAAAAATTACGGTCTCTTGAAGGTTTTATATACAAGGAAAACTACACTGGATATTTTTGAACCATTATATCTATAGGGGAGGTTCTTTATTCTCATACGGATACCATACATATGATTTCTATCTCAAACAATGATCCACACTATACGTAGATTACATAGTGAACCTCATCATTCAAACTCATCAATCCTCCCAAGTTTAAGAAACTAGTGGACTCCTAAAATATATGATTTATCAAGAAACAGATTACAAATGAATTTGATGTGACCTTGAAATTTATTCATATCATTAAATAATTTCATGTAGTAATATTATTTGAGTATATTATCCAAAATTATTCAAGTAGTGAGTCTTGGGATGTTTCACTAGAGTTTTACAAAATTTCATCTCTCCCATTTTCTAGTATTTTATTTGTATATATTTGTATATTATTTATTCCTCCCATGTGACATTTCTTATTTTGATATCCTTATCTATCAATATATATATATAGTATCTATAGTAAGTGAAAAAAATAATTTTTCATACTCTTATTTAAGAGTCTTTATTACTTTGTTTTTTATTACATATTACACAATCTAGGTTTTCAATTTCATTCATCACTTCATTAGTAAAAATTATACTGATCTACCCAAATTTATTGTAAACTAATATTTATTAAATATAATTGTTTTCAGTAAGGGAGTTTTTACATTTTAAATTTTTTTTTTCAGGTTTTCTCCTCGATTATTTCACTAATTAGTTATTATTATTTCCTTATAATTTAGATCTCAAATGTTGTTGATACTTTTTGTTTTTATGTGTTTTGGTTACATTCATAGAACCAACATGAATTTTTTGATGAAATTATTTATGAAGGAAAAAATACAAAATAGGTGTTACCTTTTCAATTTGAGAATTTAAAAATTAACAAACAAAAAGAGGTAAATGGTTTTTGTGGAATTCAATGAAAATATTTATCTAGTTCACACTTATGTTTAAGTATATTATTATTTCTGAATCAAATTTTTTCACAGGACTTAAATTTATCATTTTTTGTATTTATTGAATAATTATATAGAATTAATTTCATGGTTGATTGATAAAAATTTGATATTCATTTCCTATTAGGATTTCTGATACAATTATACGTACTCATTAAAATGACCCATTTTTTAGATAACCCAAAACATAGATCATTTCCAAGTCATTCATATTTATCTCTTAAAATAAATAGAATGCTTCGAATCATATTATAATGATTTAGGAAGTCAATTGATATTTTATTTATATTCATTAATTTTTATAGAAAAAAGACAACTAATCTCTTTTGAGTCCCCTAAAAATAATTAAATTAATTGATATGAATCCACATTAGAATCTAAAATATCCTTACAATCTTTTATTAGTTAGTATCGAACAGTGATTATTCATTTTATCTTAAAAATGGAGTTGGGTGTTTCAAGCATTAAATTGGTGAAACTTCCATGACTGAGTGTGGTGGAAATATATTATGACTATTTAAGAATGAATGGATTAAAAAAATAATTCATTGGAATAAAATTTTAGATACTCATTATTTTAAAAAGGAATGAAAATAAATAAAAAAATATTATAAAAATTAGTTCATAATTATTGTAAAATAAGTTCCATCTTATTTTATTATATTAACTTTCTTTTTTAACTATTATTAAAATGAGTGTTGGAATGTTTCATTTTTTCCCTTCGAATGAATTTGAATGGGGAATTATTTATTTATGTAATATATTTAATGAATATAATTAATTATATATAAAGATCTAATCATTCATTTTCCAAGATTCTGAGATTAATTATTCATATCATTATCCACCAACCATTAGACTCATATTCATCTAATCCTTATTGTAATGTCCTACTAATTTGTGTGGTAATATTTATCTATAGAGGATATTCATATTCAATGGAAAATTACTGATATAATTTGTGCACATAAGATTGAGCCTATCACTAATTAAATTTCATTTGAAGTAATGACTTAAATTTTTCGAGAAAGGTATATCATAACATGGACATAGATGATTATGTAAAAATTGATAGATAATGATGAAATAATTGAATAATTATCATTAGATTTTATTGATGATGCATTACTAGATACCTTGGAGGAATGAGTTGTCGATATTTAATTATTTTCATCCATTTTTTTATATAAACATGCATGTCTTTTTCCCATATAGATGTCTGATGTCCTTAAGAATAATTGTTGAGATACTATTTTCTTGAAGATAAGATATTGTCTAATTCTAGAAGAATTAGATTTTTGAAAATCATACATATGTTTTCATTGTCATTTTCACATCTTTTTTACCAAATACTATAGAATATATTTCTATTACAATGATATATTAAAGTCCTAATTAACTGAAGGGTTTGTTATAAATTGGATATGTTTTTTGTGAAATTATAGAAATATCACCCTAAAAAAGATATATTCAAGGATTGAAAAGTGGAAAGATAAGTCGATAGTTAACAAACCCTAAATTTGAGTCCATGAACTAATGTATTTGACCATGATGGAACCTAGATAAGAGGAGGATGTTTTGATTTAGAGTTCATTCACGCCATGAATATATAATGATGGTGTGACCTAAAAGAATAATATTGATGATGTATATAATGTGTGATCCATAGAAAAACATGGTAGAATGGTATACCACTATAAGATAGTTATTGAGATCATAAATAATCATATTGGGTGGATTTTAGTAGATGATAATTCCAAGAGAGGTCTAACACATTTCAAATGACTATATAGGTTGTGTAGGTCAATGTAGATAATGTATAATGGATATAGTGAAATGTGGAACCATGGGAGGTAATTAAAGGTAAATTTGAACTTGTGATTACCATGTATCATCTAGAGTGAGTAGATGAATATTGTGGGATTAATGATTTATGAATTATTCAATATATGTTCTCTACGAAGAAATTTTTATATTGTTTTCTAAATCTCAGTGAATAAATATGTAAAACTCTCATGGATTCTAAAAGGATCCTCTTAATGTTCATTACAGTCATCAATAACATGATAGGATTATTGTTCTCAATGAGATAAATTCTATAAGAGTTATTCTAATGTCCTTAGGAGTCATTATATTCAATACCATTTTGGCCACTCCAAGAACAATAATGACCATAATATTTAGATAAGTCATTTCTTTCATGGGAATGCCCATATAGTTAACAAAGTAGGTATTTCTTTTCATCAAGGATGATATTAAAGTTTGTTTAGTGATTCCATATGGGACATAGGTTTATAGAAATAGAAACTATATAAGTTTCATAAAAATCCACAAATAATGAATCCACACACTATTAGAAATCCAAGTGGACGACAGGGAATCATCCAATGTGAGATCATGCATACCGAAAGAAGATTGTGACTCACATAGGGGAATCCCCCAAGAGTAGTGAATGTTATATAATATATTTATATGGTCATGTTCTTCCACACTACTACATTTTTTTCATAAATATAGGAAGGGAAAATATGTCACCTGATTTTTAGTGATTTGGACCAATAATTCTCTTGATGATTTAATGTTAAACAGTTAATATATATTGGTCACTTTTTGATGATTTTTTTCACTCTGCATAATGTTTTAATGGGAGACCTGGGGATAATTGTTTTCCTAAACTATGTCAAATGTTTTGTAATGTGAATATTTTTTAATCAAAATTGAATTTTTTATCATGCTTTTAGGGAGTTCAAAAATTATATATCATAATAATTGTAGGGTGGTGGATTTAATAGAATACTTAATCTTCAATATATTATTTAAAATCAATGTAAATATCCTTAGGAAGTTTGTAACATTATAATGATGTTTCAACTAATTGATTTTACTAATCCATTTGTGAGAGAGGTAATATCATATAATATTTTTCATTAAAATAAACAATGAACTCCTGTTTTGATACATATATCTCATCTTATAGTTAATTTCAATCCTACAAATTTTTATTTTTATTAGGATATAGAGGTTAACGATAGATATTAAAAACTCACACAATTCCGTCCACCATTTCATTGGAAGAGTTAAATCTCCGCTCTTATAAGTTTTCAACGTCAGTGAAGGATCAAAAAATATTTAAATTTCAAAACATTCAGCCATCCTTAGGAATTTCATGACACCCAATAGTGTAACTATACACACCATACATCCTTAAGACATACATATCTATTGACTCTTCAACTAGGGAATAAGCGATAGTAATTGGGGATTCCACCATTATATCTAATTTCACACCACCGTAAACTATATCCTCCTTTAGTGATATTTTTTTAGATTGTGTTGTATATGAGTCAACAGAAGGGGATATAGTCACAGACCCTAAATCATAATAGTAGTGGAATAATGTATTTATTTTCAAGGATTATAATCCTTTTTCTTACACAAAAATATATATATTCATAGTGGAATAATTCATGTATTTATGAAAAAATATGATCAAAATATGGTGGAATGGGTTTGAAAATATCCATCTCAAAACCTATATGGGGAATCATTTGACTCTTTTAGAATAATAATGTATCCTAAATCTATAAAAAATTTCTATGATCATCCCTAATCAACGTGATCAAATATTATTATTTAAATGAATGAAAAAAAATTATACATGATTACAATGATCCATTAACATAAGATGATGGATTATATTAAAAATTATGGTTACAATGGATTAAACTAAATCTTCAATGATTGCCAACATATATTTTAGGTAACCAAGTTCCTGGAAAATGACACAAAAAATTGATAATTCTAATAAATCATTGATCTAAAATCCCTTACATCTTCAGAGTCTAAAATTGAAAATATGGATTGATGAACCTCTGATTTATTTCCACCTATTAATGGTCTGATCCATACATTATTAATTTTCAACATTAATTGTATAAAGTGTATTTTTTGAATTATAACAGGGATAACTAAAATGTAGGGTAATCTCAAAAAATTTCTTTCATGTTGATTTATTAAAATAAATGATAGGATTTTGGTACTAAAAAATAAAATTAATATTATTATATTATTTACCCTTCTAATAACTTATTCAATTTTTTAATATAAATTAAATTATTGAAATTTCTCTTCATCTGGTTTGTAATCTTTTAAACAAATATCAGATTTTTTATTGTATACTCTGAATAACACTAGTATATTGAACATTTTGTAAATATGATAGTTTTTAGAAGTTGGAGTAATTTATTCCATGACATAATTATATCAAAAATTAAAACAAAAAACAAAAAAATATTTGGACGGTTTATAAATTTTTTTTCAGTAAATGTGTATATGGTTAAAGTATAGTACTTTATATAATTTACAAATTATTCAATTGTTCAGTTATATGCCACATATTGAAAATCAAAACAATTATGTAACATTATATGATTGTGGAATTATTTTGTTATGTTTCAATGATAGTATCTTATTTCCCATGTTAATTATATTATATCAACGATTAATTAATTATAATCATTTGAATCATTATATATATATTCCTAATTATGATTATGAATTTATTAATTACACATCAACTCTGAAATGGTTCAAATTCTCTAAAATTATTCTTCATATTAAAATAGGGGAGTGGTAATTGGATGTTGAAAATAATCCGTAATCTTCAATGATTATATGTTATTATAATAATGATATATCATTTCACTTAATTTAGAGTCTATATCTATATAACTGTTTTCTAATAATTCATTTATAAGATAATTTTTTTATTCTTATTAGTGAAAATATCTCAATATAATAATGATTATTAATTTTTGGTGAAAATTTATGACAAAAATGAAATCCATCATTTATATAACTAATAAAATTGAAATTAGGAATTTTTTGTTATTGTCTCTTTTTTATTAAAATTTAGATATTATTTTTAGCGATTTTATTTATTATATTACAAATATTTATAGAAATGAAAATGTTTCTTCCAAGAATACTTGTATTATAACTAGTACTCTCCTCGTGCGTTATCATGGTGATATGGGTTAATGCATATGTTCAATAAAAGAATACTATTTTTCGAAGATAATAATGAACATTAATAATGCTGATATGTAAACCACAAATAAGAGGTACATAATAAGGAAATAATGATTTAAAAATTGTTGATAAATAATTAACATAGTAGAAAATATATATTTGATATAGTGAGGAATAACAATTTATATTATACATTTGTGATGAAGAAATAAAATAGGTAAATGGAAGAATTAATCAATATGGATCTGAAAAAGATGTCTATTTCTTTGTAAACAGTATTTTGTATGGTTAAATATATAAAAACTAAAAAATGAGCAATACATAATTAAGAGAATTTTTTTTAAACAAATCATGTTTAATTGTTGTATCCAAAATAGAAACAGTTATAATAAGAATCCCAAAAAATGTGTGATTCAGAAAGAATAATTTAAAAAAAACTATATACAAAGAGTGTATGAATAAAGGTGAAATAATTAGGGTATTTCCTAATCAAACTTTTGAAAACGAAATTCTTCCTCGGGTCTTTAATGCTGAAACAATTCTAAGAAGGAAAATACCGTAAGCTTGTTGTAAATTAGGACCCTAAAATTTCATTAAAAACTATTCTTAATTTGTCATACAGTATAATTATGTCAAATACAACCATAAAAATGTGGTTGTTTAGCCAGGAAATAAACAGATACTATTGGATAGGGCATTTGAATAAAAAAACAGAGAGAAGGGAAATTATCACAAAGAGAAGAATAGATTACTTTAATTTAATTTGTAAAACTCATCATGGAGAACAATTTAAATATATTTATAGAGCAGAACCCTTATCAACAGATTACAACATTCAATGAGTTGACTGAAATTAGTTGTTGAAACTATAGAAAGATTTGTTTCTCAATTTGGAAGAGATGATTTTCATACTTACATAAAGAGTTGTTTCTCTAATAGAATGTAGACTGAATTCAGTTGTTGAAACTACAATTACAGATAAATAGAACATGAAAAATGAGTAGACTGTAATCTTTTTGGCCATCAATAGATTGATAATTGAATATAGGACATCCTTTTAGAAACTGGTAAAATAAATTTGAGGATGGAAGTAGGTTATTATTTCAAGAGGATATACATTGTTCACAAAGTTTCTAGTTTATGAAAACACTTTTTGGACATGAAAGTAAATGAATGTTTTTAGTATTTTCAAAATTGCCTTTGATATTTTATAAAATCATAGAATGGTGAAGAAAAATCAAGAACTATCAACATTGATATTATAACAAATAATTTATGAAAAGGTTTGTAAACTATTGAAGTCTCAATGATAACAGTAAATGGGTACCACATAGGTACCCCTAATTGTGTGGCTAAACACTGAAACTCATAGTAATCATCAGATCCAAAAAAAATTAAAGAATTTAGTAATCCATTCTTATTTAAAATAGAGAAAAGTAAACTGTACCATGACATTTGAGTATCGAAATTCACCAAACATGAATGTTTCTTGCTTCAGAATGTTTGTGTTAAAAAATAGAAGGTCATAATATTAAAATATATAATGTGAATCTAACCAAAGGGAAGTAATCAATAATTATCAAACAAAAACAGGCATATGTATCATAAATTTTAAGGGTAATCATACTATTCACCCAAAAAAATTCCAACTATCTCCAAAGGAAGTTTTTATTTCTACCTCAATGCAGAATCCGTGTGAAATAAAATGGAAGATAACATGGTCTCCAAATGATTTAGTATCTATATATCATGTTTTTATCGTAGAAAAATACCAAGGAATGCATCCTCAAAACTAAAAATAAACCATTAAAATAATTGACTATCAACCAAACAGCAGTTAAAATCTAAAATAGGGAAACAAACCCAAAACAATTGTTAAAAAGAGAAACAATACGTTATCAAGATTACATAACAGTCATGTATCAAAATGGGTAATGACCATATCACCCTCAATAATTGGTTCCCAATAGTTCCAAGATCATTATTTTTCAACTTAATACACTGAACAACAGATTTCATGAAGAGGCAGCAAGGTATACTTGTGGAATTGCATTGGTAGACATCCATATGAAGAGGCAAATCCACACTGCATTGTACAGACCCAATTAATCAGTAAAGACAAATAAAAAGCATTGAAATATCATTAAATAAAGATAGCTGGAATAGAAACCAAAGTAATTTATTAATCAATCGTTAATATTTTTATATAATGATGAAAACCAAATAAATATAGTAATCATCATGCTACATCACCCATCAATGATAATAAAAGAGACAAACTAAAGATAAGTAAACCAATTATAGACTATATAATATAGTAATCATCAAATTTTTGAGATATGAAAAGTAAAAAAACATTAAAGGAACATTAACTGAAAGAATATTCACAAACACAGCCTTAATCCATTAAAGAGACTTCACATGAATTATTTATAGAGTAAAATTTATAATGGAAAATTGAAACAATGAGATAGAGTTACATGTAAACACTACCTTGGAGAAGGCTGAGAAACATTTAGTCTAGTTTGGCCGTTTTTTTGTTTCTCATATCCATTATATACAGATGATATTCATTGGAAAAAGTTAATGTTGGCTTGGGGTCTGCAGACAGGGAGCCTTTACACAACAGCTTCCGCATTGAAGTAAGTCAACAATTTTTTATACATTAAGGATCAATGATAATGAATGAGAAGTGGTTAATACTAATAAGTCATACCATTGAAGTGTGAATATAAAATTCGACAGATCTAAAAGCACCATAAATAGACTATTTTCATAATAAAAGGTAATGGGAAACCAAAATGAATAATGATTCATTATTGTTTACAACATGTACAATATCACAGTAAGAGAGTATGAAGTTGGAGATTTTATAACTAGGTTGAAGAGACATCAGTAGAACTTGTACTAATGGCCACAGATGTGTTCAAGCTGATTCCTGAAGATCCAACACTTTGATGATCCTAATAAAGATATTTAAAAGAGTACAAGTATATGGTAAAGGTTTTGTTAATAATATGAATTGTAAATAATAAAAACTATATAACTTCTTTTTATTCTCTATAAAATTAATGTTGTTATGTGATATTCAGCCTGCTGCCAAGAAATTCCTATGGAAGAATGAGACTCCATACCTGGTTGTCTACAGAACTCTGATTATAGTTGCTGATATAATCTTCATTATCACTGATGATAACCAATGTGTATGTGTTCTGTTCTAAACTGTATTTTCGATTTTGAATGTTTTACTCTTTCACGTTTAGTGACAATATAACTTTCTTTAATTTGAAAACATTTAGCTCAGGGGGAAAACCAAACTCATCCTGGTCCTATGTTATAATTAAATGGTAAAGTGAGTAAAAAACCAAAATTACATGACCATAACACATAGTTGAAGAATCTTACTGGTATCATAGCATCTCTCAATGTAATACCCCAATATTCCATTGTACACTTCTCTTTGAATAATACAATAGCATGTGTTGTACGCAACTTCGAGTTCTAACACACCAAAACCAATCAAACTAGCCATTAAGAATAGTAATATCCATTTTTTGAAATGATATAAATTTTATATTTCAAAATGGAATTCATTTTTTGATTCAGAATATCAATATTAGTCTAGGTTGTATTTTTGGTATTTTTTTTGAAACCTTTCAATTTTTGATGAATAGTGAAAAACACTGAGTTATTAGTTAAAACCGACATTTTATTTAAATAATTATTTATTTTTTTTAAATTTAATTTTGGTCAAAATAGATACATAATACCTATATAATTTAAATGAAATTCATTAGGGTCATTTTATATTAATTTTAGATATATTAAATTTTATTGAACTTTTTACAGTCTTTTACCCACCTCCTATGAGCTTTTGCAAATTTTCATAAAACTTAATTTTACCTCTTCTATGAATTTAATTTCAAAAATTCGAGAGACACGGTTAATATTGGTATGTATAATGTGGTTCAATGAGATGAAAATAAATTTTGATGAATAGTAACTTTTGCCTTTTATTTACCATGGTTAAAAGTAAATAGGGTAATTAAAGGTAAAAATGATATTATTTTTACCCTGACACATGTCCTAATTCTATTGGATAAGTATAATTCAACCGAAAAAACCTTAGTAAAAGAATATTATCCTTTTTGATCCACTAGGTTTATATTAGGACATTTAATATTATTTAATTCAAAGATGAGTTAAAAGAGTTAAAATCAATGTTTAATAACTAAAACATTTTTAATATAGTGATACACATAAGGTAAATTAGATTATAAATATTTATTAGAAATATAAAATTATTTCCTATATAATGGTATTTTATTTATAATTTTTAGACATTAAATAATTTAATTTATTTATGACACATTGGTGATGCAGTAATTACCTTATTAATTAAATATTAAAATAAATTATATTATAAATACCCAAATAAATATAATTTGAGACTTTTTATGAATTCCAATAATTTTATAGGTTAATATGACATTATAGTATTGATTTATGTAACATTTTTTGAGGTAATCAGTGTGTTATGATTTTCAAAGAAATCAACTTCCAAAGAGTGTCAAAATTGACATAAAAGAGTTTTAAAAAAATATTATATTATAAATTGATATTATATTCCTAAAAATGTAATCATCAGCCTAGAGACATATATAATGATAGGTTTATCATTAATGAACCACTTGGGCATAGCTTGGATGTATATTGTATGTTTATTAACCATATAATATAAAAATACAAAGAGATATGGTAAAGGTCAAACTAATTAACTAAGAGTTAAAAGATAAAGATACAGTTAATATAGTGACCCAAAACTATCTAAAAACTGTAGGTTGACTGGTTTTCGAACCATAACCACCAAATCTTTGAAATAAGTCACCTTGGAGCCATTAGAAACCGAATATTAATTTATTATAAAATAAAATTTCTAGTTTTTTCTAAGGTCCCCCTCACCCCTCTTATAAAAGGGCACTCCCCCTTCTCTCAATGTCACACCTTCAAAGCCATTTTTCATTGCCAAGACCTGCCTAAATAATCTCTCAACAATACTCCCTTCAATTTAGAGGCCTTATTTTGATCATAAAGAAAACCTAAGGAGCCCTTTTGATCAAATCAAAAGAAAGAACCCGAAGAAGAGATAATGTTTTCACCACCCTCATTCAACTTCCTTTCTACTTCCACTTCTACTTTCATTGTTATTTCCATTATAAAATAATAACTCCAGTATATTATATATACTTTGATGTTATTATAAATATGGTACATCCATAATCAGTATTCTATCCATCATTGGAATGACATGTCACCATACGTGCATACGTAAGGCCTACCGTCACCACGTCATGGTGTAATTGTTATTCAATACATTAATATTTGGATGGTTATAATAATGATGTCTAATTGATATAAATAATAAATATAACATGATAATGGTTATTTATATTTGATATACCATCCAATTATATGTTATTTTAATATCAAAAGAATGATATTGTCGCTCGTGCAAACGTAAGGAATATCGTCTCCACGAATGCGATGAGATTCATTCCCCATCACATCCATTCAAGACTAATATTCATATGATGGTTAAAAATAATTATTTAAGACTTAATATCATTCTGGATATGAATAATATTCAACCTATCCATAACAAACATGACTTACGTAACAAAGCATATAAAGTAAAAACGAATCAGTTAATACCCGAATCAACGATAATACAAAGATATTATTAACAAATCAATGTTAAAAGATCATATATGGTATCATAATAATGTATATGATTCTTGTATAATTTAATAACAATTATTTCACCATTATACAGGAGGCTAATATACTCTCGACCAAATAAATGTACAAGGTAAGGTTTAATTTCACAATATCTTTATTATCTGAGGTTGTTTTTACGTAAGTATCTACTAGGACCTCCTTATCATCCATGTCCATGTTTCTTAAAAATATATTTCAAAACATTTTAACTATTTAATAGAAAAAGGTTTAAAGTAATTTTTACCATTATTTGAACTTATACGTTTTTGAAAGGAATCTTTCTATCGTTTTCCAAACAATGTACTTTTTGACCTTTTCGACAAATTTAAGGTAAAAATGTTTTTTTAACTTATAAGGCGGTTGAGGCTATTTTCTGCTATTATAGAATCATGAAAGATTCCCTTAAAATCCTATAAGAATATTATCAAGATAATTGTTTTCTTTTATAATTATGTGACTTTAAATTATTTCGAAAAAAGAAAGAGATATTTCTCTCAAGTAGTTTTGATTTCATCCATGTCAACATCCTTTGATGGTTGTTATGTTTATTTGAAGTTGATTTATTATGATACAAAACATCCATATTATATTGAAGGTTTTGTGGTATGTTTGACTGTGGATGTGTTATTTTTATACTATTTATGTTTTATGGATAAAGTATTCACATTTCGTATGCTAGTTTTAATACGAATGTTTATGTTATGTTTAAACCTTTTCATATGAGGAATGCATTGGACATAGTAAGTGACGGGTGGAGCTCTCTATAGCTCCTCGATGCATCGGTAGGTCTAATGAGACAAACTAGTGGCTTGGAACAAGGCCTTAACAAAATATTATTAATATTCTTGGAATAAGGCCTTTACTATGTGGTTATGAATGTCTGGCATTATGCATTCCATTATTATAAAAGTGGTTATTGATATTGCATTTGATTATTCGATTAGTAGAATTTCCTTGTGAATAAGTAAATGGAATTATTTCCTTTTATCTTTTCCATATTAGGTTTATGTTCAACTTTAAAAGGATTTTTTTTTTTGTTATACATTGCCTTAAATGGTTAGGTTTATTTAACCAAGTTTCTGCTACATTGTTATCCTTACTGAGAATCTGAGCTCACCCCTTTCAATGTTTTATTTTTCCTAGGATATGAATAAGTATTTTAGAAATGACCTTTAGGGATAGAATGATGGGATATAAAGAAAAGATTTTGTTTTAGTTTTCCAATTTATGATGTAATGTAAGACTTATGAATATATCTAGTGTTTCCAAGGCTACTAAACTGATCGGTCATTCGGGATTTGATCCCTTGTGATCATGCCAATATTATGTAACAATGCACAGACTCTAGGTAACTAGTTTCAAGGCATTATAGATGGTATCAATGGAAGTTTAGTAATAAACATATGATGCTCGATTTAGATAAACTCTGATTAGAGCACATTGAACTAAGATAGACATTGAGGATTAGTATAAAAGAACTTCCTAGAATTTTGGTATTGTAGAGATTTTGTGAGTTTTCCAAGAAAAACATCCCTGTCTAGATATGATAAGGTAGAGGAGGATATGGTACATTTGTACCTAGGGGTAAAACCCGAAAACACCGCATTGATCTAGACTCGAACGGGAACTGGTGCACGACAACGAGACTTGCTGCACTCTTGGTTACGACACTCCGGAGAGATATGCTTAAGATAATTATCATTTTCTTTACAAACCATTATGAAGGGTTATGAGTATATACTTCCTCAAAGAAAATTGTTTTATTATTAAGTATTATATCCATAAACTGTTCAACTCATGTTAAGTGTTTTACAAGTATGGAATTATGTTTTTCGATTTATAAACTACTCTATTTTATGACATTGTTTAGAAATGGTGCCTAGTGGAAGAAATGGAAACCGTATCAATGCACAGAATCCATTTTTGGATTTCCCTCCTTCTCAAGATAAATATAGTGGAGCTGGTGATACAAATGATGCTGATCATCTTATCACTATACTAGGACAACTCAATTAGGTATTAAATAGTAACCGTACCTGAATGGAGCGCCCTGATCTTCAGCGTGGAGGATCAATGTTTGATCGCTTCATGAGGAAACAACCACCACCATTTAATTGGGCTACAAATCCAATTGTAGTTGAGTAATGGATCAATTACTTAGAGAAAATATTCCACACCTTGGGGTATAGTGAAAGGAAAAAAGATATCCTATAAGTTTACCGCCTCACTGGAGATGCTGATCAATGGTGGTCATTGATTCAAAATACAAAAGAAGATAAAGAAGTATCTAGTATGGAATGGAGGGAGTTTAAAGATATTTTCATAGAAAAATACTTTCCTCATGACCATCGAGTAGATATAGAAAGGTAATTTCTCAGTCTGAAGCAAAAGGGGGATGAGAATGTCACAAATTATGAAGCTATTTTTACAAGGTTAGCGAGGCATGCAGTAGATTATATACATAACCCGAGAAGTAAGATTGATCATTTCTCTGATGGGTTAAATCCATTTCTCTGTCAATAATTAGTATCAAAATCTTTCTCAAAGTACGAAGACATTGTCTCATGTGCTATCAAGATAGAAAATTAATTTTCTATGTCTTATGACTTTAAAGCAAAGAAAGTGAAGAATAGATCTGCTGATCACTATGGACATGAAACTAAGGGGAAGAAGGGGAAAGTTCAACATCCATCTTGCAGTAAATGTGGGAAGAAACACCCAGGTACTTTTCTGAAGGGTATTGGAGTCTATTACAAGTGTGGTTAAAAATGCCACCAATATTATGATTACATGGGGAATAAAGAAGCTACCGATTTTCAATGCTATAATTGCAGGGAGATGAGACATTATGAATATGAATGTCCTAATCTCTAGGGAAACATACCTCAGAGATGTCAATGGGATCATGTACAAGATTATGCTATCACTACTTCTAAGGTTGAAGCTCTTAAAGACATAGTGGTAGGTAATTTAATGGTTTCCTAAATTTTAGCCAATACTTTATTTGATTTTGGATCATCATATTGTTTCATATCATCCGGGTTTTCTAATAAAATTTTATATTTCCAAAGTGATTTAACAATAGAGTTTCCAGTCAAAACACTTAAGGGAAGTATCGTTCCAACAATGTTTTGTGAATCAGTTCCCATTAGATCGTATAAATGTTCTTTATTTTCTGAAATCATCGTAATACCCATGATTGAATTTCATATAATATCTGGTATTGTTCGGCTTTCAGACCATGATGCGAAAAAAATTTGTAATAAGAAGAAGGTAACAATTTTTGATGATGATACGGAGTATGTTATCTTTAGAGAAGAAACGTCACCACATAATTCTTATCTAGATCCATCCCCAACTGCTCAACTAAATTCAATTATTGGGGAGGAAGAGATTGAAATAACTGTGGGTGAGGAAAGGACTGTTCAAATAGAGTATGTAACAATTGTGAAAGATAATGTTGATGTGTTTCCATAATATTTACCTGGACATCCTCCATAAAGAGAAATTCTATTTTCCATTTAATTAATTCCTAGTTCAAGGCAAATATCGAAGAACACTTATAGAATGTCCATTGTGGAACTAGTGTAACTAAAGAAACCGCTAGAGGAATTAAGTAATATTGGATTTATTCTCCCTAGTGTTTCTCTATGGGGAGCCCCTGTTCTTTTGGATAAGAAGAAAGATGGATCTATGAGGTTGTGCATTGACTACAGGGAGATCAATGATATAATGATAAAGAGAAAGTATCCCCTACCTCAAATTGATGATTTATTCGACCAAATTCATGGATCTCAATACTTTTCAAAGATTGACCTTCGATTTGCATATCATCAGTTGTGTGTGAAGAAGGAAGACATCTTGAAAACCGCATTTCGAACCAGGTACGAGCATTATGAGTTTACAGTAATGCTTTTTGGATTGACTAATGCACCCTCTTTCTTCATGGATCTAATTAACAGAGTTCTCAAGGAATATCTTGATGAATTTATTGTGGTATTTGTTTATGATATCTTGGTATACTCTAAAAGCTACGATGATCATGAAAATCACTTGAGCATCATTCTAAAAACCCTCAGATGAAATGAATTATATGGGAAGTTTAGAAAGTGTGAATTCTGGCTTCAGGAGATTTCTTTTATTGGCCATATTGTCTCTTAGGATGGAATATACATTGATCCTTCAAATAAAAGAGCAATCCAAGAATGGCCAGCACAACCGAATATAACTGAGGTACGTCGTTTTATTGGTTTAGCAGGTTATTATCAATGTTTAGTCTAGAATATTGCCTGATTGGCTAACCCATTAACAAATCTCACAAGTAAATGGGTTAAATTTATTTGGATAAAAGAGTGTGAAGAATGTTTGGAATAATTAAAGAGGAGATTAGTCAATAATCCTATCGTGACTCTACCATCGGGGAATGATGAGTTTGTTATTTATAGTGATGCCTCAATGAAAGGAATTGTTTCTGTCCTTATACAGAATGATTGGGTTGTTTCCTATGCATCATGACAGCTAAAAATTCATGAGAAAAACTATCCTACTCATGATCTTGAGTTAGTAGTTTCAATCTTTTCTTTAATGATATGGAGACATTATCTCTCTGGTAAAAAATGTGAGATATATACCGATCACAAGAGTTTGAAATAATTTTTCTCATAGAAAGAACTCAAAATGAGGCAATGAATATGGCTTGAATTTCTCAAGGATTATGATTTCACCCTACACTACCACATGGGGAAGGAAAATAAGGTAGAAAATGCTTTGAGTAGAAAGGATCATGGAGTTTTGAACAAGATGAGAGTCGAAAGGGATCCTATTTTCTTGGATATAGTAAAAATAGATATGGGAATAACAATAGAAGGTGAAACATAAAATATTTTTCAAATGGTTTCCAAAACATCTTTACTCGAAAGGATAAAGAGTTCTCAGGCCGATGATGAAGAGTTTAAAAAGAAGATTAAAGCTGTGAATGATGCGAGATTGAGTGACTTTGTGTTTGAAGATGGAATTTTGAAATTTCGGAAGAGTCTTTATGTTCCAAATATACCTGATATATAATGGGAATTGTTGAATGATTCACATAGCACCAATTTCTCCATACACCCAGGTAGCACAAAGATGTATAGAGATTTGAAGTAACATTTTTGGTGGGACAACATGAAGTGGGATATTTCTGATTTTGTGTCAAGATGAATGGTTTGTCAACATGTGAAATCTGAAAGGAAACAGCTTGGACGAGTCAAGAAACCTCTTCCCATACCTGAGTGGAAATGGGACAATATTACAATGGACTTTGTCATGGAGCTACTTAAAACTTCTAGAAGGAACGATGCAATATGGGACATTTTTGATCGTCTTACCAAGTCATCACATTTTCTTGACATAACAGAAGATCTACCACTTGAACATCTTGCAAGACTATATATTAATGAAGTTGTGAGACATTGTTCTGTACCCCTATCAATTGTTTCTGATCATGATCCTTGTTTTACATAAATATTCTAGAAAAGAATTCTGAAATATCTGGTTAATGAACTTCGTTTGAGCACTGCCTACCACCCTCAAACTGATGGACAATCAGAATGAACTATTAAAACCTTAGAAGAAATGTTGAGATCCTGATCACTTGACTTTCAGCGTATGTGGGATCAATATTTACCTATGGTATAATTTTTCTATAGCAATAGCTTCCATTCAAGTATTCATATGGCACCATATGAAGTGTTATATGGAAAGAGATGTTGCACACCAACCTGTGGGATGATGTTGGTGAATGAAAACTCGTAGTCCCATAACTTGTGGAGGAAACGATGCAAAAGGTGAAGGTAATCCCAACCCACATCAAAGCATCTCTAAGTAGGCAGAAGTGCTATGCCGATAATTGAAGGAATGATTTTTAATTTCACGTCGGTGATCATGTTTTCTTGAAGGTATCTCAATGGAAGGGAGTTATACGTTCTAGTAAGAATGGTAAATTGAATCCCAGGTACATCAGACCTTTCAAAATTCTAGAACGAATTGGGGATGAAGATTATCGATTGGCAATGCCGCCAAGTCTCTCCAAAGTTAACGATGTGTTCCACATATCACGGTTGAGAAAATACATGCCTCACCCAATGCATGTACTCACCTCTGAGGAATTAGAACTATAACCTGATCTATCTTATTACGAAGAGCCCGTCAGGATTCTTGATACCAGAGAACAAGTGCTGAGAAATCGGACGACTCGTCTGTTAAAAGTTTTATGGAGAAACCATAAGATGGAAGAGGGAACGTGGGAATCCGAGGAAATTATGATGAAGAACCACCGAATTTTTTTTATGTAGAAATATTTTAGAAATTGTGAGGATGCAATTATTTGAAGGAGGGGAGAATGTGACACTCCAAGCTTCCACAATACGCTTCTCTTTGAATAATACAATAGTGTGTGTTGTACGCAACATCAACTTCTAAAACACCAAAGCCAATAAAACATGCTGTTATGAATAGTAATACCTACTTTTTGGAATGTTATAAATTTTATTTTTCAAAATGGACTTAATTTTTGGAATCTGGATATCGAAATTAGCCTAGGGTGAATATTTGGAATTTTTTTAAAAACTTTCAATTTTTCATGAATAGTGAAAAACAATGAGTTATTAGTTAAAACAAAATTTTTATTTAAATAATTATTTATTTTATTTAAATTTATTTTAGGTCAAAATAGATACATAATACCAATATAATTTCTATGTAATTCATTGGAGACATTTTATATTAATTTTAGATATATAAAATTTTATTGAACTTTTTACAGTCTTTTACCCACCTCCTAGGAGCTTTTGCAAATTTCATAAAACATAATTTTACTATTTATGTGAATTCAAATTCAAAAATCCAAGATACACAGTTGATATCAATAAGTATAATGTGTTTCAATGAGATGAAAATAATTTTTGGTGAATAGTAACTTTTTACTTTTATTTACGACGGTTAAAAGTAAATGGATAATTAAAGGTAAAAATGATATTATTTTACCCTGTCACATGACCTAATTATATTGGATAATAACAATTAGACCAAAAAAACCTTAGGAATAAAATATGGACCTCTTTGGTCCACTTGTATTAGATTAGGACATTTATTATTATTTAATTCAAAGAAGAGTTAAAAGAGTTAAAATCAAAGTTTAATAACTAAAATATTTTTTATTATAGGTTGACACATAAGATAAATTCGATTATAAATATTCATTAGAAATATAAACGTATTTCCTACATAATGGTATTTTATTTATAATTTTTAGACATTAAATAATTTAATTTATATAAGACACAATGGTGATGCAGTAATTACCTTATTAATTAAATATTAAAATAATTGATATTAAAAATAACCAAATAAATATAATTTTGGAATTTTTATGAAATAAAATAATTTTTTTAGGTTAATATGTCATGCTAGTATAGATTTAAATAACTTTTTTCTAAGTAATCATTCTCTTATGATTTTCACAAAAATCAATTTCAAAATAGTGTCAAAATTTACATAATAGAGTTTTTAAAACAAATATTGTATTATTAATTGATATTCTATTCCAAAAAATCTATGGTTCGGCCAAAGGAATTATATAATGATATTTGTATCATTAATGAACCACTTGGGGTTCTATTCAAAGTATATAGTATGTTTGTTAACCATATAATATAACAATACAAAGAGACATGGTAAATGTCAAACTAATTAGTTAAGAGTTAAAACATAAAGATAAGGTTTATATAGTGACCCAAACCTATCTAAAACCTATTTTTTGAGTGGTTTCCAACCCATACCAACTTTATCCTTTATATACGTCTCTTTGGAGCCACTATAAACCTAATATGAATTTATTATAAAATAATATTTCTAGCTTTTCCTAAGGTTCCCCTCAACCCTCTTATAAAAGGGCACTCCCCCTTCTCTCAATTTCACACCTTCAAATCCATTTTTATCAAACAAACCCTGCCCAAATACTCTCTCAACTAACCTCCCTTAGACCTAAAGGCCTTAGATTGATCATAAATATAACCTAAGGATCCCTTTTGATCAAATCAAAAAGAAGAACCCGAAGAAGAGGTAATGTTTTCACCACCCTCTTTTAAGTTCCTTTCTTCTTCCACTTCTTCTTTCTTTTTTATTTCCGTTATAATATAATAAATCAAGTATCTTCTATATAATGTGATGTTATTATAAATATTTTACAACCATACTCAGTATTCTATTCATCCTTTTAATGACATGTCACCATACGTGCGTACGTACGACCTACCGTCTCCACGTCGTGGTGTAATTGTTTTTCAATACATTATTATTTGGATAGTCATAATAATGATATGTAATTGATGTAAATAATAAATATAAAATGATAATGGTTCTGTATATATGATATACCATCCAATTATATGTTATTTTAAAATCAAAAGAATGATATTTTCGCTTGTGCGTACCTACGGATTAGTGTCTCCACGAACGTGAGAAGATTTATTCCCCATCATATACATTCGAGAGTAATTTTCATTTGATGGTTAAAAATAATTTTTAAAGACTTAATATCATTATGGATATAAATAAGATACAACCTATCCATAACAAAAACGACTTATGTAACAGAGAATATAAAGGAAAACGAATCAGTTGACACCCGAAACAACGATAATTCGAAGATATTATTAACAAATCAATGTTAAAAGATCATATATGACATCATAATAATGTATGTGATTCTTGTATAATTTAATATCAATTATTTATCCATTATAAGAGATTTTAAACTTCTCTCAACTAAGTAAAAGTACATGTAAAGGGTTAATTTTACAATCTCTTTATTATCCGAGGTTGTTTTTACTTAAGTATCTACTGGAACCTCTTTATCATCCACATCCATGTTTCTTAAAAATGTCATTCAAATATTTTTTAATATTTAATAGACAATGCGTTAAAGTCATTTATACCCTTATTTTACATTATATGATATTGAAAGTAATCTTTCCTTCATTTTCCAAACAAGGTACTTTCGGACATTTTCGACAAATTTAAGGTATGAATGTTTTTTAACTTATACGGCGGGTGTGGATATTTTTTGCCATTAAAAAATCGTCGAAGATTACCTTACAAGATTACAAGAATATTTCCAAGATAAATGTTTTCTTTTATAATTATGTGACTTTAAATGATTTTAAAAAAAGAAAGAGATATTTCTCTCAAGTAGTTTCGATTTCATCCATGTCAACATCCTTTGATGGATTTTAAGCTTATTTGATGTTGATTTATTATGATACAAAACATCCATATTGTATTGAAGGTTTTGTGATATGTTCAACTGGGGATGTGTTATTTTTATAGAATTCATGGTTTATGGATAATGTATTTACATTTCGTATTCTAGTTTTAATAAAAATGTTTATGTAATGTTTAAAACATTTCGTATGAGGAATGCATTGGGCTTAGTAAGTGACGGGTGGAGCCAGCTATAACTTCTAGATGTATCGGTAGGTCTCATGAGACAAACTAGTGTCTTGGCACAAGGCATTGACAAAATCGTATTTGTTGTCTTGGCTCAAGGCCTTGACTATGTGGTTATGATAGTCTAGCATTCTGCATTCCCTTATTATGAAAGTGGTTATTGATATTGGATGTTATTATTCAATTAGTATAATATCCATGTGAATAATTAAATGGAATTATTTCATTTTATCTTTTCCATTTAATGTTGAATTTCATGTTTAGAAGGCTTTTGTTTTAGTTATACATTGCCCTAAATGTTTATGAATATTTAAGAAAATTTCCTCTATATTGTTATTCTTACTAAGCATCTGAGCTCACCCATTTCAATGTTTTATTTTTTCCAGGATGTGACAAATTATTTTATGAATGAGATATAGGGATAGTATGAGGGATATGAAGAAAATATATTGTCGTAGTTTTTCAATTTATGACTTAATGTAAGACTTATGAATATGTCTAGTGTTTCCATTGATTCTAAACAGATCGGTCTTTCAGGATTTGATCCCTTGTGATCATGACAATATTATGTAATAATGCACCGACTCTGGGTAACTGGGGTCGGGGTGTTACAATCAACTGTGAAGAAGATTTTCCTATAAACCGCATGACTAGATTCTCAAAGAGAAGAACAGATAGTGAGTCTATGTAATCTTTAACCAGCAGTTGGACTCTAAACCAGATATATTTATATTTCTGTAATTTTATTACAAATTAAATCATATAAGAATAATATTAATGAATCAATACTTAAAAATAATGGAAGTAATTAATTTAATACCTTGGAGTAGTGAAGGCTGGTGTTTTCTTACTATTCTGGCACCAAACTTTACCATCAACAAAATTTATTTTTTTCGTGCAGGAGTTGCATGAATCAAAATACCATTGATGAGTGATTTTAAGTTTTACTATTGTAGCATCAATCAGACACCTTTTCGGCTATGAATTAAGTAGTAATATTAATAATGTTATGAAAGTAGGTATTACATGTAGTGCATTATAGTTGACATGGTGAATTAATGGAAACTATATACTATACTTACCTGCAGAATGTTTTTAATATGAGAAATTTGTTTTTTGTTATTCCAATAAGGAATCACTATAATAGAATCGTTTGAACGTGTGGATGGAGAACATTAAAACAGGGAATGACTTATGAATCTAGTTCTGATTTATGTAGTAAAACCAGCATTCAATATAAGAATTAATGTTCATGTCAGTAAAGATTAGTCGAAGAAATATGGCCAATCAGATATAACATGTGTTGTTGGTGGGTGTACTGTGAGAATAGCATAGCCAATGTAAATGCTGCAGTTGTGTAATACTTAGATTTTTTTTGTATATTCAATGCTATGAATGGTTGTACAATTATAGTCTCATTATGTTTTTAGAAGACAGTAGTTTCCATCTAAAAAAAGACTTCGACTATTGAAATAGGATTAATTACTATGACTGTATAGTTAACTTATTTAAACCATCAAATAATATACTGAAGAAACATATAACCATGCTATGAAGTGTTGTGATCTAATTACAGTTAAGGTTTAATATAAACCCAAATAATTCATTGAATGTACTTGTACTTAGTGGTAGGGTTGTATGACAAAAAGGTTCCAGTTACAGTTATATACTGTGAGGAATATAATGTAAACCATTATAGTAATGATTCGTCAAAGAAAAATGTCCGAAATTAATTAACATGTATAGTTAGTGGTTGTACTATGAGAATATCATAGATCATGTAAATGATGCAGTCAAGTAATACTTAAATTGTTCTTATAGTAAGTGCTATGGTTGGCTGTACAGTTACAGTCACATACTATGATTATAAGACCATATATTACATCAGAAAAATAAGACATCGAGTATTGAAATGGGATAAAGTAATATGATTGTTTAGTAAACTTATGTAAACCTTCAAACAATATATTTATGTAATGAATTGATAGATATCCAAATGGACATAGAAAACATACCTTGCATAAGGGACTGTTGTTGTTGAACTAAGGAGAGCCTGAGTAAATTGTTCATTCATATTAGTATAGATTGTAGTGGATAATTCAGGATAAAGATTCATAAGACTTTATTGGTCTTACGGTTACTTTAGTACGCGAATGAATTTTAGGTGGTCAATCATGGTGCATAAGTTATGTAGGTGGATGTACTATGAGAATAGCATAGAGAATGTAAATGCTGCAGTCAGGTAATACTTAGATTGTACCTGTAGTAAGTGTTATGGTTGGATATAAAGTTACAGTCACATACTATTATCATAAGCCAATAGATGTCATGAGATAAATAAGGCTTTGAGTATTGAAATAATATAAAGTAATATGATGTTTTATTAAACTTATCTAAACCTGAAAAATATTTTACTATTGAATGGATATATATCCTAATGGACTGGGATAACAAACCTTGTATAAGGGACTGTAGTAGTGGAACCAATGATAGCCTGAGTAAATTTTTCGTTCATTTTAGTATAGATTCCAGTTGATATTGCAAGAAAAAGGAGCAGAGGACTTTTTAAAGTTTACCGTTTCTTTTGTAGGCGAATGAATTTTAGGTGGTCAATGGATGAAGGTACACATATCATTACTGGACTAGCATCCTCATTTTCATACAATGAATTTTATTGTATTAGTTATAGTGATGCGTATAACACCCCGACACCAGTAGCCCAGAGCCGGTTCAATGGTTATGGTGTGTAATTTATTTCATACAGACGAAACAAATAAGTTATACATCATAACACAACAGGAGGAACTTTCTGGTTTAGATCCGGGAGAATCATAGACAATAGATTAGCTTATTTATTACGGAGCTAGGAACAAAAAACCAAGACTTAGAAAGGCTCTATCAACCTGTAAATTTTTTAACAAAAACATAGGGTGAGCATTGAAATACTCAGTAATGGGTTTTTTTTAAAATACCTAAATACAACCTTTGAAAAATACTTTGAAAATACTTTTCCATACTTAAAATGTTTTCTTAAAGGAAAAACATCAAGACAAAACAAAACTTGATATAACACAGTTAAATCACTTCATACTTATACACTAGAACACAGAGATGAATCCCACTTAATAGACAAGATAAGCATGCAAATAAAAAGTCAAGGGTTATACTAAGTAAAGTGGCCATAAACAAGAAAGGTGTGTATGAACAACAAGTTGTAAACATCATTAGAGTCGCGCACAAGCGCATTATAAAAAAAATTCACATCATGACATGATAAATGTAATGCAACATTTGAAATAAAATTCTGGAAAAGAAAACTGGTCATGCATCAACATTTCCACATCATATGTCCTGTGTTTTTTTAATCTTATACTCATAGGTAAAGGTTCTATAACCAAGGATATTCCACTAGTCGGAGTAATAACTTGTTTGGTCATATACTAAGAAATGTATGTTGAAGGACTCATGGTCTCTATGTCAAGGCCTTGTGCCATGACCTAGGGGTAATAACCCAATCTGACTGTCTCAAGAACTATCGATGCATCAAGGAGCTTACTTTTACTAGTCTCCAACCCGAAGGGCTTACTTTAACCAGTCCCCAACCTAGAGGGTTTTCTTTTTACAGGACCCCATCCCGGTAGTCCCATACATTTCTCACATGTTGTAAGGTCAGATATTCAAGGTGTATCATACCACTTTGAATATTTAATTTTCATTTCATATTACCCAAGGTGTCCCATACCACTTTGGGTAATACCATTTTCATTTCTCATTACCCAAGGTGTCCCATACCACTTTGGGTAATTTAGTTCTTAGATCATTATCATGTTGATTAATATGAATGAATAATATCACGAATACGGTCACTATTATATAATTGGTTTCCAAATATGTGATACGACAGATAGAATTGAAAATATGGAATAAAAGAAGTCATGGTTCAGTAAGCATACTATGTGCATAGAACAATTATTTAAGCACATAAAATGATGAATTTATGAGATTTTTTCCACAAGGGGTATTAAATTATGAGTCTCTAAAATTTCAAGTACATGGAAATGAACTACATAGAGAAAATACATGGCATTAATTATTGTTCTTCAAAGGTCATTGTACTTGCAAAAAATATCCAACCACTAATAATGACTACCGCATGCTTGGTATAAAAATAATAAACACCTGCAATCATTAAAATTACAATACATGGAAATAAAATACTTTAAATAAAAAACATGGAATTAATTATTTTTTTCACAGGTCATAGAATTTGTAGTTAAACTCTAATCACTAATAATCACTATAGTGAGTTTGGCATAAAAATAGTAGAGGATTTCTACATATTAACATAAACCTTAAATCCCTATCCTTTCAATACAAGTTTAAAACAGGCATAAGCATATCCTATAAAAAACATAAATCATTTCGAGGGTGACATTTTTAATTAGTCAAGTTCATTGGTGTACTCTTAGACACAAAAATATAAAACAGCATAGGAAAGCACTAAAATCCTATAAGCATAAAAATATTATTAACCATTTCTTGAAACTTGGGTTTCAGATAGTAATCTTAAAAACACATACATACATAGGGATATATACACAAAGTATATATATAGGTTTTCTCATAAATTAAACATGGTTAACTTAAAAACCTGAAAACCTCTAACTATTTATCATTTGTTCAGTTTAAAAATCAAAACCTAATGGAGGTTTAAATGTACATGAAACTATAAACACATAAACATATAAAAAATTTGTTTTTAACTATAACATAATTGTACTTAAACCAAAGACCAAGTTCGCATCAAAAATATTCTTCAAAGATAAGAATTCATCTCTTATAAAAATGAAAACTGATTTACATTCCAATACATATCCGTATATAAACATATATTTATCTGTATATATATATATGTCTTACATAAAATCATACATGTTAGGAATCTATTTTAGAAAGACCCTTTTCAAAGTATAATTATTAGTATAAAAATACTGAATAATCTTTGATACCCTAAAAATAATTGGGTTTGATTTATATATATATATATATATATATTCAAAACCATATATACACTATACACTTAAACCTGAGTTTTAGGATTGTAAAATAGGATCGTTAAAACTAACTTAAAAGGGATAACCCCTTTTATGTCACGATGGAAACACCCTTGAAAATTATTCAAAATCAAATGGGTTTGTGTTGTATATACATATATAAAAATATATCAAGACAATTATTATATCACACCGGTTACAAAATAGACTCAAAGAAACAAAACCTTTAAATAATTTTAGAGAAAGACCCTTCCAAAACCACACACACCATTTTTGAAACCAAGTTTGATACAAATATATAAAATCTATATGTATATATATATACATTGCATGTAACCGATTACACCTAGGGGGTTTATACTTGGTTTTATATTATATAAAAATGGGAGTACCCCTCGAAGGAAAGCACCCTTGGAATCCTCTGTTTAAAAGAATGGTTAGCATGGAATATATATATATATACCTTTGACTATAAGTCGTATATATAATCATGTATATATAAACATGAACCGAGGAGCATGGGTGTTTTTTTTAAAAAAACACATAAATAGGACACCCTTACCACTTAAGAAAGAAGCTCGCCACAGAGGGATGCTTGCTGGGTGGCAGGAGAAACGATATGAACTTGGGTGGCCGGAGGTGGTCCGGTGAGGTTGCAGCCACCTGGAGATGCTGCAATGTGACATCATGGTGACCAGCGGCGTGGCGCCGGTGCTGGTGTGGTCGTGCATGGGCAGCGTGGTGCGGAACTAGTGATGGTTTTTGTGGTGGCGAGGCGACGGCGAGGTAGGGGTCGCGGTGGCACAGGTTGGCTCTGGATGTCCCCACTTACGCCGAGGTTTCACTATTTTTAAAGGGAAACGATCTGGGGGGATTAGGCTGATCCTATGATGTCCTAGGAAGGTGGGTGCGCGAGGTCAAGAAAACAGTGGAGAGGGTGGCATCTCGGGCAAACCAGCGTGCCGGCTAGTGGGACCCCGACGTGAGGTAGAAGACGACGAAGTTTGCGGAGAAAGATAACAAACGACGGTTGGGATCTGACTTAGAGAGATCGGACGGACGAGATGAAATGAGCATTTTAAAAAACATCAATGGACAGGATCTATCTTGGCGAGATCGAGCGGGTGGGGTGATCGCGCGGCCAGAAAATGCTTCGCCGAGAAGGAACGATACGCATAAAAAACAGTTTACTTTTATAGAAAAGAAAAAAATGTACATAACATTACAAATTGAATTTAAACAATTTAACAGATATTTTTAACTTAGAGATTCCAAATCTTAAAATCCCATTTTAGAATATGTGAAATACCTTACCATTTGATATAAATTTTATAAATTTCATAATTAACATACTAAACATTTATTAGGAACTTTTATCTTTAGAAATCAAAAATCCAATTTATATCATTCCCCATCATTTAATTCAAAAATAATTTTTCCCCATTTCAAAATACATAGTTTTAGAGATCCAATATTTTTTTTCTTCCAATTATTATAGTTACCCCTTTAGACATGACGTTCGACACATTTTAAAATACTATGTTTTCCACCATATGGATATCATTAAAATTTTGAAAAAAAAAGATTCATTTTCAAGAATAATATTTTATTTTAATATTTGAATATATAATTCTAATATTTTGTACATATTAAAATATTGAAATACCATAAGATCATAAGAGCGTTATAAAGACCAAATTTTTATAAAAAGATGCACTTTATCCATTGAAACCCAACGGTCATATAATGGTCATATTCCCTTATAGGTCCATTATAAAAACAAGGGGTAGGGTGTTTTACATTTTCAAAACACGTGACCCTAGGCGGATGGCTCTCCTCATACCACTGGTGATGAGTATGTGCGCGGTGGTTCCGGCTGTTTTATTTTTCACACTGATGGACCCAGAAGACGACGACTATCCGATTACTGGAGTTATGATTCTCAGTAGTCTTGTTGTGGTCGTGGTAGGCCTTGTGCATGGTATTTTCAATTAGATGTGTCTTGTTTCAATGTAACTTTTAAATATATACCAGTTTACCATATTCTTCATGTTTTATTTCCTTTAAAATTCTTTATTAGCACACAAAGCACCAAAAAAATAAAATAAAACAAAACAAGAGACATCATTAAAAGCATAACATTGTTCTCTTGGACCAGTTCATGAAACCTGGGGCATCACATTATCCCCCTCTTAAAATAATTGCATCCTCGCAATTCGATCGGCGTACATACACAGAATTATTCACAGGGCTTCTTTGACACCCTTGGTGATGTCCCTCTACCTCCACCGCCCATGGAAGAAGTTACTATTCAACTCTATCCCTAGGTCAGAACAAAGCTTGTAGGTCTCCTCTTCCCAATTAAATTCTTGGAAAAGTGGATCGTGGTTAAAACTAAGCTCCTGTTTAATACAGGTGGTTTTCCAAAGATGGGAAAAAGTGACATCAAGATTCGCAACATCTGCTTGGATTTGGTTCCTAAATATCTCTCGAACCACTTTATATCTGATGGACTCGATGAAAGACCCAAAATCGCAGAGCTCCCCAAGCATTCTGAAACACAGGATTTGGCACATAAAGACTGCGTGGAAGTCCATCTCCTTTGCAGATTATCCGAAGGCCGTGAAGGCCAAACATTTATCATTCATGGTGAAACACAGGAATAGTCCCTCATAGTAATTCCCTTTTTTTATAATTCTCGAACAGTACATTGGCCATTTAGTTATACACAACTTCCGACCCTCGGAAGATTCGAAGGACATTAGAGCTTTTTGATATTTCATAGAGGGTTTTGCACGAGAGTCTTAAGTTAAAAAAAGGTTGGTAACTTGTTGAGAAGTATTTTTCTAAAATATTCTCTATGATCTCTATAGGGAGAGTCAAGAGTCTAGGTGTGGTTCGTTGTCTTGCCATCTGAGAAGTTTAAGAACAAACACTACTTCGTAAAACATTATTAATGTTTTTGTGTTGTCTTAATTTTCCAGGGATTCCTAAACCATTCCTCTGATACCAACTATAACGCCCCGACCCCGGTAGCCCAGAGCCGGTGCCATGGTTATGGTGTGTAATTTATTTCATATAGACGAAACAAATAAGTTACAGATCATAACACAGCAGGAGGAACTTTCTGGTTTAGATCCTTGAGAATCAGAGACAATATCTTTGATTCTTTTTTGGTGAGCTAAGAACAAAAATCCAAGACATGGAAAGGCTCTATAAACCTGTAAAATTTTTAACAAAAACATAGGGTGAGCATTGAAATATTCTGTAAGGGGTTTTTTCGAAAATACCTAAATACAACCTTCTAAAACTACTTTGAAAATACTTTTCCATACTTAAAATGTTTAATTAAATCAAAAACATCAAGACAAAACAAAAGTTGATATAACACAGTTAAAGCACTTCAAACTTATACACTAGAACACATACCTGAAACCCACAAAATAGAAAAGATAAGCATGAAAATAAAAAGGAATGGGTTATACTAAGTAAAGTGGCCATAAACAAGAAAGGTGTGTATGAACAACAAGGTTTAAACATCATCAGAGTCGCTCCCAAGCGCATTATAAAAAAAATGAACATCATGACATGATAAATGTAATGAAACATTTGTAATAAAATTCTAGAAAAGAAAACTGGTCATGCATAAACATTGCCACATCATATGTCTTGTGTTTTTTTTAATCTTTTACTCATTGGTAAAGGTTCTATAACCAAGGATATTCCTCTAGACGGAGTAATCACTTGGTTGGTCATATACGAAGAAATTTATGCTGAAGGACTCACGGTCTCTGTTTCAAGGCCTTGTGCCATGACCTAGGGGTAATAACCCAATCTGACTGTCTCAAGAACTATTGATGCATCGAGAGGCTTACTTTTACTGGTCTCCAACCCGGAGGGCTTACTTTAACCAGTCCCCATCCTAGAGGGTTTTCTTTTTACCGGACCCCATCCCGATAGTCCCATACATTTCTCACATGTTGTAAGGTCATATATTCAAGGTGTCCCATACCACTTTGAATATTTCATTTTCATTTCATATTACCCAAGGTGTCCCATACCACTTTGGGTAATTTAGTTCTTAGTTCATTATCATGTTGAGTCATATGCATGAATAATAACATGAATAAGGTCACTATTATATAATTGGTTTACAAATACATGATACGACAGATATAATTGAAAATATGGAATAAAAGCAGGCATGGTTCATTTAGCATACTATGTGCATAGAACAATTATTTAAGCACATAAAATGATGAATGTATGAGATTTTCCACAAGGGGTATTAAATTATGAGTCTCTAAAATTTCCAGTACATGGAAATGAACTACATAAAGAAAATACATGGCATTAATTATTGTACTTCACAGGTCATTGTACTAGCAACAAATATCCAACCACTAATAATCACTTCGGCATGCTTGGTATAAAAATAATAAACAGCTGCAATCATTAAAATTACAATACTTGGAAATAAAATACTTTATGTAAAATACATGGCACTAATTATTGTTCTTTACAGGTCATAGAATTTGTAGTTAATCTGTGTTCACTAATAATCACTACAGCGAGTTTGGTATAAAAATAGTATAGGATTTCTACATATTAACATAACCCTTAAATCGCTATCCTTTTAATACAAGTTTAAAATAGGCATAAGTATATCCTTTAAAAAACATAAATCATTTCGAGGGTGAAATTTTTAATTAGTCAAGTTCATTGGTGTACTCTTAGACACAAAAATATAAAACAACATAGGTAAGCACTAAAATCCCACATGCAAAAAAATATTAATAACCATTTCTTGAAACTTGGGTTTCAGATAGTAATCTTAAAAACACATACATATATAGGGATATATACACAAATTATATATATACATTTTCTCATAAATTAAACATGGTTCACTTAAAAACCTGAAAACCTCTAACTACATATCATTTATTCAGTTTAAAAATCAAAACCTTATGGGGGTTTAAATGTTCATGAAACTATAAATACATAAACATATAAAAAAATTGTTTTTAACTATAACATAGTTGTACTTAAACCAGAGACCAAGTTCCCATAAAAAATATTCTTCAAAGATAAGTATTCATCTCTTAAAAAATCAAAACTGATTTCCATTCCAATACATAACCTTATAGGAATAAATAGTTTTGTGTATATATATATGGCTTACATAAAATCATAGATGTTAGGAATTGATTTTAGAAAGACACTTTTCAAAGTATAATTCTTAGTATAAAAATACTGAATAATCTTCAATACCCTAAAAATAATTGGGTTTGAGTTATATATATATATATATTCAAAACCGTACATAAAAAATACACTTAAACATGAGTTTTAGGTTTGTAAAATAGGATCGTTAAAACAATCATAAAAAGGATAACCCCTTTTATGTCACGATGGCAACACCCTTGAAAATTATTCAAAACCGAAAGGGTTTGTGTTGTATATACATATATAAAATTATATCAATACACCTATTATATCACACCAGTTACAAAATTACAACTCAAATAAACAAAATCTTTAAATCATTTTAGTTAATCACCCTTCCAAAACCACACACCCCATTTTCGAAACAAAGTGTGATAATAAATATATAAAATTTATTTGTATATATATATATATACATTACATGTAACTGATTACACCTAGGGGGTTTATACTAGGTTTTCTATTATATAAAAAAATGGGAGTACCCCTCGAAGGAAAGCACCCATGGAGTCCTCTGTTTAAAAGAATGGTTAGCATGGAATATATATATATATATACCTTTGACTGTAAGCCATATATATACACATGTATATATAAAGATGAACCGAGGTGCATGGGTGGTTTTTAAAAATACACGTAAATAGGACACCCTTACCACTTAAGAAAGAAACTCGTCGCGGAGGGATGCTTGCTGGGTGGCTGGAGAAACGAGAGGAACATGGGTGGCTGGAGGTGGTCCGGTGAGGTCGCAGCCACCTGGAGACGCTGCAAGGTGACAGCGTGGTGACCAGCGGCATGGCGTCAGCGCTGGTGTGGTCATTCACAGGTATCGTGGTGTGGAACTAGTGGTGGTTTGTGTGGTGGAGAGGCGACGACGAGGTAGGTGTCGCGGTGGCACGGGTTGGCTCCGGACGTCCCCGCTTACACATAAGTTTCACTATTATTAAAGGGAAATGATCCAGGAGGTTAGGTCGATCCTATGATGTCCTAGGAATGTGGGTGCACGAGGTCAAACAAAACAGTGGGGAGGGTGGTGTCTCGGGAAAACCAGCGTGCCGGCTAGCGGGACCTTGACGTGAGGTAGAAGACGACTGAGTTTGCGGAGAAAGAAAAAAAACGACGGTTGGGATCCGACTTAAATAGATCGACCGGACGAGATGAAATGATCATTTTAAAGAAAACATCAGTGGCCTGGATTTGTCTTGGCGAGATCGGACGGGTGGGACGATCGCGCGGCCAGCAAAGGCTTCGCTGAGAAGGAACAATACGCTTAAAAAACAGTTTACTTTTATAGAAAAGAAAAAAAATTACATAACATTAAAAATTGAATTTACACAATTTAATAGATATTTTTAACTTCGGGATTCCAAATATAAAAATCACATTTTAGATTATGTGAAATACCTTAACATTTGATATAAATCTTATAAATTTCATAAATAACCTACTAAACTTTTATTAGGAACTTATATCTTTAGAAATCAAAAATCCAATTTATATCATACCCCATCATTTGATTCAAAAATAAATTTTCCCCATTTCAAAATACATAGTTTCCGAGATCCAATATATTTTTTTCTTCCAATTTTTACAGATACCCCTTTAGACATGACGTTCGAAACATTTTAAAATACTATGTTTTCCACCATATGGATATCATCAAAATTTTGAAAAAAATATTCTTTTTCAAGAATAATATTTTATTTTAATACTCGAATATATAATTCTAATATTTTGTACATTTTAAAATATTGAAATACCATAAGATCATAAGAGCGTTATAAAGGACAAATTTTTATAAAAAGATGCACTTTATCCATTGAAGCCCAACGGTCATATAACAGTCATATTCCCGTAGGGGTCCATTATAAAAACAAGGGGTACGGTGTTTTACATATTCAAAACACCTGACCCTAGGCGGATGGATCTCCTCATACCACTAGTGCTGAGTACGTGCGCGGTGGTTCTGGATGTCATATTTTTCACACTGATGGACCCTAAAGACGATGAATATCCGATTACTCGATTTGTGATTCTCAGTAGTTTTGTTTTGGACGTGTTAGTTCTTGTGCATGGTATTTTCAATTAGATTGGTCTTGTTGCAATGTAACTTTTAAATATATACTAGTTTACCGTATTCTTCATGTTTTATTTCCTTTAAATTCATTATTAGAACACAAAGCACAAAAAAACAAGAGACATCATTAAAAGCATAACATTGTTCGCTTGGACCAGTTCATGAAACCTAGGGCATCACAATGCGAGGGAAAGTAAAAATGTAAAGTGAAATAAAAAAATAATTGCACAGAATATGTGACCGTAATTAAATTAGAGAAATTTAAAAGAATTTAGTACTCAATCAAGAATTACATTTGTCCATAATTTATAATTTAAAACAATGTTTCAAGAGCCTACTAAATCACGAGCACCGATCATGTCCATATAGTAGAACCTGTTCATCTCTTGTATTCAATAGAAAACAGGGTTTCATAAATGAAGAATATTGTACAAAGTTTAGGCAAGATTAAATGAACACTGTTGCAAAAACAATTATGGTTTCAAAAATCAATAAATGTGTAGGAGAAATAAAATTTTCCCTTTTTTCTACAGAAATATAGTCATTGAAACATGACTACAGAAATAAACCAATGCTTTCAATTCAGCTGAAATCACAATAACTATTGAGAATCAATGAACTGAGATGATAAAATTTTGAAGACAGTAATCATTTCATTAGAAAAACCTTGTGTAAGTGAAAAACTACTGATCATACAACTACAAACAAATGGTTACATAGGGAACCATGTATGGAGAACAATTTTAATATATTTATAGAGAAGAATGTTAGTATTCAAATGTATAGTATTACAGCATCACTGAATCGTGTTTAACTACAACTAAATCAAAGAGGAAAGTAGGATGAATACATCAACAACATATGGAAAACATACCTAATATAGAGGTTTCAACTTATACTATTATAATTAGGGATTGTAGATGGAGGAAAGGTAGCAGTGAGATGATGAAAAATGGATCAGATGTGGAGATGGATATATGAAAATATACCCAAAACCCAAGAAAATTGACGGGGAAACCAACAATGTGAGAGGGAATATGTCGATGGAGCATAATACCAACGGATGAATTTAGATGTGCTATAAAAACCCAAAAAAATTACATTGGTTTATATTTGGGATTAGTCATTGCATATTGTAGGGCGCAGGAACCGTAAGTGGAGCAGAGGACCTGAATGTGGAAGAGCCGAAGGAGGAGTAGCTGGTTGTTGATAAGGCGGAGGCGTAAGAGATCTGGTCAGAGTAAATGAAGGCGGCTGAACCGATGTCGAAGTCAAGGATAGAGAGGAATGTAGAGATCGGGAGGAAATTATGACTGTCGGAGACATTGTTCAGGGGGAGTCGGAGATAAGGAGGATGGGATATGAACAGAGAATGTAATGCTAAAACCCTAGACGCTGAGGACTGAAAACACATGCGAGTATAGGGGAGAGGGTCAGGGATGTGGGAGGAGTCAGTGAGGGATGTAAGGCACAAGGGAGATGTGGCGTCATAAGGATGTGACACATAAGTAGAAAAAGCCATCTTAAGAATATATATAGATTAATATAACACCAAAATTGGGAAACCAAATTTCATCTTTTGATCGTAAAACTATTTCTTGTGGTAACATAATAAAATATTTTTAATTGAGTATTTCCTAAAACCATTTTTAAAATTACATTCTATTTGTATAGTTGAAATGGAAGGGACCCTTTCCTGCCTATGATATTTAAAATAATAATATCATTTCATATAAAGTTATTTTTTATGATATAGGGTTAATTAGACCAATATAATTGGTGAATATTGACCAATTAAAGGTTGATATCTCAATTTTATGGTATCTCTTAAAAAGTATACTCATGATCTACATTTTGTCGTCAAAATTTACTGCATTAATAATGACTTGTGTTCAATATATATATTATTATATAGTTAATATCAAAGATATATGTAGTATAGAAGAGATAAAATTAACAAGAGGTTTCCTTGCCTGCATTTCTATTATTTTTTAATATAATAAATGTGAAAAAATCCTTTGAAATAAAAGTAAAAAAATGTTTTCATATTTCATCCAAAAAACCTCAAACTATTTATTTCATATGTTATGATTATTTATGATATCAATGTGTTTTATAATATGAACCCATGTTCAATAATTATTGTTTCTAAATCATGATGTGAATATTGAAATGTATTTGATCTCTTTTTAAATTAAATAAACAAAAATAGATTTTTAGTAAGTATTATTATTTTTTATAAAAGATTATTTTAGATATTATGAATTTAGTTGAAGGAATAATATATTTTTAATACATCGGTGTCTCTCAATCATCAGAAACATTATTAATATGAGATAGTTTTCCCTGGATTTATAAAATATCATCCTATATAACCTCATAGTTGTATTGATATTTATGCTACGATAGTAGAGTAGTGTTGTTAAAAACAATTTTAGGATGAGTTTTTATACTTTGGAACTATCATTAGGATTTAAAATACTATTTTTAGACTAGTTAATACTTTATGTTGGGTGTTTTTTTTCAAGTGTAGAAAATTTAAGAAAATAACTTATTACATTAAATAAATTGTTCATTCAAAATGATTAAGGGTAGAATGTAATTGAATATTATTTTAAATATAATATACTATATATTGTCTAACACATCTAGATAATTAATTTTAAAAAAACTTAATTTGTGAAAAAGTAGTATAACCTTATTACCATAGAATGATTTCTTTTATATTTATCCTCATAAGGTTTATTTTTTATGTTATTTTTATAAACATAGTATTTGAAAAATTAATTAAATGTTTTATATTCAGATATATATAGATGAAATCCTTAGTAATTAAAATGGTGAACCATATAACATTACAAAAAAGGAATATATAGTTCTTCTAATGAAAATATAAAATAAAAAACTATAATTTTTTAGAATCCATTTTTTATAAAACAAATGTTTTCTAATTTGGATAATGATAGAGGATAGATTATTCACATGGATGAGATGTTATAGATTTAAATTTCTTAATACTTATATTTAAAATTAATTAATTTATTCCCTAATAATTTATGATTTTTTCATTTATCTTTAGTGTTTTTTGGAAGAATGAAATTTATTGCTAAATATTAATTTACCTCATAGATGATGGAATTTTTTTAATATATTTTTAATATGATTTTTTATTAGAGAATTATAATTATCATATATAAATATGAAATCTATATATATGAATATAAACTACATCACATTACGATCCTCTCCAAATACTCTACATAGGTAACCATGGGAGATATAAATTATCACATAAACATAAAATGAGAATAAGTTTATTATAAAATGTTGTTAATATTCTATAACCATTCCACAAATATCATATATCATATTTTTTATTCATTTTATTTTTCCTGTTCCCTCATAATATCTTAATAATAAATTGGACAAAAAAATTAATCTATGATAGCATTAAAATATCATAAGAAATAATTTGTTTTCAAACACATAATCATTGAAAATAATTTCATTACTCATGTATAAATTCCAATAATATCATTGATGATATGATTCTGTCACCATTACATTGTATCCTTAGTCATGGTTCACTCCCAATTCTATCATAATGGATAGTGTCCCTTAGTAATCTTATTAACCTTTTACATATAAAACATGTATCATGGACTACAATATAACAGATAATTTTTGATACGTTGTATCATCCTAAATAATGGGCCTAGTCATAGAATGAATAAATTAGTATATAATTTGTTTTCAACCATTTTTAATAAAACATTCCTAGGGTAGAAACAGAAGAAGAAAATATTATCCAAGTATATTTATTATCTATTATCAATGTTGATACCATCATTTTTAGATGATATTAATTTTTTACTATTTCTATTTTATGGAAAAATATACTTATTTATCTACAATGGTAAAGACTTATATTTGATAGATGTTTGATAGCTTCTATATCCCAACATAAATTTCTAAAATCCTAATTATCAACTATATAATCATTTGGCCGTAAATTTGGAATCTAAAAGGTCTTCCAGTATCTCATTTATTTTTAATGGCACCACTTTTGATATCAGAGTTGAGTATGAGAATGTTTCCCCTTCTTGTGATTTATGCAAGATAGTTTTTCATTCAGTTTCTAATTGCAAGAAGCTGAAGAATAAGGTCATTGATAATAACAAAGCCATGGATTGGTTTGATGTTAATAGTAATAGAAAAGGAAGGAATGCTTTGGCTGAAAAAAGGTGTTACATGGAAGAAGATTGACTCATCCTCCCTTAAAAATCTTACTGATAGATCCTCCAAGGCTCATATTCTTTTTGAAGTCGGACCCTCCTATACCTTAAATAATTCATGGGATGATATTTTTTTAAGAATAAAAGAAGGAAAATTCTGATATAACATGTTCCATAATCAAGATGAGCTTTGCAGATGACCAGGAACTGCATTCTGTAATTTCAAATGAAGTCTTTAATCTAGGTTTGATTCTTCAAAATGAACTGGAGGAAAGTTTCATTCTCCAAGAATTATATAATGAAGTCATTGTCCTGTTTAGGGGTATGAAGGAAGAGCAGTACCATGAAGACCTTAACATCCAGGCTGAAAAAGATCACTATCCTACTTGTACACAACCTTATGAGAGTCTTCTTACTCCATCAAACCAAAGTGAGGTTGTGTCTTCATCTATTATAGTGATGTCCTCCAGTGCACAGATTTATCCCCAGACCAGTACGAAAAATTTAAGTGTCTCAGATCTTTCAATTCCTACTTCTTTACATTCCATCACAATGGTTTCTAATAACCTTAATGTTGATATCCGCGGGGATGCAGGTTCTATAAATATTGTAGCATTGCAGTCCTACGAAAATAATCCTTGTCCTAAAGTTCACAAGGAACATTAAAATCCATTTTTCATATTTTCTCTTCCTATTAGTGTAATAGACATAAGGGACATGATCGCATCCCCTGTAATAAAACATTCCAGCGCAATGATTTGTACTTCTTCCAGTGCAGAAATCATGGTCAAGCCATCTTTTTCAAGCCATGTAGTTTTGCATTCCCCTGAAATTATTCCCATTTCTGAAGTGGTCAAGGACCATGTTAATTCAGAATGCAATGTATCTGTCACTCTTCCATCCAATAGGTTATTGCAGCAAGGCTGTCCAGAAGATCCTTTAGATAACTTGTTGGATGTCAGGGTTGGCAGTGAGGATGTCACTGGTTCTCTTTGAAATTATCTAGGCAATGGGGATAAATGGCTTCCTATTAAAGGAAAGGAAGAAAGTACCACCCTTGATATTCGTGATCTTCTTCAGGAAGCTCCCAGTCCAAAAAAGAAAGCTGGGTGACCTACCAAAGCAGGCAAGACAAAAATTGTAGGATCTAAAAAAGGGGGTCACATCCCCAATATCATGTTTAAATGACGATTCGGTTATGGAATTGCTCGGTTATGGCTAATAGGTACACCTTATGGACTCTAAGTCTTTTTATTCAGCTTCATAGACCTATCATTATTGGTTTATCTGAACCTAAAAGAATCTTTTCCTCTAGCATTTATAATTTGGAAGAAATGGGTTTTCAACTGATTAGTTCAAACAATTGTCTATCTAAGATCAAGAGATTATGGTTTTTGGAACATTACACCATTTCTAATATTTCCCTTATTTTTAGTACTAAGCAGAATGCCACTGGTTCATTTAGGTACCTTGGTTCTCAATATTTATATACCTTTGTGTATACTTTTAACAACTATCAAGATCGTAGAAGATTATGGAATGATATTGAGAACCTCAATTCAACTATTTTTGGACATTGGTTAGTTCAGGGAGATTTCAATACCAACATTAATCCAGATGAGTAATTTGGGGCCACGTATAATGCTATTTCATCGAGGGATTTTAGAGCTTGTATTGATTCTAATTGGTTTTTTGAGGTCAATCTTGTTGGAGCTAAATATACTTGGTATAGAATTTTTTTGAACAAGTTCGTTGCAAGTCGTGTTGACATGGATTTTTTCAATAAATATTGTCTTGACGAATGGGACTCCATCTCTTGTACCACATTATCCAGATTCAATTCAGATCATCATCCCATATTGTTTGACTTAGTGGGTAAGGATCCCCGATCTCCTTTACCTTTTAGGTTCAACAAGGCATGGACCAATCACCCCGAGGGTAGATCCATAATTGAACAAACATGGAGATCTTTGAATCGTTGGGAGGATGAGTTTTCTTGTGTCATCCAGATCAAAATCTTTAAAATGGATCTTAAAACATGGAGAAAAGTTCATTTCAGTTCTCTTGACATGGAAATATCATCTCTGGAAGATTCTCTCTGGAATTTACAAGAACAAAGTACATTGTCTGACTTCTCAGTTGATGTTCAGGGGGAATCAGAGTGCATTTCTAAGCTGAATAGTCTTTTGAATTTTAAATATTCCTTACAAAGAAATATGTTCATGGTAAAATGGTTGAAGGATGGTGATAGAAACTAAAAGTTCTTTAATTATCTCTAGAAGATAAGGAAGGTTTCTTTTACTCTTTCTTTATTAAAAAATTGGGATCCGATTATTGAATATAGGGGGGATCATTCTAGTCATGTGATTTCTTATTTTAGGGATCTCTTTAATGGGTCTTCCTTTACTAATGATCCTTTAGAAGGTATCATTACCAATCTTTTGGATCATCATGTCAACACCAATATCACTGATATTCCATTGATTCTTGAGATTAAATAAGCGGTCTTCAGTCTCAAATCTGAAAGTTCCCATGGCCCAGATGGTTTTGGTAATATTTTATTTCAAGAATACTGGGACATTGTTCAATCTGGTGTTTGTAGGTTTTTCATTCATTTATTTAAAGGAGCTTCCCTTCCTCGTGGTTTGAATTCCCAATTTGTGGCTTTGATTCAAAAGGTGGAGACTGCCACTGAAATACATATCTTCAGGCCAGTTTATTTAGTTAACTATGTCTACAAAATCATTTGTAAAAGTTTTCGAACAAGGTTAGCTTTGATTATTGGAAAGATTGTTTCTCCAAATCAGTTTGGTTTCATCAAAGGGAGATTGATTCAGTATTGTCTTATCATGACTTATTAATGTTTCAATCTATTAAATAAATCCACAAGGGGTGGAAACATTACTCTCAATCTTGATGTTAGAAAGTCAGTTGACATAGTGTACTTTGAGATTCATTTGAAAGGTTATTGAAATGTTTGGGTTTAATAGTGTCTTTATAGATTGGGTCCTATCCATTTTCATATCTGCTCATATCTATGGCCTTATTAATGGATCCCCTGAGGGGTTTTTTATTTTCCTAGAGGTTTCAGGAAAGGTGACCCCCTTTATGCTATTATTTTTTCTATTGCACAGGATTACCTTAGCAAACGTCTCTCCATTATGGAAGGCAATGGAAAAATGAAGGCCCTTAATGCAGGTTGGGATTTGGTTGCTTCTACTCCCTTGTTATATGATTATGAAGTTATTATTTACACCAGACGGGATAAGATAAATATCAGGAATATCAAAATAGCCCTTTCTCACTACACTTCAGTCTCTGGTCAAGAAATAAGTTGGGACAAAGCATTTGTTTAATTTGGCAGGAGAATCTCTATTCCCAGGAATAATGATATTGTTAGAGATTTGGTAATTCGTGAGGGAGCACTTCCCTTCAATTATTTGGGGATGAATTTGTTTTGGGGTTGTCCCAAGGCTTTCTATTTCTCAGAGATGCTTAGTAAGGTCAGAAGAAATCTTGCTTCTTGAAAATTAAAAACTCTCTCCATTGATGGTAGGGTTTGTTTGGTTAATTCTTTTATTATCTCTAAGTTTTTTTATTCTTTTATCGTGTACAAATGGCCTATTTATCTCATAAATAATATTTCTGTTTCCCTCAAAAAAATCATATGGAGTGGAAAAATTATTCAGAGGAAACTGGATACGGTTTCATGGAACAACTGTTGTAAAAAATGTGATGATGGGGGTTTAAATATGAAAAACCATGACCACTTCAGTGATCCTATGAATGTTTTTTTATGTGGATACTACTCAATAGAAATTCTGAGGAACTTCCTTTCCATCACGCCAAATTTGTGAATAGACTTTTAAAGAATTATTTTTATCTTCTTGATTATTCTGTTTGGACTGCCTTTAAAAAAATCTTTTCCCTAATTGATAGTCATTATAGATATCTTGTTTCTAAGGATTCATTTCTATATTTTCAGACGGAAAAATTGTATGATAATCCTCTTGTTGATTTTTTGGGGGTGTTAACACTAACTTGGATTTGCATATTTCTATAAGGGGCCAGATGGATGACATGGAGGATCATCCATAGAATATCGTGATCCTTGTTAAGAAATACTGTTTCTCTTATAGGGAGGATTTCCGGGATTGGAAACCTGTTTATAATGGTTTTCATTCTTCGAAGTTATTTTATAGGTCCTCTTTGAATTGAAATGCAGACTTTCGGTGGATGAAGGGATTGACAAGAATTTATTTAGACCATCCCGATCAATATTGGCATGGAGAGTGTCTCATCGGAAAATCCCAATAGATTGTTATCTGCAAAACTGTGGAATATCTTTATGTTCCACATGTTCTCATTTCCATAAACTTAGGCAGGATTAAGATCATCATTTTCATAGCTATGTTGCAGTTGCTTCAGTGTGGAAATCCATTGGATAATTTTTTTGAAATCTCATTTCCATAGATGATTCTCATTTGATATTTTATTCAAATTTGGGGGTCTGTCTATCTTTCCACATAATTGCCTAATTTATTATTGTTGCTGCTTCAGAGTTGATACACTATATATGGTATATCCTCAAACAGGTACGCCATTCTGGTGTGTCCTTCTCGCCCTGCAATGCTCTTGCTCAAATTTTTGCTGCTATTCGGGAGGTCAACACTCCAAGTAAACATTTCTACTCCAATTCAATTCATGACTTGACCGTTCTAAATAGGATTAGACTAAAAGGATATTTCAGGCCTCTGCATGGAACTTTGGATGCTTTATGGTGACAACCTTTTTTTGGTTGGATTAAAGTTAACTGTGATGGGGCTTCTCGAGGAAATCCGGGTCCTTTCAGCTATGGTGATATCTTTAGAGATCACCAGGGGTGTGTTCTTGGATGCTTTGATGGTTATTGTGTAATTGACTATACAATTGAAGTAGATATTCTTGGTGTTATTGTTTCTATGGAACAAGATAGGATACATGGGTGGAATAATCTCTAGATGAAGAGTGATTCTACAACTATTGTTACCGCTATCCGGATGGGATCTCTTTACATATCTTAGAAGCTCACTAATTGTTGGATCAATTGTTTGGATTCTCTTTACTCAATTCATCACATCATCTCTCACAGTTATCGAGAAGAAAATTCAGTGGCATATTTCCTTTCAAAAAAATGTGTTGGTGCTGTCGACTTTATTTGGTAGGATCATCTTCCTTGTGAATATTTACTTCTACTTAAGAGAGATTGTGATAAGACGCCTATTTTTAGACTAGTGTATGTTGTTTTTTATTAAATAAAGGATCCTTTCTTTTTGGGAAAGGTATAATCTCTTTTAAAAAAACTATATAATCTTTTATATGATAAAAATGGTTACCATAGTCACATTAATTTTCATAATTGGATTGCATAAAATAATCAGGGTTTTATGTAATTTATCTTGGATAATGATTTTTCAAGGTCATAGAGGTAGTTGAACTAGGTTTAATAAACATTATATATGGGATAATTATGGAATTTATTTGTTTTTTCAATTTTTCATATTAATGAAATAGTATATATATATTTATTAAAAATATTTAGTTTGGAATATGGATTATTATATTGGGGAAATTGAGTAGATATTTTGAAAAAACATTTCCATTATTGATATATGCCAGTAATAAGAATATTTCTTGGTTTATGGGTTATCATTCTTGGATGTTATAGTTATTTAATATCTTAATTACATTTCAATTAAGATATATAAATTAATTAATTGGAATGGGGTAGCTTATTAATTTTTTTGTGGAATATATTGTTACAGATGTTGATTCACACAAATTATAGTAATAAATATTTAGTTCATATTCCCCAAATAAGAGTATTTTCTATACATTTTATTTGGACATTATTATTAAATATATTTCATATCAAGTAATTTTTTTGAATTATTATTTTTTTGTGTAATTTAAAATAAATTTTGTGATGTTATTGATATCACAATTATGTTTTATACATAATTGGATCTTGTTTTGATACTATTTAATAATTACTTTTCTTCCATTTTCCATACTTAAGAAGATAATATAAATAAAATCATAGAATTTATGGGCATGTTGGGGGTATATTGTTATACATGATGTTTTTTATGATGTAAATATGGTTTTAATATGTTATTTTATCATAAATAATTCATCGTATGGTCAATTCAAGGGTTCCATCTGACCATTACTTTTCCAGAGTCATCATTGTGACTGAGAGTTACCCTTGAGTCCCACCACCAATAGTCTGTGGGGAGGATAGTAGTGAAAAGATTATATAAATCCCATTATGGATGACAATATCCTTCTAATTCTCAGACAACTAAAAACATACCATAAATATAAAAAGTCTATTGTTAAGACATAAAAATTTGATTTTATTAATTCAAGCTATGTAACAAATCTATGAAAAAAATAAAGAATATTGTAATAAAAAAATATTCTAAAATATTGTAAAAATACTCATGAATAATATGAATTAATATTAAACTCATCAAAATCTAGAAAATAAACTATATGCTCTAATCGGATGTGGCCCATGATTCCCACCATATCTATCATAAAATAAGGAAATTAATAGTATTAGGGGAAATTAATATACATAAATATTATTTATATCCATAAATAACCTTTCATAAATGATTATTAAGAATACAAAATCCTTTGGGAAAATTTTATAAAATGGATAATCCTACCAATCTAATGATATTATTGATATATACCATCATATGAAGGTCACACACTCTCAAAATAAGTAATTATAACTCTTAATTAGATATTAATAATAAAAAAATTTATCAACACTATTTCATATAATATTCATATAATTTAATAGAAAATCTCAAAAACATCAATTATAATATGCCCTGACCCAGAAACCCATGTATGGGTTTTAATATTATCAATTTATGCATCCATCATTTTTACATAAACCATATAATATACAAGATGTCCATATTTGTAACATGTGAATACAATAACCATGACATCATAACTATAAAAAACAGATAAACTATTATTACAATATAACATATTAGGTTAATAATAAAATGAAAATTTAGATATACACAAAACTTGTGTATCCATTTCATATGAAGTGTATTCTCATAAATAATACATGATATGATAAATATTATTGGAATCCACTAGGAGAAATCATATGAATATAATTTTTATTACTTTAAAATATTATTAAAAATGAAACATGTATATTCCACATTAACTATTCATTATCTCTTTGTTTCCTATTTAATAGACATTATTTCAAGTCGCTGGGACTTTTCTAATACTAGAATCATGAAATATAAAATTTTTACAAGCCACTAGGCCTTATCTCTATATAGGATATTTTTTATCATTCCTTTAATCAGGTCTTATATAATGCGATTTTTATAGCTGGTGGTGATTCACGATGTGGATGATGTTACCATTACACATCTATAATCTCATGTGATCTTCTATCAGTGTGGGAAAAAGGGATATCAGTTAATTAGCCTCACTACTTGTGGATGCACGGATTTTGTGCAAGGAAATCCCTTTGGATATTTTAATATAGATCATAGGGAGGCTTCTTATGTATCACTATTATCACAGTAATCAGTGTAATTGTAGTTTAGTTGGATTCTCATTCCACTAATGGGTGAGGTAGAATGAGAAGACAAAAGGAATGATTTGGTCATGATTTTTAAAATGTGGTTAATAGAAGGGTATATACACTAGTGTGGATTCTTTTTTGACCTAGATAATTCAGATGGCAGCCTATGTATCCTATTCATGGTTGGAATCAAAGTTATCATCATTAAATTGTTTGGGGCTAACAGACAATGGCTTCCATTTATTGAGGATATGTCACATTATTTCTCTGGTGGCTATTATAAAGTAAGGTTTATCGTTATTTATTACATTCCATATTACGTCTCATATCCAGTAAAATACAATATGGTTTACCTTTATTAATGATATTATCATTACAAATATCTACACCCATTTTATTTATTATTGTTGTTGGAGATAAGGCAAGAAACAAATCAGTCAAATATCATTAAAATGCTAGAAATTGGTGCATACACTTATGTTTGAGTGTTTTATATTGAGTTGAGGCCTAGGAGAGGCATCCAACTTGTCCAAGTTATTTTATTAATCAGATACATAGTAGATCCAATGATGGGGGCTTACACACTTAAATTTCCGTATATGAATGTTATTATTATTTCAAATCCTTATCACTGTGCATACTCTGATCAGTGTAGGAAAAAGTCGATGTAATATTAACAATCTCATTACCTGAGCATGTGAGACATAGGTGCTGGGACTGCCCTTTGTAATATAAATATAGAGATCGACCCCTAGTGTGGAGTCCTACATATCCTGGTTATGGAATGAATCATAGTCATCATAGGTCCCTTGATTGGGACTTACACCCTAAAATTTTTATTTTGAAAGGGTCTTAAAAATAAAAATATCCACTCCTAGAATGCCCAGTTGACATGTTCTAATTCTCTTATTATTTTAATTTTCCACCAACATTATATGACATGATTGTATACTTTAAAATTTTGGATAATGTCTACATGACATGTCCCAGGTAAGATGCATAATCCAGTTGAATTTTCAAAGATACATTGAATATACTGTATGGGATGTTTGTGGGAAAACTCTTGATAATGGATGAATAGCGAGAAAGGAATCGTAAGACCCATGAGACTGATCCTATAATCCATCACAAGATCTTAGATAATATACATAGAGGGTGTTTCATAATCACGCTGAAATTCCATGAGGTTATCACGAAAGTTGGATGAGATGCACAGGGGAAATCATGAGTGTCAAAGAAATATATAGTGATTTTGATGCCCGATCTAGGCTAACATATCAAGATAGAATCATGAAATCTACACAGTATGATCAGAGGGAATCTAGAGGTATTACTAGCTTATCTATGGGACGTTTCTAGAGCTTGTTGATATTCTTGGGCGATACTAAAAGACTTACATAACATGCATCAATGTTACATCATGAGTATAGAAACATGTTTGAATGGAGCCACAAGGTTTGGATGACGAGAAATGTGGGATTAGATAGGATAGGATTGCATTCCCTGGGGCACCATGTGACATTCATTGACATGTCTAGACGACTTCACATGATATAAATAGTATACCAAAAGGAGTTTCATGAGATCCATGCAACATATATTACTATGGTTTCATGAGTTGAGTTTTCCAGGTTAACAAAATGAGGAACAGTGTACATTATCTTTGCATAAGCCTCCCATCTCGTAGTCATATGCATAATTTTATTTCAATTTTTTTTATTTGTTAACTGTTATCTTTTTCTATATCTCATCTGATTTAATAGATATGAAATATTTTCTTCATGTGACCAACCTAATGTCTTTTGTGTGATCTATGACTGATCATGTGAAGTTATTATGCATGCTCAATGATTGTTGTGATTGTTCCTCGGATCAAAACTAATAGAAATATTCTTGGTAGTGAGATCATCTGCTCTATGAAATTCACTATCGCACTAGTACAAGGAACTAAGGAAACATATTTCTATGTAGATATATTATGCGTATTACAGTTTATTTATGATTGGGGGGAGATTTATAAGAATAATTACTATAATTATTTAATTATTTAGGTGGTACATATCATGTGAATCCACGATTCAGTCGATAGAGGTCATCGATATCAAAATATTTGTGAGTTCCAATCGCAAGTCATTCCAGTGGTGTCACAAAACAATCATTGATGGTGAAATCATCCCATAAATGCCTCATTTATTAGATTATATATAATTGATGTAGTCTTGATGAATCATGTGGATATACCGAGGGACTTCTATGTTGTCAGGCCGACATGAGTAAGGTCCATTATGAGATCAGCTTTCAAGTAAAAATTCCATCACAAAGTCTTACGTGACTTTTCTAGATTTTATAACATGTCAATGATGTATTCCTATGGGGGCCTTCACAAAATAATGATATTATGCCGATTGTTATTTTGAGATTTAGCTTCCGACAGCCTGTAGGTGTCATATGAGTTTTAAAACAGTGAGTGGTTCCATCATTTCCCTGTTTATTTCAATTTTTAGTCACACAATGTTTTGGGATATCAAGAGGTCATACAATGGTTATAGATGATAAAAAATCTACATCTTGGTGATATTTCATGTGACCATTAAATTTTCATGTGGAGATGCACAAGAATTTATTTAAAAATCACATCTATCTATCCTTATTAAGCCAAAGGGGGAGAACAATTTCTCATGGACATTTCTGATTCATTTTCACGGTTACAAAATACGTCGTTGGGATGTTTAAGTTTCTTAAAAAATTATAGGGTCTATCAAATAGTGTTTTACCATTGTCAGAGGCTCCATTAATTCCCTTATTAATTTACATTGTTTATTTTATAAAGATTTGGAGTTTCATAATCATGTTCGGATATTGTTGGAGAAAATTAGTGTCCCCATTTGTGATGTGTTTCATGGGATATACAACTTCTATAGGACCTATTATTCTTTACATTTCCACAATATTTTACATGTACTGTTGTATTTTTTTCAGGTGTCATCTGTTGTAAATGTGATATATCCTGGGGGATATTCATCAAGTTCTCACTCCATGATCAATGATTGTCTAGGGAACCTTAAAATGATTATAAGGACATGTAAAAGGGGTTTCATGGGATCTTCCACATGCTATACATTGCGTTTGGATCCTTCATATGACCTTATTAAGGTCACATGATCATGATTCACTAAGAGTTATATGTGATCCAAGATTTATTTCCACCTTCTTCTTTCTTTCCTCTGTGGGTAAAATAATTTCCATATTCATTTATTTCTTCCATTTTGGATTTTTCAATGCACATTAATGAGCATAAACCAATTATAACAACCCAGTTATTTATTCCATATTTAAACCAGATTAATTACATAAACAAGGACTTAAGAAAAATCAAAGGATCAAGAAGTATAGTGTCTTGGGAAATTAGATACATTACAAGTCAAATTAAGACATAAAATACCTCATCATTATGGAAAACTTATTTAACATGACCACAACATTCTTTTGTACTTATCATTGCATGGGATAACCTGAGGACATTCATAATAAAAGGGTGAGCTATAAATACCACTAAGGGTGTAAAAAATAAATAACATGAAGAATATAGTACATCTTCGGAAATAGGCATATCAATGGAGCACAAGAGAAACAGGAACATAAATGCATGATATATCATGGTTGTCATAACTTGGAAATGTGACAAAAATATAAAACATGATATTAGCATTAGAAAAGACTCGTTGCAATGGATAATAACGAGTAAACCCACATTGCATATGAATTATCATTGGTAAACCATAATTTCATATGAATTGGAGAAAAAACCTCATTGCACATGGTTTATCATGATACTAAAAATTTCCCAGTTCATTGGATCTCTATCAAGCCACGCCCTTTTTTAATATTTCATTTCATGCATAAGTGTGCCATGTGGTTCATATAACATGGAATCATTCAACTACATCAATTATTCCATGATAAAAGAATGTAGAATACATACACAAAAGTATATAATCAATAAGTATATGTTCATAAAGGTGAATACCAATGATAGAGACAAGGGCATGGTATTCACTACTCGATGAATTTTCCATGGAAAATTACGGTGAAAATTTTGCAACATAACGACAAGACAAAAAATTCCAAAAAATGGATGATGTGAGAGAAATGTGTCTCTCATAATATTTTCATGAAATTGATAGTAATGGGGTCATATAGGTACGTTTTACAACACATTGAATTTGGAAATAGAAGGAGTAACATAATGATAAAACTAGAAGAAAGGGGAGAAATGGAATAACTCTTACAAAATTTTGGAAAGGTAAAGGGTGTACATGGGAAGGATTAATTAGAGATAAAGAGGTATATCATCATTCAATCATAATGAGGGTATTATAGGGAGGTTTGAAATCATACCCCAATATTTTTAATTGAAAATAAATGGGTATAACAACATAATGACACTTGGACAAAAATGAGAAATCAAGGAATCCCTTAATTGGAAGTGTGATCCTAATAGCCTAGGAGAGGATTCATGGGAGCATGGGAGTGCCTTGGGTGGAATATAAGGAGTATGGATTAGAGGATGGTAGAGCTACATATGATTTGACTGGGGAGTAAATGGAGATTGGGCGTGTTTATGTAGGAAAGGATATGGAATTCATTAATATTTAGGTTTTGGACACAACAAATTAAACTAATCGAAAACAAAAAACATACCATGGTTTTTGTTCATGGTTTTTACCAAATAGGAGTTTCATACAATATTTAATAAGGCAATGGTCTGAAAAAATTAAAAAAATAGTCCTACTTATGTGTAGGTGAGTCACAATCTCAAGGAAATCATTTGAATATGTTAAAATATTTTATATGTCTTGGAAGGTCCACTAAGGCATTATTAAAATAATAAAACCAATAGAAAATCACATTATATTAAAGATAAAAATTATATTGGCCGAATATATGTTTTATATTGTTTTATTACAACACTATTGGGTCATTATGAAGTTATAAAACACAATATAAATTTATACGGTGTTGAATTTTTACCCAAAAAATTGATTGTCTCAGAAAATTATGAAAAATTCACCATCGTATAATATCAATGTCCAGATTCCAAAAAACACTAATTTTATCTAAATAATTTTCTGAATATGTGAATTTCCACATTTAAAATAAAAACCGTCATTTACTGAAAATTGAAGGGTTTTGTCAACAACAGTTTCCAAATCGTAATAAAAGTTACATCGGACTTCATAAACTTTATATGATCATTTATATTTAAAAAAAATTATATAATAATAATATTTTATTAAATTATTATTTATTTCAAAAACTCATTAATTCATCGAAATAAATTCTTTATTTTGAAATACAACTTAATTTTTGTCATATAAAAATATAATTCTTGTCAAACTGAATACATTATCATTTATAGAGTAAAAATAACTAGGAATAAATATAATCATCACTTATAGTTAAAAGGTGTGTTATTATAACACAATAATAATAAAATTATTAATAAAACCCACAGTTTAATATAATAAATTTTATATTTCTAAAAACATCCATTCTACCCAAAATATCAATTTATGTAATTCATTATAATTTTATGAAAAACTATTCTTATAAAGGAATTGATATAATACAAATTTTATTTATAAAAGGTATTACATAATAAGTAACTAATACCTTGTTACATAATATCTTATAACAGCTACATAATACTTACGGGTAAGGTGTGGGATGGTGACATACTCTTGGGGTGACTAAGATAACATCACTCGGGTAGTAATATATATTAACTTGAACTTCTACCAAAAGCGATTCAATTCAAGAATAATGTGGTCAAGCTCAACTTGGGATTGGTAAAGAGATAATCCATGCGACGTTATGAAATTTTGGAGATCTCACAAATGATAATTATATTGTATGAGACAACAAGTTGAGGCCATCCTCTCCGTTTTCTGTATCGAAAGGATTCTTTTTAAAAAAAAATTATATCAGTCATTTTATCACTATTCAACGGCTATATTATCCACGATAATGATACTTAACAGTCATTTAAACCCTATAATAATAAAAAAATAGGTCATGTGTTTTCTATAAGACATTAGAAGAAAGGGAATTTTATTCATAAAAAATAATGTCATTACAACATTTCCCCCTTAAGAGATTTATCCCACAAAATTTTCTTTTCCCAGACTAAAACATATGAGGATAAATCTATCTCATCACTTGCTCTGGTTCCCATGTTTCTTCTTCATAATTTTGGTTGCACCACAACACCTTGATGAGTGACATTGTATTATTTTGTAGAAATATTTCCCTATGATCTAAGATCATCACTGACTTATCTTCATAGGGGAGTTCATTCTCTAATGGTACCACATATGGATTTAGTACATGTGATGCATTAGGTATGTAACTCCTCAAGAGCGATACATGGAATACATCATGTAATTGACACAAGTTTGGTAGGAGTGCTTGTCAATATTCCACTGCTTCTATGTGATCAAGGATTTCAAATGGGCTGATGTACGTTGGAATAAGCTCTCCCTTCGTCCAAAATCTCATTACTCTCTTCCATGGTGATATGTGGAGGAATACCATGTAATCAAAATCAAAATATAGGACTCATCAATGATTTTTAGAAAATCCCTAATGTCGACTCTGAGCAGCTTTTATGTGATACTAGATGATCTTAAAATTCTCCACCATTTCTTTGACCATTTACGAACTTAGAAGTTTTCGCTCCCCAACTTCATTCCAACATTCTGGTGTTCTGCACATCTTCCCATAAAGGTCTTTATAAGGAGACATTTTAATTCTTGAGTAGAAACTGTTGTTGTAAGATAACTAAACTAGAGGAATATTTTGATCCAATCCTCCTTTGAAGTCAAATGATCATGGCATCAAAATTTCCTCATGTGTTTGTCTTGTCCTCTTAGATTGGCCACTTGTTTGAGGATGATAATTTTTATTGAATTTAAGATCATTATTCTATGAATATTGGAGAATTATCCAGAACATAGAGGTTAATATTGTTCAAGGATCAGATACAATTGATAGTTGTATTCCATGCAGAATTACCACTTCTCTAATATATATATGTTCTAGTTGATCCAATGAGAAATCCTTAAAAATTTCAATGAAGTTCACATTATTTATAAGATGATCCACAACAACTTCAATATCAATTTTTTTTGGATATCTCTGAACGTCCGATGACAATATCCATGCTGATATTCTCCCATTTCCATTTTGTTATGGATAGTGGTTGCATCATACCCTAATAATTCTTCCTCTCAGCCTTTACTTGTTGACATACCCAGACAATTTATGTGTACTCAGCGATCTTCTTGTTCAATATCATTTAACTATGGAGATATCCCTTTTTTAATAGTTTCCACTTTCTTCATAATTCTCACATCATCCTTTTGAGCTTCATTTAACCTTTCCAAAAGAGATGGTTGAGAAATAATTTGTGAAGGGATTGATGATTTTTCCTTATTTATGATTCTCGTGTTTGTATTCATCAAATCTAAGAATATTTAATCCTTTTAAATTCTCTTTAATGATAGAATTACTGGGTCATTTCTACTTAGAGCATCAGTCACCTTTTTTGCTTTCCCAGGGAGGTAATGGTTTGAGCAGTAGTAATCCTTGATGATATCTAACCATCATTATTGTCAAATATTAAACTCTTTTTGTGTGAATATATACAGTTGAGGCTTCTTTGATCTGTATATATTTCACACTACTCCACAAAGGGATAATGCCAGTTAATTTTTAACGCCAAGATCACTGTCGCTCACTCTAGATCAAGCGTTTTATAGTTTTCCTCATGAATTTTTAAATTCCTTTAGGAATAAAAAATTACATTGTATTTTTTACTCAAATTAAATCAAAGTGAGACGTATAAAATTTTCAAGATGAACATTCCCAAAAACATCAACCGGTGATAAAACACTTATAGAAGTTTTTACCTAATTATTTAATATCATTTCTGTTGGGGACTCAATGATCTTAGAAAACATAAAAGATATACAAATAAGAAACAAATTGAAATAAATTAAAACATACACTACCTTAAATTAGTGTATACCTATAATCCATCATCATTATCCATATTATCATAGTAAATTTCATTCTCCCTTGATCTTGGAGATTATTGATTCTCATCATGCTTCTCAACCCTTGCAATAGTGTATTGTCAGGGGTAATGCCTGACTTCTCTAAATTTACAGCATAGAACTGTGTATGATGCCTCAGATAGATATTTTTTCCATACATCACATTATCCTTTCTTTCATGGTAATTTTAGACTTTGTTCCCTTCATTTTCACACTTAAAACATCTCCTAGTCCCTTTGTGACATTTCCCTTGGTTCCTCTTTCCACACTTGTTGCACGAATGAAATTGTGTCTTCTTTCCCTTATCACCTTTATTATAAGGAATTTCATGAGATGAAATATTTCTAATCCTTGATGTAATTGGGAATTCAACAAAGTACTTATAGTTAGTCCTGATTTTTGATAACTGGTTTGGCATAATAACGATATGTCATACATCGGCTCCCATTTGACTAGGAATCTCGTGGTGACATTCATCACATTTCCCTTCACGTCAGTTGTTATCCATATTCCTCATATTACTAGCCAATGGATAGAATAAAAGGAAAATTAGGGATTAGTATCTTAAACATCATAACTCCTAAAGGGGAGTCCAATGACATAAATGGATTGCTTATAAATTACATTTATTTCCTTAACTTATGAATTTAGATGTTTCAATCTATGTTATCCAATATCTGCTTCCAATCATATATTCATAGGGGAATTTATTTCCCATAATAATGGTTCATACTAAACATACATATTTACCAAAACATATCCCCATGTATTGTCGAACCATGAGTGTAGAAAGGCCCGTTGTCATGCACCTGTTCCCGTTTGAGTCTTGCTCAAAGCTATGTTTTTGGATTTCCCATACATACATCTATGTCGGTGCCCCTCTAATATTTCATATCCAGACGTGGATGTATTTTCTCAATAAACCACATACTCTATACTCACTAAAATTTATGGGTGTTTTTATTATAATTATTCTTATCATTAAGGCTTTCACTAGGGTTTCCTAATCTAAATCCCAAAAATAACTAAACCTATCATTTGATACCAACTATAACAATCCTCCTCTTTATTAAATATTTAATCATGCTTTATTGCATAAACATTCACTTCAGACAACTCTATGGATTTATAGGTCTAGTGTCTTAGGAAATCAAGAACATTACATAAAAACATAGGGCATAAAATACAACATCATTATTTAGAAGTTCTTTTACATTACCACAACATTCCCTCATACATATCATTGTATGAGATAACATGATGACATACATAATATAAGGGTGAGCTATAAAGCCCAGAAAGGTAGTAAACACGTCATAACATAAAGAATATAGTTCATGTTAATAAATAGACATATCAATGGATCACAAAAGAAACATGATCATAAAGGCATGGTATAGCATGATTATCATAACATGGAAATGTGGAAACAACATACAACATGATATTAGAATGATCCAAGGCTCATTTCACATGGATTATCATGAGTAAAACCTAATTGAACATGAATTAGCATGATTAAACCCTCATAGAACATGAATTAGCATCATTAATCCCTCATTTCACATGGCATATCAGGATACTGAACATTACCCAGTGGATTGAAGTGTCATCTTGGCACACCCATTATAAACATTTGATTTTATGCATATGTTTGTCACATGGATCATATAACTTTGAATCATTAAACATCATCATTTATACAAAGATAAAGGAATTTGGAATACATACATGAAAATTATATAATCAATAAGTAAATGTTCAGAAAGGTGAATACCCTTGATAGATTCATGGTCATGTTATTCACTAAATAATTATTTTTGGAAGAGAAAATTGCAGAGCAATTTTGGTAGCCTAACGACGTGAAATAAAATTTGTAAATAAATTTTATGAGATAAAAATGGGTATCTCATCATATGTACACAAAATGGAAATTAAGGGGTTGGTAATGACCCAAAAATTACATGTAAATTATTTTTTAAATTATTTTAATTTATTAAAAATCTGCAAAAATTGGCGGTGTGCGATTCCGAGGCCCGGTGTGCTTGGAAGGGAATTTTGATCTTTTTTTAATGTAAATTCAGTAAATTTATGGGTGTAGTTTTCTAAATTTCGAAATGGTGCTCTGAATTGAAATCTGAGAGAACCGTTGAATCCACATCACCGTGATTCTCATAAGGGAAGCTTCATTTTGACCAATGTTGGTCGGGAGAAAAACATAAATTTTGAACATAAAAATAAAATAAAATAACTTAAAAAAGTTATATTATTCCTTTTCTATAACTGTTGTGCGGCGGTGGCGGGACCGATGACTTGTCAATCCATTTATTGGCTTGACTCTTATGTTTTGTAACCTCGACATTGTAACATTAAATGCAGTTCGTAAACAAACCACATTATTGTTATGAAAAATGTTTGGATACTCATTCTATTTAATAGAAGCTCAAGCGTGGGATTTTGGAACAAAGGCGAGGAAACTCTTATGAAGTGTTGAGGCGAATTCCGTCAAGGAACGTAAGCTTCGACGAAAACATCGGAGGAATCGAATTGGGAACACCAAATGTCATCCACTTCGTCAAGCGTAGATTCTCCATCCACTACCACAACGTCTCCAATGAAATTTTAGGTAGGGGGTTTATTTTATAAAATATTATCTTTAATGAATTTTATAATCTCCCCAATTTTTATATTGCTAACACATAGGGATTGGGCCAAACAAACAAGGCCAAACCCTCAACCGCTTTAATCTTGTTGTGTTCTTCGGGGGAGGATTTCTCAATTTGATGGAAATGTGAATCAGAGGGTCACCCTATGACGAAGACATTCTGGGAGACCCATAGGCTCAGAAGGGAGTGAAAACGGAGCTCCAGAAGATTTTTGGAGCCCCACGGAAGAAGTGCCAGGGACTGACGCCGGTAGATGAGGGCGGTGGTCGGTAACTGCCGACTGCAGTGGAAGAGCGGTGCCGCTCGGCTCCGTGGCCAATGGGTGGGTGGTCTGCTCATGCCCGACCCCGGAGGTGGGTGGCGGTGCGCCATCGTGCACAACGTTGTGCAGGCCACAGCTTTGAATCGATGGAGAAGGAGGGGAACGGTTCCCTGTGGGCCCCGTGGGTAATGTGGTGGTGCCACCTGGCGCCGCCATTTAAAGAGCCGAAAAACACTTTGAGCCATTCTGAAGGTGGACTGCGTGACCCCTGTACATGTTGCGCTAGCCAGCGGGCCAGGCCTGTCCTTGTTCCAGCAGTCCATGCCCGCTGTGGCCCATCCCAGGCTAGTTCAGGCTAGGCTAGGTCGGACCCGGACTGGGTTAGACCGGACCCAGATGCCTCTCAGACCCTAATATGATCAGAAGGTCGTATCATTCAAACCTGATGTCCATTTGATGAAGCTTATATGGTGATGGGATCCATGAAGTAAGATGGTCCTTTTGAGATACTGCACAACTATTTTGGAGATAATTGGAGAACGACCAGGTTGGATCAACCCCGAATCTTACCAGGCGCTCAGCACTAAAATTCCAATAACATATAGACAGGGCGTTTGGATGACACACCGTCTGTTGCGTTGGAACCCTTATAATGTGAAGGATCTTTGGGTAACTTCTTCATGGGACTTCGTGCTGGTTGGAAAATGACCGATGGCTTGGGAGGTGGCATCTCATGGAATCAAACGTGCTATGAGAGGGAATCCAGTTGCTGGCTGTGAGATAGAGGTTGGTGACAGATCATATGGAGGTTACTACCTACTGATCATGGGAGTTTCAGATCCTATGTGTATGAAAACCCTTCTTTTATTACAAACTTAAACATGATTTATTACATAAAACATCACTTGTTACAACAATGAAGACCGAGAGGTTTAGTGTATTCGGGGCTTAGGATCATTACATAAAAACTTGAAACATGAAATACTACATCTTTATTGAAAACTTCCTTTACATGACCACTACATTCCCTCGTACTTAGCATTGCATGGGATAACCTGAGGACATGCATAAGAAAAGGGTGACCTATAAAGCCCTATAAGGGAATACACATGGAATAACATGATGAGTAAAATACATGTTAGAAATTTGTCATATCAAAAGATCAAAAGAGAAACATGATCAAAAAGGCATGATAAAGCATGATAATCATAACATGGAAATGTGGTAACAACACTTAACATGGAATTAGCATGAGCCAAGGCTCATTGAACATGGCGCATGAGTAAATCCTCATTGCACATAAAGCACGAGTAAAACCTCGTTGCACTTGAATTAGCATGATTCAAAACTCATTTCACATGACGTATCGTGATACTATACTTTACCCAATGCATTGGTGCGTTATAAGGGCACACCCTTCTTAAACATTTCATTTCATGCATAAGTGTGCCACAAGGATCACAAAAACTAGATTCATAAAACATAATAATTTATTCCACGATATAGGAATGTGGAATTCATACATGAAACTTTATAATCAATATTTAAATGTGCATAAAGGTTAATACCCTCGATGGAGAAATGGGCATGGTATTCACTACACAATGACATTGGCTTAGAAAATCGGTGCGATTTCGGCAGCGTAACGTCGTGACATAAGAATTCATAAAAAATGGTTGATGAGAGAGAAAGGGGTTCCTCATCATATTTAAATGTAATGTACAGTAAAGTGGTCATATAGATACCTGTCCCAACAATTGTAATGGAATTTAGATTAATGATACAAAAGTATTTCTTGAATGTAAAAGATGATAGAGAAGTTCCTTTCAGATTTTCTGCATAGTAACTGGTGTACATGGGAGGCATTTAATGAGAGAGAAAGGGGTCGCTCATCATTCAAAAATAAAGATGGAAGTATGAGGGAGGTTCAAAACCAAACCCCAACATTCATAATTGAAATTAAAAGGGCAAAATAACTTAAATAAAATTGGACAAAAATAAGAAACGTGGAAAACCCCTTACTTGGAAGTGTGCTTCCAAAGGCTAGAGAGAGGCTTGTGAGAGTCTTCGTGGGAGCTTGGGGCACCTTGGGAGTATTATAGAGAGTGTAGGGAAGAGGTTGGAAGAACTCCAAAGGCTTTTAGTGAGGAGTAAGTGGGATCTTGGGTGGGTTTATATAGGAAAGGTGAGGGAATTCTTTATTATTTAGGTTTGGGACCCCTTATATTAAATTAATCCAAACCAAAAAAAACATCCCATGGTTTTTGCCCATGGTTGTTGTCAAAGAGAAGAGGAGAATAATATTTTATATGGCCAAGGACCGAAATTCTTAAAATAATGAGGTAGATTATGTGGAGGTGAGTCACACTCCCATGAAAATTAATTTAAAAAGACAAGATGTTTAATAAGTCTTGATGGGTCCATTAATGCTTTGAAATGTAAGTAAAAAAAATCCAAAATCACATTATTTTAATGGTAAATCATATATTTTCCGAACATAATGATTATAGTAATTTATTACATCACTATTGGGTCATTATGATGTCATAAAACATATTATAAATTTAAATGGTATTTAATTTTTACTCAAAATTTTGACTGTCTCGGAATATTATGAAAAATTCACCATTGGATAATTTCGGCATCCTGATTCCAAGAATAACATTAATTTTATCTAAATAATTTTCTAGATATGTTAATTTTCACTTTTAAAATAAAAACCGACATTTATCGAAAATTCAAGTGTTTTGACAAAAATGGCTTTCAAACCTTAATAAAAATTACAATTCCATTCATAAAATTATAAGATAATTTATATTTAATAAAAATTTATTTAATAATAATATTTAACTAAATTATTATTTAATTCAAAAATCTATTAATTTAATAAAATATAATTCTTAATTAAATAATAACTAAAAACATTATTTGTACTTTAAAAACTATTTACAATGTATCAATAATGACTAGAAATTATATTCATTATTATATAAAAAAATAATGTACATGAACATAGTACTAATTATTTGTTACATAACCCCTTAAAACAGCCGCATAAGACCTAAGGGTAAGGTGTGCGATGGTGACAGACTCTTGGGGTGGCTCGGATAACATCGGTCGAGTGGTAATTTCAGTTAACTTCCAATTTTCCCTTAGACGGTCACGTTCATTCTTGAAATGATGAAGCTCAGCTTGGGCTTGGTCAAGAGAGAATCCAAAAGTCACCACCTCTTTTCTGAGCTCTGACAAATGGGCTTCATATGGAGAAATTCTACTGGATGAGGCCATCGCTTCCTTTATCTGAGGAAATTGGATTTTTTTAAAGCCCTATATTTATACTAATCATGGGATCATTGTTCAACAGCTATATTAGCAATGGTCAAAATTCTTAACATAAAACCAAAGAAGTTGAAATTTTATATAAATATAAAGAGACATTTAATTAGATCAATAGGGATTTCCATTAATCAAACGTTGGGTCATTACAATATTCCCCCCTTAAGAAATTTTGCTCGTGAAATTTTCCTTTTCCCACACTAAAACAGAAGTGCGTAACTTAGCTTCATCATTTCCTCTGATTCCCAAGTTGCTTCTTCAAACATGGGGTTTCTCCACAACACCTTGACGAGGGGAATTGTCTTATTTCGTAGAACTATTTCTCTACGATCTAAGATCATCACTGGTTTCTCCTCATAAGAAAGATCATCTTCCAATTGTACCATCTCAGAAGATATTACATGTGAAGGGTCTGGTATGTACTTCCTTAAGAGGGATACATGAAAGACATCATTTACATTGTCCATGGTAGGTGTAAATGCTAGTCGATAGGCCACATCCCCGACACGATCAAGAATGTCAAGGGGGCTGATGTACCTTGGATTTAACTTCCCTTTCTTTCCAAACCTCATGACCTTATTCCAAGGAGATATGTGTAGAAACACCATGTCTCCAATTTTAACCTCAAGGTCTCGCCGACAAATATCTGCATAACTCATTTGTCGACACTGAGCTTCCTTGATATGCAGCTGAATGGTTTTCACCTTCTCCACCATTTCCTCTACCATTTCTGGTCCAAGCAGCTTACGTTCACCAACCTCATCCCATCATGTCGGTGTTCTTCAAATTTTCCCATATAGGGCTTCATATGGTGCCATTTTGATACTCGAGTGGAAACTATTATTATAAGAGAACTCAACTAGAGGAAGGTGTCGATCCCATCCTCCTTTAAAGTCCATTGAGCACGCTCTCAAAATGTCCTCAATTGTTTGGATAGTCCGCTTGGATTGGCCATCAGTTTAAGAATGATAAGCCGTACTGATGTTCAGTTCAGTATTCAGAGCATGTTGAAGACTCTTCCAAAACATAGAGGTGAATCTTGGATCTCAGTCAGACACAATATATAGTGATACTCCATGAACCCTTACCACTTCCCTGATATATATATGTGCCAGTTGATCAAATGTGAAATCTTCCCGAATAGAAATGAAATGTGCAGTCTTTGTAAGAAGATCCACAACAATCCAGATTGCATTGTTGCCTTTGGATGTCCTTGGAAGTCCGGTGACAAAGTCCATGGTGATGTTCTCCCATTTCCATTCTGGTATGGGAAATGGTTGCATCATCCCCTTAAACTTCTACCTCTCTGCCTTCATTTGCTGACCCACCAGGCACTTTGATGTATATTCAGCGATATCCTTCTTCATATTATCCCACCAAACATTTTCTCAGAGATCTTGATACGTATTTGTGCTCCCTGGGTGAATAGAGAAATATGAACTATGTGCATCATCCAAAAGTTCCTTCTTCACCTCCGGACATTATGGAACACATAGTATTTTCCCAAACCGCACAATTCCTTCTTCGTTAACATTAAACTCTGAGGATTTCCCTTGTTTGATAGCTTCCACTTTTTCCTTAATTCCCACATCATCCTTTTGAGCATCCTTTAACCTTTCCAAAAGAGACGTTTGATCAATAATTTGTGAAAGGATTGATGATGTTCCCTTATTTATTATTCCCATGTCCATCTTCATCAAGTCTAAGAAGATTGGATCCTTCTCAATTCTCATCATTAATAGAATCACTAGGTCCTTTCTAATTAGGGCATCTTCCACCTTGTTTTCTTTCCCAAGGTGGTAATGGATTGAACAGTCATAATCCTGGATGAGCTCTATCCATCTTCTCTGGCGCATATTAATCTCTTTCTGTGTGAATATATATTTAAGACTCTTGTGGTCAGTATATATCTCACATTTCTCTCCATAGAGATAATGCCGCCATATTTTCAAGGCAAAGATCACCGCCACCAACTCTAGATCATGCGTTGGATAGTTTGGCTCATGGATTTTCAACTTCCATGTGGCAATGGATAACACTTTATCATTCAGCATCAGCACACAACCTAAGCCCTTCTTTGAAGCATCACTGAATACCACAATAAGTTCCTCACTTCTAGGTAAACTGAGAACGGACGCAGTGATAAGCCTCAGTTTCAACTCCTTGAAGCTTTCTTCGCATTCATCACTCCAATCAAACTTTACTCCCTTTCGAGTTAGCTTGTTAAGAGGGTTGGAAAATCGTGATAAATTTCTCACAAATCATAGATAATATCCAGTTAACCCCAAGAATCTACGGATATCTGTTACCGATGTTGGCCTCGTCCATCCCTCAATTGCATCTTTTTTGGGGGATCCACAGATATTCCATTTCTTGTGATGATATGACCCAAGAATGAGACTTCCTTCCACCAGAAATCACACTTGATGTACTTTTCATAGAGCTTATCCTTGCACAAAGTCACCAATAGAGTTCTTAAATACACCTCATGAGGATCCTTGGTTTTGGAGTATATTAGAATATCATCTATAAAGACTACAAAATTTTTTCTAGGTAATCTATAAAGACTCTATTCATTAAGTCCATGAAGATTGAGGGAGCTTTAGTGAGTACTAAAGGCATTACTATGAAATCATAGTGCCCGTATCTTGTGCGAAATCCAGTCTTAAGGATATCTTCCTTATTCACCATTACTTGATAATATCCCGACCACAATTCCACCATGGAGAAGTATTGTGCTCCACGCAGATGATGGAAAAAGTAATCAATTCTTGGGAGAGGATAATTGTTCTTTATCAGTATTTTTTTAAGTTCACGATAATTGATGCAAAGCCTCATTGACGCATCCTTCTTCTTGATGAAGAGGATTGGTGTACCCCATGGTGAAGCACGTGGGCATATAAACCCTTTATCCAGATTCTCCTGTAGTTGTTTCTTCAGCTCATCAAGATCTACAACTGTCATTCTATATAGAGTCTTGGATATTTGTAATGCCCTGTGTATAAGTTAAATTGAGAATTCAACGTCTCTTTTAGGAGGAATACTGGGCAGTTCCTCAGGAAACACTTCAGCAAATTCCCTCATAATAGGCATTTCCTCAAGGGTGGTTTCTTCCTTGGACTCAATCACCCGATCTAGATACACGTGCTCATAGGGTATTAATATCCATGATTGAGATGATGGAGCTAAAGGAGATTCATCTTCCTCCTTATACTTGGAAAGAATCAGGGGTTGATTCTCCATATGGAGTGTGATTTCCCTCTCCTGACAATTTACGTTGGATCTATATAAGGAAAGCCAATCCATGCCAAGAATTGCATCAAATTCCACCAGAGGGAGTATGACAAGGTTCTCCAGGAAATTCCATCAAAATATTATAACAGGAGCGGACTTATATTCATGGGATGCAATGATTGTCCCATTTTCTGTTCTCACCGACAACTTCACTTCCATGATTTGTGGTGGTGCTGGGATTGTTCTACTAAACTTTTGGGATATAAAAGAATGCGTAGAACCTGAATTAAAATGTACGTTCGCTATTATTGAATGAATAACTAGGGTACCTGTCACCACTTCGTTGTCAAGGTTCACTTCGGCAGAAGTGATGGCAAAATCACTTCCTTTCTGCCTTGGAGGTTTTTGGTTGCCTCCGAAAACCCTTGGATTAAAGAACTGATTTGAAAAATGCCCCAGTTCTTTTCATTTGTAAAATTGAACAACGCATTGAGGTTCGAAAAGATTGTTCCTCTCCTCTGTCGTAGCCACGGGTCTTTCTTGCCGACAGTTAATAGCTTGGTACCCTTCTCTTCCACACCTGAAGCATTTCCTCGTCCCCTTAAGGAAATTTCCATGGTGCTTCTTTCTGCACTTTTGGCAAGTGGGGTGATGGATCTTCTTAGCACCATTGGATTTATCCATTGGACCACCAGCATTTATGTCCACCTTGTGCTTATTATCCCCATGATACCCCTGTGATTCTTCGATCTCCATTTAGACCTTGAGGGCACATCGGACAATTTCCTCACTGCTTTCGAAGTCACGGATTGCTAATGCTTTCCGTAGGATAGGCTTCAACCCACCAAAGAAGCAGTCAACTTTGCATTCTGGGGTAACGACAAAGATGGAAGTGTATCGTGCAAGCCTTGTGATATTTTCCTCGTATGCTCCAACATATTCTTCCTCTTTTTGCTTGAGGGAAAGGAGGTCCCTTTCCATCTTAAGCTGGAGTGTGCACGGAAAATATTTATCGAAAAACATCATCTGAAAATCCTTCCATTCCAACACCTCGATCTCCTCCTTAGGCTTCATAACTTCGATCAACATCCACCATTGATCAGCTTCACTCTCCATATGATAATCCATTAGGAGAACCTTCTCTTGCTCAGAAAATTGAAGGATGTAGAAGATATTTTCAATGGAGTTGATCCATTGTTAATCGATCGTGGGATCGGATAATCCACTAAAATTATGAGGCCTTTGTATCATAAAGCTCTATATAGTGACTTGTTCCTTATTAGGGGGATTTGTACGTTTCTCTTGACCCATGTTTCTATTTAAAACATGAGTTAGCTGAGAGAGAAGTGTGACAAAGTTCACGATTCCCACTCTCATTGGATTGGGCATCTCATTAGTACAGTGATCACACTGATCTTCACACCGGTTGTTAGCCTGAGTCCTCATATTACTAGCCATTGGCTGGAATAAAAGGAATGTTAGGGGTAACACAAAAAGGGTAATCCAAAGAAATTTTTTTATGAATTATAAATAAACATGTATTTTCCTTAACTCATGAGTATATAGGCTTCAATCAAGGCTTTTCATGATCTACTTTCTAACATATATTCATAGGGGCATTTTTTTAATTCCCTTAATAAGGGTTCGTACTAAGCTTGTGAATTTACCAAAGCGTATCCCCCATGAGTGTCGTAACCATGAGTGTAGCAAGGCCCATTGTCGTGCACCAGTTCCCATTTGAGTCTAGCTCAATGCGGTGTTTTCGGGTTTTACCCCTTGGATACATCTGTGCCAGAGCCGCCTCTAACAGCTCGTATCCAGACATGGATCTATTTGTTTGATAAACCACTTTCTCAGGACTTACCAAAACATAGGGATGTTTTTATTATACTTAGTCTTTTCTATAAGGCTTTACTGGGGTTTTCTAATAATATCCCCGAAAATAACTAAACCTATACTCTGATACCAACTATGAAAACCCTACTTTTATTACAAACTTAAACATGATTTATTACATGAAACATCACTTGATAAAACAAAGAAGATTGAGAGGTTTAGTGTCTTTGGGGCTTAGTATCAATACATAAAAACTTGAAACATGAAATACGACATCTTTATTGAAAACATCCTTTACATGACCACTACATTCCCTCTTACTTAGCATTGCATGGGATAACCTGAGGACATGCATAAGAAAAGGATGATCTATAACACCCAGTAAGGGAATAGACATGGAATTACATGAGGATTACAATACATGTTAGACATTAGGCATATCAAAAGATAACAAGAGAGACATTAACATAAAGTCATGATAATGCATGATAATCATAACATGGAAATGTGGCAACTACACTTAAGCTGGAATAAGCATGAGCGAAGGCTCATTGCACATAGAGCATGAGTAAATCATCATTTCACATAAAGCACGATTAAACCCTCGTTGCACTTGAATTATCATGAGTCAACACTCATTTCACATGAAATATCATGATACTATAATTTACCCAATGCATTGAAGCACTATAAGGGCGCACCCTTCTTAAACAATTCATTTCATGCATAAGTGTGCCACATCGATCACAATACATGGATTCATAAAACATAATAATTTATTCAATGATAAAGGAATGTGGAATTCATATATGAAAATTTATAATCTATATATAAATGTACATAAAGTTGAATACCATTGATGGAGAAATTCGCATGGTATTCACTACACAATGACATTGGCTTGGAAAATCAGTGCGATTTCGGCAGCATAACAACATGACATAAGAATTCATAAAAACATGTTGGTGAGAGGGAAAGGGGTTACTCATCATATTTATATGTAATGGACAGTAAATAGGTCATATAGATACATGTCCCAGCAATTGTAATGGAATTTAGATTCATGGTACAAAAGTATTACTTGAATGTAAAAGAGGAGAGAGAAGTTCATTTCGGAATTTCGGCATAGTAACGGGTGTACATGGGAGGAATTTAATGAGAGAGAAAGGGGTCTCTCATCATTCAAACATCAAGACAGCAGTATGAGGGAGGTGAAAAATCATACCCCAACATTCATAATTGAAATTAAAAGGTCAAAACAACATAAATAATATTGGAAAAAATGAGAAAGGAAGAAAAAACCCTTACTTGGAAGTGTGCTTCCAAAGGCTAGAGAGAGGCTTGTGAGAGGCTTCTTGGGAGCTTGGGGTACCTTGGGGGGATTATAAAGAGAGTAAGGCATAGTTTGGATGAACTCCAAAGGCTTTGAGTGAGGAGGAAGTGGGAGATTGGGTGGGTTTATATAGGAAAGGTGAGGGAATTCATTATTATTTAGGTTTGGGACCCCTTATATTAAATTAAACCAAACCACAAACCATCCCATAATTTTTGCCTGTGGTTTTTGGAAAAGGGAAGAGTAAAATAATATTTTATAAGGACATGGTCCGAACTTCTTAAAATAATGAGGATTCTTATGTGGAGGTGAGTCACACTCCCATTGAAATAAATTTAAAAAGACAAGATGTTTAATAAGTCTTGAGGGGTCCATTAATGCGTTGAAATGTAAGTCAAACAGACCCAAAATCACATTATTATAATGGTAAAACATATTTTTCCCGAACATAAAGATTATATTTTTTTATTACATCACTCTTGGGTCATTATTATGTCATAAAACACATTATATATTTAAACGGTATTTAATTTTTACTTAAAAATTTGGTTGTCTCAAAAAATTATGAAAAATTCACCATTGGATAATTTCGATGTCCTAATTCCAAAAATAAAATTAATTTTATCTAAATATTTTTCTAAATATTCTAATTTCACTTTTAAATTTAAAACCGACATTTATCGAAAATTCACGGGTTTTGTCAAAAATGGCTTTCAAACCTTAATAAAAATTACAATTTCATTTATAAAATTATAAGATAATTTATATTTAATAAAAATTAATTTAATAATAATAATTTATTAAAATATTATTTAATTCAAAAATCCCTTAATTAAATAAAATAGAATTCTTAATTAAATAATAACTAAAAACATTATTTGTACATTAAAAACTATTTACAATGTATCAACTTCCACTTTTCCCGTAGACGGTCACATTCGAGCTTGACCAGATGATGCTCAACTTTTGCTTGGTCAAGAGTGAAGACCAAAGACGCCACCTCTTTTCCGTGTTCTAACAAAGGGGCTTCGTATGGAGAAATTCTACTGGATGAGGCCATCGCTTCCTTTGTCAGAGTAAATTGGATTTGTTAAAGCCCTATATTTATACTAATCATGTGATCACTGTTCAATGGCTATATTAGCAACAGTCAAAATTCTTAACATAAAACCAAAGAATTTGACATTTTTTATAAATATAAAGAGGCATTTAATTTGATCAAGAAGGATTTCCATTAATGAAACTATGGGTCGTTACAATGTGGGTATTGAAAGGGTTAGAACCTATTGATCATGTGTGGGTCAAGCTTTGAATGGTCAGCAGTATTGCCTCTTGATAGATTAATATGATCAATATTTATGACTAATCATCTGTACTTCTATACTTCAGTTATAACTGGTTTTGAGCATAGTTTTTTATTTGTTCTTTGTGTTTGATATCATAGTTTGTGTTTTTTCTTTTTGGAATTATGAGAGACCTTTGAGGGTCTCAGGTTCCTTATTGGCTATTATTATACTCACACTTGCATGGGATTCACCCGCACCATATTGTGTCTTGTGAAGACAACGATCATCCTTAACTGAGACTCAGGGAGCTCGGACTAGACGGTGGATGGCAGTGATGATTGATGTGGAGAGATGTTGAGATGAGATGTACCTAACCTTCATGTAGGATTCTCGGCAGACGATCTTAGGATCTATTTTATGTTTTCAGTTGTAGTTGTATCTTTTCATGTGGGAATGTATTCCGGCCCATTTACTTTCAGTCCACAACTTTAGTACTGCTGTTTTACTTTGTGGTTACATGTTATTATGCTCTTGGAATGTGTGTTAGTATAGGATTAAAGGAAATGCCTTCCCGTTTTAGGGATATGCATTTCTGGTGCAAGTCGCCAACCAATGGCCTCTGGAAGGTGGGATTGGGGCAGTCACGGCTCGTGCCCGGGGGGACGCGTTGTGACAAATTGGTATCAGAGGGATCGGTTCTACCAAAGAACTAGGACTCTGATCATTACAATGGAGTAATAGTGTCAAGTGTTTTTAGTGTGGTTTTTAGTTCATGAATTTTAATGTTGGTGCAGAAGTTGATGTATACATACACCAGGTCCCTGAATTCTTATTTCTGACACGGTGCATGAAAACATTGATTGGGTGTTCTTTGGAAATTTTTTTACTTTGATATCTTTTTAGTCAACTCACCAGGTATATCTTATTGACCATGGAACACCACATTATTTTTAGGATGCCTCCAGGTAGACCAGAAGCCAGGATTCCTGAGAGTGTACATGATGATGGCCCACCGAGCGACGAGGCATTGGTGTAGGGCCCAATTAATATGTTAGCACCTTTGGGAGGTGCACCAGATACATCACCACCCGTTGGGTTACAGTTTCCACCATCCCCACTGGTGGATCATGCACCCCAAGTGAGAACCTTGCACGAGTTCCAGTGACAAAGGTATTTGAGGATTCGAGGAAAGATAGTTCAACAGGTAGCTAAGGACTGGATGGAGGTTGTGGCACATGTTTTCCACCAAGTTGGGACACCAGCAGAGTAGAAGATGATTCTAGTTGCTAGTCTTTTCCAAGGCACAACAGGTAGATGGTGGTGCTAGAGACTCCAGTTACATGACGAGGTGACCCTCACTTGGATGGACATTGAGAGCCTGTTCATGGTGGATTTCATCCTAGAAACACTTTGCTCTGTGTATATTTAGGAACTTTTTCACTTATAATAGGGCAGTCTGACAGTAGCCCAGTACTCAGCGATATTTATTGACATATCATTCTACTCCATCAACATTGTATGAGACCCACTCTTCAGGGCCTGGACCATTGAGAAGGGTCTCCGATGAGTGATCAGAGTGCCGATGATATCACTGAATATCCCGATTTAGGCTGGAGTGCTCGGGTGAGCATTGTTGTTGTAGATCTTCTTAGTTGAGCACGCACCGAAGGAGATACCCACCACTGGATAACTATTAGTCAAGTCATCTGCAGAAGGTAGTAGGCATTTGATGCAAAGGTCCAAGCGGTCCAGACCCTCCGGTGGATGACCCCTGGAAGTTGGGTCAGAGGTACCGAGCACATGAGGTAGAGGAGGTCAGCTGGGATATAGAGTGTGCTTCACGTGCGACGGGTAGGGCCACATGGCTCGCGACTGCCCGACCGTCTGTACCAATGTTTAGCAGACGATCAAAGGACCACTAAGGCAGAGGTAGATATCCAAGAGAGTAGGTATGCAGGGTGGAAGACGTGGCAGAGGAGCAGGCTATGTAACAGGCGGTGGTCGAGGATTTTAGGTTCTACCGCCACCACCACTAGGTGTTCTACCCCATCCACAGGGAGCAGGTGGAAAGGGGAGATCACAGATACAAGAAGCAGGGTTATATGACCACTACACTTTGGACATGATTATAGGTACAATTTATGTCTATTCTACCCTATCTAGATTACTTATAGACACAGGTTCCAGTCACTCATTCATTTCCACGACACTCTTTCAGATCTCAGAGATTCCTATAGAGTCGTTAGCTCGGTCCTTGAAATTAGAGGATCCTACAGGATAAGATTCTATGATTACACACTGGTGAAGGTAGTGTCATCTAACTCTAGGTGGTGGGATCTTTGGATGTGATCTTCTAGTAGTAGGTTCGAGGCCTTATGACATCATGATGTGTATCAACTGGCTATCCATAGTCCATGCTCAGATCGACTATTTTAGGAACAAAGTGCGGTGTGTTAGTGAGGATGAGATCTGGTTTTCCTTCACCGATGAGAAGGAATCCTCTGCAGCACATGACGGACTTTCTCAGAGGAGGGTGCAGCTGATCACTCACCAGTTGGCTAGCCTCACCCTCAAATCTATTGACGTAAGGAGTCCGAGTTGTCCTGTAGTGGTGGGCCAGTATCCTTATTTAATTCCTGTTGATGTTCTGGGAATACCTCCTTGAAGAGAGGTATACTTTTACGTCGACCTGTACCCAGGGATGAAACCAATATCTAAACCATCAAATCAGATGGCTCCTGTGGTGCATTGTGAGTTTCGGGTACATGTAGAGGAATTATAGAGAAATTTGTTCTTAAGGCCCTGTTTTTCTCCATGGGCATCCACAATTTTCTTCTCCATGAAAATAAATGGGATATTGAGGCATTGTGTTGACTATCGGTGCCTGAACAAGGTGACCGTGAAAAAAAATTATCATTTTCTAAGGATCAATGATCTCTTAGACCAGATGAAGTGTGATTTATGGTTTTCGAAGATAGTCCTCAGATCAGGTTATCAACGGCTCAAGGTACGATATGGGGACGTACTGAAGACAGCCTTCAGATGTTAGTATGGCCATTATGAGTTCTTGGTGATACCTTTCAGTGTGAAAAACACTCTACTAGTGTTCATGAGGATCATTAATAGGATCTTCCATCCATTCCTCGATCGCTTCATGGTGGTATTCATTGTTGACATCTTGATATACTCATTATCAGAGGAGGATCATGCCATGAACCTTTAGATAGATCCAGATACACTCTGAGAGAACCATATTTATGGAAAGATATCAAAGTACTAGTTCTGGATAGAGGAAGTCCACTTCTTGTGGAATGGAATATCAGAGTCTAGAGTCATAGTGGATCCGGAAAAGATAGAGGCAATGCTTTCATGGGAGCCACCTAGAAGTGTGACTGAGGTGCAGAGTTTCTTGGGATTGGCTGGGTACTACTAGATATTTTTACCTGACTTCTATTAGGGTAGAGGCACCCTTTTTAAGCCTTGAAAGGAATGGGAATGCATTTTTGCAGACGGAGAAGTTCCAAATGACTTTTCAATAGCTGAGGCATAGACTGACGAGTGCCCCCATCTTGAGGCTACCCGAAGAGGGTGATGGGTTCACAGTCTACTACGAAACATCATGGACCAAACTAGGTTGTGTCTTGATGTAGGAGCAAGCATGGATCGCCTATGTGTCACAGATGTTGATACAACATAAGTAGAACTACGCTACCCTTGACCTGGAGTTAGTATCAGGGTTATTTGCACTGATTATGTGGTGGCACTACGTGATGGGTGAACAATTTACTTTTTACTCTGACTACATGTGTCTCAGGTATATCTTCTCACAGAAGGACCTGATCCTGAGACAAAGATGATGTCTATATTTACACCCGAACAATGACTTTGAGATGGTCTATACTCAAGGGAAGGAGAACATAGTATCAGATGCACACAGTATAAGGTATGGTCTATAGTTGCTGAGTGAGGTGACAAAGTAACTAGCTATGTTGCATATATCCTTCAGGGATAGAGATGGAGAGGCTTACCTCCAGTATATGATGGTCACCCCCCCCCCCACTCCTACAGTGTGATCGGGAGGCACAGCTTGGGGACGTTGACTGTGAGGCCTAGTGTGCTCTTATATTCTCAAGACAGGCTCTTGAATAATTTTCTGAATGTGGGGAACGTGTTGTACTCTTTAGAGGAAGCACCATGGTACCAGTGACGCTACGAGAGGAGGTGTTGAGGGAGTTCCATACATCCCCTTTAGCAGTACATCCATGAGTGGTGAAGAAGTTTTAGAATCTTCAACATTAGTACTGGTGGCTAGGGATGAAGAAAGTAGTGGATTTGTTTGTATCTCGATGCATCACTTGTCAGCATGTAAAGTTAGTGCATCACATAATAGTGGGATTAGCTCATCCCCATGATGTACCATAGTGGAAGTGGTATGGTATCTCCATGGACTTTGTGACAAGGCTTCCACGTACGTCCAGGGGCCACGATTCCATCTGGGTGATCATTGACTAACTCCCAAAGCCAGCCCAATTCCTACCCATCCGAGAGCAGAGATCAGTAGAGGGATTTGGAAACATCAACATACAAGATATTTTGCAACTTCACGGGGTGCCATCGACAATCATCATAGACCATGACGCACGTTATATATCCCTCTTTTGGATGAGATTTTAGGAGTTGTTCGGGAACCAGCTATGCTTGAGCACCATCTTCTATCATAAAAAAGATGGTCAGATAGTGCAGACTATATAGACACTTGAGGAAATGATTATTTCATGTGTCCTCTATTTTCTCCATAGTTGGGAGGACCACCTTACCCTGGTGGATTTCTCATAAGAAAATAGTTTTCACTCCACCATCAGCATGTCTCTGTTCGAGGCCTGGTACGGGCGACCATCCGGATCACCACTTTACTGGATGGACCTAGGGGAGTCAGAACATATGTGTCTAGAGATGGTACATGCTACCTCAAAGAAGGTGCAGGTCATCCGAGAGTGGATGAAGACTTTAAAGTTCTAGAAGAAGTCTTATTATGATAGAAGACATGGGCTCTTGGAGTTTTAGGATGGAGACCATGTCTTCCTGTGGGTCTCACCCCGACGAGGATTGCAGTGGTTTGGATTAGGATGCAAGCTATCTCCTAGGTTCATCAGTCCTTTCTAGATCATCAGTAGAGTAGGCGATGTGGCATACTATCTAGCTATTTCCCCCCAGATGAACAGGTTGTATAATGTATACCATGTGTCGCAGCTGAGGATATAGGGGCATGACCCATCACACATTATCGACTGGGTTGAGCTGGAAATTGATGATGGGGAGACTTTTACAGAGTTCCCAGTAGAGATAGATGATTGACAGGAGTGGGTCCATCATGGGCGACTGATTCCTCTGGTGCTGGTTCATTGGCAGCATGGGAATCTCTAGCAGAGAACGTGGGAGAGGGAGACTCATATACTTTCCCAGTACCCCCATTTTCACTAATTGATTTTGGAAGTACCTTGGGTGGCACTTCCCGTTGAATTAATTTGCCTTATGTTTCTTCACATAGGCATGGTAATGGATATTTATTCTTCGCATAACCACGATAATGTGGACCCCTCAATGGATCACTCCATAACACCCCAACACCATGACATTGTTGATGCCTTACCTTCCTCAAGGGTGGGGGAGTATCAATTATTCCAATTCTAGGGGTGCAGAGTGAACCCGCCTCGTCCAAGTAGCATGACGTTAAAATGCCAATCAACGTAGTCCTCAGCACATGATGTTAATATGTGACCTCTCCCCATGCATCGCATGTGGGGTTCCCAACATTGGACATTCTACACGCCCACTGGTCTCCATTGGTGTGAAATCCTTCTCACATGGAATGAGATCCTCTTTGCTGGTGCAGCGTCTGTCTGTGGGGAAAGGGCAATCATCATGGTGTAAGCCCCTATCCTTTCTTGCAGGAGATATCATCCATGCTCCTCTTATCTTCTTCAATTCCAAAGACAAAGAGGTGAGAGGGGCATAGGTACCTTTTGTTATCTCTTCCCTCTCCCACTGGTCTTTGTCTCCACTCGGGACTCCATATTGGAGTAATTCCTAGTCTCAATCTCCCTGGGCTACTAACCATGCGTAAGCCCCCGGTTCCTCTTTGGGCCGCTAACCATGTGTAATCCACATTCCACTTCCCACAGATGCACCATTTGAAACATGATAATCAAGTCTTTTTTGACTCCTATTTCTCACACCGAGAATGACTCATGGGGGATTAGAGTAAGCATAGACCATGAAATCCTCTCCGGGAAGCCTAGAGTGTATGCCCTACACCATTCGAAACAACATGGACTTTAATCCATGGAAAGGTAGGGTACATAGGAAGACTACCTAAGGATCAAGCCCAAACAGCATTGGTTCCGACCCCCTTAACTTCGGTTCACCAAATGTTCCAGAAATATGTGGAATTTGAACCTTACCAAGGTAGGGTATGTTGGAAGCCTCCCTGAGATTCAATCCCAACCACCACTGGTTCTGAACCCCTTCATGTCGGTTCACCCAACATTCCTAAACTACATGGACTTTGATCCTTTCCAAGACATGGAACGTAGGAAGCCTCTCTGAGGTTCATTCACAACCACCATTGGTTTTGACCCCCCTTCACGCCGGTTCACCAAAAAATTCCTAAAACACATGGACTTTGATCCTTTCCAAGGCATGGTACGTAAGAAGCCTCCCGGAGGTTCAATCCCAATGCCCATTTGTCTTGACTACTTCATGTCGATCCACCCCCATCCGACATGATATTAAAAATTACACACCTTTTTTCCCTCATAACACAAAACTATAACCCCATTCTACGGTAAGCCTTTGCGCCACCATTCAACAGTAAGCCTTTGATGCCCCCAATCGACAGTAATCTTCCATCAGTTAGACTATGTAAGTTTGATCCATGCCAAGGGAAGGTACGTAGGAAGCCTCCCTGTGGTATAAACCCAAATACCAGTAAACAGTGGTGTCCACCTTGTTGGGACCCATGGTGTCCAACCTATTGGGACCCACATCCTTGGTCCACTCTAGCGGAGTCAGACCAAAATCGAAATTCTTACCACACATAAGCAGCAGTATATCATCAGGTCAATGTCATATGAGCACACCCCGATTCAATGCTGCATTCTGAACTATGTGGACTATGATCCTTTTAATGGAATTGTACGTAGGATGTCTCCTTATTGTTCAATCCCATCACCCATGTCTCATCCTGGTCTTTCCCTCGAGCCTACGTGTTTCGGGAAGATCATGCCCCAACCTGAAGGTTCCATTTCCCTTGGATCCCATCCATGCGTCCATTCATACGGGCCACCTACATGGGTGTCCCTTCACTCACTGAACTACGTAGACTTTGATTCCTTACCACAGGGATACGTAGGATGTCTCTTTGAGGCTCAATCCCAACACTACCATCACCTTCACGATGGTTCCATCTCATTAACCCACCACTTCATTCAACTATCCATCATCCATCATGAAACTCATCTGGGCCGCCACATCCTGATAGGATCATGCCATCTCATTTCCTCACTACTCCTAGCAGCAATCATGTACCTAACCACGCGTTAGCTTCTGTATTAGTGCTCCCTCCAGGGGTCGCACCGATTTGATCCACACTTATCTGTGTTCTGATCTGTCTGACCTGTCTCCACTAGATGTTATATTTGTAGCATATCCAAATTTAAACATGGTATGTTGAGGAAAACCTCAGAGACATGTCCATGGAATATAATTCCCTTCACTAGATGTGGGATTCCTTAGGCTTTTTCTTCCTCAAGAAGACCCATCATAAGGTGATGAAACCTAGACGTGCCAGTGTTCCAACGTCCTCACATGCCAGTGATGTCCAACGTGACTACTCCCCTGACCGAAGGTTGCTTCCCTGACTGTACCCTTTGGAATGTCCTGAAAAAAGAAGCATAATTAACTGACGTCCATGAAGATATGGAACTAGGAAGAGTTTCAAGAAAGAAGTCTTAAGTATATGAGGGAGAACCAAACTAGGAAATGAGTTCCGAGGAGGAATCAACGTAAGGAGGAACTGAAATCCCATAATTCCATTTTGATCAAGGATAAAACATCCCTGAATAAGCGACTTATGCCGCCCGCCATTGGAATGTAGGAATATGGGGAAACAGTCAGCGCGTCTTCGATAGACAGATACACATCCCGGTGGAAGCGTCAGAAATAGAATTGGTGAAAATAATGTGAATTTATTCTCCTCAATGTGATGATTAGTAGATATCGAGACATCAGTGGACTAGACTATAACCAAATCCAGTTATCCAGCACCAGGTCTTGCCAAGAAAATAGTGGGCATGGCGTGAAACTCACCAGATGTTGGGGTAGTTGAACGTTGTACATCCCCGGTCTACGACATTGTTAGTGTGGATCCTTTTTAACAGCCATGTAAGATGGAATAGCGCTTGGGCACTGGACTTCAATTTCCTTATTTCAGCACTAATGGTTTAATATCCCTACGTTCCAGGACCCAAGATTCCATAACAGGAAACCGATCACCACCCACCCACTAACATAGAAGTAGGGGCAATGCCAACACGGAAATCCGGCGTGGCTCCACCGCTTCTGCGACAGCTTCCACACATACATCTGCTGGGCGCCGACGCCACATCTCCCTTTCTGAATTCATTCAGAAAAGGGTAATAAACGACCTCGTCTACCGATACGAGGAGGTAGGGATTATCCCAACTCGATATATTTCCTGTCAGGATTTAGTGGCATCTTCCCCTCATTGCCACTACTTCCCCCAAGGTACGCGCATGGAGCCACTGCTCTCAACTCCAATGCATAATCATTTTGGGAGCCTCTCCTCGAGACACTTCGTTGAATCCCTACCCTATGCCGATGAGGTGAGGGGTGTCTAGGCCATCCCCACTGGGATTTCATTCTAGGGGATCCCAAGGAGGGCCCCCACTAAGTCATGCCAGCGCCGCCACCCGACCCCACCGGTAGAGGAGTAGGTGAGCTATGTGCATGCACCATCAGCCCCAGTTTGGCTGACCCGATTCCAGCGTCGGGTATAGGCTGAGGGGGTCACGCACCAAGGGGCATCAACATCAACAACTATTGTGGCCCATGCCACCGCCGATGTCAACCATAATTCCCAACCTAATGCAGAGAAGGTTCACCCATTCACCTGGCATGGATCGAGGCCCCAACTGCCCCATAGGCAGGTTTGGTTGACTCTCCTGGATTCCGGCATCGGTAGTACCTGTCATGGGCCGACCCACGACAACGAAACCCAGTATAGAGGTCCTCACCATACCACCACCATTGAGGACGCGAGTCCTCCCCTCTTCCAAGATCATCATGGAGGTCCACCCCATGACTCATTCAATATGAATTAGGGTCCTCCCCATGGTAGTGAAAGTTAGTACAGAATCCTCTCCCGTGCTCATTACCTCGGGTATCGAGTCATTCCTCATACCACAGGCCGCCGGCATGTGGATGTGACACATCCGGTCAATATATAGTGTGTTGGTGGACCCCATGTCCTTATAGTAGCTGGGAAAGGTCTTCCTCACCGCAGTGGTAAAAGTAATGAAGGTCTGCATCGCTTCATCGGAACTGATCACGGAGGTTCTACCTGTGTTCGACTTGACCAGTATGAGGACCCTCTTCCCACTGACACTACCAGGGAACGTAAGCATGGAGACCCAATCCATGATCCTACCATCTTTGGCAGAGGTCTTACTCACTCCAGCACATCCGGCGGAGATCCCCTCTTCACATCAGCTCATGGACACGGAGGACCACCCTGCATTCCCTTCATCATATTTCCAGGTGCTCCTCGCACCCTGACACACCCAGAAGGAAGCCATATCCATTCCATCACCAGTTCCGCCGAAGGTCCTCCCTGCACTATAAATCTACCCTATATTGAAGATCCATCCCAGAGAAGGAGGTTTGGTCATCTCCACCACAAAAAGAATACCGTGATGATTTTGACCGAGATCAAACCCATATGTTTCTCAAATTCTGAGGTGGAATATGATTCAGTGATTGAACCCTCACCTCAGTCCCCCGTGTCAAGGGATAGGGCAGGAACAAGGCGCATCAGACTCATACTTCAAGAATATAAGGACGATATGATTCCTTCCTCCCTCCATATGGACATCCAAGAGTTTGAAAATTTGGTAACTCCACAGGTTTTGGCCATGCAATCGCCACCATTATCACCAGAAGGGCTCTCTACCTCCACCGAAGATCATGGAGAGCTATTCAAGGGACCAATGGAGGATAAGAAGCAGTTTGGTCCATCACATGTATTCTCAGTCACTTCATAAGAAACAATAGTCATCAGCCCGTATTACAACAATATTGTGGCTAACTCACTACACTCTTTAGAGGATAGCCCGAGATGTGGCAGTTTTATAGCTTGCTCATCATATTCTCCACCAGGTAGCCTGTCATCCCAGTGGTCTTCTTCAGTACCTCTACTGGTTCCCCAACCTCCTCCATTTTACGAGTGGGGCAACGAAGGTCCATACCCTGAGTCTGGCCCATGGAGCTTGTGGGACATTCTTGCAGAAGACCATTTCCTGGAGATGTTTTGGCTAGTTGCAGCACCGAATTTCAGTGCGCAAATATCGCTCACCTAGGAGGAGGTTGGATTCTTTCCCCAAACCCTCTAGGAGACTCATTTCTGTCTTCGTCATTAATGATTTTCCTACCCCCAGAGTCCGGTTCACTTTGAAGATATCGGTAAACAATTCCCATTTGTTTATTTGGTCGCATTCCCCGTGGCCCAGTGCCCTGAGTCACTAGGCCTCAATAGGACCCTCCAAAAATTATGTGTCCAAATGCTCCACATGGTAATCAAGGAGGATTCTCTCCTTGTGAAAATCCATTTTTTGGGGTAGTACACGACCCTCCATATCAATTCTCTCTAACACCAGACCAATTTACCTAGAGATAACGAGGATATGCCCCAAGATAGAGTCGCGGTTATAATGACTGACCTATCAGAGGGAGAGAACGAGCTATAGCTCCTTGATAGAGACATACCCCCTAGGGGGACTTCCAAAACTATTGGATCTATTGGGAAGGGTCACTTGCCATCCGGGAAATCTAATGGTTCTTTGTGTGCCTACTAAAGAACTAGTCCTCACCTAGAATCCCAATAATGGAAAAGAGAAAATAGGAGCCTTCAAACATTAGGAACCAATGAGATCAGTCTATAAGGTAGAAGAAGATCCCAAAAAAGTCATGCTACGTCAAAAACTTTCATAACACATGACGATTTTTTATGAACTCTTTGCTGAATGCGCTACAGAGAAATGAACATACTACGGTGATCCTCGACCGGGGAAACAGGGCCAGACACAAATTCCCTTTAGAGAATTGCCTCCTGGTGACCCTGATCATCCTACCCCCATAGAAAGGACCAAGTCTAGAGCCTGCGTAAAGAGGCGATGTTACGTATCGCCAAATCATCCTAAGCGGCATGACAACCCTCGGGACAAAACTCAGGTTCCCCCAACTGCTCCACAGGTCATTCCAGCAGCCGCTCCCCGATCCGTTGTCCCTGTATATCATGTTAAAGAATCTTACAACATGCTGGTGGTCTGAGATCCCCATCAAGACAGGAATCTAGACCAGATGATCCAATGACGCACTCGTCGCATGCCTCGAGGCATTAAAAACTAGACTGGTGGCAATCCTTCCTGATGGAAAGCCATATACGGCATGGGTGGATGATATTCCAACATGCCCAGGTTTTGGAAATCCCAATTTTCCCCCTTCAACAAGATAGGTGATCCGATGAAACATCTATCCCATTTCATTTCATGGTGTGGGTTTATGTTGGGAACTCCAGTGCAGTAGGAGGCTGCCAAAATCCGATGCTTTGTACGTACATTGGAAGGGCATGTGTTCGTCTGGTGCAACCAACTACCCATCAGATCACTAGATGTTTGGGAAGATCTTCATAAGGAATTTATTTACTAGTTCAGATCCACCACTCGTAAGACGAGTATTGGAGACCTCTTGAAGTGAAAACAGATGCATGATGATCATGTACAGACTTCGTCACCCGATGGAAAGGGCTCACATACTCTTTTTACATGCCAATTACTCGAGAAACTACTGACGATGTCTGTAGGGAATGTCAACCCAAAACTAGTCCCCTCCCTGATTAACTGGAACAACCCTGGGGGATTTTGAGACTTCTCATATAAATCCCAACGCCTTGAAGAAGCCTTGTGACAGGCCAGCCAGGCACGCCCATTGCCTCCTGTAATCCTAGCAAGGAGGACTACCAAGGCCCGCAAAGGTGGCACAAATAGAGGCCCCCAGAAAAATAGAATTATTACCAGTGGAGATGCCTCCGCAACATTGCAGATGCCTGGAACCACAGGCAGAAATTCTGGCCCAACATTGCCCACCTAAAAATCGGCAAGTTCCTCCACGAAACACACCTCCATCGCCCAGGAGAGATAGCCATATCCCACCTCCTCGACAGGCTCCTCCATCCCCTAGTCATGGCTAGGATCCCAGATACCCCTTCTTGGATAGTAGGAACCATTTGTACTCATTTAATGAGGCTCAGGTCTATGGTTATTTACGAAGTGCCTTGGAGTAGTGGATTGTACATTTTCCTGAATGTAGGAGGCCAGAAGAGGCGAACCTCACTGATCGCCCTAATTACTGCCCCTATTATCAGATCCTAGGAAACACCCTCAAACAATTATATGTTCTTAAAACAAGTTTCAAGAACAGGAGGATAAAATCATAGTCTGGTTAGGCCCAACTCTGGCATAAATTGCATGTGTCTTCGTAAAGCCAGACAACATTAGTGACACCAGAGATGCATGGCATTAGGTTTCTAATAATGGGTCCTAGATGTACGATGATTGGATGGATAGTAAGACAGTCACCTATTCCCACAGTATCATCTGTGTGCGGCTGAATCGATATGAAACATCAGAAGAGGCCATTCCATCCCCTTCTAGTACTTCTGTGTCAACAGCTCAGCCATCCTCTTCCGAGAAGAGAAAACACTGAAGGCACAAGGGAAAACAAAGTCCCCTGCCAATGCCATCATCATCCCGTACTCTCAACGACTTCAAGCCTATATAGATGGAGATTCATCACAGAATCCATCCAATAGTTGATTAATATTAAAGTTATAGTCAATGGTATTCCTTGGTTAATACCATAGAGCAAGTAAACCCTACACGATTCATGGAGACGAAGACCACTAGGCGGACCCTCCCAACGTCCCCAGTCGTCACCATCATCGATGGAGTCATGACAATATGGGTCGTCGGAGTTCCTCAGTTAGTATTTCTAAATAGGATGTGAATGATACCAAAACTAGGAAGCTGACCGAGTGTAGAGCTTAGCACGCACAACCTTCTCATCTGGTGTCATCAGATCAGCCTTCATAGCCATTTGTGCTGCTTGACCGGGCAGAGTCACCTCAACCGCACCGTGACCAACCACGCTTTTCCACAAACCTGTCTCAGTCATCTGGCCCTCATCCGTTAGTCACCCCATAGGCTTCAACTAGTGAGAAACAGGATATTCCCATCAACAGTCAGCCGCCGGTCTAGCTGACAGGGCCCTCCATACTTCCTATTATAGAGAGAACTTATGTAAGCAGAAGCTCATGCCTAGAATTTATGTAAGATGTCCTCAAACATTTTTCAAGCATCCCAACAGGTATCTCAATTCTTGAGGCCCTTATCCTATTAGCAGAAATTCATGAATCCCTCACCGAGGATTTAAGAATCCCCCCTAGTTTGAGAATTATGTAGCTTCCGCAGAAGCCTTCCATGCTGAGGCAGTCGAGCATGTTGAATGCCATTCCATCATCTCATTCTCTAGAGAAGATGATGGATCTCCCATATAGGGGAAAAGTCACCCACTGTACATCACCAACCATTTTAATGGTGTGGAGGTCCGCTGTGGTCTTGTGAACACATGATCTATGATAAACATAGTCTTGACTCAGGCAATGAAAAAATAGGGATTTTCTGAGGAAGATCTGAGTCCCTATTACCTAAAAATACAAGGTTACGATGGGACGGAACATACACCAGTCGGGTAGATCCTCTTGAAGACCCATTTCGGTGGTATGGTAGCTATCACTGAGTTCATGGTTGTCTCTTAGGACACCGCCTACAATGCGTTGATAAGAAAGCCATGGTTCCAACTGCATGTGGTGGTCCCTTCATTGTATCATTATTTCCTTAAGTACACCCTCAATTGTTGAGTGGGTGTAATCTAATGTGAAGAATATCCATTTTCCTCTCTAGAATCCCACTATCTGGATGCCGGTTATTAAAAGAGCAAGGAAAACCAGATTCAGGACAACGAGGTCGAGCATGCTACGACTGCGACCGGTCTGTGGAAAGACCTAGATGATGCCTACATCTTCTCAATCTATATATTGGAGGCTACAACCCCGAACATGGGTCAATGTTTCTTTTTTTCTAGAATGAGAAGGGAGTACATTACCATTTCTATGAGATGCCGGAAGATCACCTCATACTCCTACACGAATCCGGATTAGGAGATCTCGGAGCCCCCTATGCCCACAAGGTATCAGGATGTGCACCCCATGGAGACCGCAAACATTATACTTTCTTGTTCCTCCGGGTGGGGATAAACCAACTCAAGATGACATACCACTACTTATTTTATATCATTAATCATGGACCCTTGGGCCAAAGACAAGATGGGATCAGATCGACATCTTTCATCATTATGGTTTCGGTAGTATATGAGTTCCCTGATGCATTATCCACCACCGCTCAGGCCGGTACCAGTTTCCCACTGGGATCTGTTGACTCAGAGGAAACTCCTCCAACCGAGGATCCCTACTCTATAAGGTATGAATAGGATAAAGAGGATGCTACCCCACATTTGAAGTGGGCGTTTCCACCAGAGTCGATGAATTGGAACAAGTGACCCTTGGTAGTGAGACGGACATGAAACCCACGTTGATCAGTGCCGCTATGCCCATTGAGGAGAAACAATAGTATGTCGACTTCCTCAAGAAAACCCATGATGTATTATCCGGGAGTTATGATGATATTCTAGGAATAGATCCTAAGTTATCCATCCACCACCTCGGTCTCCTGGAAAACCATCACGGGTTAAAGCAACCTCCCAGAAAGATTCACCCTTCCCATGTTGCCATGGTCGAGGCCAAAGTTGACAGGATCATCCGAGAAAATTTTGTCAAGGAGGTATTGTAACCCTATAGGCTAGCCAACATCATGACATTTAGAAAGAAGAACAGACAGATCAGAGTCTACAATGACTTCTGGGATCTCAACCGTCTGCCCAAAGGATGATTTTCCCCTTCCCATGACGGAACTCTTTATTGATGCCACAACTGGGTTCCAGGCCCTCTGCATCTTGGATGGGTATTCCAGGTACAACAAAATCCTAATGTCCCCCAAGGATGAGGAGTCTAAAGACTTTAGGGCACCACAAGGTACTTTATATTACAAATTCATACCCATCAGTTTAAATAATTTCGGATCCACCTATAAGAGTTCCATGCATCACATATTTAAGCCGATCCTCGAGAAATTGGTGGAATTTTATGTGGATGATCTGGTGGTCAAATATCACTACAATCAAGACCATATCGAAGACCATAAAATAGTGTTCGACATCCTACATTCATTCCACTTGATGATAAATCCATTGAAGTGTCCCTTCAGGGTCACCTTTGGAATGAATCTCGTCTTCGTTTTCAGATACAGGTGCATTGAGATCGACCCAGAGAAGATCAAGGCCATTATCCATATGTCTCATCCAATAAACTTTAAGGAGATTTGAGGTTTCCAAGGCCACATATCCTACATATGCCGATTCATCGCAAATTTGGTTGGAATGTGTAAGACCTTTTCTCCGCTCATAAGGAAAGGCACTGTCTATGGGTGGGATGAAGAGTGCCAGACTTCTTTTCAGCAAATCAATAAGTATCTTCTCCAGCCTATGGTTATAATGCCACCAGTCTCCAAAAATCCGATTATCCTTTATGTGACCGCCGGGAATGATCTATCTGCACCCTTCTTTCCCAAAAGAACAATGAGGGGACAAAGAACAGTCTCTACTATCTTAGTCATTTTCTCCTTGATACAGAGACCATATACTCCTCTATTGAGAAAAGCTTCCTTACACTGGTGTTTGCAATCCAGAAATTGCGACATTACTTGCAGCACCATGAGGAAAAGCTGGTATCCTAAGTAGATACGCTAATGTACATCCTAAACCTCCCCATGTTGACAAGTTGTCTGGCTCAGTGGGTAGTTGTCCTCCAGCAGTTTGACATCAGGTTTGTCCCGCAGAAAGCTATTAAGGGGAAAGCATTGGATGATTTCCTTATTGCCCATCCAACTCCTGTGAACCTATCTCTGGACCATGATATTTATGATGGGAAAATTATCTCATTAGACTAAGTCATGCAATGCTGGAAAATTAACTTTGATGGTGCTTCATGGATCCCCACCGGATGAAGGCTTGATGACCCCAGGATCAACAGAGTAGGCCTGGGTATTGTCTTCATTACCCTAACACAAACCATTATGCTGTATTCATTCCCGTTGTCAGAAGGAAGCACCAACAATGAGGCAGAGTATCAGGCTCCCATTATTGGCCTCAATGTAGCCCTTGAGATTGAAATTACCCACTTTCATGTGAATGGGGACTGAGAACTAGTTGTGAAGAAGATCAACGGTGACTATGTTGTCATAAAGACATATCTCATAGCATTGTTGAAATGCACCCTTCAGCTAATAGATCAGTTCCCATCTCGTCTAGAAGTAACTCAAGTCCCTATATCCAAGAATGGTCGAGCGGATGCCTTTGCAGGCCTAGCTGCTTCACATGTAGAGCACGAATTGGATGATTTGATTATCCATGTGGCACACTAGATAGTGGTTTCCCCCATCACTCCAGATGATGATGATAGCCCATAGGTAAGACACCTTACTGGAAACGCCTCCACATCAGGTCCTCCAGGTTCCCCGGACGTCGTGACTGAGGTGACTCCGAATTGGAGAACCCCCTATGTCGAGTATCTCCAAAATGGTAATACCCCAGCAGATCAGACCAAACACAAGAAAATCTGATGCTACACGCTGTGGCTTACCCTCCAAAGTAGTTATGGTCATTAGAAGATCCTCTAAAATGGTGGGTTTGATGGGGATCTCCTCCGTTTCATTCAACGAGTTGAGATTTATCTTGTTATGCAGAAGGTTCATGCCGATTCCTGTGGGTATAATCAGACTAGACCAAAACTATGTCACCATATCTAGAGAGTGGGATATTTTTGGCCCCCATGATCCATGATTGTATTGTGTTCTACAAAAGGTTCCATGCCTGCCAAATTTATGTCAACATTATGCAGCAGCTTCTAGAGCCTCTCCACACTACCATGTAATCTTTTCCCTTTCAAGTCTGGGGAATCGATGTCACGTAACTGTACCCACCGACAACAGCTCGCTAGTGCAGGGTCATCCTGACAGCTACAGATTTCTTCTCCAAGTGGGAAGAGGTAGTCTCTCTCAATTAGGTCAAGGCCCATTCCATCATTGACTTTGTGAGCTCCAATATCATATAACTATTTGTAGTCCCTCACTTCGTCCTCACTGATAATGAAACAATCTTCTGGGAAGTTGAGATAAAGAAACTGTACGCTAAGTACAAAATCCGTTATAACCAGACCTCTCATTATCATGCACATGAAAATGGATAGATCGAGGCATTCAACAAGACTCTCTCTAACATTATGCATAAAATGGTTGGTCAGAAACAGAAGAGTTGACTGTAAAAGCTCCCCAATTCCCTCTGGGGTTATCGAACAATGACTCGTAATTCCACCAAGATGACCCCATATTTCATGGTGTATAGAATGGAGGTTTTCCTTGCCACCGAGATTCAATTTCCCTCATTGAGAAAAGTTATCTATGATCATAAAGCACCATATAAAGTAGCTAAAATCTATATGGACAAGTTAGAAGCACTCGATGAGAATAGGCATTGTTCCCTGCACAATATGGAAAGACATCAGAACAAGACAGCTAGAGCTTTGAACAAAAATGTTCACCTCCACTCTATCTTTCAAGGGGACATGGTGTTGTCCCTAAGAACACCAATGATAAGTTGAAGGAAACAACCCAATTTGAAGCCCAAATGAGGAGGAAATTACATCATTGACAAGGTTTACTACAATGGTTCATACTCCATGGTTACCATGGATGGTGAGCATATAAATCCTACCACTAATGAAAAGTTCCTCAAGCAATACTTTTCATGAGTTTTATGGTCTTGCATGACCTTAAACTGTATGGACCTGCATGACCTTAAACTATATGGTTCTGCATGACCCTAACCTTCATTTTGGTATTGCATGACCTTAAAAAATAGGGTCCTACATGAGCTTAAACTGTTCGGTCCTCCATGACCTTAAACTATCTGGTACCTCATGACATTAAATTATATCGCATCCCGCATGACATTAAACTATATACTATCCCACATGACATTAAACTTTAGTTCATCCTACAAGACGTTAAACTTTTTGTCATCCTGCTATATGTCAAACTGCATCTCAAGAACTGTGTATGGCTTGATTCTCATCCTCATGGGATATGTAGGAACGCTTAGACACCTCATCCTAAGTCTATCCCCATGCTCTTCTTATTTGAATACCCACCATGGGTGTAGTTCCCTTGGAGTTTCTCATGTGACATATCCTAATCTTCTTTGGCCCCACTCACGGAAAGATTATTAAGGTCTCTCCATGTTCCCCTCCTTGTTCTTCTAATCCTCACACATCCTTACCGAATGACGTTAAATTGCATGGACCTTTCATAACGACGAATGGATTAATTCCCATCCTCATGGGATATGTAGGAGTGCCACAAAATTTATTCCGTAGGCCCAGCCCCAAACTCCAAGGTCTCCCCTTGAGACTTGTCCTATATATGCATATTCATTCTCTACTCATCCCCTCAATTTGGGTACCCATCACTCTTCTACATCTGAAGGGACCTTCAAATTTCATGGATCCTTTTCCCAAGAAATCTCCAACCATTACAGGCCAACATCTTATAGGTTTTCAAAGAAAAAATTGATAGAAGTCCCTCATTGCGAATATAATCATCGATTGACAATCATTTATCGTTCCCATTTATGAACACAAGATATGTATGTTTTGTTTCGAATCTGTTAAAAAAATATCCTTTTTCATTGTCACCACCCTCATATTTCCCAAACATTGAGTGTAGTGGTTCATTCTACCCCTCTATCTCTCCAAGCATTGGTCTGCCACATGCAGTTGTGTGATTCTAGCTGTCATACCCTTATGATGGGGAGAGACTCATCCGACTCCTTGTTTCCCACACATAGCATTGCTCACATGGGCTTAGGATCTATGATAAGGTCATGCCCACATGAGAGGCGATATGGCTACAGTTGGCCAGGACACCCCGCCTCTGGTCCCTCGACCCTTTCAGCCCCCTGGCACAAGTTCTCATTAGGGATCGTGTAGTTTTGTATGGAATAAAAAGCTAATTCATGTTGGGCTATTTTTCCACACCACACATATCCCCTTGAGACATCCCCCATTAATTTATCATCCTTTCTGCAAGTGCATGACTCATCTTGCTTTACTAGCCACACCATTTGGGTTTAAATCATCTTCTCTATCCAAAAGGACCCTCGAATTGCATGGGTGATCAGGCCAAGGGATCTCCTACCATTATAGGTTGACATCCTCGAGGCTTTCGAACAAAAAATTGATACAAGTACCATGTTGAAAATATGGTCAATAGTCGACACTTAATTTTTTCCCCAAACCCCGATCACACAAATATAGATACTGTGTTGCGAACATGGTCAACAGTTATCCTCTATCATCATTGTTGTTGTGTGGTTTTCCACAGGCACAATGATTCACCATCTTTTCTCAGCTTCCCAACCAGGCATCTACGATCCGAGACCTAGGACCTTAAACTAATAGCACCATCGTCTTTGCTACATGTTGATAAACAGCACAACTCAATAACTATGTATGGCTTCATTACCATCCACATGGGATACAAGAGACCGCCTAAACATCTAGTCTTAGGGTCCATCCAAATCTCTTAGAAAACCTCTTATCATCTTGGCCCCTTAGCCTGTGTCCTTCATAGGGAGGGGTACGCAGTGTGGTGTGGACTCACGTCCTCATTCACATCGGGTTTGTAACAACCACACCTCATTCCTATCTCTCCTGATCACCCTTTGCTCCCATTCCCTACACTCATCTTCGGTGTTTCTTCAGTGTGCTCAGGAGTACTATGGTTTAGAGTCTAGAGTGTCAGATTCTACTTGGACATTATTTCACGCATTTTTTAGGATTCATGTTCCCCCTCATTTGGGATTTCATTATCATTCACATTTGAAGGAACCCCTAGATAGCCTGGATTCTCATAGAAAGGTCTCTCCTACCATTACAGGACAACATCCCCAAGGGTTTTCAACAAAATATTGATACAAGTCCCACGTTGCGAATACGGTTAGCAGTTGATGCTCATTTTTTGTTCCCATTTCGGGTCACATGATATGGATTCTATGTTTCAAACACGCTCAATAGTTATCCCCTATCGTCATTCCAACCCCATCAAGCATTAAATGTCAGTTACATGATTCACATAATCTTCCATCCCATCATGTGAAGGAGGAATTTTGACACTCATGGTACTATCCCTCAGTGCACATTTGCACGTTAGGAATATAAAGTCATGATAAGGCTTTATTTGGGGTTCCACACCGAATTTCCCTTTACATGTATCCCATGTCTTTCAAATACCAATTCCACCCTTTTTCCCACACTAATTTTGACTCTTATGGGCATAGGGACCAGATCAATGTATTCTCTCTCTTGGAAGAGTGTCACTTCATCATGTTCCGAGCTCCAAGACCTTAAAATGATATCTCCTTATACATTATCTTCTATAACTATGTATAGCTTGATTATAATCCTTATGGGATATATAGGAACGCCTAGACATTTAGTCTTTGGGCCCAGCTAAAATTTCAATAATTATCACTTTTGTTCAGCATTTTAGGCCCCGACCTGTATAGGATTGTGTGGTGTGGCATGTGTGGACTTATTTCTCCATTTACGCAAGGTTTTCTATAGCTTCACCATAAACTTTCCTTCTGAGATCTAGTCTCTCCTTCCCAATATTTCCTATCTTTTTCCAGACCCTCAGCCTGAGGTTTCATTCCAGGAATCGCGCGCAGTGTTGTGGACCTCATCCTAATTCACGTCGGGTTTGCTTTATCATGTCGTGCACATCCCATATTGAACCACATCTCCCCCGTGTCTAAGAAATATGATTTTAAACTATGCTGATATTAGTCCCACATGAAATTAAACTGTTGTGTCTTTACTGAATGATGTTAAAATGTATGGTTAGTCCTACCTCACGACCTTAAAATGTGACATTATCGTCTTGGCCTCATGAAGAAAAACAATGAATCATCATGGTGTCCTCACCTGATGGACCATCATGTTTTGTATCAGTCACCCACCATACCATTTGTCAATGCATTTATATGGCTTGACTCTTGTGGAGACACTGGGACTCTCCATCTGAGGCCCATCGCATCACCAAAAAAACACACACAACATGAACAAACAAGATCTTTCAAATGTCGCTTCTTTAGATGTGAGGGCTAGACCCGCACGACCTTATTATCCCTAACTCTGGTATCTTATGATGAAACCCTCAGAACTAAATATGGGTTGATACCCATCTTCATGGTGTATGTTCGAATTCCCAAGCCCTTTGACTCAGGCCCATCCTAAATTTCACTTTTGATTCCATGACATAGAAGTTTCCAGGAGAGAAAATTGCGGTGATACAGACTCCTACTTTCTTTATTCACGTAGGGTTTAGTAATTACTTCTACTTGTGTCTCCCTCCTCTATTTCCATATATGGTCTGAGTTCAATGACCATAAACTAAGACCACATTTCATGGCATCTTTTAGAACTATGTATGTCTTGATTCCCATCCTCATGGGTTACGTAGGAATTACCATGCATCGCGTCTTTGGGTCCAGCCTTGAGAATATAAAATACAGATCACTCTCTTTATCCCGTTGGTCCGAATGATTTTTGGAACATGTGGCGTGATGAGTGCCTCTTGGGTTCTTGTTCACATTAGGGGTTTTCAATTGCCGCATTATGTGCCTCCCATGTCTTTTCCCAATCTAGTCTGATTTCTATGACCCTAAACTAAGATCTCCCAATGGGAACCATGAGTCAGGTTTGGCTACATCGCTTCCCTGTGCAAATCCATGACCATTTCCCTTGGAAAGGTACTTGAATTTTTATATCTGTCATGTCTCATTGGGGTACTCAAATTTAGTGTGGAAAAGAGCCAAAGGTGTTGAGTTTTCACATAAACATCCCCTCATTTCATGTACATGATTCATGATCCCTTTAATATGGATCCCAATCCGCTTACACATCTGAAGGGACCCCCCTTACGGCCTGGCCTCCTGCCACATTGGCTTACCTACCATCTTGGGACAACGTCTCTAAAGACATCAGGTGACATTTAGGACAGGTCCCTTGTTTCGAACATGGTTAGTCGTTGACCCTCATTTGTCTATCCCCATTCCAAGATGAGGCAATATGGAAGCTATATTTTGAACACGGTCAATAGTTCTCCGCTATCATCAGGAAACCATCATTTTGGTCCAGATAGTGAGCATCATGGTTCACATTCTTCCACTTCCTTATGTTTAAGTTGAATTTCATCACACTCACCATTACCCCTTCATGAATCTAGGAGTGTTATGTAGGCAGTTCAGCATTATGAGGATTTCATTCACCTATCATCCTATTACCCCTAATGTGAGCTTCCCGGTAATAAGAAATTCCCATATCTACTCCTTGTTTCCCACATTGATCACGACTCATGTGGGCTTAGTAGTTTTGGTAGGATGTGTACTGGTGCAGCCATGCCACACATTCCATTCCTCATCCCGTGTAACGTTAAAATGCATTCTCAGAACAACATTTGTCTTAATTCTCATATTTATGAGATACATAGTGACACCCAGGAATTTCTCCTTGGGGCTAGCCACAGGGTCATTAACCCTTTTGTCCCCTTGGCCAAGATCTTGGTCCGGGAAGTACGACCTTTAAACTATTTGCACAGTCCTCACCGTACGACATTTAAACTATGCGTTTATCATCCTCATTAATATGATATTAAGCTACAGAGCATTCCATGTCCTTACCAGAGATTTACTGTTTGGAAGTATGATTGATCCCCGACCATACAGATACTCCCACCTAATGTTTTTCCACCAAGGTGGTGTGATTTCAAGAGTGTTTGACTCCATTCGAACAACCCATCACTCCACCCTTCACGTTTTGTGTGCCCTTTATTTGGTCCTTCATCCTTTAATATGTATAAAGGAACCCCCTAAAAGTATGGATGCTTGGCCTATGGCTCACTTACTATCATGAGAAATCATTCTGAAATACTAATGGATGACATTTTGAGTCAAGCCTTGTGTTTCGAAAATGGTCAACAATCACCCCTATTTTGTTATCCCCATTTCAGGATCACACAATAGGGATGCTGTAGTTCGATCATGGTCAAAAATTATCCTCCATTGTCACGCAACCCAAACAATGTTTTGAATCTTTGGTGTCATGATTCTCATATTCCACTCACCTATGTTTGTATTAATTCTAATACCCCAAGAATTACCCTGATCATGCACTAGAGCACGTTGGGAGGTTGGAACGTCGATTATTCTAAGATCTTCATTCTCTAATCAGGACTCTCCCTTTTTTTCTAGAAATGTGGATTAGTTGTTCAAACCCCTGATGCCCAAATCTAGGTTTGCAATATTATATTCAAATGGAATATCAAGGTAGGTCATCCGTTGTTTCTCACATCGAGCCCGACCCACATGATCTTAGAGACTGATTACTGGATGTTCCATGAATGTAATAGAAATTCAATAGACCAAAAAATGAATAATAGAACTCATTCATGCATCTAGCATAAATAATCAAATCATTAATGTATGTTCAAAAGTTACATGCATAACAGTAACCAATGATCGACCCCTCCTATATACGGATTGACCTCATCAAAAGAGAATTTCAGCTCTGCCACCCTCTGGCTCATGGCGTCCCGGATCCACTGTCACATGTTCTATTCATTCTCCTCCATAGAAATTGGGTGAAGTTCGTCAGTCTAAATCTGGGTGCGCTCAACATCGCTCCGGACGATATCCATATTTACGGAGGCTTGCTTCATCTACTCTTCGACCGCAACTAGTAGGACCTTAATCCATGATATAATCTCTGATTGGAATTGAAGAAAGAAGAATACTCATCTGCCTAGATGTGTATCCGGTGAATCACATTTTCAGCCTTCTGGAGCCTCTTGATTTTCACCTCTTTTCTCTGTTGGCAACCCACGCCAAGGCTATGATCATACTCCAAAATATTTTCTTCCATGAGATATCGGATGAGTATGTGGGGAATCTGTTCATCCAATCCACCAACGGACAATTCAAATAGTCGCGAACGAATTCTCTTCATTTGGTCATTGAATTTTGCATTTGGGGATTCAATAATGAAGTGCTTTATTAGCTTCCAAGACTGAAAATAGACTCTTTTTCTATCCTCTTCATCAGAGGTTGTCTCGTCCCAGTCTGCGGGGTTGGTAGGCTCATACACGGGGAACACCCCCAATAAATCATCAGAAGGGTCCGTTCTGGTGTCTAATCAGGTATGGTAGGATTCATTCTATCTGATCGATCATCATCATTGTATACTGCCTAAATAATCTCGGTCTCTTTCCTACTAAAGGTCCCACCAGTGATTGGGAGCACCACAACTTAGCCAGTTTGGGTGTCCGCTTCCACAACCACTGGCATGCCCCTGGGAAGGGCACTGTCGAGTGTACCAACCAACCATTCCAAGGAAAAACACACCATTTGATGAACTATGCATACAAAGAAGTGAACAAATGTCAGTTAACCTGATCAATGGATGGAAGACATGAATTATGTAAAGGGGACTTACACAGATCAAATTATCGATCTCTCTCCAATGTTATTGCTATCAGGACCCCAAGGCATGGCCCTCCGTATATTTTTTGAATTTTTGAAAAATACGAAGGATCCACCTCTGTTGTCCTGGCCCCACCAGACATAGTAAACACCATAACAAAAACTGTAGATCCCGAAGGCCCCGCATCTGCGTCTATTGAGGGTTGATAACATGTTTTGCGTATGAGGGCCTTCTACAAAATTCAAATGTTAGGGAGGGGTCCAAAGTATCCTGGAAGCAAATCCCGGTGAAGAGATACAGGGTTTTACCTCGAGAGACTCCACAAAATATTCATGTTATGGGTCCAAATCACCAACTTCACCCTCCTACAAAGGGATCCCTCTACCAACCTCCTTCCCCAAAAAGGATTCGTCTGATTCTTTTGGCAGAGGAATGTACTTCTGCAGTTCAATAGATGACAATTTTGGAGGGGTTTTTTGATCCAGAAACACCTTTACCCGATCTTTCATCGGATGAGGAGCACCCTGGGAGTGTAGAAAGTCCTCCATCTCAGTCAGGTATTGCTCCCCCTCTGCTTGGGACACCACAAAGATGACCCTGATAGGGACTATCCCAGGAAATTCAATGCCTATATGGTTCAGGTGTTGCCACATCTCGGAAGGGATGATAAATTTTTTGTTGAAATCCCATATATCCAAAGCCTCTGGCATGATAAGGTTCTCTGACCTGTATATAAGGCGCAACCACTTTCCCGGATCCTAGGTGGATATCCTGCGGAATCCACTTAGTGGCCTCCCCTCTGGATGGCTTTTCTCCTCTAGGACTGCCAGGTCTGCTACCGCCGCTAGATCTGCTACCACCACCCCTTCGACTTGTGTGGGCCTCGCCTCCACCATAGCTCCACCACCCCAAGATTTCTTCACCGCCTTCCCGTCCCGACCTTGAGGTTGGGGAGGCACCCCATCACAGGCCCAAATTGATGGTTGCTTCAGCATCTCCCTAGGGTAGGTCACCTCACATATCTTTCCATACTCCTTCACCAGTCCAACGATGGTCCTGGGTGGAGGCAGCTTGTTCAGCATCTTCCCATCATCTCATGTGAACATGAGACACATTAGCCTCATTACATACGGGTGATCCTAGTGGGGTAGCCCCAAGTAGACCCATGAGGTCAACCACTGCATACACCTAAATTGCATTGAAAATTGGTGAATGGTGTACGGCTCACAAAGGGACTCGCAGTCCACCCGCACCACCAGAACTCCACCTCGAAAGGCTAAGAGGTAGGACTGATGATATTATGTTCCCTAGACATCATCAGTGAATACACCCGTTGGAAATGAGAATGAGTGAAAATTGAACTCCTCTACCTCCCAGACCCAGTTTAGTACTGTCTGCACAATCATCTTGGTGAGAAATTTCCCTAAAACATTCAGAATGGACGAGAGGAAGTTTGATCATGTAGGGGATATGGGGTTCAGATATTCACAGATCTCCCTGGAATGCGCCCTTATCCAAAAATACAGGAGGTGGAATGACCCTCATATTCTCATTGGATTCCTCTCCTCACTGATATGACACAACCTATTGGCGAGCATTGGGATCCCGAGGATGACCCTCCATCTTTTCTCCAACATGGATTCCATGATAAATGTGCTCGGTCGCACGCCCATGTTTGTGTCTCTCACCGGAAAGATCTAACCGCAAATGAGTGCCACAATGAAGGAAATCAACCTAACTACCGGTTATATATCGGTACTAACGTTGAATCCCCACATCTTACACTAGCTATCCTACAAAATCATCCATTGTGAGTTCTCATTGCCTCGTTGATCCCCCTTTAGGCATGTACGAGGCCTCATAGTGAACTACCTATTTTACAGGATGTTCAAGAACTGCTTGAACTACATTTTGAAGTGGGCGCCCCCCACCGACAGTTTTCCATCTCCTGACACTAGGTTCATCAATGCCATCGCCAGTGGTGGAATCTTCCCTAGATCCTCCCACGCACCCACAACGTGGAGGAACTCATCATACATTTTCGCCAGTATTGGGACCCCTGAGATCTGATGCATGTCCAATAAACATATTCCAACCTCCCCATGGTGAAAATGGAAGGTATTGGTTCTCGATGACCATCTGATCAGCAACACAACATTAGCTGCTTCGGCTGATACATATGGAATTGGGAGACCCAAGCCGGCTCATACATGCCCACTCTTGTCAGCTCTGACCCAAATTCCTCGCATGAGGCACCTACCTAGTGGGCCGAGGCCAAGTTGTCTGTGATGTTGCGACCCTGGAATAGATCCCACTCATCGGGCCACCCCTTTTTCGGGTTCCTCATTACTGTCTTCAGGAGAGTATGATAAAGTACGGGAGATTTCTATGGCTACAGTTCCTTCCCAATAATGTTGTTCAAGTGATTTTATAGACATTCAGCACTTATAGGCATGAATTCCTCCTGGGCATGGTTGTCAGCTGCCCTGAACCACTGGCGCTGGAACAATGTGCTCCTGAACTAGTAAGTAGGCTCATCCCTACTCACATCAGTGATGAAAACATCATCCCTCAGTCCAAATACATATAAAGGAAGACTCTTACAAGGAGATAATTCTTTTTTCATTCTAATAGTAGCTCCATCAAAAAATTATGGTCAGAATGGCTTCGTACGAACTCCCCTATTCCTGAGATATCCCCCATCTCATTCCTCCAGGCAGCATTTACAAGGACCCCCCTACTAGCCTCCTGGTGATCCATTCAATTTTTGAGATTTGGGATTTTTTGGTTTTTCGTTCATGAATCCATTTAGAGAAGCTCGTTCGTGAAGAATGTTTGCAGAACTCGACCCTAGCATTGAAATCGCGGAGCCCTAGCCAATCCTTCAGATGCAAGCCGCATAACACACCTTCACAAAGTCAAAGACTCGTTGTACGCCATAAAGAAAAAATACGGATTCATGAAGAGCAATGTAACACCCCAAGATTTTATGAGATATGTTATTTCTAATTTAATTGATGTCTTCTATTATACACTACACCAATATTAGCTTTTACTATATGCGTCACCGTATTAGCTTGTAGTATATGAAACACTATTCTTGGTTCATGTTACACAAAATTTCAATTTCGTTTGATAGATGTTATTCTATGCAACATTGAGTGTATATATATATATATATATATTCAATGTATAGATGAAATATGGTTGGATTTTGTTATTCAAAACAACAAATGAGTCTTTCACTACACGCAACCCTGACATGGCTTGCTTTAAACGCAATCATGACCTTCCATGATAGCGTGTGTTGTACGCAATATAGAGTTTCACTAATCAATGATATGTTATTAAAATATTATATAAACTAGCCGCTATGAATAGTAATACCAACTTTTTGGAATTTTATAAAATTTATCTCTCAAAATGGACTTCATTTTTGGATTCGGAATACTAAACTTATCCTAGGGTGAAATTTATGTATTTTTCTGAAAAGTTTCAATTTTTGATGAATATGAATACACTGGGTTACTATTTAAAAACCGAATTTTTATTTAAATAATTATTAATTTTACTTAATTTTATTTTCAGTCAAAATTGATACATAATACCTATATAAGTTCAATATAATTAATTTGAGTAATTTTATAAAACTTTTAGATATATAAAAATTTTATTGAACTTTTCACCGTCTTTTACCCACCTCCTAGGATAATTTGAAAATTTACATAAAACTTAATTTTTCCGCTTCTGTTAGTAGAATTTCGAAAATCTGAGAGACACAATTAATATCAAGGAGTAAAATGTGGTTCAATAAGATAAAAATATTTGTCGAATAGTAACTTTTTACTTTTATTTACCACGGTAAAAATTAAATAGGGTAATTAATGGTAAAAATGATATTTTTATTACCCTAACACATGTACTAATTTTATTGGATAATTTTAATTCGACCAAAAACATCATTAGGAATAAAATATTACCCTTTAGGTCCACTTGGATTAGATTAGGACACTTATTATTATTTTATTTAAAAAAGAGTTAAAATAGTTAAAATCAATTTTTAATAACTAAAACATTTTTAATATAGGGTTATAAAGAAGCTAAATTTGACTATAAATATAAATTAGAAAGATAAAATGATTTCACACCTAATGGTATTTTATTTATAATTTTTGGAGATTATATAATTTAATTAATTTATGACACAATGGTGATGCAGTAATTACCTAAATAATGAAATATTAAAATAATTGATATTATAAATACCCAAATAAATATAATTTCAGACTTTTTATAAATTACACTAATTTTATAGGTTAATATGACATTTTATTATTTATTTAAGTAACTTTTTTCCAACTAATCATTCTGTTATGAGTTTTACAAAAATAAATTACCAAATAGTGTCAAAATTGACATAAAATAGTTTTTTTTAAATAATATATTATTAATTGTTATTATATTCCTAAAAATATATGGTTCGGAAAAATGACTTATATAAGGTAATATATATTAATAATGAACAACTTTGGGTTCGTTTAGATTTTTATAGTACGTTTATTAACCATATAGTGTAAGAAAACAAGAAGACATGGTAAAGGTTAAATTATTTAACTTAGAGTTAAATCTAAATGATAAGGCTAAAATAGTTACTTAAACTTGTTTAAAAACTATTGGTTGAGCGGATTTCGACCCATCCCAACTTTGGATTCTAAATATATCAATTTGGAACTATTATAAACCAAATATGATATTATTATAAAATATTATTTTATGTTTTTCCAAAGGTGCTCCTCTCCTCCCTTATAAAAAGCGCACCACTTCTCTCTTATCTTCACACCATTTTTATCCTTGAATCTCGACAAAACCCTGCCCATTTATCATCTCCACTACCCTATCAACATTCTGGAGTTTCGGGTCTTCTCAATAGAACAACTCTACTTCCCTATGAAGAAGTTTAAAGGAGGTGCGTCGAGGAAGAGGTAATCTCTTCTACCGACTCTTTCATGTTTCATTCTTCTTCTACTTCCTATTTTTTAGTTGTTTCATTATAAATTAATAACATAAGAATCAAATATATACTGATATGTTATTATAAATATGAAATATCCCTATTTCACATTCTATCCATCCTATGGAAAATGAAATCCCCACGCGTGCATACGTACGTAATACCGTCTCCATGCCGTGGTGTAATCTGTTTTCGACCACCACCTTACATGGATGGGTATAATGGTGTAAATAAATAACTATATATTATTATTTTAAAGTGATATTTATTCTTAAATATTATACATACACTTCAATACAATTCCACGATAATGGGAATGGTATCATCGCTCGTGCGTACGTACGGACTACGGTCTCCACGACGCGATGAGATTCATTCTCCATGTTAACCATTCATGAATGATTATAAAGTTTATATAACAAGTAATAATGAAATATATGTCATAATAATGATACTATATTTATATATATATATATATATATATATATATATATATATATTTCATCTACTTAATTCCATTCAATTCAATAAGGAAACGAAAACAGTGTTAATGCGTACGTACAGCCTACCGTCCCCATGAACGGTGTATTTCATTACATTTATCGATCAATCATATATACATGTATATGAGGAATATATATTATATATAAATCATGTTTTACATTCTGGAATTATGTAAATCAGGATATAAGTAATAATATAAAGAACAAGAAGTCCAAACACGTACAATAAATGAAACGATTTTACCCAAATCACTGCTTTTACATCGAATTTACAAAAGAACAGGTAATATAAAGTCATAAGTAAACCATATATGATATCATAACAATAAATATTATTCTGTAATAAGTCAATGAAATTATTTAAATCATTTTACATGAGGTTCGGATACGTACAAAGCATATCAGACCTAAGGTAAAAGATAACTATTCCAATCTCGCTCTTATCCGAGATTGTTTATTCTTTAGTATTTATTGGGGTTTTTGTTATCATCCATTTCCATATTTTATAAAAATGTTTTCATGTATGTTTAATGGCCTTATTACCAATTTTTTAATTTTTCCAAATTTTATGAAAGGTATCATACTTTTTTTACAACACGAGGAAATTTTTGTCTTTTCTGAAAAAAGTACGAGGAGAATGTTGTTTTTAACTCATACGGTGTGAACGGATTTTTACGGTTCCATAACACCTCATTTTCAAGAAGCATACTCTACAGGATTTCATGATTATTTTCAACAAAATCCATTTCTTTTAAAACTTCAAGGCATTTTGTGAAATGAAAATGACTTTGAAGAAGAAAAGATATTTTCCTCAAGAATTCATTTCATGTGTTTCGTCAAAATTATTTTACATCTCAGATAAAATTATTTCATATGTGTATGTTTCAAGTATAATGTTTCTATGATTTACATTTTTTCAATTTTCTTATGATGAAATTATATCCATTTGTTTTATATGGATTATGTTATGATGGGATGATGATTATGAAACCCATTTTATTCTTTAGGTTATGATGAATGATTTAAGTTTATATTATGGAACACGTAAGAATGATTTCATTATGAGATGGGTGGGACCTATATCTCCCTCCAATGCATTGGGTAATGATTTATATCTCATTATATAGACACGGATGGAATGGTATGTTAATCTGGTTCAGTAATACAGGACTGGAACGAGGAGTGAACTCGATTCAGAAAGGGACATTGTCCACTAAGATGGTCATGGCATCAATGCCTTGGTACTATGGAAATCATATCATGTGATTAATGGTTTCCACAATAACATGTTTTTTTCTCATGCTATTTTATCATGATTGATGTTCCTTTATGATATATGCCTCACATACTTCCATGATTTATGTCTTTGCTCAAGATTTTGATGTTTAGATTTTATGTTCATGTTTTTGCATTAAAATGATTTTGGATTGTTCAATGTTATCTGTGTTTACCCTTACTGATCATTTGAGCTCACCCTTTCTATGTTTTCTTTTCCTCAGGATATAATGAAAGGTTTTAGGTAAGAAAAAAAGGGGAAGATCTTTATGGGAGATGTTGAAGATCTTTCACCACGATTAGAAGATTATGTTCTGAGTTTCCAAAGACACTAAACTATTACGGTCCTTGAGTGTTGGTTTTTTTATGTATTAATTATTTCACAAAAGTAATGTAATGTCCATGTACTTCATGCTTTGGTTCTTTACAAGAATTCACAGAGTACGTAGAGAATCGCAAATCCAGAGCGTTAAATTCCAAAATGCAGAGATGAGAATGGATAAAAGAGAGTCAATACTTCCATATTTATATGTGAGGACCCATGGGGATTTGTAGAGCGTCTAACCATAGAGAGCTTCATGGCGTTCTTATCATGCACGTCACCTCTTCGCCTCGCGAGCCTCCTTCATGAGTCTTCTTCACGATTGACCAGGGAATATTGGCAATTGAACCTCAGACTTCGACCCTCATTTTCTCCTCAACTCCAATTCAGAGTGGGAAATTTGTTGGTGCCAAAATTTGGGAAATGAAGAAGAAAACGTGAGGACCATGGGGCAGCCTCGTGAAGCTTGCTCGTGGAGCCTCGCAGCATTGCGACTGGCATGAAACTCCCCCTATGCAAAGCCGCCACAGAGAAAGGAGGCGTCAGGCTCCGCGAATCAGATTGATATTTAAAAAGTCGCCGCAAATCAAGGAGGCGGGAGGCTCCACAAACATGATTGATGTTTGTGAAGCCGCTATTGAGAAAGCAGGGAGAAGGCTCCATAGTTACAACAAAATTCAACATGTCTTTATGTCCGATGATTTCCATTTCAGGGCACCTCTTTCCATTAAATATTGGACTCCCATAGAGCCTAATGGACAGATATCCCAACATTTCTCCTTCTTAGCTATCAAATCATGAAGCAAATTTTTCTCTGTGAACCATGAACTCCTCATGGTACTTTAGAATCATGAAGTACCTTTCCCTTTTCTTGAATTCAACCCTTCTTCATAGAGGTATGCCCTTCATGGAACCCATATCCCCCCACAAAGGAAATGGATCCCCAAGGGGACTCGGGTGTCCACAAAGAACTTATGCTTCACGAACTACCCTCCTTGCAAATGTGACCCACATGATAAGGCAGGATCACTGTGATTTGCAATGCACATTTCTTCGCAATGCTACGCTTCGCAGGGCACCCTTTCTTCGCAAAGCACTAATATGCGAATTCCTTTCCACTTCATAAAGCCCCTTCCTTATGCACCTATTCCCTATGCCTAGTCTAGGCAACTTCACTTTGCGAAGAACACCCCTTCGTGAAGCCCCTCCACTACATGGAGCATAAGAGCTTCTTGAGGCTTCTACCCGTGATCCCCTTTTATCTAGAACGCCTCTTCCCATGAGTCCCTCCATGTTTGCACGAAGTGATTTCAATGTCCCTTGGGTGGAACTTCCTTTTGCGTTGCATAGAAATATGCTTCTCTTCATTGGAACGCTAACAGATATTTCTTCTTCGCATATCCATGCTTACGTGGACCCCTCAATAGATCACTCCATAACATCCCAACACCATGAAATTTTTGATTCCTTCCCTTTTGTGAGGGTGGGTGGGTATCCGTTATGTATGTCCAAGGGGTGAGGAGTGAACCCACCTCGTCTAAGATGCATCAAGTTAAACTGAAAAACACCATCATCATCATCACATGAAGTTAAACTGTGACCTCTCCCCATGCATCGCACATGGGGTTCCCCCCCTTGGACATTCTGCACGCCAACTGGTCTCCACGGGAGGGAAATCTTCCTCACATGGAATGTGATCCACTTTTCTTGAGAGGAATCTGTCTGGGGGAATGGGAAACCATCTTGGTGTAAGCCCATATCCTTTCTTGCAGGAGGTAGCATCCCTGATCCCCTTATCTTTTTTCCTTTCCAAATACTTAAAGGCGAGAGGGGCACATGGGCCTTCATTATCCCATCCCTCTCCCTCTGGTCTTTGTTTCCACTTGAGCCTCCATCATAGAGAAAGTCCTAGTCTCAATCTCCATGGGCAGCTAATCACGTGTAATCCCCTGGATCCTCTTTGGGCCGCTAACCACGTGTAAGCCCTGTTACACTTCCCACAGACACCCCTTTTCGTGATGTGATCATCAGCTCTTTGTGGCCTCTTGTTTCTCACACCGAGAATGACTCGCATGGTCCTAGAGTAAGCATCGACCATCAAATCCTCTCTAGGAAGCCTAAAGTGTTTGCCTCAAACCATTCTAAACTATGTGTACTTTGATCATTTCAAAGGAAGGGTACGTAGGAAGCCTCCCTAAGGTTCAATCCCAACCACCCTTGGTTCCTCCCCCCTTAATGTCAGTTCACCAAACTTTCCTGAACTACGTGGACTTTGATCCTTTCCATGGTAGGTTACGTAGGAAGCGTCCCTGAGGTTCAATCCCAACCACCATTGGTTCCGGCCCCCTTCATGTCGTTTCACCAAACATCCCTGAACTATGTGGACTTTGATCCTTTCCATGGAAGGGTACGTAGGAAGCCTCTCTGAGTTTGAGACCCAACCACCATTGGTTCCGACCCACATTGACATTGTATCACCAAACTTTCTTGAACTACGTGGTCTTTGATCCTTGTTATGGAAGGTTACGTAGGACGCCTCCCAGATGATCAATCCCAACACCCATTGGTCCGGACTACTTCATGTAAATCCACCCCCATCCTGCATGTCATTATACTGTATGACCCTTTTCCCCCTAATGACACAAAACTGTAACCCCATCCAGTGGTAAGACATTGCGCCCCAATTCAAAGGTAAGCCATTGGTGTCCCCAATCGACGGTAAGCCATTGTCAGATTAACTAAGTAGGTTTGATCATTGCCAATACAAGGTACGTAGGAAGCCTCCATGTGGTCGAACCCAAAATACTGGTAAACGGTGGTGTCCACCATGCTGGGACCCATGGTGTCCACACTATGGGACCCATGTCCTTGGTCCGCCCCAGCAGCGATAGACCATCCTCGGGCTGCTTACCATGTGTAATCCCCAGTATATCATCGGTCGTTGTCCTCTAAGAACACCCCAATTCTATGCCCCATTCTGAACTACGTGGACTTTGATCCCTGTCAAGGCAAGGTACATAGGAATCCTCCATGGGGTTCAATCCCATAACCCATGTCTCATCCTGGTTTTTCCCTCAAGATTACATCTTCCAGGGAGACCATTCCCCAAACTAGAGGGTTTATTTCCTTTATATCCCATCCATGCATCCTTTCTTACGGGTCGCCTCATCAGGTGTCCCATCACTCACCGAACAACACGTACATTGATTCCCCTCCAAAGGGAAATATATGAAGACTCTTCTAGGCTCAAGCCCAATACTACCATTAACATCATGATGGTTCCATAACATTCTCCCAAAAGTTTAGTCAAATCTCCATCATCCATCCTGACTCCCACCCGGGCCGCCACATCCCGGTATGATCATAGAATATCATTTCCTCACTGCTCCTAGCAATAATCTGGTAACTAACCACTTTTTATCCCTAGTATTAGTTCTCCAAAATGCATCACACCGATCCGATCCACTCCTATCAGTGTTTTGATTAGTCTGATCCATCTCTGTTAGATGTTAAACTCGTGTTATACCTCGTGTTAAAAATGGGAAGCTGAGGAAAACCTCAAACACATGCCAATGGAATATAATTCCCCACACTAGACGTGGGATTCCAAGGTCTTGCACACCCTCGAGAAGCCCTATAATAATAGGAAGAATACCAGACACACCAGCTCTCCAGTATCCAGACATGCCAGTGATGTCCAGCGTGACTACTCCCCAGACCGAAGGTTGCTACCCTGACTGGACCCTTTAGAATGTCCCGATAGAAGTAGTGTAATTAACTGGCATCCATGAAGATATGGAACTAAGAAGAGTTTCATGAACAATGTCTTATGTCTATGAGGGAGACCCATACTAGTTGATGAGTTCCCATGAGGAATCCACGGAAGGAGGAACCGACATCCCATCATCCCATTTTGATCAAGGAGAAAACATCCATGAATTAGAGATGGATATCACCCGCCTTTGGAAAGTGGGAATGTAGGGAAACAGTCAGTGCTTCCTTGAGAGATGGATGTGCACCCCAATGAAAGCATCAGAAACAAAATTTCCAACCATTTAGTGGCTTGACTATTTTTTTTCTTACCTCATGATTGTAACATTAAATGCAGTATAGAGATGAACCGCATTAATCTCATGCAACACATTTGGATCCTCCATCAATTTAATATAAGCTTCAGATTGGGCTATTGGAATGATGGTGAGGAACATCTGAAGAAGGGTTACAGTGACATCCATCATGGATGAGAAGCTTGGACGACCACATTGGAGAAATCGAATTGGGGACGAAGAATTCCAGAGGCTTCACGAATCACAGATTCTCCTTACACAACTGCGATGTCTCCAACAAAATCCGAGGTAGGCGGATTATTTTTAATAAATATTATCTTCGATTAATTGTATAATCATTAACTTGTTATAATGCTAATGTGGAGGGAGCGAGCCAAATGAACATGGCCCAGACCCTCCACTGCTTTGTTCTTGTTGCGTTCTTCGGGGGTGGATTTCTCAATTAGAAGGAGACAAATATCAGACGGTCATGCTGTGATGATGGCATTCCAAGAGACCTATAGAAGCAGACAAGAGTGAAAACGGAGCTCTAAAGAATCGCTGGAGACTTACGGAAGAAGCATCGGTGAGGAACTGGCACTGTGGCCGACAACCGCCAGCCATGGTGGATTAGCGGCACCGCTCAGTTCCACGATGGACGGATGGGAAGCCAACTCAGGGCCGGATGCGGAGGTGGGAGGCAGCGCATCGTTGCATTCCACTTTGAGGAGGTTGAAGCTTCGAAGCCACGGTGAAGGTGGGGACCCATTGCCTTTGGGTCCCACGGGTGAGGAGGCAGCACCACCTGACACAACCATTGAAAGAGCCGAAAGGCTCTTTGAGCTGTTCCGGAGGTGGACCCTGTGACTCCCACATGGGTCGCGTCAGCCAGCGGGACGATCTGCCGTGAACCAGGCCAGCAAGGGCGGGCTGGGCTGGTCGGCGACCCAACAAGCCGATCCCACCATGGTCCAGCCCAACTAGGCTGGGTCGGACCCCAGACCCCCCTTGGGTCCTAATATGCTCAAAAGGCTGTATCATTCTAACCAAATGCCCGTTTGATGAACCATATGTGGTAATGGGATCCTTAGAGTGAGAAATTCCTTTTGAGATAATCTATAAGGGTTTTGGAGAAAATTGGATTACAGACGGGTTGGATTGACCCCGAATCCAACCAGGCCCTCGACACTAAAATGCCAATAACATAAAGACCTGGCATCTGGTTGATGCGCCATCTATTGTGTTGGAACCCTTATAACATGATAGATATTTGGGTAAATTCTCTGTAAGACTTCATGCATATTGAAAAAAGACTGATGGATTGAGGAACCGTTTCTCCTAGAATAATGTGTCCGATGAGAGAGAATATAGTTGTTGTTTTTGAGATGGAGGTTGGTGAAAAATCATACGGAGGTTAGTACCTATCGATCCTGGGCGGGTCTGATCATATGTGGGTCTTTTAGGGGGTTAGTACCTATAGATCCTATGTGGGTCAGACTCTGTATGGTCATAAACAACACCTCTTGATAGAATATGATGATTATGATTCATGACTAATCCTATGTAATTTTGTACTTCAGTTACACTAGGATTTAGTTGAGTCATTTCATTGTGCTTTGTGTTTGAGATCATGCTTTGTGGTTTTCCTTTTCAAATTCTGAGAGACCATTGGGGGTCTTAGGGTTCCTACTGTGTATTTTTATACTCACCCATGCACATGCTTCGTCTGCACCTTATTGTGTCTTGTGCAGATGACGAGCAGTCTTGACTGAGTCACAGGGAGCTTGGACCTGATGGTGGACGGTGGTGTAGGTTGACGTGGAGATCTGTGGAGAAGATATGTTCCTTCCATTCATATAGGATCCTTAGTGGATGATCTCAGGAGATGTTTTCTGATTTTAGCTGTAGTTGTATCCTTTCAGTTGGGCTTGTATTCCGACCCCTATAAATTTAGTACAAGCCATTAATACATCAGTTTTTATTCAAGGTTACATCATGTTGTGTTCTTGGACTTTTTTTGTACGGGTTTAAAGGCAATGACTTCCCCTTTTATGGATACACCTTTATGGTGGTAGTCTTTAACCCCTATCCTGTGGAAGGTGAGATTGGGGTAATCACGGCTCAGGACCCGGGGGATTGGTCGTGATAGGGTCATATGGGTACATGTCCCAACACATGGAATTTTCAAATAGAAGGTGTAACATAATAAAGAAACAAGAAGAAAGAGGGGAAATGGAAAACTCTTATTAAATTTCGGCATGGTAACAGGTGTTCATGGGAGGAATTAATGAGAGAGAAAGAGGTATCTAATAATTAAACAATAAATAGGGATATATGGGGGAGGTGCAAAATCAACCCAATCATTTGTATTTTATAATAAAATTCCGTATTAAAATAATTAAACATAGGAAAAAATGAGAAAGCAAGAAATCCATTACTTAGAACTGTGATCCCAAAGGATTGGGAATGGCTTCTTGGGAGTTTGGGGAACCTTGGAGGACACTAGGTAGTATGGGGAAGAGGTTGGCCGATCTCCAAATGGTTTTGTTGTGGAGTAATGTAATACTGGGTGGGTTTATACGGGGAAGGAGAGGGAATTATTTATTATTCAGGTTTTGGACACTACACATTAAACTAATCAAAACCACAAAACATGCCATGGTTTTTTCTCATGGTTTTATTAAAAGGGGAGTGGTAAAAAATATTTTATAATACCAAGGCCCAAACATATAAATATATTATGCTTGATTATGTGGTGGTGAGTCACACTCTCAACGAAATCATTTTGAATTGTTCAAATATTTTATAAGTCTTGGAGGGTCCAATAATGAATTATAAAATTAATCAATCAAATGTAAAATAATATTATTTTAAAGGTAAAAAATATGTTATCCGAATAGATATTTTATAATATTTTTTTAGACCACTATTGGTTCATTATAATTTCATAGAACAAATTATATAATTATACGGTATTTAAATTTTACCCAAAAAATTCGATTATCTCAGAAAATTATGAAAAATTCACCTGTGGATAATTTCGTAGTCTAGATTACAAAAACAATATGCATTTTTTCTAAATAATTTTCTAAAAATGTGAATTTTCACTTTTATAATAAAAACCACCATTTATTGAAAATTGGTGTGTTTTGACAAAAATAGTTTCCAAACCATAACACCAGTTACATTGTCCTTCATAAAAATGATATGATCATTTATATTTAATAAAAATTATGTAATAAAAATATTTCATTAAAATATTATTTATTCCATGAATTCATTAATTCATCCAAATAAATTCTTTTATTTAAAATACAAATTTAGTTTTGTCGTATAAAAATATAATTTTTATTAAACAATGTACTTAATAATTTATCGAGTAAACACAATATGGAATAGATATGATCATCTTATATAATTAAAAAGTGTGTTCTTATAAATCTATTATAATAAAATAATTTATAAAACTATATGTATTATATAATCATTTATATATTTCTAAAAAGATCCATTTTACCTCAAAAATCAATTTACATAATTCAGTATATTTTTATGAAAAACTAATCTCCTAAAAGAATTGATGGAATTAGAATTTTTTTATAAAAGGTATTAAACAATAAAAAAATAATACCTTGTTACATAACCCCTTATACCACCCTCATAAACCCTAAGGGTAAGGTGCACGATGTAGCATACTCTATGGGTGGCTCAGATAATATCCCTCAGGTGGAAATTTCTATTAACATTCACCTCTCCCATTGGTTATTCTGTTCAGGCTTAACGTGTTGATTATAGTCTTGTGCTTGGTCAATAGTGAATCCCAGTGATGCTACCTCCTTTCTGAGATCCGAAAAATGAGCTCTATATGGCCCAATTCTATTGGATGAGGGAATCCTCTACATTGTCTGTGTGGAAAGTATTATTTTTAAAAACCATAAATTTATATCAGTCATGTGATCATTGTTCAACAACTAAATTATCAACAGTAATGATACATAGCTATCATTTAAACCTAATAATAAAAAACAAGTACATGTGTTTTCTAAAATAAATAAAAATAAAAATAAATGTATTCATAAAATATTGGTTTGTTACACCAATACCCCCAACGAAATATATTCATAGACTACAAATTGGATATGAGGAATGTAAATTCCCACATGAGGAATTGGTGATATTTTCAATCAATGTATTTAATGACGGTTTGGCCTATATGGTGACATTTGGTATTCTTCATAAATCCATATAAATATGTGAGTTATAAAAGGGTTCATTCCCCGACTACTCAATTATCCATATCTCTCTCATGCTAATTCCACTGTGTAACCCCTTCACCAGTTGTTCCCACAAGAACCTACCATGATAATTATCCAGGTTGTAGTTTTTGATATATAAAAATTATAAGAAATTTTGTTCCTAGGTTCCCAATTGAATCAACAATATACATTTTTTTGGTAATAGAATTGAACATTGGTTGTGGGGATTCATGAATGTCTTGAGGGATTGGTCAGATCTGTTGGTTTCACTGCATATTCCTTTCATTATTTTGCGGCTCGCATTTCCATGTAGTGGAAACATGATCCCGAGTCTTATGAGGGGTCATGTAGATACATGATTCATTATTTGTTTATTCAATCTAGGAGATCTTCAAGAATATGGAAATGTGAAGTACGTTTTTGTAATATCTCATTCCTTTGATGATTAATTTGTTGAGTATGATGTTTCCACATTTTTATTCCTTTCATTTTAAAGGATTTGATTTTATATATATGACATACAACACTTAATTTTTTTTAGATAACTTCGGGTTCTCATCATTCATCCCTCAATACATCAAAGTGGAAGTCAATAGAAATGATATCCCATCACAATTCTATTTTGGATATAATGGATCCTACATGTCTTTATGTTGTCACATAATTTTAGATGAGCCTGATAAAGAAGATAGGAGTAACTATTTGATATTATCACATTTCATACATTATACCCCTTTATGGGACTGGCCTTACTAATGATTCTCCCATTGATTCGAAAATTTTATCAGTCATACCCTCCACTTTTATTCAGAGAACCCATAACACTTCATAGGAGAATATCTATCGTTGGGAAATTTCATGCACACAAGGATTGTGAATATAGAACAATAATGGCATGAATTCTTATAGAATATGATAGGAACAGTCACAGTGATGATTTAGATGTTCATATGTGTTGATCGATAATGCATATGTTTACCTCCATCCAGGGGTTCGAGTGGGTTCCAAGATGGGACATTCAATAAGGGGGTATTTGTGGGATAGAGTTGGTCATCACATATATATAAAATACATTTATTCGAAATTATCTGATATGTAAAAGCTAATTGGGATGTTCGAATCTATTTGGATAAATCATTTGTCTACCAACAATAATAAGGGACCAATAACTGAACTGTAAAGTCATTGGAGCCTAGAATCAAACAGATTACACCTCAGGCATGGAGATGTGAGAATCTACCATCAGTATATAGAGAATATATATAGTGATCCTATTTTAGGTGGGTTGTATGATTATTTATTTATCCATAGTCCAACTATTTTGACATAATTAAGACTCCTCCTCACACATTAGAATTGATTAGGATATTCCAAACGACCCTCCCAAATGAGGCACTTCCAAGAGTGGACATCAAATTAATCACATGGGATGTATACATAATCAAAAAACTATCTATTATATAGAATATATGAATCCAAATTCAGATCTTGAGAAATACTCACATAGTGCATTGGACACTTACTATCCTTTTGTCAATGAACGAAAATTCAAAGAATGATGATGGGAAGTAATCCTCATTGTTGATCGAGCATCCCAAATATTAGGTTTCCTATCCACCTACATGAGTGGATAAATAAATAAAATGAATGAAAAATTTGGAGATAGAGTTTCCACATTCCTCGATCTTGACCTCTAAGGAAGCATAGAATATTAAAATACCCATCAATGTGGTTACAAAACATTATCTCCTTCTACACCATGTTTACAATGTAAAATCCCCTTACAGAGTCTCGGGTAACATCAATGTATTATGGGGTTATATAGGAGATTAATTAGGAGTATATGAATATATGAAACCCTAGGGTATCCCCAATGTTCACATAAAACCATACCTATAATGAATTAGTGTGGAAATAGATATTACATTTGAGGATCAGGATATCAGGGAATATATGGGTCATTATGACAACTTATCCATCAGGACCTATGAGAAAACCCTAACAAGTGATATGGTCAATAATGATGAGGTCATTATTGAGGCACATTATTATAATTTTTCACATTATAATGGCTTCCGTTTGACACATATTTACTAGGAACATCATTATGAATGGTATGAACCCTTCCAGTTTGGATATAATTTATTATGTATTCAGTAGATATATCCCCACTCAGTTAATGTCATATCTATGGAGCACTTGATGGTTGATCAGATTTTTTTGGATGATATTCACCTGGTATAAGACTCATGTTGAGTAAAACCTTCCTCCCCATGTTGTCGCAATTGGTTTTTCTTGTAATTATTATAAAGTTTTGATCTACTCATATCCCAATGTGTAATTATCCCAATTGGTAAACATGGTTTCCTGATTACCACAAGCTACTAAAAAGATTGTATAACTAGAAATATGTTGGATTCTAGGGGAAAAAATCCCTAGAATCACTTTGTATGGATATAAGGTATTTTCCATCACCTTCATTTCCAAATTAAGTGATAATTGATATGGCTAGAGTGAGTGTAGGTCCAGATGATGATGTCGTGTCAGTGTAATAATTTTTTATCGCATCACTGCAGTGGATGGATTCGAGGATGAAAAACATAGAGTCTGATCTCTGTGGTATATTTCACCAATAATAGTAACTTTTGAATTGTTTTTCCTATGTAACCACCCCTCTAGGTATCAGTTTCAATGGCCATCCAGAGGAGGTTAGGGACTTGTTCTGATACCTTGAAATATTTTTAGATTCGGTTATGGATCAGATATTATTTTCACCATTAGTATACAAAATAATAATCTATGTTACACTGTGAATTTCTATGGATAAAAAGGGTTATCATGTTTCCAAGGAAGTGGTAAGTCCAAAAACCATCTATTTTTTAGGTTTTCTTGGTTCCATTACAACCATATTAAAATCGTTTTCTTTTTTTGACATATTGAGAGTAAAATGAATATCTTCTTTTTATTCAATACCTTGAATATTATCCCCATTGTACAGCTTTTGGAGAGGTACTTGATATTGATTAGGGTACCGATGATGAACTGTTCTTAGGTAAACATGCTTACATATGTGTTGTGATTAATGCTTCTTGAGAAATATATTCATATTTATCACCATAGAAAGAATCTTTTTTAGAATCTAAGGATAAAATTATGTTCACTAAATTATCATGAATTTTTCTTCCATAATCTTTATGTAAGTTTTGTGTTACACTCCTTCCTTACTTTTTATGATTCTTTAAACACATCCTAATTTGAAAAAGTGGATCATGTCCCCACCACGATCTCCTGTAAAAGAATTTATCCTCTTATAAGGTTGCGGAAAACCATTTCATTTCTTTATAAGACCCCAAATTTCCATGAAAAACCATCAAGAATAAAATATAGTTTAGGTTTAGATTCAATCACACCCATTTCATACTTCATACATCTTAGTGATCTCATGAATTCCTCTTACGAAGGTGGATTCACCTTGAGAGGTTACTAAAATATGTATCTATTCTACTATCACATTATCATTGATAGAAGTGAGTTTTTGTGATGGTTAATACTTCTAAATGACTTGACACTTTGTTTATTTCTTTCTTGTATCCTGATAATATCATTTGTTCATAGTTTCCTTAAGGGTTATGAGTGCAGAACATCTTATGGAGAAGAAATAGAAGTTTCATGAAGCCACTAACCATAGGATGAGGTCACTTCTGCACCTTATGACGGGGTTTGGGAAGTGCACTTTTCCAGCAACGCAAATGAGAAAGGTATGTTTATAAAACTAGTCATATTCATCGACTACCCAATATTACTATATAATTAATAACATGATGGATAAACCCTTGTTCCACTAGCTATAGTGTCTTAACCATAGTGTTTTGAGGCTATAATACATATTCCTTTAGTGGTCCCTTGGACTAGATCAACCAATATTGATGTAGGTTCTCTTCCTAGTTCTTCCAAGATTATGAGCATAACTATTTATATGAGAGTCCTTGTCTGAAAATATGATAGGATTTCTAATATGGGATTGGATCAATTCCTGTGGTCTATGTCATTATACCAGTCTACATGGTAAAAAATGTGGAGGGTGATTTGGGATTTAGATTCAGAGAGCACCTTTTTGGAGTCAATGGACCGGTTATGCCCCCATCGGTTTATGTTTCCTAAAATAGGTTATAATGGATTTTATTATACCACCCATCATACACAGGTGAATGAGTTGGTCTCTCTGAGTGAATATAACTGGGTCCATGAATCTAGTGTGGTAGGTGTTGAGTCCCCGTATATTCTAAAGAGTAACTGGGACATTGTTGTAATTGAATAATCTTATAGTGTTGTGGTGGAGGAATCTCACTGAGAAGTAGTGAAATCTAGGAAAATTAAAATAGATTATTTCTAGTATGTGATCAGCCATATTCAAGAATGCTTATCCCAGTTTCAACATTAAATCCCGATATCAAATAAAACAATGTTGGTGTAATATGGATGACATGATGTAGAGGAGATGGTCGGGTATTATTCCACCGCTCATGAATTGGAGTTGTAGAACATAGCTAAGGGGTAAATCGAATATATTGATCAATTATGAATTTTTTTTCATCCCTTTAGTAGAGGTTTTAATAAATCATGGATTCCATGGAAAACATTCTATAACAGAACTATAATTTTCCAATCGTGTTTGGATTACATATTCATGGTAGAGACTTCGATATGTGGAGATTCCTCCACTCTCATACTATCAGTGAATAGACCCAGGGACCTTTATATTTTTTTCCTGTTTATATTTTATTTAGGATGGTCTTGAAATTTCTTTGATCCAATATTATATGAATCTCCAATGATACCCATCGTATTCATAAAATTATGCAAACTCAAATGTTTGGATCAGAATAATTTAATAACGATAGATCCTTCTCAAGAATTTGTCATGAATACCCACCAACTTGAGAAAATTGATTGATGTATCTATTCCAATTATATTAAAATTTCTTAAATCATAAGAGGATAATTTTGGAATGATATATGTTTAGAATGGAGGTCACTCATTCTTTTGCGAAAATTGATAGTCTTGGCGATAATATATGGATTTGTTCCAATTTATACGGTAGGTCTCAAATGATTTTATATTATTTTCGAGTAAATCACAGATACTATGTTGTTCATGGTGTTTTCTCTTGGAACATCTAAAAATATATTTTAGCGTCTTTTATATAGAAAAATATATTTCTATAGTTTAGGTAATTTATATCATACCATCTATAATTTTTTTAGGTTCATTTATCATAGATCATCTATCATTGTAGATTAGTGTCTTTTATCCCAGAAATTCTAATGTTGTAGTTTACTGTCTTTTATCTTGAACTGTATATCTTTGTAGCTTAAATTTTTTATCTCAAACTCTATACCATTGTTTTATAGGGAATTTTAGCTCGAACCATATATCACTATACTATAGGGTTATTTTATTTCAGATCATCTTACAATGATCATGGATTATAGTGAATAAATATATGGAATGACCCAAAAGATTATACGGTGTTGACTTCTTCCACGGTGTTGATAAGGCTCTTGAGGAATGGATATCTTTTCCTATAAGGAGAGGATCCCTCTTGGTTAATTATTAAAGTCCATATGTATTATTAGAATTCTAAAAAATGGTATCAACACTATTTTCCAGGGGCCATGGAATATTTATGGGGGTAATATTGGATGAGGGATAAATACTATTGATAATAACCCCACCTATAAAGCTGGAATATGGGTAATATAAGTCATAACAAAAATGTCTGAGCCTGTGATAATTCATTGGGAAAGACATTTCTGGGATGTCCCATAACACTATGAGATTCCAGGATCTCTTATCGTGTTTTCGACGCTCAAAATGACCATTGATCCATTCTTTCCTGGAGGAAATTGTAAAGACCCGTAAATTTCAAGGAAAATTTTTTCTTAATTTTATTTGGAATTTTACAAGAACAAAGTTTCTGACGGAACCTAATTCCGAGGCCCGGTGTGCCCAAAATATTTTTCCGAAGTTTGGCTTGGGTACGTTCAGTGAACGAACGAGCGGGTTTTTCTAACTTCTGAACCAGTGCTCGGAATCAAATTCCGAGGGCACCGATGGAATCGTAGCGCTGATATTTTCTTAGAAATGCCTCTTCCGGAGTTGCGTTTTCTAGGGTGTGGTTTTTAATTTTTTGGGATTAAGTGAAAAAAATAAAATAAAGTGGTGCGACAACTTTATTTTATTTCACTTAAAGCCACTTAAAGCCACTTTAAAGATGCTTAAGCTGAGTTGAAGTGGATAGGGTACAATTCAACATATCCTACCCTCTTGGTATAATATTTGTGGGGTGGGGCCCGCACGAGCCCCACCATTTCTTTTCCACTAAGTAACGCACCCACGAAAACCCTTTTTAATGAAAGTCAACTGGGGCGTTTTCTTAAAATCATAAACGCTCCTATTAATTGGGCGGGTTATTTGTTGAAATTAATTCTATTCATTAATGGGTCATTACATAGTTTGTTTTTCAATTTGTTGGCATGTTAATAAAATAAGACCAACGCTTGTCTTCCTGAGGATTTCTCGTTGAGAGGATTTGGAGAAGACTCCAAGGCTTGAGATCTTCATCCTCCTTCACGAAGAACGCGAAGAATGCAAAGAACGCAAAGAACGCGAAGAATGCCGGCCTCCGACGAAGAACACCCGACCCTCGAAGATCGACGCGACACCGACGCTTCTTCCGCGATGTTCTATCCCCGCGACAAATCTTCAATCAACTGCTTGAGGGGGGAGATTTAAAATCATTTAAATTCCTTTGAGGTTTTTATCCTCAACATGGATTTAATTGTTATAATTAAATCCGTGTGTTTCTTTAACCCCGGGAGATCGTCGACGCGACGCCCTTCCGCGACGACGTGACGCCCTTCCGAGACGCGACGATCACCTCCTACTACGACGGTCAATTCCGCGACGTACTCGCACTCGTCCGATGACAGCTATGAGGTAGGGGTTGTTTCAAAATAATTCTGCCTATGTTTGTTTTTCCTCCAAGGCAAGAATATTATTACGGGACATGGTTTATCACTTGCTGGTATTATAGTGTTGTTTCTAACCACAAACGCGGTGGGTGTGGACCAATGAACAAGTCCGAACCCACCGCCCTTTGTTCGAGGTGTGTGGAACGGAAAAAGACAACAAAAACTGGCTGTAGAGATGATTTGTTGGTTCCGAAATGAAGAATGGGACCTGGGAGGAGCTACGGCGCAGACGGAAATGGAATCGGACCACCGGAGCAACTCTGGTGGCCCATGGACTCCCCTGGCGGCGCGGCGGCGCCGGCAGCCGGAGGCGGCGGCGCCCGACCAGACCTGCGACCACGCAGGTTCGGCGAGACAAGGGAAACGGCTTTTCCGTGTCCGCTGAGCAAGCACGACCCCACGCGGGGCCGCGACTCCTCTTCCTGCGGGGACAACACACCCTGCGGCTTCCCTTGCTCGGCCGAGCTGAGCCGAGCCGACCCACCGGTCGGGTCGCTCCCAGGCCGGGCCGGGTCATGCCCAACCTGGTCCAACCCGGACCCGGGTCGGGTCGAACCGGTTCGGGCAGACCCTGGGGGGTGGGGGGGGGGGGGGGGGTTGGGCCAGGTCGGTCTGGGCCCAGAACCCCCGTTTCCGGACCTTTTTGTTTTTTGCTCATAACATGAGATACGGTCCTCCGAACGACGGGCCGTTAGCGGCAATGCAATCCTTGGATCGAGACGGTCGTTTCGGTATATCACACTCAAGGTTTTGGAATAATTTGGGTTCGGCCGGGTTGGTTCGTACACGAAACCAACCGGGCCCTCGGAGCGGAAACACTCATATCTTGAGCTCCGGACGTCTGATTGACATGGCGTCGACTTTGGTGGATTCTTCTAAGTGAGGCGGATCTTTGGAATTACTCCACCCGAGGTTTGGATGCAGGTGGAGTACGGTCTGCGTGGTTTTGCCTTAAAAACCAACCGGGCCCCTGGGATGAAAAGGCCAATAACTCTCAGACTGGGTGTCCGATTGACGCGTCGTCAGCGACATTGAGTTCCTGTTGACGATACGAAACTTTTGGATACATCAACTCTGGACTATGTGTCAGTTGATGTATCAGCCTCTCAGCTCGTGGGGCGGACCCTCTCGAACGATCTTGCTGTGTGCGGGAACCCTAGAGCCGGCTGCAACTGCTACTGTGACGACAACAACTGTACAGAGATCCTCAGTGGATTCGACGGCGACGATGATGAAAATAGTATGGGGATCCTCCATGTTTTTGGCAGTGACCACTACGGTACATCTTGGGATATGTCAACTCCGGACTAAATGTTAGTTGATGCATCAACCTCTTAGCTCGTGGAGTGGACCCTCCCAGAATGAGAATGTTGTGTGCGGAAACCGTAGAGCCAGATGAGACTTGACGACAGCTGATCGATCGACTCGGTGTGTTACGGATAGCCCAGTGGGAAGCGCTTGGTTGTAGCAGCATACCCACGACAGAGGAGCGCTTGGTTGTAGCGGCAGACCCACGACGAACGAGCGCTTGGTTGTAGCGGCAGACCGAAAATGGAGGAGCACATGGTTGTAGCAGCACGGGGGAGCGCTTGGTTGTAGCAGTAGACCCACGGCAGAGGAGCTCTTGGTTGTAGCGGCAGACCCATGGTGGGAAGCGCTTGGTTGTAGCAGCCGGCCCACAATACTCGATAGGTGGAGTACTACAGTAATCCAACGTTAGAGGGAAGCGCTTGGTTGTAGCGGCTTACCCACTGTACTTGATGGAGAAGGAGTTTCCCAATAGCTATGGTTTCACTTCATGATCGATCCTATGTGGGTCATTGCGGGGGTTAGTACCTACCGATCCTTTGTGGGTCCGACGGCTTAGATGAATTAGCGGCTCCATCTGATCATCTCTATCATCTTACGAAGTAGTATTCCTGTGTGAGCTGAATCCTATTTTTCTTTTCTATGTGGATTGTGTTGTGCTATCCTGTGTGGATTTACATTTTTCTTTCCTGTGTGGACTGGGTTGTACTTGGGCTCGGATGTTGGAGCCGAACGAGAATTGATGACTTAGGTATATGTATGGGAATATACCTAAGCCGTGTCGGATGTTACTTCGTGATTTTATCTTTCCTTTGTGGTTTATCCTTTGTGGATTCTAGGAGACCTTCGGGGGTCTCAGGGTCCCTATTGAGTAGTTTATACTCACCCCTGCATGGGCTATGCCCGCACTACGTTGTGTTGGTTGTAGACGACGGACAACGCTGATTGTGGCTGAGGCTTGCGGAGCAAGATGGTACCTGGAGGTGGACCACTGGATGGGACGTACTCGGATCAGACGGTCAGACCCGAGGAGCAGTAGAGGCTATCTGTACCCACCCTTCAGGTGGGATTCCCAGTGGACAGCTCGACGTCGCGGCTTTACTTTTCAGTTGCTTTTTTCCCTTTCCAGTTGTACTTTACATTCAGTTTGGGTTTGTATACTGGCCCACTTACCTTTCTGCACTTACTGTTGTACCAGTTTTTTCTTAGTGTTTACTTCTTCTGCTTGCTTTCTCTGTGTTGTTTGGTTACTTTACAAAGGCAATGCCTTCCCTTTTTCCTGGATTTACGCCTTGGTGCTAGTCGCCAGCCCCTGGCCTGTGGAAGGCGGTCTTGGGGTAGTCACGGCACGGGCCCCGAGGACGGGTCGTGACAAATTGGTATCAGAGGAGTTCGGTTCTACCACGGACTCTGATCTTTTCTATGTGAAGCAATAGTGTTTAATGTATTGGGTGTGGTTATCAGTCCAGGGAGTCCAGTGTTGGTGCAGCGGTCGACGTATCCGTACACCAGGACACTGACTTCTGATTTCCAACATAATGAACGAAAACATTAATTGCGTGTGTGTTTTAGGTTATCTTTGTGATTACCTTGTGTCAGCTCACCAGGTATACTGTTCGGACCGTGGCGCATCTGTTTCCTTTTTAGGATGGCCCCATGACGGCAGCAAGCTAGGGTTCCGAGGGTTGTAGGTGAAGACAACAAGCCAAGCGACGAGGCCTCTGTGTAGGGCCCTTTGACAGCTGAGGCACCGGCGGTACCTCTACCCACCGAGCCACCGATGCTTCCATCCCCAGCCGCTGACGATGCACGTCGCCTTATTGCACTGCATGAGTTCCAGCGCCAGCGACCACCCGGGATCCGCTGGGAGACGGACCCCCAGGTAGCCGAGGACTGGCTGGAGGCAGTGGTGAGAGTTTTCCGGTTAGTGAGGACACCAGAAGACCTCATGGTGATCCTCGAACCGAGCCTACTACACGCGGCAGCAGGCAGATGGTGTAGCTTGATGTTCCAGGTGCACAACGAGGCATCACTTCTTTGGATGGACTTTGAGAGATTTTTTCGCTCAGAGTTCGTCCCATCCACCCTCTGAGCGGTGCGCATCCAGGAGCTACTACAGCTGCGGCAGGGCAGCATGATAGTAGCCCAGTACGCGGCGAGGTTTACCGAGCTCTCGTGTTGTTCCATGGACATGGAACGAGACCCATTCATCAGGGATCGAACCTTCGAGCGTGGGATCTTGTGAGAGATCATAGCTTCAGTTTTTTCTCACAGCATTCCGACACATACAGGGGTGTTGGAGCGAGCCCTCTTAGTGGAGAGTTTCCTTGCTGAGCAGACTCCATCAGCAGGACCCACCACTAGCAGGCATGCAGCATAGTCTTCTGTAGCGGGCAGTAGACAGATGATGCAGGGGTCCAAGAGGACTAGACCTATTGGTGGTCGACCGCGTGACATAGGATCGTTTGTGAGAGGCACCCGGGGTGGACAACGACTTTCCATGAGCGGATAGTGTTACTCCTGCGGCGGGGTTGGTCACATGGCTCGTGACTGTCCGACCCGCCATACGGATGACCAGCAGATGAACGAAGGACCTCCCAGGAAGATACAAAGGTTCAATTGAGGCGGATCGCATGGACCAAGAGACCGTGCCAGGGGAGCTGTCCATGCAGCTGGAGGTGGACGATGCTTCGAGGTGTTGCCACCACCACCACCAGGAGGTACACCCTGACCGCAGGGAGCTGGTGGACATGGGAGAGCTTAGCTTCAGGCAGCTGAGGCCTACGATCATGGATCTCCGAGAGCAGATGGACATGAGTGGGACTAGCTCCAGACCTGGAGACTTTTGTTTATGCTGCTTCTAGCATTGTTGATGTTTGTTTGTAGATGTTTTGTGTCTTTGTACATTGAGCTGCAGTAATAAAAGATACCCTTCTTTTTGCGTTTTCCTTCCGGTCCTATATTTGTGTTGTTACTAAGAGGTTCTTGTTCAAAAATCGTTTACTTGACTCTCACTTTGAGATACCTACTAGAGGAGACGCAGTGACCACACACTAATGCCGATAGTGTGACTCAACCCTTGGAGGCGAGAGTAACGGTTGGATCTCTTGGTAGTAGCGTCGAGGCCTTACAACGTCATCCTTGGTATGGAATAGTATCATCCATGTCAGGATTGACTGTATTAGGTGAAAAACGTGGTTCATCTAGGGGATGAGACCGGATTTCTCTTCTTGGAAAAGAAGAAATCTCAGCAACTCTTATAGGACCGGAAAGGTCCAAGTCATCCATGAGCGGATGAGGACAGCTCAGAGCCGGCAAAAGTCTTGTGCTGACAGGATGCGGAGGCCACTAGAGTTCGAGGATGGAAACCACGTCTTCTGGCGTGTATCACCTCGATATGGATTACGGAGAATTGGATGAGGCGGAAATTGTCTCCATGCTTCATCAGACCATTCCAGGTCCTCATATGGATTGGTGAGGTGGCTTATCGTCTGACTCTACCACCCCAGTTGCACTGGGTGCATGACGTCATCCACGTATCCCAGCTGAGGAGGTACGTGCACGACCCGACGCATATCTTTGACCATGGAGAGCTGGGCGTTGATGATGGGGAAACCTTTGTGGAGGTTCTGGTGGAGATTGAGGATCGACGGGAGTGGGTCCTATGTGGATGGTCAATTCATTTTGTGCGCATCGGATGGCAGCACGGGAATCTCCAAGAGTGCACTTGGGAGCGGGAGGCCCAGATGCGTGCTCAGTACCTGCTTTTATTTCCCTAGTTTAGGATGTATCTTTACGGGGATGTAAAGCCCTGTGGTGGGAGTGATGTAAAGACCCGTAAATTTGAAGGAAATTCTTTTCTTAATTTTCTTTGGAATTAAACAAGAACGCAGATTCTGACGGCACCTGATTCCGAGGCCCGGTGTGCCCAGAATCATTTTCCAATGTTTGGCTCAGGTACGTTCAATGAATGAACGAGCGGGTTTTTCTAACTTTTGAACCGGTGCTTGGAATCAAATTCTGAGGGCACCGATGGAATTGTAGCGCCGATATTTGCATAGAAACTCCTCTTCCAGAGTTTCATTTTCTCGGGTGTGGTTTTTAATTTTTTGGGATTAAGTAAAGAAAATAAAATAAAGTTGTGCGACAACTTTATTTTATTTCACTTAAATCCACTTTAAGCCACTTCAAATCTTCTTAAGCTGAGTTGAAGCAGATAGGGTGCAATTCAAAATATCCTACCCTCTTGGTAGGATATTTGTGGGGTGGGGGCCGTATGATCCCCACCGTTTCCTTTCCACTAAGTAACGCACCCGCGAAAACCCTTTTTAATTAAAGTCAACTGGGGTGTTTTCTTAAACTCTTAAATGCTCCTATTAATTGGGCGGTTTATTCGTTGAAATTAATTCTATGAATTAATGGGTCGTTACTTAGTTTGTTTTTCAATTTGTTGGCATGTTAATAAAATAAGACCAACACTTGTCTTCTTAAGGATTGCTCGTTGAGAGGAATTGGAGAAGACTCCAAGGATTGAGATCTTCATCCTCCTTCACGAAGAACGTGAAGAACGCGAAGAATGCGAAGAACGCGAAGAACACCGGCCTTCGACGAAAGGTGATGAAGAACGCCCGACCCCCGGAGATCGACTCGACGCCAACACTTCTTCCGCGACGTTCTTTCCCCGCGACAAATCTTCAATCAACTGCTTGAGGTGGGAGATTTAAAATCTTTTAAATTCCTTTGAGGTTTTTATCCTCAACAGGGATTTAATTGTAATAATTAAATCTGTGTGTTTCTTTAACCCTCGGAGATCGTTGACGCGACACCCTTTCGCGACGACGCGATGCCCTTCCGCGACGCGACGATCACCTCCTACCGTGACGGTCGATTCCGCGACGTACTCGCACTCGTCTGACGACAGCTAAGAGGTAGGGTTCGTTTGAAAATAATTCTTCATATGTTTGTTTTGGCTCCAAGGCAATAATATTATTGCGGGACGTGGTTTATCACTTGCTGGGATTATGGTGTAGTTTCAAACCGCTAACGTGGTGGGTGTGGACCAACGAACAAGTCCGAACCCACCGCCATTTATTCATGGTGTGCGGAACGGCAGACGACTTCAAAAACGGGCCACAGAGACGATTTGTTGGTTCTGCAGTGAAGAACGGGACCCAGGAGGAGCTACGACGCAGATAGAAATGGAATCGGACCACCATAGCAACTCCGGTGGCCCGCGAACTCCACCGGCGGCGCGGCGGCGCCGGTAGCCGAAGGCGGCAGCGGCCGACCAGACCCATGTCGCGCGGGTCCGGTGAGACATGGGACGCAGCTTTGCCACGTCCGTTGACCAAGCACGGCCCCACGCAGGGCCGCAGCTCCTCTTCCCGCGAGGACAGCACACCCCGCGGCTTCCCTTGCTCGGCCTCTTGGCTGAGCCGAGCCGAGCTGACCCGCCAGCCGGGTCGCGCCCAACTGGGTCTGACGCGGACCCGGGTTGGGTCAACTCGGTTCGGGCCGACCCAGTGGGGTTGGGCCTGGTCGGTCCGGGCCCAGACCCCCCGTTTTCGGACCATTTCGGTCTCTTGCTCATAACATGAGGTACGGGCCTCTGAACGACGCACCGTCAGTGGCAATGCAATCCTTGGATCGAGATGGTCATTTCGGTATATCACACTCAAGGTTTCAGAATAATTTGGGTTTGGTCGGGTTGGTTTGTACACGAAACCAACCGGGCCCTCGGAGCGGAAATGCTAATATCTTGAGTTCCGGACGTCCGATTGACGTGCCGTCGACTTTGGTGGATTCGTCTAAGTGAGAGGGATCTTTTGTCTTACTAAGCCTGAGGTTTGGACACAGGTGGAGTACGGTCGGGTTGGTTTTTCCTTAAAAACCAACCGGGTCTCTGGGATGAAAATGCCAATAACTCTCAGACCGGGCGTCCGATTGACGCGCCGTCCGCGACGTTGAGTTCCTGTTGACGATACGGAACTTTTGGATACATCAACTCTGGACTATGTGTCAGTTGATGTATCAGCCTCTTGGTTCGTGGAGCGGACCCTCCCGATCGAGCTTGCTGTGTGCGGGAACCCTAGAGCTGGCTGCAACTGCTACTGTGACGACGACGACTGTACAGAGATCCTCAGTGGATTCGACTGCGACGATGATGAAAACAGTACGGGGATCCTCCATGTTTTTTACAGTGACCACTATGGTACACCTTGGGATACGTCAACTTTGGACTACATGTCAGTTGATGTATCGACCTCTTAGCTCGTGGAGTGGACCCTCCCGGAATGAGCATGCTCTGTGCGGAAACCCTAGAGCCGGATGAGACTTGACGACTGCTGATCGAGCGACTCGGTGTGTTACAGATAGCCCAGTGGGAAGCGCTTGGTTGTAGCAGCAGACCCACGATAGAGGAGCGCTTGGTTGCAGCGGCAGACCCGCGGTACTCAACAGAAGGAGTACCTCTGGAGGCTATGAGGGGGAGCACTTGGTTTTAGCAGTAGACCCACGATGGAGGAGTTCTTGGTTGTAGCGGAAGACCTACGACAGAGGAGAGGTTTTTTGTAGCAGCACGAGGGAGCTCTAGGTTGTAGCCGCAGACCCACGGCAGAGGAGCGCTTGGTTGTAGCGGCAGACCCGTGGTACTCAACAGAAGGAGTACCTCTAGAGGATATGTGGGGGAGCGCTTGGTTGTAGCGGCAGACCCATGGTGGGAAGCGCTTGGTTGTAGCAGCCGACCCAAAGTACTCGATAGGTGGAGTACAAGAGCAGTCCAAGGTTAGAGGGAAGCGCTTAGTTGTAGCGGCTTACCCACTGTACTTGATGGAGAAGGAGTTTCCCAATAGCTAGGGTTTCACTTCATGATCGATCATATGTGGGTCATTGCGGGGGTTAGTACCTACTGATCCTTTGTGGGTCCGACGGCTTAGATGAATCAGTGGCTCCATCTGATCATCTCTATCGTCTTACAAAGTAGTATTCCTGTGTGAGCTGAATCCTATTTTGCTTTCCTATGTGGATTGTGTTGTGCTATCCTGTGTAGATTTATGTTTTGGTTTCCTGGGTGGACTGGGTTGTACATGGGCTCTAATTTTGGAGCCGAACTAGAATTGATGACTTAGGTATATGTATGGGCATATACCTAAGCTGTGTCGGATGTTACTTCGTGATTGTATCCTTCCTTTGTGGTTTACCCTTTGTGGATTATGGGAGACCTTTGGGGGTCTCGGGGTCCCTACTGAGTAGCTTATACTCACCCCTGCAAGGTCTATGCCCGCACTACGTTCTGTTGGTTGCAGACGACGGACAAAGCTAATCGTGGCTGAGGCTTGTGGAGCAGGACGATACCTGGAGGTGGACCACTAGACAGGACGTACTCGGAGCGGACAGCCGGACCCAAGGAGCAGTGGAGGCTATCTGTACCCACCCTTCATGTAGGATTCCCAGTGGACAGCTCGACGTCGCGGCTTTACTTTTCAGTTGTACATTACTTTCAGTTTTTGTTTGTATACTGGCCCACTTACCATTCCGCACTTACTGTTGTACCGGTTTTTTCTTAGTGTTTTCTTCTTATTCTTTCTTTCTCTGTGGTGTTTGGTTACTTTACAAAGGCAATGCCTTCCCTTTTTCTAGGATTTACGCCTTCGTGCAAGTCGCCAGCCCCTGGCCAATGGAAGGTGAACCTGGGGTAGTCACGGCACGGGCCCCAAGGATGGTTTGTGACAAAAATTACTTCATTTGGTCGGTATACTCCCTTATGAGTCAATAGCATGGTCAAAAAATGATGATCTCTTCTATTTTTGGAGGTCCATGAATCAATTTTGAATTCCCAAATGTTTGCATAATGAGGTTGGGTTTTATATGAGAGCTATCAGGGAAGGGTTATTGAATCATGGGGTTGTTCAACTCTTAATTTTTATGCCTGAGCCACATGACATGTGGTTTCGAATCGTGAGGTGTAGTTCACCAAAGGATTGGGAATGGATTGTCGCATTCCTTCCTTGAGAAATAGTATGGAACATGGTTAAATAATGTTGAGGATTTGGAACCAACTTGAATAGCATGGTGCAAGGATTAAAAAACATTGTTTGAAGTGCTCGAGACATGTGGATATTATGGGATAATAATACATAAAATGGGGAAACACACACTGAGGTGATGAGATCTACAACCATGATGCTAGGGATCACATGGTTCAAAAATCTATTTTTTTTAGAGTGAGACATTTGGTTGATGACCATAGGTGCATATGTTGGATCCATAAGAAACCATTCATTATCAAAAATACATTCTTTTGAATTAGGTTTTCTTTTCCATGGTCTATGAAATATTTACAATGATACGAGGGCCTCAAATCATGATTTATGACGTATATAATTCCTCAAATGAAAGGATGTTTTGAACACCCTAAAATATGTGTCACTGTCTAAAAACCATATTATCATGAAGAGGATATGTGAAAAAGCATTACTCTAATTTTTGACTGAACTATGGAGTCCAGCAAGTATAGCATGAAGTGCACTAGATCAATAGGGTTAATTATTTCCAAAAAATATAGAGATGAAATATTTAGTGATATAATTGAATATTTTTTCTTAGGAGTTCCTTTCCTGGTCTTCTACCAATCAAGATTTTTACCTCCTTCACTAGAAGATTATGGTATTGCAATTTGAACTATTATCGTATATAGATTATGTACGTACAGCTTTGACCAATATGTAAGTAGTTTAAGGTCATTCCACAACTAATAATTATATGTTGTATGTTACATAAGATCCTAATTATGATACACTAGGTCAACATAACTATATCATCCTTCTAAGAGGGAGATGAAAATGTTTTATATCACGGGTCGAGGATCACATGCCCTATGCAATGATGTGGGATCGTCATTCTAGGAGTAGCATAGAAAACACTGAGCTGCTGAGCTCTTCTATGATGATGCTAGGGATCACAAGGATATGAAATCCTTTTTTCACAGATTTTTTAATTTTTGTTGAAAGAAATAGTGACATATGTAAGAGACACATGCATACATGTATAATCAAACAAAGGGTCCCTTGATTCTAGGTATATTATTCCAAGGACCATGGTAGGCTTGTGACAACATGATATTCTCAAGATATGAAGTGTGATTTATGAATCGTTGTTATTATAAGGAGGTGGATGCAAGTTCTACTCTGGATTAGGTGGGTAAATCTATGATGTTCATTTGATAATTTATGAAAAATGTGTAATGTCATGTACATTATAAATTCATGTTGTGGGGACATATTCTTCTTCGTACAATTTAACATCATGAAGTATGAGTGTTTGTTGTGTACTTTTATCATCATGAATTATTCACATGAAATCCAAATTGGAATATTATTCTTGATATATTGTGTGCACAAGACTTTAGTATTGATATATCAATCATACATAGGAAAAATAATATTTTATTAATCGACCCCTACACTAGATTGGGTGTAGTTTTTCTTGGTGTTTTTTAGTTGGACCCTTGATTTGATATGCAAGTGTCACTACATATTCTATGATTCTTGGAATCAAGACACATAATTTTATTGATTGTGAAGAACTATATACAAGTCTTTCCCAATGGTAAATGTGGGAATTTTTTTTATTTTTATAGTTGAACTCAGGATTAGAGGTCTAGGATTCACTATATATCCTTTGTTGATAGGTATCAAGCCATACATAGATCATGATGGACCTTGCAGTTTAACATCATGAAGAATGGATGTTGGACTCTCGATATGAAAATTGGAATTTTGGTTGTACCCAAGGATGGAAATTCTTGCATAACTATGTATCATATAGTTATAGGAATCATGTCATATGTAGTTCTTAAGGAAGTAACTTCTTGTGAAATTTCGGCTATTAAGAGAAAGTGAATTTTTATATTTGTTTCAACAAGACACAGAACATGAGGACGTGGGTTTCACTATTTATCCCGGGATGTTAGGAATGAAGTCATATATAATTCAATAATGTGAAACTGTCTATGTTTTTGTAGCCCATATGTGTAAGAGTTGTTTATGTTGATTGTTGTAGCTGGGAGTAGTATTGGAGATCTAAAAATCAATATGTATCATGTTATTATATGAATCAATCTACATAAGGGTCATGAATTGTGTTGATTTAGGATAATAATCACCAATAGTTATGGTCTTTTAAGGGGAGGTCCAAAACAATGTGATGCTTTATGTCGTATAAGGAACATCATCTTTGTAGTTTAACATCATGTTGTGATGAATCATGGTATGCCTTTTATTGAAATTCATTTTAGACCATGATGAACCTATCTGAATAGGTTATTCCTTATTTTTTTAGGGAATTACAACTTAAATTTCTAATCACATGTGCGGTATGATTGATGTGAGATATAGGGAATGAAAATTGTCCCTCTCACCTTGTAGTGGAAATTAAGAATAGGAGATGTGAATTTTGTATATTGTTTTTATGGACTATGATATATCAAAAAATGTCTCAATTAGATGATATTCAATCCATATGTAGGTCATGAATTATGTAATGTTAATTTTCATATTGTAACAACATAAGAAATGTAGTTTTATTTCATACTGTAAGGTCATTTTTTACTCCACGTGATAGAAGTGGAATGTTGTGGCTGGACTCAAGAATATAGGTCTAGGTATCACTATGTATCTTGTGATGGTATGAACCATGAAAAAAAATTATATAAGAACCGTGCAGTTTAGTGTCATGCGGTTTGGACATGTGTCACCCGACATAAAAGGGAACTAACTATATGGATGGGAGAAAATAGTGGTTCTGGGATCACTATGAATCCTGTGATGGCAGTAATTAAGCCATGCAGAGTTATTATGAGGAGAGTCTCCCAATGTTGAGCTAACTCTCATAAGGGGATGGGGGGAAATTCATCCGTCTTTTTCCATGGTCTATCTCATGTATGGTTAACAGTCTGTGAGACAAAAATTCCCGTGTAGTTCAACATCACATGGTGAGAAAATCTATCATGCAGTTTAATGTCATCCGGTATGTAATATCTCTATAATTTTTTAATTCACGAGGTAAGGACATATTATTCTATGTAGTACATCATCTTGATTAAAGGATTAAAGGCTATGTGTGTTTTAATTTCATCCATCCAGGAAAAACTCTATACATTTTAACATCATGTGATCATGATGGATGATACATTGTATTTTAACGTATTACTTATAGGTCTTTATGCCTGATTTAATATATGAAAACCATTTAATTATTGACTACTCTTTGATGGGTTGTGTGGAATTCTTCCCATCCATTGTGGATAGTGAGTATGCTTCATTATGTTAGACATTATATATTATGTAGGCAACATCAAATATGGGTTCCAGCATTTCATAATTCTTTCCTAGTATAATTTGGGAACTCGGAACCAATTCAAGTTCTCTATGGAGAAATGAACAGAGGAAAATCTTTTTGTTAAAGGTTCATGCAATCTGTTATTTGTGGATGTTACACTTGTGTAATGTATTCAACATTTTCTCATTGAGCTGCTTCAATTCAACTAGATAAATTTTCTATTTCTATTAATCTGATAGTTGTTAGAATATGGATATTCTGAGTGACAGAATGTTGAATTATGTGGGTAATACCAACTCATCCCCATAAACTAATGAGTTTTGTGGTGGTTTTGTTTTATTACATGTGGTGGTATAGTAGGACCATAAATCATGCCTGATCTTTTCTAGCCATGAATTCTTATCATTATCACCATCATTTGATGTATACATAATATAGTCCTATTAACGACCTCTATCTATCCATTTTCCACCAAATGATAGTGGGATGAAGAATTATGCTTGTTATTGTACTCATGGTATAGTTTCATCGACCTCATAGAACGAAATTTGGTTCTATTCTCATTTAAAATTGTGTGAGGGACTCTAATCCAGGTGATGATATGAGACACTAGGATGTGGATAATGTTATTTTTCATGACATATCTAAGTTTTATTGTCTCATACCAATTGGAAAAGAAAATATTAACTATAAGTATGTACATGAATGGATTAGTTTTGGATAGAGGATATATCCCCACAACATCTACACCCATATGTAAAATGGGAAGAGATATTTAAATGTATGTTTAAATTACTAATTATGATGGATGATGTTTTCAGGGATCTAGAATACATGAATTGGTGTATTCAACACAGTCCTTTATCATGGTTTTCTAGTAGTAGTCCAGCCTCCTAATTTTGTGGTAGATCTCGGTCCCAGACTGTTGAGTTCTGTAATAGACAGCTTGTAATTCATCAATGACAATGATAATCAGTCATTGTATTGTTCATTAGAGGAGGATTCTTTCTAAACCAATCTTATATATGAATTTATAGTAATTTGGACCACCCTATAAGGTAAATTTAAATTCATAGTGTTGACTCTATTCCCTTCGGGCCAGATCTATCGGGACAATCCCATTTTGAAGAATACTGATTATAGGCTACATCCATCTAGTGGTGGACACAGGTTTATCACACATTAGGTAAGTGTTGATATTATTGATTTCTTCCATATTGTAGATGATTATTGATGAGACTATTCATTGATGTATGATAGAAATGATTGTTTCATCATGTTAAAGGTCACCCAAGACTACAACTTCATTATCCAATGCACCGCTATAAGCATTTTGTGATCGAGGGATATGAAATAATTTTTTCTCAAATGTGAACTATGACATCATTCCCCAAATAGACCCATTGATAGGGGCGAGTTCATTCATTTTTATAACATATTCTCCATTGGATTTCTTTATCACCAGTTCTAAATATACTTTGAGATTATTTTAGGATATCTATAACAACGGTCCTATTTGTAACCCATCAACAAGGGCTTGTAATTATTCCTTATTATTCATGAATCCTAATAATTGTGACGAAGGGTATGGAAATATTTTATTTTCAAGAGAGGCAAAAACAATACCCAATCAAACCTAATTAAGCACTTGGTTTTTTCCATAGTATCACCAATAAGGCTTTGGGAGGCACCATCAAAATAAATAGTACATTGTTGGGGAGTGTCATGGGAACCAAATAGCTCCCCATTTTTATTATTGGTCTGCACTACTATATTCTACTGGGTAGGATGTGCTACGATGAAATCATCAATTTCATTCCCATTCAACAATTTCTATTATATGAATTGAATGTCATATTTTTGTAGAATGACCACCCTTCGGGCTAAGAGCACAGTCAACAAAGGATGGCCAATTATTTTCATGATAGGATTAGTGTAACACCCCAATCTTCCATGGTACACTTTTCTTTGAATAATAAAATAGCGTGTGTTGTACACAACACTGAGTTCAAGTACACCACGACTTACCAAAATAACCGTTCAAAAGAGGTTATGAATAGTATTAACTAAATTTTAAATATTATATTATCCTTATAATTTTAATACATATTATGATTTTCTAAGACATGATTTATGAACAAATTCATTTTTTCAGATAAAAGAATTATTTTTCAAAAAATGAAATTTTACCGCCTTTTAATGGCGAAGCCTTTTTAAAACCAATATTTGAAACTTTTATATATTCAAATTGACAAAATGAAATTCTTCTTTAGAATCAGGACATAAGAATTTAGTATCAATAATGTTTTGGTGTCTTTCTGATAACTTTCATATTTGGGTGAATAGTGAAAAATACTATATTTTAACTGAAAACAACATCTTTAATCAAAATAATTTATATTATTAAATTATAAATTTTATTGGTTTGGAAGTATAAATAGATTATATGTTTACTATTTAATCCAATTATTGTCATTTTAAGTAATTTCACCTTGAAATTGGACATAAACAAGTGTCAAACTTTTGATAGTTATTATTTCTAAAAAATACGCCTTTTGGTTTCGAAAGCATGAATCAATATTAAATTAATAAATGAAACTTTTATGTTTTGAATTTGGTAAAATAGACTTCATTTTTGGATTCGTAATAACTAAATTAGCCTAGGGTGAAATTTTGGTACTTTTCAGATAACTTTTATATTTTGATGAATAGTAAAAATTACTAAATTTTAATTAAAAACAACTTTTTTAATCGAAATAATTAATAGTGATAAATTATGAATTTGAGTGGTTTTAAATTATATTTAAAATATATTTTTACCATGTAATACAATGTGGGTCATTGAATATAATTTCACATTTAAACCGAACATGAACAACTGTCAATCTTTTGATAGTTATTATTTCTTAAAAACACGCTGTTTGTTTTAACAACGGGAATTAATTTTAAATTAATATCTGCCACTTCTGTGTATTGAATTTGTAAAAATGGATTCCATATTTGGAATCAGGATGTCCAAATTTTTTTAATATGTACCTTTTATTTTTAGAAATTTTGAATAATTACTTCGGTAAATATTTTATTTACCATGGTTAAATGCTAAATCCGGTAAATAAGGGTTAAACAAATAATATAATAATAATACAAAATTACATTAAAACATGTCCTAACCTTATTGGATGATACATTTCCGACCATGGGAATCTTTGGGTCTATTTGGGGACCTCATGGTGCCACTTGTAAGTGATAGGGACACTTTATTTTAATTAAGTTAAAATGAATACAAAAATGACACAAGCATATATCTTTTAGAACATAAATTGTTACATAGGGTTATATATGTTGGAGTTTCGACTACAAATATTCATTAGAAAGATAAAATTATTTAATACATAATGGTATTTTATTTATAATTTTTAGACATTAAATAATTTAATTTATTTATGACATACTGATGATGCAGTAATTACCATAATAGTGAAACATTTAAATAATTGATATTATAAATACCAAACTAAATATAATTTGAGACTTTTAATTAATTAAAATAATTTTATAGGTTAATATGACATGTTAGTAATGATTTAATTAACTTTATTTGAAGTAATAATTCTGTTATGAGTTTTACAAAAATCAACTACTGAATAGTGTCAAAATTGACATAAAAGAGTTTTTAAAACAAATATTATATTATTAATTGATATTAAATTCCTAAAAATCTAAGGATCATCCAAGAGACTTATATCATGATATTTGTATCATTAACGAACCACATGGGGGTCTCTTGGATGTATATATTAATTTTATTAACAATATAATATAAAAATACAAAGCGACATGGTAAATGTCAAACTAATTAACTAAGAGTTAAAACTAAAACATAAGGTTAATATAATGACCCAAACCTATCTAAATTCTATTTGTTGAATGGTTTTAGACCTATACACACCTTAAACTTTTAATAATCAACTTTGGAGCCATTTTAAACTGAATATGAATTAATTATAAATTAATATTTCTAGCTTTTCCAAAGGTTCCCCTTACCCCTCTTATAAATGGGCACTCCTCCTTCTCAATTTTTCACACCTTCATAACCTTTTGGTTCGGCCAAAACCTTCCCAAATACTCTCTCAACTTCCCTAAATACAACCTAGTGGCCTTATTTTGATCAGAAAGCCAACCTATGGAGCCCTTTTGATCAAATCAAAAGGAAGAACCCAAAGAAGAGGTAATGTTTTCACCACCCCTTTCAAGTTCCTTTCTTCTTCCACTTCTTCTTTATTTGTTATTACCATTATAAAATTATAACTCTAGTATATTATATATACTGTGATGTTATTATAAATATGGTACAACCATATTCAGTATTCTATCCACCCTTTGAATAACATGTCACCATACGTGCGTACGTACGGCATACCGTCTCCAGGTCGTGGTGTAATTGTTATTAAATATATTATTCTTTGGGTGGGTATAATAATGATGTGTAACTCATTTAAATAATAAATATAACATGATAATGATTCTATATATATGATATACCATCCAATTATATATTATTTTAATATCAAAAGAATGATATTGTCGCTCGTGCGTACGTACGGACTGCCGTCTCCACGAACGCGATGAGATTCATTCTCCATCATATCCATTCAAGTATAATTATCATTTGATGATTTAAAAATGATTTTTAAGAACTTTATATCATTTTGGATATGAATAATATACAACCTATCCATGAAAAAACATGTCTTACGTAACAAAACATATAAAAGAAAACGAGTAAGTTAACACCCGAAACGACGATAATTCTAAGATATTATTAACAAATAAATGTTAAAAGATCATATATGATATCATATTAATGTATATTATTCTTGAATAATTTAATAAGAATTATTTCAACATTATACAGGAGTTTAACCTACCCCCAACAAAGGAAAAGTACAATGTATGGGGTTTCTTAACTCACTCTTAATTTCGTGAGAATTCCATTGTTCACCACTTAATTATTGCATGTGGTGTATGTGTACTGCCCATGATTGTATTCATTGTGTAATATAATTTAATTTATGGGTATTTAAATCATCATTTTATGATCCTTCATTCATGGGTGTATGTTTCGTATGTTACCTAATTGATAAGGGAATTCGAAATTTCAATTTCCACTCATTTGGCTTTACGCATATTTCATTGATTATATTACGCCAAGATTATGTGTGGAATCACTATTCATTTGATTATGTCATAATTTCCACTCCCCTTCCCGTGGATATAATTTTGATACACATATTTACTCCATTGATAATTTCTCAAGTCATTTATATGAATTTGATAAGAGTAATTTTAACTCATTCTCCATTTGTTGAGTTAAACATCCAAATCATTGGTGTTGTTTTTACAAGATTATGTGTGAATATCCTTTGATTGTTTTACACTGAATATCCAATAATATTTATTGTATTTATATTTGTCACACACAACTATGTCGTTGATTTATCCTTAACATAAGGATACGGCCTTTATGAGAGATTTCATCTCAATTTAAATTCCATTGAGACTTCTTTGTTGTTATACACCAAATCACTTTTATGTGGTGTATATAATGTACTTTGACATAGTATATCATGAATCCCTTTATCCTCATGATATTACAAAGTTTTGATTACCTCAATTATTTGTATTCAAGTGTCTCTCTTTTTGTTAGAATCTCTAACTAAAATACTTTTTAAAATGTTTTAATGACTTATTCATCTAAATCTTTCTCATTAATGTCCATGTTTTAAAAATGGTTTTAAGGATTTATTTATATGGACATTAAATTTTAAAATTAAAACTCCTTATAAAAAAGTTTCAATGTGGTATGGGACACTTTGATTCAAAAATCTATTTTTAAATGGCTTCTTGAAAAATAGTGTGACTTTTAAATGATTTCAAGAAGAAGGGGGATATTTCTCTCAATTAGTTTTGATGATTATTTTCATCTATGTAAACATCCATAATTATTCTTGATTGAGGTTAATGTGATACAATAAAATCTTCTATATTGTATCGAATGAGTTATGTTTGACTGTGGTTGTGCGATTTTTACTCCATTCATGGTTTTTGGTTAAAGTATTGACATTTCGTATGCTAGTTTTAATACGAATGTTTATGTTATGTTTAAACCTATTCATATGAGGAATGCATTGGGCTTAATAAGTGATGGGTGGAGCCCGCTGTAGCTCCTCGATGCATCGGTAGGTCTCATGAGACAAAATCGTGTCTTGGCACAAGGCCTTGACAAAATCTTATTTGTAGTCTTGGCACGAGGCCTTGGCTATGTGGTTATGATAGTCTGGAATTATGCATTCCATCATTATGAAAGTGGTTATTGATATTGCATGTGATTGTTCGACTAGTAGAATATCCATGTGAATATGTAAATGGCATTATTTCATTTTATCTTGGCCATATTATGCTCAAGTTTAAAAGGCTTTTGTTTTAGTTATAAATTTCTTTAAGTGTTTATGCTTATCTATGAACGCTTATGCTATATTGTTATCCTTACTGAGCATCTGAGCTCACCCCTTTCAGTGTTTTATTTTTTCCAGGATGAGAAGAAGTAATTTATGAATGACCTGCAAGGATAATATGCTGGGATATGAAGACAAGATGTTGTTTTAGTTATTCTTACGTTATGATGTAATTTAAGACTTATGAATATATCTAGAGTTTCCCAGACTACTACACTAATCGGTATTTCAAGAATTGATCCTTTGTGATCATGACAATGTTATGTAATAATGCACCGACTCTGGGTATCTAGGGTCGGGGCGTTACAATTAGTATGGGAGACCATATTCACTTATTGTAGCTTTATGTATTGAATTATCATTTTCACTACAATGATGGGTCCAAGGTTGTTATGGTCGATATTAGAGTATCAGTTCTCAGTATCCAGCATTATTCAACTATGGTAAGAGAGAATATTATCGCTCCCCATATCATTTTTATATGAATTTATGGAACACAATTAGCATTCCTTGGTTTCCACATATATGATGAGATTCCTCCCTTACAATGGAGGCATTATAACCTATGAGTGTATTAAATACTCCTTGATACATTCTAAGGATTCTATTATGTCATCATCCAATTGATAAAAAAAACCCACCTCTTAATTTCTCATTACTATATGATTTATTACATCAAATTAATCTTAATAAAACCTACAATATCATGATTTATAGTTTATTAGGGGATTAGGTAAATTAAATAACAAATTAAAAAAAATGAAATAAATATATTTATTAACAACGTCAATAACATGGTGATTACATTAAATCATACATAACACTACATGGGATAACCTAAGGACATACATAAGAAAGGGGAGATCTATAAAACCCATTAATGAAACAAACAAGGTATAACATGAAGTGAATAATAAATTTTATACAATAGGAATATAAATAGGGCATAAATATATTTTTAACAATAAATATGAAAAATGATATAGGATATAAAATGACAATAATAAGGAAACCTGGGGAATGTGAAATAAACCTAACAACTGCATTATTGTATACAAAATACCCACCGAGAAATTGTTGTTGAAAATGTATCATAATGGAATCAGGTTCACTCACCATCCCAAAATGACATATATTTATAGTAATAATTATCCAACAAATTATATATCCATATAATTTTGGGCAAACCCATCCCATTCATTTCATTCTCATGCTACTGTGCCACATAGATCATACAATAAAGATACAACAACTATATTATTTTATTCCATGATCAAGGAGTGAGTAAATAATTCATCTAATTACTAAATATTACATTTATAGGTACATAAAGGTGAACACGCTTGATAAAAAAAATGTGTTTGTTATTTAGTAAAAAATTTGTTTCTCATGGAAAATTGAGGTGTAATTTTGGAAGCTTAACAACATCAAATAAAAATTTATAAAATGGGATTATGAGAGAGAAATGTGTCTATCAGCATTTATAAATAAAATAGAGGGTAGTAGGAACATGGAAGAACATGTCCCATCATATTTAATTTGAAATATATGGAATATGATAATAGTAAAACTTAAATAAGGAATATAATGGGAGGATCCCTTCCTAAATCTCAACATGGTAATTGGTGTATATAAATAATAATAGGAGGATTAATGATAGTTAAATGATAGATCTCATAATTTATAAATAAAATAAAAGTTACGGATATATGGAAGAACATATCCAAAAATAAAAAATGTAAATTTAGTGACATAACTTAAAGAAGAGCTTGATAAAAAGAGGAGAGTGGAAGATCCCATACATGACTATCTTTCTCTAATGTATTGGGAAGGGATTATTGAGATCTTGGGGGAACCATGGAAGGATTTTAGAGATTAGAACAAAGATTATGGACACAATTAATGGAGTTTTAGTGAAGTGAAAAGGGATATTGGTGTGTTTTATATAAGAAATGAGGTGGATTTCATAATTACATTGATTTGGAATTTACCTAATAAAATATCCAAATCTCCAAACAATCACATTTTTTCCCATGTTTCTACCAAAATGGAGTGGTTCTAATAAATTTTTGGGCATGGTAATAAATTTAAAAAATAAATCCCATGATGTTGTGTACATGAGTCACACTATTAAAAAATGATTTTATTACCTTAAAATATATTATATGTTTGGGGGAATTTATAATTGATTTATAAAATAAATCTAATAAACATAAAAGGACACTACATTAATGAAAATAAAAATAGATTTTGTCATGGATACTTTTTATATTATTTATTACATCCCCTTTGTGTCATTATGATTTTATAATATAGTATATATTTATCGTTATTTAATTTTTACTCAAAAATTCAACTGTCTCAGAAAATAATAAAAAATTTCATCATTGGAAAATTAAGATATTATGATTAATGAAATAAAATTAATTTTATCTACATAGTTCTCTAAATATTTTAATATTAAATTTTAAAGTAAAATTGAATTTTATTATGAAATGATGGGTTTTTTCAATATAACTATTTTTGAACCCTTATAAAAATTACATTCAACTTTGAAAAAATTATATGGTCAATTGTATTTAATAAAAAATATTTAAAAATTATATCATATAAATACTTTATTTATTTTAAAATCCATAAATTCATCAAAATAAAAATTTTAATTGAGGTTCAATAATAAATTAAAAATACAACTTTTCTATTGTTGTATAAAAATACTATCCATTTATAATTTATTAAAAAATGAAATAATACTCATTATTCTATAATAATTAAATATTAATATTAATAAGTTTTTGATTCCTATACATTTAATACACCAGAAATCACCCTAAGAGTAAGGTGTATGATAATGATACTTTTATTTGGTATTTCAGTGTACATGGTTCAGACTGTGATGTTCATGAGCATGAAATTCTCCTTCAAAAAGTATGACTCATGCTTGTACTATTGAATATCACATTGGTATTGGTCAAGGGTAAATAATATAGATTCTATCTCCTTGAGAAACTCTGATAAATTGGCTACAGAGGGTACAATCCTACAGGTTGAGGCCATCACATCCATTGTGAGCATCAATTGGATTCGTTAAGGCCCTATATTTATAATCATCATGTGATCACTTTTCAAGGGATATATTATCAATGATAATGAATATTATTAAAAATTTAAATCTTATAGAATATAGTAAAACCAATTAAGCGATCATGTCTTTTATAACCATAATAATACAATAAATCTAATGGGGAACATTATTTATAATAATTTATGTCATTACAATCATCCCCCATTATGAAATTTCTCCCTCAAAATGTTCATTTCACCGCAAATAACATGTGGTTATAACATTGTCTCATGACCTCCTATGATTCCCACATTGATTTTTCAAACATTTGGTTTCACTATATTTATTTTACAAGGTGAATTGTCTTATTTTTTAAAACTTTTTCTCAAGGATCTAGGATCGTAACCAATTGGTCCTCATTGGATTGGTCCTTCTCCGTTGGTATCACATCTATATTTAGTATATGATAGGGGTATTATAAGTAATTCCATTAGCGGAATACATGTAATTTTTCTTGTACTTGATATAGGTTTTTTGGGAGTTCTAGTCAATAGGCCATAGCTATGATGCAATCAAGGATCTCAATGAGGCTGATGTATCTTGAAAAAAGCTTTCCCTTATTCTAAAATCTAACTACATTATTTCTTGGGGATATGGGGAGTAATAACATGTCTCCAACCTCAATATCTAGGTCTTTTCATGGATTTTCATCATATCTATTATGTAATATCTGAGTAGCCTTGACATGCCACTGAATAGTCATGAACATTTTCACTATTTCATCTAACATATAATGAACTAGTCATTTCTATTCCCTAACATCATCCCAAAATGCTAGTGTTCTTCACATATTCCAATAAATGAGATTATATGGATTTATTTGGATGCTATTATAGAAGATAATTTTTTACGAGAATTCTATAGGAGAAACATGTTGGGACCATTGTACTTTGAATTCAATTGAGCATGCTCCCAAAATTTAATCAAGTGTATTGACAGTCCGCAAAGATTCTACATAAATTTGGATGTGATAAACTATTAAGATGTATAAAATAGTATTAAAATCATGTTGGAGACAATTCCAGAACATGTGGGTGAATCTCAGATCTTGATCAGATACTATCAATAATGGTATTTCAAACAACCTTACCACTTATTTGAGGTATATCTTAGGGAGATGATCCAGTTAGATTTCCTCTCGAATCATTATGATGTGTTTATAATTTTTAAAACAATCTACCACAACTAAGATATCATTGTTTCCTCTTCATTTCTTAGGATGTCCAATGAAAATCTACATGGTGATGTTTACCCATTTCCATGTAGGTATTGGTAATATTTTCATCATCTCCTTAGTTTTTTACCTTCCCAAATTCACTTATTGTCATAAAACTCATATTGATCTATATTTTATGATCTCTATATTCATATATTCCCACAAATAATTTTCTCAGACACCTTGACACATCCTTTTGCTTCTAAGATGGATAGAGAATGTAGATCAATGCACATCATCCATCATCTCCTCCTTTATCTCTTGCTTCGACGGTACACATAGTCTTAACACAAAATCATACTACACCTTCTTCATTAACATTGAACTCTATGGATTTTCCTTTCCATATAGCTTCCACATTATTTTCAAAACCCATATCATATCATTATGCATCCTTTACCCTCACTAGAATAGGTGGTCGAGAAATAATTTGTGGAAGGATTGATGATGTTCTTTCCTTTGCGATTACCACATCTATCTTCTTCAAGTCTAAGTAGATAAGAACTTTATCAATTCTCATTATTGATATAATTTCTTATTATTTTCTACGTTGAGTGTCTTAGACATTATTCACTTCTACAAGATGGTAGTGGATTGATTAGTCATATTCATTGATTATCCCTAACCATCTTCATTGTAACATATTTAACTTATTCTATGAGAATATATACTTGAGGATTTTTTATCCATATATATTTCATAATTCTCCCCAATGAGATAATTCAACCATATATTCAAATCAATAATCCCTGTATCCAACTCCATATCATGTGTTCAATAGTTATTTTCATGAAAATACATCTTTATTGAAGCATAAAATATCAATTTTTCATTTTTTTATTAACACTCAACCAATTACCTTCTTCGAAGAACAAATATCCACTATGAATGGTTATACACTTGTGTGTAGTTTAAGAATAAGTGAAGTGGTAAGCCTCCTTTTTAGATCCATGGAGATTACATCACATTTATCATTGAAAGAAAAATTGACACTATAACGTCCCATATTTTACACACATGGTTTTTACTTCATAATTGAAGAATACTTATTACAACATATAACAAAACCATGATAGGACCTTATAGGTATAGTGTCTTTAGAAACTGGGAAACATAAACAACTGGTTTATAAATCGTCTACATTGTCTCCCATTTATTTCATCATATATAGAGTCTCTTTTGGAATATCCTACATATTACCCATCTTCCTGACCTGGGGAAAAGAAAACATACAAAAGGGTGAGCTCAAATGCTCAGTATGGTTAAAAAAAAGAAATATCAATCATATAAAATTCATAAGAACATAACATTTTGAAAATATTAACCTGCAAAAGAGATCATAATATCATAACATGGGATAAATAATAGTAGTGAAATGTAATCCCTGGTATCATAACCTAAAACATGAAACTTTGTGGAATACACACATAATCATATAAAATCATCTCATATTAGTCAAGACTCATTGTCAAGACTATCATAGCGGACAAAGTCCATTACTGAACCGAGTTCACTCCACATTCCAGTCATGTATCACTGAACCAGATTAACTTGCCTTTCCAGCCATGTCTATCTCATGAGATATAAATCATTAACCAATGAATTGGAGGGAGATATAGGTCCCCCCAATCTCATAATGAACCCATTTTTATGTGTTCCGCAAAATCATAAATCCTACATCATAGCATAACCCATGTAAGAAAAAATGGGATTCATAAACATCATGCCATCATAACATAATCCATAAAAGGACTTCCTAAAAATAATTCCATCATAACATAATAAAATCAATGCAATAATAGGGAAATAAAAATAACCCTATATTATCTTAGATGGAAAATAATTTTGATAAAACACTTGAACTCTACTCCTGAGGAAAATATGGTTTCCTTTTCAATTTTTTTTCCTTTCTCAACATGTCATACAATTTTAAACTAAAATAATTTAATTGAAAATAAACTTGAAAACTTGTAAGGGAAGATTAATGGAAATATTTTTCTATGAAATCATAAAAATCCATTCATGCCATATAAGTAAAAAATAAACATTCTTCTCGTACTTTGGCCAGAAAAGTAAAAAAGTTCCTCGTACTGAAAAAAGATAAAAAGATTCCTTTCATATATTTTACTAAAAATTCACCAATAGGTAAAATTGGATTTAATCAATTGTAAGAGGATAGAAATAATATTACTTATAGACAAAACATGGATGTGGATTATAAATATTCTCTAGGAAATACCGAAGTATAAAAAATCTCGTATAAAAATTGAGATTGCGAGATTTTCCATTACCTTATGTCAGATATGCTTTGTACATATCTGAACCTCTGTATAATGATTTAAAAAATTTTATTGACTTATTACAGAAGCATATTAATTTTTATGATATCATATACGGTCATATTATTATCTTCTTATTAGTAATATTTCATTTCTACTTGTTATTCGGGTGTTTATTGCTTTATGTTCTTATGCGTGTTTTGTCGAATAAATTATTATTCATGTTTTTAGGTTATACATACATCATTTACATAATGGTATTAGTATAATATATGTCATATTTATTTATTCAATTCGTTTATATAGTCATGATTTAATGAATATCATGTAGAACGAATCACATCGCACCGTGGAGACGGTAAGCCGTACGTACGCCCGAGCGACAATATCGTTCTCATAATTAATGAATGGTATTGGAGTAGATAATAGAATATCTCAGAGTTAGTAACATTTTATAATAATAATATATAGTTATTAAATACACCATTATACCCATCCAAGTAAGGTGGTGGTGGAAAATAGATTACACCATGGCGCGAAGACGGTATTCCGTACGTATGCACGCTCGGTGATTTCATTTTTCGTAGGATGGATAGAAGGTGAAATAGGGTTGTTTCATATTTATAATAACATATCAGTGTATTATTGATATTGATGTTATTACTTTATAATTAAACTAATAATGGAGAGTAAGTAGAAGAAGATAGAAATTTGAAATAATCGGTAATAGATATTACCTCTTCTTCGACAGATGTCTTTGAAACCTCCTCTTAGGGCACAAAAATTGGTTTTTGAAGAAGACCAAGACATCTATTATGTTGATAGGGAAGTTATGAAGGGAAATTTTCAGGGGTTGGCAGATCTTGAAGGCTCAATATTTTGTTTATAGGAGAGGGAGGAGGTGACCTTTTATAAGGGAGGAGAGGGGCATCTTTGAAATCTAAAAAATATATTTATTTATAATAAATTCAAACCCCACAAAAAAACATCCAATATTATTCAAATTATAAGATTAGATGATATAGTTTTGTAATATCATCAAAAAATAAAATTTAGATATTTTGGGAATTTATTTTAAACATTATCAACTTGATGTATCTTTATTTAATCTATTTAATTTTTATGGTAATAATATTATAAATATTAAATAATTATAAATAATTACTTATATGTTATTAATTGTACATAATTACATACATTGTGAAATTATAGATGATATAAATTTTAATTTATAATTTTTAAATATTTTTGAGTTTTTTAAACAATTTTATAATATGTTATTTTTATAAAATAACAATTGTGTCAATTTTGACACTATTCATTTTTTTTTGATAAAATAAGACGAATCCATTAATGATGGAGATCAGCAGAAATACAGTCGCATAACCATGATGGAAAATGATTAAACCAGAGAAAATCCTCGTAAGGAGGGCCAACGGCTGCCATCTTGTGGGCGACTTCATTTGCTTCCCTTTTAATAAATGAGAAATTGCAGGATGTGAAGCCTTGTCTCAGAGAGTGAATACACCGAGTAATGGAGCCGGAAGGTTGAAGCCCGCCGTTAGTGAGATTGATGGAATTGATTACGGTGAGACAATCAGATTCGATGTGAATGGAATCCCAACCGCGGTCTTTTGCAATGTTTAACCCAGCATGGATGGCGGCGGCCTCCACGACTGAGGACTCCCAAAGTGCATAGGGTGCTTCATATTTGGCTGCGATAAGATTTCCCTGGTTGTCTCGGGCCAGCATACCTAGTCCAACTGGGCCATCCATAGAGAGAGAGGCATCCACATTGATCTTAATAATCCCTTCCGGCAGGGGGAACCAATGTTGGGAATGAGGAGAGGGGGTGAAAAGTCTTTGCTGCATAGGGTGGTTCTGCCAAACCGCAATCCATGATGATGCCTGGTCAATCCAAAATCTGGGGGGCCTCCGAAAATGATTGAAAATGGCCTCGTTCCGCCTATCCCAGATAATCCAAGTTAGAATTCATAGAGTGCATACTTTTGTCAGTGAAAAGGAGGAGCACCATCGCATCAGGAGCGAGGTAAGATGCGAGGCGACGTCCAGTGACAGCTCCGAAGTAGATCCCCAGCCATTCCAAACCTCCTGAGCCCTGGGGCACTGAATGAGAGCATGGAGAGGGGATTCAGGAACAGTAGGGAAGAAGGGGCATGATTTGTCGTTTGAAAAGTGTCTGTAGGCTAGGAGGCTCTTTGTCGGAAGGATACCGGTGCACACCTGCCACCAGAAAAAGCAGACTTTAGGGGGAACATTAAGCTTCCAAATTGATGTCCAGGGACTCACATCTCCTTCTGTAATTTGAGCAGTGAGAGCTCGCTGGTGGCCAGCTTTCACCGTGTACTCTCGTGAGGTGTCATTTGTCCAGTAGAGATGATCTGGCCCTGCGTCTGGCACACAGGGGATACTAAGAATAATTCTCCTATCCCTCTCATTAAACCATGAAAAGAGTTTTTCCAGACACCATCCCGCCCCTTGATTATCAAAAAGACAACAGACTATGGCGTGTTCGGAGCCTAGATAAATAGGGGATGACGCCTTCGTGCCTGCCTGATCAATAAGCCAGGGATCAGTCCACATCTTGACAGTTAAACCATTCCCAATCCTCCAGCCTAGTCCTTTCCTCAGAAGATTGCGAACACCCCAAATGCTTCTCTAGAGAAAACTGGGTCGATAGCTAAGATGGGAATCCAAGAAATCATTATGTTGGAAATATTTAACCCGGAGAACTCGCGTGCATAGGGATGATGGGTTATTAATCATACGCCAACGTTGTTTAGCCAGCAAAGCATCATTAAAAAGAGAAAGGTCCCGGAAGCCCATTCCACCTTCAGATTTTGGTTGGAAAAGAGCAGACCAGGCGATCCAATGGACTTTATTTTTTCCGTCCTTTTGACCCCACCAGAAGTTAGATGTGATGGATTGAATCTGTGAAAGAACCACATCAGAAAGTTTAAAAATAGACATGAAATAGCTGGGGACAGATTGTAGTGCCTCCTTGATGAGGATTTCCTTCCCGGCCTTGGAGATTTTTTAGGGGTCCAACCTTGTATTTTTCTTTCAATTCGATCCAGAATAGCTGAACAGATTTCTTTCTTTGACCGTCCAACCACTTTCGAGATCCCAAGATACATCGGGTGCTTATCGACCCCAGGGATGCTTGCTAAAGAGCAGAGTTCTTCTCTTTTCGGCTGAGGGACTCCAGAGCTGAAAGAAATTTCTGATTTACTCTAGTTGATCATTTGTCTTAAAGCCCGTTCATACTGTTGAATCGCCTGGAAGATTGCAGTACACTCATTAGGGGTAGCTCGGGAAAATAGAAGGCAATCATCGGTGAAGAAGAGGTGGGAGATCGGAGGGCCCTTGCGTCACACTTTCACCCCATGAATTCTGGAAGACGAAGCTGCCCTAGAAAGGAGGTTAGAAAACACATCGGCCACTAAAATAAAGAGGAAAGGTGAAAGAGGATCTCCCTAGCGAAGCCCACGGGACGGGGAAAAGCCTCGGGTGAGCACCTTGTTGACATTAATACACAAGGACACTGACGAGACGCATTGCATGATCATGTCAATCCATTTGGTGCAGAAACCCATCTTGAGCATCACAAAATCGAGGAAGTTCCATTCCACTCTATCACTATTGTGTCATAATTAAAGATAATTATTTAATCCGTAATAATTATAAATAAATTCACATTATGTAGATAATTTTATTATATTTTTGGATACTATTCATGTTCGATGTTTTATGAATTTTATCACTAAATTAAAATTATTACACTTATAATATTTAAGAGAGTGACATATTGTCACTTTCTTTGGTTTTAATAATAATTATATCATTTTCATGGTCAAAGGTCCATCAAAAAAGTTTATTCCAACCCTTAGGTTATATGGGTATACTTTTATTGATCTAATTGAATTTTTTCATGTGTTAGGGTAATTTTACAATCTTATTTTTACCCTTAATTACCCGATTTATCTTTTACTGTAGTAAATAAATACTACCGTAGTTACTATTCATAATATAAAAAAAAGTAACCTATTAACACAATTTGGACCCATTGAATCAAAATATGGAATCCAATTTTCAAAATTCAAATCACAAAAGTTTCAGTAATTAATTTAAAATTAATCCCATTGTTAAGAAAATGGGTTTAAAAAGTTAAAACATTTCCAAAGATTGAAATGTTTTTACCTATGAATTAAATGTAAAATTAATGATAATGACATAAATTATATTAAATGGTAATACTCTATTATATTTATACTTAAAAACCATTCAATAATATATTTTAACTATATAATATATTTTGATGAAAAAAGTTGTTTTCAATTAAAAAATAGCGTAGTTTTACTATACATCAAAATATTAATGTTTTCAGAAAATTATCAAAAATTTATCCAATGTAAATTTTTATATCATGATTCAAAGGAAGAATTTTATTTGATAAAATTGAGCTTATAATCTTGTAAAAAATTATATTTAAAATGGGTGCGCCATTAAATGGCGGAAAACTGCATTTTTGAACAAAATTAATTCTCTTATCCGAAAAATTGATTGTTTTCTCGTATTGTATATAAAATGAATTCTAATGTTATATAAAATTAAAAATGTTTGTTAATAATATTTATAATGGCGACTTTATATAATATTTTAATAACATATCATTGTTTAGTGAAACTCGATATTGCGTACAACACACGCTATCAAGGAATGTTGCTCTTGCGTATAACGCAAGCCAAGATAGTGTTGTGTGTAGTGAAAGATTACTTTGATGTTTTATATAAAACAAGACATAAAAAAATATACTTCTCATAAAATATCAGGGTGTTATAGACTACCTTCTGAGTTATCTTTTTTAGAGGGTTTGAAAACCGTGATACTTTTCTCACAAATCGACGATAGTTCCTAGATAATCTATGGAAACTATGAATATATGGAATAGATCTTTTCCTCAATCATCATAAAAATACTATAGTCTTTGAGTGGTCCATATATTTCCCATTGCATGTTATGATAATCAACATGAATGAGACATCCATTAACCAAAACTAACATGTTCTACATGTTTCATAAATCTAATTCTTTCATAAGGATTTTAGATAATTTTTTATTCTACTCATTCTCCTTAGTTCATTTAGAGTATATTTGAATATAATTTATAAATAATACCACAAATTTGTCCATTTGGTCTCTAAATAATCAATTAATCATGTCCATTAATATTATTGGATATTTAGTGAGACCAAAAGTCATCACAATGAACTCATATAGCCCATACCTTTTATGCCAAGCAGTCCTAGGAATATCCTTTATCATCACTATAACCTTGTTAATATCCCAAACTCAGACAGACCATGTAGAAGTATTTTTCTCCATTTATCATATCGAACACACTGTCAAACCATAGATTATAATAACATTTTATTATCTTGATATTGTTTATCCCACCATAATAAACGAAAAATCACATTGAACCATTATTATTCTTGGGGAAGAGGGTTGATTCACCCCATGGTGAAGCACGTCGGCATATGTACACTTTATCCAGATTCTCATATAGTTGTTTCTTAAAATCATAAAACACCATGATGTCCATTATATACAGACTCTTGTAAATTATTAATTCCCCAAGTATAAGATCAATTGAAAATTCAACCACACAACTAGGAGGAAGACTATGCAATTATTTTGGAAACACATCAATGTACTCCTTCATAATGGGAATGTATTTAAGGGAGATTCTTACAGAATACTCAATAAATTGAGTAAGATATGCTTTCACATAGATTTATAATATCTTTTATCTAGGTGATTGTGATAATGAAGATTCATCTATATCCTTTCATTTTTGTTGGATCAAATGATGATTTGAAATACGGAGAGTGAATTCCTTCTAATAGAAATTTATAATTGATATATTTTGTGAATAAAAATCCATGCCCAGAATTGTATCAAATTCCACAAAAGATATTATGTCAAGGTTTTATATGATGTTCTTCCCACAAATGATTACATTAGAGGATTTATATACTTGGTATTAAATAATTTCCTATTTTTCATTTTCAATGACATCATTACTCGCATAATTTTTGGTGGTGTTTGAATAGTTCTCCTAAACTTATGTGATATGAAGGAATATGTAAAACCAGAATAAAAAATTACATTCACTACTTGTGAATGAATAATTACAGTACCAGTCACCAATTAATTTTTAGGATACAGCTTAGTAGTGGTGACAGTAAAGGCTATCCTCTGCTGACATTCAATTTTTTGGTTTTCTTTGAAGACCCTTTATATAGGGATTAAGATTGGAAGGTTCCCTGGTTCCATTCAGTTGAAACAATGAAAAAAAAAATTAGGATTGCCCAGATCATTCCATTCCTCAATCACATTGGTATGTTTCTCCTATCAAAAATAATTTTCTTGGTTTCCATACCATCCAAACCAAAATAATTTTCACATTATCCTTAATCAATTTATTAGGAGATTCCTTCCTCACCATTAATAAGTGGGGTATTGAAATTTATTAGAACTGTTAGAATACTCCATTGGACCTCCATAATTAATCTCCACTTTATGCTTCTTATCCCTATGATACCCTTGAAATTCACTAATCTTCGTTATGAATTTTTTCGAATAATATAAATTTTTTTCACATCGATATATGACATAGATAAACATTTCATTTCATTGACAAGGATCTAGGCCACCAAAGAAGAGGTCAACATTTCATTCAGGTATAATTACTAATCCAGACGCATATCTCGCAAGTATTGTGATTTTTTCCACATACACCCCAATAAATTAGTCATTTTTTTCTTGATAGAAATTAAACCCCTTTCCATATATTGACAGAAATTTCGAGTAAAATATTTATTAAAAAACATTTTATAGAATTCCTAACACCCCATCACTTTGATATCATCCATTGGATTCATATTCTTAATCAATATCTAGCACTGATCTTATTCTCCATCCGTATGAGAGACATCTTGTAGAACCTTCTATTGTTATAATCATTGAAAGATGTACAATATCTTTTCAAAGGAGTTGATCCACTATTCCATGATTATTTGATAATATAACCCATTGAATGTAAGGGGATTTTGTCCCATAAACAAGTAAATTTCATATTCATCAAGCTTATAGGGGTTATGATTCTCTTCTATATCATGGTTTTTATTCAAAACAATGTTCAGTTAATAAATTATCATCATGAAGTTTGTGATTCCCTCTCTCATTGGGCCATTCATCTCATTAGGGGTTGTCATCACGTTGCCTATAGAATTTATTTTTTACCCGTTTACTCATATTTCCAGCCATGGATTGAAGAAAAATAATATAATGGATATATATTAATAATCTATTAAATAAATAATGGTGGAATACAATGAAATAAAATGGATGACTTATAAAAATCATATTTTTCATAACTTATGAATTTCTAGGTTTCAACTTATGTTATACAAGATTTATTTCCTAAAATGAAATATTATGTTCATTTTTTTATTCCCTTGATAATGTTTTTTAATGATATTATGAATTTTCAAAAAGCATATCCCTCATTATTGAGAAACTAAGTGTATAATAAGGCTCATTTTTGTTTTCGTAGTTTCCCTGAGTCAGTCCTATGATACCTTGTTAGAGTTATTAGCCGTAGGTACATCTATGCCAGAACCATGTCCACTTATATAATTTATACAATGATTTATTTTATTGATAAAAATTTTACTCTATAATTAACAAAAAATTTCAATTTCTTATTATACAAATTAAAATACCAAAGGATTTTTTTAGGGATTTAATATTGTAATTCAAAAAATGAAAAATATTTTCCTTTAAAACCAAATATATGAACCCTACTCTTTATTTCACATTAATAAATGATTTATTATCACATATTATAGTTCATAAAACTGAAAATGTATCATTCAATAATTTCATTTATGAATTAGTTACATTACATAACAACTTAAAACATGAAAACCCTCATATTTATTTAAAATATATTTATCATGGTAAAAACATTCCTTCGTATTTAACACTTTATCGTATAACCTGAAGAAATACATAAGAAAGGGTTGAGCTATAATGTATACTACGGGAATAAAAATTCTATAACTAGAAAATAATAATATATGTAAGAAAATGGTAATATCAATGGATCAAAAATGGATTAATAAAAATAAACTTGATCATTGAGACATGATATTTCCTGATAATTATAAAGGAAACTGGGGAAATGATGAAACATATTAAAAAAATACATCATAGGTAAATGCTAACCCACAAAGAACTCATGGTGGAAATGTACCATGTAGGAATCATGTTACCTATCTATCTCAACATGATGTATCATTATGATAAACATTACCCAATGCATTGGAGCACTGTATAATTCTAGATTCACCAATCAAATTCATTTCATTCCCTTGTTTAAGTGTGCCACATAGATCATACAACATGGATACAGTAGTCATCATATTAAAATACACGATCAAGGAGTGTGGTATAAATTCATGTAACCCCCAAAAAAGATATATATATGAGTTTAAATATTAATAATGTTTATAGAAAATGGGGATGGGATTCCCAAGACAATTGTTTTGGCATGGAAAATTGTGGTGCAATTTCGGCAGCATATCATCGTCACATAAAAATTCAGAAAATGGGTTGATGAGAGAGAAAAGGGTATCTCATGATATATACATAAATTGTAAATTATTAGTGACATGGAAATATATTTCCAAAAATAAGTAATCTGAAATAGAATTCATACAATAATAAATAATCATAAATAAATAAGAGAATGAGAGGATCCCTTACTAAATTTCAGCATCGAAACAAGTTTATGTAAAGGATAATGGAATTCTTAATGAGAGTGAAAGGGGATATATCATTATTTATAAATTAAATATTCATTAAATTTTATATTGGAGAACATATCCCAACATAATAAAATGGATGTTACGATAACTCACAAAATGAAGTTCGTGATAAAAAGAGAGAGTGAAATATCCCTTACATGAACGTCTGACTCCAGAGACTTGGGAAGGGCTTCTTGAGATCATGGGGGGAACCTTAGGTGTACTATAAAGAGTATAGGTAATAGCATGAAAATTATAAAAGTATATTTAGTGAAGAGAAATAGGATCTTGTGTGGGTTTATATATGAAATGAGGGGGATTTCATTATTACATACGTTTTGGACTCTAAATAATAAAATATATAAAACTGAAAACCAACCCTTATTTTCCCATGGTTTATACCAATTTGAATTGTTTAGTTTTATATTATATGTCCATGTTCATAATTTAATAAAATAATTCCCATGTTGATGTGGAGGTGAGTCACAAACTTAATGAGGTGATTTCAAAACATTAAAATACGCTATATGTTGGGTAGGATTCAAAATGGGATTTTTAAATAAAATGAATAAACATAAGAGAAGATTATATTAAATAAAAACCATATATTTTGTCATAGATACCTATTATATTATTTATTACATCACTTTTGGGTCATTTTGATGTCATAATACAAAATTTATATTTATATGGAATTTAATTTTTACTAAAAATGTTGAATATCTCATAAAATTAAGAACTATTCAACATTGGATAATATAGAAGTTCATATCCAAGATATTATTTTTATTTTATATAGATAATTATTTAAATATTAGAATTTTCACATTTAATATAAAATTTACATTTATTTTGAAATGTTTGTTTTTATATATAATAGTTTTCGAACACTAATAAAAATTTATTTTGACTTCATTAAAATTATATGATAATAAATATTTAAAAAATTATTTAATAATATTATCATATTAACATAAGATTTATTTTAAAAAAATTATTTCATCAAAATCAATGCCTTAATTGAAATTTAATAGTATCTAAAAACACACTTTGTGTTTAATTGTATAAAAATCATAATCATTTATGAATTAAAACTAAAATTAATATTAATTAATCATTATATACAATTTAAATATTTGTATTATTAGGGTCTTCATTCATATCCAATTAATACACTAGAAAAATACCGGCGTGTATGGTTCATGATGGTTAGACTTTCATTGGGTGGTTCAACGTACATGGTCTGGACTGTGATGCTGATGAGCATGAACTTATCCTATAAATGGTTTCGCTAATACTTAATTTGTTTAATATCATCATTGTTTTAGTCAAAGTAAAATCTCTAATATGATATATCCCTTAGAATCTATAATAAACGGTCTTCATAGGGTATAAAACTACTAGTTGAGGCTATCACTTCTTTGCCTATGTCAATTTGAATCATTAAACACAATACTTACACTAATAATGTGTTCACAGTTCCAAAATAATACAATCAATAATAATGAAGTAAAATGTAATTTTTTAACTTATATAATATAGTAAAACAAATAAATTGAATATTATTTCTTTAGCCATAATAATACAATAAATAGAAAGGAGAATTTTATTTATAACAGTTCGGGTAGTTAAAGATAAGGGATTCCCTTAATGATTATCATATTTAAGGGGAGAGATTTTCCATCCATTTTGGCTATAAAAATCTTATTTTAGGAGAGGTTCCCTAGGATTCCTCTTATTTTTTGTGATTTTAGGAGGTGAAATTGGTAAAATATCACTTCTATTTTGTGGTTCAACCTCCATTCTATGGTGGCATACCAAAAAGACAAGGAACTATCCTGATTTTCCACTGATGGTTAATTTAAGATGATTCATCTTTAGACTATGATTTCACATATTGTCAAAAAACTATTATGATATCGTTGAAGTGATAACAACACCTTCCATATGTGACAAACTGGTCTTCGATATGAAATTCGTCAATTCTTTCCATGAACGACTTAAATATATTATGCACAAAATGTTGATAAGTGGAGGAGTCATTCATTAAGCCAAAGGGAATGTATATATTTAGAATTATCTCCTAAGGCACTATGTTGTTAGTTTATTCATCATATTCAGGGGACAACTTTATTTGTTTTTACTCCAAATTCTGGTCCATGAAATAAATGATTTGGAATAATGCAGTTTCATAGATCTAGAATTATGTGATCCACAATCGTAAATTGTCCTTTGAATATTTCAATTAATGTCTTAGACATTGATACATTCCATAATTACATAATTATTTTTCTTGGAAGGAATAATTTTGGTTATAAATCTTGGGTATTTTACATCTCTAATGATGTTGAATTTTATAATTTTGTCAAAATCTACCTCTAAATTGGCAGAATGAAACAATAGGTAAATTCTCTTTGCTTCCTTCTTGAAGACATATTTAACATTGGGTGAGCCAAGATGGTGTGTATCCGCATCTTGATTCAATATTGGTATTTCAGTATGATTTGTAGAGAAATCATATTGGTGTTTCTAGAAAAACAAAATATACATCTCTAGCTCTTCGATGAAAATTTTGGAACAAGTGAACATTGGTTGTGGGTCCTCTTATGTTCTTATATTCACATATCAGAGCTCATAGATATTAGCTGAAATTTATACCTTGAATTATGTTGGGTTGTTCTAGAGGTGATCATCATCTTCATTCACCTTTGATTCTGTGGATACATTTCTAGATGGTATTGATTATATGTAGGCCTCTTTAAAATTATCATTGTGAGAGATAAAATGATAAGAGGCATTATCATCCCCTAGTACCCGATTCATTTCTGATTGATATCGGAGTGTAATTTTTTTTTCCGTTTTCGTTGGGGAGTACAGGATCTTGGAAATTAGGGGTAATCTATATCACCTAAACTAGAATAATGGGGAGGACATAGTCATATTTTGAGGATACTCTTGGTATTTCTGGGATCGGTCCCTAAGGTATTGGGTGATGGAACCCGTATCTCATAATTAACTATTGGTTATTCACATACAATTTTTTATAATCCATCATTAAAGTATTCTTCCATGCAAGTCTCAAAGGGGGACAATCACTTTTTATTATTCCAATGTTTCAATCAATATGGGTTTTCATTCATTGATGGAATGTGGAAGTTAAATCCATGTGGCTTTGGAGTAAAGGACTACCAATAAGAAAATTATATGCATTGTCTTATTGGATAACCATAAAATCATCATATGATGTGGGATCTCCAAATTCATCTTTGATTTTTTCTTGATAGGTATTTTATCAAACTTATAATACCCTTGAATGGTCATCAATGTGGGAGAAAAATATTGAAATGAAACAAATTTCTCTTTTTAAAAAAAATATTTGGGAAAATTCCGAGACTTGGTGCTGAGATGACATGAGATTTTGAGGCTGTTATTCCCATAACCATACAAAGAAATAGGTTATGTTATCAATAAATCACACGTGACGTTTTTATTGAAAACGAAAATAACTTCTAAACTCTTAAATACATCAGAAATTTTAGGGAACAGTTGTGTTTAGAGAAGAGAATTCACATTAGGTGGGTCCTAACATCAACCAGCATGGGTGGATTGTGATTGTTAGAAATTGGATATAATATTCAATAAAATATTTAAATAAATATATATTATTATATGCATCATAGGTTTTATATTTAATGAAACATTTTTCAATAATTCGGGGTTATCACCATAACCATGGATTTACTCTACGGTTCAGAAGGAAACTCTCTCAACACCGAATGCTAGCAGATTGAGGATCGGTGAAAACATGGACCTCTATTATTTTCCAAATAATGATCCAACAATGAGGTAAGATGTTGATTCATTTTTAAATTCCTTTTCCCTCTTATATTCAAATGAAATAAAACCTAACAAATTCCTCCAATTTGTGGGATATGTATACTAGATGCTAGTCTCCAGCCCCTGGCATATCAGATGTGTGCTTGGGGTATTCATGACATGCCCCCTCTGGGATGGTTCGTGATAGAGTGATATCAGAGAAGGTCAATTCTACATAAAGAACGAAAATTCTGTGAGATTAGATTAGGGAAATAGTGTTATGATTTTCATGTTTTGTTCTCATAATAGGGACTCTAGTGTCGGCGTGGTGGCCGACATATCCTGACAAAATGACTCTAAATTCTACATTTCAACCTAGTACATGAAAACAATAGTTAGAGGAAGTTACACATGTCTTCATCCTAGTGAGGATGCCTTCCGACAAGATGGAACATCTAGATATTATCCATAGTCAAGGATCAATGGGGTGATGGTGGAGCTTATTTGTCTAAACACAAGATGAGATGGATATCTCATGGGAATAAATTGAGCTCCTCTTTAGGGGAGCAGTTCTCTCTGATGTAGTTACGTGAAATATATGTACATGAGCTCCTACAACTGTAGTAGAGTAGTGAGTTAATCGCAGAGTACATGGTGATATTTAATGACCTTACTTGATATTACAAGGATATGGTGTGGAACCCAATATTGTGGTCTCAGACCGTCGATAAGGGGTTATTCCAAGAGATCAGGCCATCCATTATCTCCCTTAGCATCTCTTCATTTGTTGGGGTACTAGAGCGAGCCCTACAAGTGGGGAGAGTTCTGGCAGAGTAGACTCTTGTAGTGGGAGCTACCAACAGGCACCAGGAAGATAAGTCTTTGGAGGTAGGTACTCGATAATATATGTAGGGAACCAAGTGGGTCAAAAAGTCAAGGGGATGACCCCAAGATACGGGAAAAGTGGTGTGGGGATCCCTAGGTAGAGCATGTTAGCTGAAGGACATGATGGGTTACTCGTGTGATATACGAGGGAAACTGGCTCAATATTTCCTAACTCACTCAATGGATGATCAAATGAAAGTAGAAAAACTACCAAGGTAGAGAAGGAGGATGTATTAGGGTTGTTCGTAGAGAGTTGGTCATGGTAGAATAACAGGTCCGGAAATAGGAGGTGTGTAGAGGATTGAGGTACAAAAACCACCACCCCATGTGGTCCACCACAATATAATAATGTTGGTGGAGAGGGATGAGGCTGGTTTCAGGTGATGGAGTAATACAAACATGGTTCTCGTTAAACAATTACAGGTAAGATCCATGTCATTTCCACCCTAGATGCAGTTTTGATAGACACATGTTCCAATCACTCTTTTCTCACCATGACGCTTGTTTGAGGCTTAGAGATTCCTTTGGAACTGTTGAATCAATCCCAATGAATAGAAAATCCTATGTGGGGAGGTTCAACAATCATGTACTAGTTCCGAAATCTTACCATTACTCTATGTGGTGAGACTTTTCGTTGGGATATCAGAGTGGTATTTTTTAGGCCTTATGACATCATTGTTGCTAAGGATTGGATATCCACAAGTCATTCCCATGTTTATTGTTTTTGGGTTAGAGTTTGTTGTTTCAGTGGATATGGGACCAGGTTGTTTTTTATTAATGAAATGGAAAGACATGCAGCAGAATATATTCTTACTCATAGGTGGGTGAAATCGATTACTCATAACTTGGCAAGTCTCACCCTATGTGTTGTTGAATATAGGAGTTTGTAGTTTCTTGCAATATTGGGGGAGTATGAGGACGTCATTCTTGAATATTTCCATAGATTACCTCCCCATAGGGAGGTATACTTTTGTATTTACATGTAACCTATGATAGAACTAAAATCTACATCTACATATCTGATGGATCCTGTGGATCATCGTGAGTTGAGGGTACAGTTGGAGGACATACATAGGAAGGGATTTGTGAGACCCAGTTTTCACCCAGGGAATCGTCAATTTCATTTTCCAAGAAGTAATATAGTATCATGAGGGAACTTATAGACATTATATTCCGGAATGAGGTGACCATGAAAAACAATTTTCCCCTACAAAGGATCAACTACTTCTTCGTCCAGCTAAATGAAGCGAGGTGGTTCTAGAAGATTGACCTTAGGTCTGGCTATCACCAAATTCATGTATAGGAAAAGGATGTACCAAATATTTCATTCAGATATTTGGTAAGACCACTACATGAACTTTGATATTCCAATTGAGATGAGTAAAGCCCCAGTAGTGTTCATGGGACTTAGGAATGGGATCTTCGAGCCTTACTTATTCTGTTTCGTCATGGTTTTCATCGATTAAATCCAGGTCTACTCAACATCTCAGAAGGATCAGATGATACACTTGAGCATGGTACTGGGAAGGATCTGTGAGCAGCATAATTATGGGAAGTTCTTGAAGTGTCAGTTTTCGATTCGGGAGGTTTGCATTATAGGACAAGTCATTTCAGATGCTGGAGTAGCGGTGGATCCAACGAAGATTGATGTGGTTCTTGCATGGGATCCACCCTAGAGTGTTACTGATTTGCATAGTTTCCTACGATTGAATGGGTAATATCATAGGATTTTACAAAACATTTCAAGATTATCATCATTCTTTACTTCATTGAAATTGAAGGGGTGGACTTTCGTGGGGATAGAAAAGTGTCAATAGTTCTTTCAGGAGCCGAGGCAGAGGTTAAAGACTGATACTATCTTGATATTACTGGAGAATTTTGTGGAGTACATGGTTTTCAATGATTCATCATGGATAGGCATTGGTGGTATCCTAATGTAGGGTAAAGTAGTGATTGTCTATGGATCACACTACTTGATGTAGCATGAGAAGAACTGCATGAACCATGATATTGTGCTGGAATCAGTAGTCTTCAAGTTGAATATGTGGAAACACTAACGGACGTGAGAGCAATTTATTTCCTACTATAACAACAATAGTTTCAATTATTTCTTCTCCTAGAAGTATATGAACATGAGACAGACACAATGGATAGAGTTCCTCCAAGACTATGACTTTGGGATTTTCTATACTCCTATGAAGGTTAACATTGTGGTGGATGATCTCAGCAGGAGATCCAACATGAAGTTATTGAGTGAGGCATTAGAGTAGTTGGTTGTGTTACAAATATCCTTAGGGGACGGAGATGGAGTAGCTTACATCTAGTCAATGGTTGTCACCCCTCTAATCTTACAGTGAACTAGGGAGGAACATCTTAGGGATATCTACTATGTACCCAATGTTCTCAGTTTTCTATGGGGCATACCCTGATGGATATTCTAAAATTAGGGATTGTGTCATTCTATTCAGAGGATGTACATTAGTACCTGAGACATTCTGGGAGGAGTGCTTGTGGGAGTTCAATAATTCCATTTTAGCGGCACATCAAGGAGTGTAAAAGATGTATCAGGACCTCTGAAAGCATTTCTATTGTCCAAGGATGATGAAGGAAGTGGAAGAGTTAATTTCTAAATGAATCACATGCCAAGAAGTGAAGGATGAATGCTAGGTTCTAGTGGGCTTGACCCAACCACTTAAGGATCTAGAATGTAAGTAAGATGGGATATCTAAGGACTTCAGGACCGGTTTACCATGAAGGTATAGGGTACATGATACAATCTATGTGATCATTGAATAAATCACCAAGTAATCCCACATCCTACCAATCCATGAGTAGATATCGGTAGGGATCTTGGGATTCCCCTACATGCAGGAAATAGTACATATTCATGGAGTTCCATTGACGATTGTTTCGGGCCATTATGCACATTTCACATCCCGGTTTTGTAAGGTATTAATGGATTCCTTTCGGACGTAGTTTCATTTTACCATGGAGTTTCATCTCTAGACAGAAGGCTTGTTGGAGAGGACCATCCGGTTTTTGGGGACATGCGACGTGCTTGCATCCTAGACTTTGGCCATAGTTGGTAGGATCACCTACCAATGGTGGAGTTTTTGTTAAAAAATGCCTATCACTCCACCATTGTTATGGAACCCTTACCGGCCTTGTACGATCACCATGCAGGTCCCCACTATGCTAGAAAGAACTAGGGGAGTAATCACTCATAGTTCTATAGTTTGTATGGGCTACTAATGAGAAGGTTTATATCATCCAGGAGTGGATGAGGAATGCACAGAGCTCATAAAAGTCATATGTTGATATGATAAGGAGGCCTCTCATGTTCGAAGAGGGATACCATGTGTTCCTTTAGGTCTAACCATGATGGGTATTATAGATATTTGTTATGGGAAGCAAGTTATCTCTGAGATACATCTACCCTTTTTAGATTCTAAGTATAGTAGGTGAGCTGGCATACTGCCAAGATCTACCTTTGTAGTTTCACTAGATACATGATGTATTCCACATGTCATGGTTGTTGAGGTACATCCAATATCCATCACATGTCATTTATTGGGGATCATTAGAAATTGATCATGGGGAGACTTTTCTAGAGTACACATTAGAGATCGATGATCGACAAGAGTTGAACCTTTGTGGTCGGTTGATTACTTTGGTTTGGGTTTTTTGGTAGCATTAGAATCTCATGGAGAGAACTTAGGAGTGGGAGATTCATATTTGTGCTCATTACCCTCACCTTTTTGTTGATTATCCATTGATTTTGATTTTTGGGATGTAAATATCTAAGGAAGGGATAATTTCATGAATCAGGTTTTCTCTGGTTTTATATTGATAAATTAATTGGGAAAATTCATAGATGAGGCGCTAAGAAAATGTGAGATTCTAAGGCCTGGTGGTCCTCTAAACCATACAATAATTTTTTTTAGTTTTTATCAAAGCATGTGTTGTTTTTATTTATAATAAGAACATATTCAAAACATGTTCTTATATTTGAAATATGGTGCGCCATTGTGTTCAAAATAGTGACATTACCTTAGGCGGGGCCTACCATCAACCGACATCGGTCGAATTTGAAAGATATATATAAAACATAACGGTCATTTAAATATTTTGAATAAAATTTATTAGACACATCCTAGGTTTTATTTTTAATGAATCCTTTTTAGGAATTCACGGTTATCACCATAACCCAATAATTCCTCTAAGGCATGGAAGGAAACTCTTTGGACGATGAATGCCGATAGATTGAGGATCGCCGACAACACAGACCTTCATTATGAATCAATGAAAGACCATACCATGAGGTCAAATGTTTATTCTCTTTGTGATTTACTTTACCTTCTTAGATTTGAATGAAGAACCCAGAACAACCAAGAAATAGGTTGATATGTAATTCATTCGTTCTTATGGGATGGATAACTGCTTGTGGGGTTTTAATGGGGATTAGATTTGTGTATGGTTTTATTATTCATTAATCTACAAACATGAATAGACCATGAATGAAATTTCCAAGGTCAAGATATATTCATTGGGTGTTCATGTTCTTTATCTCTACCCCCCTCAATCTATGGAGTTCTTCATACGTTCTTCTCCCTTGAAAAAACTATGAAACAAATTGACTCTTGTGCCCCCGATCTATGGTCAAATGGTCTAAGATAAAATTTTTGACCATTTTATGGAATATGAGAGGTGAGAAAAAAGAATGGTATTGTTTTGGAAAGGATACAGCTTACGATGGTTCAAGGTAGACCACCAGCGTAGCTACTGGTGGGGAGGGAAGGACGCAGTCGGTGGGGCCAGTCTTGGGGGGCCATGAGGTGGTGATAGGCCATTGGAAGGGAAGAATGTGGTTAAATATATTGTGTCCAGATTGAGGATATCTTGTTGGATTACATATTAGGATGGGACGAAAGAAGGGTGGCTAGTGGAGGTGGCGGAACTCAGTCCGACAAGGACCGCGTGTGAGCTCTTGGTTGTGGAGGCCGCAGGCAGTGACTAGGGGTCTGCAGTTGGAGGCTGCTGTGGAGGCAGCATGAAGCTACTCAATGATACCTCAGAGTGGGGTTTGGGGCGGTGGAGTTGCTGTAAGATCAAGTGGAAGACAAGGTCTAGCCACTTAAATGCAGCAAGGCTCCGTATTGACCCAACGGACGCGACCAGGTCAGGCCGCATCTGGCGCCCACAAACTGGCCCACATGTGTTGGGGAAGACTACATAAGACATCCCACTCAAGCATCATATAGTGATTGACCTCGAAGGCCATGCCTAATGGGACAATTTGGGAAAAACAGGGTAGGGCCACGTCTGGAAAACCATGACCGAACCCACGTCAGACCTTGTTGGAAAGACAATCATTACATTCAATACATGTGTCTGTTTGATGATCCGTTTTCATATTTGGGACCCCTGTGTCAATACAGTCCTTTTAATATACTATAAGTGAGTATTTTTTGAATATTGGAATATGAAATAATGTCTTAAAGATTGGGTTCTCATAGAACAAGATCACTATGAGTGGAATCCTGCAGCTGGATTTGACTTGGTGACTGTGTGACTTTGAGGATACATGACCCATAGACACTCAAAACGCCATCCATAATCCATGTACCATCAATGCTTATTGTTCCATCAATTCTCCATGAACCATTTATGATCCATGCTCTATCGATGCTCCATGCTTCATCGATGTTCCATGCTCCATCGACTATCCAGGCACCATTGACGCATCGTGCACCATTGAATCACATGACACCATTGATGCTTTGAGCGACATCGATGCTCTAGGTCCCATCAACTATCCTTTCACCATCTACACTCCTTTTTCTATCAATGGTCCATGTTCCATCAATGCTCTTTCCATCATCGATTCTCGGTTCATCATGGAAACTGAAAGATTTATCTACTAGAATTGAAAATCCTTCTCTTTGGGCTTTAGAATTATACCTATGTGAGAAGACTATGTATATTATTAGTGATTTTACATCATGTGTTTCCATTTTTGTGATGTTAATGATTTTCCTTTGTGGTGTACATCATTTTTTTTCATGTGTGGTATAATTCATGTATTTTTTTGTGGTAATTCCTTTTTGGTTTCTTGGCGTCCTACTGAGTATTGTTTTACTCACCCCTACACGAGCTATGCCCACAAGAGTTCTGTCCTATGAAGACAATCGATGCATTGATGGAGTTCTATGTAGACCAGGACCATGTGGTGCTTAGAGAGATAAGATGGACATGTTGTGATCCTATGATATCAGGTAGCTTTCCTACACATACTATTTAGGTAGGGTTATCTGCATACTAGTTTCAAGAGCTTGTGCATTCACATGATAGGCTCATTCTTTTACTGGGATTGTATTCTATCCTTATTTACTTTCCAATTTTATTACTATTGTACACTTTGGTTTATATGTTAGTGTAAGCATTATTTTTAAACTTTGAGTTTTTTCATTTCATCATTTTGGGCTTGGAGATGTTTGTGTGTGTATAAGTACATATAGAAATGCCAACAATTTTTGGAATATGTGTACTCAATTCTAGTGGATAGACCCTATCCTACTAGAGGTGGTATTGGGGTAGTCATAGAACGGGCCCCTATGGGATGGGTGATGAACAATATCGTTCACTCTATCCCAAAAATCAGAGGGTTAGAACAATAATGAGGTTGATCTAAAGTCAATTTCAATCACATCACCTAATATATTGATGCTATTGTGTCTAGAAAAAACATATAGAGACATTATGTGTCCCTGTTTGACCTATTCATGATCTTGGTTAGTGAAGGGGATGGAAACATGGTATTCTAATTTCATGGTATCTACCTGATAAACATTGAATTCAATGACCATTATCACAAACATTTGTGGTAACTAATTAGATTCAACGAGTGCCACCCTAAGATATTTTGAAATATGGTTCACAACTAATATTGATATCTTTACTGGGACAAGCTCTAACTATTTCAGAATTCCATAATTTTGTTCCAGAGATAAGTGATTCACTTTTTGGGGATCCTCCTTCACATGTGGATCAGGAAATGATATACTCAAGTTTTACAGCCTTGATTAATGTGTAGAGGTCAAGATATAATATGATTCTAGTGGAATAGGTTACATAGGATGTCCCAAATTTCTAGTCGTATCATACAATTTTGCACCCTCTAGGAGGTCATGTAAGACAACCAAGAATGGTTTACTTTTTTAGGGATATAGGGAACCTCCATGGCCCTTTTTGGCATATTGTTGGGCATTCCCATTACTCTCAGTTGTGTATCTATCCTATGTGGAGAATTGATCAAAATATTGTGTCCAACCACAAATGCATTGTACCCTATATCCTATATTCCTACACATGGGGACTCCCATTACATGATTAAGTGAATTAACCTCTTATTATGAGGCATGGCCATCATCAAAAAATTAGTATTCCAAGTGTTCCTTTTGGGAAGAACAAAATATGATCTCTTTTTCTGATGAGGGTCACATATCATGGGATAGATCCCATTCATTGGATGTCATAGGGAAGAAATTAGTAAGTGTCATAGACTGTATTATAGAAGAATATTACTCATCCAATGATGTTTATTCCTACTTATGATGGTAACTTATACCTTTGTGTGGAATATCTGATGTTACCTCCCTATGTGGTGGATCTAGTTTTTGTATGAAAAGATGTTTTCTCATGAGGAATGATCTTGGTCAACTATTTTTGATGTATTCCAGCTATCAAACATCCACCAATGCCTGGAAAGAACATTATTCTAACCACCTTATTCTTCAAACTGGGAAGCAGATTTGTATGCCACCATTTCTAAGAATTTATATAACACCACCTATCTGGAATAGATAATGCCTTGTTCTAGACCTTTGTAGATGATGCCGTACTAGATATTATGACATAGCCTTTGTTTGAAAGGGAATTAATTAGAATGATATGTGAGGTTTACCTCATCAGGATTCCATGGTTTTGGATGCATGGGAATATTATTTTCTACGGGAATGAGGATATCACCGTGGACTTGTTATTTTAGATGGAGTATAATTTATTAATTTTTTCATCAAATATCGAGTGACGCTGATTTATTTCTACCACTTGTAAAGGGTGATTTTCTGGTCATTTCAGCTTGACATGAGGTCCTTGGATGTTCAGTACATTCCATAGTGCTTTGACAAGAACTGTTTCTATCTTGAGGGAGAAAAATCTATCTTTGTCATTGACTATATTTATCCCTTGTGATGAGGGAATGAGTCAAGACATGGATCAGGATTTTAGAATATAATATTCTAACTTTTTGGAAATTTTTTCAAACTCACAAAACCCACCTGGATACATCATTTTCATCATTGGTGTTTGCAACTCATCCAGGAGATTTTCAAAACATAGTTCCAGTAGTGTTTCCTATTATATATGAACAGTGAGTAAATATAATAAAAATTTCCATCAAGATATGACGTATTATACAATATAGTTTTTACATTGAATGTAGGTCATTAGGTTGATGATTATCATTTTCATTGGTCTGGAGCTGAATTGATAAATGAATTGATGATGAAGGTCTTCCCATCCCAAAATAGAGCTTGTTGTAAGACCGGTGTACCATATAATTGTAGGCACTGTTAGAGTTTGAACAAACCAATACATCTTGGTCACCTCCTCTTTATCTAGACGGTCCATCATTCGCCGACATTGGGATATGATGCGTGTGAGAATCTATTCATAGTCGCCCACACTGTCAAAAGTAGACAAGGTAGGATTTCTAAAAATGAGAGGGGGAAAGTTTCATCCACCCATTATGGATATGGATACCTCTTTGGCTTTATAGGTTCATTTATCTCTTACATGGATTACATTAGAGTACCCATGGTCTCGATTACATTAATATTCTCTTTGGAACCTATTGTATGAGCTACCTCTCATCTACATGGAGTGTGTGTGCCTTAATGAGGTTGCCTTATATTTCTATCAGTCTCATTATTTATTTTTCATAAGAATGACTTATTTATCAAATGAGGGAGATATTTTTTCTTCAATGGAATTATATAATGATAATTTTCATCTTACCTGTTTATGTAGACTGGAATCTGGGATCATGACCTATTCTTACACTTAGATGCTACTCTCACTATATGAACATCTCTAATTGGAGGAGGAATTTTTTCCTCAGCATGATGGAGACACCCCGTAGGAATATTTCCCCTAATTAGCTCCTCATTTAGTTATCTATTATTTTTTATCTTAGTCTCATATTGTGAAAACTGTTCCTCTATTAAAAAAACATCATCTCTTCTGGGCAGTGATTGGGATATGGCCACACCACTCTATTTTAGGGTTATTCCATAGAGGAGGAAACTCGATATTTGGGGGTTATAGGTTTTGGAACGTTCTTTGGATTTGGGTGAATGTAGACTTGTTCATGCATATAGATCACCCACTTCACATGGTATATTTTCCATGTTGTGGTCCTCTACATATACACTTTAATCCATAATATCAATTTTTTGTGATGAAATTCATAAGGGAATATTAGGTAACTACAGTTATCCTATCACATTAAATGAAACATGATTACACGACAATGAATATAATATTGTGGTTCTTTGAACCATGGATATTTTTGGATATTTTTGCATGCCTCCCTAGTGGGGTATGATTATATTTTCCATAAATTCCTCATTTCCTGGTTAGTGAAGAGATATCTTGAGGTAGATTCCAGGTATATTGCCTGATAGGACCCAAAAAACAAATTTTTTTCTTATGGTAGTTGTAACAAATGGGATTCTGACCATTTACATTCAACTTACAACATAAAAAATACTGATTTCCTATCTGGTGATGAAGATGATAAATTTCATTGAAACCTGTGGGTTTCAGATTATTCAAGGCCACAATTTGCATGGATTGATCCTACTATCGTTGATCAGTTACTTCTGGTTGATAATTTAATGAGTCAAGGGGGAAGAATGAAGTTTTAATTCCCTAATACTAGTGGGATGGGGTAGATCTGGAATCACTATTTCTATCCCAAGAGCCCTCATTTGTTGGTGATAAATTGAGTGATGGGGATTGAGATATACATTCCTCAATACCAGTGGTATGTAATTTTTTACATCATCCACCGATATGACCAAAATCCACTTTGTAATTGACAATATTATACGTAGGTGTGTTGGTAGATATTCACCCATCCAGGAAGGTTGTTTTTTATATGGGATGGATTATATGGTAGCTACTACTATGGAAAGTTTTAGGCATCATCTCTATGCTCGTGTGATATTTGGGTGCGTTGGTAGCCCATGATGAGAATCATTCTTTACAGGATGTTGTATGGTTCATCGCAAAATAAACATTCCTGTCTGAAATGCTTTCATGTTTCTTTTAGGGTCCCATCTTAATTTCATGTTAGACATCCAATCCCTCCATTCATGATGTATAGGAATCATTAGAGGGGGGGAATTATATTGTTCTATAAAACTTTCTTGTTTATTAACTGTTCCCCTTATTTGGGAAGAGGTTATCGAATTACATGATTCCCTATCTAAACTGTTCTTTTTTTTCTAGGGCCATAGTGAAGTGAAATGATCCATAAGATTTCTATTCTTGGATATGAACATCTAAATATGCTCTAGAAATCAATCATTAGAGGGTATTCACAATGCAGTGACAAACACAACCAAAAATATATCCTGGTCATCCATTCTATAGTAACATGTGATGGAAATGGAAACCATATCCTAATGAAAACCTAGTGTATTGATGATTTTAAGGGGGTACTCGTGTCTTTTATAGGGTATATATCTATCCTTAATTCACTAATTGCTATCCAAAATATTTTTACATAGATAATTCATGACCTCACTTATATATCATCTGGGATACCATAGTCATAAGTGGTGAGGGAACAGAACATAGCGGGGGTGTTCTTTATGACTGAATCTCTCTATATATCAATTTCAGCTTCCTCTTAATCAGACTTACATGCCTCCATTTGTTCATAACACAGAGTATGTTTTTTGGGGTCACATTTTGACCTGAGTGTAGTGATGTTGGAATTTGATGGGGAACTATATATAGTTGACCCAGATTTTCTGAGCAGCTCTCTATTAGAGGTTGTTTGAGTTCTGGAAACAGCTCAATATTATCAAATAAAATAAAGGAGATAATTTCCTTATACATGCGAGATATCAACAGGGTGAGGTTAACCAAAGAGGATATCATGGGTAGAGTTCATTTGATCCATCTTCACATATCCTCAAGCTGTAAAATTGTAGTAACGATCATCCTATACATTTTTTATGAGTTGAAGGACCCTTGGAGTATTGATATAATGTATTGAACAACCTAAAGGAAACTATAATTGTGTAGATAAAAAATATGTGACTTGTTATACATCGTGGGAGGAATATGGTGATGTTACTTTTGGAATTTTGCAGGGACATGAGCCGACCATATCATGGTTTCTCGACACTATTGATAACTATTTGATGTTGGGGTGGTACAGACCAACAAATGAGATGCTACAGAAATATGAAAATGGTCTATCTCATTATTTATAGAAATTTGACCATATTCTAAGGAATATTATATTCTTACTTCGTGAGCCTCATTCAAGACTAAAATATGATCCCTATCAGGGGTCTTTGGATTGTGCCACTATCCATTTTTGGTAGGGATATGAGCCTACCCTGAGGAATGTGTTGGTATTAGTTGGTGAGCCTTAGTTGGATTGGGAATATGATCCTGGTCTAAATATGTATTCCTCAACAAAATATGACTACAGACCTCCAAAATGGGAGAAGTGATAAAATAATTCCTTACGTCCTCATAAGGATGATAGTATCGTCATTCATCGACAAAAATAGAAATATTCTCCTAACATATATGATATATTGGAATATTCTAGGAAGAATTAATAATATGAAAATGATCATGTACTGAGGTATGTGACATTCTCACATGGTGATCCTCAGCCAAAATAGGAATTTGTTCCTGATCCTGGTCCTTTGGAGTTTGTCGTTGGTCTTATTAAATTGAAATATGAGCATATTATAATGGTTTTTACCCTCTCAATTGGTGATCCCAGGCTTGAATGAGGATATGATAACGATCCACGAATATTATAATATGTTCCAAGACATTTTCGAGAGGCAAGTGCCTATATTACAATGCATGTGTCGCTCTCACCTGGTGATCCTCAGTTGGAAAGGGAATATAATACCAGTCTAATTCCTCATCATTGACTATAATATGATGATAATACTTCCAGATAATAGAATGAATGTGCTATTTCTCTATATTAGAAACATGTTCGTAATGATCAGAGTGATAAGCTATCCTAGCAGAACAAATTGTAATATGCCACTGTCACTATATATGTACTAGTACTGAAATATAATGACAAAGTTCTTCAACTATATTTATGAGGTATTGGAATTTTAAAAAACTTTTCATATGGGTATACGAATTCAAATTTTCTATCTCCAAAATACACTGGCATATATCTTCGATTTAATTAGGGATATGATCCTACTTCTTTCCTCCATGTTCCACCATAATATTCCAATGGGCTTAGTGCATGAGTATAAGGATATGAACCTACCCCATAATTATTGTAGGAATATACCTAAAGACATATTCATAGTTAGTTGGGATAAGAGTATGGTCGTTACTTACTAACATAATAAGATAGAAAACATTGCCTATGTGAGTGGGGATATGAGCATGCTCTATGATATCTAGTAACATCCTTTCCTTATGTGTCTTAATTTATGAAAGTGCATGGGAATCATAGGTGGTAGTGTGTCATGTGCTACCATTAGAAAGTTACTTGTCTGTACTTATAGGATGATTTTGGTGAAGGTGGATGAAAAGATCACTCCTTAGTGGCAACTAAATAAGAAAGAAGGCCAATTTGACTCCCTGTTCCACCTTCATTAGATATTAAAAGTGGTGGTGTTCATGCTCCAGGGATAAGTGACCAAAGCATTTCAATATAGAAACAATGTCCACTGTCTTAGAATCATCTTTCTATTGATGATTTAAACTCTTCAAATTCAATACTCAATGAACGTCATGGGTAGCATCGAGGGTTATGACTGTACAATGTTGATTGTACTCTTGGACCATTATGTTCTCCACCAAAACTTGAAGATATAAAGTAGGTGGATCATTTTCTACCTAGAGTTAAAGCCACATATGACTTTTCTGAATGATCAATGCATTATGATATCCTCACAGATCATGGTACTTTTTTATGATAGTAATATTTATAGTCATAGAGATAATGAGGAACGAGGTCACCGATTAGTGAAATATATTAGGCATGATATGTTCTCAATCCAATATTATTGGATAACACAATTTTATTTTTTATTCCTGATACATCCATTCTTCCCCTACGGACTTTTCAATGTGAGGGTGGAATTATTTCATAGAAAATTTGTTATAGACGATTAGTTTTCTGAATTATGTTAGGGTTATTAGTTCTTTTATGAATTCCAAAAATGTGGTTTGAGAAATGGAAAACCAAACACCCTTTCTATTTGATGGTTTTATGGATGTTTTGTCACGCCCCGTCCTCGGGGCCAGTTCCGTGACTACCCCATGCCCGCCTTCCATAGGACAGGGGCTGATGACTATCACCATTGGTGTAAATCCCTATTCTGAGAAAAAATTTCTTTATAAAAGTAAATAAACACAACAAAGTGTTGAAAGTGGGTGCCCTAGACCCAACTAGTCTTGTACTTTGATTACTGTTACATGTATTTAGTTTGTTTATACATGTATTTATCTTTCCATGATAGTGTAGATACTTCTGTATCTATTTTATTAATGACAATGCCCTTAGACTACCTGTCACATTAAATGGTTATAGCAGGTCCCCGGATATAATGAGAACCCTGATATGCCTTGACAGTAATCTTAAAGTAACATCCTATTGTCCAATTACATCATTCTGAAATGACACAGATGATGTGTGACCATCAGGTGTTGGGGGCTCATAATTATTGAGACTTCACCTCATAAAGATCGCACTTCATGAGCTCTACCTAATGAGATTATGAGGATAAACCCGCTTAATAGGAACACCACATGTTTCTGGTGTCATTGGTCGTTCCTATCTATGGACATGTGTAATGGTCTCCTGACTTGAGATTATTATCAATGAATGTCATTTAATTACGTAAATTTAATATAAGGTGAAAACCATGGATACAAGTCATGGTGAGGTAGTTTATATCGGGTACATCATTAATGGCATGGCATTGATTGAATGATCGAGAAAGGATTTGTCACTTCCGAGTTTAGGAAGAGATATCCTGGGCCCGGTTGATTAGGATGGTTGAACCTTTATTAAATCCATGGACATGGTAGTGGAAGGTAAGACCGTTCAGACAAGTCAACAAACAAAATAAAGAAAATGAAGAATGGTGACACTGAGTATGCATTATGCTTTATTGAGATATCGATGACAAAGAGATTAGATTACACAGACTGTGTCCGTGGGAAGGCAGTCGTTGCTTTGACTTTGCCTTATCTCTATAGGGGCCTCAATGGGTTGCTAGACCCCGCTCTAGGTTGGTGATATTATTCACTGCTATTGAGATAAGGGCCTAGAGGGTCACACACAACAACGCTTTGACAATCTTCCCTATTCTGATTAATAGGTTTATAGGGTTTGGTGGACCCCACCACAAGGTCCGGGTATTATCCAAGTCCTATCGATCACCATGTAATAAATAAATTCTTTTATTCAAGTTTGTAAAAATTTGATGAATTTATTTATAACATGTATTTACGAGTGATTAAGTAAATACATAGATAAATATTAATCGGATAGATATTTATATCATGGGTTTGATTAATATTGTCAGGAGGTGCGGGTCAAGTTAGACTCAGGATTATCACGTGATATATATATATATATATAATTATATATATTGCAGTTCAATGATAAATAATAAATATTATTTATGGCATAATTTAATTTGTCATAAATAATTATTTATAATATATATATATAGTGATTGTATAATACACAGGGGGTCGGGAACCTTTACAGCTTATTTTAGATATTCCCTATATATATTTAAAGAGAGGCTCTCCCCTAGTGACTATTCATCCGTTGGAATTGAGAGCCCCTCTCACCTCTTGAGTTCTAGAGAGAGACTCTCAAACTAGCTACTTCTTCAAGTTCTGCCTTCACGGATCGAAGATGCTAGTTTTTTGGTGATCAACGCTGTGTTGAAGTGTGCGTAGAAGATCCATGCTAGCACCCGGATCTTGATGAACGGTGCGCATACAGATTTGTGAGGCGTGTGTGGATGATCTAGAGGGCTTCTTCGTCGGAATCTTCGAGCAACAATCGTCGGCGTCCTGCATGTCAATTCTGAACAAGGTAAATGTTCAAGTTTATTTTTGTGCTTCTAAAGAACCTTGTGAGATCCTCGGACCATGCCGGGACAAGATCATCGGAGCTGACAAGGTTATGTCACTCCGGTGAAGCAGAACATTTTTAAAATCTCGGCCCACAGGCTTCTGCTGCACAGTCCCGGAACCTAACAGTGGTATTAGAGCGAGCGCAATGTTTTTCTGAGTCAAAAACATTAAAATTCATTAAAATTAATAGCGGGGTGTTAAAATGGTTCATTCGGATTCGACCGCACGTCGTTTCAATTTTGAATGATCAAGATACGATCATTTAAAATTTTAATCTGATCGACGTCACAAGTTTTTTTGTTCGTTTGATGTTAATTCTCAAATTGAGATAAACATCAAAAATATATTTTATTATAATTTTTATAATAAATATGTTATTATATTTTATAATAAATTTTATTATAATAATATAATATTTAAAATATTTTTCCATAAATGTGTGTGGAAGAATTTTTTATAATAAAATAAAGAGGACCAAGACTTGGGGTCTTCCTAATATTTGTTTATAAAAAAGGGGAGTGGAAAAGACCCCAAAATGGGGTCTTCTCCATTTTCTAAAAAAAAAATATGGGATGGACATTTTTTTTGTCAAAAAAAAAAGGGGAAGTGGGGAGGAATACCCTTATGGGTCTTCTCTCCCGCGGCGCACCAAGGGAGGCCGAAACCCTGGGGCTCCCTTCCTCAGGTGGTCCAGCACCACACCGCGCTGTCGTGTCGGCCTTCTCCGCTCCAGACCGACCTCACGATGGCCTTCCCCGCGCCGGAACGACCTCGCGCCGGCCTTCCCCGCGCCGGACCGACCTCGCGCCGGCCTGCTCCGCGCCGGACCGACCTCGCGCCAGCCTTCCCCGCACCGGACCGACCTCATGCCGGCCTGCCCCACACCGGACCGACCTCGCGCCAGCCTCCCTCTCGCCGGACTGACCTCGCGCCGGCCTCCCCCTCGCTGGACCAACCTCGCGCCGGCCTCCCCTCGCTGGACATCCCTCGCGTCGGCCTCCCCTTCTCCGGACGTGGTCCGTGTCGGACCGGCTCCTGCCGGCAGCTGCCTGCCACGCCGTCGATCTCCCTGCCGGTCCGCTTTGGACAGCCCTCTCCCCGAACCCTCACCAGAATTCCTCCGGGCCGTGCCGGATCGGCTCCGTCCGGCCACCCCGGACCATCACCAGAGAAGCGGGATGTCAGAAGATTCAACCATCGCGGGAAGCGTTGGACGCCGCGGTCATGCCGCGGCCACGCCGCGGCCACGCTGCGGTCACGCCCCGCTCACGCCGCGCTCACGCCGCGGTCACGCCGCGGTCACGCCGTGGTCACGCCGCGGTCACGCCTTGGTCATGTCGTGTCCACGCCGCTGTTCCAGGACGACATCCTGCGGCGATACGCAGATCCACCAGACTCCTCTCCGGTTAGAGGTAACCTGAACTGAATTAATTGTAATTAATTTTTTTAAAATTAAATTAATTGGAATTAATTTAGGGGTTTATATTATTTTAATCCGAAAATATTAATTTAATTTAAGTTTAGAATTAAATTAATGGTTTAATTTAATTTAATTTTTGGAATTAAAAATAAATTAAACCAATAGAACCGATACAAATAAATTATTTTAATTTAATCAAATTAATTTAATTTATTAGAACACCTTCGCATATTTTATATTTATTGCAATTTAATTTTTATTGCGCTTTTACCCTGACTGGTCTTGAGATTTTGACCGACCTATGTATGTCTGGCATGTATTTATTTATTTAATTATGTATTTAATGTGTGTGATGATTATAATATTTAATTAGATAAATGACGGTCTGTGAATCTTTTTTTTAATTGAAATATGTATAAGGGCTTGCGTGTCCATTGCACCTCCTGTATTTTGTACCCCAGACCCCCTCGCCTGCGTGTGGGTATACTTGTATTTATTCGATGACGATCTGAGAGGCAAACCTCGCCAAAACGAGGCGGTAGTCCAGACAGGAGTTGGCCGCTTTTCACTGGGGCTAGTAGCGACACGAGTCTTGTATCGACTAAGGTACGGGTGCCCCTAGGTGATGATTGATCAGTTATTGTCCAATCATTATAGAATTCTCAAGACCAGTCAGAATGCTTGATTTACTTTATGAATAGTTTATTATTTTATACGACTGCATGATTATTGCATGATCACATAGGATAGTAAACAAGAGAATATTCATAAAGTTGTTTCGAATAAATACTCTATTGAATGTTCAATTGTGAGGGCGACAACCCAGTTTGAACATAATAAATAGAAAAAGGATTATATTCGTCAATTAATATTTAAAAAATACCTCAAAGATATATTAAGTCATAATGCCTTCCATTTCTCATATCTAAACAAAACCGGCTATTTGGGTGCTCATCAACCTCAGTTGAGAGTGCCTCTTACCACCGGGGAGTTTCAATGTGATAAATGGGTAGACATAACTAAAGGGAGTAGTCAAGGATTAGCCTTAGCTAAATTGATATCACTTTAGAGGCGAGAGGTTGAGGGAATCTAGTTCGGATTCCAAAAGCAGGGACTTTACTCAACTATACAAGGAACCCCAAGAACAAGTGGTTGGCCAGCATAGAGCCTACCTTGAAACCCTTCAAGTAGTGTCGTAGCCCTAGCTTGTAGATTATGAAGGGGGTTTCAAGGATCCTTGCCACTATAATGATCAAGCGATAGAGTATTCCAAATATAATGGTGAGGGCTATTAAGGTTCGTTAAAATAGTGGGAGACATTAAATGATATAATAATTTATTAATCATAAAATTTCAAAAAGGAAATGGAGACAAAGTACTAACTGCTAAATGATTATCTGATGTAGATTCAAAATGGAAATCACCAACACCACTAGTACTTTACCACTACGATCAATCTTGGATAAAGAAAATATCCTGACTGAAAATAACTTCCAGGAGTGGTATAGGCGCTAGCGCATAGTACTACGCCAAGAAAGGAAGTTATATGTGTTGGAATCCCCAATTCTTGCTGAGCCTCCTTAGGGAGCAAGCAAGAAAAAAAAATATAAGTGGAAAAATCATGTAGATGATGCGCTTGATGTACAATGAATCATGTTGTCATCCATGTCCATCCAATTGCGAAAAATGCACGAGGAAAAGGACACCTACAAGATGCTTTCACATCTCCAAGAACTATATCAGGAGAGGGCTAGGCAAGCAAGGTATTAAATCTCAAGTGCGCTTTATAAGTGCAGGCTAGCAGAAGGGCACCAAGTTGGTTCTCACGTACTCAAAATGATTGGGTATATTGAGAGGCTTGAATCCCTTAGGTTCAAACTGAACCATGAACTAGCAGTGGATCTCATTCTTGCCACTTTACCGTCAAGCTTCTCGACTTTCATTGTCAATTATAATATGAATGATATGACAAAGTCACTCTCGGATCTTTTGGCTTTAGTTCTCCAAGCTGATAAGGACATGAAAAACACCAATACATCTGTCCTTAGGGTGAACAATAAAAACAAGGGCAAAGCAATGTGGTCTAAATCCATGTCAAGGCCAAATACACCAATGCATCGTCCTCCCAAGAAGCCAAAGATTCAGAGGCAATGTAATGAGCCGGAAGCTGTCTGTTTTGGATGTGGCATGAAAGGCCACTAGAAAAAGAATTGCAGAGCTGGGAAGAAGAAGCAAGCTGATGCTTCTGCTTCAGATATTTTTGTCATTGAATTCAATCTATCTTTGTCTACAAGTTGGGTATTGGATACGGCATGTGGCTCACACATTTGTATTCATATACAGGAACCATGTAGGTTTAAGAAGATAGCAAAAGTTCAAGTGGATCTCCGAGCTACAAATGGTGCAAGTTTGGCGGCCTTGGCAGTGGGAGACTATCACTTGACTTTACCAACTGGTTTGGTTCTTGTTTTAAACAATTGTTATTATGTACCGTCTGTTACCGGAAACATTATCTCTGTGTCATGTTTATACACTATGGGTTTTTATTTCAAGTTTGGAAATAAAAGTTCTCTTTTATAGGGATAACATATGTTTTGGTATGTCACATCTTAACAATGGTTTATATATACTAGAACTAGAAAATTTAGTAATGGCTATCAATGACAATAATAACCAACATGACTCAAATAACACCCGCCTATGGCACTTCAGGCTTGGTCATGTAAACGAGAAGCGATTACAAAAATTACATCAAGAAGGGTATCAAGACTCGGTATGGTTAAAACCCTTAGATGTATGTCAAGCTTGATTACGAGGAAAGATGACCAAAGCACCTTTCTCAGGAAATGGAGAAAGAGCCAATACAGTACTGGAATTAATACATACCGATGTATGTGGTCCATTTCCAGTAGAGGCAAGGGGAGGTTTTCTATACTTCCTCACTTTTACCGATGATTATAGTAGGTATGGCTATATCTACTTAATGCGGCATAAGTCAGATTCCTTTAATTTCTTTAAGCAATACAAAAATGAAGTAGAAAACCAACTTGGTAAGAAGATAAAAGCACTTCGCTCAGACCGAGGCGGAGAATATCTTAACAAAGCTTTCATTGATCATTTGAAGGAGTGTGGTATAGTATCCCAACTCACTCCTCCTTATACACCATAATGGAATGGTGTTAGTGAAAGGAGAAATAAGACCTTTCTTGACATGGTCAGATCAATTATGAGTCATACAACTCTTCCATTATCCTTTTGGGGACACGCCTTGCAGACGGAAGCCTATACCATTAACTGAGTACCAACTAAAGCCACAGATGGGATTCCATATCTGTTATGGATTGGAAAGAAACACAATCTGACACACATGCATGTGTGGGGGTGCAAGGCATTTGTCAAGACTTTACCAAGTGACAAATTAGCATCCAGAAGCACTAAGTGCATCTTTATAGGCTACCCGGTCCACACGGGTCTATGTCAAAATACTGATCTCCTGCACGAGATACGACACAAGTGGGCGGAGCCTGTGCAGGGATGAGTAATGTGATACTCCGTAGGGACACCCTAAAAAATGAAAGACCACACAACAGTAATGAAATTAATTCTTGAATCAAAAGACATCTCAAACTAGGCATGCATTTAGGGTATTAATAGTAGAATCATCAATCACATAATTGAAAACCTTAGCTGATGTAGAACTCCTCCACAATCGAGTATAGTGGGCCTTCCGAGTCACACAAAAGACGCTTCCCACTAACCTTAGACTACTTTGGTACTCATCCATGATGAGTATTGTGGGTATGTTGGGTCACACAGAGTCGCTCGCCACTGTAGGCATGTCAGGTCACACAGAGTCGCTTCCAACCGTGGCCATACTGGGGTACTCCACCTGGTGATTACCGTGGGTATGATGGGACACACAGAACTGATCCACACCATGGGAATGCTGAGTCACATAGTGCTAATTTCAACTGGTCATTCGTCATGTAACACAGAGTTGATAGTTAGCATGTTTCAGGTCCTAGCCAACCGCAGGGTTCCCTACGTCGCTCGATTGCGAGTACCGCTCAAAAATCCATTCTTCACACCTCAACATCCCTAAAAGTCACCATAGATAATTAAAAAATATCTAAATCATCGAGAGGGTCCCAATGATGCCTATGACTCATCAATCAGAAGCTCAAATTTCTAGATATGAGTATTTTGGTAAACATGGTCTGGTTGCATTTGGCCCTGATCAGACCCGGTCGGACCGACCCGACCAACCTGACCTGGGGGTCCCACATACCTCGGTTTAATTCAAACAACTAGACCTAACACGGTTCTGGTCTAGGTCAGTCCAGTCTGCCTTGGAAAGTGGGCCAGGCCCAATGGGCCTCACCATGCCCGACGAGGTTTGTCCGAGGGTCCATCCCACCGGGTCGATCAATGACCCTGTGTAGTCTACCCCGAACCGAAGGGAATGGATCTAGCTTTCCAACATAGGTCCATCCCAGTGGGTGTGGGACTGTCCAGCTGTGCCATGAGTACGACATGTTGGTTGGTGGCGCGACCTGATAAATGGGGGCGTGGTGGCCAGCCCGAAGTTTGGTTGTACAAGCGGTCGATGGGGTTTTCTTGGGATATGGCATCCAGCCACGTCTGACATCCCACCTATCACATGCATGCGCGGGGCTCCTCTATCCATGGTCGGCCGACTGTGGCTCTCCAGCCACTCGGGTGGCCCGGACGTGGGCCACCCCTCAATGTGGCACCATTTGGCACCACTCCATCCGCAGCTGCGGCCAGTTGGTCGCGGCATCCTGCTACCATGGCACGCCGACGGGTGGGCTGCTCCACCGACCCACTAGCATTATCTACAGACTCTTGTCCCTCCATTCGGCACACGGATGGCGATGTCGCATGTCTTCACTGGAAGATTCTTTGGCAGACCACATGATGCACTCTGGTGGTTCTTTCTTCATGCCGCATGCGATTATGGAATCTAGGGAGCTTCCTATTAACTGGGAATGTCTCAAACCTACCTTGTCGTCGATTCGGAAAATTCGTTAACATGTAGCACACAATCAGAGGGGCCTGGGTCTTATCTGTGTTGGCCCGAGCCCCCAGCGTTAAAAGTTTAAATTCATGGGGAGTCTCGGGAATTGTTGCTCAATCAAACTAGAGATAAACTAATCCTGGATAATAACACCCAAAATAAATTTCACCCTCCAGAATAAACATACAATTCAAAAATCAACATGTTCATTGGTTGATCTACGTTCATCATTTATAGAATAAGAATGGGGAAGAACTTTTACAAATTAATCATGTACCTCTTTGACGTTTCTTGCCGCAACATTATGTTCTTGTGGTTTCAATACATCGATATTTTTCATCTCTTTTGACTCCATTCTTCAAGATGTGTCGAAGTTGTTTGATTTTTTCTAGCATTTTTCATTATTCATTGGAGAGGATGTTTGTCGGAGGTTTGTTAGAGGATCCACGTAGTTTAATTACTCATTCCACCAATGCATCATCCAAAATAAATAGAAAACACAATGAAGCATTTCTGTTACACTATTTTATTTATGAAACATTGTCGCTGCTACACGCCATTGAAGAGTCGTTATGCTACGATTTAAAGAGATGTTAATGAGACTCAACAATGCACCTCTTTACTGCACTGCAACATCGCCACCTTCTGCAAAAAGGATGTGGGAAAAATATAAAATAACTTTTAAAAGTTATTTTATTATTTTTTGATATTTAAGAAAATTTACATTCTTGATCGGACCTTTCTGGTTGAAGTGAAGACATTTTTAAGAGAATCACGATATTATGAATTCAACGATGTCGTACAATTATTTATTCAAGCACCATTTAAAATTTTAGAAAAAGCCGCTCGAATGTTTACTTATGCGTACTTAAAAAAATGTCAAAATGTTGTTCCGGGCACACTGGGCCTCAGAATCACGTTTCGTCAAAGCGTGTGTTTTTAGAATAATTACCTATAATTTTAAAAAACTAGAACGAATTTCAAAGAAATTTCATTTTATAATTATACATTGGAGGGTTATAATTTTTTCAAACTGATACAATGCCATGTATAATCTTATAAAAACTAAATTATTCAAAAATTACAAAAAATATTTTTTAATTATAATAAAATGTAACTTCATTATTAAAAATATTTAGAGATATATTTATATGTTGCAAATATTATTTTTTAATGATTTATTTTAATATATAAATTATAATTTTTTCCATGAACGTTAATTAATATATTTTTATATCTTCCTTATATCATGGAGATGTCAAAAATGTTAAGATATTGATAGCATAACAATATTTTTAAAAATGAATATCCTATTCGATAGCAAGTATGACATGAAACTATGAGAATATTTAGGAATATAACAACCCAAGACATTATGATATATATATTTTATATAAATTCAATATCTATAATATCATTCAATGGACACTACATCATGTTGGAATAGAACATGGTTCTCTTTTAAAAAATTATTATTTAAACATTTCTATTATAACCTTGAACATACATTGGAGAGTATGAATATATGTAACAAAATTATGAAAATTATATGGTTTACACATTATTAAAGTAAAAAAATTTATATAAATTTAATAGAGGTAAAATTTGAAAAATTTGAATGAAAAATAAATTTTTTATGAAAAACATGTGTTTTCTAAAATACGCTTTAGTTGAAATTTGTGCACATAATTTATTATTAGTAGTTATAAATTTCCAAAAAAATAATTTTAAAAATAAAATTATATTCTAAAATCCCCAAATCAAAATTATATTAGGGATATTTTTTTGTTTTTTTAATGTTTAATTTTTTGATATGTAATGAAAAATATAGAATTGTAATTGAAAAAATCATTTTACAATATTTTTTTAAATATAGATTATATATTTAAAATAAAAATTAAAAATTAGATAAATTTATATTTATATATATTTGTCAAATTCAGTTCATTGGAATCATATTCATTTTGAATTTTGATATAAAAACATTGTAAAATATTGATCATTTTCTCTTCAAAAGGGATCTTTCTCATCGCATCTACAAGAATTATTTTAAATAAAATTTTGATAATATTGTGAATGGAATTTATAAATTTGAACTCCGTATTTTTAATATGAATGATTTATATTATATGATAAGTTAATATTTATTTTTTACCATATGAATAGTTGAAATCCTAAAAATTAGTTCCCTGATTATGTTAAAAACAAACTTACGAGGGTTAAACTAAAATGATAAGGATTATAATGGTATAAAAACTTTTATACAATATATTTTATGGACATATTTAGACCTTATAATGCGTTATTCATGAGAATTGTCAATTTTTTGACGCTTTTTTCATATGAAAAATTTGGGAACACATTTTTCATTTAAAAATTACATTTCCACCACTCACCTCACATATAATGTACACCCACTATCCTCTGTTACATGAAATTTAAAACACATATATTTCCAAAAATACATTTCAATATACCTTAAAAAAATCCATACCCTCAGCATATAGGCCATTTTTTTATAAATCAAACACAGTTAGGCTTTTGTAGAAATCCTATAGAGGGTACAAGATGAAGAGTTGACGTTCTTCAATAAGAATTTTTATTTAATTTATTCCTCCATATCATTAAATTATTATTAAAATATAAGCAAATAATAAAATATTTATATTACTTATTAATATATATTTTTGTAATGCGTTAATGACATGGATCATTCCCTAATTCTATCAAATGAGTTATGAAATCAACATTTGTGTGTACAGTGGACTACCATCACATGAACCGATGACATTTATTTCCCCATTACCACCTCTAATGGTTGTGAATGATGATGGGTAAAACGTATATATATTATAACTAAAACATACTTATACAACTTTATTCATTATATCACATATACCTTTCATTAATTTCGACTATATTAGTGATATGTTAATGTCGCACATGTGTACAATCGACTACCTCCTCACAAAGCGACGTGATGCATATTTAACCAACACTTTACATAGAAGGTATTAATCATAAATGTATTTACAATATTTGAGAGAAATGAAATTTTATGGAATTATTTTCATGTAAATAAATTTTTAAAGATTATATATCATTTTCTTTCTTATCTTTTTCACTCACATAAATATGATAACATTGTTTATGTACGTCTTCTCTATAATATTCACAAATCTATATAACTAACATTTAATTACCACCCCAAATGGAAGATATATATAAGTATATATGAAAAAATGATATGGTATATATTATATTATCACCATTATATAATAATAAAATATTACTTCAAATCATTCCATAATTATCATTAAAAAATGGAAATTATATATGTACAACCTTCTATCTCTATGATTAAAACATAAGTCATTTTTTGTAACCAGATGTCATGAATAGTCTTAAAATTATAATTCAAGTAAAATTATTATAATAATTTCATGATTATGATTCCAAATATGTTTAAATAATAAAAACATGACCATAATCAACAACCCAATATTATATTTGACATATAATAAAAATATCATTGAAACATCCAATGTAAATTTAATTGATTACGTAGTCATATAAGACATGATAACAAGTTAAAAAAATGGAATGATAAATTATAAAATTGTTCTTATAATATTAAATATTAAATATATTTATATTATTCAAGAAGATAATGAACAATATGGATTAGTCGGACTCAAGATAATGGTTTTTTTATAACTTTTACTTTAATAAGACCTATTCCACATTTAAAATTAATTTTATTTATGTGGTATAAGAAACTACCCGTTGATATTTTATATAATGAAAATATTTTACAACATATTATATATAGTTTCATATATATTCATTTCATTTATGGGGCTTACTATTCAGATGTTAGAAAAGTGTAATGTGTTTATATCATAATATCATAATTATTTTGGATTGTTTATGATTATGTTTTCATTTGGAAAATTATTTGATATTTCAATCTAAAAATATGTACAATTTATTTACATATGACCATTCATGATAATTTTCAATAAATAGTACCATTTTACACACTTTTGTACATAAAATTATAGGGAATATATTTTTAGAAAAATATAATGTTTTTCTCTTATATTGGAAATCATATTTCATCCAAACAGAGGATTTATTATGAATATTCCAAAAAAATTCAACAATTTTACAATGATTGTTTAATTAAATTATTGAATATTTATAATTATTCAAATTATATTTTGAAATGGATTTTAATGTTTTTTGAAAAACAATTCCAATTTGGATTTTACCGAAAATGTGAAAGAAGTCTTTATTTTACCATGTATAACCTGAATGTAATTTTACACTATCATGACCACTAAATTTATCTAATCATAATTTTATGTTTTTAAAAGGATATTTTCAAATATAACTATTTTCAAAATATTTTTGTGATATTTATTTTTAAAAACATATTCAATATTAAAATGTTATTGTCCCCATTAAAATTCATAAACATATTTTTATTATATTCCTGCTCATCATTTAAATAATCCTTCTATTGAAATTAATATCCACCAGTGATATGTTGTATTTATATAATCCATGTTATTTCATTGACTTGTTTATGATCAATTTGAAAAAGGATTTAATTTTTTTTAACTTTCATTAAAATACGGTTGTTAGTTTATGATTTTGATTATTGATTGGTGAAAGTATTATTATCTAGTATGTCAGTTCTTATATAATTGTGTTTATGTCAATTGTTTTTATCCCATTTATTAGGATTGACACATTGTAATTTTTATGTGGTGGGTGTTTTCTATTGTATCCCCGCTCTACATGATTAGGTATCATGAGAAAATTATAGATTAGTTATTCTCTGAGGCATTAAAATAAATACATATTTATGGGCACATGGCCTAAATAGTAATATATGTATTGTAACATGGCCTCGATTGAATTTTTTAGATGTGAGAAATTTATCCTCCCATCATTATAAATATTTTTGTTGATATTACATGGGATTAATCAATTAATTAGAGTATAACTTGTTATATATTAATGATCATGTGATTATTTAATTTGAATAATTTAATATTTATTTATTCATCTATATTATAATCAAATTATTAATTAAATGGGCAGTGTTCCGGTCATTTACCATTATTTATTGACTATTAGTTATTTATTAACATATTACTTTGTACACAATCCCACATTGATCATATGATATAACCCCTTTTATATGATTTATTTTTTCATATATACCGAGATGTTTTTATGATTGATATGAAAATATATGAAAAGGAAAATAATGGTGTTTTGAAAAAAAAATATAACGTTTATTTTTAAAAAATAAAATCATAATTTCAAGTATTTATTTATTTTTACAAGACTACTAAAATATCTGGTCCTTTAGTATGTGATTCATTGTATCTTATGGTAATACAAAAATGTATACATAAAATCAAGGGTACTGGGGTCAATGTTTCTATAGTTGGTATTTGAGAATGTTTAGTAGAAACCCTATGAACAAGGACTAGTAAAAAATAATTTAGTGACATAACCAAATGATAGGATTTGAGGATATGTATATTAGAAAAACATTTTTTTGATGGAGATATTATATGGATTTTTATATAAAACACATCTTTTTTTAGAATGTTACTAGAGGACATGGTTGTGGAATAGATCTACCTATGGGTAATAACTCTGAAAATGGATCCTTGGGCTCGAACAGATCATCACATAGTAAATTAAAACATTACATTCTTATAAACTAGATTGAATATCTGGGGGGAATGGGGAATTCATGGGGTATTTCACATATTCTTTACAAACCATAATAAAGACAGGAAATTTTTTTATGATTTGAAAAAATTCCCTGGAAATCCATGATTATGATAATGTTATTATCATTTCATAATTTTTTCAATTTATGTTAGGTATTCGATTAGTTTTAGGATTATATGTTATGTTTCATAATGATATGATTTAATATAGTGTATTATATATTTTTGAAATGGATCATAGATAATGGAATGTGAAAGAAATCAAAACAATTAATCAAAAGACTATGAATGATTGTTTCTTTGATAGGATTAAGACAACCATTCGAAGGGAACTAGCTTCCCAAACACACTCATCATACAAGAATGTAGTATCATGTTGTCTAAATACCTGTAATGACTTATATATGTAATATAGAATCTATGGGAGGAAATATAATAAGAATAAAGAAGAGAAAAACATTTTTAAATGGATGAAGAGAATGATGGATTTTATATCATGTGATAATTATGGAAAGAGGTACCCTAATAAATTCATAAATGAAATGGAAGTTCCCTACATGTGTGGAGATAAATGAAACTAGGAACATGATGGGAAAAGGATTGAAAAATGTTTTCAATGTTAAATTCATGATCCATAAATAGATGGGGTACTATGAATATGAATTCCCCATTAATCAAAGGATTATACCTCAAAATTATCCAGTGGATCATGGTCAAGTTTATGATATTACCATAGTAGAAGTGTAATGATTAATGCTTTTTTATATTGATTTAGGAATTAGTTTATTACTTTACTTTATCAATGATATTCTATTAATATGAATTAAATAATGTATAAAGATTTTACTATAGTAATTTTTCGTTGATGATTTGAATGAACATGTTGAAAAATTATAATGGCCCATAAAGTTGATTTACTGTAAATATGATTTTATTGTAAAATAAATTATTTAAGAATATATAAACATTAATATGTTTTGGATTTTGAGAATATGATATTGGAATAAAGAGATGATTTATATGGATAAATTTAATTGTATTTTACTAACTTCAATAGAACTAATTAACGATTTTTTTGGACAAATTTATTATTCAATCATTGATGGAGAAAAAAACATTTTCTAATCTCTGAAATATATCATATAGTATATTTTTTATAAATAGAATAATGGATCATCCACGTTTTAAATAATGTTTGACTATAATTCATATTTTTTCCATGTTATAATAGAACACATTTTGATAGTATTCCCATGTTTGACATGTGATGATTAAGAGATACTTTATAATTTTGGGGGGACTAATTAAATTTTTATTTAAGAATTTTAATGATGTTATATATAATTTTTTGGATATTAATAATTTAGATGGGTCGTAGGGTAATCCATATATTATATTTTTTTGCAGAGCATTGGAAGCGGTTTTGTATATTAAAATATTTCATCACAATATGAATATTAATTAATATTAGATAAAATGTACTCACCATTTTATTAAAATAATAACTAGACATAAACTGAATGAAATATAATTTTATTATGGATCTTACAATCCATTAAAAGTGAATTTTTGTGCTTCATACATAAAATATTATTTTTGGATATTTATTTCATGGATTAAGTGATGAGTTTTAAATTGAATAATGAAAAAAAGAATGAAATTTGCCTTATGATATAAAAAGGTATCATGTAATTATATTTATTTATATTGTTAGATACTATTACAATTTTCCATCATTTGGAAAATCTCTTTAAAAAAATGTTATCATATATTATGGGTATCAGAAGAATCCGATGGTCCGTTCACTTGTCAAATAGTTACGGGTTTTATCAATAAAATTTTATAGATCACCCATATTCTTGTGATCAATGATCTATATCACTCTCTTTTAATCATTGGGAAGTATTATTCTATCCATTCTACACGTTTTGATTTCCCCCAAATGTTCTCATACATATAAATTTTTTTATATTAGATTATATGAAACCATTATAATCCCCTTTCTCTATTTTCAAGAGGCTTTTTTCTAACTATTTTCATTATTGTGGGTTTTAAAAAGGGTTGTTTTTAACGAAAAACCCTTTATTACAGAGAAGAAGATTAAAATTCAAGGAGAGAATTAATTTAATGGGGTAAAATGCAACACATCATGATTTTAAAAGATTAAACCCATATAGGATAGAATTTATGATGTTGAATAACAAGTGTAAAAGGGAATATAACATCATGAAACTTTATAATATATTAATTTTTAATTAAATTAAATATATTCAATAGCATGAAATGATCATAAAACCAATTTTGAAGGAAAATCAGTACTCTCTGAATATATTATCATTTAAACATTTGAAAAGTAACATAGTCATTAAATTAGAGAGTATGAATAGAAATAATTAATTTAGTAAAATTGTATGGACTAAATATGTATAATATATATATATATATATATATATATATATATATATATTCTATATTCTATATATTTATATATATTTATATATATTTTATATATATTTATATATATTTATATATATATATATTTATATATATTTATATATATTAATAAATATTTATATATATTTATATATATATTTATATATATTTATATATATTTATATATATTTATATATATTATATATATATTATATATATTATATATATATATTTATATATATTATATATATATATTTATATATATTATATATATATATTTATATATATTATATATATATATTTATATATATATATATTTATTTATACTAAAGAAGGATTTTTTCTGACAATGTGTCACCCAATAGAGCTACCAGGTCACCGAATTAACAATTACTCCCTCCACATTCCGCTTCCGTCAAATGCGATCTCATTACCCAGTCGCACTGTCACCTATCTTCCCTCTCCCTATTAGGGTTTCCATTCCCTCCCTCTCCTCATGTGGAATACCTTGCCACTGCCTCACCTATAGATGCCGATGTATCCTCCTCCTCATTGAATCAACTGGAAATCCTATGTCGCATATAATCGGGCGATCTTCCACGCCTACGAATTCAGTTTCCTACATCGGCTCCCGCTGCAACTCTCGTGAACTCTTTCACCTCTGGATCCCACTGTCTACTTCTCTTAAAGAATGTATACATTCAATCTTCGTCCCCTTCACAACCCGATGTAAGCTTTGTCACCCACAAACAAACCCACAAGCTAGTCTACATTCAATCCCCGCTCTCTAGTTCCCACTCCCCACAGCAAATCCCCTGGGTTCTTGCTCCCCTCCTTAATTACTCTCTCCCGCCCCATTGTCGATTATCCCCTCTTACCTGCACTGCTCCCGCTCTCAGTTTTCATCTCCTACTCATACACTTCCTTTCAGATTTCATCTACTCAATGCTCTCTAATGTGCAACACCTCCAATTCGATCTACATTTTCAACTATTCACATACTCAGTTTTCAAATCAGAGCTCAGATCCTCCTTTGGCATCATACCTTTTTCAACTTTTGGAACCCTTTCCCCTACAACGACTTCTGAAGTGATAACCCACTTAAATCGATTTATGGATTTTCATTGATGGTCAGATGAGTTCCGACTGGTACGTCCTTCATTAATTTCCTTCCCTAGAATTGGATTTGGATGAAATATATCCTATAACCCTATCCTCTTAATTCTGATTTTTCTCTAGAAATATAACCTAATGTTAGTATATTTTTTCTCACCACATCAGTAATTTTCCCCCCATTTGGATTGATGTTTTCTTTGTTTGGATTCTGATGTGCAGATTCTTTTGAATTCAGGAGTTAGGTTCACATCTAAAAGCTTGTATTTTATTGGGAATGTATCTGTTCAAATGAAATCTGTACCTGAAAATGATGCTAGGACTATCCCTGCTTCTTACGTATTATCCTTCAATCTACTGTACATAATATTAGTTTAATTTTTTTTTGTACAAATCTATGTTCTCTTAGTTCCAAGTTTTATGTGTAATTGCATAGTATATTTTTTACTTCATGTGGTAACTGATGTGTGGAATCTATTGATTTTAGGAGATGGATTCACATCTATAAGAATGTTTTTTCATGTGAATGTGTTGGTTCTGATGAAGTTGGTACCTGACAAAACATCACTATATTTATACAATTTCAGTTTCTACATTCACATGCAGTTTCCCTATTAACTATGCTTCAATTTTTATCATCCTCACATAGTGAAGAAGTTAAGTCTTGAAGAATGTGCATGGGCTTATGGAATGATTTTCATAAATTTACATGCATGGAGGAGGATAAACATAAGAGACACATATAATTTATGGCTCAAGGAGGTTTGATTTTGTTGTTGTTTTTCTAATTAATTATTCATGTTGATTTGATTCATGGTTAAGAACTCATAAATTTTATATTGTTTAGAACTCAATGGGTTAATGATACATCGATAATCATGTGCTTCTTGAGTTTTACTTAACATCACTTGAATTTGGATTCAATTGGCATGTATGAGTTGTTTCAGTTGTTTTTTCCAATATATAATTGTTCAATTCCTATTATTTTCAGCATGCGAGGTCGCCTTATGCATATTCCAAATTAAATGATCACATTTCCTTTGGTATTTGATTTAGTTTACACTGGCACCAATTGATCTATATGATCATTTTTTGCATGTATGAGTTGTTTCACTTAGGTATGTGACATGAAATCATTGTGTTTTTAAGGAGGTGTGCCATCGACAATGAGAAAATAGTGTGCCTAAAGGATTCGATGTGTTGTCTATCGTATGGATGAATCCTTATAAAGGGTTTGATGAGAAATCATTTATTATGGTTTTCAATTCCTTGATTGCTTAATTTTAGAAGGATATGGATGATCACGTTTTCAAGTATTATTTTTATTTTTTAAACATGTTTATAAAGGGTTGTGAGCAAGTTATGAACTAATTTTTAAATCTAATGTGATCTTCATCTCTTTTCATACACAATTATATGATGAAATTTATCCATTTTTAATGTAATTTTTTACATGATATTTTCCATTATTTATGTATTATGAATAAATTAATTAGTATCATCTTTGTTTTCAATACTGTCACCTGATTATGTCATTTGAGATGGAATATAACAAATAGTGAAATTCAATTATTAATTTTCCATATCCTTGACCTATTATTTATATTTTGGATTCCATGAAGCATGAGAGAAACATTAATGTCATGATCTATGATCATGGAACTTGGACTTACTGGAACAACCAACTCTTGTTATCCATGTTATCATGTTGGTGTACTCCTCCATTAATTTTAAAGTCATATCACTCTACTATAAAAAGCGTTAATTAAATAGGTATGGTGAAAATCATATATTCCATCCATTACTATGTCTCTAAATATATTTTTTATGACTATAGAAATTATTAAGGAACCTAGACTAATCAGGTGGCACGATTGTCCCTATTTTAATTGGAAGATGCATCATGAACACATTACAAGGCATAGTTTAGTTGATAATTTTATAATTTGAATTCTTATGTGGGATTTAAGAGTTTAGGATGTGAGAGTGATCATTGTATAAGACTTTTCAAGGCATGATATATTTATTTGAGAACAATGGTTAAAATGTATGCACCTTTCTGAATCTCTTATTTCATGGTCATGGAATAATTTTTACACCTTTGATGGATTGTCACATATGTTCTGTTGTATTTTTATAATGAATAGGGCATCTGTTCTTCCAGTTGATGGACATGGGTAGAGAGAGTAACTATGTTTTTCATATTCTGTATAAATTTACCGTGTTCAACTATTTTTTCACTTTTGTTTTTTATTTATGCCTTGAAATCATTTAGTGTGGAACATGAAATGGTTGAATTCCATGATCAAAACCCATTCTCTCACTTCCCCCTTTTCTTATATTTCATTTCTTATTTTAGTAAATAGATATATTTTATTCTAGTCACTAATAACAGTATATTTTATACTACTACATTATTTCCATTCATGTGACCATGTCCCCACTACAGACAAATTGAATATTGTAATGATTTTGTTAATGTTTCACCATTCGTTATTTCTACAATTTGTTCAGAATGTTTTTCATATGCATCTCCAGAGTACAATTATCATTTTGTCATGCATCAGTATGATTAATATTTTGGGCTATGTATCTAGGAGGGGCTGTATGAATTCTGTTGAGGGATTTGAGAACTATTTTATCATGGGTCAGATATTTTCTCGGTGAATTTCATGCTGCTTTGTTTTTGTGAAGTTATATGATATTATTCAGTATACCCTTTTGGAATATAAGTTATCCATAAATTAAATGGCACAGTTTTAGTATTACATTATATCTTTAATCAGGTTTGAATGCTTCCATTTTTTTAAGTCACCTAAAGAAATATTTAACATATTTATCACTTTTGATAATTAACCTGTATTAATTTTATTTATATTATATAATCTTTACCATTTCCCTTTTCTAACAAATTTTCCATACATTCAAACACTACATCTGTTTTTCTAATACAGAAAATAGGGCATCTATTTTTCTAATTAACCTATACAGTTCTTTATAAATTAGTTTCAGTAAATCATTAATTAGTCATACATTTAAAATATTTTATCATTATGGTTTATTATGCTATTATCTACCATATTATACTGTAATGCAGATTTGGTATTTGTAGCTTTATACATTCCATATTCATTTATTACTGTAAAATTTATGTGAACTTTATATTTACAATATTCATATCTATCATAACCCATGGATTCCAATTCCTGAAGTTGTTCTAATTTTCCTCATCAGGGTATGTCTTCTGATTTCTATACAATTAACCTCTATAGTTCTTCATACTTAAGTTTCACTAAACCTGTTATTAGTCATACATTTATAATAATTTATAAATCATGGTTTATTATGATTTAACCTACCATATTATACTATACTGCAGATTTGGTAATTGTAGCTATATACATTCTCCATTAATTTATACTAGTATAATTTATGTGAACTTCATATTTACAATATTCATAAATTTAAAAGTGTATTTTTTTAGTTGTACATATTCAACTTAGTGTTGGCTCCCCATCAAAATTTTCTTTAAACATGAGGCTTTCATAACCCTTGGATTCTAGTTCCAGCAGTAGTTCGAATTTTCCTCACTAGGTATGTCTTCTAATTTCTCTAGATTAAAAATCCAAAGTTTTTAATATTTTAGTTGCATTAAAACAGTTATTAGTCATACGTTTAAAATATTTGATCACCATGGTTTATTATGTTGTTATCTATCATATTATAGTGTGATACATATTTGGTATTTGTAGATTTATACATTATGTATTCATTTATTCCACTTTAATTTATGTGAACTTCATATTTACAAGATTTATATATGTACAACTGAATTTGTTTAACTGGACATATTGTACTTGATGTTGGCACCCCATCCACATTTTCATCAATGTTATATATCTGAAAAATTTTCCAGTAAATCTACATGATTTTATTATTTTCAACTCATTGAGAATGATATAATTAGAAAGAGATACAAGTATGCAATCCCCGTCGACATGTAGAGAGTCGCGATTACATAGAATATTGATCATGCAATAATGACAAGCATGTTGTCTTCTTTGTATTCTCTTCACCTGCAACTGTACGCTATCATATCATTCCACCTATGTATATATCTGTGTCTTCTTCAATTTATCAGAAACAACATCTATGGAAATCATCAATACAACAAATCACTTTACTAAACCATGAATGACACAGAGAGGAACATGCACGCCATCATCATCTGTACCCATTGACAGTAACCTTATTTATACATGTCCACCTCATAAAGGTTTCCATTCATTAAGAAACTAAAAAATACATATCTATGTCTATCTTGTACCATACTGACATGATAAATGTTTCCTTTTCTCAACAATTTACTGGATCCATTATTTTTGATAATTAATCCATAGCTGAACCTGTGACACCATTTATCAACAATCAAAGTCTAAGACAAATCCCCATGTCACCGTTATCCCTAAACGATAAATATCATTTAATATTATCTAACAAATTACTTTAACATAGTAATGACATATGACCTTATCTACCTCAAATATAACTTCATTTAATTTTTCAGTCTATGATGATTGTTCTATTCTTTCAACGTTGATGATTGAATCAAACAAGAGAAGACACCGAATGGATAGACACACAAGAGACACCATTCCATTCTGTGAGTATCCTCTCCTTAAAAAATTAATAAGTAACATAACATTTATTATATTATCATTACTTGAAACAAATATCCTCATAATCTATATTGTTTGAAGGTCTTCCAATTAATGTTTGTACTACTACATCTTCAAGATTTGCCTCCTCATCATAGTAATCCATAACAGTACTCATTTTCCTTTTACTATCTCATTTTTCTATATTATTTCATATTTATTTCAGATCTACAATCAATAGTTCAACTTTTATAACCACTACAAACAACCTTTCTTCATCTACGACATGTATATCATATATTCGCATTGGATTATTGTCATTAAGGTGCCAATATAACTATGAATATATGAATATTTTTCTATTCCATTAAACTTTACACCGTCTCTCGAACCTGATTAGCTATTATCACACTCTATATTAATTGAAGATACAATATATACACATTATAAAGTTTAAACGATCATTACCCACTTCTACTTTATTCAATAACATAATATGAAATACGTAGGTATGTTTTTCTGTTTATAAATAATAGATTTTGCATGACCATGGTACTTTTTCCTCTTTATAAATATCAAAATCTACAAAAATAAATAATATATTATGTACAACTAATAAAATACTCTCCATTAACAAATTAAATGTTCTTTATTATGTAGTTACATTTTCCTATTCGTAATTAACAAATTATTAACTTATCAAGAACATATTATGTCCACCGAATAACATTTTCGTCATTATTAAATAGCATATTCTGCACTATTGTCATCTTTGTTTCACATAAGAGCTTTAGGAAGAGGACAACCCTAACACTTCATATGTCCTATGCAATGTTGTGACATCAGTTCTTGCATCTACTACTACATCTAATCAGGAACATATATATTTATCCCTTTTATAACAATTATATTCATTGAATTATTGGACTATACAATACACATATGAAAGTAGTTCATTGCTGTGACTATAATATTTTTTTCATCAGCTTAAAAAAAATCATTTGACTTATATTTCTGTCGCAGTTGTGAATTTCACTTGCTCCATTCATCATTGCATGGTTTTGTTGAACAAATATTATGGTTTCTATTGTACTCATGTATCTTTAGGTTTATTTTGATAGATAAATATAGTTCACTAAATGTTCTGTTGTTTTTGTGAATTTATTCAGGTTTCAATATGCATTCTGTTGTGAATTAATTAAGACAAATACTTTTCTATATCTAAATGCATTCCTTGTGTAATTGTTTAGAATGAAAGTTTGATATCATTTATACACGTTTATCACTGTAATTTGAAAATTATTAATTAATTTCTTTCTTTCATGTAGAAAAATCTTTTGCTAGATTTTAACGTTGATAATGCAGTGCAATAGAAGGTTGTAATAAACTCAGAGTCTGCAACATCACTGAGCTCAGACATTGAGCTACAATCCTATTTCAAGGATAACTACAACAAAAAACTGAAGTGAATGATTGACAGTCATTGCTTTCATTGGAATGTATTCAATAATCCTTATAATATTTTCCTATAATTATATTCCTCTTTAAAGGTAGATGGTTTTCACTATTTGAATACATCTATAGGTGAATGGAAATTGTTAACTTTGAGTATACACTATTTAAAACTCTTACATGGTGTTGCATTTCACGTTTACATTTGTTTTATTAAGATAATATCTAGAGATAATGATCATTATTTGATAGCATAAACTTATGATTTCCGTTCTATGTTCTGTACTTTTTTTAATATATTTTCTATGAGTATTTTTTTCATTAGAAAACACAATTTTTTTTATTGTCACAAATATATGTATATCTCTAATTAACCATTTTCTGAGTTGTTTCTATTGTGATAGCAATCATTTTTTGAGCTGTTTATTCTAGGTTATGTACCTTTTAGCAGCATGTATTCTGTTATCATATACCATTAAATTCACTTTTGTGAACATGAATAAGGATCTATGGGTGGAAATATTAGGTACAATGTCATTTATGGATTTCCACTCAATGAAGAAAGAAAGGGAAAGCCCTATTATGATAGTGTTTGTAATGGAAAAGAGGACGAAGCTGGATTTAAAGGAATACATCCTGCTTAATATGCTGAAATGTAATAACAAGAAAACAATATGGGCAATAAATGGGTCAATGTTTGTAGTTTCATAGTGAAAAATTTTTTGTAAGGAAGTCCACTCATTGGGGGGTCTCTTTGTTCACAGAGGATGATGCTTTGTATAGAAGGGGTTTTCCAGTATATCAGTTACAATTATACTTATGTAATTTCATTCATGATCATTTTTAATGTACTTTTTTAATTTCTGTCGACTAGTTCTTTTTATTCATGTATTTGAAAATTGATACTTAGGATTTTTTTTCTACAATGTGACCTATTTACTTTTCCTTATTCTTTTATATTTTCATACACGTTCAATTCATTTTTTTTCAAAATGATGTTTTTCTTTTCTATTTACTGTTATCCACTATATTATCCTATATATTTTATATGTTTTAAAATAATTTTAATTTCATTATACATTCTCTTATATGTTCTCTTATATTCTCTCTTAAACTTTTCTATGGTTTATTTTGTACAGTGATGGTATACTTATGTTTTCCTTATGTATTATCATATATTCTCCAATATGTTTTCAATATTATCCTATATATTCTCCTATGTTATTTTATTATTCTTATTTTCTTATGTTCTAAATTCTATATATTTTATCCTATTACTGTTCAATATTAATTATCACTATTTTTTTCAATATATAAAATATTGACGTTCTTTATTAATATTGCAATATATTTTTGTCTTCATGAAAGTAATCATTGAACATATTGTTGTGCGAATGCATGGGTAAGTACTAGTATCTTCTAAATTTGGAATTTTTCTGCCTACGTGTCAACAGCCAAGGAAGCCATGTCACCCCATATTTTGTATCACTCCAGCAAATGCATAATAACCTCCCCCCCCCCTCGACCGGGATTCACCACAGCTTCTACAAACCCACCCGACTCCCCTCTAATCTCCCTAGGGTTCCCGCACCCATCATCAAATCCCCCCTCCCAGAATCCTCTCCGTCTCTCACCTAATTGAATCCCTTATCTATCTGTCACTCCGCTTCCACGTGATCCTCCTTCGACTCCACTGCCCTCAGCTCATCCATATTCATCTCCTCAGTCTTCGGCTCCTCGGATATCAGGTCCTCCATCTACAGCTCCTCCGGTTCGTGATTTCCGTCAGGTGTTTCTACAGTACCAACTGCATTTTACTATTGAATCCTCGATGCCCTACTTCATCGTCTTACACTCGTGATTTCAGCTTGGTGTTGCTACGACACCCACAACATTTTTAGTGCTACTACACGCCCTCCAACGAAATGTTCCATAGCTGTCTCTTTAGGTTAATTTGACTTCTATCCAACCTACTACTCCACTCCCTTCATACCCCTATTGACTTATCTACCTTGACGAAGGACAGGTTTTTACCACATCCTATTTTACATCTAGATTTTTTTTTCTCAAATTCATCCTCAAACATGCAATATATCCACATCACACAACCAAATGGTAATCCTGATGATCAATTTATGATTATGATTTCAAAAAACTATTTTTTTATAGGAAATATTGTGCATTTCACATGTTGATGCAGTGACATCCAGCGTGGTTGACTAGGTTTGATGCAAACATACTGTAACTTATAAATGGTGTGCTATGGCTAGAGGGAGGGGCTTCGTTGCAAGATGTTGGGTGGACGTACTTGAATGATGAGGCATGGGTCCTGGCACTAGAAAAACAAAAGAGTTTCCATGAATTATCCCCTTCTATTTGTCATCCAGTTTGGTTGGTTTGATTTTGAATGCATTTAAAAAAATATAAATAAATCTGAGACTTACATATACTACACACACAAGTATAAATGTCATCATTTTATTCTGCTGATCAGTCCTCCATGACTCACCTCTTCAGATTGGCATGTGGCAGGGTTTTATTAAATGGAAAAGATTCTATTTCCTTATATATCCCATAGATTTCTTATTTCAGGGTATATATTTCCTACAATATCTACTTCCATATGACCACTATTTCAATTATCCCTGATTTCCTCTAATGTAGAGACACATATGAAGCTCAAAGCCCATAACATCTAAACTAGGTTGGTTCCACTTCCCCACAAGCTATCTAATTTCTACAATTGTGTGGGGTTATTTTTATTACAGATCGTTATCCTCCCCTCATTTGAATTTGGTATGATTTATTGGTTTCAATTTATTGTCTTCTTTATTGTCATATTTTCTTTGGTTATGGTTTAGTTGTTTTGACTTAATGAATATGATATAGTTTATTTGATTTTTTATTTATTATAATTTGATACATTGTATTTATAATTTTTTAATTGTTACGTATATATATAGTTCAATGTGTCGGTTGAACAACAGTACAAATGTACAATGTGACAATCCATTATGATTTTTACTATTTTAACTGTCTCCATATTTAATCCGATTTTATTGTAATATTTTGTAACACTAATTTATGCATTCAATATATTCATTATAATAAATATTAATGAAATGTTTCGATCCTGCATATAAGGGTACATGGTGGAGTAACACTAGATTTTGGAGAAATACACCATCGTGGAAGGTTCAAAGTTATTATAATTTAATAAACATCAACATTTTTAACCTCACACACCGTACTTTTCACAATAAAATTCTATTCTGTATAGATTTTGTTATATTTCATTGGTTTCAAATCTATTTTCATTATGTTGTAATTCACAATTACAATGTTTTGGTTTCAATGTTCAGTACTATTTATTATTATTTGAATAGTATGTTACATCATATATTTGATTTCTCAATGGTACAAACAAATTTTCATTCCTTTTTATTTAAAAATAATGTTTACTAATATTATGATGATGTTTAAGAGACATTTACAACAATTAGTTCTTATTTGAATAGTCTGTTCATTTATATGTTTTTTGTTTTGATGAAAATTTAAAATTTTCACATATCATTATTAGATTACAACTACTTTAGAATGAGAATGGGTGATGAATCATTAGTAAACATTAACTTTGTTGGTATGTTCTTGATCCTACATAAAGGGATATAGGGTGGAGTCATGATACAATTTAGATAAATACGCCATTATGGAAAGGGGAGTAGTGACTCATTTTAGAGCTTTTTATCTATAAAAATTAGTTGCAGCACTAATGTTGGGTAAGTTTTCATTATTTCATCATATTTCAAACAAATTTTTATTTTAGCATATCTGTTGCATCCACACTACACACATATTAGTTTAACCAGTTATTTCCTAAAATTTTATTACATTCAACAAAAAAATCATCAAGAATTTTTATGCTCATATATATTAATAACTTTTTAGATAACTGATCTATCTATTCACTGCTTTCAAACTACCCATCCATATGAATTGATTTTCAAAAATAATGAATAAATACACATAATGTTGTTTCAAACTGAATTGATTTTCATCTCCCCACTCTAGTATCTGCTACACCTCCATTATTTTGTCATCATAGTCCACCTCCTTCAGCTTCTTTGGTTTCCCCAATCTAGATTTTCCATAGCTTCACCATTTTTTTGCTTCCTTCCTCGTTGTCCCAACACGTTCCTCCAGGACCATTTCCCCTATCACCCACCCCTTCATCCCTTGATACTCTTCTATTTAAGGTTTATTATTTGTATATATATCAAATTTGTTCTGTTTCATTTTGTTTAGTTGATATACCAAACATGAATTTTGTTTTGATTTTGTTGTTTCTAACTGAAAATTCAGTTAAATTTTTTATTAGGTATTTTTATTGATATTTTTTGTATCTGTGTTTCTTGATTTTCAACTGAATATTTCATATTAATTTTTGATTAACAGTTAAATAATTATTATTTTTCTGTTAATGAAGTATCTTACTTTTCTGTTACATTGAATTTATATTTTCTATAATTGATTTATAGTTTTATCTATGATAAAATATGTTTTTTGTTTTAGGTTTCTGAAAAATGAATATTCGGGTTTTCATTATTAAATAAATATAGTGTTGCATTTATTTTCCCCATGTGATATTTCTTCTCATTAAGGTATTCTTCAATGAAACAAACACCATAAATATATCTCTAAATAGTGCATCTCTTTCATTTAGATGATTAGTATGTATTTCCCTTTATGTTTTTTATGATCCACACATATTTTTTCAAAAAATGGAGCACTAATTTCAGCAGTGATACTTAGACTACCAGATCATAAATCATGAAATAATTCCTCTCAGATCATGAGATCTGTGCCACCCTATAAGGTTCTTCATCTTTTTTTTCATACATGTCGTTGTTTGGAAACTATAAAATTCATGGTTTTAACTATTCCACACCCAGAATGTTCTGAATAATCTTGAAAACATGCAGTATTTATCATAAGTGATATATTTTCAGATTTTTTTGGTTTCTCCATCAAAATCAATTCTGATTGGTAAGAATTGGGGCCTAATGGGATACTATTTGGACTGATTTGGAATTTTTTCAGGGCTGAGATTTTTGAAATAGACCAGGTGATGGATGGGATTTTTTATTACTACTTTTATATGTAACTGATTACTATATTTTTTTATTCATTTTTTAAAAAGACCAGGTGATGCATGTGATTATTTACACTATAGTTGTTCCGTCTCATTAACGCTGGTGTTTATTCGTTCGACATATTTCTCCATCTGCAGCATCAGCCTACAGTCTCCGTGCATTTTCAAAGAAACCAGTATGATTTATTAACTCATTTTATTTTACATTTTCATCTACTTCTCATTAAATATTTAAAAATTAATCATATCTTTAACAAAAACTGTGTCATCATATTTTCAGAAAATCTACAATTTAACTTCTCATACTCAATTAATGTCTCCTACGGTATACATCTGCTTTAGACCATAGGACTAGCACCATTAAACAGCATCATACTCCTCCAGATGATTCAACATACCATCTCAATGTGTTTTTTGGGGGTAGTATTTTGGTGCACCTGAATTCAGATTGTCTTAAAATTCACATAATTGTTTGTAGACTTATTATAAATAAGTATTCCAGACTGTTTATATATAAATGTTTTTAGATTACTAATACATAACTATTTCAAGAATACTTATACAGAACTGTTTCGCAACTTCTCATAAAAATTTCATTTTATACATTTCATATACATAACGGTTTCCCAAAATCTCATAAAAATTTGTTTTTACACATTTCTTATAAAAAACGGTTTCCCAACTTCTCATAAAAAGGTGTTTTTGCGCATTTTTTATGAAAAGCTGTTTCCCAACTTCTCATAAAAATGTGTTTTTACCCATTTCTTATGAAAAACTTTTTGCAGATTTATTCGGATAACTATTTCCAGATTTCATTGGATAACATTTTCAAGATTTCTTATTACGACTACAATAGGTTGATATGGATTTTTTTCATATTTGGATTCAGTATGTATTGAATGAATCCATGCAGGACATGAGGTTTTAATATTTAATATAGAAAAGGTAATCATAAAAAACCTTGAGTCTCAACATGGCAGGAGACGAGGATCTATTATTTTTCTAATTTTACGTTGTCATTGTGAATCATGTGTAGTGTTTGTAACTTATCATTTTGTCTGTGGAACAATTTATATTTCAGTAAGGGTGGAAATTCTGTTGATTTTGGTGATGCCACACTCACATGAAATATTATCAGTATTCATTCCTATAGGTAATTAAGGCAATTGATGCATCATTAATTATAGTTTTAAGTGTGATTTATTTTATTACAAGTCATGTATTTGATAATTGGCATTTTATGAATTTTTGATTTATTGGTCCGAATATATGGTTGTTGTTGATAAGTTTATTAATGATATATTTGAACACTTTTTTTGAGAACTACATTTTAATGTGGAAGTATTATGTGATTTACCATCATTATAAAATTCATATTTTAGGAATTATCTTACATTTTATTCATCCATAAATACACTGATATTATAATGGCTTCATAAGATGTGAAATGTAGAGACCCTAATCTTAACTTACATGAACATTACATTACTTTTGCGGAATACTTAGTACATAACAAAAATTACACACACAAGGATCGTAATAGTTTAGTGTCTTTGGAAACTCGGAACGTAATCTTCTAATCGTGGTGAAAGATCTCCAATATCTCCCATAAAGATCTTCCCTTTTTTTACCTAAAACCATTCTTTATATCGTGGGGAAAAGAAAACATAAAAGGGTGAACTCAAACGCTCAGTAAGGGTAAACAAAATAAATATAAATCTCATCGTATACACAAGCACATAACTTTTGGAAATCTTAACCTGCAAAAGAGATCATAATTTCATAACATGGGATAAATCATGGCAGTGAAATGCAATCACAATAATCATAACGTAAAACATGAAACTTTGTGGAATACACACATAATCATAGAGAATCTTTTCTTGTTAGTCAAGACTCATTGCCAAGACTATCTTAGTGGACAAAGTCCCTTTCTGAACCGAGTCACCCTCGTTCCAGTCCTGTTTCACGGAACCGGTATAACCTACCATTCTATACCTGTCTATCTCATGAGATATAAAATCTTTACCCAATGCATTGGAGGGAGATATAGGTCCCACCCATCTCATAATGATACCATTCTTATGTGTGCCACAAAATCATAAATCATACATCATTGCATAAGCCATGTAATAAAAATGGGATTCTTAAACAACATGACATCATAAAACCATTCATATAAGATAATGGAATTCATAAACATAATTCCATCACAAAATAGTCAAATCAATGTAAAAATATGGATTGAAACAGAACCCTTTATTATCTTAGATGGAAAATAATTTTGATAAAACACTTGAAATGAATTCTTGAGGAAAATATCCTTTCTTCTTCAAAATCAATTTCCTTTCAAAAAACATCATGCAATTTCAAAAGAAAGAGATTTTATTGAAAATAGTCATGAAATATTTTGGAGTAAGCATCATGAAAATAAGGCTTTATAAAACCGTAAAAATCTGTTCATGCCGTTTATGTTAAAAAAAACATTCTTCTCGTACTTTTGTCGGAAAAGTCAAAAAATACCTCGTACGAAAAACGACAAAAGATTCCTTTCATATCCTTTACTAAAAACTCACCGAAGGGTAAAATTGGATTTAAAAAATTGTAGGTGGATGGAAATAATATTACATATTGAGGAAACATGGATGTGGATGATAAAATACACCCCAGTAAATACCAAAGTATAAAAAATCTCGGATAAAAATGAGAATGTGATATTTCCCTTACCTTAGGTCCGACTTGCTTTGTAAGTGTCCGAACCTCCTATATAATTATTTAAATCATGTTATTGACTTATTACAGAATCATATTCATTGTTATTATATCATATATGGTCCACTTATGAAATTATATTACCTGTTCTTTTGTAAATTCCTGTTAAAGTAGCGTTTTGGGTAAAATCCTCTCATTTGTCGTTCGTGTTTTTAACTTGTAATTATTAATATGATTACTTGGATCATGATTACTTATATCCAGAATGTAAAACATGATTTATATATAATATATATTCAGAATATATATATATATATATAATATATCGATAAATGGAATGAAATACACCGTTCATGGAGAGGGTAGTCCGTACGTACGCATGAACGCTGTTTTCGTTTCATTATTGAAGTGAATGGAATTAAGTAGATGACATACATATAAATTTACATAAATCCAGTATCATTATTATGTCATATATTTCATTAGTAATTATTATATATACTTTATAATCGTTCATGAATGGTTAATCATTGAGAATGAATCTCATCGCGTCGTGGAGACGGTAGTCCGTACGTATGCACGAGCGATGATATAATTTCCATGGTAGTGGAATTGTGTTGAAGTGTTTGTAGACTATTTCAGTATCAATATAACTTTATAATAATCATATATAGTTTCTCATTACACCATTATACCCATCCTATAATGGTGGTGGTGGAAAATAGATTACACCACGGCGTGGAGACGGTATTCTGTACGTACGCACGCGCTGTGATTTCATTTTTACATAGGATGGATAGAAAGTGAATTAGGGTTGTTTCATATTTTGAATAACCTATAATTATGTAAGTAATAATGATGTTATTACTTTGTCATGAAACAACTAAAGAAGAAGAAGTTGAAGAAGAAACAAATTGAAAAGATCGGTAATGGATATTACCTCTTCTTTGAAACGCCTCTTTGAATCCTCCACTTAGGGAACTAAGATTGGTCTTTGAAGAAGACCAGGACCTCTAAGATTATTCTAGGGAAGTGGAGAAGGGATTTTGTCAGGGGTTGGCCTAGCTTGAGAGCTCAAATTGGTGTGAGGAGGAGGGGGAGGAGGTGTCCTTTTATAAGGGAGGAGAGGGGCACCTTAGGAATATCTCAAACTATTATTCTATATTAAAGTCAAAATCGGTTTATAATGGTTCCAAAGGGTCTTATTTCTAAGCTAAAGTGGGGATGGGTCTAAATCCTATCAACCAATAGGATTTAGAAAAGTTTAGGTTATTATTTTAACATTATCAATTTGATTTAACTCTAAGTTAAATAATTTAACTTTTACCGTGTCTTTTTGTTTTCTTACACTATATGGTTAATACACTTACTATAACCTGCCAAACGAACCCCAAATTGTTTATTATTAATATATATATCCTTATCTAAGTCATTTGGCCGAACCATATATTTTTCGGAATAAAATAACAATTAATAATATAATATTTGATTTAAAAACTATTTTTTGTCAATTTTGACACTATTTGATATATGATTTTTGTGAAAGTCATAACAGAATTATATGTTCGAACCAAGTTGAATAAATCAACACTAATATATCATAGTAACCTATAAAATTAGTGTAATTCATAAAAAGTCTCAAATTACATTTATTTTGGTGTTTATAACATCAATTATGTCAATATTTCATTAATAAGATAATTACTGCATCATCATTGTGTCATAAATAAATTAAATTATATAATGTCAAAAAATTACAAATAAAATACCATTATATAGGAAATATTTTTAGATTTCTAATGAATATTTATAGTCGAATTTATTTTATGTATAACCCCATATTAAAAATGATTTACTTATTAAACGTTGATTTTAACTATTTAACTATTCATTAAATAAAATAATATTAAATGTCATAATCTAATCCAAGTGGGCCTAAATGGTCATATTATATTCATAAGGTTGTTTTTGGTCGAATTACACTTATCCAATAGAATTAGGAAATGTGTTAGGGTAATAGTAATATCATATTTATCCTTAGTTACCCTATTTACTATTAACCGCGGTAAAAAAGTAAAAAGTTACTATTCACCAAAAAAATTCTTTGTATCTCATTGAACCACATTTTACTTACTGATATCAACCGTGTCTGTCGGATTTTCGAAATTCCATTCACAGAAGCGGTAAAATTATGTTTTATGCAAAATTCAGTTTTTAACCTATCACTTAGTGGTTTCACTATTCATCAAAAATTGAAGTTTTTCAGAAAAATGCCAAAATTTCACCCTAAGCTATAATTGATATTCCGAATTCAAAAATGATTTATATTTTAAAAAATTCCCAAAATATAAGTTGCATTAATTAATTTTATAATTAATTTCCGCTGTCACAACAAATAACGTGTTTTTAAGAGATAATAACTATCAAAAGATTGACACTTGTTTATAACTGGTTTAAATGTGAAATTACATCCAATGACCAACATTGTATTAAATTGTAAAAATATATTCTAAATATACGTTAAAACCACTAAAATTAATAATTTATCACTATTAATTATTTCGATTAAAAAAGTTGTTTTTAATTACAATTTAGTAATTTTCACTATTCATCAGAATATGAAAGTTATCCGAAAAGTACCAAAATTTCACCTTAGGCTAAATTCGATACTTCGAATCCATAAATAAAGTCCATTTTGAAAAATAAAATTTACAAAATTTCAAAAAGTGGTTATTACTATTCATAACGACTATTTTTAATAATATCTTAATAGCATATCGTTGTTTAGCGAAACTAGGTGTTGCGTACAACACACACTATCGTGGAAGGTCGCGATTGCGTGTAATTCAAGCCAGGTCAGAGATGTGTGTTGTGAAAGCTCCTTTTGGTGTAGCGTATATTAATGAAATTAAAAAGAATATTTTTCATAAAATCTCGGGTTGTTACATTCTACCCCCCTTAAAAAGAATTTCACCCTCGAAATTCGTCGGGGTTATAAATGGTTTACTATTCGAAAGTTTCTTTAATCCAAACCCACATCGTAAAAAGGAATACCAAAACCTATCTTTAAAAACAAAAGTATGAAACGTAACGGTTACCAAAATAAACTAATCACTGGGTTTCCACATAGGTGAAAATATGGATATGGAAGAAAAATCTAACCATCATGTTCTGATGGAGAGTGGTAGAGAACATGGATATGGAAAATCTAGCAATCACAAATCCATAATTTTGTGAAGATCTAAGGTACCATCTGATTAATCATATATAAGAGCACTAGGACAACATTTTTGGTTTTCAAGATCATTTCCCTAAAGTTGATGAAATTGGAATTAGAAGAAATACTTTCGTGATTTTGGTATAGTCTAACTGTTTGTCGTTCTTTGGACAATTTCTACTTCATCTCATAAAGAAATGAAGTTGAATTTGTCATTCGTGATGTGTTAGCAGATCATGTGATAGAATGATGGGTCATTCCATCTGTCTCAAAAGGTTAGAAATGTTATAAAAAAATACATAAGTCTATATATAGTGAGATTAATGATATATGGTTTCAAAAATGAACATATACTTAATATATCATACTACTTAATATAATAAAACTAGTTTCTACTAAACAGGGACTTCCTGTAGGCCAGTGGTAGGTGATAAAGGCCAGTCGCACTTCGGTTGTGGGTTCGATTCCCACATCCTTGTCCGACGCGATGGGCTGTCACCCATCCTGCAGGTTGTCCTTTTTCTAAAACTACATTACTATAACATCCCATCAATAATAACGAAAATCTTCTATCCTTAATCAATACTAAATTATGTCCAACATAATCCATTCTAATCTTTAGGCTAATCCATAATACTGCAGTCCACTCTCATAATATAGTGGAAACGATTACCAGAGATTTAATACTGTCGTTGATCCCCATATATCATAAGATATGTCTTGTTGGTCACATTCCAAACATTCAAAGGCCTTAATCACGTATTCTCTTGAATACACATTGAACCTTAGTGAAAACATGAATGCAGTTAAAAGTTAACTCTTTCCACATACCAAAATCCCAAAATTCTATATACTCAAACCATGATATAACCTTCTCCTTATATTAGTCATGAGCTCATGAATACAATCAAATAACTCATTATCTTATTATTCCTTCATTATGCGCATATCATCTACTTTCCAAAAAATATCTGAATAACATTTCATGGTTACTAGTACCATTAATCATACACTTTAAAAACATAGGAAAGACAATAGTGTAACAATCCTTAGATGTCTCTTTATTCCATATTACCATGAGATTACTTATACAACATTACACTTGATAAACATGTAATCATTCCACTACTTTCTTAAACCATTGACCGAGCTTCAAAAATTATTTCAGCTCACATATCATTTGTAGTCTCTTCATCATCATCAACATAAATACTTCCCATATGACCATACTTATTCTCTTCATGAGACTTTCCCTTAGGGCATTGGTTTGCATAATGCCCGTACATTCCACATTTAAATCATTTAACCATTGATGATGTCGTAGCAATACCATTATCCTTATCCATGGTGTTAACTGAACCTCTCCCTTTGCACTTACTTGCTCCACACCCAAAGCATATTCCAGTTCCTTTGAAACATTCTCCTTGATGCCTCTTTCCACATGATTTACATAGGGGAAATTGAACTTTCTTTCCTCTATGATCATCAGGAAACTCCATCTTTCTCTTATTAGCCGAGTCAGGAAACTTACCAAATTTTACTTTATTGATCATATTATGAGATTGCTGATTCGGCATAATAATGATGTTTGGACTTCCAAATCCCATTTCATTATGAAGAATATCATTCCATTGTCCATCATATTCCCCATTATCATTAATCATCTTGTTTCCAGCCTTTTTCTAAAACCCAAAAAGAATTGTGTGAGAGGCAAAAATCATGCTAGGGGAAAACAACATAATAAAGCGGGAGTACCTTCAATATCTAACATCTTAGGTTTAATTCTATGATCGTTAGCGTAATTCCAGTACTATAACCTATACGTATACTTAACCTTTGGGAAATCCCTTGACATACCTTAGAAATATCTCTAGGGATCTCACTAACGTTTTCGCATCCTAGTTTCCAAAGGTTGACTAAACCTTTTCTCTGATACCAACTGTAGAGACCATAAGCTTAACGTACATGAACATTACATTACTTTTGCGGAATACTTAGTATATAACAAAAATTACACACACAAGGATCATAATAGTTTAGTGTCTTTGGAAACTTGGAACGTAATCTTCTAATCGTGGTGAATGATCTCCAATATCTCCCATAAAGATCTTCCCTTTTTTAACCTAAAACCTTTCATTATATCATGGGGAAAATAAAACCTAAAAGGGTGAGCTCAAATGCTCAGTAAGGGTAAACAAAAGAAATATAAATCTCATCGTATACACAAGCACATAACTTTTGGAAATCTTAAACTGCAAAAGAGATCATAATTTCATAACATGGGATAAATCATGGCAGTGAAATGTAATCACAATAATCATAACTTAAAACATGAAACATTGTGTCATACACACATAATCATATAGAATCTTTTCTTGTTAGTCAAGACTCATTGCCAAGACTATCTTAGTGGACAAAGTCCCTTTCTGAACCGAGTCACCCCCATTCCAGTCCTGTTTCACTGAACCGGTATAACCTACCGTTCCAGCCCTATCTATCTCATGAGATATAAAATCTTTACCCAATGAATTGGTGGGAGATATAGGTCCCACCTATCTCATAATGATATCATTCTTATGTGTGCCACAGAATCATAAATCATACATCATTGCATAATCCATGTAATAAAAATGGGATTCTTAAACAACATGACATTATAAAACCATTAATATAAGATAAAGGAATTCATAAACATAATTCCATCACAAAATAGTCAAATCAATGTAAAAATTTGGATAGAAATAGAACCCTTTATTATCTTAGATGGAAAATAATTTTGATAAAACACATGAAATGAATTCTTGAGGAAAATATCCTTTCTTCTTCAAAATCAATTTCTTTTCAAAAAACATCATGCAATTTTAAAAGAAATAGACTTTATTGAAAATAGTCATGAAATATTTTGGAGAAAGCTTCATGAAAATAAGGCTTTATAAAACCGTAAAAATCTGTTCGTGCCATTTTAGTTAAAAAAAACCATTCTTCTCGTACTTTTGTCGGAAAAGTCAAAAAATACCTCGTACGAAAAACGACAAAAGATTCCTTTCATATCCTTTACTAAAAACTCACCGAAGGGTAAAATTGGATTTTAACAATTGTAGGTGGATGGAAATATTATTACAAATTGAGGAAACATGTATGTGGATGATAAAATACACCCCAGTAAATACCAAAGTATAAACAATCTCGGATAAAAATGAGACTGTGATATTTCCCTTACCTTAGGTCCGACTGGCTTTGTAAGTGTCCGAACCTCCTGTATAATGATTTAAATCATGTTATTGACTTATTCCAGAATCAGATTAATTGTTATTATATCATTTATGGTCCACTTATGACTTTATATTACCCGTTCTTTTGTAAATTCATGTTAAAGTAGCGTTTAGGGTAAAATCACCTCATTTGTCGTTCGTGTTTTTAACTTGTAATTATTAATATGATTACTTGGATCATGATTACTTATATCCAGAATGTAAAACATGATTTATATATAATATATATTCTTAATATATATATATATATATATAATATATCGATAAATGGAATGAAATACACCGTTCATGGAGACGGTAGTCCGTACATACGCATGAACGCTGTTTTCGTTTCCTTATTGAAGTGAATGAAATTATGTAGATGACATACATATAAATTTACATAAATCCAGTATCATTATTTTTTCATATATTTCATTAGTACTTATTATATATAATTTATAATCATCCAAGAATGGTTAATCATTGAGAATGAATCTCATCGCGTCGTGGAGACGGTAGTCCGTACGTACGCACGAGCGATGATATCATTCCCATGGTAGTGGAATTGCGTTGAAGTGTATGTAGACTATTTCAGTAACAATTTCACTTTATAATAGTCATATATAGTTACCCATTACACCATTATACCCATCCTATTAAGGTGGTGGTGGAAAATAGATTACACCACGGCGTGGAGACGGTATTCCGCACGTACGCACACGCGGTGATTTCATTTTTCCGCAGGATGGATAGAAGGTGAATTAGGGTTGTTTCATATTTATAATAACATATCAGTATGTAATTAACACTGATGTTGTTACTTTGTCATGAAACAACTAAAGAAGAAGAAGTTGAAGAAGAAAGAAATTGAAAAGATCGGTAATGGATATTACCTCTTCTTTGAAACACCTCTTTGAATCCTCCACTTAGGGAACTAAGATTGGTCATTGAAGAAGACCAGGACCTCTAGGATTATTCTAGGGAAGTGGAGAAGGGATTTTTTCAGGCGTTGTCCGAGCTTGAGTGCTCAAATTGGTGTGAGGAGGAGGGAGAGGAGGTGTCCTTTTATAAGGGAGGAGAGGGGCACCTTAGGAATATCTCAAAATATTATTTTATATTAAAGTCAAAATGGGTTTATAATGGTTCCAAAGGGTCTTATTTCGAAGCTAAAGTGGGTATGGGTCGAAATCCTATCAACCAATAGGATTTAGACAAGTTTAGGTTATTATTTTAACCTTATCAATTAGTTTTAACTCTAAGTTAAATAATTTAACTTTTACCGTGTCTTTTTGTTTTCTTACACTATATGGTTTATACACTTACTATAACATGCCAAAATAACCCGAAATTGTTTATTATTAATATATATATCCTTATCTAAGTCATTTGGCCGATCCGTAGATTTTTAGGAATAAAATAATAATTAATAATATAATATTTGATTTAAAAACCATTTTGTGTCAATTTTGACACTATTTGATATATGATTTTTGTGAAAGTCATAACAGAATTATATTTTCGAACCAAGTTGATTAAATCAACACTAATATATGATAGTAACCTATAAAACTAGTGGAATTTATTAAAAGTCTCAAATTACATTTATTTTGGTGTTTATAATATCAATTATATCAATATTTCATTAATAAGATAATTACTGCATCATCATTGTGTCATAAATAAATTAAATTATTCAATGTCTAAAAATTACAAATAAAATAACATTATATATGAAATCTTTTTATATTTCTAATTAATATTTATAGTCGAATTTATCTTATGTATAACCCCATATTAAAAATGATTTACTTATTAAACTTCGATTTTAACTATTTTAACTATTTATTAAATAAAATAATATTAAATGTCATAATCTAATCCAAGTGGGCCTAAATGGTCATATTATATTCATAAGGTTGTTTTTGGTCGAATTAAACTTATCCAATAGAATTATGACATGTGTTAGCGTAATAGTAATATCATATTTACCATTAGTTACCCTATTTACTATTAACCGCGGTTAAAAATGTAAAAAGTTACTATTAACCAAAAAATTAATTTTATCTCATTGAACCAAATTTTACTTATTGATATCAACCGTGTCTATCGAATTTTCGAAATTTCATTCACAGAAGCGGTAAAATTAAGTTTTATGCAAAATTCAGTTTTTAACCTACCACTTAGTTGTTTCACTATTCATCAAAAATTGATGTTTTTCAGAAAAATGCCAAAATTTCAGCCTAAGCATTAATTGATATTACGAATTCAAAAATGATTTCTATTTTACAAAATTCCCAACATATAAGTTACATTAATTAGTTTTATAATTATTTTCCGCTGTCACAACAAATAGCGTGTTTTTAAGAGATAATAACTATCAAAAGATTGACACTTGTTTATAACTGGTTTAAATGTGAAATTACATCCAATGACCAACATTGTATTAAATTGTAAAAATATATTCTAAATATACTTTAAAATCACTAAAATTAATAATTTATCACTATTAATTATTTCGATTAAAATGAGTTGTTTTTAATTAAAATTTAGTAATTTTCACTATTCATCAGAATATGAAAGTTATCCGAAAAGTACCAAAATTTCACCTCAGGCTAAATTTGATACTCCGAATCCATAAATGAAGTCAATTTTGAAAAATAATATTTACAAAATTTCAAAAAGTGGTTATTACTATTCATAACGACTAGTTTTAATAATATCTTAATAGCATATCGTTGTTTAGCGAAACTTGGTGTTGCGTACAACACACACTATCGTGGAAGGTCGCGATTGCGTGTAATTCAAGCCAGGTCAGAGATGTGTGTTGTGAAAGCTCCTTTTGGTGTAGCATATATAAATGAAATTAAAAAGAATATTTTTCATAAAATCTCAGGGTGTTACATGGAAGGCCCGATTTTAATAAATCTGATTTTTTATTTTGAATGTTTCAATAACATAGTATGATATAAAAGGCATAAATTTAGTGGGCAGTGGGTTAATATATATATATATATATATATATATATATAAACAATTATATCTTAAATTAATCCATAAATTCATTATGGGAACAAAATGGTATATTCTACATTCATAGACTACAATATGAAATTTCTAGGGATATCATGTTTTCTCTATAGATGACATTATTTATTTTTTCAACAGGTTAATTGGCTTGATCAATTTAACGATGAAGGTTATCCTCAATGTGTTTCTGGTTTGGATTCTTTTACTTCAACAATTGAGGTAAATAGATTTTTTTTTTAATAAATGTATATTCATTTTGTAGATTCCTCGAAACTCAAATTTATAAAAAAGGTTCTCTTTGACTGTTTTATTTCTAAATTTTCAATTGTTTTATGAGTCAGAAATTATCATTCATTTGGTAATGTATTTGTTCTCTCCACTACACAAATTGAAATCTTATTAGTGTTGACTTCTTGGCCCCTATAAATTACAATGTTAAAAGTACTCTACTCTTATTGTTGTTCGTGCATGTGATGTTCTTTTATATGCATCCCTTTGATTTCATCATTATTAGTTACATACTTACATTCCAACATTAACTACTCTAAATATCATAACTTCAATTATCCATTTGAATAATTTTTTCAAATCATATAATTTAAATCTATATCATTAATCCCCAATATGATGTACTATTCTGTAATGATTCTACTAAATGTTTCTTACAATATGATGTTCCAAAAATATGTCAACACATATTCCATAATTATATATCACTTATTTGTAGTTTTAAAAATTTCAATTTTAATATGGATTATTATGTTTGTGAAATAGATATCTTTTATTGAAAATAACATTACTTTATACCACATCGTGCGCACACAGGTGATCTAACGCACAGAGGAGCTTCTGTGATTTTTGATGAATTGAAAGTTTAGATTTGTAACCAGTCTCTGTTTTAGGTAATATTGTTCTGGGAGTTCATTTTCATTCAATTACAAACGTATAGGAAATTAGAAGGATCGGCCTCAAAGTTCCAGTTATTGGGATCCCCAACAATATCAACAAAGTTATTTTGGTACCCTGTTACATCATGTTTTACAACATCTTATTCCTATTGTACCTTTCTTTCCATTATATATACCACTCATTTTTTAAAAATTTCCAGTATTAATATTTATAAATATGTTTAAATAATGGTATTCTATTTTTGATAATATGATTTTTTTATACTGTCGTGCAAATTCACGGGCAGAGTACTAGTTAATAAAATAGATATCTTTTTATTTGAGATAAAATTTGAACCTTCTGAAACAAAAAAGGAATGTTTCTCGAAAAAAATTTATTTTAATAAAATGAAGTATACTCTCACTTTGTTCACTTAATTTCAAATTAATTTTTATCAAAACAAAAAAATTATATAGAAATATAATTTTTTTAAAAATTAGTATATCAGACCTTTTATAGGGTTATTTTCTAGGATTATTTTGAAAACATTCTTTTTTATGAACAGTAAAAAGTACTAAATATGAGTGGACAAATACCCACAATTTTATATTATTTATCAAGATAAATTATATTTTAATTTATTTTAAAGTAAAATTTGTTGAAATATATATCCATTAATACAATTTGTGTCTTTTGAATAAATGTCATATAGAATATTGACATAAAATCATTGTAAACATTTAATCATTTTCTAGTAAAAAACCTACATTCATATCGCATTTGTGGGGAATAATTTAATATTATCTTTTTAAAAAATTTTGAATTCATTTTATAAAAATTTATTCCATATTAAAAAATATATATTTTATTATTTAATTATCGAATATATATTGTTAAAAATAATGAATTCAAAAAGTGGTAAAAATTATTTACAGTGGTTAAGGTAATAATCTATTAATGGGGGTGTAATAAATATTAGACCTCACTAAAATCACACTTATGGTCATATATAGTCCTTATCATTTCTATGGATTAATAGTACTATATTTTGGACCATTTTCATGTAAAAAAATGGATAATATATTTTCTTTAAATAAACACATGTGGGTCACTCACATCAACAATAAATGGATACCCCTCTCATCTCTTCTTTGCACCTTCAATCCCTATTTTAAGAGAAGACATACCCATATTTATTCCCAACATATATAAAAATATCTTATAACACATATTTAGTTTTAAATCAAACTTAGTAAGGCATTTGGTACAAACCTCTGGAGGCTTCCGTAAGAAGAGGTAACATTCTTCAATGATTTTTTTTTATTTTTTTTTCATTCACCACCACCATTAATTAGTAAAAAAATGATTATATTGATGCCTCATATTTTTCCCTAAACATATAATTTGTTATGATATGTTTCTGACCAAATCATTCGCTATAAGCCCCAAAATTTAATATGAAACTCTCAATTGTTTGTACAATGGACAATGTCCCTCAGTACCAATGTCATTTATTTTCCCTTACCACATGACATCGTGGGGTATAATGATGGATATAAAGTATATATGTATATAATATTTATAACATACTAAAACCTTTATATCCTTTATATATTATTTACAATTTTAATTTCCATTCTGTAGGTGTTATGATTTCATAACTCTTATGGGAAACACCACCTTAGATCCATCCTCAATGGACATTGTGATCCACACATCTAGTTAATCCCTAGGTGACTCCGCCTAGGGATTACCCATCTGATCTACATCCATCAGTGTTCTGATTAGTCTGATCCATCTATGCTAGATGTTAAACTCATGACATACCCTGTGTTAATCATGCGATGTTGAGGAAAACTCATGGACATGCCTATGGAAGATAATTCTCCGAACATGACATGGGATTCCCCGACCTTCTAAGCCCTCAAAAAGCCCAATCATAAGGGGAAGAAACCCATAAACAAAATTGTTTCAGCATCCAGACAAGCTAGTGGTGTCCAACGTGACAAATCCACCAATCAAAGGTTATGAACCTAACATGAGCCCTTGGAATTTTCTGACATATGTAGTGCAATTAAATGACTTCCTTGATAATATGGGACTTAGAAAGAGTTTCTTGAACAATTTCATAATAATTAAGGGAGACCCCGTCTAGGATATAGATTCAATGGGGGAATCCATGGAAGGATAGATGGAAATCCTATCATCCCTTTTCGATCAAGGACAAAATTCCCCAGAACAAGCGATGGATTTCGCTTGACTTTAGAAAATAGGAATACAGTGCAACAATAAGAACAACCACATGGACGGATGTGCACCCCGGATAAAGAATAGGAAATAGAAATGGTGAACTCGACGTGAATTTTCTCTTGAATGAAGAGACTTGTAGTGTTCGAGCTATCAATAGATAAGAGTGCCACCAAATTTAGCTATCAAGAACTAGGTACCACCAAAAAATAGTTTCCATGGCATGAAACTCACCAGAGATTGGGGTTGTTGAACGTTGGGAATCTTGGCCTAGGACATTGTCATTGCGGATACTTCTTACCGATCCAGAGAGATGGAATGATGCTGGGGCACTGGACGTCGCTTTCCTCCTTTCAATGTTAATTGTTGAATCTTATTTCAGGGAAGGTCCCAAGCTGTTATGTTAGGAAACTAAGCACCATGAACCCACCGATGCAGGTACCGGGGAAAATTAAATGTGGTAATCATGCACAACTCCAACCATTCTACAACGGCCACTGTATCTGTAGCTGCTGGGCACCCATGCCTTATCTCACCATATGAACTCATTTAGAGTAGGGTGATCAATGATCTTGTCCAAAGGTATGAGGAAGAAGGGATTATACAAACTCATGATATGGAATTCAGGACCAATCAGAATTTACGCCTCAATATTTCCACCACCCCAAGGGATGCGTAGGGAGCCACTTCTCACACTCTTACATACATCTATTTCTGGAGTCTCTCCTCATTACACTTTGACAACTCTCTCCCTCATGCCAATGAAGTAAGGGATGTCTGGGATAGGCTGGTTGTTACTTCGTCCCATGGGTCATCATGGAGGGAACCCACCAGGCCACATCCAAACCAATAACGGGTCCCATAGGGCAAGGAGTAGGTGACTTACACAACATGACCACCAGCCCTAGTCCGGTTAACTTTATGCCAACTTTGGGCGCATGCTGAGGAGGACGCCCATCCCGGGGTGTCACCATAAATAGATATAGTTCTCATTAGACCACCAAATCATACTATGAATTCCTCGTCCATACTAAACAAGGGCCCATATATGCCCGATCCAGATCGGGCCCCAACCACATCATGGAATGTTTGGGATGACTCACTTGGTTGTCATCACAGATAGTACCCATTGTGTGCTAACCTGTGCTGATGAAACCCATCACAAAGGGCATCCTCATGACACCATCAATGATAGTGATGGTCCTCCCCACTCCCATGATCATTATGGAGGTCCTCCCCATGAAACCATCATTCTAGGAGAAGGCTCTCTTCACCATGCTGACATCCATCACAAATATTTCTTTCACAACCATGCTCCCTGGTATGGAGCCATTCTTCATATCCTAGGATGCCGACATGAAGATCCTCCTTTCTTATTCAACCATCAGAAAGGAGATTTTTACCATTTTTTTATCTTAACTGATGATGTTCATCCTCATCCCAGTAATCAGAGAAGTAAAGGTCTACCCCACTTCATTGACATTGAACGTGGAAATCTTCCTCATGGTCAGTTTGACTGGTATAAAGGCCCCCCTCGTACCGTCACTACTAAGGGAAACGAACAAGGATGTGCTGACCATTCTCCCACTAGCTCTAGTAGAGGTCCCACCTTCTCACATAGTTACTATGATGATCACCCCCGTGTGTCAGCCAGCAGACAAAGAGGTCCTCCCCATTCCTTTTGAAATTTTTCCGGGTGATCCTAACACCATAGATCACCCAAGATGATGTCCTCTCCACCTCGATATCATTCCACATAAAGGTCCTTATCATATCTAAAATGTACCCTATCTAGAAGAATAATCCCAATGAAAGTAGGTTGGTGTCAACCACCAAAGGAAAAATACCAAGAAGTTGTGGACCATGAAAGAACTTGTATGCTTCTTAGACTCTGAATCATTTTTTGATTAGGTGGTGGTACCCTCAACCCGGTCCTTTGTGCCCGCGGATAGATCAGGAAAAAGCTGTATAATCCTCATCCTTCCAGAAACTGAGGTCCACTAGAACCCCACCTCCCGTCAAAGATACATCCAATAGGAGGAATACATGGCCCCTTTCTTGGGACTAGTCGTGCAATCCTCCCTATCGTCAAAAATATCATTCCCATCCTTAACCAGATATCACAGAGAGTTGTTTTGAGGACCTATGGAGGCAAAGAATAAGCTGGACCCACTGTCAGTATCTGTACCCCCTACGTGGCATGTTGTGGCCACTAGTCAGTCTTACTGGGATGGGGTGACCCAATCGTAGCATTCTTCAGAAGACATCCTAAGACACGATGTCTTGTTAGCTCGCTCTCTGTATTATTCACTAGCCATTCTAACATGTCAACAGTCATATTAAGTGACGTTAACATTCCCTCAACCACCCCTAGTTGATGATTGGGGAAACCAAGGGCCGGATCCTGAATATGAGATAAAGAGATTGTTGGTCATCCTTATAGAGAACAATTTTCCAGAGATGTTGTGGATAGTTTCAACTACAAACATCGGTATGCTGGAATATCTTACCCTAGAGGAGACCACATGCATCCAACAAACCCTTTGGGGAACACAATTTCAAATCTGTCATCATCGGGTGTCTAACCCCACGATCTAGGAACACATTGACGTCATCATCCATCAATGTTTCATGATCGACTTGGATGTGCTACCCATGGATCAGCACCCTACGTTGACCAGTCTCCATCATAACATCTATCAACGATGCATAAATAGAATTACAGTTCTCTGTATAATTACAATGGAGGAATCTCCCCATGTCAAGATCCATGGTTGGGGGTAGTATGTTTCCCTTCATTTCAGTTCTATCCAGCGTCAGCCTGACATTCCTGGAGATATTGTGGATATTACTTCAGGTACTCTTGCAGTTAGCAAAGCCGCATTATTTGAAAAAGAGACCAAGCTAGATATTTTTTAAGATAACATTCCCCCAGGGGGGGACAAACATGTTGAATCCTTTGGGTATGGTTAATCTCCATAAAATAAATTTAGTAGGTCTTCACATACCTTTGAGTATTTATCCCGCATTCGGAACCCCAATAATGGTAAAGAGCACAGTGAGGTCATAAAACTCTATAACTCATCTGTTTCTATGAAAAAAGATGAAAGATAACCATGAAAAGGTTTTGTTGTGTCAATAGATCACGAAACATAAAATTACGGTCGATGACCTTCTCACTGAATGTGCTCCAGAATGACGACATGACAATAGTTATCCTCGACCGGGGCTGTAGGGGTAGTTACAGCCTCCCCCCAGTGAGTTTCCTCTTGTTAACCTTGAACATCCTCCACATATAGACAAGGTAGAGTCCTGTGTTTATAATGGGGGGTGGTGATATTCATAACCAGATACAACAATATTTCATTATAACCTTACTTGGGACCTAGCTCTGGGTCCTCCAGCCGCTCTATAGGTTGTTCCCCCGGTAGTACCATAGATTATCCCACTAGCCGCTCTACAAGCCATTGGGCCTTCATATCATGTTAAAGAACCTACCAATGCACTAGTGGTCATACATCAATATAGAAATCCCCACCAAGATTATTTGATGGATGCTCTCATTTCACACCTCGAGGCCCTAGAAACTCGACAGGTGGAAATCTTTCCTAATGGAAATCCATATCCGGGATTGATGAATGATTTTCCAGCACAACCCAGTTTCTAAAATCATACCTTCTCCCCCTTTAATGGGAAGGGAAACCAGCTGCAGCATCTATCCCACATTATTTGAAGGTTTGGATCGAGGCTTGGAACTCCAACGCAGTAGGATGACGTCAAGATCTGGTGTTTCGTACAGATGATGGAAGGGCTCGTTTTTGTCTCATACAGTTATTTACCCACTGGTTCAGTAGTCGGTTGGGTGGATCTTCATAGGCCGCATCCTTATGAGTTCAGTTCCACCACCTGAAATATAAGTATTACTGACCTCTTCATGTGAAATCAGAGGCCTGATAAATTCGTCACATGCATTGTTGGTGGGTGGAAAAGCCTCACGCATTTATTTGATATGTCGTTGACTTAGGAAGAACTGCTAAAAATGTTTATGGGGAGTTTCAAAAAAAAATGTCCCTTATATAATCACATAGAACTACCTAGTGGGATTTGTGGATTTCTCTGACAAAACCCAGCTACTAGAGGAAGCCTTGCAGTAGACTAAGAAGGCATGTCCATTCCCTCCTATAGTTCCGGCGAGAAGATTTGATAACACCAAGCCTGTTGTAGTAGCACAAGTAGTGGCTCCCATGCAGTTAGAATTATTGCCAGTGGAGCCGCCTCCATATCCTTACTGAGGCCCACTACCTCAGGCACAACCTTTGTCCCATCATCACCCACCTCAGAATCGGTAGGGGCCCCTGCATAACGCACTGCCTCCACCTTGGAGTGATAATCAGGGTCCACCACTTTGACATGCTCCCCCAGCCATTTTTCAAGGCCATATTTCTAGAGAACCCTTACAAGACAAAAGGATCCAATACTAATCATATAATAAGTCTCAGTTTCCCAGTTATATCCAAAATTCCTTAGACCAGGGAATCTTATTGTTGTTGGAGTGTCGGAGGCCCAAAGAGGTAGATCTCACTAATCACCCCAAAATCATTCCCTATCACCTGATCCTTGGGGACACAATCAAGTATTTATATGTGATTAAAGACTTTCTATAATTCCTGGTTGATAAAAACATTGTCAGGTTATGTCTATCCCCGACATAGGTGGAATGCATGTTTATAAATCCAAACAATGATAGTGACAGCGAAGGTGAATGGCAGTGGGCTCCTAACTACGGGTCCCAAAAATAAGATGATCAGTTGGACTAATAGGTAGTTTCTTATTCCCATGGTATTATCCATGCTTGTTTGAACCATCCCAAGCTTTCCGAATTCATTGTGTTACCCGCAACCACTACTCATTCTTCCTCTTCAGAGAAGGGAAATAGTCGATGATGCAAGGGAAAGAAAAGTCCCCTCGGAGATGGTGATTTCCCCTGAATTTACCCCACGATGGTTTATTCTTCAACTAATGATCCGAGGTATTCTACAGTTAATGTTGTGGAACTAGTAAACCCCCACATGCTTCTTGATGATTATGAGTGACAAAAAGATCCTCCCAACGCACCCATCCAAAAACAACATCGACGTAGCCATGGTTATGTGATTCGATGGAGTGCACCGGTTTGTGATTCCAGCAATGTTTTTCATGACACTGAGACCATGATGTAGGCCTAGCATAGATCTCCACACATGCAACTTTCTCATCATGTTTAATCATATCTGCCTCACCATTGTTTGTACTTCTTGATCAGGAAGAACCCCCATGGTCAGGATATGATCAGTCACATTCTGTTATGGATCGACCTCATCCATCATCCACTCATATGGAAGTCACTCCTTGAGGATCTACGAGTGAGAATCATGAAATTCCAAACACTAGTTGTAACCCTCTGTTTCATCTAGGTGTCCCGGTCAAACCTCCTGCCGCAGAGCGACCTCCTTTCAGCAGAGGTGTACGCCTGACACACATGTATGATATTCTCAAGAATATTTCCATCATTATTGAAATTCACTATATCCTTGATTCTCTTTTCATATAAGTAGATATTTTCTATGCCCTTACTAAATCTTTAATAAGCCCCCTCTAATTTGATGTAGAGGTAGAAACCAAAAAATCCTTCCATGTTGAGGCAGTAGAGCATACAGAATATCATGCCATTATCTCTTTTATCCGAGAAGATGAAGGATCCCTTATATATGGGAACATACTCCATAGTACATCACTTTTAATTTCAATGGCCTAGAAGTTCTCCATTGTTTTGTCAACATAGGCTTAGGGATCAACCCTATCCTAATACAAACACACTATAAGATGGGTTTTTCCATGGCTAATCCGATCCCCTCTAAAATAAAAATTCAAGGTTATGAATTTACATAACATTCACTAGTTGGCAATATCCACTTGAAGACCCAGTTTGGTGGCCTAATTTCTAGCATCGAGTTCATGGTTGTCTCAAAAGACACTGCATACAATTAGTTAATGGGCAGGCCATGGATTCGCCTTTAAGTAACAATCAATCCTCATATCACCAATTCCTCAAGTGTAATGACTCGTATTTTCTGTCTATTATTTAGAAATATTATATGGAATTATTACAAGACCAAGCATGGAGGCGATATGTCATTCTGATGACCGATGATCCTAAACTGGTGGATTGAATTTTTTTAGCTATGTGAGTTGGTATATGTGCGTGGTTGTTGTAGTTTCCAAAAGAGTTCCCAGATTAAAAATTTGAGGGCACCGTTGCATCTGAGACGATGACTTTACCAATGAACACGCATAACTTGTTCTAGCGTGAGTTGAAGGAAAAAGTTAATTTTGAGAAATTTTGAGCAAAATCAAAAAAAATTATTCAAAAGGTTTATTTAAATTAATTTTATTTTGAAAATATCTGCTCCAATGCCACGACGAGGAAACTATTTCTATAATTAATGCCACACCATAATAACTCATAAACAACAAAGACGACTCATTGAAACCGCAATGTAATGGAACACAGAAACATGTTCGCTCATTTTAATGGTTTAATATAATGCTGGCCATTGGCAGAAGATTGAGAAAAACTATAGTGGATTCCTTTAACCATGGAGAGAACTCTCGATGATTAACGATGGAAAATAAAAAGTGTGAATTGTTTCACCAACAAAGTTTAAGGATCTCACGATGATGATAGTGCAATACCTTCATTAGTGATCAATCCTTTCTCATGGTAGGGGTTTGTTATATCGATTCTTCCAATCTCCATTTTTGAAATAAAATGACGATCGTGGATCAACCCACAAACAGGTTGACCCGGGGATCGTGTGTTCTTGTGGGAGATTTTTTATTGGGTTGTTTTTGTTGGAATTAATCCACGATGTTGAAATCCATGGTTAGATTCACTATGTTTAATCCTTATAGAGGGAGAGGATGAATACAATGATTAATGATGGTGGGGTTCATTACTCTTTTTTTTTAATTTGAATTTTCATCCTCCCTCTTCCCCGCATTCTTCAAGTTCATCCCCAGGATACGAATAATGTATATTTTCACACCCATTTCATGGGGTGAAAATCCCAAATTTTGGACCCATCATCGTGACGACTCAAAAGTGGTGCGACGACGATGGGGGCAGACGAATCGACCAGTTTCGGGAGAATACTTTCTTCAACCGTTCTTCGCGCAGATGTTCAAAATGAGTTTTTAGGGCACATAGAACGCTTGAAACCTCCCAAAATACTGAAGGAATAGAGGGGTGATCATTGATATTGAGTATCGCGATGATCAGACATCCATATCAAGAATCAGATAAGCCCCAAGGCGCGGAAATGAAGAACTACGGTTCTGGATGTTTCTGAACATCGTGGCGTGTATCCCGAAGAACATGGAGTGTGGACTAGCGGCGACGTCTAGGGTTCTGCGACGTAAAAACTGATGACAGAACGTGTTATCTAAATAACATGGTATGTGGGTCCTTACGTGGGACTCGTCATGTATTTCAGATGATCCACATACTTAGGGTGGAGTACTTAGTCATGTACTCTACCACATGGCCAGACCAGGCCGACTACATGGGTTACCTTGTGTTCCAGTTAAACTAGTTGTAGAACATGGGTTGAAGCCGTGTACGGGCACATGGACAGCTTACACAGATTCCGCCCTGGATATAGGAACATGACCTGTCACACTCTTACCTGTCCTGTATACCTTTTTCTACACGACAAGCCTTGCGACATAGGCTGTTGTACACGGGCAGTACCCAGGGTTAGAGGACATGGAATGTACTTTTTAGTAAATGGCTTTATCTTCTTTTCCAACATATCTTGGACATGTTTTGTTTGGTTTAGTGCAATTTCATCTTGTTCTAGTGATGGCCAGGTATCATTTCCTTCTACAGATGTATAATCCCTTCAGCTGGAGATTCTGCTATAGAGTCAGGTATCCCTCCGAGAGGCCAGAAGCGAGATCCTCTATTCATTCTTGACCCGATGTAGAGCCAGGTATCAATGTGACTATTTCAAGAGGTAACTGATCCTCTACAAAGAAGTTTAATTTGGATGAGTTGCAGTATCTACCAAGGCCCTGGTAATGATCGTCATCGGTGTATCGTGATCTTTACCCACTCATGAGTGTGTTCTCCCAGAATGAGTGTATCTATCTCTCGTGACTTTTCTCAATGAAAAATACTTCTCAGACCGACATCATCAGAGCTATCAAGATCGTGGAGTGAGTTATCCTGGATGAGTTCTTCGTGGAATCTTTGAACTGAATCCCTAGAGGGGGGTATGCATATGCATGACTTTTCCTTAGACTACGAGTTTGTGATTTGAGTTTATCTAGATCGTGTTGCACTTTCTATATGTTCATGTAGACATAGATCATTTAGAGATGATTTTACCTTTCCTATGTGTTTTGTTTTGTGATTTTTGGGGTCCTCTATTGAGTATTGTCATACTCACCCCTGCACGGGCTTTTCATGGACTTATCGTTTCTTGTACAGACAAGTAGCCTTTTGAGAGAGTCCAGGGTGGACTAGGATAAGGCCGAGATTTCTGTGTTCCCTTCAGGATGAGGTGTTCCTATGGCTACGAGTAGTAGTCCCATTACCTCTTTGTTTTTACAAGATTGACATTGTAGTTTTCACACTATTTTTTATGGTGGGTTTGTATTCTTGCCCGGTTTACTTTCTGTTGTACTCTGTTGGTTGGGTGTATTTGTATGCATGCATTTATTTCCTTAGAATTTTTTTTACATTCCAGAATTTCTGGGATTGGAGATGTTTTCATGTGTACATGTACTTAAGAAATTCCCCCCATGTTAGTATTATGACTACTCGATACTAGTCACCAGACCCTGGCCTATTGGAGGCGAGATTGGGGAGTCACGACATGGGCCCCACTAGGATGGGTTGTGACATAGTGGTATCAGAGATGGTCAGTACTACCTTGAGAGAAAAAGTATGTAATATTGGTTTGGGGAAACAATGTTAAGTGTTTCGAGCTTGGATTTCAAGACATATACTCCAGTATTGGTGTGGGTGGCCAATTTATCCATACACCAGGACTCTGATATCCTAATTTTAAACTCGGTACATGAAAACACTAGTTGGGGGGATGTAAAATAATGGTACATGCATCATATAGGAATGTGTTGTGTTTTCCATGTCCTTTGTGTTAGCTATCCAGATATACTCATTAACCATGGTACATACTGTTTCTATACAGGATGCGTCCACGACACATACACTCTAGAATTCAGTAGCATGATCACAAGGATGATACCCTCAGTGAAGAGGCTTCAATACAGGGTCATGTCCCCAAGGTGTTGCCTCTAGGTGGTGCACCTGCTATACCACCACCATTGGAGAAGCCCATGGTACTTGTAGTACTAACTGAGGAGGGACGCAGGCTGAGCGTAATCCATGAGTTCTAGATATATAGACCCCTCTGGTTCTAAGGTGATCCCAAACATCAAGATGCAAAGGACTAGTTTGAGGTGGTGACTAGTGTTTTTCATTTTTTGAGGACACCCGCGAACAAGATTGTGATCCTAGAAGCAAGCCTTCTCCAGGGTTTGGCAGGAAGATTGTGTAGTCTGACCACACAGACTCTGGATGAGGAGAATATTTTGTGGACAGAGTTTGAGAAACTCTTTATAGAGGAGTTATCTCTAGTTACGCTGAGTCTAGTTCACATCAATGGGATTCTTCAACTCTAGAAAGGAAGTTTCATGGTAACTGACTATTCATCGAGGTTCGGTAACATTTCTAGGTACTTAATGGATATGGTCATGGATTATTACATCATAGATCGGACCTTCGAGCGAGGACTACGAAAAGACTACTGAAGTAGTGTTGCAACTCTATGTATTTCAACTTATGTTGGAGTGCTCAAGCGGGTCTTAGTGATTGATATATTTTTTTCGGAGAAGATACATCTGACGACAGTTAACAATAGGCAGAAAGATGCAGAGACCTCAGAAGGAGGGAACCTGTGTCAGGAACATGGATAAGGATGTCAGAGACGTCATAAGATGACCCAAGATATGTGATTGATTGTCCAGGTATCTCAGGCTAGATCCCGTCATCCTAGGGAGAGGTCGTTCTAATCATGTGATAGTAGGGGACATCTCGCTAGGGATTGTCTTACCCATAGAGATTGTAAGAGGTAATCAGTGGATGCAACACCGAGGAATACACAGAGAGTGGATAAAAAAGACCCTCTTGGTGGCAGATGTGGAAGAGGAGCTGGGAGAGCTGTAGGTGGTGGTTGATGCTTCGATCTACATCCAATACCACTCCCAGGAGGTCTGCACCAGGCTCAAGGATCTGAGGGACAAGGGTGGGGATATATGTATGCGGTCATGGGGTATGACCCAGGGACTCCAGAGATGATCAGAGATACGATCTGTGTCTTATCTTCCTTAGCTTTTGTACTTATAGACACAGGTTCTAGTCATTCCATCCTCTCCACATGTCTTGTGCAAAAATCTGAGACTCTGGTAGATTCATTGACTCGATCGTTATTCGTGGAGACTCTTATGGGAAGATACTCTATTATCACACACCTTTGTAGAGAGTGTGATCTTACCCTTGGTGGAGAGAGTTTTGGGTGGAAACTCTTGGTGGTAGCGTTGAGTCCTTACAATGTCATTCTTGGTATTGATTGGTTATCTATGTTCCACGCACATGTTGGCTACTTTAGGAAAAGAGTGAGGTGTGTCCGCAGGAATGGGATGAGGTTTTCCTTTGTTGGAGAAATGGATACCCAAGAAACAAAGAATAGTCACATGCATAGGTGGGTGTTGTTGATCACTTGTGAGTTGGCTAGCCTTTCCCTTAGAGAAATAGATTTTATGAGCTCCCGGTTCCTAGTAGTAGTGTCAAAGTACGATGATGTCTTTCCCAAAGATGTTCCAAGACTACCTCCTCATGAGGATATAGACTTCAGCATTGAATTACACCCTAAGATAGTAGTAGTTTCTTCACCAGCATGTCGGATTGCTCTCGCAGAGCATTGCGAGCTAAGGGTGTTGTAGGAGGATTTGCAGAGAAAGGGTTTTGTAAGACACATTGTTTCACCCTGCGCTCCCATTGTTTTGTTTTCCAAGAAGGAATACGGGAGTTTGATGTTGTGAGTGGATTACCAATCCCTGAATCCGGTAACAATGATGAATAAGTATCAACTGCCTAGGACCAATGACCACATTGATCAATTGAGATGGGAAAAGTTGTTCTCGAAGTTTGAACATCGATCAAGTTATCTCCAGTTATGAGTATGAGACTAGGATATACCGAAGATGTCATTCAGATTTTCTATGGTCACTATGAATTCTTGGTGATGCCTTTCGATGTGACAAATGGCTATGCCGTGTTCATGGGACTAAAAAACCAGATATTCCAGCCGTACTTACACCGGTTAATATTGCTCTTCGTCGACGACATCCTTGTGTACTCGACGTCATGGGAGGAGCATGTGAGACCCTTGTAGGTTATTCTAGATGTACTATGAGAGTCCCGACTTTATGGGAAGATCTCGAAGTGACAGTTCCAGATTTAGAAGGTCCACTTTCTGGGACATTTCATCTTACTAAATAGAATAGCTGGGGATCCATCCAAGGGGAGGTAGTTTTAAAATGTGAGCCCCCTCAGAGCGTGACAGAGGCGAGGAGCTTCCTTGGGTTATCATGATATTACTGGAGATTCATCCTTGATTTCTCTCAGATATCATTTCTGATTTTGGCCTTGACCAGAAAGTGGAAAGCCTTCATGTGGAGGGAGAAGATTTAGAAGGCTTTCAAGAAGTTTAGAGAGAGTTTGACGAGCACCCCGATTTTGTGATTGCCAGAGGAGGTTGTCGAGTACATAGTTTTCTACAACGCATTACGGACAAGGCTTGGTTGTGTCCCGATGAAGAGACATGATTTGATTTCATATGGATCATGCCAGCTTAGGATACATTAGAATAACTATGCGACCCATGATCTCGAGTGGGAATCAGTAGTCTTCGCGTTGAATATGTGGCGACACTACCTTTTGGTTGAGTGGTTTATTGTCTACACAGACCACAAGATCCTCAAGTAGATCTAGTCGCAAAAGGATTTGAATCTGATATTGGGGTATTTGATATATTTCCTCTAGGAGTATGATTTAATGATCATATATAATCCTGGGAAGGGAAAAAAGCTAGGAGATGTGCTTAGCAAGATAATGATCTCGCAACTGTTGAGTGAGGTGACAGAACTGTTTTCCTCATTGTAGTTATCCTTCATGGATGGAGAGGATGCATCTTACCTTCCTTAGATGGTTGTCACCCCCTTCTCTTACAGCGAGTTAGGGAGGCACAACATTGGGATATGGACTGTGAGGATTTACGTGCTCATTTATCCACAGGACATGCTCCTGATTTACATTCTCAAGGCGGTGAGCACATACTTATTTTAAAAGTATGCACTATTGTATCAGTGGTGTTGTGGGAAGAGGTCTTATGGTAGTTTCATACATATTCTCTGGCTTTACATCATGGAGTAGTGAATATCTACCTGGATCTCTGAAGATAGTTTTGGTGGTCAGCAATGAATAATGTAGTAGCATAGTTTGTTTCTTGACACCATAAATGCTAGCAGGTGAAGGCTGAGCACCAGGTTCTAGTAGGATTAGCTCACCCCTAGAAGTTCCAAAGTGGAAGTGGGATGGAATATATATGGACAACGTGATGAGATTACCACATACATCCAAGGGGCATGATTCCCTCTAGGTGATCGTTGAATGAATAACCAAGTCGTCCCACTTCCTACCTATTAGGGAGCACAGTTACATAGAGATATTGGGATGCCTTTATGTGTAGGATATAGTTCAACATCATGGAGTCCCTTCAACATTAGTCTCAGATCAAGATAGCCGCCTCACATCCAAGATTTGGAAGGTATTATAGGAGGCTTTTGGGACTCAACTACATTTTAGCACGGGGTTCCATCCCCATACTGATGGTCAGATGGTGAGGATCATTCATGTTCTGGAGGATATGATGTGGGCCTATATATTGGACATTGGTCACATTTGGGAGAGCCACCTACCACTAGTGGATTTTGCGTACAACTACAACTACCACCCCTAACATGGTATGGCACCATTCGAGGCTTTATATGTGAGGCCATTTCAGTCACCTCTTTGATAGACCGAACCTGGAGAGTCAGCGCATATGGGTCCAGATTTTGTGAGAGATACCACTAAGAAGGTGTAGATAATCCAGGAGCAGATGAAGACTGCACAAATCCAGCATAAGTTTTATGCTGACCGAAGACATAGACCTCGGGAGTTTGAGGAGGGAGACAATATCTTCTTTTGGGTCGCACCTCGACGAGTGTTACATATATTTGGCTAGGGAGGAAAGCTATCTTCACGGTTCATCGGACCATTCTAGATACTGCGTAGATTTTTCGAGGTGGTTTACCATCTAGATCTACCGCTACAGTTTCACCGGGTACAAAATGGCATCCATGTGTCGCAGCTAAGGATGTAAGTGCCTGAAAAATCCCACATCATCGACTGGGGTGAGTTGCAGATCGAGGATGGAGTGACCGTTATTGAGTACCTGGTGGAGATCGAGGATCAGCAGGAGATGATCCTTCATGGTAGATATATTAATTTTGAGAAAATCCACTGAAATCACAGTAATCTTTATGAGATCATGTGGGATCAGGCAGCTCATGTTCGTTCCCTATACCCACATCTTTTTGAGTAGCTTTTGTTTTTTATTTTCAGGGACACAAAGCCCCATGGAGGGGATAATGTAATGTCTCATATTTTCTCTGTATTATCTTTAAATTTTATATGGAATTATTACAAGACCATGTGGGAAGATGGCACATCATTATGAGGCCTGATGAGCCCGAAATGGTGGTTTGAATTGTTTATTAGCTAAGTGGGTTGGAAGATATGTGTGGCTGTGGAAATTTCCAAACAGGTTCCCGTATTAAATAACTGAGGGCATCATTTCTTCTGAGATGATGAAATTACCTTAGAAGAAGCATAACATCGATAGGCATGAGTCAGGGGGAAAAGTAAATTTTTGGAAGTTTTTAGAAAAATCAAATAAAATAAAATATTTTGAAAGGTATATTTTATTTTATTTTATTTTGGAAATTTCTGATGCAGTGCAATAATGAGGAAACTGTTTTGATAATTAATACCATGCCATAATAACTCAGAAATAACAACACTGACTCATTAAGGCCACTGCGTAACAGAACGCATAAACACACTCCCTTTTTTAATGGGTTAATCAAATATTGGTCATTTGGAAGAAGATTAAGAGAAACATTACCGGATTCTTGGAACCTTGGGGGAACAATTGACAATGAACGATGCCAAATCAATAGTGTGAATCTTTATGCCAACACAGTTTAAGGATCTCGTCGACGATGACAGTGCAATACCTTCATCAGTGATCAAACCCTCCTCGAGGTATGGGATTCTTATTTTGATTCTTCTTATCCACGTTTTTGAAATTTCATGACGAACATGGATCAACCTATAAATAGGTTGACCCGCAGATCATGCGTTCTTTCGGGAGGGTTTTTATTGGGTTGTTTTTCTGGAATTTATCCACGATGTTGAAATCCATGTTTTGATTCTATTTATATAATCCTTTTAACAGGAGTGGATCAACACATGACGAACAAAGACATGGTTCATTCCTCTTTTGTTTATTGGATATTTCTTCCTCCCTCTTCCCCACATTCATCATGTTCTTAGCCGGTATACAAATTAGGAATCTTTTCACACCTATTTCTTGGTGTAAATATCCCAAATTTGAGACACGACATCGTGATGTCTCAAAAGAGGTGTGACGGTGATGGAATCAGATGAATCGACCCGGTTCGAGAGAAATCATTCTTCTAATGTTCTTCGTGTTGACAAACGAGACAAGTTTTTAGGGCCAATAAAATGCCTGAAACCTCCAAAAACATTGATGGAATGTTGGGGGTGACCATGGATCTTGAGTATCAAAATGACCGGACATCCAGATCGAGAATCAATGAAGCCCCGAGCCACAGGGATGAAGAATGATGGTTCTGGAAATTTACAAAGAACACGACATGCATCCTGAAGAACACAGCGTGTGGATTGATGGCGGTGGCTAGGGTTAGGCGATGCACAATGAGAGGACATGGCCTTTTCTCTGAAGAACATGGAGTGTGGGTCCTTACATGGGACTCTCCATGTATCTCAGATGACACACGAACACGGGGTGGAGTACACAGCTGTGTACACCACCAAATGACCAAACCAGGCCGGATACATGGGTTACCCTGTGTACCAGTTACATGGGTTGTAACACAATGGTTGAATCCATTTACGGGCACATAGCTAGCATACATGGAGTTCTCCTCGGATAGACGATCATGGAGTGTCACTCTCTTACACACCGTGTATACCTTCTTCAACACGACAAGCCTTGCGACATGGGCTATTGAACACTGGTAGTACCCAGGGTTAGAGGACACGGTGAGTGACCTTTCTACATGCCGTGTACATTTTAGTACATGGATTGAAATCTTGTACACCGTATCTTGGAAATGTTTAATTTGGGTTAGTTACACTTTTTATCATTTCCCAGAAGGTCAGGTATCGTTTCTTTCTACAGGATTATGATCCCTTCAGAAGGAATTTCAGAGATAGAGTCACGTATCCCTCCAAGTGGCCCAGAGTGAGATCCTATAACCATTATTGTCCCGTGGTAGAGTCAGGTATTGATTTGAATATTTCCATAGGGCATCGATCCCTTACTTCGTAGGAGAATCTGGATGATTCGCAGTATCTGCCAAGGCCCTGATGGTGATCCTCCTCTGTGTGTTGTGATCTTTCCCCACTCAGGAGTCTGTTCTCCCAGAATGAGTTTATATATCTCTCGGGACTTTTCCCAATTGAAAATACTTCTCAGATAGATGGAATTAGATCTATCAGACTTGTGGAGTGAGTTCTCCCAGATGAGTGCTTTGTGGAATCTACAAACTGAATCCCTATCTAGGGGGCATATATGCTTATGTGTGACTTTTCCATAGACTCTGGGTTTTGGATATTAGCATATCTGGATTGTGTTACTATTTATTTATATTGAAGTAGACATATATCATGTATAGATAAATGTACCTTTCTTTTGTGCTTTGATTAGTGGTTTTTTGGTTCATCTACTAAGTATTGTAATACTCACCCATGCATGAGATTTGCTCACACGTGTCGTGTCGTGTGCTGACGAGCATCCCTTTGAAAGAGTCTAGGGGGACCAGGCCAAGACCAATATTTATGAGTTCCCTACAGTAAGAAGTTTTCCTACGGCTAGGAAAAGTAGTCCCAATACCTCTTTGTGTTTACAGGTTGGAAATTGTAGTTTTTAGACTCCTGTTTTTGGTGGGCATGTATTCTGGCCCAGTTTACTTTCATTACATCACTTTTGTTCATACTCTGTTGGTTGGGTTTATTTGTTTGCATGAATTTTTTTCCATAACATTTTTTTACATTCCATCATTTTTGGGATTGGATATGTTTGAATGTGTACATAGACAATGCCTCCCATTTTATAATATTACTACTCAGTGCTAGTCACCAGCCCCTAGCCTATTAGAGGTGAGGTTATGGAGTCACCGCATGAGACCCACTGGGATGGGTCGTGTCATCAAGTAATCCCTCAATGGTCGAGTAGGCGTAATCCTAAGTGATGTGTTTCCCATTTCTTCTTATGATTCTCGCTACTCGGATGTTGACTATTGAAAGAGAAAGAACAAACAGATTAAACATAATGAGTTCAAACATGCTATTATTATGATTGACTAATGGATAGATATGGATGATTACTTATTTTACCTAATCCACCAATTTTATTTCATGATCCTAGATTTGGGGAAAATATTTGTTTTCTCTAAAATGATGGGGAAGTACATTCCCATGTTTCATTAGTTCCATGAGATCACCTCGTATTTCTAAACAAATTAGGACCGGGTGATCCCTAAGCCCCCTACTCTTATAAGGTATTTAGATATGCACCCCATGGAAATTGCAGTATGTCATATTTTATTTTTTTCCAAGCAGGGGAAAACTGGTTCAAGATGACTTGGCACTATTATTTTGATATCATCCAACATGGCCCCTTGGGTAGAAGTGTAGATGGTATAAAGTCAACAAATTTCTTCAAATTTTTTTTAGCAGAGTAAGAATCCCTAGGTTAGGTGTCCACCACTGCTCATGCTGGTTCCACAATCCCGTTAGGGTATGTGAACTCTAAATAAGTGCATTCTTCTAAAGACCCCACCCCCATTGATGATGAAGAGGATTTGGAGGATGATCCTCCTACATTCGAAGAGGGTGTCTCCACCACGGTCCATGAATTTGTACAGGGGAACCTCGGTGATGAGACAGATATGAAACAAATTTTGATCAGTTCAACTATGCATGTTGAAGAGAAACAACTATACATGGATTTCCTGAAGAAAAATAATGATGTATTCAATTGGAGTTACGACGAGATTCTAGGGTTAGATCCTCAGGTCACCATCCACAGTCTTGTTCTTCCAGGAAATCATCACAGGTTTGAACAATATCCTAGAACGATGTACCATTCTCATGGTTATATTGTAGAGGCCAATATTGATAAGATCATCAATTCCAACTTTTTTAAGGAGTTCATGTACCCTAGTTGGTAAGATAATTTTGTTCATGTAATAAAGATGAACGAATAGATTAGAGTCTGCATTGACTTTCGGGATCTCAACTGTTACTGTCTGAATAATGAATTTTCCCATCCTATGATAGAACTGTTAATTGATTCCACAATGGGATGGATAGGTATTCCAGGTATAACCAAATTTTGATTGCCCCAACGATGAAGATTCTACCGCCATCATGTCACCTCAAGGTACATTCTACTACCAGGTAATACCCTTCGTTCTAAATAAATAATGTTCCAACTATTAGCATTACATGCATCACATATTCAATCTGATACTTATAGTATTAGTGGAATGATATGTGGACGATCTGGTGGATAATTCTCACGACCATTAGGAACATATCAGTGAACTTGAGAAAGTTTCAGGCTTCCTCCATTCCCTCCATCTGGAGATGAACCGCTAAATTTTATCCTTCAGGGTCACCTCTGGATTGTTTCATGGAATCCATTTCAGACACAGAGTCATTGAGATTGACTCAGAGAAGTTCAAGGATATCATTTAGATGTCTTATCTGAGCCACATATGGGATATCCAATGATTTCAAGGCCACCTAACCTACATACAATGATTCATCAAAAATATGGTTGGAATGTGTAAGCCCTTTTCCCGGATCATGATGAAAGGTTCAAATTATAAGTGGGACGAGGAGTGCTAGACCACTTTTGAGGAAATCAAGTAGTATGTGCTACAACATCTGGTTCTGATGCCACCCATTATCGAGTAGCATGTGGTCCTCTATGTGAATATTCTAGATTGATATCTTCTCTCCCTTATAACCTAGAAGAAGAATAAGGGAACCTAGAATATTTTATAATTTCTTAGCCACATGTTCCTCAATACAGAGATTTGATACTCTTCTATAGAGAAGAGAATCATGGGGCTAGTATTCACATTGAAAAAATTACGAAATTAGTTGTAGAACCCTGAGATACAGTTGGTGTCCTTAGTGGATCTGCTGAAGTATAATTTGAATTTTCCCTTGTTGAGTGGTTGTCCAGCATGGAAGGATAAGATCCTTCAACAGATCGACATCTAGTTTGTCCCCTATAAGTCTATGAAGGGTAATTAATTGGAATACATCCTTATATCCCATCCATTCCCATGGATCAGTCATTGGTTTCTAATTTTATAGATGAGACAATCCTCTTTGTAGTTTAATCAATTCCATTTTGGAAAATTCACAGAGATGGAACTTCCCAAAGCCTTACCGGCATGAGAATCAATAACCCCAGACACAATAGAGTGTGTTTGGGTATTATCTTCGTTATTTCAGAATAAGTTATACTACCATATTCATTCTTGTTTTTAGAAGGTTGTACCAACAAGAGGCAGAGTACCAAACTCTTATCACTGGACTTGAGATGGCCCTCGAGATTGATGTTCCCAACTATCATGTGAATGGGGACTTCGAACTAGTCATCCAAAAGATAAACAGAAACTACGTCATTAGGAAGATAGAGCTCATACCACTGTTAGAGAAAACCTACTAGCCGATGACCCAGTTCCCTTATCAGCCTGAAGTTACTCATGTCCCTCATTCACATAACAGTTGAGCTGACGCATTGGCCAGCATGGCCACATCTCTTGCTAAGCATGACTGGAATGATTTTATTATCCATGTGGCACATTTAATAGTAGTTTCTCCCATCACTCAGAAAAATAATAATATCCCCCTCTATAAACCACATTATAGCTAGTGCCTTCACATCAGGAAACCCAAATCCCCATTACGTGGTGTTGTAATTGACTCCTGACGAGAGGACCCCATTTTATTTTGTATCTCTATCATAGTAGCTTCCGGAAAGATCTATTCAAGTGTGTGAGAATTCAACGATGTGCATTGCAGTTTACCCTCTAGAGCGGTCCCAGTCTTGAGCAGATCCTCTACAGACGTGGGTTGGATGGGATTCTCTTCTATTTAATTTAAGGAGGTGAGGTTTTTCAGGTCATGCAAGAGGATCATTCTGGTTCCTATGGTTCCCATCATATAGGGCCAAAACTCTCTCATTATATCCATAGATTGGGGTATTTTTGTCCCACCATGATCCATGAATGTATAGAGTTTGCTAAGAAGTTCCATGCATTCCAAATCCATGCTAATTTTGTGTATCATCTTTTATAACCTCTCTACACTACCATATACTGTTGGCCCTTTGTGGTCTGGGGACTCGATTCCACGGGACCATATCCACTAGTGATAGCTCACAAGTGAAAGTTCATCCTAACTGATACATATTTTTTTCCAAGTGGAAAGAGTTAATTCCGCTCATGGAATTCAAGGACTTTTCTATTGTTGAGTTTGTAAGCTCCAACCTCATCTACCAATTTAGAGTCCCTCATGTCGTTCTCACCAATAATGACACCAACTTCTAATAAGATGTATTTAAAAAAATTTAGGACATGTATGACATACATTCTACTCATACATCTCATGATCATGAAAATGAAAATGGTCAGATCGTAGCATTCAACAACAACCAGTCTAAAATTCTACAGATGATGGTTGGTCAGAACAAGAAGAGTTGGCCAGAAAAACTGCCAAAAGATCTCTGGGATTATTGGAAAAATCTTGTAATTCCACTAATGTGACCCCATATTCCCTACTGTATGGAACAGAGGCTATCCACCCCATCGAGAATCAATTTCCTTTATTGTGCATAGCTATCTATGATTAGTAGACACAGGATAATGTAGTCGAAATCTGATGGCAGAACTGGAAGCACTCGATGAGAACATGCTTTGGGCCATGAAAAATTTGGTAAGAAATCAATACAAGATAACTATAGCATTCAATAAGAAGGCCCGCCTCTGCTCCTTCATACAAGGTGACATGGTGTTGGCCCGGAAATTTCGATTGATACCAGGAAAGAAGCCACTGATGTTAGAGCCCAAATAGCAGAGACAATATATCACTCACAATTTTAACCCAAATGGATAAAACTCCCTAGTCACCATAGATGGTGAGTATATTACTCCTCCCACTAATGATAAATTCCTCATGAAGTATTTTTACTAGTACCACTTGACGTTAAACTGATTCGTCTTTACCAAACAATGTTATAATATGTGGCCCATCAAGGCTGAAGGACATAAAACTAACCAGCACTCATCCAATATGACGTTAAACTGTATTACCATACTAAAAGACATTAAAACTACCTATACTCATCTTCATGTATTTTAAACCACCTCCCTTGTCCTGCATGACATGAAACTGAAAAATGGTCCATGCAGTACAAAATTAAACTAATATCACCCTTCGTTCAGGGAACATGACGCTAAACTACAACACACATTCATAACGATGTTTTTCTTGATTCCCATAATCATGGGATACATATGAGAACTATGGAATTTAATCAGTGGAAAACGCACAGGTCCCTCTTCCTTTCTAGCCTCATGTACTAAGATATCACATAGGATTGTGTGGTGTGGTATGGACTCTATGTACTCATTCATGTCAGTATATGTTCTCCTTGCACATCCTCATGATACATCCCTCCTTTATCCATCATCCATTCCATAAGATGTTAAACTACACAGGTACCACCATGATCCACGTATCCCGCCACTTGGATTTCCGTCATCTTTTATATTTGAAAGGATCCCCTTTAGCGGATTGGTTTTATAACACCTTTGCTCACCTAATATATTGGGCCAATGTCCTAGAGGATCTCGAATGAGAATTTAACATAATTTCGACATTGTGAATATGGTCAGCGGTTGATACTAGATTGGTTTTCCCATTGTAGGCCACACAAGAGGGATGTTATGTTTCAAACATGGTAAGAAGTTACCCTTAAACATTATTTCCCTTTCACATTCTCCCTAAAGATAGACACAATGATTTATTTTTTCCTTGTTGTCCCACACACATGACATTAAAATGTGAATCTATGGTATGAGCTCTACGAACATAAACAAATGTCATATTACATGTCATACAATGTTAAATGGAATGAAAATATCCTGAACTATGTATGGATTGATTACCATCCTCATTAGATACATAGGAACACACAAACATTTTTTCTTTGGGTATATCCCTATTTTTTAGAATCCTTCTCTTCCGTATAGCCCCTTGGCCTATGTTCTTCGGGAGGGGGTATGTGGTGTGGTATGGGATTATATCCTCATTCTCATTGGATTTTCAATAGACATGCCATGCACCTCTCTATTGAGACCTCTCTGTCCCCTTTTCTCCACTCATATCCTCGAATCATCTGCTCTCAAATTAGGCCCATCGACCATTTCTTGCAGTTCACCAATCTTCCTAGACGCACTATGGTTTGGGGCCTAGAGAGTTGGGTTCAACATTGGCATGTTTTAATACATTTTCATGCTTCATGATTCCCATTATTTGGGATTTCATCATCTTTCACATCGAAAAGGTCCCCCAAAAAACATAGATTCTAGGGCTCAGTTCTCTCCTACCGTCTTGGGCCATCTCCAATAAGGATTTGAATGAAAATTTGACACAGGTAACACGTAGTGAATATGGTCATCTGTCGATTCTAAATTTTTCCACATTTCAGGCCACTCGATATAGATGATTTGTTTCGAACATGTTTAATAGCTATCCTACATCGTCACACCACCCCGGTTATGACTTAAATACTGGTTGTGTCATTCACATATATTTCCACTCCAACTTGTTCATATGTAATTTTGACTCTCTAAGTTCTATCCCTTAGTGTGTATTTGCACGTTAAGAGGACGAATCCATAGTGGGATTTCATGCGAGGCTCCACAAAGTTTTTCCTTATAATGTATTCCTTGTGCTGAGAAGATATTCTCTACCCTTGTTTCCCACATTGAGAACAACTCACATCGTCCTATGGACTCAGTCTGGGATTATACCCACATTGAATAATCTCACTTCTCCTGGTCTGAGATCAATGACTGTAAACTAATACCCCCCTCATCATCGTTTAATTACGAAAAACTGAATGAATTTTGAGAATTATGCGTGGCTTGATTCTCATCTTTATGGGATACGTAGGAATACCCGGACATTTCCACTTCTGGTCCAACATAGTATCCACTAGTTATCTCATCATTTCGGACCTTTTTACTTGACATTCATAGTATTTTGTGTTGTGGAATATGCAAACTTATTTTCTCATTCACTCCAGGTCTATAATTTCAACACCACATACTCCCGCTTTAGTAACTAGTCTCTCATATACATGTCCTCATCTCATTACTTTAAACTACACGACATATTCCATAACTACATATGGATTTATTACCATACTCTTGGGATACAAATGGACACCAAGAAATCTCATCTTCGGGTCTAGTCCCTATTCCTTTGACCTTTTCTAGCCCCATGGCCTATGGTTTATCTCCAGGAATTGTGTGTGGTATGGTGTGATCCTCTTCTTCATTCACATCCATTATGATTTATCACACCGTGCAAATTCCCCTTATAACCACTCTCTTCTATGTGAATCCAACCTATATGACATTAAAATAAACTGCCTGGTGCCACATGACATTAAACAGTTGTGTCTTTTTTGTGCGACTTTAAAAGGTATGGTTTGGTCCAATCATATGACCCAAAACTATGAAACTATCATCATAGGCACACGATGAAAATGGAACATCATTGTGGTGTCATTGATTTAGGGAACATCATTTTTGGCATCCATAATCCATTATTCCATTTCTCAAGGCCAACATCTTCATTGATTCCTGTATCAATGCCCATATTCATTGTCCCAATGTTTTTTCTTTACAAAAAAAATCACATCGAACAAAAAAAACAACAACAAGATCAATGAATTGAGGTTTGTTTTGGTGAATGGGACAGAACTTCACAATAGTATTTCCCATGGAATTGGTATCCTACCATTCCATGTTCCAAAACTATGTTTGGATTGATTCCCATCCTCATGTGATACATTGGAATGCCTATTAATTTAATCTTCATGTCTAGCCCCAGGTATCTCAAATCATTCCCTCATTCCATCCACCTCGCCCTGAACTATGTTGGATATAAGTGGTATGGTGAGGACATCGTGGTTCCTTATTCGTGTTGGGGTTTCCAACAGGTGCACCATGTGTCTCCCATGTCTCATCCCTTCCTGGTCTGAGCTCTATGACAACAAACTAAGATCTTACCAAGAAAACTACAAATGGCTTGATTCCCATCCTAATGGGGTACTTAGGAATGCCCAAACACGTTATTTCTAGTGAATACTCAACTTCATCGTCTTTGGTCTCTTGACCTAATATTTACCCAAGGATTATGTGGTGTTGTGTGGGATATTATGGCCCTCATTCACATTACGATATGTACCGTACCACACATTTCCGTTTTCGGTAACTATGTCTTCACTGTATGACATTAAACAAAGTATCTATCGTCCTTATTAGGATGATGTAAATATTCAAGACACTCTAGGTTATTTCTAGGGAGATCCTTTCAGGAAATTATTTTGGTCATTGATTGGACCGATGTACTCACCTAATGTGTTTTCATCGTAATGGTGTATTTTCAAGAGTATTGGACTACATTCGAACAACCCATCAGTCGACCCTCCATGATTTTTGTGCTATTTATTTGGATCTGTGTGCTCATTCATGTCTAATGTAACCCCCTAAAAGAATGTATGCTCGGCCTATGGCTCTCCTACGGTCCTGGGATAACATTCTCAAAGACTATGGATCACAATTTATGTAAGGCCTCATGTTTCGAACATGGTTTGTGTTCAACCCTCATCTGTAGTAACCATTTTAGACTAACATAATAGGGATACTATATTTAAAATGGGATCAAAAGTTATCGTTAATTTTCATTCCATTATTAACGTGTTCCAAATTTTGGGTATCGTGATTCAGACTTTCCATCCCCCATATTTAGATTGATTCCAACGCCCTAGGCGTTGCACTAATCATTCAATAGATAACACTGGGAAAGGGAGAATTTTCCTGTTCTGAGAATACCATTCTCCAGTCAGACCACCATATTTCTTCCCAGATACCTGGATTGTTTGTTCAGACCTCGGATTCCTGGGATGGGTTGGAACTCTCAGACACATATAGAATAACAATGGGGTTGTCCCTTTTTTCTCACATCGGGCATGACCTAGGTGATCATAGGGATTGATCATTGGATATTTCACCGATGTGGTGGAAATGTAGGAATCGAAACAGATAACAGAAATCATTCCCCTAACCCACATAAACAACCGAAGCATGAATGTATGTTTATGAGTTCACATAAGATACAATGCCCAGGGGTTGGCCCCTCCCATAGATGGGTTGAACTCTTCAATAGAGAATCCTAGCTCCTCTACTCTCTGTATCATGTCATATATGATGTTTTATCTCCAATTAAGATCCTGGTACTCCTTGACGGTGATGGGTCCTAGTTCACCATCCTTGATCTATGCTCGATCCTTGTTGGATTGGGTAATAGCCAGATCTTGAGAAGTCCACCTCATCTATTCCTCAACCTCGTTCAGCTAGGCCTCTAGTCATGATATGAGACCTAATTGCGCATCGTGGAATATAGACTACGCATTCACTTGTGACCTTAGCCTTTGGATTTCATGCCCAGCCTTCTGGAGTATTTATACATAGACAAACTTCCTTCGCTTCCATCCCACACTGAAGCTCTGTGCATCCCTCAACACCCTTTTGGAAAGGTATTATCGAATGACTAGGTTAGTGCATTGGGATTCTACTCCTAAAATTCATAGATCACTCAGTTTGGAACAATGCCTTGACATATGGCTTATCCATTCTACTTGTGGGGTCTCCTTGTTAAAATGCTTGAACTGCTTCCATGAACTGTAATGAACGACGTTACTATCCAATTTATCTAAATCAGTATCTTCCCTGTCCTCTGGGTTGGAAAGTTCATATTTCGGGAATTGACACTAGAATTTCAACATTAGGGTCTACCTTAGAAGGTTCTTCATCAGTGGATTCTACTTTGATGATGTAAACAATGTCAAGGAAAAACTCTATCTCTCCAGTAGTATCTACCAACGCCACCGGCCACTCATGATGAACCATGGCCCAGTCAACTAGGTAACTCAATGATATAGGGATCAACAACTCTATTTGGAGTAGACCCTCATTTCTCCCATCAATTTTCATCAGCAACGTATGTACCATCTTATAAATTTTGCAGACATGGGTCGCGTTGCAAAATTAGAACAACCAGATAACAGGTATAGCCCTGAAGTACAAGACATACCCTGGTCAACCTCTTGATCTATCCTCAAGTCTAGCATAACCAAGAGGCCTGGAAAAGTCCATATATATAAAATTATGGGCTCTGATGTTTCCAAGGATACGATCCATGCTCGCTTAGCACAGCTGGATTCTGCAGCCACCATCTCTCTGGATGCTGGTCCTAGTGTTTGGTTCTCAATTCATGTCACCACTTCCTCCTAATCAGTGGGATTGGCTGATTTAAGATTCTACAAAGAATATAAGTGTTATTTGATTAACCAGGAAAAGTTAGAATGGGCACGAGGGAAATGAATGGGAGTAGAAAGTGACTTATTAATTTTTGATGAATTCTCTCAAGGAGATTCCCCTTGAGGCCACTATATCACATTCTTCAGGAGAGACTCCATTGGATGAGCCCTCTATTCCCAATAGAAAATCTACCTCATTGACATCTTCCCAATATGATTAATCTACAGGGCTGGAAAAGGTGAAACACTCTTCGAGTTGAGCTAGCGTCAGTTCTGTACGAGTGATCATGTTCAACAAGACCATTTCCCAATGCGACATTGTCCATATGTCACTGCGAGAATTTATTACTTCATCCTGCTCCATTAAAAACATTCTTCCCCCAGTAGGGGTTGCTAGGAAGCCTCCCATGGAAAATACAGGCTCCCCCAATGTCATCATGTGATTGTTAAAATTCGTCCACAAGCCATTTATGCTGAGGTAATGTATTCTCTTTTCCTAATATTTCCAGGCTTCTTGAAATAATACATTATAGGGTATCTCTACTAGATGAAATCTCTTCACAGGAGCTTGAAAGGTGACCCTATGTAAGCCCCATGATGATTCACCTCCCTCCTGGGCCCTCCCAGATCGAGCCACTGGGCCCGACATGACCACCTCTCCTACTTCTCTTCTAGCCAGCACTGGTCCACAGTTTCCTGATTCATGGCCTACAACCCCTTCTATTACAGCTTCTGTGCCATGATGTGTGATCACACCACCTTCTTGACCACCCCACATCATCACTATTCGGTGTCGATGTGTAGGTGCCACCTTATTGTCTCGAAGAGTCACCCTCTTCAGCATCTCACTAGGGTTGGAAGACCCTAGATTTGTGCAAACTCGTGAACCAGTCCGAATACATCAATAGACAGAGGAAACTCGTTCCACATATTTCCATCCTCCATTGTTAACATTATCCAAATTAGGACCATCATGCACGGGTGTTTTTCGTGGCGCACATTTGTATACACTCGGGGAGTCTTCCACTACATGAAATAGAATTATTGGGTGAACCAGTGAAGGGTGTATGGTTCACATATAGGTTCAAAATCTACTTGTTTCAGCGGAACACCACCAAGAAAAGATTATAGACAAGAACAATTCTATTTGGTTTTTATTGCATCATCAGTATATGCTCTGGTTGGAAAAGGTCATGGGTGGATAATGAATTGTTATGCTCACCCCATCTTCCATAGCATAGTCATTACATCCATCTTCAATGAGGCGCACCTGAAGATATTCAAATTCACCAGCCGAGAATGTATTGCTGGTGGAGCAATGTGGTTAAGATATTCATATCCCCCCATGTCGGTCACAATCTAGCTATAAAAAAAGTTGAGTGTCTCACTCACCCAAATTAGCTTCTTTCCCTCACTAATGTGCTGGATTAGATGGTACAATATTTCCAACACTGGTATACCCAGGGTGATATGGTCCCCACCCACAAGGATAGATGTACTTGTTCATACCCCCATGTGGGAATCTCTTACTTAAAATATCCACAAATTGATCAATGTTTTCATAATCCCATCCAGACAGAATATCGTGTGTTGTGTAGTCTTGATGTTGTATCCTCATAGTTTCCAATGTATATCTTATAGGATCCACTAGTATGAACCCACTTTACCCTACTAAACTCCTCACAGACATATTGGAGGCCTCACTATTAGTGTTCCCTCTTATGGTGGAAAATTTAGGAAATAAAAAAACCACTTCCTAAATTTGATATCTCAGGTGTTTTGTTTATCCTCATCTAAACCTGGTACTAGCCTCAGCAATGCCATCACCAAAGTAATAATACACTCTATGTCCCCCCATACACTCATGGTTTGGTGGAAGTCATCATACATCCCTCCATGGAATGGGATTTCAGAAATATGTTGAATTTCCTAGATTCTGATCCAAACCTCCTCGTGAAGCAGGTGGAATGTGTTGGTATTTGGTGACCACCGACATATAAATTCTAGTATAAAATATCCTTAGTTGAGATATACTGAATTAAGAAGCCCATCATGCTCCAAACAGCCCTAACCACCTTAGGACATTATCAAATTATTCACAGGATGCACCTGACCAATAGGCCCAGGCCTAGTCATCGGTGAAGTTACCATCTTGGCATAACTCCCAACTTGTGATCCACCCCATTTCTAGATTTCTGAGCCTTTCCGTGATGATCTTATTGTACAAGGGTGGGTATTTCTCCCCCACCAATTTGTTTTCATTGATATTCTTGACATGGTTATATGGAAAATGTGTTGTGACTAGAGTATGATATTTTTTAATATGACTGTCTTCTGCCCTGTACCACTGGTATTGCTCAGAGGATCTCCTAAACTAGTAAGCTAGCTAATCCTTGCTGGTGTCGGGGATGAAGAAATCACCCCGTAGACCAAAAAGGGACTATGGTAGGCGATTTCATAGTGTTTATTACTTATGTACCACCTTTAGCCACTCCATTAACAATTTGTGGAAAATTACTCCAGATATACTCTCCTTTTTTGATGATATTTTCCATGGACTTCCTCCAAGAAGCATCGGTGTGAACTTCTCTTGCAACCTCTTAAGATGCCATTTCATTGGAAGGATTAGAGAAATTTTGGTTAGGGCAAGAAAACTATAAAAATAATTTTTTTCAGAGACACTTCTCCAGGAACTTTCTCAATGATGGTCATAAACCATTTATAGTTCACAAAGAAGCTTTGACATCCATTTGCATCACTAAGGGATACAATGGATCACAATTCCTCGATTCTCTAAATATTATTCACAAATAACCAGATAAAAAGAACTATGGTAACCTAAAGCATTCATGGAGAGTATATTTTTCATGAATTAATAGAATCGGAACTATCATCACAAATATCCATATGTGAAAAAATGACTCTGATCCCCCTATATAAAGGTGTAGTAGGGGTTGGCTTCATGGAGACACGTCAAAGCACTTCATGATGAACTGTTGAAGGTCTTCATGGGTAACTACCGTGGATCTTCATATATTACTTCAACATCATCGAATTGTTCATCTTTGAGGGGATCCCTTTATGATTCTGAGGTGAGCTGGCCTTTGCGACTTGGTTTCATGCCCACCTCCGCAACTCATCTCCATGATCCTACCGCACGTTCAATTTTCATTGTACCTTCAGTGTGTTACCCTCATAATTAGACCCTATGGTTCATCTGATAAAATATTGATGGGGGTATTGGTTGGATCCAAAAAATTCATCTTGCTCAGCGAAAGGACTAAAGGATGCGGTAGAATGAGTCAACACTCCCCAGGGGGCCTCAGCCCCTCCAAACAATCACAAAGGGGCTCCATCATAAAGATCTATGCACGATTGGACCATTTTGGTGAGCCCACCGTCATAATAGTTTTCATAGTGTCATGACCTAGCGTGAATCCAACACCAGCCCGAAGCCCCTATACTACATCATCAGCCTCTGCGGCCCACTCCATAGTAGCGGTTTTGACATGCCTCTTTGTGGCGTCTCGCAGCCTCTGTGAGGCTAACACCTGCCGAAAGATTGTGTCATCTACGCTTCATCACATTCCTCTGTGGTGAGTTATGCAATCCTCAATGACTATGGTTTCTCATAAATTGAGGGATAACCCCTTCAAACCACTATGACTCGACCCTTTCAACTTCCATGCTCTTGTTTCACACAAACCTTCACAAAACCCACATATGGATTACCAAAGGTACTTTTCCTCTCATAGTTGTACCTCTTTCTGTTCATTTTATCCACCACCTATGGTAGATATAACCTTTCCAATGGAATATGACCTTAACAGAAAAAGGGGCCCATTAGGGGTGCTTCAGGTTTTGCAATCCGTAGAGAATTCCTAGAGGTGTCTCTAAATAAAGAGTTGTTATTTAAGTTGAAGGTCTACTCCATTAAAGGTTACCCTTCACAAATAACATGTTCTTTATATGGCCCAAAATATTCGTGAAACCATTTCCCTTTTGTGAATCCCATCATCTTCGTGTAGCTCCAAGACATTGTGAAACCCATCCTCTTCACAAAGCACCTCCTTCAGAAATCTCATGCCTTGCACAACCCTTTATGGTACAACCCTCCCTATATGTACGAAGTGATTTCAAGGTCCCTTGGGTGGTGCTTCATATTGTGTTGCATAGCCTCATGTTTCTTCACATATGAATTCTAATGACTATTTACTCTTCACATAACCACACTAACTTGAGCCCCTTAATGGAACACTCGTCAACCCCATCTCCAGAAGACATTACTGGTACCTTCCCTTAACCATGGGTTAAAGAACGCCAGTTTTGTATGTTCTATGAGTGGGGAGAAAATCCTCATCATTCGAGATGTAGGACGTTAAACTAACAATCATTACCATTACCATCACATGGCATTAAACTATATCCTCACCCCGTGTGATATACATGTGGTGCCCCACCTGAGACATTTTATATGCTCACTGGTCTCCATGGAAGTGAGATCTTCCTTGCATGGAATGAGATTCTCCTTGAATGGAATGAAATATATCATCAGGTGAGGGAAAAAATCCTATTGTATGGCACTAAACGTTCATGTAGGTGGTCCCACTCTTTCTCTTCCTCTCTTCTTCTTTGTGAAAATACTGGAGGATAAATGGGAACACGAGACTCTGGATACCCCATCCCTATCCTTTGAGATTTATCAAAATCAGGCCACCCCATGGATTAAACACAATTTTCCTATTTGTTCCACTAACCATGCGTATGAACCACTCCACTTCTCACATATTCACTTTTTGGGGTGTTATCATTGTGTTTTTTGCCTCTTATTTCTCACATCGAGCATTACTCACATTGTCTTAGAGTAAAAAATGACAATGCAATCCTCTTTGGGCCACCTTAGTAGGTAAGCCCCATCCCTTACATCGAAATACATGGACTTTGATCCCCCCTTCTGATAAAAGGTACATATGAACCCTTCTTGAGGTTCAATGCCATCATCCACCAGTCCTGACCACTTTATGTCTTCTCAACCTCATCACGCATGATGTTAAATTGTCTTCCCCTTGACGTCCTTCTTGAAGATAAACTGTATGATTAAGAACTATGTGGGTTTTGATCAATATATCCTAAAATGAGTTACATTGTAATCATTCATAAGGTTTACACCCAAACACTAGAAACATTGGGGTCCCCTTTTACTAGTACCCACATCCTTGGTCCGTTCCATAGTGGCGACAGACCAACTCATGGGTTGCTAAGCAAGCGTAACACCCATCATGTCATCGGTTCTCTATCCTATGCATAAACCCAGATTCCATGCCACATCATGATCTATGTGTAATTTTATCCCTTCCAAATGGATATGTAAGAGGCCTATCCGAGTTTTAAGACCATCACTCATGTTATGTCCTCATCTCTCCAATGAGCCCGTTGTGTTTCAGGAGGGTCATGCCCCAACCCAAAGGTTCTACTACCTTCGGGTCTCCTGGGTCCCATCCACATGTACATTCTCCTGGGACACCACCTCAGGTGTCCCATCTCCCCACTGACTATGTGGAAATTGATTCACTGTCACATGTATATGAAGGAATCCTCTCTGAGGTTCAATACCAACATCACCATTATCTTCACATAGGTTCCATCCCATACCTCTCACCCTCTTCGTTCAACCATCCATCATCCATCCTGATTCCAACTTGGGATTCCAAACCTCGGTGGTATCACACCATTACTAGGGGATGATAACCATGCGTAAGCCCCATACAATCCATTAGCATCTAACCTAGAGTGTCCCTCTTACGATGGGCTGCTATATATGCGTAAGCCCCAATGTGTCTCTGGGTCATTTCCCATTGTGTATATCCCAATTTCAAGAAACACCCATTTGAACTATATTATTTTTGACCCTTTTTGTCCATACAGGATATGTATGAAGCCTCCATGAGGTTCAATACTAGCCAATGGTAAACCTTGGTGTCCCCCTTTTGGGGAGCCCCTTTACCTGATCCACCTTCATTGGCATATAGACCTGTCTTAGTAGTGTGATTATTTACCTCTATGGGACACAGAAGATCAAATCCATCCTCAATGGAAACTTTTATCCACCCATCTAGTATACCCATATGTACTTACATCTAGGGAAGTACCAATCTGGTTCACTCCCATCAGTTTTCTAATCAGTCTGATCCATCTCCACAAGATGTTAAACTCACGGAATACCATATGTTAAACATGGGAAGATGAGGGAAACCTCAGTGGCATGACTATGTCATTAATTCTCCACATTTTATGTGAAATGTATCTGAATTTCGTTACCATGAGAAGCCCTATAATAAAGAGGAGAAACCCAGAAACCTCAGTGTTTCAGCATCCAGACACGCCAGTGATGTCTAACATGACTACTTCCCCAATAGAATGTTTCTACCATGACTTGACCCCTAGAAATTTTTTGACATGAGTAGTGTAATTAACCAGAATCCCTGAAGATATGACACTGGGTAAGACTTTCATGAATAATTTATTAATCTTTAAGGGAGACCTGGACTAGGAGATGAATTCTAAGGAGGAATCCATCGAATGAGAGACTAACATCCCAACATCCAGTTTCAATCAAGGACAAGAAGTCCATGAATAAGATATGGATGCCGCCCAAAATTTTTCAAGCGAGAATGTGGGGAAACAGCTAGTGCATTCCCACAGATTGATGTGTTCCCTAACGAAAGAGCCCGAAAAATTATCAAAGTGTGCTTATTTTTATTGGGTGTTTATTAGTTAGATACATGAGTAGTTGGGTGCTCAGGATATATGTTGTAGGTCGGTTCCCTATCATGACCACTAATAATGAAATATTAGTTACCATGGGTAGCCTTGGAGTTTATTCCTTGTCTTATTATGTGTTGTTTTGGAATTGAGGCATGAATGTGAAGGTAACTCGATGTGACATTGTGATTTCACATGGAATAATGACACTTGTGGAGTCCGAGTACATGGTTTAAGCTCCTCTAAGTTGTTGATTCATACATAGGGAATGGATAAATACCAATTTTATAGGTTAATAATAATTACTAGTTCCTCATTCATACAGTTTTGTATAATTTTTGGTTATCTTTGGATCTAGTTTGTTTTAATGAGTTTTTTTAAAATGAAAATGATTTATTTGAAATGGGATTAAAATAGAATTTCTTTGGGTAATTTTTTAAATTTTTGGATTGGTATGATAATGGATTTAGTGTGATAATTAGAACTCCTTATACACATTTTCACATGTGAGGGTATGTGTGGGGAAAATGCATGATGGAACGTATGGATGGAAACAGAGGAACATATTTTCAATGGTTAATGTGATTTTGTGGGTGTTTATATAAAACCAAAGGCATAGAATTATATTTATAAAGGTAAATATAAAATGTTAAATGATAATATAAATTTAAATTCCTTATAAAAATGTGTTTTAAGAATTTTTAAAAGTTTCCTCGAAGGAATGAATTTTTGAATCATATATTAAAATCGTTGTTTTTTAATTGGATGTTTTTTGAAGTGTCTATTTTTTTAGTTGTTAATATAGTTTCTTTTGGATTAAGGTAATGTTTTTTAATGTGAATTGGATTGATATCAGTTTTTGTTATATGTTTTTTTTATAAACTCATTACCAGAATGGCCCCCAATGTTTCTGGTGAATCATGAACATCTTTTTATTCTTCTCGACCGATACCTATACTTCCATGTGGTCATGGTATGATAGAGGTAGTAGATTTGCTAGAGGATGTTCAGTGAATCTTCAGGATATTTGGAACTCATGAAGCTATGAATTTTTTATCTTTTCTACTATTGTATGATTGTCCAGATTTTGGAGAATGTGAGTTTTTCACGATCTCATTATTGCGAGTTGGGATGATGTTATAGGTTGTTATGTATTTCATCATCAGGTAGTTCATACCCATGGAGGTGAACATATTTTACATGGATGAAATCATGTGTACTCAAATATTCTAGTGGAGTATTAAGACTTATTTTGACAACTTAAATGAGTTGGTTCTTAGAGTGAAAGAAAGTTGAATGTTTTTGTTTCCTATCTTCATTAAGCTTCCCCATCCGGCATGAAGTGCATGATATAGGAACCTCACTCCAAGGAATATCTGGGATGGATCTGGATCCTAGTTATTCAGTCCATTCCGTGGAGTTACACCAGTGTGGATAGTTTAGGAAGTTGAAGCAATATTGGTGCATCCCTCTGAAGACATTCCATCATTGAGGTTGGTTGTATCATCTGTATAAGTTCTACAAGAATCACCATGTGAATAATTTGTTTTTTCCGGAGGATTCTAGTGCTTGAATGTAAGGAAAGATATGATTCATCCATTAGATCCCTATTCACATATCTTAGGGTGAATCTCAACCATAGTCTAGGGTTTCTGGGGAGTGGAAAGTGGTAGTCTCGGTTTTGTTTTGTGATTGGACTTTTTAAGGGATTCTCTTCATTCTTTTTCTACTGCAGATGTTTTTCCATTATATTATGCTCATAAATTCCTTGAGATATTATGATGGACATGTTTTATTGTAACACTAATTTTCATTCACTTTTTAATGTTCACTTTTTAATCATTTGTTTTTATTCGATTTCTTTTAACCCTTATTTCGGATGGTTTTGTCTTTTTCATCGATCATTTGGAGATGGTTTGTTTTCTTGAGATGGATGGATAGAATTTCAGGTTTTTTTGTGTATGAATTTATTTTCATGAGATTTCCCAATGTTTTGGGGTTTAGGTGGGTGTGTGAAAAGATCATAATTCCCACGATATTGTTTCTCACCCTTGTGTGGATGTTTTTTAGTCCTTATAGGGAGTTCCTTGTCAAGGCATCCCAAATTTATTGGTTTCTTCGTTGTTTTTTCCCATTTTAATTTTGGTGGAGTTTTTTGTGTATTAATGATCCCATTTTAGTGGATTTGTTTTGGTGGGGAGAACCACCATATGTTCTCCACTCATTATTATGTTGTTCGTTCCATTGGATTGATCGAGTGTTACTTGTGGAATGAATAGTCACCCATAGGTTCAGGGTTTCTCTGAGTTTGGAATGGGCATACGGTATAATTTTAGGTAACATTCGCCTTGGTGACTTTCTGGGGGGTAGAAAGTGTTTGTGTTGGGGATAGTTTTTTCACCATGATCTCAGATACTCTATTCTTTTAATCTTTTTCTTCGTCTCATATATTTTTTTGTCATCATTTGGTTTTGGGTCCCAGTATGAAATTTTTGATGTTTGTAAATTTTGGTGAGTTTCCGGCCAGTGCATGGGCACCAAACAATTAACAGTAACCATGCGCTCTGCCTAGGTGACCATGTAGTTTTCTTGTATTCAAAATAAATATAAAATATAAAACAGAAAAAATGTTTTAATAAGTTTAATAATGATAAAATTATTATTAGTACGATTAAAATAATAAATATTATTAATATTATTATTAATAATAATATTTTTTTATTAAGATTATTTTAATAATTATATTTAGTTATTTTAATTTTTTGGGGAATCTCTAGTGTATACTCACTCCCCCATCCCTCTCCACTGTTCACTACCACCCCTTCCCTCTCCTAAGTGACATCGCCACCCCCACCCCCTTCACCCTTCCTTAATCGTGTGACCACCACTGGTGATCCCTCCCTCCGGCGGCCACCAATACTCTATCAGAAACTTCAGGTCTTCCCTCACACGGCTGACCACCCCCTCTCTTCCCTACATGTGTGTGACAATTTTTGACTGATCCCTTCTGATGTGCCACCTCCCTCCCTCCAGAAATTGTCTTCCACCAGTTTGATGTGTGGTTTCCTATTGTGAATATTTTATTCACTTATTTTTGTTTTTATTTGATTTTATATGGTGTGTAGGGTTTGGGTGAACATAAATGGCTATGTATGATTTTTGCATCGATTTTTCATGATTTCTAGGGTGTTCGTATTAGTCTTCAGGGTGTTCTCCTCCTTAGAGTGTTTCATCATTTTCTCAAGACATTGAGGTAGGATAATTCATGTTTTTCCATTCCGATGTGTTCCATTGATTGTTGTGTTCGTCAAATTAATATTTAAACTTTAATTGATTAATAATGGTTCATTTGGTTAGCTTATTTTAATGTTTTTATAGTGGAAGAATTTATTACAAATATATTTTGATATGATTCTACAATTTTTTCTAACCCTTGTACACCAGTTGTGTTTGATAAAATGGTAAATGTATGGATCTGTAATTTTTTGGGTGAAATGATATTTTTTGTATCATGATGGTTTTCGTAAAATGTTTTAGTATGATTATCACTTCTTTTAACATGATTATTTATACTCTTGGTATTGTGTGAGATTCATGGGATTGTTTTATAATTAATGGGGTGAGTTAAGGAAATGTTATTGGGTGTTTTTGGAGTTCTGAGAAGTTCCATTAGATGGTGGCATATCCATGGGTGTATGGAGTGCACACATGGTTGACCATTCAAGTGATTATGGAACATTAAAATGATTATTTCCATCAATATTGGTTTCCTTAATGGTGAATTGGTTTTAAAATGCTTCATTTGTTCTTTAAATGGATTTTGGTTTCTAAATTTTGTTGATTTCCTTAAGTGAAATATAAATGTCATTAAAAATGAAATATAAAAAGGTATGGTCGGTTGGACAATAGAATATTTTTCGGTAAAAATTAAGCATAAGGGCCCATTGGGCACGTTTTGGTAAGATTGTGTATTTTCCAAAAGCTTGGTATATGGTGTTATGTAAAGGTATTGTTTTTTGAACATCAAGGCCTAATTGGAAATACAATTATAAAAGATATTTTTGATGTTTTTTTGGAAATATTTTTTCAATTTTTTTGTAAATAAATTTTATTTTATAAAGCTAAAGATATGTTTGGAAATTTCCATGTTTTAATGAAATCATTAAAAGTTCATATGATGTGACGACCCAGTTTGCACCTTGTATGAGGTGATATATAAGTATAACTATATTGTGGGAACATCTATAGGAGGGATTTACCATTATGGGTTATCTTTCAGGGTGTCCATGTTATGAAAAAGTGTGTTTAGTGATGGATTGTAAGGTGAGTCACAAGTGTAAGGGCCTGTTATATTCAATGTTCATATATATATTTACCATGGATTCCTAGGATACTTTTAAAGGATCGAGTGAAAGTTGGTGATCAATCATAATTATAAGGGTTTTTACCCACTAGAGTGCAGATAGACCATGTGGGATGTGCTATTGGATTTTATAGTTGGTGGAGTCCATTTTTCAATAGATTTAGGGGCTTCAACATATATGATCATAGGTGATTTAAAACTGAGTACGTCCAGGGTCTTCAAGGGATGTTTAGTAAATACCTTGTTTACTTAATATATATGTTTGTCTATGTCTTTCTACATTTAGTTTTGTCATTACCCTACTTATTTATTTTCATCACAGTCCTAGTATTAATTTTTTGTGTTTTGGTCATAAATTGGATAATTTTTTGAAATGGATTGTGCAATCTGTCTATTTTTAAAATTTTGAATGCTAAGTTTGTTTAATAAAAAGTGAATAACTTATTTCCTAAAATTTATTTGAAACCATTTTTAATGGAATGTGTTCAGGAAAGGAAAAAATGGATTTTTTTATTTCTTGTTGAGCTACTTATCTCATACCATACATGATCCATTCTATGTTGGTAGACCAGAACACTATTTAATTTTTCATTATCTTTTTCATGTCCTTGGTTAATGCTCTTATTGATGGAGAAGGTCCTTAGAATTTGGTGTTGACCATGAGGTACCATAGAGATCGTGGTTGCACAATTTTTTCAGTTTTGTATTGAGTTTCATCTTTTTTAGTTTTATTTTTATTTGGATCGGATATATATTTATATATCATAAGTTTTTATCTCTCGTTTCATGTTTGGTTCATTTTATAAGTTGAAGTTATATTGGTTTGAAAATATTCCATATTATATTATCTTTATGCCCAATATTAGTTTCATGCCTGTTGGGATAGAGAACACCCTTTAGTCCATGTCAGCGATCAGGTCGGGTGTTGGGTCAGATGACATCCTGACCTGTTATATTAAAAAATTGTATCAAAGGGGTGCTTATTGATATATAGGATGTCTGGTAGTTGGATACTTGGGTTTTTGGGTCTCATGAGGTAAGTTTTTGGTATGTTCCTTATCAACCCCACTCATGACGAACCTATGTTATCAGGGGTAGTATAGGAAGGGAGAAATTTTCTTTTCTTATTTTATTTTTGGATTGAGGGATGGAAATATAGTTAATATGTTTTTATATCTTGATTTAAAATGGAGTAGTGATCCATGTTGATTCTGGGTACAAGGTTTAAGATCCTCATAGTTTTTTATGAGTACATGGGGCATGGATCACTACAATTTTTCCTAGTTTAAAATACTTACTAGTTCCTCATTCTGGAATATTGGTGTAAGTTGTGGTTCACATTAGTTCTGGTTGGAGTAATGGTGTTATTGAAAATGAAAATCACTTTTTAAAAGAAAATTATATCATTTAAATGGATTCAAATTTTCAAAATGTCCTTTAATATTGAAAATGTTTTATTTATAGTATTTTTTTATATATATTTATTTACTTTGAATTTTATTGGATGGGACCTTCCCGACTTCTTATGGATATTTAAAAATGTTAGATTATGTGTTTGGAAAGAACATATTGGAACATTTGGATAGAAAATGGGGAACAAATCTATGATGGTTCAGGTTATTCCAGGGGTTTTTACTTAAAACCAAAGGCTTGGACATGTTTTTATAAAGATGAATTTGAAATGTGAAATGACTTTGTAAATTGAAATTTGGCTTAGGAATGGGTTTTTATAATTTGGAACAATGGACTTTGAAGAAGTCAGTTGTGAAAAATTAATGAAATTGGTCACTTTTTTAAGCGTTTTTTTGAAAATGTTTATTTTTTTGGATTTGGAGCCAATTGATTTTGTCTTGATGTAAAATTTTAGAATGTTCTCAGGCGTGATATAGATTTTGGTTTTCTTAATGGTAAATTTATAAAATGCCACCCACAAAGGCCCTCAATTATTCTAGTTCATCATGCACTGTTTTTTATTCTTCTTGAGTTCTACAAATCCATAGAGGTAATCAGTGTCAGTTAAAGGCAGAAGAGTGGATTGAGGTAGTGGAAAGCATCATTGGGATATTTAGAAGTCCCATATCTGTTAAATTTAGTTCTATAATGGGTTTTTTGATGGTTATCCATTGGGTGAATTGGAATTTTCACCATTCTATCCTTATGAGATGGGATGACATTGGATGTTTTTTAGTCTGTCTTCATCCTATAGTTCATACCCAATGAGGTAAAAATGAATTTTAGATATTAACTCATTTATTTTCAACAAGGTCTTAAAATGATGAATACCTATGATGAACACTTCAATGAGTTGGTTTCTAGAGTTTAGGAATTTAGATATCTTGTTTTTTATATCATTCTTAAGCGGTCCCCATATAGAGGAAAGTGACTTCCAGGGGATCCATTCTCTAAAGAATCTCCATGTTGGATCTGGATTCTAGTTATTATGACCATCTAGTGATTTAGAACCAATATGTCCGGTTCAGGCATTCGAATTCATCATGTCACATCTCTTTGAATACATTACATCATTGTGGCTATTTGGGTCATCCTGAAATTTTTTGCAGGATGCACCACCTGAAGAAGACATTGTGACTAGAGGATTGTAGTTCTTGAATGTGAGGAAGGTTATTCTTCATCCATTAGAGCCTGAACCATCAGTCTCCGGGTGATGGTTTCACCCATTTTAATGTGACCTTTTTAATCATTAATTTTTCATTGAGTGAGTTTAACCCTTTTGTGTGTTGTTTCTTGTTTTATTAGTTATCGTTTGGAGATGGTTTGGTTGTTTGAGATGAAAGGATGGAGTTTTATGTTCATTGTTTCGTATGAATTTTTTAGTGGGTTTTCCCCTAGTGTTGGGGTTTCAATAGTTGTTTGAGAATTTCCTAATTCCCATGGTTTTTATGGTCACAATTTTGCGGAGGGTTGTTAGTCTTTATAGGTAGTTCCCCATCTAGGCATCCAAGTATGTCGGGTTTCTTCGTAGTGTGTATCCTGTTTTAATTTTGATGGATCTGTTTGGGTTTTAATGTTCCCATGTCTGTGAAATCCTTGTGATGGAGAGAAACTCCTTATATAATCCCCTCATTCTTATGTTGTGGTTACATATTTATTATCCATGTTTGACTTGTTGAATGAATATTCACCATGAGGTTCATGGTATAAATCAATTTGATTGGGAATGGACCCAATTTTTGTTAACTTTTAGATTGGTGAAATTATAGGGGCAACAATTGTATGTTTTTGGGAGAATTTTCACACCCTATTATCAGCTAGTCTTTTATTTTATTCTTCTATCGGTCTCCAAAATTTTGGGTTGATGTTCGGGTTTGTATCCCAATTTGAAAATATTAATATTTTGAAATTTTGGTGTGTTTCAGGCCTGTGCTTGGGAACCACATGGTTAGCGGTAGCCTTGAAGTCAACCCAGGTGACCGTACAGTTTCCCTGTATTCAAAATAAAGAAAATTAAATGAAATTTTAAAAGATTAATAATAATTATAATGATATTATTATTATTATTATTATTAAGAATATTATTTTTATGTTTTTTTTAATTTTAGTTGTTTTTTAAAAAAAAATTGATGAAACCCAAGATGTATCTCACTCCCCCCTTCTATATAACTTATGTTCCACCACATAACTATCTAGAACAACACCCACCTTCCATGTTTGATGCTCGTATGAACCGCGTTAGCAATCCCTCCCTCTGGCAGTTTCCCCCCATCCTGCGGTGACTCCCCCTCATGCCTCATGTGGCTGGCCTTCCCCAATCCTCCATGTTCAGATGTAACCCACCGAAATAGAGGCCTTCTGGAACACCACCTCCCTCCCTTTGGTTACTATCTTATTTTGGATCAGAGTGTGGTTCCCACTAGTGAATATTTACTTCCCATATTTTATTGTTTTCTTTGATTTTATTAGGTGTGTAGGGTTTGGCCAAACCCTATTAGCTATTTTTGAATTTTGGCACAATTGTTCTTGATTTCTATGCTATGAAGATTGGTATTGAGGTTGTTCTGTTCCCCTTTTTTGGGTTTCACCATGTTCTCATAGCATTGAGGTAGGTGAATTTGGTATTCTTCCATTCTCATGCATTCCGTCGATACTTATGTTCTCTAAATTACTCTTTACAAATTATTTAAATGATTATGGTTCATTTTGTAAGCTTATTTTAGAGTTTTTATGGTCGTCGAATTTAGTAAAAAATTAATTTTATTTTATTCTATAATTTTTTCGAATCATTGGGCACTATCTGTGTTTGATAAAATGGTGTAAGTGTGGATTTGGAATTGGTTTGGTGAAATAATATTTTTTTCTTGATGTTTGTAGTAAAAAATTTTAGGAGGAGTCTCCTTATTTTTAAGAAGATTATTTATACTCTTGGTATGTTGTGATATTTTTTTTGTTTAGGAAATCATGGGGTGAGTAAATGAAATTGTTTTGGTGGCTTGTGGACTCTTGGTATATTCCCTTGGATGTTAGCACATCCAAGGGTGGATAGAGTGCAGACATGGATGTGAGTTGAAGTGAATATGGAATATTAAAATTATTTTAACCACCAATATTAGTTTCATTAATTGTTCATTGGTTTTAGAATGGTACATTGATTCCTTAAATGGGTTTTGGTATCAACATGTTTTTGGTTCCATTTAGTAAATTCTCAAATTATTTTAAAATGAATTAAGAAAAGGTATGACTAGTTGAAAAATATATTATGTTTGGTTAAATAAAGGCCTTAACGGGCCATTTGGAACATTTTGGTATGATTGTGTATTTTTTGGATGTTTGGAATGGGTTTTACGAAAAAGATTTGGTTTTTTAAATTAAACTAAAGTTTTTCATTTAAACTATAAATGTGATGTTTCATGTTTTTTTGTAAATCGTTTCCGATTTTTTTTTGGTAAATGAATTTGATTATGTAATGCTAAAGCCTGATATAGAAATTTACATGTTTTAAATAAATGGTTTAATGTTCATATATTGGGATGGAATGATTAGAACCTTGTTTTATATGATGTATATATGTATACATATATCGTGGGGACATCTATATGAGGGATTACCCTTTGTGGGTTATATTATAGATTGTTCTTGTTTGGGGTAAGAATTCTTGGTGATGACATGTATGGTCAGTCACACATGTGAGGGGATCTAACATACACAATTTATGTCTATTTACCATGGGTTCCTATGCTTCTTTTAGATGATTGAGTGATAGTTTATAAAAAAACCCTATTATATGGGTCGGTACCACTTGGATTATAGAAAGACCAGGTGGGATGTGCAACTGGATTTGTTATTTGAGGACGTCAAGTTGGTTGTTGAGTTCGGTATTCACCATATGAAGTTAGGTGGTTTCAAACCAAGTACATGCAAGGGACTTATAGGGTTGTTTTGAATATATCATGGTTACATTATATATCTTCTTATTTGTATCTTTATAGATATAGTTTTCTTCTTACTCAGTTAATTTTTTTTCATCATAGCCATAGTATTATTTAGTTTTGGTTGTAAAAATGAATTTGTATTTTTTTTGGAATGGAATGTGGCGTGTGTTGGTTTTTAAATCATGAAAGATTTTTTTTAATAAAATGTGAAAAAGATATTTTAATAAATTTATTTCAGACTGGTGTTATTAGATTATTTTTGGGAATGGAAAAAACATGGATTCTTTGGTGATTGCCTATTGAGCTGTCTAGATCACAATTTACATTCATCATTCTATGTCGGTAGAACTGAATAGTTTTGTACGTTTTTAATCTTTTTAGGTCATTGGTTTGTGTTCTCATTGATGCTGGAGTTTTGTAGAGGATAGTGGTGACCTTGTGGTCCCACAAAGATCATGGTAGCATAGTTTTGTTCTAATTTTTTATTTAGTTTCTTATTTTACAGTTTTATTTTGTATTTGTATCAGCTGATTATTTATTTATGATAAGTTGTTTTCTCTTATGGAATGTATGGTTCATTTTATTATGTACTTGTTTCGTGGGATGAAATCATTCCCTCTTGTATTGTCTTGATTCCCAGCTCTAGTTCCTAGAATGTGGGGATTGTGAATTCCCTTCAAACCTTGTTGCATACAGGGTTGAGTGTCGGATCAGACGACAACCCGATATTTTATGTGACATCGATGGTTATGTTTTCATTATCATTTTATTATTTATATGGAATTATTTCATCATAATTTATTCTTCCCATATTTTTAACATTTTATTGACAAAATTCTATGTGTTTCAATTTTTTACCTTTCCATATGGGTCATTATTTATTTATTCACATTGTCAACTATGAATTTTCCCTTACTTAGCATCTATGTTCACCACATTATTATCTTTTATTTTCCCGAGGATAACCGAATTTATTTTGAATAATATACTGGGATACACAAAGGGGAATACAGTCTTTCTCAAATAAAATACATTGTGTATTTTATTTATTTTATTGTAATAATAATTTCAATTATGTATCTATCCTTTCAGGAAAAGTAAAATATTCTATCCTTCGGGATGTGGTTCCTTCTCTCTGATGCCAATGAAAAGAAGTCAACACTGGATCATGACTGTTAGGGTCGATGTTCATAGAAATTTTTTGAAATTTAAATTTATTTATAACCACCAAAAAATAAACCTATTTATAAAAATCCCAAGATTTATCTCTTAGATAATTTTTACATGATAATTAAAATATTATTGATATTTTTTCCAAATTCATATCCTAAAATTTTGAAATTTAATATTAAAAGGCATAAATTATAATGAGATACAATTTTTATAAGAAAACGATTATAAAAAATTACATGTTCTTCATCTAATTTCATGTAAAATAAGAAATTAAATAATTTTTAATATAATTTTTTAATATTAAAATGATTAACAAGATAAATCATCAAAATTTGATTCAATTAATTATTGATTAATAATAACTTTTACTTTAAAAAATTGTTCATTGAAGAATTCCTTCAAAATTTAAAAATTATAACTCAAAACACATTAATATTTATTATTTATACATTCATCATTATTGGAACAAAAAAAATTAGTATCTTAACAAATATGAAAGAAATTGAAATATGTGGCTTTTTAATAATGAATATTAATTAATTAGTATATTCATATTTACCGTATGTTTTATAGTTCATGTAATTTTTATAATTATGTTTCAAATTTTAATATAATTTTTTATTATTATTCATATTTCAGTATAAAAATATATGATGGTTCATTTGAGTTTGGTTTTTTTGTGATACAGTCCACTAAAAATAGTATTTAGTAAACGAAAAAATACATATAAAAATCACTTGGTGTTATAAGTTAATCCACCAATTTCATTAATGTTTTAGATAATGATCAACATTTTTTCATCACTAAATTACAAATTGTCACAATAAAAATCATATGCCGATGATATTTTATTTAGTATTTTTAGATGATAATTCATATTGGTTCCATAATTATATATCTTTTTAAACTCATAAATGATGGTAAAATGATACTCATATCTATTGCATTTCTCCTCGAAAATCCATATTAAATACAAATTGACCTCCCTTTAAAAAAGAATATTGAAAAGAAGTATGAATTTAGACACATTAATCAAATTGGATTCTTGACATTTAAATACATGGTTCCATTTTTACTAACCATTTCAACTTTTAATACATTTTTAAAAAAAGTGATTTGGACTCATTAAATATTATGGAATCATCTTCCACTCTACGAACATGTTCATAATACATATTTCATATAATTAAATTAATGAAATTAAAGGATATAATGGTTTTCTCCCATTAATAATCGCATTCTCCTTTAAACAATTACTTCCACTCTACTCATAAGCTATTGATATGCTCAAGTGTTTATCAATCATAAAGTCATCCATTTAATGATAAACTAATAATTATTTTTTATGTTTAAATTTTATATAAAAATTCTTAAGATTTATTACAATAATTGATTCATTAAGAACATTCTAGTTCCCCTATATTTTTCTAAAAATAATCATCTATAAATAGGTAACACATTTACTCATTCATCTTAATACACAAGAACATCATCAAATTTGGTTGAATAGTTTTTTATCATGTCTCCATGGATATATAATGACAATAATTAATGTGAATAATCATTCCTTATATGATTAATGTAGATTAAGAAACCATACCTCAGTCCAAATTCATCATAGAGAGGGATGTTCATGTGTTTTTTTGATCATCTATCTATTTCTATATTTTTTCCTATAATTAAAAAAATTGGTTTTACTAATATTGGGTAGATTGAAATAGAAAATTATGATTCCATGAGTGTCCATGGGATGTGAGAAATTATATAAAAACATCTTATCATTCAAAAGTGAAATTATTTTCCTTAAAAAATGAAATAATAATTTCTATTGATGGAATTCATAATCTTTATAGATAATAAAAAATTTAAAATATATAGTTGTAATTACCAATCTCAATATACTTTTGAATACATGGAATTACTACTCAATAAAAATATTTATGATTCATTAGTGAGTAAAACATACTATAGTATATATTGTTTGTCACAATAAAATATTTCCCAAACATTAATAGGTAGTTGTGAATTAATGGTCATGAAAAATACTTCCCCAAAATATTTTTCAATCTAGATAAAACCTATGATCTATTAATAGAAAAATTATTTTTTTTGATGAGTCAAAGAGAGAAATAATATAGTATACATGGTATAAGATATTTTTAATTTTCACAAAACGTTGTTATTAGTTGAAAATGAAAATATTTTTTGGTTGATTATATATATTTTTACACATATTTATCTTATCATTAATATGATATAGGGGATGATAGTAATGACTATTTTCGTAAACTATGTTATAAACAAAATAAATATTATAGAATGTAAAAAATGATTGATCTTCCCCAATCCATCTCATTTGAATACACATATGAATCAAGTTTCCACATTCATTCTTATACGCTATTGTAGAAATAAGACATTATGAAACACTGTAATTTTTTAATCTATTAAAAAGTCCCATTAATGTTTTAATTTTAAAAAAATAAATATTTGTAAAATTTAATATGAAATTCATTTTCCCAATTTGATGGGATGTAATGATTTTAATATTTTTCATATCGAAATAATGAATCAATTATACTTAAATACTCCGTAAAATATTGAACATGATACATAAAAATTACATACCTAGTTAAATATTAAAATGTGATGTATTTTTTCATTGTGTTGTATTTTTTAACAAAAATATCCATTGAAATACAAAATAAATAATATCGTCATGATATGAATGTTTTATTACATGAAACAAATGCATAATTCACGTATCAACATGTATAATTTGTATAGTTTACAAGGAAAAATCATACACTTTGATATGGAACATTCTATTAAAATTTATTTTAAATTCAAACCTATACTGGACAAACAAGAAACCATCAAAAATTCATCAAACTAGAAAATGTTAAGAGCATAGATTAAACTGTAACATCTACATATGAATGATGATAATTATACCTCAATAAGTAAGAACTAAGATACTATTAATGTTTTATAATATTAATTTCATTTATATGAAAATTTAATTTTACATAAATTCATTATTTAATAATATACACCCTCACAAAAAATTATTTTCATATTTTTTACATATTTTATTTTTTCCAATATATAATAAAACTCCATCTAATCCATTATTAAGATAATTATTATTAATCCAAAAACACAAAATTAATGATTGTTAATTTCCAACCCAAGTGTCTAATATAATATGCTTCCAATTATATAATTTACTAAAGAACATAGTATAATATAGGGTGATGTTTTTTTATCATACCAAATCTAAATTTATTGATCAAAAATATATTGGGTTTGAATGAATTAATATATTTAGATCACCCCTTTTACAATTCAATTCGTGGTTTCTCATTAATTTCTAAAGGATCTTCATTCGTGCGATAAAAAGTATCCTTTATAAATGAAACTACCTTCTACAAGGAATCTTGATGTAGTAGTTATATCCACACTAGAATATGTACAATGATCAGTGTCCAACACTAGATCTATAAACCTAGACCGCAATGCCTTATACCAAACAATTTCAACATTAGATCCTATTATGAGTCATCCCGTATAGTGTCCTATTTAACTAAGTAACATTATGAATCATTAAACATAGTATTCGATCACCAATTGACCCAAATATATGACTACCTACAACCCCAATTTTCATTGCCTTAATGGCCTATATGTCCTCATTTTATAGTTAATAAATTTTTTCTTTATTCCCACTAAAAATTCCTCTTACTTTATATTTTTAAAAATCTCCACTATAAACCAGTTTGATAATTTCATCTATATCCTCTATAACCAATCACCATTTGACCATAGTGGAAAATACTCCATGGTCTAACTGAACATTACTCTTTATCCTGATTAAATTACATCAAATTATAACCACTATATTAATTTTAGGTATATAATAATCATTGTATACAATTAACTTAACCCAATTTTACATGGCTAACAAACGGTTCTTATCATCAACTCCAATATGAGAGAATTGATTAAGTAAATCCTTTAAATTATACAAATTGAACATATTTTATAAATTAGTAATTAAATAAAAATTATTTTAATATATTATTTTGAAAATATAACTTTAATTCACCTTTTCATTATTATGATTTTTTATAATATTTTCTTGAGCATAATGGGATAGAAACCATTTCGTTTCTACGAGTATCGGCCCACAAATGATGAATATTATTATCCATATAGGGATACAAAATCACGATCATTGTCAATAAAATGAATCATTAAATAAATGGAAGAATAATATTATTGTTGAAAAATTTATCTAATAAATAATCAATTTTTATAATAAAATAGTAAAATCCATCTAATAATAAATAAATTTGAGAATCCAAAATAAAATAATATGAGAAATTAATTATTATTATCTTGTTATATTCGGTGAAGATATTTTTATCTTAAGGTAATTACCATTTACATATCATATGGGATTCAATACTATAATAGTAAAAAATTAATAACTCATTATATAATGTCCTACTTACTTTGAATCATACGAGGGAGGAGAAAACAAATAATAGATCCACTATTTGGGATATTACGCAACCAAAAACCAATGTAATGATTATATAATCTAATATTCTAAAATAAGAAAAGATACATTATTAAATTTTTTGTTGGGATATTCCACCATAGAATTTGTATCCCTCTCTAGAGTTTTGATAAGCGTTAGAGTCCTTGGAACCAATCATATGCCTCTAGGTGGTGGGTGATAAACACAAAACTCTATCTCAATAAATCTTTTACACTTCAATAATACTTCCAGTGGGACTCTAAAACACATCAAAAAAATATATATTCCACCCTTTTTATCATTTTTTTTATCATGAACTCATTTAACAAAAATTGTAGAAAAACATAATCAAATTTCAAAATTATATTCAGATAATTAAATGATTTTATGAACGTATTGTAGATATTTTATTAAAATATAATATATATTTGGATATTTATCCTTAAGAAGAAGAAATTAGTATTTTTTGAGAGTAGATCTATCCATTTCACATCGATATATATATACATACAAATCAAATTTCCCTCTTTGATAATAATGATTTTTAAAAACACTCATACATACGATATCAAATTCATGAATAACATAATTATTCAAGGATAATTAATACAAACATGTCCCTCCTCAAGTGAGGAATAAAATACCATCACATCTTTTCCATTATATATCATAAGCAATTGATCCGACACGTACCATATGAGTGGATAAAAATAGATGATTTTTTTCAAAATAATATAATACAGTAGAAGGGAAATTAAAATGAATAAATATAACTCACATATAATACCTTTAATTTCAATAAAAAATGTGTTGTTCACTTGACAATTAACATTATCCTATATTTATCTAGTCAACGACACACCTAATGAATTATTTCATCACAAATTATAAATCCAGTAGTATTTGTTTCATATTAGTATCGAATCCATTATATGTTTATTGTGACAACACCAACACTAGTATTCTAGAGAAAGAATTTTATTTATTAATTTTTCATAAAATATATGAGGAATCTCATCCCAAAGGATCTAATAGTTTAGTAGCCTTTTTCATCTAGATACCTTATTGTTCCTTTAATTAAATTTAATTTATAAATTAAAACAATATTTGATAATATAAATATTCCCTCTAGAATATGATTTTATTTGGTTTATTATAAAGTTCTTGGATTCAGGAAATGTAAAAAAGGGTGAGATAATATTCTTATTAAGAGTGACATAAATTGGAATCTATCATTAATCAATAACCATAGTAAACATTTAATGGAAAATAAAAATAGTTTAATTACATTTAAACAACATTATAACCATGAATATAAACGTGTTAATTAAAATATTATTGTAAATATATGAACAGAAATTCAAATTAATCAATAACAATCCTTACCTTATTATATAGGTAATAATCAATATTGATAGGTAAATAATTGGACATAAGTTTTATTTAAATAACATCACTACCAGGAATATATATTTCATAAAAATATAGAATTTTAAACATCTTAACACACATTCAATTTATTCGATAACATGACTACCCTAATTAGATTGGTTATAATCAATATTATGAGTTAAATATGTTTACCAACATTCATTTTCAATTACCTAACTATTATGAATAAATAAGGATAACTCAATATTTTAAGGTAAATAACTTAAAACAGATTTAATTTAATCGATAAACCGAAAATGAAATGCATCCCGAGGAAATATCATTGTGAAAAAATAATGGATAATAATAACTAAATTTTAAATGATTGAAAATTTTAATTATTTAATGTCATGATCTCAAGAATCATGATACCTCTACCATCAAGGAATTTTTGAAGACAGTTTAAAACTTCTAGAATCGACCGATTTGATTATATATTACATAGTAACTTTATTAGATTACCCATGAATTTAAGGGATATATAATTGTATTCCCCACATATCACTACATGATAAATTCATTCATCATATATCAAATAAATTATTTTAGTCATTATTAATTTTTATTAGTAGTTATTATCTTTATTGACTAAAGAACACTTAATCTAAATATTTTCCCATTTCATAAAATAAAATATAACATAAAAACTTATTTATTAATTATATATAGATTGTGTGAAAATAATATAAATGAAAAATAATATATATATTTGGGTTAAATTTTATGTCCAAAAACACATGAATTTTAATATTTCAAGGGAAAGTTAATGACTACAATATTTAATTATGAATGTGAATGTCAATATATTCCTTGGTCAAAATGATCATCACCCATACACGTAGAGAATAATTATTTTGAAATTAAAACATATCACTAATGGGTTATAATTAAAATAATGGGTTCTTGATGTTGATGGATAGAAATGAAAATTTCATTAAATGTTATTTTGTTAAGGATACATTTTTTACTATGAAAATATTATTAAAAACTAACAGTACAAAAAAATATTTTGAAAATTATTATCAGAAAAAATAAAGATTTATATATATAAATAATTATTTAAAACATTTATTTTTCATGATGGTGAAAAATTTCTTATATTTTGTACATGTTAAAGTAAATATTCCTATCACACATTTTGGAAAAAAATGGGGATTTTTTGGAATACGACATGATGTTTGGTTTCAATTTTTTTTTTCAAAAAGTAAAACATGTTTATTGATTCATTTAATAAATAATTTTATTGATGTTTTAAATTATTTTTGAAAACATATGGGGAAAACATGGGATTTTGATAAAAATGGATTTTCTTATTAACTAACAAATGTGGTTGGATTTTGTTAAAAAGTATTATCACTCATTCTAAAAACCAAAAGTGGTGAAATGGTACTATTACATAAAAGAACCTCAATAAGAATAAAATATTAAAAATAATGTTTTTTTACTATATAATTCTCCAAAAATTTCCATTAATGTAAATTCAACCATATAAAATCCTGATTAAAATCAGATTGTGAAAATGATCATAAAGTTTAAGTGATAAAAAAACTAGTGAACCTAGAATTAGTATTACATGTTAATTAACACATAATAATTTTATATAGAACATAAAATAGTCATAATTAAATAAAATTTTAATAATATAATATAATCAATAATGAAAGATTAATATCACCAATTAAAATGAAATTAAGTCATAAAAGTATTTACCAATTGGTAATTTTCATGTCAAATTCCCTGAAATGTATAAATTAAAATAAAAACTAAAAAAATAATTAATTATTTTCTAATCATTAAATTACGTGTAATTGGTCATGTATAAAAACCATATAAAATAAATTAGGTTCATAAAATTACAATATACCTAAATGAAGGAAAATTGAGATGAAGTCCCCTACCTCATGCTTCCATTTGGTTGAACAAGATTTATATTCTTATATAATGGTAATAAGAATTTTTTTATGAGAAAAATATTAATATTTATAATATAATATATTATTTTTTAATGAAATATAATATCCAATTTTTAATTATGATTCATTATTACTATTGTTTCGAGTGATAAATTTTGTGTTCTCCCCTTTAAGAACACATTGGTCATTGAAAATATCATATAGTTCCATCATTTCTTGAATTTAATTAATGTTATAAAGATATTTTTATTGTAGTAGATACAATTTTATAATCATTATTTAAATTTGAACATGGAGAATTGATCACATGGCTTCTTAGATATGGTAGGTCTTATTAACAAATGATTGAAATTATAATTTACATAAAGGGTGGTAGGGTTAAGAATTAAATGATATTTTATTTTAAAAACTATATATCATGTCACATATACCACATATATTAATTAAATTTACCCATATTACATTACGTGTTAATCATAAGTGAAAAATGAATCACATCACTTCGTGAGATAGTTATCTATTGAATGCAAAGGGACATTATCAAACATTAAACATAGTGGATATTAAGTAGGTATTTGTGAAAATATTGTTAAATAAGAATAAAAATATCATATATATCATATAAGGTTATCAAATCCATCTTTCTCTTTCAATAAATGGTTGTGATAGAAACTTTATTACATCGGTTCTAGAGGTGGTAGTTCACCATACAAATGATAGAGAGTTTCATTTACCATGTGATGGAATGGGATATTAATATAGGCCATGAGCATAAAATAATTAAATATTATTATATATAGTAAACTGAGTTTATTATATAATCATTTTTATTATGATCTGAAGGAGGAGGAGGAGGAAGAAGAAAAATATAAATATGCATTTAAAAACATTACCTATTCAATGGTAAATGTCTTTAGGTTTTCACCAAATCCTTTCTAGTTAGGATATATGAAAATAGGCAGGGATCTAATATGTTTATAGTTTACATATTATATGTTTTAGGTATATATGTTTCAAAAAAAATGACATTAGACTTTTGAGTAGGGGAGGATAGTTGGATTCCTTTGGTAAGACAGGGAGAGGAAACAGATGGATTTATTTAAAATGATTCAATTAAAAATGAATTTTTATTAGGACTGAAGCATCCAAAATGAAACATTATAGATACATAGTGGATATTATGCCTAAATATTTCAATATGTTTGTATTGTAAAAATTGATATGTCAATTTAAAACTTATATTTTTAGATTAAACTAAGGTTAATAATTTTTTAACTTATATGTGTAAACAATTTTTTCTTTTTTTACTCTTCATACTTGCCAAAAACTAAGTTGAACATGTCAAAAAAAATACATTATTATGATTAAAAGTAAATAATTTATTTTTTCAAATTAAATTCATATAAGTGTTAGAATTAAGTTTCTTTTTATACTCACAGACACGACGAGAAAGAGGTTTTGAAAATAGGAAATTTTCATAAGTATATACATTTTTAATATAAAAATTCAATACATAATTAGTTAAAATTAACTACATTATATAAATAATAATTAATTTGAAAAATATTACATTAATTTCAATTTAAAATATAATTTAATGAATTAATAATTTAATCAAAAATATCATTTAAAAAAATTAATATTTTCACTAATTTTCAAAAAGTGAAAAAATGTAGTAAAATAATATATTGTTATTAAAATATAATTTATAAATAAAGATTTAAAAAATTAATACTATTTTCTATAATGAATTTTCAGAAATTTTTAAGTCTTGTTTAGAAACTATTTTCGAAAATAGAAACTAAACCACCTTTTAGAATAAATATTTTTTTCTGAAAACATTCCATTTTCATTAAAATAATAATATTATTGTTTATAATTAATATTTAACCAATGAATTTGTTCATATAAGTGTAAAAAATTAATTTTCCTTATTTATATTATAGAATTAATACCCATCAATATAACAGATAGGGTGTGATGGTCATGTTTTAAATAATTATATTTTTATAGAGTGTTGTGTTTCGCTTAAATTCATTAATGTTTTCATCATAAGAAACCAAAGATATTGCATTTATTTAAAAATATTGATATTTTAATTTATAATGGTGATATATTGTAATTTAATATACATTTTTTATTTCATATATTATATCTAACAAGACATTCCACTATTAAATTCATGATTTGTGACATTCTAAACACATAAATAAATTCCATCCTAACAATGCAATCTCGATTTAAAAAATTAAGGGTTCTACATTTGAAAATATATTTTCTATGAACCCATATGACAACCATGTTTAATAAAAAGTCCATTTAATATGAAATAAATTGATGTATAAATGCTATATGGAATAAAATAGAACTATGTTTCCAAATAGGATTAAAATGTTGGCAAGTTAATATACAAACATAGAATAAATAATAAAATCAATACATAGACATATAGAGATCATTGATTAAATTAAAAATAATAAACAATATAATGAAGAGGGCCTCAAAAAAAAATATGATGAGTCAAATTACCAATGATTCATTGGATATGAAGGTAATATGGGAAAAAAGTATTTCAAGATAACATTCATAATATGGAGGAATTATTTTACTATTAATAATATAATGAAATATAGATGATGTAATTTCCGTAAAATTTCAATGGTTTTCTATACTTTAATCGATTTCCCATTCATTTCTTACTCTTAGAAATGTATATAAAATATAAATATTTTTATTCATGAATGGATAAAATTAAATTTTAACAGGTCATACGATAAAAAAATAATAACAATTTCTTCCTCATGTATTAATATATTAACAAAAATTGAAATGGTATCCAAAACCATATAAAATAAAAAAAATCGATATAACGTGCATTTTTTCAATTGAAATTCCCTTATAAAAATGTCATAAAATCACATTAAAAAACAACATAATGACCTACTAAGTGCTAAGTGACATATAAACATAATTTTGTCACTTATTTGTTTGTAATATCGAAAATCTGACATAAACGGTTACAATCAGTAAGTTATTTGGATTCTGATAAGAATGAATTATTTTTTGGTGAATAATATCCTACCCTTATTAATAGTAACATAACCTTATTAATAGTGATATACCCTAATGAATAGTAACCTTACCTATGACTTTTTATGGTCAAAAAAATCCCTTCTAAATTCAACTTTCTGCTATGGAGAATTAGGAATAAGGCCATTCCGACTGACGAGAATATCATACGTTGTGGGAACCATATTGTGTCTCATTTCCCCTATTGTGATGCCAGCGATGAGGAGACTGTTGATCACCTTTTCTTCAGAGGTGAATGGGAAGTTCTATTTGGAGATACCTTGGGGAGTTTACCATCATTCTTTCCCAATACTGGGTGGAGTCTCTTTTCCTGGATAGGTGGTTTCCCGGATTGGGGGACATAGGGATGGAGAAGGTGTTTGTCCATTTGGAGTTTACCATCCTCCAAGTAAGATGTTTGTCCATTTGGAAGGCCAGAAACAAGCATTGTCATAAAGGGGTTAAATATTCTTTCCAGTCCATTAATTTCAAGACAATGTGTCTACATATGGACATAACCCATCTCTTCAGCAAGTGGCATGAGGCTCCCTCCAAGCGGGGGATGAACATGTAGACTCAAGTCTCCTATACAATCATCAGTGGCTCTCATGGTATTTGGATCTGTTGGAATCCCCACTCTAGGGGCCTGAAGCTTAACAAGGATTGATCATGCTGTGGAGGGGTCCGACGAGGCGGTGGTGTAGTCTGTGATACTCAAGGTTCAGTGATTTTGGCCTTCTCTTATGGCCTCAGAATTGGCTCATGTAACACACCAAGCTTTCCTGGTATGCTTATCTATGAATAATGCAATAGATTTCATTGTACGCAACACCAAGATTCTAACACACCGCGACCAACCAAAGTAGCCGTTATGAATAGTAATACCCACTTTTTGAAATTTTATAAATTTTATTATTCAAATTGGAATTCATATTTGGAGTCTTAATATCAAAATTATATTATGGTGAATTTATGGTATTTTTATGAGAAATCCCAATTTTGGATGAATACTGAAAAATAATAAATTTTAATTAAAAACAACATTTTTAATCAAAATAATTTATAGTGATAAATTATACTAATGAGTGGTTTTAATGTATAATTAGATTATATTTTTACCATTGAATCCAATTTTGGTCACTGGATGTAATTTCACATTTATATCGGACATAAACAACTGTCAATCTTTTGATAGTTATTATTTCATAAAAACACTTTTTTTGTTTTGACAGCAGGAATTAATTTTAAATTAATTTATACCCCTTCTGTGTATTGAATTTAGAAAAATGGATTCCATATTTGGAAGCAGGATGTCCGAATTGTGTAAATAGGTAAATTTTATTTTTATACATTATAAATAATTACTTCGGTAAATATTTTATTTATCGTGGTTAAAAGGGAAATAAGGTAAAAAGGGTATCAAAATAATATTATAATAATATAAAATTACCATAAAACATTTCCTAACCCTATTGGATAATACCTGTTCGACCATGGTAATCCATGGGTCTATTTTTGGGCCACATGGATCAACTTGAGAGTGATAATGACACTTTATATTAATTAATTTAAAGTAAAGGCAAAAGTGACATAAACATATATCTTTTAGTAAAACAATTTGTACATGGGGTTATAAAAGTTATGTTTTCTACTATAAATATTCATTATAAAGATAAAAATATTTAGTACATAATTTTATTTTATTTATAATTTTTATACATTTAATAATTATATTTTTTTAATGACACAATGATGATGTAGTATTATCCTTATTAATGAAAAAATCAAATAAATGGTATTATAAATGTTAAAATAAATATAATTTTAATGTTTTTATGCCATAAAAGAATATTATAGGTTATTATGACATGTTACTATTTTTTCAATGAATTTTTATCTAAGATATCTTGCAGTTATAACTTGAAAAAAAATCAATTATAAAATAGTGTCAAAATTGACCCTAAAAGAGTTTTTAAAACATATATTATATTATTAATTGATATAATGGTTTTAAAAATCTAAGGTTTGTCTAAAAGACTTATATAATGATAGGTGTATCATTAATGAACCTATTGGGGTTCTCTTGGATGTTTATAGTATGTTTATTAACTATATAATATAAAAATACAAAGAGACATGATAAATGTCAAACTAATTAACTAAATGTTAAATCTAATGGATAAGGTTAATATAGTGACCCAGAACTATCTAAATCCTATTGGATGAGTTTTTTTCGACCCCTAACCGCCTTATTCTCGAAATAAATTAGTTTGGAGCCATTAGAAACCGAATATTAATATATTATAATTTAATATTTCTAGATTTTCCTAAGGTGCCCCTCACCCATCTTATAAAAAGGCACTCCCCCTTCTCTTTAATTCACACCATCAATACTATTTGGATAGGCCATCCCCTGCCCAAATAATCTAACACCTATCCTTCCTTCAACCAAGAGGCCTTATTTTGATCATAATGGCAACTTAAGGAGACCATTTGATCAAATCAAAAGGAAGAACTCGAAGAAGAGGTAATGTTTTCACCACCATCTTTCAAGTTCGTTTCTTTTTCCACTTCTTATTCCATTGTTATTTACATTCTAAAATAATAAATCCAGTATCTTCTATATACTGTTACTTTATTATAAATATGGTACAACCATATTCAGTATTCTTTCTATCTTTGAATGACATGTCACCATACGTGCGTACGTACGACTTACAGTCTCCACGTCATGGTGCAATTGTTATTCAATACATTATTATTTGGATGGGTATAATAATGAGAATAACTTATGTAAATAATAAATATAACATGATAATTATTTTCTATATATGATATAACATCTAATTATATATGATTTTATTATCATTTGAATGATATTTTCACTCGTGCGTACTTACGGAATACCGTCTCCACGAACGTGATGAGATTTATTACCCATTGTATCCATTCTAGACTAATTTTAATTTGATGATAAATAATAATTTTTAAGGACATTATATCATTCTGTATATTAATAATATAAAACCTATCCATAAAAAACATTTCTTACATAACAAATCATATAAAAGAAAACGAATTAGGTAACACCCGAAACAACAATAATACTATGCTATTATTAACAAAGAAATGTTAAAAGATCATATATGATATCATATAAAAGTATATTATTATTGTATATTTTAATAACAATTATTTAACCATTATATAGGAGTTTAACCTACCATCAACCAAGGAAAAGTACAAGGTAAGGGTTTATTTAACAATCTATTCAAAATCTGAGGTTGTTTATATGTAATTATCTTCTAGAACCTCTTTATCATCCACATCCATGTTTCTTAAAAATTTATTTTAAAACATTTTTACTATTTAATATAAAATCGGTTAATGACATGTATACCTGGTTTTTACTTTTTATAAAATGTTTATAAAGGAATCTTTATGTCATTTTCCAAACAAAGTCCTTTTAACCTTTTCGAAAAAATTATGGTAAGAATGTTTTTTTAACTTATATTGCGGCTGCGGCTATTTTCCGCTTTTATAAAATCATTGAAGCTTACCTTAAAAGATTAAAAGAAGATTTTTAAAATAAAGGATTTGTTTTATGATAATGTTACTTTTAAATGATTTCAAAAATAAGATATTTCTCTCAAATAGTTTTGATTTCATCTATGTCAACATCCTTTGATGGATTTTAAGCATAGTTGAAGTTGATTTATTATGATACAAAACTTCCATATTGTATTAAAGGTTTTGTGATATGTTTGACTATGGATGTGTTATTTTTTTACCATTCATGGTTTATAGATAATGTATTCACATTTCGTATAAAAGTTTTAATATGAGTGTTTATCTTATGTTCAAACCATTTTATATGAGGAATTCATTGGACTTAGTAAGTGACAGGTGGAGACTGCTATATCCCCTTGAAGAATCGGTTGGTCTAATGGGACAACAAGACGTGGAATTAGATGAGGCCTTTCACAAGTTTTATATATGGTTTTGGTCGAGGCCTTAATCATTTTTAGGCGTCTTGGTCGAGGCCATGAAAAAATGTTTTCGAATGTCTGGCATTATGCATTCCATCATTATGAAAGTCGTTGTTTGATATTTCATGTTATTATTCTGCTAGTATAATATCCATGTGAATAAGTAAATGGAATTATTTTATTTTATCTTTGCAATATTATACTGAAGTTCAATTTTAAAAGGCTTTTGTTTTAGTCTTATACATTCCCTTACATGTTTATTCTTATTTATGAATGTTTTCACTATATAGTTATCCTTACTGAGCATCTGAGCTCGCCCCTTTCTATGTTTTATTCTTCCCAGGATGTGAAAAAGTTTATTATGATTGAATTGAATGGATATTCTATGAGATATTAATGTGGTTAATGAAGACAATATTGTTTTTGTATTTCATTTAATGATGCAATTAATGATATATGAATATATCTAGTGTTTTCAAGGCTACTAAACTAATCGATATTTCAAGACATGATCTTTTGTGATCCTGCCAATGTTATGAAATAATGCACAGACTCTGGGTTACTGGGGTCATGGCGTTACAGTTGGTATCATAGAATGTTTACTAATAACCCTTTTAATATAGATTTTTATAAACTCTGATTAGTAAACATAGCCCTAAGACAGACATTGGGGATTAGTATAGATGAATTTTATTGAATTTTGGTATTATAGAGAGTTTGTGAGTTTTAAGAGAAATACATCCCTGTCTAGATACGAGCAGGTAGAGGAGGCTATGACACAGATGTTCCAAGGGGTAAAACCCGAAAACACCGCTTTGAGCTATATTTGAATGGGAACTGGTGTACGACAATGGGCCTTGTTGGAGTATTGGTTATGACACTCTCAGGGGATATGCATAGGATAATTCTCATTTTATTTACAAACCATTATGAAGGGTTTATGAGTATATACTTTCTCAAAGAAATTTTTTTATGATTATGGATTATATCCATAAACTGTTCAATTTATGTCAAGTGTTTTATAAGTATGGAATTATGGGAGTTTAAGGAAATTTTGTTAGAAAAATAATTTCCTCACAACCATCGAGCAAATATGGAAAGGCAATTTCCCAATCTGAGGCAAAAGGAGGATGAGAATGTTGAAAAGTATGAGGCTAACATTACATGATTAGTGAGGCATCCTGCAGATTATATACATAACCCAAGAAGTAAGATTTATCATTTTGTTGATGGGTTGAAACCATTTATCCATCGAGCACTAGTATCACAATCCTTCTCATCATATGAAAATATTTCCTCATGTGGTATCAAGACAGAAAATGAATTCTATTAGTCTTGTGACTTCAAAACAAAGAAAGAGAAGAAGAGATATCTTGAACAGTCTGAGAAAGGAAATAAGGAAACAAGGAAGAAGTTGAGGGTTTAATTTCCACCACGTGATAATTGTCGAAGGAAGCACCCAGGTTCCTGTCTAAAAAGAGAAGGATTATGCTACATATATGGATAGAGAGTCCATATTTCGGGTGATTGTAAGGGATATAAAGAAGATACTGATGTTCAATGCTACAGTTGCATAGAGATGGAATATTTTGAAAATGAATGTCCTAAGTGTCAGAGAAACATATCTCAGAAGAGGACAAGGGATCATGGCCAAGCTTATGCTATCACTAATGATGAGGTTGAATCCCCTAATGATGTGGTGGTTGGTAATTTAATGTTTTCTTCAAGTTTAACCAATACTTTATTTGATTTTGGATCATCGCATTGTTTCCTATCTTCATAGTTTTCTAAGAAAAATAGATATTTAAAATTTGATTTGACAAGGGATTTGTCAGTCAGAACTCCTAAGGGATGCATCATTGCAACAATGTTTTGTGAATTGGTTCCCATTATGGCATATAAATTTTCGTTATTTGTTGATCCCATCGTCATACCCATGATTGAATTTGATATAATCCACGGTATGGATTTGTTTTCAGACCATGATGTGAAAATTTATTGTAAGAAGAAAGTGGTTTCAATTCCTGATGATGATAAGGAGTACCTTATCTTTAGAGGAGAAACTTCAACACATAATTCATATCTAGATCCACCACCAGTAGCTCAAATTAATTCAATTATTGTGGAGTAAGAGAATGAAATAACTGTGGGTGAGGAAAGGAATGATCGAATAGAGGATGTACCTATTGTGCAAGAATATGTTGATGTTTTTCTAGAGGATTTACATGGACATCCTCTAGAAAGAGAAATTGAGATTTCCATTCAACTAATTCATAGTTAAAGGCCCATATCGAAGACCCCTTATAGAATGGAAAGTGTGGAATTAGTGGAACTGAAGCGAAAACAAGAGGAATTGAGTAATAAGGGATTTATTCACCCTAGTTTTACTCCATGGGTAGCCCATGTTGTTTTTATTAAGAATAATGATGGATCTATAAGGGTGTGAATTAACTACAGGGAGAACAATGCTATAATAAAAAAAGTTTCCCCTACATCAAATTGATGATTTATTCGACCAAATTCATGGAGATCACTACTTTTAAAAGATTGACCATCGATCTAGATATCATCAGTTGTGTGTGATTAATGAATACATTCCGAAAACAGCATTTCGATCCAGCTATGGGCATGCCGATTTTATAGTAATTCCTTTTGGGCTGACTAATGCACCCTCAGTTTTCATGGATCTAATGAAAATAGTTTTCAAGGAATATCTTGATGACTTCGTAGTAGTATTTATTGATGATATTTGGGTATACTCCAAAACCTATGAAGATCATGAAAATCACTTGCGCACCATTCTGAAAATCCTCAAAACAAATGAATTATACGGGAAGTTTATCAATTGTGAATTCTTTCTTAAGGAGATTTACTTTCTTGGCCAAATTTTCTCTAATGATGGAATATCTATTGATCCTTCTATGTCAAGAGCAAACCAAGAATGGACAACACAGATGAGTATAACTATGGTACACATTTTTCTTGGTTTCGATGGTTATTATCGACATTTCTTCTAGAATTTTTCCCGATTATCTAACCCATTAACAAAGCTCACAGGTAATGGGGTTAAATTTGTTTGGACAAAAGAGTGTGAAGAATGTTTTGAAGAACTGAAGAGATGATTCATCAATGATCCAATATTGACTCTACCATCGTGTAATGATGGGTTTGTTATTTATAGTGATGCGTTAAAGAAAATACATGGTTGTGTCCTTATGTAAAATGACAGTGTAATTGCATATTCATCACGATAGCTAAAAATTAATTAACAAAACTATTCTACTCATGATTTTTAGTTAGCAGTTTTGTTCTTTTATTTGATGATATAGAGACACTATCTCTATGGTGAAAAATGTGAGATATTTACCGATCAGAAGAGTTTTTATTATATTTTCTCACATAAATAACTCAACAGGAGGCAAAGGTGATGACTTGAACTACTAAAGGATTATTATGGAACTATACACTACCACCTGGGGAAGGAAATTAAGGTGTAAGATTATTTGATTAGAAAAGATCATGGATTTCCAAACAAGAAGAGAGTTGAAAATGATCCTATTTTCATGGATCTATTGAAGATTGATATGGGAATAACCATGGAAGGTGAAAAAATAATTATTTTTCAAATGGTTTCCAAACCATATTTACTATAATTTATAAAGAGTTCTCAGACCGATGATGAGGAGTTTCAATAGAACATTAAAGAGTTAAATGAAGGGAGACTAAGTGACTTCATATATGAAGAAGGAATTTTGAAATTTGGGAAGAGTCTTATTGTTCGTAACATACCCGATCTAAAAAAAGAATTGTTAGAAGATGCTCATAGTTCCAATATCTCTATACACCCTACTAGCACTAAGATTTATAGAGATTTGAAGGAACATTTTTGGTGGGACAACATGAAGAGGGAGATTTCTGATTTTGTATCAAGATGTAAGGTTCGTCAACAAGTGAATGTTGGAAGGAAAAATCCTGGAGGAGTCATGAAAACTCTTCCCATACCTAAGTGGAAATGGGATAATATTAAAATGGACTTTGTCATGGGACTACCAAAGACTTCTAGAAGGAATGATGCAATATGGTTCATTGTTGATTGTCTTACCAATTGATCACATTTTCATGATAAAAGAGAAGATCTACCACTTGAACGTCTAGAAAGACTATAAACTAATGAAGTTGTGAGACATCATGGAGTACCCATATCGATTGTTTCTGATCTTGATCCATGTTTCACATCAAGATTCTGGAAAAGTCTTCAGAATTCCCATGATAATGAACTTCGTTTGAGCACTGTCTACCATCCTAAAACTGATGGACAATCAGAATGAACAATTAAAACCTTAGATGACATGTTGAGATCATTCTCACATGACTTTTACGAAATGTGGGATCAATATTCACCTCTCATAGAATTTTCCTTTAACAATAGCATCCATTCATGTATTCATATAGCACCATTTGAATCATTATACGGAAAGAGATGTTGCACACCAACCTGTTGGGATGATGGTGGTCAAAGAATACTCGTAGGCCCAGAACTTTTACAGTAAACGATGGAAAAGGTGAAGGTAATCCAAACCCACATCAAAGAAGATCAAGTAGGTAGAAGGGTTATGCAGTTAATTGAAGGAAGGATTTGGAATTTCAAGTCGGTGATCATGTTTTCTTGAAGGTATCTCTATGTAAGTGAGTTATGCATTTTAGTAGGAAAGGTAAATTGAGTCCCAGGTACATCAGACCTTTCCAAATTCTATAATGAATTGGGACTATAGCTTGCCATTTGGCAATGCCTCCAAGTCTCTCCAATGATCACGATGTGTTCCACGTATCACTGTTAAGAAAATACATGCCTGACCCAATGTATTTACTCACCTATGAGGAATTAGAACTGGAACCCAATCTTCCTTATTACGAAGAGCCAGTCAGGATTCTTGATACAAGATAACATTTACTGAGAAACCGGACGACTCGTCTGGTAAATGTTCTATGGTGAAACCATAAGATGGAAGAAGCAATGTGGGAACCTGATGAACTTATAATGAAGAATAACCAGAGTCATTTTATGCAGTAATATTCTAGAAATTCTGAGGAAAAAAATTATTTGAAGTTGGGGATAATGTAACAACCCAAGCTTCCATGGTACGCTTCTCTTTGAATATTTCAATAGATTGCATTGTATGAAACTTCGAGATTCTAACACACTACGACTAATCAAAGTAGCCGTTATGAATAGTAATAGCAACATTTGGTAATTTTATAAATTTTATTATTCAAATTTGATTTTATTTTGGGATTCATTGTATCAAAATTATCTTATGGTGAATTTTTGGTATTTTTTCTGAGAACTTCCAATTTTTTATGAATAGTAAAAAATACTAAATTTTAATTAAAAACAACATTTCTAATCAAAATAATTTGTTTTGATAAATTCTACAAATGAGTAGTTTTAATGTATAATTAGATTATAGTTTTACCATTTAATCCAATGTTGTTAATTGGATATAATTTCACATTTAAACTGGACATAAACAAGTGTCAATATTTTGATAGTTATTACTTCATAAAAACACGTTTTTTTGTTTTCACCGTGAGAATTAATTTTAAATTAATTTCTGCCACTTATGTATTTTGAATTTATAAAAATGGATTCCATATTTGGAATCAGGATTGATATATTGTATAAATTGGAAACGTTTTTTTTGACATTATGAATAATTACTTAGGTAAATATTTTATTTACCGTGGATAAAGGGTAAATTAGGTAAAAAAAAATGTAACAAAATAATATTATAATAATATAAAAATACCATAAAAATGTCCTAACCCTATTTTCTAATACATTTCCGACTATGGAAATCCTGGGGCATATTTTGGGACCACTTGGATTCACTTGAGAGTGATAATGACACTTTATATTAATTAATTTAATGTAAAGGCAAAAATGACATAAACATATATCGTTTAGTAAAACAATTTTTACATGGTGTTATATAAGTTATATTTTCAACTATAAATATTCATTAGAAATATAAATATATTTAATAAATAATGGTATTTTATTTATAATATCTCGAAATTTAATAATTAAATTTATTTATGACACAATGATGATACAATATTTTCCTTATTAATGAACGAATCAAATAAATTTCATTATAAATGTAAAAATAAATATAATTTGAATGTTTTAATGAGATAAAATAACTTTATAGGATATTATGACATGTTAGGATTGATTAAATGAATTTATTTTGAAGTAATCATGTTGTTATGACTATAACAAAAATCAATTTTTAAATAGTGTCAAAACTGACATAAAAGTGTTTTAAAAACAAATATTATTTTATTAATAGATATAATGGTCTTAATAATATATTGTTCGGAAAAGAGACTAATATAATTATAGGTGTATCATTAATGAAACACTTGGGGTTCTTTTGGATGTTTATAGTATGTTTATTATCTATATAATATAAAATACAAAGTGACATGGTAAATGTGAAACTAAATAACTAAGAGTTAATTCTCAATGATAATGTTAATGTAGTGACCCAAACATTCCAAAAACCGATTGGTTGAGTTTTTTTAGACCCATCCCCACATTATCCGCGAAATAAATCAGTTTTTAGCCATTATAAACCGAATATGAATTTATTATAAATTAATATTTCTAGCTTTTCCTACGGTGCCCCTCACCTCTCTTATAAAAGAGCACTCCCCCATCTATTTAATTCACATCTTCAAAGAAATTTGTCTCAGAAAAACACTATCAAATACACTATAAAATATCATAAATTAATCCTACAGGCCTTATTTTGAACATAAAGCCAACATAAAGAGCCCTTTTGTTCAAATAAAAAGGAAGAAACCAAAGAAGAGGTAATGTTCTCACCACCCTCTTTCTAGTTCCTTTCTTCTTCCACATCTTATTTATTTGTTATTTCCATACTATAATAATAACTACATCATATTAGATATATTGTTATGTTATTATAAATATTCTACATCCATATTCAGTATTTTATCCATCCTTCGAATGACATGTCACCATATGTGTTTATGTACGGCTTACCATCTCCACGTCGTGGTGTAATTGTTATTCAATACAATATTATTTGGATGGGTATAATAATGATCATAACATTTGTAAATAATAAATATAACATGATAATGATTCGGTATATATGATATACCATCCAATTATATATTATTTTAATATCAAAATAATGATATTGTCACTCGTGCATACGTACGGAATATCGTCTCCACAAATGCGATGAGATTCATTCCCCATCGTGTCCATTCAAAACTAATTTTCATTTGATGATTAAAAATAATATCTAAAGACTTTATATCATTCTATATATGAATAAGACACAACCTATCCATAACAAACACAGCTTACATAACAAATCATATAAAGGAAAATGAATGAGTTAACACCCGAAACAACAATAATACTAAGATATTATTAACAAAGCAATGTTAAAAGATCATATATGATATCATATAAATGTATATGATTATTGTATGATTTAATATCAATTATTTAACCATTATAGTGGATTTTAACGTACCTTTGATGAAGGTAATTTACATGGTAAGGGTTTATTTCATAATCTCTTCATAATCTGAGGGTTTTTATACGTAATTATCTACTGGGACCTCTTTATCATCTACATCCATGTTTCTTAAAAATGTATTTGAAATTTTTTTTAATATTTAACATACAATGGGTTAAAGTCATTTGTAGCCTTTTTTTACTTTTACAGGTTGTTTATAAAGGAATATTTCCGTTGTTTTCCAAATAAGGTCTTTTTATCCTTTTTGACAATTTTAAGGTAAGAATGTTTTTTTAACTTATACGGCGGGTGCATCTATTTTCTGATGTTATAAAATCATAGAAGCATCTCTTACAAGATTATAAGAATATTATTAAAAATATAGGTTTTCTTTTATGATTATGTTACTTTTAAATGATATCCAAAAAGAGATATTTCTCAAAAAATAGTTTTGATTTCATCTATGTCATCATCCTTTGAAGGATTTTATGATTATTTGAAGTTGATTTATTATGATACAAAACTTCCATATTGTATTAAAGGTTTTGTGATATGTTTGACTATGGATGTGTTATTTTTATACCATTCATGGTTTATGGATAATGTATTGACATTTCATATGCTAGTTTTAATATGAATGTTTTTGTTATGTTCAAACCTTTTCATATGAGGAATGCATTGGACTTAGTAAGGATGGGTGGACCCCGCTACAGATCCTCGGTGCATTGGTAGGTCTCATGAGACAACTAGATGGGTAATTGGATGAAGACATTCCCAATTTTGATATATGGTTTTGGCCGAGGCCATAATCATTTTATACATCTTGGCTGAGGCCTTGAAAAAATGTTTCAGAATGTCCGGAATTATGCATTCCATCATTATGAAAGTGGCTATTTGATATTGAATGTGATTATTCGACTAGTATACTATCCATGTGAATGTGAAAATTGAATTATTTGATTTTATCATTTCTATATTATGCTAATGTTGAAGTTTAAATGGATATTTTTTAGTCTTATACATTGACTTAAATGTTTATGCTTATTTATGAAAGTTTCCACTATATTGTTATCCTTACCGAGCATCTGAGATCACCCCTTTCTATGTTTTATTTTTCCTAGGATGTGAAGAAGTTTATTATGATTGACCAGCAGGGATATTCTATGGGATATGAATGTGGTTAATGATGACAATATTTTTGTTTTATTTCATTTTATGATTTAATGTAAGACTTAAGAATATATCTAGTGTTTCAAAGGCTACAAAACTAATAGATTTTTCGATACATGATGTATTGTGATCATGAAAATGTTATTAAATAATGCGCCAACTTTGGGTAACTAGGGTTGGGGTGTTACAGCTCATATCATCAAGATGATGCCAATGCTATGATTCAATGATTATGTATTTGCAAACAACAGGGTATTGTTATCTCAGAGGTGGAAATAGACCCTAAAATCTTCCATGATTCTCTGCATGATCTATTCCAAATTTTGTGGGCTATCACCTACATCATCAGAACATGAAGGAACATAGTCAACACCGACATCATTGTAAAACACTACAGGAGAGAGGGAAATCATCTTTCAGATTACCTTGCTTCACTTGAGGTCATTAGGCCAGATCTGATTTTCTTACACACTGTTCATACATTGAAACCCAAAAGGGTAAACCTAATCAGAGGGTATTCCCTTGGAATTCACTATTTTAGACAACCTTAGGTTCCTTTTCATGAATTTGGTCTTGTGGTCATGTGGACTTGTCTGTTTCTTGTTTTGTATCTTCTATTAATAAAAATTTAACTAATGATGAGAATAAGTTAATAAATGTTTTAAAACTAGTTTTTGATACAAAATTATGAATTTTATTAAATATTAAAATAATAATATATAGAAAATTATTTTTGAAAAATGGATTTCAGTTTTGGATTCTCCATGTCGAAAAATGGTTAGGGTGAATTAATGAGATTTTTCTAAAATACTTCACTTTTTTAATTGTAATATACGGTAATTTACCGTATATATACATTATAAGATAAATACACTATTCCTAGCATCATGGATGATGTAACCACCCTTGGTAAAATTCACATGACCATTTTACTATTCTTGGTCATGGAATACATACTATTCCTTATCATGTCAATAAATAATAAATTAATGATTATAATATTATGAAACCCCTTCTCTCCTCCACTGTAACCCCCACCCCCTCACTCTGACTTCTATTCACTCATCTCAAGCCCTGTTCCTTGCTAATATTCTACCCAAATATCTACCAATGATCCTCCCCCATGTAAAAAATCACCTAGACTCTTCAAAATATGAAAACTTCTCCCCTTAAGAGGTTCTGAATGGAGGAAGTCTCAAGATGAAAATTCCTCTTTCCAATTCCTTCATTTCTTTTATGTTTTTTCCTTTCTTTCCTCACTTCCCTTCATCCAAATGGTATGATAAATCTAGTAGCATAAATTTACAATAATTCTATTATTGTCATAGTATAATTCCTTATCTTCTCTCCTTTCCCCACCTTTTGGTTGAATGAAATGAAAGCACCGTTTGAGATGTGCCGATTTAGCACATTCAAGGACAACAATTTATCAATTTATGTTATTATCATTAATTATGGTCATGACACCGATTGTTATTTTATTGAACCATATTATTATATATGCTATATATCATATTTTTGGTTCTTTAATTCTTTTTTACGAATTGTATTAAGTTATAAATCAAAACATGTTCATTGAAATGAAACCCACCAATTAACCAAAACGTTTGTCACTAAGGATATATATATATATATATATATATATATATTTTTGACTTCACTCTAAGTAACAAAATTAAATTTAAATCCTTGTTATATCATGGATATTTAAAAATATAATATAACATCAATTATGGACAACTACTTTCATCTAACATGTTTATCCAACCCTGAATATAAGCGAAGTAGTCATTAAAACCAAGTAAACAAACGAGCTCGAACAATAAAATTTAACCTCATTACAAATAAAAATGGTTATAAATGAATGTAAAATGATTATACTAAACCAGTTAAATATAGAAGTGGTTCTTTAATTATTAATTAATAATCCTAATTTATTTATTCATGTCTTTAATAACAAGTGGATAACACCAACACAATTAAGGTAAGGGATCCTCATCATTTCTATCATAATCATGATTTTCCTATATGTTATGAATTTTTATGTGAGATCCCAAATGATAGGGTTTGTTTTTGAAACTACCACATACTTCCCTCATTATTTCTAAGTGACAATTAACCCCTTTTCTCTCTCATAAAAAACTCTAAGTTACACCTAACACCATGTCGTTAAACCGTAACGAATTCAACCCAAACGTTCTTTGTTCTTTAGGGATGTTTTATCTTTATTTATATAAAAATTGAGTTATCTTATCTTGTTATGTAAATATTATAAATTATGTTTATTTTTAAAAAATTCATTTATTATGACTCTTTCATTACTCCCTTTCAAGGATATACATGTTTTTTAAAATATTACCCCCTTATAACCTTCCAATAAGCAAGCATGTTTTAATGATACTTCCCAATTTTTTTTACCCAATTTCAATTGAAATCAATCCTATGTTTTAAGAAACCATTCTCCTTATAAAATAATATTTTTTATTATGAAAACCATCTTGGTTCAGTTCTGGTCTTATATAAATGATTTTATTCTTTTTTATTTTAAAATATCTATAGTATTTTCCTTAAAACCGCACAAAAATGGTTTACTTATAATGTTTTTCAAATAAATTATTTCGATGATTTAACTTCTATTTGACATCATATACCATGTTATAAACATATTTTACCCAATTAACATCCATGTATGTTATAATCCATTTATTTAATGGGCACCTTCATGATACAGTCATTGGCTATGACTTATGTCAGGTTTTTGGTACCTAATTCATTCCATGGGTACCCTTATGATTGTGTATGGTTGATTATGTATGATTATTTATGTAGAAAGATTATTTATGTGGATAGAATATTCATTAAAATTTTGAGATGGTTGAACCTAGATAGAACTCTAGTTCATTGGTTAATGTTAATTCTTATGATATATGATGTGAAATGGGATTGGCGCTTAGCCTTGACCTGTACTAAAGAAATGCTTTAGGAGTCAGCCACATATATATATATATATATGATTCCATGTATATATGATCCCACACTTGAGTAATTTAATTATAAATAAAATAAATCCCTATAAGGATACGAACATGTAGAGGCGGCTCTACCACAGATGTATCTATGAGTGAAAACTCCGACAAGGAGTTTCGGCCTTGACTCGGGGAATCCTGGTACACAACAATGGGCCTTGCTGCACTATTGGTTATGAAACTCTTGTTTGATATGATTTAGTAGATTCAAGAGCTCAGTAAAAAACATTATTAAGGGACAAAAAGAAAAATCCCATAAGAATATAAGTTATGAAATAGATCGAGGATAACCTATATATAAATCTACAGAATCACAAGTTAGGATATACTTTTTCATTTTAAGTTTAAACTTTTATGTTTTAAGTTTCCCTTTTTATGTTCAATAGATATGTATGAAATACCTTTATTTATATGGTATTTTTCTTAGTTAATTGTGGGAAATATAGGAACATATTTCATCAACCAATTTGACAGGAAATGTGAATATTTCCCTAATGATATTCTTGGTGTGACATGAGTGGGTGCTCAAGACATCATGATAGTACTTGCTCAGCTAGCTCGAGTTATGAAGAATAACTTTAACCATGAATAATTACCTCCACCTCCAAAGAAAGATAAATTTTACATATAATCCTTCATGTGGAAAATACCTCTAATGTTTAGCAGATATTTTGATCCCCTCCACTTGAAACAATGGATTAACTCAATTGAATAGATATTCTCCATCCTACAGTAATAAAAAGCAGTGAATGTTGTACTGGCGGTCTATTGTTTTGATGGGGAAGCTGATCAAAGGTGGAATATGATCAAGAAGACAAAGTCCCAAGACGAAATTGATTCCATGTATTGGGATGAATACAAGGGATTGTATTCAATATATATTTTCCATGAACCATCTATCTCATGATGGAAAGAGAGTTCCTCAGACTCAAGAAGAAGTAAGATGAGTCCATCGAGGCGTATGAAGAAAACATTATGAGGATTGAAAGGTAAGCCTCTGGACATTTCATGAACATCGAGAGAAAGATGGATTGCTTCTTTATCAGACTAATGTCGAGTCTATAAAAATCCTTAGAGATTCAAGACTTCAAATGTTATTGAGGAGATTGTTCGTTTTTCCCTCAAGGTTGAAATGGAGATTGGAGACTCTCAGTGGTCTCATGGGCCCATTGATAAGAAGTCGAAAATGGAGAACAATATGGGTGGTTAATCAAACAAATCCCATGATGGAATGTAGCCTGAATTTTCTGCATGTAAAATTTGTGGGAAGAAGAATCCGGGTAACTTTCTTAAGGTAACCAAGAATTGCATCAAATTAAGAATGTTTGGTATTCTAGCCATGAACTACCAAAGTCATATGAAAAATTCCACTAATGTGGAAGAAGAATGGAAGGATTAGATCAACACTCAGCCTGCAGCACAGTGTTACAACTGCAAAGAGCATGGGTATTATGCGAACAACTTCCCTAAGCTAAGGGTTTTCGTAGGCAATCAGCAACAACCTCCATGGAAACAAGGAAGCACTAATTCTATCACCACTACTGAGGTGGATTCAGACAATGATGTGACAACAAGTATGCTTTTTATTCATTTAAGAATAATAGACTTACTATTGGATTTTGTTTGTACACATTCTTTCATATCTTGAATGGTTAACTAAACTATTCAAACACCACCTAAACATTTGATGGAAAATTTATCTTTTTAGAACAGATAATGGGGATATTATTGTGTCCATGGTTTATAAATCCTCCTCGATTTATGTTTGTGGATTGAACCTCCCAATAAATCTCTTCATACATCCTTTGGTGGATTTCGATGCTATCTAGGACATGAATTGGCTCTCTTTGTACAAGGATCACATCAACTGTTTGGAATGTTAGACCACTCTTCACATCATGAAGAATCCTAAGATTATTTACAAGTGTAAGGATGAAGATTAATCTCCTATAGAATCATAATCTCAATTATGGATTTTGTTTCCTTATGAGAAACAATATCTCACTCAAATGATTGAGAAAAATGAGATAATCATGCTTGATGACATGCCCATTTTGAGGGATTACACTGATGTATTCCTTGAAGAGTTTCATGGTCTTCCTCCTGACCGAGAGGTTGAGTTCTCAATTTAACATATCCCTGGATCTCTTCCTATCTCAAAGACAACATACTGAATTTCCACCATAGAGCAATAAGAGCTGAATAAGTATTTAGAGGAGAATATGGAGAAGGTTTTCATATGCCTGAGTGCTTCACCGTCGGGTGCACATGTCCTATTCATCAACAAGAAGGAAAAATAAATGCGCCTCTACATTGATTATCATGAAATAAATAAAATCATGATAAAGAACAAGCATCCCCTACAATGAATAACTGACTTTTGCGATCATCTTCATGGGGCCAGTTATTTATCTAAGGTGGACCTTTGTTCAGGATATCACTAATTAAAGGTGAGGAAGGAAGATACTCCCAAGATAACATTTTGAATGAGGTATGGACACTATGAGTTCATATTGATGCCCTCAAGACTCACTAATTCTCCATCAAATTTTCATGGATTCAATGAATATAGTTTTCAGAGATTACCTCGACAAATTTGTGGCACTCTTTATTGATGATATTATGATATACTCCAAGAGCAAGGAGGAACATTAGGAGCATTTGAATACTGTGTTAAAGACTTTGCAAAGGTATAAGTTGTATGAAAAGTATAGGAAATGCGATTTCTATATAGAGGAAGTATCATTCTTGAGGAATGTTATCACCAGAAAAGGGATATCTATGGACAATTCCAAGATAATGGAAGTTGAAGAGTGTCCCAGGATGACATATGTAATAAAGATCCACAGAATTTTGGTTATAGGTGGGTATTATCGACAACTTGTGAAGAACGTTTCACAACATTCAAACCCAATGACCATGATAACATAGTAGGGAGTACAATTTGTATATAAACAGAAATATGAATACTATTTCAAGGAGTTGAAAAAGATACTTATCACTATGCCAGCAGTCACACTTCCTACAAGTGGATAAATATTTTTATTATATAGTGATGATTATAATAATGGATTTTTATATGTGGTAATGAAAAATGATAATGTGATAGCCTATGAAACAAGGTAGTTGAAAATACATGAGAAAAAGTATCTCATGAATGATCTAGCGTTGGGGGTTGTGATCTTTATGTTGAAAATATGGAAGCATTATATATATGGGGAGAAATGTGAGATATATACTGACCACAAGAGTCTAAAATATATATTCACACAGAAATATCATAACAAGCTCAAGTGAAGATGGATAGAGCTCATCATATATTATGACTCCTCAATCCACTACCATCCTAGTAAGGTAAAAAAGGTGGAAGATGCTCTATGTAGAATGGATCTGACATTTTTATCACTGATGAGAATTGAAAAGGATCCAATCTTACTAGATTTTAAAATCATTAATATGGGAATAATTAAGGAATGAACATCATAAATCCTTTCTCAAATGATTTCACAACCATCCCTCTTGGAGAAATTAAAGGATGCTCAAAGAAAGGACTTGGAACTTTTGAAAAGGGTGGAAGTAGTTAAAAATGGGAAATCCTCTGATTTCAAAATTGATGAAGAAGGAGTTGTAAGATTTTGAAACGATTATGTGTACCATAAAATCTAGATATAAATAAGGAACTGTTGAATGATACACATAGCTTGACCTTTTCTATCCACCCAGGGAGCACAACGATGAATCGAGATCTCCGAGAAAACTATTGGTGGGACAATATGAAAATTGAGATTGGTGAATATATATCAAAGTTCTTCATATGTCAGCAAGTGAAGAATGAGAGGCCAAAGTCTAAGGGGATGAAAAAAACACGACCCATACCATCATGGAAGTGGGAGAGCATTACCATGGACTTTGTCAATGGAATTACAAAGACATCGAGAGTAAACATTTCTATATGGGTCCTTTTGGATGGTCTTACAAAGACACCTCACATTATCGCAATTCGAGAGGAATTATCATTGGATCTACTTTCACATATTTACATCAAATAAGTGGTAAGGCATCTTGGAGTACCACTATCTATTTTATTCGATCGTGATCAAAGATTCACCCCAATGTTCTTGAAATGTCTCCAAAATGCTCTAAGAACTGAATTGATCTTCAGTAAGCCCTATCATCCTCAAAATGATGGCCAATCTGAATGAACTATTTAGACACGATAAGACATGTTGAGAGGTTGTTCCATGGAATTCAAAGGAGTATGGGACCAACATCATTCATAGGTTTATTTCTCCTACAAAAATAGTTTCCACTTGAGCATCCGAATGGCACCATATGATGCCCTTTTTTGGAAAAGGTGTAGAAGAACGATGTGTTGGGATGAAGTTGGTGAGGGTAAGATACTAGTACCTAAAATGGTCGATGAAATGGTGGAGAAGGTGAAAACCATTTAGCAGCATAGCAAGGAATCCCAATGTTGATAGAAGAGTTATGAAGATAACATTTGACGTGACATTGAGTTCACTGTTGGAGACATGGTATTTCTATGCATATATCTGTGGAAGAAGGTCATGGGGTTTGGGATGAATGGGAAGTTAAGTCAAAGTTACATCAACCCCTTCGAGATCCTTGATCGAGTCACAGTTGTGGAATATCGACTGGAACTTCTACCTACCATGTTGAAAGTACATGATGTATTTCATGTATCCCTATTAAGGAAGTACATAGCAGTCCCTTCACATGTACTCTCTTAATAGGTGGTATAGTTGGCAGATTATCTTTCATATTAGAAGAAGAGGTGAAGATCTTGGATCATAGAGACAATGTTATACACAACAAGGATACTCATCTGGTAAAGGTACAATGGTGAAACCATAAGTACGATGTGGAATAATGGGTACTGGAGGTAGTAATGAATGAAAAGTACCCGCACCTATTTTTGTTTTAGAATTTAAAACAAAATTTCAAAGGTGAAATTTTATAAGGGAGATGGATTTAACAATCCATTGTTTTTTCAATGGAAATTTCATTCTTATAAATATGTCATAAAATTTAATGAAAACATAATATAATGAACTACTAATTTCTAAGTTACCTATAAACATATGTTTTTCACTTCTGTGTTTGTAACATAGAAAATATGACATATACGGTTACAATAAGTATGTCATTTGGAGTCCAATAAGAAAAACACAATTTTTGGTGAATAGTAAATTACCCATATGAATAGTGACATAACCTTATGAATAGTGATATACCCTAATGAATTGTAACCTTATCAATGATATAATATAAATAATATTAATGTTAAAAGTACAATACACCTATATTTTAGAATATTCTAATGAATGTTTTAAAACCGGTTTTTGATAATAAATTATGATTTTAATTAAATATTAAAATAATTATATTTTGAAAATTATTTTTGAAAAATGGATTTAATTTTTGGATTCTACATGTCCAAAAATGGTTAAGGTGAAATTTTCTGATTTTTATTAAATACATGATTTTTTTATGAAAAGTAAAATATAGTAATTTACATTATATATACACTATAAGCTAAATAGACCATTCCAAGCATCATGGATGATGTAACCACCAATCGATCGAATTCACATGACCCATTTACTATTATTGTTCATGGAATACTTACTATTCTTTGACTGGTGAAGAAATAATAAATTAATGATTGTAATATTATGAAATCTATCCTCTCATCCACTATAACCCCCCCCCCACCCACTCACACTTCTCTTCACTACTCTAAAGCCTTGAGACCTTCCAATATTATACCGAAAACTCTCCCCATGATTCTCCCCCACGTCCAAAATCTCCTAGAATCTTTAGAATACCAAAACCTCTTCCCTTAAGAGGTTCTCAAAGGAGGAAGTCTAAAGAGGTAAATTCATCATTTCAATTCCTTCATTTCTTTTTTGTTCTTTTCTTTTTTGTTTATTTACTCACCTCCCTTCACCCAAATGGTATGATAACTCAAGAAGAATACATGTACTAGAATGATATTATGCTAATGGGAAACATCACTTTATTCTATCCTTTCCTCACCTTTTTTGTTTTGAAAAAAATGAAAGCACCATTTGATATGTGCCATTTTAGTACATTCAAGGAAAAAAATTTGTCAATTTATATTATTATAATTAATTCTGGTCATGAAACCATTTGTGTAATGGTTGAACATGATTTTTATATATGTAATATATCCTATTTTTTTGGAATAATTTTGAAAAAATGTTATTAATTTATAATGAGAAACATGTTCATTGTAATCAAACCCACCGATTAACCAAAACGGTAGTCACTAAGGTTATATATATATATATATAGTATTTCAAATTAACTCTAAGAAAACAAATTAAATTTAGGACCATGTAATATATGGGATTTTCACTAATAGAATATAACTTCAATTATGGAAAACAAATTTCATCTTAAATGTTTATCCAATCATGAATATAAATGAACCTGTCATTAAAACCAAGTAATCAAACAAGCTCGAACATTGAAATTTTACCTCATAACCAATAAAAACAGTTATAAATGAAATTAAAATGAATATAATAAAAAATTAAATATTTAATTGGTTCTGGAATTATTAATTATTAAACCAAATTTTTTAATACAGGTCTTTTATAACAAGTGGAGAACACAAACAGATTTATGGTAAGGGATCCTCAATATTTCTCTCTTAATCATGATTTTCCTCTATGATATGCCTTTTTAGGTGTAATAATAAATTATGGGGTATGTTTTTTCACATACCCATACTTCCATCATAAAGTATAGGTGATGAAAAACACATTTTCTATCACATAAATCACTCAATGTTACACGTGACACTATGTCGATAAATAGTAACAAATTCTACCCGAACCTTGTTTGTTCATTCGAGTTGCCTTATCTTTATTAATATAAAAATAGAGTTATCTTATATTTTTATGTACATATTCTAAATGATGTTTATTTTTACAAAATTCATTTATGAAGACCCTTTCATCACTCTCTTTCGAGGAAATACATGTTTTTTAAAATATTTCCTCGTCAGAAACATTTTATAGGAAACTTTGTTTTAATGAAACTTCAAAAAACAATTTACCCAATCTCAAGTTAACTATATCCTAGTATTTAAGACATCATTGTATTTATAAAATATTTATTTTTATTATGAAATATTTCTTGGTTAAATTTTGGTTTTAAATAAAATATTTTTCTCTTTTCAATTTTAAAATCTCTATAGTATTTTCCTTAAAAACACACATATTTTTTTAATGATAAGGTTTCTCAAATACATTATTAATATGTCTTCACCCATGTTTGATATCAGATACCCTGTTATATGCCTATTTTACCCTATCAAATTATATGTATGTTCTTATCCCTTTTTTTCATGGACACTGTCAGGATACACTCATTGGATATGACTTATCTCATGATTGTGGTACCAAATTCATTCCATGGGTACCCTTATTTTTATGTATGGTTGATTATGTATGATTATTTATGTGGTAGGAATATTCATGAAAATGTTGATATGGGTGTTTCCAGTTAGTGCTCCAGTGCATTGGGTAATGTTACGTCTCATGAGATATGATGTGAAACGGGATTGGTGGTTAGCCTTGACCAGTACTAAAGAAATGATTTATGATTTAGAAAAATATATATGATTCCATGTATATTTGATCCCATTCATAAATGAAATTATTTCATAAGTTTCATGTTTTGGATATCAATATGTCATTCCTCTTAAATCATGATCTCAAAATTTATCCTTATGTTCATTCCCTTACTGGGATTTTCATCTCATCCCTTTGATAATATGTTCCCCAGGGTACCCTATACAGATTTAAGGGCTCAATGGAATTTATGAGCTCATTTTTGAGATTAAATAAATAAATTTTTCCCAATGTTTTTTGTTTTATCTACCTAGTCTTTAAAGACACTAGACTTAACCATCCTTGGCTTGTACTTTGATGTAAAATTATGCTTAAAATCATGTAATGTTATATATAAATGTAGTGTGTTTCTCTATACAAACCATCATATGATGAAATAAAACATTATACTTCATTATTTCCCCCAAATGTTCTATTAATTTTATTTAAAAATTAATAAACATATATTCTATTTTTCTTAAACATTCTCACCATTAGATAATGTTTTCACTACACAGGTGATATCATAACTCTTTAATAGACATACTCATAATTTTATTTTAATTCATTGTATATAATGATTTTAATTAAACAAAATTTCAATAAATACAACAAAATAATAAAATATCACCAAAAATATCATTAATTATCTAAAAATAAAAATTATTTGATCCTATTATATATTTTGAAAATAAATAGAATATTTACTAGTCAGACTATGTAAGTTAATACACTTTCTTGGTAAATAGTATCTCATTTAGGCTAGTGGTAGGCCAAAATACCTTATCACCATTCCATGGTGGTTTCAAGACCTATAATCTTATCGGATGTGATGGGTTGTCACCTAGTACATGGGTTTCACTTTTTATAAATCTATATTAATATAATTCAAAAAATAATTACCAAAGTGTAATAATGTATAATTATATCCACATGAAACATAACTTAAACTGTAATGGTTACCAATATATTTAATGTTTTTTCCATGAAATTAATTTTTTCCTTCTTCTAATAACATTTCCATATAATAAACCAATAGTTTTTATTGACATTATTTTTTTCCAAAATATACCCTTAGTCTAGTTATATTTATTCTACACAAAATTTAAAATGGAAATTTCATAATTTTAACTTATTATAAACCATACACTCATTAACCCATAACAATATCAGTTAAACATATTCTAATAATTTAATATATGCTTCTAAAATATAAAAAACATTTTAAAATCTCTGATTTTCCATGTATTATTTTTAAATAATATATACATTATTTTCAAGACCAGGAACTGAGACAACATGTAATACTGAGGATTGGTGTGCCCAAAAAAAGGATAGAAATATATTACTTATATTAAATATCACACACAAGTGTTTTCTTCAAAAAAAGTTGAATAACTTTTAAAATGTTTACCATATTATAAATCAATGGGAACTGTTGAATTTAGAATGTTTTTCCCTAGTCACGACATACCATTGTTTGGCATGGGACGTTGTTGAAAAATATTTCATGAGGAAAATTTGAATAAATTTATTTCATAAAATTTATTTTAACTCATTTTTTTGACTCAATGAATTAATTCCCACATTAAATACTTTTTTATGGAAAATTCATAGTTTTAACTATATAAACCTATGAATTTGATGAGTCTCATTGGTGCATTGGAGGAGACACGGTTTCCAATTGATGATGGTGACAGATTTAAAAATCCAATATCGACGATCGGTGTGATACATGATTGAAGTATTTATCCAATGAACACAACACAACATCACTCTTCATCAGCATTTGACCTAACTTGATGTAGAATGTGTTGTTTTGTGAATTTCATCCCATTAATAATTTTAGATGTACATGGATTAATTCAACAAGAAAGGATTGACACATGTATCATCGATAGATTTCTATTTTATAGAATTGTTCATGGTTTATTTATTTTCACTCTTCATTAATCTTTTGAGTGATAAAGAATCAAGGGGGAAAGAACAACAATAAAGGTATGTTCCTCAGTTTTATGGTTTATGGATTCCTCACCAAAATTCTTTGTATGATCATCGTTGGGAATCCTATTGCCAACTATTCAAAAAATACCTGGTTCTGGATTAATTTTCAACCATTATTCAGAGAAACTTATTGAATCCATGGGTAACGAATTATATGGACAGTTTTGAATCGATGATTGATGGTAATAATGGGTAGATAATGGAAGAATGTCAATAGATCTAGGGTTATACCCCCTTCCTAGTTGTCATGTACTGAAAAAATGTTAGATGGGAGTTTCCCAATGCATTTAGAGTTTGGATTCTAGTGATATACTATTGGAATGGCTTGGTCAATGTAGAACATGAATCTATGGAGTGATCTCATGGGTAAATTGAGGTAGTATTGGTGTGCGAGGAAGAATGTAGGAAGAACTCTTGATATGGAAAATCCCATGAAACATGATGTGTAACATGGTTTTATAGGTAGTGTGGGGACACCTTAGCGGTGGAATGAATTTTGGGAGGTAGATGATTATTACACATCATGTGACCCATTAATCATGGAATTTGACACCATCATGATTGAATTGGCATTCAATTTATATGTACACATACATGTGATGGTATGCATTACCACATACACGCCCTGTACTACCACCATGACTTCGTAAGGATCTTAGTTATCCTACTTTTGACTAATATAGTATGATATTGTTACCTTTTACCTTTTTATAGGGTAAATTTCAAAATTATATCCACATCACTGGATATTGATCCAATCTAGAGGCTGAGTATCAGATTGAGTTATGGTGCCCCCTATGAGACTGCAGTGTGATCATATATCATCCATAGATGGAGTTTTTAGAATCAATGTGACCTCAATAAGGAGGTATTTGACCCTCTATCTAGTAGTACACGTTGTTATGGTTTTTGTAATCATTGTCATGTGATTCCCTATGTAGCAGGTTGATCCAGATTGGGTTTGTGGTGTGCCCCAGTAGTTCTAGGAATGACCCCCTATATGTGTATCAAATTCATATTAGACCAATGTGTTATCTTTGGCAGGGTCCCAAATGTGATTAAACTATTATTTGAGTTTCTCCAATGGTATCGTCCCTCACAGAGTGGTTACTCCTAGAATGTGAATTTTTTTATACAAAATCTTGTGGCTAGATGTTGATTGTCACCTCCTGACGGTGTCGTGTGTCTCCTCTGAATATATGTGTTTGACTTTCTTCAGTTTTTATACATATATTATTATATATATTTTTTATTTACCTATAATTGGTGTTTATTTTTTAGAATTTTTGTGGTTTTCTACTAAGTATATTTATGCTCACCCCTTAATGGGATTTTCCCTCATGTGTTACGTATTTTCCAGACACCGACCCTTTTTTTGTCCTGGGAGGATATGGAACTGGTGGAGGATATATGGAGCTTGAAATAATGAGGTGTTTACTGGGATTGTATATTTTACATATTCCTTTCACTTGGATCCTTTTTTATTCTTTATAATTTTTTTGGGATAGTGTTTTCCCCCGTTTTCTGTTTATATTACATTAACTATCGTACTTTGTTTTGGGATCATAAATGTATTCATACATTCATTAGGTTATTTTATATTTCAGCATGGATTATTCTTTGAGATGTGTGATTTTGTGAATTTAATTTAGGATACTGCCTCTAATTTGTGGGAAACTCCTACTTGGTGATGGTCACTAGCCCCTAGCCTATTGGAGGTAGTTTTGGGTTAGTCATGGTTCAGACCCCCCAGTGTGTCCAGTTGTGTGAGAGTGGTATAATAGTGGTTAATTCTATGTCAGGACTAGGAGTCGGTGATATTGGTTTGCGGAAACCATGATATGTGTTTATTATTTATCTTTTAGGATAGGGGCTCCAGTGTTGGTGTAGCAGCAGAAAAATCCATTATCCAAGACACTGATGACATGTTTTTCAACTCGGTTCATGAGAAAAATGGTTCTAGAGAAAACAATTGTAGTTGCATCATATAGGAGTGGCTGAGTTATCCAGGTCATTCTTGAGTCAGATCCTCATATATACTCTTTTGACTATGGTACACATGTTATGTTTCTAGATACCTCCACAGAGATAGCTAGCTAGGATTCCCCTGCATGATCAAGTGGATGATCCACCTATCGATGAGGTATCGATACAAGGTCATGTACCAAAAATAGCACCTATGGGTAGTTTATCAGCAATAACCCTACCATTTAGTAGAAACAAGCACTAGCACTACAAAATGAGGATTCATGAACACTTATTGTGTTTCACATGTTTCAGAGGCATCAACCAACTAGGATTCAGGGGAAACCAAGACCCCTAGGTGGTTGAGGATTGGTTAGATCCAATCATTCAGTATTTTCACCTTGTGAGGACTCCAACGTAGAAGATGGATTTACTCATAGTGTGTCTTCCTTAGAGATCTAATGGGTGATGGTGGAGATTTCTAGTTTAGTCACATGAGGAGATACATCTATTATAGAGATTCATTTTGAATCTCTTTATAGAGGGGTTCTCTCCGGCCACATTTTGATCAGTGCGTATAAAGGAGCTTCTACATCAAAAAAGGGAAATATTATTAGGGTGGTTTATTCAATTTGGTTTGTTTATCTATTGTGTTAATATATGGATATGTTACGTGAATATTTTTTTAGGTCTTGCACCATTGAGTAGGGCTCATATTTAGACATTATGGAATCATTTGTATCTCTTAGAATTTTCACGTATGACAGTGTACTTGAGATATCCATGTTGGTAGAATATTTTCAAATAGAGAAGACACTTGTAGTGGGAGCCAGTAGTCGGAACACAGTAACTGATACCTCAATAGAAGGTAGTTGATGATAGTCACAAGTATCCATGTAAGTTAGACACTTTAGGAGGTGATCCAAAAACTATGGTTCAGTGGTGTATGGATCTCAGAGTGGATCGAATCATCCATGGGATATGGGGTTTTATCTTCTGAAAGTAGGGTACACCTGGCAAGAGATTTCCTGACCATTCATACAACTGATCGAGAGATGGTTGAGGGATCAAATAAGTAGACACATTGTCATAGTAACTGTGGTAGTTTGGGTGGTGGACAAGGAATAGGGGTCCATAGGCCAACATGAGGTGGTTGGATGTTCAAAATATTATCTTCACCGTCCCTATGTGGTCCACACTAAGCTCAAGGAGATGGTGGATAGGGACAAGGCCATCTACAAGCTATAGAGTCCTATGACCATATGGCTCCAAGGGTGTTATAAGGTATGATCATTTTTTTTCTAACATAGCTTTATTATTGTTAGAAAACGGTTCTATGCATTATATTATACATGAATCTTGTTCAAGACTTGGATATTCTAGATGAACAGTTCACTTGATCCTTACTCATCGAGACTCCTACTAGAGGGGACTTCATGATCACATATTGGTGCTGATAGTGTGACCAGACACTTTGAGCATAGTGTTTTGGCTAGGATCCCATGGTAGTGTCATATAGGGATTACTATTTCATTCATGGTATGTTATATATATCCAAATATCATGCTCACATTTATTTTTTTTATAAAAAATGTGCAGTATTTCCACACTGATGGATCCAATTTTTACTTTTTCAGTGAAAAGGAATCCCCTAAAATACAGTATGGAATATCTCCTTAGAGTGTGTAGCCGATTACTCATATTTTGGATAGCATGAACCTTAGTGAAGTGGAGGTTAGGAGTCCTCAGTTCCTCGCTATGGTGGTGGAGTATATGGATGTATTTCTTGAAGATGTTATAGGTTTACCTCCCTGTAAAGAGATAGAAATCTACGTGGATGAAATCCATTGGATGACATCGATAACTAAACCTTCATATGAGATGGCTCATGTAGAGCTTCATTATAAGAGGATACAGCTGGAGGACTTGCAGGTAATGTGATTCATGATACATAGTATTTTAACCGGGGCATCCTCAGTTTTGTGTGCCAAAAATGCAGACGAGATATTGAGGTTTTATGTGGATTAATTGTACTTGAATCAAGTGACGTGAAGAAAAAGTATCCACTGCCGATGCTTATTTACCTCTTTGATTAATTAAAAGGGGTGAAATGATACTCTATGATTTTTTCAAAATTCTAGATATCACCATATGTAATAATAGGATGAATATATATATAACGTTGATATTCATATGTCATTATGGTCATTATAAGTACTTGGTGATTCCATTTGGAATGATGAATGCCCCAGTATTGTTCATGGGACTCATGAACTAGATCCTACACATTTCTTAGACATGTTCGTGGTATTCTTCATCAATGACATGTCACTGTACATTCTATCTGAGGAGGATCACATGATAAATTTGAGGATGGTTTTGGACACAATCTAAAAGCACTAAAATTATGGGAATATATTATAGATATAGTTTTGGATTCATGAGACCCATTTTATTGGATACATTGAATCAGAGGATGGAGTTTCAGAAGATCTAGTAATGGTTTATGTAGTTCTTTCTTAGGATCCACCCAAGAGTGTTACCAAGGTGCAGAGTTTTCTGGATGGGTTGGGTACTATCAGAGGTTCATACCTCACTTCTATAAACTCGAAACACAATTAAAATTCTTTACCAAAAAATGGAATCCTTTTATATGGACATAATAGACCAAGAAGTGATTTCAGGAGTAGAGGTATAGAGTGGAGAGCACTCCCATTGTGAGGTTTACAGAGGAAGTTGTCTAGTTTGTAATGTGTTGTAATGCATCGAGTACCAGAATCAATTGTGTACTAATGTAGATGCATGCTGTTATTTTCTGTGGTTCATGCAAGTTGATTCCACATGATCAGAACAATGTGACCCATGACCTTGATTTAGAAATAGTAGTTTTGAATTGAATATGTGGAGACACTACCTGATCAGAGAGAGATTCATTGTGTAATCTGAACACATGAGTCTAAATTATATATTCTCTCATAAGGATCATTACATCAGACATAGGTAATGGAAAGAGTTCCTCCAAGACTGTTATTTTGGAATTATCTATATTCCTGGGTAGGGGAAAATGGTGGAAGATTATCTCCATAAGAGATCTAGTATATTGTTTTTGAACGAGGTGTGACGAACATGTCCTTGTTGCATTAATTCATTATGGATGGATATAGATCATCTTTCATCGAGTTGATGGTTTCTACCCCCAATCTCTTACAATGAGCCTGGGGTAACAACATGGGTATATCGATAGGAAGACTATACGAGAATAGATATACCTAGTATAGGCTCTTGATGGTTTTGATAATAGTGTGGAGCACATCATTCATTGAAAATGATGAACCATGGTACTAGTGATTTAATGGATATAGTATTGTAGAGGGTTTCATATATCTCCCTTGGTGGTACACCCATTTGTGGAAAAGATATACCTGGATCTCTGACATTAGTTTTTGTGGGTAAAGATGAAGAAAGGACTTTCTGAATTTGTCTCTCGATACCTTACTTGTCAGTACGTGAAGGCTGAGAACCACATTTTTTTGAGATTAGCTCAACCCATTGAGGATCTATAATATAATTGGGTTGAAATATGTATGGTATTTTTGACAGGATTACCATGTACATCTAATGGACATGTTTAAATCTCAGTGATCGTACACCGACTCACTAAGTCGACTTATTTCCTAGATATCCATGAACAGAGATCAGTAAAGATATTAAGACTTCTCTATATTCATAAGATAGTTTGACTACATAGAGTTCCATCAATGAATGTTTCTTATCATGTTTCTATCTTTACATACCAGATATAAAAGTTATTATAGGATGTGTTTGGGACCATGTTACACAAGAGAACAATGTTTCACCAACAAACTAACAACCATATTGAGTGACCCATTCATTCTTTGGAGTAGTTGTTTAGTTATTTAATGTCATACTTTGTTCATTGCTTGGAAATTATCCTACCACTAGTGTCACTTTCATACAACAACTACTACCATTCCCCATCGTTTTGGCCCCATTAGAGGTTTTGTACAGGCAACCCTCAAGGTCACCACTTTGATGGACAGACCAAGTAGAGTAAGAACTAATGGGCCTGGAGTTGATGAGAGCTACTTTAGAGAAGGTGTGGATCATATAGGAACCAATGAAGAATACACAGAGTTATCATATGTTTTATGTTTATATGAGATGTGGACCCTAGGTGTTTGTGGAAGGATACCATGTGTTCTTATGAGTTTCACCTCGATGGAGATTACTGATATTTTTCTGTGGTTGAACGATATATTTGAGATTCACAACCCCTTTCTTGCTACTACATAATGTTGTAGAGTTTCTGTACATTTTATCACTACCTCTGATGTCATACAGGGTAAACGACACCATCCACGTGTCCTAGCTGAGGAGGTATGTGTATGAACCATCACACACTATCATCTTAGGAGAGGAGGATATTTAGGATTGAGATTTTTTTTGAGTACACAGGGGAGATCAGGGATTAGAAGGATATGATCCTTCATTGTGATTGATTCTTTTTTGTGTGTTCTCAGTGGCATAATAGGAATCTCTAGTAGAGAACATGGGAGGGGAGTCTCGGGTTCATGCTCAGTACCCACATCAATTTGTATAACCCTTATTTTGTCATTTTGGGGATGAAAATCCCCAATGTTGAGAGAATATAGCATTTTTGATTTTCCATTTATTATATTTGAATATTATTTTCATTATTTTTGAGACTAATGGGCAAGACAACATGTAATTATGAGGCCTGATGTACCCCGAATAATGGTTTGAAATATACTAAATATATTAAATATTGCATGTGCATAGTTTTACAAAAAAAAGTGGAATGAAACCTAAATGGGTTCCCATATTATAAATCTAAAGTCACTGATGAATTCTTTGTGGTGATTTTACAGTAGGCATGAATTAGAATTAGTCGGCATGTGTTTTCTGTGGAAATGTTTTCGCAAGTGGTAAACAAATAAAATTAGTTGAAAAAAATTACTTTAACTCATTGTTTTTTTAAGAGAACCAATTACATATTTAAATACACACATATTAAAAATTTAAATGGTTAGCTGCATAACCATAAAAATGGATGATTAATAATAGAATTTTGGAGTTAAAAATGTTGGTTGATGATGTTTGTGGCATAATTTCAAAGCTGAGATCGACGATCATTTTGAAACATTACCGAATTATATAACCAAAAAATTAATGCAACATATCTCTTCGTCAACAATCAATAAATCTCATTGTAAGATGTTTTGATTTTTTAATTTCATCCCATTATTAATCACATATGTACTCTGATCAATTTAATGAACAATTATTGACATGTACATATTCGGTATATTTATATATGATATAAATTTTTTTGGTTCATTGGATTTCCCTCTTCATTCATCCTTTATACAAGAATGAATTGAGTCCAAATGAAAATTTGGAAATGTTCATTACTCACTTTTATAGTTTATGGATTTTTCATCAAATTTATTTGTATGATCATCATTGATAATCCATTTTCTAACCATTTGGCAATTACCTATTTTAAGATCACTGTGCAACCATTATTTGCTGCAAAAGATAAAAACCGTGGGTATGTAATGTGAGAATGGTTTCAGATCGAGGATCAATGGTGATGATCAATAGATTGGGTATGGATGATAAAAAATCATGGGTTCTACACCCTTACCAAGTGGAACGCGACGAATAGAAATAATATGCAAGACTCTTGATGCATTTATTGTCAGATTTTAGTAAGTTATCAATAGTAAGGCCCCATCAATATAGATCTAGGATTTATGGAATGAATTTAGGCAAATTTGGTGCAATAGATGGAATGAAGGAAGAAGTCCTGATCTTGGAAATATCTAGCAACAAAGAATTTTACTCGGTATTACACACCAAATGGGACCTCTTTCAATGGTGTCTGGGATTTTGGGTGGTAGAGGATGATCACACCATGTGTAACCCCTATCACTCGACATGGACCCCTTTCTGATTGACTCAGTGAATACATTTGAAGTAGATGGACATGGGTTATAATAGATATGCATATAAATGTTGTCTACTCCCACATGAACATAGCTTTCCATACACTGGCCAATACAGGGACATGACAACAGTACCCTGACTTTGCCAACAATCATGGGCAAGGAACTATGTGTCTCTACACACCATGTACTCATTCTACACACCATTTATATGGAGACAACATGTGGTGGGAGGATTTTACACACAATCAAGACCATAGATAGATAGACATGCCTCATACCACCGGGATACGCCATTTACTCCCATAAAGAGATCTTTAGGCTCTTTGTTTTCATAGTATAGACCAAAATAGTTTGAGTCTGTTCCCTTGGTACTTTCCTTGATGGTAAAGTGCGGCATTAAATCCCCATCACTGGATTGTGATCCATTCAAGAGGCTAAGTCTCAGATAGAGTTTTAGTGTCCCTCTCTGAGACTAGAGAGAGATCCTCTATTATCTATAGATCTAATTTTTGGAATCGTTGTGACATCAATGAGCAAGGTTTTTATCCTCAATTTTGAACACTACATCGGTAGGGTTTGTGAAATCATTTTCATACAATCCCCTATGTAGGGGGGTGATATAGATTGGATTTTTTGGTTTCCCCTAATGATTTTATGTTTGACCCCAATCTATTTAGCATAGTATTCTTAGACCAATGTGTTCTCTTTGTGCGGGCCACAAATAAGACAAACCCCCTTACCTAGTTTCTCTGATCGTAACATGTCTCAGGGAGTGGGTTCTCCCAAAATGAGTTTTTATATGTTTAGAATACCATGTCTAGAATTTGGTTGTGACCACCTAATAGTGTGGTGTCTCTCTTAAATATATATGGGTTTTACTCTATTGGTTTTTGTTATACATAGATTTATACATCTTTTATTTAGATTACAATAATATATTCTCAATTTCTACTGTTTCTAGGTTGTCATATTGAGTATTTTTATACTCACCCATGCATGATCTATGCCTTCATGTGTTATTTCTTTTGTAGATGAAGGCCCTTTTTATGGAGTCCTAGGGGGACATGGAGTAAGTGGAGCATAGATGGAGCTTGATAGACCGAGGTGTTTACATGGAGCATCTTTTTTCTTTTTCATTACCCTTAGAGTAGGTTAAACTCTTTAATGTTTAGGCTAGGATTTTTTTTCCCCTTTAATATTTACAATACATTCTATATCATACTATCTTGTGAAATATTGGATGAATGCATCCATTCAATATGGTATTTTTACATTTCATCATTGCCTGAGCATAGTGATGTTTGTTTGTGTATAGGTGATTTAGGTTAATGCCTCCAATTTGTGGGATATTCCAACATGTTGATAGTCTCCATCGCTGAGCTATTGGAGACAGGAATGGGGTACTCATAGTTCAAACCCCAGTGGATCGAGTAGTGAAAAAATTAGATATTCCATGATTATTATAAACAAAATACCATTTTTTTAATATTACTACAATTTAATACATTACTCAAAATATATAAATTGTTTAACCATTTTATTTCAGAAAAAGTAAATCCATTGTATATGGGGTAACATCTAGAAGAGGGGGTTCTCTTGGATAATTCTCAGGTTCCCAATATTTGATACAATGAACTATAAATGGATCCCTATGATGAAATTTATTTAATTCCATCTTGTACATAATATTTCACTGAACATTAATTGATTTATGACTATTTGTTCCCACATAAAACATTTTACCATTCCATTAGACTCTTTCTTAATAATATCATTCAAAATTAAAATCATGAAGGAAATCGATCCTACATTCCTCTATGGTCTCCACCACTGGAGATCTTAGAAAATCCTATCCTTCTCTTCATTTTTTGAGTGCGATATTTGGTAATGGTATTCTTTTTTAAAAATAGTTTTTGAAAACTAATTAGGTATAAACTAAAAATCATTGAACCAAGTCCTCATCCCATTTTTTTATCATATTAACCATATTCTCAATCATATTCACTTTTATCATGGTTACATTAGCATCCATAAAATGAAAATAACCCAAAATCATAGTGAAAGAATAAAAAATAATAGTTTCAAATGACATAATCATTAATATAATATCTAATTAATGATATATTCTTTTCAATATAAGACACATTATTTTTATCAATGGTCATTAATTTTAATCATCTATTCAATTCCTTTATAATTTTTTTAAAAAAATATGAAGTATCCAAAGAAAATCTCCAATGAGTGTCAATCCATGTGTGTTTGAAGGAATTTTGTTGTGTACTAAAAAATTTATGAGTCAAGACTAGTAGACTATTTTTTAAGTTATTACCATTAGGTGAATCTATTTTAGAACCACAAAAACATTTAGTGTCTATAGATAGATTTATTTCTATGAAAACCCCCATCATTAACACCTTTTCAAAATTTTAGATGTTAATATATACTTATTATACAAATAAATAATAATTTTATTCTCCCTAATTTATTTTCCAAAAATATAGATACCATTGTTTCTACTAAACATCCTATAATACAAATGGCAATGACAACAATACTAGTAGTTGGGATCTAGTATCTAGTTTATGAAATTGGAATTTGATACAAGGAATCACATTATGAAGGAATAAATAGTTTATTTTTGGTAAAATAGATAAACAATTGATTACTGAATTATACCTGAGTAGACAAATTAAACCATATTTTTTCTAGAATATCATTAATCACTATAAATATCCTTTCAAGTCATTTATAATACACATCCTTGATTCACGAGATATGAAATAAAATAATTGTGATCTCAGGTTGTCAGTAAGATGTAGATAATGTGCAATATATCATGAATCAATTTGGATAGTCAACATGTAAAAATAAAATTCCAAAATCACATTACATTTGGAAAAAATTGACTATAATTAATAGATAAGTCTTAATAAATAAATAAATATAAATATAAAAAAACCATTCTATTTAGTCATTTATTTGGATATCCTAATTAGATAAAGAATAATCATCATGGAAATGAAACTAATTGGACAAAAATTCATTTTTAATAACAAGACTATCGATACTAGATAATGTATATTAAATACGAAAAAGTAAATATCTAAAAATAGAATCCATTTATTCAATAACATGACTATATTTATTAAATATGAAATAATCAATATGGAAAGGAAAGTAACTGAACACACATACTCATTAAGTAGCATCAAAATCAAGAATAGATAAGAATTAATAAACATGGAAAGGTAAGTACCAAAAAAAATCCATTTATTCAATAAACTAATAATGAAAAGAGTTCAGAGATAATAAGATTATTTAAATATCATAGATTAAAATAATTTAATTTTTAATAAAGGAAAAGATTAATTATTGTATATCCTAATGTTAATAATTATGATTCTTATACCATTAATACATTTCATATGACAATTATAAAATGTAAATACAAACCCATTTAATCCTAGATTACCCATTCACCTCATGTGACTATCAATGTGATGAGGGGAAATATAATTTTTAACCTCACTCGTTACATCATTTCTATAACATTCCCCATATAAAAGACAATAAATTTAATTCCTAAACAATATTCCCTAAAAATAAATATATTTATTGAATATAGAATATGGGATATCAATATTTACTAATTCAATAAAAAATATTTCTATATAAAACACCATATGTAGAGATGATATATGGATTGATCAGTAAGCATATCAATGATAATTAATATGTATAATTTGGTGAAATTAAATTTCCAATGATCATGTGTTTGTGAATATTTGAAGGAAATGTAAATGAATACAAAAAAAATTATGAATGTTCATGTAAATACGTTGAATGTTAAAAACTATCATTAACCGTCCATAGAAATAATACAGATTGTATAAATATAAAAAACCCCTAGTGGAGTATATGTAAAATATATGTTTTTTCATTGATGAATGAAAATAATAATGTCATTATAAACATTCTTGAGGAAAGTATTTTTTTAAATTGAAAATATTTTTATGGATAATAGTTCCCATAATACTTAGAAAATATTTCACATTAATAAGATCATTTTAATCTTATAAGGAAATATTTAAAACATTGAGTTATCATGAATGAATGAAATTATTTAAATTTTATACACATAAAATAATTATTCCATTCAAATTTGAAATAAAATAAAAATGAACATTGGTTGGAAAATGACATTAAGATTCAATTAAAAAGTTTTTTCAAATATTTTAAAATTTTAAAAATATATATTTAATAAATCATTTGGAGAGTTTAAATACATTTTTGAAAAAAAAAATTAGGAAGAAAATACTAATTTCGACCGAAGAGAGAAATAAAGTATGATTTTGGTAAAAACAAATTCTAGATCATGTTATGTAAAAAAATGATTTAATTATACTGTAAATTGATAAAATAATGAAAAACAAGAGGAGAATAAAAATAAATGGGTTTATTAAAACATGATCTAATAAACTCTTTCAAAGAAAATTCAAGTGTAAAAAATCCCAAATAAAATAAAAATATTGAATAAACACATACACATATCCTGTCATTGATTTGAGAATTAAAAAATTAATAGATTATTTTTATCAATTTTTATTCTACATAGAATAATTATATATAAATTATAATATATCAGAAATTAAATACACACATAATCATAAAAAATTAAATACAATGAATAAATAATAAAACCTACTGCTTAGAAATTGTGTATGAAATTATTTACCACACGTTAATTTTCAATTCAAATCCCCAATAAATAAATAATTCATATAAAAACTTGGAAACTAAAAATTATTATTGAATGATGAAATTACATGTATAATGGGATGTATATACATCATATAATAATAAATTTGGGTGTAAACATTACAATATGCCATAGTGAATGGAAATTTAAACAAATTCCCTCACCTAAAGTGTTCTTTTGGATGAACATAATTTATCCTCTTGTATAATAAATTCAATAATATTATTCAAATATAACATAACCACAATCATATTTATAATATCATATACTATCCTTTGATAACATCATATCACCATTTTAAATAAACATCCAATATTAATATTTTTTCAATTGATAAATTATTTGATTTATCGTGAATGTTTTATGATAAAATATAATCTTCTTGTAGAATATTATCAAGGAAAATTATATAAAAAATTATATTAATGTCAAAAATATAATTTCTATTCGTTAGATAAAATTTTATAATCATTAGTGTAATTTGAACATTAACAATGGTTCACATCGATTTGTGCAGACTGTATGCCATAAATATACACGAACATCGTTATCATTTCCATAACATGTGAATGGGTAAGTAATATGTTAATATATTAACATTTAAGATTAATTATCGTTATATATATATCACATAGATTCATTAAAGGTATCATTATTACATTACATGTAATTCATATGTGAAAATCGAATCACATAGCCCCATGAGGAGGTAGCATGCCATACACACGATTGAAAGTATCATATATTTACCATAATGAAATGTTATAATGTATATGTGATATTACAATTAAATAAGTATAATAATATAATAAATATAATAGACATGTGTTAAATTCATCTTTATATCTAGCTTTGAAATATGGTGTTGGAAAACGAATTACATCATTTCATTAGGTGGTAGTACATCATACACATGATCAAATATTTCTGAAACATACCAAGTATGTAATGAATAATATATATTCTTATCTATGTCTATTTATGAGTTAAATTTTTTTTAGAGGCTTAAAATCAGAATAAATCCAATCTTAAGCATAGAAATTTCTAATATTTTTAAAAGATTGTTTTACCACCTTTTGATGGTGACCCTTTTTAAATCAAAAATTTGACAATTTTAAAAGAGATATTTGTGAAAATAAAATTATTCTTTATTATGAGAAATTTAAATTTACTTTGGATAAATATTTGGTATTTTTATGAAAATGTTAATTTTTTTATGAATAGTGAAAAATACTGCATTTTACATCAAAATTGATTTTTCATCTAATTTAATTATATGGATAGATTATCTTTTTAATTGTATTTAAAGTGTAATTAGAATATATTTTTTAACCATTTAATCCAATGGTGGTCATTATAATTAATTTCACTTTGGAATTCGGCACAAACAAGTGCCTAACTTTTCATATATATTGTTTCAAAAAAACCCACTATTTGTTTTGACAACGGTTATTATTGTTAAATTAATTATTGAAATTTATATGTTGGTAATTTGGTAAAATGGATTTAATATTTGGAATCATAAGGTCCTAATTATGTAATTAAGACTCTTTTGTTTTTGTACATTATGAATGGTAATGACGGTAATTATCATTAATTATCTTGATTAATTAGTAATTGGGTAGTTAAGGATAATAAAATAATATCATAATAATAAAAAATGACCCCTAAATGTGTCCTAATTCTACTGTTTGTGTCATGGCCGACCACGGGATGCCTTGTGCGAAACTTAGGGACCCCATGGAATAACTTTTGGGTGAATGTGACCATTTATCATTTTATTTTTTAAAGAAATGACAATATCACTAAAGAATATATCACTCGAGTAAAACATTTTTAGTTTCTTCTGAGTAAATGATCTCTTAGACTATAAATATTCATTGGAAAGATAAAAATAAATCCTACATCATAGTATTTTTTTTATAATTTTTAGACAATAGATATATAAATTTATGTATGTCATCATGATAATGTAGTGATTATCTCCTTAATGAACGATTTAAATAAAATGAAAATATAATTTAAAATATAAAACATAAACTTGTCAAAAACCTATTGGGTGAGTATATTTCGAACCCTTATCACCGTATACTAGAAATATTTCAATTTGGGACGTTTTAAATTCGAAAATAATTTAAAAATAAAGTATCATTTCTTGGTTTTCCAAGAGTGCCCCTCCTCCCTCTTATAAAAGGCCCCCACCTCTACCTCCTTACCCACACTTCTCAAGACACTGGCTCGGCCAAGATCTGTTCATTTTATCTCTCCACATCCCTCTATTTATCCTATAATCCTTAACTTAGGCATGGAACTCTTCACGAAACCCTTTTGGTTCAAACCAAGAGGAGTTACCCGATTTAAAGGTAAAGTCTTCTCTAATGTTCTTTTGTTTTATTTTACCTCTCCAACCCCATAAACTCTTTTTATTCATTTATTTTGTAACAAAACCTGTATCTTAATTATACTAGGATGTTCTTATAAGAATTATTAGAGCTACAATTACACAGACCTACATCTAATTGTAAAAAAGAATATTGTTTCCGTGGATGGGGAATTTCTGCCTCACTAAACGATGATTGTTCAATATTTTTCTGACACCTTCAAAGGTGGACATTAAGATGTCACTATATTTATATATGATATATAATATGTTTATGTTTTTTTAATCTACTGTATTTTTAATTTATGGCAAACCATTATGGTTTCCATTATTGGTAAACGCGATATCTTCATTTTAGAAAGTGCGGACAACCACCCCCTTAAAGTGATTTGATTCGTTAATTCCATCTGTGGGATATGTAAAGTATGGAGTTAATAATATTATAAATGATATTATAATGGAATTATAATGTACCTTTTTATAATTATGATTCCATTCCATTAATTACAAAAAAAAATTGAAAGTAGCATTCATGTGTACGTACGGCTTACCGTCTCCATGAACGGTGCATTTCATATCTTACATCTAAATGTTATGTAATGTTATAATTACAAGTATATACTGGATATATATGATATATATATTATATCTACATCATGAATATAATTCTAGATATAATGGATATTTTACCACATCAACAACTTGTAATTATAAGGAGTTTATTTTTTACTCAAGTACAATTGATCGACAAAACGACCGTTATTAACTTCAATACTTACATAGTGTTCATAACATGTTAATAAGTGATATAAAAGGAATAATGAACCTGAAAAAGGTTCCTATGTAAGTATAAATTAACTCAAGTTTATTATTCAGGAGATTACGAGGTAAGGGACTTCGTCTCAATCTCCTTTCATTGAGGAATATTTTCTTTTATACACAACTTTATTTTATACAGTGTATAAACCCCGTTGAATTCTAATTTTATTCAAAAGGAATATTTTTATACGTAGCGTTTTAATAAAAAACCAAAGGGAATGTCTTTTTCATACATATGCGGTGACAACGACTTCTCCACTGCCGTGACCATTATTTGTGTTTAGGCTTCCTCTACAATCCATAACATTTTTTTAAATGAAAAATAAATACCATGTTTTACTTTTATTTAATTTTGGTATTAAAAATGGTTTTGATAATGTTTTTATTATATCAATGTGTTACTTATATCTTGTGATTGAAATGTGGAAATGTTATGTTTCCTTTATTCATGTTTTATGTGATACAATTATGTTATGGTTCTTGTGCATTGTTTATGAATGCATGTGGTTCTATGATAAAATAAGAGCGGGTGATCCCAATATAGCTATCCAATGCATTGGGTAACGCGAAGGAGTTAAACGTTTAGGTTTCTCCGAAGAGATTGAGGGAATATACTGTGATGGGTATTCGAAACGTAACCATGAGGGTTACTCCCTATGTAAGGATGGTATGAATGCCTCAAGGTACCTTTATGTCTTATGATTTCTATGATTTATTCATGATTTGATGACGTAAGTTAAAATTCATATGTTTTATGAGTAAATGATGATTTCATAAATAGACTAATGTTTTCATTTCGTACTTTAGTATTCCTTACTGAGCTCTTTAATCTCATCCCATGTTTTTGAAATGTTTTTAAATATGTTTCTGTTGATGAGAAAAATGAGTACTATCTTTTATGTAACAACATTGTTTAAATGTGGAATGTAATGCTTGATTTATGATCCAATTCTCTAAAACTCTAAACCTGAAAAGATCCTCAATGTGTAATCTTGTAAAAACTCATGATTAAGTAAGGTTTAAGGTCGGGGCCTTATAGTTTGTATCAGAGGTCAGTTTAGATAACTTTAGGAGTTATAATTCTATTAAATGACTATCCAATAATATTTTTTTTATGGTCAAATTGAAATGATATAGAATTTGAAGATTAACATGTTGTATCATCTAAGACATATTTGTTCAAAATGGTTTTCCACAGAGGAAACTGGGAAGCAGTGCTTGGAAGGCATACCGAAGGAAATGACCTTTCGAATCAGCATCTTGAGATGGTCGGAATTGGAACTGAACAGTATTTTGCAGTAATGGAGAAGTTGACTCATGCGAAAAATGGTGGTGGTATCCATGCACGAGATCAGAAAGATCAACCAGAGAGGAACATGTTAGTGGTGGAACATTTCATGGGGAAACATTCCCCATCATTCAGAGGATCGTCTGACCCTGTGCTAGCTGAAGGGTTGATTAAATCACTGGAGATGATTTTCGATGTCATGTGGAGTTCAGAAAATCAAAATGTTAGTCTTGCAATTTACCGTTTGGAGGATGAAGCATATCAGTGGTGGTCGATGGTTAAAAATATCAGGGACGCTGATGAGATTGATGCTCTCGACTGGGATGAATTCAAAGGTATGTTTCTTGAGACGTATTTTTCTAAGGCTTTTCGAATTGGGATGGAAAAATAATCATGTAGTTGAGGCAAGAGGATGACTCAGTGGCTACTTTTGAAGAAAGGTTCACTCTATTGGCAAGGTATGCTCCAAATTTTATCCGAGACCTTGATAGTAAAATCAATCGTTTTTACTCAGAATTAAAACCAAAATATCAAAGGGCTTTAGCTTATCATGAGTTCAAAAGTTATGAAAAGCTTGTTCGATGTGATGAGAAGGTAGAAATAGAGTTTTCTGTTGATCAAGTGTTCTATAACAACCAATAGAAGAAGAGACCGAGGTGGTATGAGAAAGGGAATAATTCTTCAAAAAGGTCTGATGGTAAGAAAAGTATGTTTCCAGTTTGTGATAAATGTGGTAAAAGGCATGCTAGGGAATGTCTTTTGAATTCAGGAAAGTGATACCGATGTGGTAAGATGGGACATAAGGCTCGTGATTGCACTAAATGTGGTCATGGTGATGGTAATAACAAATTTGATTTAAAGTTAGTGAAATGTTTCATGTGCAATGAGATTGGTCACTATGAAAACGAGTGTCCGACAAAGAGCTCGAGTGACAGGATGCAGTTAGACTACAAGCAGAAAGTGGTGGTGAAATCCATTACAACTACTTCAGTAGATGTTGGGCCATCAAATGGAGTGGTATCAAGTACTTTGTTTTTTTAGATTATTCATGTGTATTGTTTGATTCGGGGTTTAAATATTCTATTATCTCTGAATAATTATCTAGAAAATTTGGAATACCATCTCAAGAAATGACTCCTGAACTTGTTGTAAAAATACGTGGGGAAATGTTGAGACAAAAAGAATTTATAAGAATATTCATATCCTTATTTGTGGAAAGAACCTACTTGAAAAACTTATTTTTTTACATCTAGTAGAGTTTTATGTTATCCTGGGAATGGATTGGCTCTCTGTTTACCATGCTATTATTGACTATAGAGATAAAGAAGTTTTTTTTCAGAAAGACTTTCAGTTTGTAAACAAGAAAGAACCCTTACTGTTGATAACATATCAAGAGGCTGAGAAACTTGTAAAAGATGGAAATGAATGTTACCTTGAACATATTTTTGAAAACAAAGGAACTGTTTTGATTAATGATTTTCCAATGGTAAATGAGTATCCGGATGTTTTTCCTGATTAGTTTCCTGGAATAATACTAGATCGAGAAGTTGAATTTACTGTTGACTTAGTTCCTGATTCTAAGAAAATTTCAAAACCCCCTTATCGAATGGCTCAAATTGATGTTTTAGCGTAGAAGGATACATTGCAAGATTTATTAGAGAATGGTTTCATTCGACCTAGCACATCACCATTGGGTGCTCATGTTTTATTGGTTAAAAAGAAATATGGTTCAATGAGACTTTTCATTAATTGTATATCCTTGAATAACATCATGGTTAAGAACAAATATCCTTTGCCTCATATCGATGATTTTTTGGATCAACTCTAGAGAGATCAGTATTTTTCAAAGATTGACCTGAGACCGGGGTACCATCTGTTGAAGGTAAAGGAAGCAGATATTCCGAAGACTACGTTTCATAGACGATATGGCCATTATGAATTTGTAGATATGCCTTTTGGGCTAACCAATGCACCTGCTGTATTCATGGACCATATGAATATGATTTTCCACGAGTTAATGGATTTGTATCTGGTTGTTTTAATTGATGATATTTTGGTGTTTTCCAAAAGTAAAGACATTGAAGGGTCATTTTACAAACCTTAAAAGAAAAGAAATCATATGGAAAATTCAACAAGTGTGAGTTTTGGTTGTAACATATTTATTTCCTTGGACATATTTTTTCTAAAGATGGAATAATTGTTGATCCTGCAAAAACAATGGTTGTGGATGATTTCCCAAGACCCACAAATGTTACTGGGATTAAAGCTTCATTGGTTTGGTAGGCTATTACCGAAGGTTTGTTATGAATTTTTCCAGGTTATCTAGTCTAATGATTAATCTAACTCGGAAGGGTGTTAAGTTTATCTTGACAAAAGAATTCGATGATTGTTTCAGGAAGAGAAAAGACAATTGGTGAATTATCTAGTTTTGGAACAACCTTCTAGGAATGGAGATTTTGTTATCTACAATGATGCTTCATTGAAAGGACTTGGTTGCGTCCTAATGCAGAATGATCAGGTAATTGTTTATGCATCATGTCAGTTGAAAACTCATGAGGTAAATTACCCTACAAAAGATTTTGAATTAGCTGCTGTTGTTTTCACTATAAAAATATGGAAGCATAATTTGGATGGAGTAAAGTGTGAAATATATACCGATCACAAATGATTAAAGTATATATTCACTCAGAAAGAATTGAACATGACATATAGTAGATGGATGGAATTCATCAAGGATTATGATTGTACAATTTATTACCATCAGGGAAAAGAAAATAAAGTGGATGATGCTTTGAGTCGAAAAATTAATGCTTCATTAACAATTTTACGTTTGGAACGTGATCCTTTGGTTAAGGATTTGATGAAATTTGGAATATAAGTTTTTGGTACAAAATTTTCTTCTGTTTTTTCTCAGGTATCAGTGAAATCTTCTCTATCAGAGAGAATTAATCAAGCATAGAAGCAAGAAAATGACTTGTAGAAAAAGGTAGAGCTAGTTCAGAAGGGTAAGTTTCCTAAATTCAACATTGATAATGTTTGTTTTTTGAGATTTGGGAAGAGATTGTGCGTGCCATGTGATTCACAGTTGAAGAGAGAGTTGTTATGTGAAGCTCATAGTTCTCCGTTTTCAGTTCATCCAGGTAGTACTAAGATGTATAGGGATCTTCGGGTGTATTACTGGTGGGAAGGAATGAAAAGAGATATTGCTAATTTTACTATGAAATGTTTTACTTGTCAATAGGTTAAAGCAGAGTGGCAGTTACCAAATGGGATGCTTCAGCATTTACCAGTTGCAGAGTGGAAATGAGAGAATATATCTATGTACTTCGATGTGGGATTGCCAAAGACACCTTGAGGTAATAATACAATAAAGGTTATTGTTGATCGCTTGAATAAATCTGCTCATTTCTATGCTATACGAGATACTTTTTCCCTAGATCAACTTTCTCATTTGTATCTTAAAGAGATAGTCAGGTTTCATGGAGTTCCCCTCTCCATTGTACCTGATCGTGATCCTAGGTTCAATTCTATCATTTGTAAAGGCCTTCATAAGTCGTTGGGTACTGAATTAAATTTTACTATAGATTTTCATACTCAATAAGATGGGAAGTCCGAACGTACAATTCATACTTTGGAAGATATGCTATGTACTTGTTCGATGGATTATCAGGGAAGTTAGGACCAACATCTTTCTTTGGTTGAGTTTTCTTATAATAACAGTTTTCATTCCAGTATACAGATGGCCCCATTTGAGGCATTATATGGCAAGCGGTGTCAAAATCCAAATTTTTGGGATGATGTGGGGGAAAGGAATTTGATGGGAATGGAATTGGTTGAAGATTTGGTAGAAAATGTTCAGCTGATATAGAGACAGATGAGAACATGTTATAGCAGCCAGAAAAGTTATGCGGACAACTGAGGAAGGATCTCTCTTTTGAGGTAGGAGATCATGTTTTTCTCAAAGTATCTCCATGGAAAAGTGTGATTCGATTTGGTAAAAAAGGAAAGATGAGTCCAAGGTTCATTGGACCATACGAAATACTGGTGAGAGTTGGATCAGTTGCATACCGAGTGGATTTACCACCGAGTTTATCTCAGGTACACAATGTTTTCCATGTTTCAATTTTAAGGAAGTACATGCCAGATTTATCTCATGTTTTGAGACCAGAGGTAGTTTAGCTGGAAGAGAATATATATTATGAGGAACAACTGGTCTAGATTCTTGACCATAGGGAGAAAGTGTTTCGGAATAGGGGGATTCATCAAGTAATGTTTTTGTGGAAAAACCACAAGAGTGAAGAGGCAACATGGGAATCTGAAAATGCAATGAGGGATAAATCACCCCACTTATTCGATAAGTAAATAAATTCCAGGGACGCAATTTTCTAAAGGGGGGAAGGATGTAACATCCAAAGTAAGTAATGAATAATATATATTCTTATCTATGTCTATTTATGAATTAGATAGTGTTTTAGAGGCTTAAAATGAGAATAAATCCAATCTTAAGCATAGAATTCTCTAATACTTTTAAAAGATTGTTTTACCACCTTTTGATGGAGAACCATTTTTAAATAAAAATTTTGAGAATTTTATAAGCTATATTTTTCAAAATAAACTTATTCTTTATGATTGGGACATTGAAATTTACTTTGTATAATTTTTTGGTATTTTTCATACAATGTTCATTTTTTAATGAATAGTGAAAAATACTGCATTTTACATCAAAAATTCTTTTTCATCTAATTTAATTATATTGATAGATTATCTTTTTAATTTGTTTTAAAGTGTAATTAGAATATATTTTTACTAGTAAATCAAATTGTGGTCATTAGAATTAATTTCACTTTGGAATTGGGCATAAACAAGTGCCAAACATTTCATAGACATTGTTTCAAAAAAACTTTCTATTTGTTTTGACAACGGGATTTATTTTTAAATTAATTATTGAAATTTCTATGATTGTAATTTGGTATAATGGATTCCATATTTGGAATCAGAAGATACAAATTATTTAAATAAGACTTTTTTTTTGGATATTATGAATAGTAACGACGGTAATTATCTTTACTTATCTTGATTAATTAGTAATCAGGTAGTTAAGGATAATAAAATAATATCATAATAAAAACAAATGACACCAACATGTGTCCTAATGCTACTGTTTGTGTCATGGCCGACCATGGGATGCCTTTTTCCAAACATAGGGACCCTATGGAATCACTTTTGGGTGAATATGACACATTTTGATTTTATTATTTAAAGAAATGAGAATATCACTAAAAAATGTATCACCTGATTAAAAAAAATTTAGTTTTGTCTGTGTAAATGATCTCTTAGACTATAAATATTCATTTTAAAGATAAAAATATTTTCTATATCATAGTATTTTGTTTATAATTTTTTGACATTAAATATATAAATTTATTTATGACATCATTATGAGGCATCAATTATCTCATTAATGAACGATTTAAATAAAATGAAAGATAATGTAAAATTTAAGACATACACTTGTCAAAAACCTATTGGGTGAGTATATTTAGAACCCTTATCACCTTTCCTATAAATAAATCAATTTGGGACCTTTTAAATCCGAATATCATTTTAAAATAACGTAACATTTCTTGGCTTTCCAAGAGTGCCCCTCCTCCCTCTTATAAAGGCCCCCACCGCTACCTCTGTACCCACACATATCAAGCCATTAGCTCAGCCAATGTCTACTAATTTTATCTCTCCACATACCTCTCTTAATCCAAGAAGCCTTACCTTAGGCATAAAGCTCTTCAAGAAACCCTTTTTGTTGAAACCAAGAGGAGTTACCTGATTTAAAGATAAAGTCTTCTCTAATGTTCTTTTGTTTTATTTTGTTTCTCCAACCCCCTAAACTCTTTTTATTAATTTTTTTTTGTAACAAAACCAGTATCATTAATATAATAGGATGTTTTTATAAGATGTATTCGAGCTACACTTACACACACCTACATCTAATAGTTAAAGATCATACTGTTTTCGTGGATGGTGAATTTCTGCCTCACGAAATGATGATTGCTCAATATTTTTCTAACACCTTCAATGGTGTCCATTAAGTTGTCACTATATTTATATATGATATATAATATTTTTATTTTTTCCTTAAGCTTCTGTATTTCTCATTCATGTAATACCTTTATGGTTTCCATTATAGGTAAATGTGATATCTTCTTTTTAGGAAGTGCGGACTACCGCCCCCTCAAAGTGATTTGACTCGTTAATGCCATATGTGGGATGTGTAAATGATGGAGTTAATAATATTATATATGATATTATACTGTAATTATAATTTACCTTTATATCATCATGATTCCATTCCATTAAATAAAAAATAGAAATGAATGTAGTGTTCATGCGTACGTATGACTTACTGTCTCTATGAATGGTGCATTTCTTTTCTTACCTCTATATGTTTTGAAATATTATATATGAAAGCATATACAGGATATATATGGTATATTTGATATCTACATCATGAGTATAATTCTTGATATAATGCATATTTAACCACATTAACAACTTGTAATTATAATGAGTTTATTTTTGACTCAAGTACCAATGATCGACAAAACAACCGTTATTAACATAAATAATTACATAGTGTTAATAACATGGTAATAACTGATATAAAAGTAATAATGAACCTGAAAAAATATCTTATGCATTTATAAATTAACACACGTTTATTATTTAGTAAGTTAAAGACAATTGAGTCAAGTTGGACACGAGGTAAGGGATTTCGTCTCAATTTCCTTTCAATGAGGCATATTTTTTTTTACACACAACATTCTTTTATAAGGTGTATAAACCCCATTGACTTTTACTTTTATTCAAAAGGAATATTTTTATAAAATGCATTTTACTAAATGACAAAAGGTAATTTTTTTGTCGAACGTATGGGGCGACAACGACTTCTCCGCCACAGTGACCATTATTTGAGTTTCGGCTTCCTCTACAAGCCATAACATTTTTTTAAATGAAAAATAAATACCATGTTTTACTTTTCATTCATTTTGGTATTGAAAATGGTTTTGATAATGTTTTTATTAGATCAATGTGTTATTTATATCTTATGATTGTAATGTGTAAATGTTATGTTTCCTTTATGCATGTGTTATGTGATACGATTATGTTATGGTTCTTGGGAATTGTTTATGACGATGGGTGGTTCCGTGATAAACTATGGGCGAGTGAGCCCAATATATCTCTCCAACGCATTGGGTAACGTGAAGGAGTTAAATGTTAAGGTTCCTCCGAAGTGATTTACGTAATATACTATGATGGTTATTCCAAACGTAACCATGAGGGTTACTCCCTACGTAAGGATTTATGAATGCCTCAAGTTACCTTAATGTCTTATGATTTCTATGATTTATTCATGATTTGATTAGGTATGTTAAAATGCTTATGTTTTATCGGTAAAGTATGATTTCATACATGGACTAATGTTTTCATTTCAAACTTTTATATCCCTTACTGAGCTCTTTATTCTCATCCCACATATTTTAAATTTTTTTCACCGGTTAAGGGAAAGGTACGTGATGTGATCATAGTGTCAAGGAAGTGTCAAGAATGAATCCATGTTTTATTTTAAATATGTTTCTGTTGATGAAAAGAATGAGTGTTATCTTTTATGTATCCACTTTGTTTAAATGTGTAATTTAATGCATTATTTATTATCTAATTCTCTAAAACTCTAAACCTGAAAAGATCCTCAATGTGTTATCTTGTAAAAACTCAAGATTAAGTATGGTTTATGGTGGCAGCCTTATAATTTCAATTCCCATTTTATGGAAGAGGATTTGGATACAGGTTACGAACATATCCCAATTAAAAATATTCATATTTAAAATACTAATGATAATATATATTCATGTATTAATAACATTTATGTAGATGCAAGAATTAAAAAAATAAAAATTCTTGTTTATGAACATTACTTCTTTTCAGAAAACTTTTTTAGGATTTCACAAAAAACCATCCACATATGGATATATGAAATAAACAAGAGACTTATAATGTCTTTATGTGATTAATGAATTTATTTCGGTAGGTAATGTAGAAAAAACTAATTTGGAACTATGAAGAGTATAGTAGAAGGGGTGGCCAGATAAATTTTTTGGAAAGGACATGCATGAATGTTCAAAAATTATTCGATTACACCGACTTATTTTTCATTTAAAAATCCCCATATATTGTAAATTTTCAATCCTTATAGATGATAAGCTCTAAATATTTCCATAAAAATTGATTATGAAATATTATTAGTTCATTTTAGTCAATATCATTATTCACTTACACATGCGTAAATCATTTTTTACCTTAACCCCATAATTAATTTTTTATTTCCTATATTATTATTAATTGAAAAAAAATTCGTTGAACATATTTGATAATATAAATTATTCGAATTAAACATATGATATTGATTTATCAATGTCTAATTCAAAAAATTGGAAAAATTAAATTTAAAATTATTCCCATAGAGTTGATGAGAATGCGGGTTACAAAAGAGAAAAGTATGAAAAGTATATATTTTTTAATATGAAAATACAATATGAAATTGATTAAAATAAACTAAATCAGTAAAATATAAACATGATTGAATTAGTATTAAATTAAAAATTTTAAAATATAATTTAAACTGGTAATTTATTTAAATAAAATTGTATCGTTCAATCAATTTATGCATTTTTTTAATATTCATAAAAAATGAAATATTTCAGATAAATACAAACATTTCTCACTAATTTAATTATTATATGTAAATTTTTAATATTATATTAGTTTATAAAATAAATTTTCCAAAAATATTAAAAAAAATTATATATTTTTAAAAAATGTGAATATAATACATTCTATAAAAATATATAGCTTTTCAGAAAACATTTCTTTTTTATATGAGATGGTATTTAATTATATATATTTAAATAGATAACTAATGAACTATTTTGTATTCATATTTAAACTATATAATTATCATAATTTATTTAGTTCTACTCATACATTCCAACATAACAGCTAGGTTATAACTGTCATGTTATAATTTATAATATTTTAAAAGATTGTCATGTTTCATTTAAATATGATGTTGTGTGCAATGCAACAATTAAAATTTATTGATTTTATTTGATTTTATTTATATCATAAATTATTATAGTGTTTCATTCTCTTATATTCTAGGTGTTTCATGTCTTGAACAATATATAATAGGTTGTTCCCCTTTTGAAATCATGGGTTTTTACATTTAAAATATAATAAACATATATGTTATTAGTTTTAACCACTTGATATTATCCTGAAAATATCTAATAAATCGATAGATAATTAAATATTTTCCTTCCTAAATATATATGGAATACATGGCCATCCACAATGAGAAACAAAACATGTTATCATAATCTATCTTCTATATTTTTTATTATGAAATACCCATAAATCCTAAAGGATCACCCCATTTTCCTATAAAAAACTATGCAGATGAATTATATACCGATGAACATGAGGATAATATAAGTATATTTAAAATTAAATTTTTAATGATATGTTCTACTATGATTGACTGATGAACCCAATTTTTTATGAAGTCCTGATAAAAGATGAGTCATCCATCTCACAAAATATTGGAAATAGTTCTCCCTAACATTCTATATAGTCTGGCGATAACTCAAAAATATAAATTTCACTTATTTTATTGTGACTATTTATACCAAATAAGTATAAATTTTTTTATCTATGTTAATGTGCATTCCATATCCCGTTAGTTATGTTTGCACCAAAAATATCATTTTAAAGATACATCGAAATCTATTGTTTAAATAACCTATTTCTATTTAAAAATATAAAATGAATAAAATATATCATTGATATAATTTCACTCTTAACTTTTTGGATACTAAATTAAATCATGACGAATCTCAACACATCATTACATATTCATAATATGTAGTATTTTCTCTTATGGTAATTTCATATCTATTCCAAGATAGGATTACTGACCAATAATGATGTGTACAACTTTTATTTCACCTTCTAAATCATGTGTGTATGTACCAGCTACATAAAATTTATATAGAAAAAACATTTATTAGATTACAATAATAATAGTCCACTCATTTCCATTAAAACACACATGTAATAGGATAAATGAATTCTTATTTTACTTATCCTCAGTGAGTATTTCTTTTATATAAGATATATAAATATTTTATTCTAGATCAATTTCCCATTTTCATCAAATATATTTATATTCATCATTGATAGAATAAAAATAAATATTTATTATTCATTATGACCTTAAACCACCTAAATCTATGACATTTTTTATTGAGAATCCAATATTCCATTAAATTTACCATGATTTTACACCGTCTTCAAATAAAATAATTTTATATATTTGATCCATTTCCTATTATTGGGGCTCATGTTCTCATAAAATAAAATATATCTCATGATATTATAATTAATTTCTTCAATAATATTTTTTATAAAGATATATTTCACTTTATTTATAATGTCACTAACACTTTAAAGTGTATAAAAATTAATAACTCATAGACATGTATATTCTAGAAAATTATATGTGTTATAAACTATTAGGGACCATATTATAATTTTTATTCTACATGAATGAACAAAACACATAGACACTCACTTGATGCATCATAATATAAAATATATGACTTAGCCATATCAATAAAGATCCATATTGGAATTGGGGACAATTGTCCCTCTATCATTTGATTGGATGAATGACCTTGAATATACTATTATAATCACACTTTATTATTATTCATGGAATATTTTTTTTCCAATACAAGAATAAATTAAATCCTTAATAGTATACTAACAACCCAATGAGACTAAAAAAATAAAAATATTCTTGTGAACAATCCCTGATGTCACCAACTAAACATTCTTATGATCCTCAATGATTTTTTCCATAGGTTCCTCATTTCAGAAAAAATTATAAATATTCATATCAAAATATCTAATTTTCTATCGTCACATATAACATGAACTCACACTGCATTAATGATACAATCTTCAAATTTCTTCATGGTCCTCTAATAAACAATATTCCACAATCACATAATTCATAGGAATTTACAGGAATGATTCCAAGTATGAGTGAAATATCTAGATTGTTATAAAAATTAAGACTTATGGAAAATTTTAACCCTAGACCTTATCACTATAATCTCGAAAAATTTATACTAGATTACTGATGTAATAAGTAGGACGCCTATATACAGAACATTAATGAATTTTTATCCAGATAATTAATCAACTTTATAAAACCATATCTGACCTCAACGATGATCTATTATATTTACTATTCAATATAATTGATATTAATTCCTAATAATTACACATTTAAACAATCAATAATTGATATATTTTTTAAGCCCTTATATTAATTCAAAGAAAATATAGATTCCCTCTTGGGTGTTTTTCTCTAGAATATAAATCCTCTTTTCTTGTGGTTTTCCATTGGTTCCTTTATCGACCATAGATATTATAGATACATTAAATATAATAGAAATTATATTATCGTTTTACTTAATAAATAAATATTTATTTAATAAAATATAATTATATGTGACATTGCAAAATTAAACAAAAATATGTTAACAAATTGATTAAAGAATTGATAATGAATAAAAAACTTTTCCCTTCATATGTTATAGATACTTTTCATCCAAAAATACATTGTTATTCTATAACAAGAATTTATTAAGAAATTCCTAGATATCTTATGCTTCCCATTTATAGATAATGATATTAAAATCACTCATTGAAGAATATAATTAAATAGTCCTCTAGAGGGATTAAATATTTGTAAGAAATTAACTTGAAAACTCCATTTAAATGATTGTTTTGAAACTATTGATATCATTAATATATAAATTTATTGTTGATCATAAATTCCTACAATAATAAATCATCATTCTTATATCCAGGAAGTGTTATATTTAATTTTATAATCGATTATATATTATTGATATTTTTAATGGTTATTCTATATAGAAACCAATTTCATATTTCAAATGAGATGGTATAAATGACTATGATCAACCCATATCAGATACAACAATATCAATTGACCACATCTATAGGATCATACACTATATAATCAATAGATCTATCAAAGAATCTAGGAATGCCTAGTTGACATCATATATATTATTGGAACATTCCTCACATCCCAAACTATTTTTCATGTTTCCTTGTTTTTCGGAATAAAATTGAAATATTAAACTACATCTATTACAATACCTCTTAGCATAACCTTATTTAGTTTCTTGTAGGGATTCTATTTCTAAAAAAAATTGAACTCTATGACTACTCTAATTATTTTCCACTATTATCTTAGTGTTTCTTCCAAAAAATTAACAAGATTATATCCACCATTATAAAGAATTATCACTCCATCAACTGACATAAATAAACCATTAAACAATATCTCAATCTACTATACTATAAATATATTTGTTGATATTACCCTATTATTTATGGATATCATCTGGTAAAATTTAACAATTCTTTATCTTCCACTCTAAAATAAATCATCAATGTATATATTCTAGTTGCATAATGTTTCATTAAATGATCCTCAAATCGGTTAGTTCACAATATCCTTTTATGAACCAACCATGTTTTAACCATCCATAATAAACTTAATAACTATATATATATATATGATGAATATAAAAATACATTAACATTATAATATATCACCATCCGAAACCGAATAAAAAAACTAATGAGTGTCCATGTTCTCCTCAATACATATAATTATATCAGAAATTATATGTTCATGAATCACATGGAATAATACATGTTGGTCACATTTTAATACTAAAGTTATATAAAAACATGATCCATATATATATATATAGTTTCTTAGTGCTAAAATATTCATTATTGTCTTTTTATAAATAATACTGAGTCATTCTTAGAACCTTCATGGTGTAAAAAGGATATATCAACTGTTTGATTTTGGTACCTTGTTATTAAATGATTTTAACAGAAAATTCATATGAAAATATATACCATTTTTCTGGAATCTATGATTGATCTACTACGTTTAATCATTCAAACACAATTGTGTTTTATTTTCTCTGTAAAAGTAGTAATATTTTATTAAACAATCATAAATATTATTATCCCATGTTGCTTCACTTATTATAATTCAACCCTCACCTTACGTAATCACTTGAAATAATATATTCACGATTTTTCTATATATAATTGATTTCCTTGATTCCAGAGTTAAAAATTCTATTTCACTCCATCATGTTCATCCATTTTCATATATAGTGCTTCCATATCACATTAATTCAATGAAAAAATTCATATATATGTATGGTCATGATAAATATGTACTACACAATCAAGTTCATCACATCTTGTATCATGTTTAATATCTCATGATTTTGAAATCAAATATATCCAAACAAACCCATTCATATTTTCCGCAACCACAAATCTATGGATGTTACTATTGATATGACCAAATTTAATTTCCATATTTGTATGAGAACAAAAATAATATCACATATTCTATAAAATAGTAACGAAGAATAGAAAAATATACTATCACATTTAATTTTTACATAAAAACTACAATATTTATTACATGTGGTTCAATTAGTAGTTTCATTTACTTTTCAAAATATTTCAATAATCACATACCATTAATCTTATGTAATCTTATATTACGTTAAAACCATCAGGAATGAACTCAAACTCTCTCACCTTATTATATTAAATAAATTATAATAAAATCTATTTTATAACAAAATATTTTGAAATCAATACCTAAAATAATGAAATATATGGGCTCAAAATTCCTTATGATGTCCATTAAAGAAATTCCATTCCTTTCTCTAGTTTAAATGAATTCAGAAACAAAACCTGATCTTATCTTTTTTAATCGTCATATATCTCAAATCTATATATTTAACTCTCTAAATTTCTAAATTCAGACCTACCTATATGATACAAGATGTATACTAGTGGATGGGACCTAATCTATAATATAGAGAAACTATTCTAACACTATCACAACAATCTAAAAAACAATAAACTATAATAAAAAAATACCCAAAGGGATTATAATTCATTCCAAAATACTGTCTATTAAATGTTAATATATTCATCTCATATGTATTTCATTAATACTAGTCACATATTCCATGAGTAATCACTACAAGTTATAGTATGTATAAATATAAAAAGATGATATTCAAATATATAAATTATTAATGGGAACTATATCATGCTTCTCCCATGTGGACACAATATATAAATATTAATGTGTGACACCAATGTTTAAGTAACATATCAATAGTAGACATTTATAATATAAAAAATTTACATTTTGTGATTCTTTTATATAACATAAGATACCATTATATCCATTGAATACTTAATCTGGACCTCCACTGATCCCAAATGAATTCCCTCATGTATGGGGGAAGGAGACTAGTTTTATTTTTCTGAATAAACTAGTGAAGAATAATTTTATGTATATTAATACTAAAAAAATTCATTTCCTAAATCCTTTTAATAACCAATATAACTGATCAAAATAAAGTAGATCTTTAGAAAAACTATTTAGAGCACCAAAAAATAACTAGGTGATAATAAAAAAATAATGAGGACATATCCATCTAAATAAATAAAACACATATAACTTGATCTAAATGTAACAAACTATCAAGGAAATTTATAATTTTTAAATATAACAAAATTTAAAAATAACATCCGATGGAAAAATAATAATCATATCCAAACATAACCTTCAGGATTTGAATATCGAGTAGCCTAAGCAGGTCTTATGGTTTTAAGACCACTCAATCTATGAACACTCATTGGATAATAAGTTTAATTCATGTATATAAAATAATGTATGTGAATATTCATTTCTATCGATGAGACCATGTTGGGTGTGAATATAAATACCTGTTATTGTACTAACAATGGTATCCCATTTTAATAATTAATTAATAGGTTCATGTATGAACAACTATAATCAATTAAGAACATATATAACAAGATAGATTTTTAGATTGTAAATATAAGAACATATATTAAACCAATACCATCACAATAATGTATATATACTATAACAATTAACAATATAAATTCAATTGATATATACCTCAAAAAACCATCATTGAGTATATTTTTAATGATTTCATATGATTAATTCAATTAATTAATGATTCCCATCAATATAATTATATTATGATGTAGGCATGATATAATACCAATACCATGGAATTTATAAGATGTATAATGGATTTTAGGAAATTATTCCCTTTCCCAAGGTAATAGGGGAATGTGTATTCTCAATAAATTAATTAAAAAACCCTTGTATTTTTCCTACTTATTCATTCTATAACACTATAGGATTAAGCATTAGAAACCTGTGAACATTTATAGTCTATTCTAACAAATTTAAGTTGAATTAATTCTCCATACAATACCGCTAACTATATCATCCATCACTATAAATAGAATATATAAACAATAATCTATATATATATATATAATATCCATTCATTGATATCATATAAATTATTGAACTAATATGATTCCAATCTCAATGATAGGCAAGATTATTTATAAACATATTAATCACATTAAAATTATGAGAGTTAATATCCCATGTAAAGTAAATCACAATTTTTAGTTTACAAAAGAAGAATTAAAATATGTAAATAATGATAAAAAATGACATAATATATGGAATAATTAAATATTTTTGAAATTTTATTAAAAATTCACATAGATCGTAATAAAGTTATAATCATTAATTAATTTTTTACTAATTATAATTCAATTAATGAATTCGGTAAATAATATTCAGGGACTATTTTATAGTGTGGGTATTTATTTAAAAAATGTTATTTTAATATTTAAAACTCCTTTTAATGAATGTAGGTCATTACAGATGGAATATTAATAAATCACACTTTTATTAGATAAATGAATTGTCAGTAGGTTTACATAAAAATATAATGTATATAAAACATAGAAAATTTAAGTCTTAGAGAAGTAAGAAATTTATAAATCAAAATACAATAAAGGGTATTTGTATAAAACTAATAAAATGTGTATAAAATAATTTAAATGAAATGATTTAGTGGTGGTAGAGGGAGATCTTGAGATACCATGTTCAGTCCATAAACCCTATAACATATTATTTCTGTGATGTCTTATTGTCTATGTACTAGATCTATAAAGACAAGGTTGATTTAGAACCCGAATGGGAAAGATCGTTTTAGGGGAGTGGTGATTATGTGAAAAAAAGAGGAGACCCTAACATATGGTATTGCTACTCGTTCATTTATTGAATGATACAAAGGGATTTCCTTCCTTAAATCTCTTAAAGGTACTGACTTATATAAATCTAACTTGAAGAAATAACATATTCTCATGAAATAGGTTGATGGTCACATATGAGTCAATGATGATCCTAAGGTCCTTCAAAAACATACTCGAATGTGTATGTCTTTTATTATAGGTCACATTTCATACATCAAAGGTGGTAAACCCTATTTGTCCCCCGATATTAATCCTAGAATTGAACACGTTTGGGGATTAATATATTGGAAGCTTGTTTCAATCGGTAGGGGTTACATTCACATTTTCTTAAAATATAAAAAAGACTCAGATCATATTTGAAAGTTAGGGAGGATACATCACAAAAATGGTCTTGTTTGAATCTCTGAATGGGATTATGCTATTTATTACCATACTCATAGGAACAACATGGCTTAGGTCTACATTAGATTGCACAGTCTCACCTGGTTTTTCTGTCACCCGATGATAATGAATGACAAAGACTCTTACATAGTAACTCCTCTTAAGATTGATCAGAGAGAACTAAATGAAGATCAAGGGTTATATGTAACAGTTATGGATGAGGAAAATTTGGTCTCAAAACTCTCAGATGTTATTAGTTTTAATGTGAAAGATTACAAAATGTAGGTTAAGATCGATTTTGAATGTATACCACCATTCTGTGAACTATTTAAAAACATTGGGAATTCCATTTAAAATTGTAGGGTCATGAAAAATCTGTTTATTAACTAAAGGATGATGATTGGATATAATTTTGAAGGAATAAGAATGATAAGATCACTATTATATAAAAACCCGAACCTTCTAAGAAGAAAAATGATATATGGGTGATGAAATTTATTTTTTACAACTCTTAAGTAGTTAATTTTGATAAAACATGGGCTGAACTAGATGATGAAGAGAGAAATTATACTATATAACATGGAATTTTAGATAAAATAGAATAACTAGTTCTTGATGCTATAGAATTTCCCTAGGATGAACATGTACTAGAGGAATCCTATAATGACAACTATAATGATACTGAACATCAAGGAATTTTTAATATTGACTATACAGTGGTAATAACTGATAACAACCTATAAAACAATGATATAACAATGGTTATAGATGATAATGATATAGGATTACAACATGTTAAAGTGATATTTCTAAAAGTAAAGGTACAAGGTACACACCGGGTTATAGATCTCGAAACCTCTAAGTATCATGGGAATGCCTCAACTCAAACAGGTTTCAATGCTCATATTGATGACACATATTTTCAAAGGGAGTTCATCCTAATTGATTTGGAAATATACCATGAAAGAAATCTACAACCCTCCACGTTTTTTAATAAAAAAAGTACTAAAATGATACACTATCAGAATGACATTAATGTTGATAACTCAGAATAAGATATTGCAGTAGATGTCACGTGTATGGATTCCCAGTCAATATTATAGGTACTAGTTTAAACTCTTTTATTTCATTAACTGAAGATTACTTTGAGACAGTAGGCACACACCACAATTTTTCTGCATTATTTTCTTTTAATTTTCCCTATGTTTATATTCCAAATCATACAAGTTCTTTAATTTTCAGCCCTATGGTTGTCCCCATTGAATGATAAAATACATGAAACACCTCATGGTGATACTAATGCCGGTACATCTTACTTATATTTTATTTTTTCTATTTTTATAAATGTAACAAAACCCATTCTAAACTCTTAATAAAATGTTAGAATATCCACTAGGCGGAAGGTCTGTCAATGTAAAAATATTGGGGTTCCAACCCCAAATTTGGGATCTAATGTATTTTAATTTTTGTAATTGGTAATGTATTACCATCTATGACACATTTATCTCCCTTAAAATATATCTTATTATTCATTGACCTAACATAGTTTTTATTGCTGAACATAAAATAAAATTTTCGTCAAAAAATTATGCACATTTTCTTTCATGGTTATAATTTCTTATGTGCGTACAAATATGATATTTTTATAGGAACTCTATGAATTTTTATCATTAGTATCTACAAAATGTGTCATTGTTTTCAATGTTTATGAGAATATTTTTACATGTGATTTTTCTGTTGATTGTTGGCACATGTTTTTTTCTTTTGTAAATGCTATAAATAAATACCTAGATAAAAGAATACTTTGACATGACCTTTCTTATTTAGCTAAAAAATTCATGATCTATGGGTTGTGATTGGTGATTTCAATATGACTCTTACATACAATGAGAAATTTAGACTATCCCACTCTTCTATATCCTTGAGAAAAATTAAATAATCTATTGAGGATAATGATATTTTTTAAATCAACCTTATAGGTTCCATGATCACTTGGTATATAAGGCACTACAATAGGGTAGTTTCTAGAAAATTGTATATTTCTTCCAGGAATGAGTCTACTCTAGATAAATGGGACACCATATCAATGATTACCATTCCAGATATAAACGTAGATCACAATCCAATCATTTTCAGTCTTTATATAAATCCACTAGAACCCATTCTTTTAGTGTTAATTTCTCTTTTCACTTTTAACATGAGCGTTCTAAAACCATAAAACAATTTTGACATATATGGATCATTAAAATGATGTGTTTTATTGTATCATGAAGCTAAAACATATTAGTAAATGTGGTAAATGTTAGTATATTTCACATTCTAATGAAATTGACAATGACATAATTTTTTGGAGAATTAACATATCCAACATCCAAACACCACTGCTGGATCTGATTTCACTATGGTTACACAACCTGAAATCCACATTTCTATGAAACATAACGCATTACTCTTCCATAAAAATACATGCATAAGAAAACCTTCAATACCAAGTGGATTTTAGATGGTGATAGAAATTATAAATTCTATAAATCTATTTTAATAATAAAGAATCATTAGATACATATCACTTTTCATAGAGATTGTGACACCCTCATTGATATTGAGGATGAAATTTCTAGTCATGTTGTCTCTTATTGTGAAAATATTTTTAATGTCCCAGACATCAACAAATAACTTCTTCCAGATGCCATCCCATATATAGGGAATTATGAAGATAATGCTAATCTTTTAAGCATCACTCTTGATCATGAAATTAAAAATATTATATTTATCCTTATTCATGATAGTACATTGGGCCCTGATGGTTAATTAATGGTTTCTAACAGCACTTATGGGTGGTTATTCAAAATGATGTTTGAAAACATGTCAAATATTATTTTTTCAATTGTGTTTATCCTCATGGGGATAATATGAAATTTCATTCTCTAATTCCAAAAGAGGAAAATTCTTCTGAGATTCAAATTTTTTGAGTTGTTATGCTTATTCACACTATTTACAAAATCCTCATGAAACATATTGCTAATAGACATACCACTATATGAAATAAAATATCCTAATGGAATCGATTTGTCTTTATTAAGGGTCAGTCTATACCAGATTTCATTTTTCATTCATATGAATTCACTGACACATTAAACATAACCACTAGGGGTGTAAATAATTAGATTAAACATGATATCAAGAAATCCTTTGATCCCATTTATTGGAGTTTTTTTTCAAGGATATTTAGAGTTTGGTTTTATTAAATCCGTCATCAATAGAATAAATTATTTATTCCAACCGGAAACCATTTTAATCAATGAAAATGGTTCCCCTAAGGGTAACATTAAATTTAAAAATAGAGGTACACAAGGTGATCCCCTCTCCCATTTTATTTTCTATTGAAAAATATTATTTAGGTCGATTTCTCACTCGCCTTGTTGAACAGAACAAGATAAAACCGATTCTGGATTCTAGGAAAATAAATGTTCCCACAAAACATTTATATGCTAAGGAAATCATAATTTTGATACAATTATATTAATAGAATATTTAATTTTGAAAAATTGGCCTCTCCCATTATGATAAAATCTCATGTCAAACCATTATTTTGGAAAAAACATTTTGTTTTATTTTGAAAAAAAATTACTTCTAATAAAAAAGATATTATTATAAGTGATTTAATTAACAATGATGGATTTTGTTCCTTTTACTCAATTTGTGTACACATTTATGGGGAAATACCTAAATCTTTTTAATTTTTCCACACTGTTGACCAAATTCTCAATATAAATTCGCCTTGGAAGGGTAAATCCCACTCTATATCTAGAAGAATCTATCTTGTTAAAAATATAATTTTTTCTAAAATGCTTTACTCGTTGATGGATTAAATTTGGCATGCTAGTCCCCATAAAAAATATAGTCTTAGATAAAAAACATTTTTTTGGACCGCAGGAAATCTTTGAAAGAATCTTGTGACCATTCCTTAGACTACTTGTTGTAATACTTTTGATAAGGGAGGTATTTCATTTAAAATAATTCAACACTATAATGATTCTTTATATGGAAGACTCACTTGGAACCTAGTTCACAATAACTCTGATTTTATTTCTTTTCCCAAAAAGTGTTTCATTGACATGTTATAGAAATGAAATATGAATAAAATTAGATCTTCCATTTGGTCGTATGTTAGGAAAACCATTACCAATGTCATGATTACCTATTGATGGATGGTTCACATCGAATCATCCATAAACATTGTTTTCACAACTGGACCGGTGTTCCATTAATGTCAATTCTTCATCCCAAATAATTTTTCCGAACACACCAAATCCACTACCTAACATGTTTTAAATCATGATAACATCAGTCTTTCAGATAAAATTATTAATGTTATTGAATATTTTCCATATTCCTATTTTCATGATTTCCTAATCTAGAAGCCTTCTCATAATCGCATCGTAGAGTCCAAAAATTTTAAAACCATACCTTTCAAAATTCTGATATTAATGTTAGTTGGTTATTTGTTTTTGAGAAACCACATATTAATCCCGCTATGATTTCTCTTGTTTGGTGTAACACTCACAACAGAGTCCTGAATGACGTTTTTCATTGCTCTTTTGGGATTCAACATTTCCCTATGTTCTTTCATTGTAAACAACATAGTGAAGACACTAACCATATTTTTATACCATGTTTTATGACATCAGATCTTTGGAACTATATTTTTGTCATTTTTGATTATATATGGTAATTCTTGATTAAATGAGTTCCCAACTACAACATTGTGTGGATATAAAAGTATTTCTACAAATCAGGAATCTTATCTTAACTACTTGTTATATGCATCTCGATGTGATTTGGTATGATTGGAATGTTATTCTTAATAATAATTTCTCATCCAATATTAATTTAGGTTGGACGTAGATTCTCATTTCCATTCAAGATGCTACCTTGATTCAGATAGTTAATTGTGAAAACACTGTTAAAGAATTTTGGAACATCTAACAACATCAGATTGATGGAATATATCATCAACCTAGAAGCACTTGTAATATTTTTTTGGAAAGCTCCTCTCCCTGGTTATATTAAATTGAATGCCAATAGCGGTTCTAATGGAAATCTAGGAGCCTTGGGTTATGGTGAATTTTTATGAAACCACATTAGGTAGTGCATCAAATGATTCATTGGAAGTTGTTGAATCACCACATCTTTTGAAGCTAAAATGATGTGTGTGATCCATTCCATTTACTTTTGTATGTAATGGGATTGGAACAATATTTGGATTGAAAGTGATTCAACAACTATCGTCTAATCTATTTGGAATTTTGTGGTGGATCTTTCATGGATGATTACAATCCCTTGGATGAACTACCTACTTTTACTTTTTGAGATTAGCTACATTTTAAATCATACATTTCATGCAGCTAATAGCGTTGTTTATAGACATTCTAATAATGGAGATAACCATGAAATAAACTGGTTGTATGAACTTACTATTGATTTAGTTACTCTCTATGATAAGGATTGTAAAAATATTCCATCTTTCTGACTCATGTAACCCCTTTTTCTTTGTATACTAATTTTATCTTTTTTCTTTGACCAAAAAACCACCTACTTAAAAAAAGATTCAGAGTTTCATAATGTTATGTTTTCTCTAAATATTGACCCTATCAAATGAAACCCCATGTATTCAATAATCATATCAGTCCCTTCATTTAAAATAACCAAATATTTACATCTACATCAATAAAATATTTTAACTATGGTTTTTGTATGTATTGTTGATATATAAAATATGTATGATAATGTGGAGAGAAATCATATTCATTGTAAAAAAAATTAAAGTCATCAAAAATAAATAAATAAAAACAAGAACACAATAAATATTATTTTAATTAAAGAGTAATCTAATTTAAAACACAAAAGTGATAAGTAGTAAAAACCAAGGATCATAAAAAATAATACTTATTACTGAGTAAAAATCATAAAATATTTCCAAATACTGAATCCTTATAATTAATTAAATGGAATGTGATCATTAAACCTACTTGAGGAAGAAATTTATCAAATAAAATTTAGACACATTATATCTAAATAAATAAATTATTTTCAAGAATTAACTTTTCACATAAAACATTCCTAGTTACATCAATTATACATTGAAAATAACTGATATATCATATAGAAAATTATTGGGAATGATTAAATAATTATCCAAAAAACCATTGAAATACTATTAAATCAAAATTTCTAAAAATATGTTTTCTAATTTTTTAAATTTTTAGACGAAATGTGAAATAATTTCACAAGAATTGGATGATAATAGAGACATTGGTTTGAGACTGCATACTATTATCTTCATAGAATTTTACCAATCCATCAATCTCTACAGAACCTCTTATCATTCACCAAACAACCACTAATATCTATTATAAGAATTTCACAATAATGGAATCTAAAATAAATATTCACTACAATCAATGAACCACAAAAAATAGTACCTAAATAAATATCTTCTAGAATCACTTAATATCACAATTACCAAAATCACAAAAATAAAAAAACCATAACAATATCAAATTTCACCTCTTTATTAATAAATTATTAGATTTATTTTCACACAAGTCAGTCATTAATAAAACAATGAAGATAAATGTTATAAAAAACCCTCTAGGTATTTATTTATAAATATTAATTGAATGTTCTAATCTAATTGGTAATTTCACCATTCCATTGTGATATTATAATAGAAAATCACTAAACCAGGTAAGAGGATTTCAGGATGAATAGTACGGTGGAGTAGTAGAGTAGGAGGAAATGAATTAAATTTTATTTATTTTTATAATAACCCATGAAATCCATTTGATAATATGAGTGAAGAAGGGAAAAATACCTGGTGAATATATAATAAAATATCTATTAGTTGTTTGAAAATGATTTCAAAGCGGTGGGAAAATATATTAAAATGATTTGATAGAACAAAACTAAAATAATCATTTTAAAAATATGAAATAACATCACTAGGTACCTAGTGATCTGACCAAAAAATCCTAGAAACATTCCATACTAATAAGAGATGTCATACCAAATAAATGGGACATGGTTCCACGTTCAATTATAATCTATTGGTTGTCTCGCCACTATCATGAATTCAATCGACCAGTGCTCATATAAATTCCCAAAATGAATTAATAAAATAACTAATTATACCTCAACAGTAAAAATTTGAGATCGATACATGAAAATAAGATTTTAATTCCATTCCGATGAAAATATAAATAGTCCCTTATATTAGACACCAACATTCCATAATTAAACCATAAATCCCCTCAAATAAATCCACTACGACACTTGCCATCACATCATCTACAACATAAAAATTTTCATCACATGGTAATCTAAAATGAGTATTAAATTTAATTAAAAAATGACACTATATCCCTAAACCATGGAATAGTATACAATATGGATTCATATATATGAACTTCACATCTAATAAGATTCTTATAAAACAAACACCGTTAAACAATTCCAAAATATTAAAAAATAAAATACACAACATTCAAAGATTAAAAATGAAATCATATATGGAATTTTTAATCACAATGGAAAAACTTGTTTATAATTTTATATTATCAAAATTAATATATAATAAAAATAATAGTTTATTAGGTTATATAATGAAGATGGACCTACATAGATTAATTTTAAATACATATTGTAAAATTAAAATGAATGGAATATTGGAATCATAATATGGGAATCATAAATTTATTGATATGTACCAATAATTATTAAATCATAGTTAATGAATTTATGACGTTAAAAAATTAATAATCATCAAATATATTGTCATAATTGGGGATAATAAGTTCCATGGTAATGTAAAAATAACGAATTTAAACATATGACAAACCATAAACTTATATAAAAATTTTAATATCCAAATTTATTTAATTATCATCATTTAATAATATTATAATTTATATAGATACATATACCATTCCCTAAATCAAACTACGATTCCCATGATTTATACTCTATGATCTCGTGCTGACAACATATTATTTACATAATATATTTCATAACAACTGAAGGTATAAAAAATAAACCATACATAATTGTTATATAAATGATAAATACTGATTCACTTATATTCCAATGAACATTTAGTTTTATAGAATGATATAATTAGGAAACAAATTAAAATAAAAAATAAGATATAAATTAACTAAAATAGAAATTTTTTTCCCAAGATAATAGATTCCTTATTTTATAATAAACATTTACATCTCCAATAAAATTATCTTCAGACAAAAATAATATAGAAATTTCTTATGAGATTGTCTTCTTCATAACTAATGGAAATATTAAAAAAGTTGATCATGAATGTTCATTAAGGGTAAACAAAAGTAATATTAATCATGTATAATTAACTTTTGATAATGAATGATTTTATTATAAGTATATGATTAAAAGTAAGATAGATTTTGAAGATTTTTCAATTAGGGATAATAAATTACATTGCAAACTCGAAATAAATAAATAATATCCATTTCATAAGAATGTAGAAACATAATTAAATAATAAAAATATATTTAACATTATACCGTCAAGAAGTATACAAAATTAATTTTTTGTAATATAATCATAGGATATCATAACCTTTTGAGAAAACTTAATCATGTCCACACAGAAATATGTTAATAGACATAATCATCTTCACACTTCCTTTTGTGTCAAATCCTAATCATGACCACACATACAATAATGAAAATCCAATCATTTAAATACATGAAACATTTATAAATTGTTATAAATTGTTCTGAAAATAAAGAAAGGGTCCATGTCCCAAACAATTAATGGATGTTTAAAACAATACCAGACTATTGAGTCATCATATAAAATGTTAACATAGTAAGTGGGAGGGGATCATCTACTATTAAATATAAATCATTTTTACATGGGGGAAATACAAGAATACATTTATCCTAATAACTTATTTATTTTCCTATGTATGTGTTTACTATTGGTTGTAACAGTAAAAGTACTATTGCACATGCAGATTAGATAAATGATGTTCTATGGTATAATTATTTCACCTTGGATAGTCATGTTGATACTTGAAGAATCAGTCTCCACTATTTCCAAATAAAGATTGTGAGAGTGGTACAATTACAACACTTTTAGAATTGTAATGTATTGAACCATAAGTGTGTCATCCTAACCAAGGAATAAAATAAAAACAAAGACAATTAAGCTTCCAAAATCCTGAAAATCCTCACCTTCCCTCATGAGTCCCTCTATAGAAGAAAAATAGACATACAAATTAAATAATATATATATATATATATGACTCATTCACCTTGTGTTGGTAGTCTATGAACATAGTGAGTATGTCTCCTACTATCCATGATCCTTCATAGTGAATGGGATATATCTCACTACTTCAACAGTTGAACCATCTCTACCACTATAGATCATTCCTGAACGCAATCATTTACACTGTCTATATATTTATATAATTAGATATAAGTAATTATAAATTCACTAAAGGGATATATAGGACTTCACACATCAAAAAATGATTTAACTTTAGTATATGTACAACATGAAATCAGTCATACATATCAGAAAAAATGTATGCAAATAGAATAAATTCCATGTCATTCCAAAAATATATTTCATCCTGAGTGAAATAATTAATACAAAAAATTAAATTCATAAAAAATGTATAAATTAATTTAGAGTAAAATAATAAACATTAATCCATATACGTTATATCCCTTGATGGTTAAGAAGAAAGATGGAGTGAATTCATAAAAAAGAGTTTATAGAAATCATTATCATTCAACAATAAAAAAAAATGATAACATTAAAATTATAAATTAAATTTCTATAAATTTAATTAATGGAATTATAAAAAACCCCAAATAAAAGTCTATAATAAATGATATTTAAAATTAAATAATGTTTATGTTTATAAATATTAATATGAGGAAGAAATTATAAGTAAGATTAATTTAACCACATTTTTTATTCTTATAAAAAAATAACACATATTTTTTAATTAAAATTTTTAAAAAATGGGAATGTATATAAATTTTTAGAAATTAAAAATACGAAATATGATGCATATTTAAGAAAAACTTATAAAAATGAAGAAAATGATTGTATAATGACCAAATAAAAAACTATATATATAACTTAATTAAATTTTTTTTCAATACACCTAACACTAACAAATAATGATCCATGATATATTAGATATATATTATTAATTAAATTATAATACTAACAAAAACACTATTCATTTATAATATTGTTATGACTTAAAATATCCTAGATTTAGAGGATAAATATGTAATATGATTAAAAATGATTATTCTAACTAAAATAACATTTTAAAGTGATAAAAAATTAATGAAACCAATTTCAAAATATTAATATGGTAATATATAATAATAACTTACTTAAAATGTAAATTAAAAATGATTAATAGAATGGTTCCTAGATGTCCAAATAACAAAAAAAGTTGTTTTCCTAATTTTTTATTTTTTTTACTTTTATAAATATATTAATAAATTATATAATTTCAAATAATAATTTTTTCAATTATTTATATTAGATTTGAATATTATCTTCTCATGATTTTTAGTTATTTTTTTTAAAATATTTATTTTTAGGTGAATGATGAATAATATTGTTTTAACAAATACATTAAATTTTACAAAATCACCAGGATATAAAAATAAACAAAAAATATTTAACATATTTCTCAACCATTTATTTTTTATTAGTAAAATTAAATATTTAAAAATATTATGTTGAATTTAAAAACCAATAATTTTCATTTTGGAATTTAATTAAAATATTTCAAAAAAAATTATTTTTAAAATTATTTACATTTATTATTTTGAAATTAATTTTCATAAATATTAGAAACATAAAATAATTTTTTTTATGTAAATAATTAGTTATTCAATATGTAATATGGACCAATTATTAGGAAAAATTGTAAAATTAACAATGTAAAAACATGTTACCATAATATAAAATAAAAAAAGTATAAAATGGATAACCTATCTGGTAAAAGGACTAACATGGTAAATATTTGTTCTTATTAGAGTATTTTAATGTTTTTATTGACAAAAAAATATCTCATATCTTTTAATGTCCATTTATTAGCCTTCTTGACATGTCAATCATCTATTTCCATTAGATTAATATGAACCACATAAATAAATTCCATTATCATTATTAATAAGATAAGTCTTTCATTACCCATTCCTGAAAAATAAAAACTTTTTTGTTTTCTTTTGAAAATAATGAATTTTATTCATACCCTATAATAATTTTTCAGTTCAATAACCTTCCATACATATTTTTTTTAAAATTCTTCCACTTTTGTGGAATCCTCTTTGTGAAGCTTAATGTTCTAAACATATGTAAATAGTTTTCCCTAACATTTTGTATTTTCCACATTTCCCATTAAAATATTTTCCCTAATATTATATCATGAATTCAATGTTTACATTATTATTATATTATTTATATTTTTGGAATCATTATTATCTATATTTCCTTATTTCCATTAATAAATTAAAAATATCATTCTTTTGTTTCTGAGGACAATCGTCTATATGATATAGTATATCTCAATTTTAATGTAGTTTATGTATTATATATTAAGAAATATCAAAATATGATTCAAAATTATACGAAAATAAAAATAATAATATTATTATCCAATAATGATGATATTTTTCCCAAATAAACCACTTTTATAACCGTATACATCCATTAATTTCTATATGTTCATGTTTGTGTTTGTCTAACCACTTACATGAAAAGTGCTATAAAATAATATCATGGACTACTATGAAAACAAAATTAAAAAAATATATCATATAAATATGTAAATTATGAATTCACATTGGATTTGTAATGGTAAAATTGATATTGAACTCATTAATTAGGATAGTAATGATTATTCTTTAAAAAACACTAAAACATGTTCATCACTGATTTCAGCTTTATGGATCACATGAAAACTACCAAAAAATGAAATTATACCATCAAAAATAATTATAAATCATAAATTATAGTAAAATTTTACATTTTTGTATAATGGACATTATGATAATAAATTGGAACAAAATCGATATTATCGAATTAGTGAAAAATGATCATGATTACACCCACTACATATTGAAAATAGATAACAACTAACTAATAAAAATAAAGGGAATAATTATATTTAATATTATGAATGGTTATATTTGTTAATATGGTTAATAAATATGCTATTAGTATAAATATATTAGTTTTAGAGTATGTTATATGGAATTACACTACTCTAGAATACAAGTTAATGGTGTTTTTATCTACTCTTCAAATCCACGAGGCGTATTTTAATTTTAACACAATATATTTAATATAGTATAAAAAAATACATTATTTGGTGTTATATAATGAATAATATTTTAATTATTACCTTGTATGTTTAATTTAATGATATCTCTTAATGTGTATTTAATTATCATTGTAGTAAATCCTTATTAGGTTCTTTTGTTTCAAATTTAATTTAATGAGACAAATTTTTTTATTATACAGCCTAATATTATAAATATGGTGAGATCATTACCTAATAAATGTATTTTTCTAAATTAGTTTAATTAATGGGGTTTTAAAATCCATATAATTTCCTCTATTAAAATATATTTCAATTTAATAGATACCAAAGTTGTAATTTGTTTTCTAAACTCAGCTCACATGGTGTTCTTATAATTATTTTTATTTAACATTTTTTATGATGTTTGTTTGTACCACTATAAGATAATATTTAATGGTAATTTATCATCATATACAGTGGAAAAAGTAATATTAATTCAAATTAGTTATTATGATATGATTTATTTCCACAATGTACACAACTGTGAAAAATAATTATCATTTTATTTAGTGATGGTTTCCCCTATCAATCCACATTCTACTCCCTTATGATGTTATGTTTTATATTTGGAAACTAATTTGTGTTTTAATTTATCTGACCTTAACATATATAATTTTATATTTTAAAAATGTATCAATGTTATCTGTTTTTGTGATATAGGTTTGAAAATATCATATGTTAAATTTTCTTCCATCCTTGATCTTTATTTTTATTTTTCACTAATTTTTTTTAAAAAATCATCATGCATTTTCAAGGACCCAATTTTTAAAGATTCTTATCACATGTAAATTTTTACGAAATATTCCACATTACAATTATAAAAATCTATTTTAAATGATAAATTTAATATCTTCTTTTATAGAGATATTAAAAATATTTTCTAAACTCATCAATGGATTTAATTCCATTTAGGTTCTTCTATAAAAACGATTAATTTAATCAAAATGTTTCATTCATAGGATTCCATTTTAATAATATTAAAAAAAATAGATTAAAATCATGGAAAAACATTTCTTTAATTTTCATTCTATTTCATTGAGTGCTTATGATTTTTCATGCAATGTATTTCCCCTATGAACACTCTATATTTCGTTTTATAAGTTGAAGTGTGTTCACCTAGATTCCATATATATATATATATATTAGGGAAATTATTGACTTTATTTTATACCCTTTATCTATAATTTTTCGACACCATATACGCTATTATGTTGATTGAATGGTTTTAGATTGAATTTTTTTGAAAATAATTTCATGAGATTTTATTTTCCGTTATTATATAATTTTTTTATTTAATAAAATCATAAATTTTTTCCAATTCTGATTCAATTCGATTTAGATATGAAAAAAATTTATTTCAATTGATTTTTTTGTTATATAAATAATGATTGATTTCATATTTCACTCATATATATATATATGAATAATTGTATTTATTTTACTATAACATCCTCTAAATAATTAGTTATGTTTTATATCTCATGAGAGATAAAGGTGTGGACATAATGTGTTTTTTTACAAAGGAATAAACATGATTATTTTTCTAAAATATTAAGTCATCGACCTAATTGGATGCTTCAAAAATGACTGTGAATAATGAGATATCTAATTTTTTTTCTATTTATTATTATTATTCAATCATTATAGGATTATATTATTTATTGGAAATGTTATCTTCCATGTTTCAACCATTTTTTCAAAGACAATACAAACTTTTATGTTATTATCCATTGATTCAGGATTATATTTTTATTCTTTCAAGAGAATTGTTTATTATTATACCTATATTATATATGTTATTTCCATGAGATTTAAAAACATAATTTCATAATTATTCGATGATTTATAGCCTATAATTTGTTGGATATGGCTCCCTTTTTTAAAATTTTTGGGTTGATGTCTCTATTTAATATGAACAGTTGTTTTGTATTAATAACATTCTTATATAGTTGTGAAAATTTATTTTAATGGAAAATGTAATAGGAATTATCAGTTAATAATTATTATAATTCTATAAAATATTAAAACTATAATATCATAGGAATTTATTATATTGAACTATTTTTTTATTTTATGTAATTATGAGGATACCACGTTCATGGACTGTCGTCATTAGTATCATAGGAGGGATTAGATAATAACAGAAATCAGGAATATAGTTAAGGATAATTTAAGGGTTGATAAGTTAGGGATTTTAATTATTTACAAGGTATAGTTAACCCTTTAGGATATTTGATGTAATACTGAATATTTTAGAGAATCTAATGGAGTACTTATTTGAAAACCCTAGGTGTTGGTCTAGTTAGAAATTAAAACTATATGATAGAATCTTAATGTTTTAGTGAAGTAGATAATATATGGTTTTATTGGAAATTAAATCCTTGTATGGATACTAGAAATGAGATGTGATTTTTTCATGGATTCACCTTGTGGTATTTTCCTTGAAAAAGGATTCTTGACTATCAAGTAAATTTTTATTCTGGGACTTGATTAGTGAGACTAAGATGTCAAACATAGCTTGAAACACTATGTGGTTATGATTTCAGTTAATAAAATTATCACTAAATTCCATTATTAATTTTTTATCATGTTAAATAATTTTGTTCTGTAATACGAGAGACCCAATATAATGAAAAATATATTGGATTAATAGTTATTCGAGTTTAACTATATTGTAATAATTTAAATTATTATGTCATTTTGACATTGATTTTTTCCTGTAACTATCATAAAATAATTATATTGTATTGTTATTTGTTGATCACTCATTATAAACTCATTTTGGATTTAGAAAAGTATTATACCAAAGGAGTCAAGTTAAAAATGGATTACATGGTTAGTGTAAAGATAAACCCATTGATGAACCTAACGGGATAAGAGAAAAAGTGAGAAATCATTTGGTTATGTCAAATTATATAACATAATTTGTGATTAAAAACATGATAATAGTTGTTTTTTGAAACCCACCAATGAAAAATTAAAATGAGTTCCATTGAAGATTAGGTTATGAATATAATGATGGAATGAAAATTAAATTTAAAGAATGTTAAAAACATTGTAGGAATTACACCGGGGAATGTATAAAATAAATAGGGAGAAGTTTAATGTTTTTTAAAGGAGTTAAAAATGAAACTAATTACCAAGGAAAATTTAATAGATCAGTAGTAATAGCCAAATGAAATAGTTACCTTTTGGAGATAAGATAAATAGTTTAATATCCTAAATTTGGGGAACATTGGAATTATCTATGTTAGTGTCCTAATCCAACAACTAACAAGGATGATATGAATAGTAATCATTGTAGACAATGTAAATACTATGAAACCAAAACTACCAAAGTGGATTTGTAAAATGATATGGAATGAGAAATAATTATCACCCACGCAAGATCCATGAGTGTTTTATTCGCATTTTGTTAAACCTAATCCTATGTATAAGGAATGCATATGAAATAGATAAAATATTCCCCATAAATACTAATTTTTTAAAAGTAAACTCCTAAAGGGGTTTTATAATTATATCGAATTTATATGACTCCACTATAATAGATTTTTATAGAAATATGTCTCATATAAAATTTATTATCCTCAAAATTTTTAAATTTCACTGAATATTTTTACTGGATTCAATCTCATTAAATATACTCCATGATAATATACATTAAATGACATTTTCATCTAGAAAATCAACCCATTTTCACATTTTAATACAAGTATATCTATAATCTATATATTAAATATTACTCCCATTTTATTAAAGAATTTAACACATATGGTTAGAGAAAAACTCAACAAAATTTATATTTCTATTTCTATAGAAAATTATATTCCATTACATAGTATAATTATAGAGAATATAAAACATTCTCTCATGTTAAAAGTCATGAATGAATGAAACCCTTAACTTTTTAAACACATAATAATTATAATTTTAAATATGAAATTTATTTGAGGGGTGGGGTAGAATGTAATGACTTGGTTTTTCAATATCTTCATTCCTAAAATAAATAATATATTTATATAAACACAAAAAAAATACTAAAATGAGTCACAACAAATTAGATGAAAATTATTAAAGTAAGAATAATAAAATATATTGTAATTTAATAACTAATAATAAGTTATAAAATGATATGTTCAGAAGATAATTATATTATATGATTAGAATTGTATTTTATTCCCAAAATAACATTTTATCATTTTAATAAATTCAATTAACCACTTTTGAAATATTATATTGACAATGAAAAATATTAAAATTTTCAATGTTTAAATTTGTATGGAATAAAATCAGGAACACTTATTCAAAAATGTCATTTTTCAATAAAATATGTTTTACTTATATTATCTATATTCAATTGAAAAATAAATTTTATAATTTTATAATTTTATTTAGATTAAATTAATTACATTATTAACATTTTAATAAAATAATTTTGTAAATTTATTTTCTGAAATTTATTTGTTAGATTTATATTTACATGAAACATTTATAAATATTGTTTTTAAAAATCAAATGAAATTTAGGACATCATTTAGATATAATAATAACCTAAAATTTTTAAAATCTACTCAATGAAATAATATATTTCATATATGAAAAAAATATTTCTAAAAATATTTTTTATAATTTTAAATCCCATATATTTGATATTAGAACATATGTAATATTTTTCTCCAAAAATATTTTTATTACATTATACTTATTCTTTTTAAAAAAAATTATCATATTTATAAGGTTAAAATAATGAAAAAAAATTATGTATTGAATTATAATTTCCTTTTATTTAATAATAACAATTTTATTTTGAGTAACAAAGGATAAATTACTCAGGTAAAACTAATTATTATTGAAAAAACTCTAAAATTTCAAAGGGTTAACTTAAGGGGTAAAAATAATACATTATTAATTTTTTTTATTAATTGAGGTGTGTCACTATTATTTCATTTATTGATTTTATTATTTCCAAATTTAAAATTTCATAACATGTGAATCAATTTCTCAATTTATTTTAAAATTTAATATTTACAAATTTGTCATCAATAAAACATTTAAAAGGGGCCTCTCACTACACATTAAATACCACTTCTCTATTTATGTCCCATTTATAATTTTTTTTACATTAACTTGTATCCTATATTACATACAATTTTTTTAAAAAATAGATATTGGATTTTTTTCCTCCCTGTCCAATAAATATTTTAAAGGATTCTCAATATTCTCAATGTAAATAACCATCATTCACTAACATTGTTTATTTTTTTTCATTCCTATTGAAAATTTAATTTTTCTAAATATTATATTATTTTTATAATATTTGTTTTTTATTTTTTAAATAACTAGTAATAATAGTTCCCCTTTTCCATTAAGAAACATTAATACAACACTTTTGAGTTTGTGCAGACTACCACATCCATAAAGTAACAAATCACATTTTTCATACAATCGCATTATTATTTTTTAAATTATTGTAAAATGATATTAAATCCCTTAAATATCGAAATAATTTTATTATTCACCTTTAATAATGATATTATACCCAATGAAACTGTATTCATAACCTCGGACATCTATTAATTATGGTATGTTCTTATTTGGGTTTGTCAAACCACCTACTTGAAAAACGATACAAAACAATATCATCGATGGCTTTGGTAAATTAATTAAAATAATTATATGATACAAATTAGTATATAATTAATTTTTTATAATTATAACATTAATATTCTACATGTTAATTAAGATAAAAATGATTATTTTTTAAAAAACACTAAAACGTGATCATCCCTACTTTTATCATAAATTATCATAACAAAAAATACTATATAATATTATCATAAAATTATAAATATTTAAAAATAATAAATTTCATTACCATTAATGATTTTTTAATTATTAAATTAATGTAAAAAGTTATAAAAACATCAATAGTAAGAAACTATTTCAAAACATTCATGAATACTCACAAGGAATATAAAAATTAGTTAATAACTAAATCATATCCATGTTGATAATTATTATAAATGAATGAAATATAATGATATAGTTATGAATAAGTTTCTAAAATAAGTTATTAAGAGGTTTATTTTTGTTATACAAAAGGATATAGTTCATTTTACTAAGAAGAAATAAAAGGAATGATTTCTTTACCTCATCTTCTAAGCCATGAGATACTCCAGATTTTCTAAATCATTTTTTTATATTGTTTATAAAATAAAATTCTTAGATTTTATATCATGAATTATATTTTATAATATTTATTTTATGTTCTATTATAATATCTCTATTTAAAAGTGTTGGGATTAATGTAACCTATTGTTACTATTTTATGTATTCATGAACCCTGATTTTGATCATTCCATTGTTGGGTTTCATTTGTGTTGTTTCATAAGAAATATTAAAATGTTTGAATGTTTTTGGGAAATGCATGGTTCGCACAAGGTTTTCCCAAACCATACAACCCTTGGTGGAAACTGTGGAAACAAAAATAACATTTTTTTAACTCATCTAGTTCATATTTGGAAAACTATACACCCACCAAGAGGAAATTGTGAACATGGACAAAAGGGGCGCATGGATAGGGTGCATATTTTTTCTAACCATGCAACCATTCCTAGGTACCAGTGAATATGATAATTTTTAATCTTACAATTATAATTAAAATTTATAAAATCACTCATTTAGGTTCTCGAAGGACATGTAAAATCCCATATGATTTTATTCCTTTTTTAGGCTCCCAAGAGGTTATTTTTTTCCATCAACACCAATAAAGAAGTTTATAGAAGCTATGTAAATGTACATTGATCTCTAGATAGTAGGTTTCATCTTCTTATTCCCTTTCTCCCTCTCACCCATCATTCATACACAGGGTTTTTTAGATATCCCTGTTGTTGGAGGATCCAATATCCACTATCATAGATCATGAATCTAAGGTTGATTATCATATATGTGTTTCTATAATTCTTTATTAGAGCGTAACATTTAATGATTTTTGTTTTGATGTCCAATTATCTGAGGATAGGTTGTTCTGTTTTGATAGCCATTTTTTATTTTCACTAATTTGATTGATTTAAGTTTAATTCCTTAATTTAAATTAAATATCTATAAATTTGATTAAATTGTTTTATTAAAATCCCAATTCCATTAAATTTGAGTGTTATGATTTCATTTTCGGAAATGTTCAGGAAAACCCCCAATTCCATTGAATTGGGGTGTGTTTTCGAAATTGATGGAAATTAGTGAAATTTAAATTATGAAATTGATTTGATGAAATTGATTTTAAATTGGTATTTTTGACAAATTGATTAAATGGTTATGATAGAAACTCATTATTTTACCTTAAAAAGGCATGATTTGATTAAAAAAACATATGGGTTTTTAAATAGAATTTTTTATATTTTAAATCTATAATGGGATTCATTTTTTTTAAGTTTTAAAATAAATTATCAATCATTGATTTGTATTAGAGTAGATGAAATACTAGTTAATAATTGAGTCATTTAGATACCACCATTTTTATACTTTACAACTAAAACAAAACCTTGTGAAGCGGGTCACATGCTCGATGGGACAATGAAATTTTATCATTGGTTAGTATAAAAGGGACACGTGTATGAACATATTTTTAGGATTCATCTAAATGTGTGTGAGGAACCCATTTCCTAGAACTGTCCTAACTTTTGGCACATAACCATCTTTCTTGTTTCTTGTATCTTGTATTTGAAATACATTTCATTCCTCATAAATTGTATGACATGTTCCTAATGAATTTATATAAACTATTTTATATAAAATGTATTTAAATTCATCTTTTAAATAAAATTCCAACACATGAAATGAAAAGTAGTATGTTTTTGAAATATGAAGTTGAACTGCCATTAATGTATTTTAAAAAATTAAATCATTATTTTGTTAATTAAAAGTATTAATGTTTTATTGAATCCATGGTGTAGAATCCATGGTTTGAGGAATATACCCTTTTTAGTCCTTTTATGTGTTTAAAGATATTGTGATGTTTTGGGAAGAGTATGGGAGAGTTTGGAATGATTTAGAATAAGTATGGAGTCTTTTAAAAGTGCGCATGATTTGATAACGGTAAGGGAAAACATTGCGGGTTATCCTAGAGACCATGCAGGGGGAGGTAGTAGGCTTCGCACGACCTGCACACTTTTTTCCAAACTATGAGAGGTAATCATGTGGACTCCCTCTCTTTATGAAGTGGTATGCACATGGCTATTTCACGGTTTTCCATACTGTACGGGCTAATAGTGAAACCACATAAAACTAGGGTTTTTAAATATAGGCTCCCTCAGAGTTGCATCATTTTACTCTAAATTTCCCCCCACTAGATCCTCACTCAGTATTTTGTTTTCTCAAAACATTGTAGGTCCTCTCCCACATATTGTTGAATCATATCAAAGCAGGTTTTGGGTGGATTAAAGGTGATTCTTCTCGGGTAAGTCTCCTCTCATTGTTCATTGTTGTTTTCTCTAGATCTACATCTCCCACTTTCTCTCTTATATTTCTATATATATACCTACTGTTTGTAGATATAGGGTTTTGGTTTCCTTGGGTTTTGATTTTTAGGATTACGGATGTTAGTTAAGGGGATCTAGAGCGGTTTTGGTGGTGCGTTTGTTGGATTTGGGGTGCGGCTGCTTATGTGTTGATTTCACTGAAACCCTAAATATGGGTGGGTTCTATTTCAAATCCACATTTCTAGAACTATTGGTTTTGGTATAATTAATTTGTTTCTTTGAAATTAATTGTGATAATGATTTGTAATGCATTTTGGAAACCTAATAGGTGATGATTTGGGGGATTTTGGAAGAAAAATGGTTATTGTTTCTAAAGGGGGGTTTGTTGTGTGATTTTAAAATATTGATTTTATAATTATTAGTTCTTGTTTATTAAATGTTTTTTGTGAAATATTTCATTCAATAAATTTTTGTTATTGAAATTTTGTTTAGAAAATAAAATGGTAGAATTTGTTTCCAATAAATGGGTAATTTATTGAAGTGGTTTGTCATGTTATTGAATTGGTTATTTGCATTTTGTTGTTGCCTTGGATGGTCATATGGTTTGGTTTGTCTAGTTAGAGTGTAATGGGGATGTGGGAAATAAGTATCACTAAAAAATATGATGGATATTGGTTAGAAGAACCACCATTATAGATAGTGGTTGGAAGCACCAATTGTTGGGAATGGGGTGAACAGGATGGGCGGAAGTCCCACTGTATTGGTTACATTGTTTTGTGTTTCTTTTCAATGATGGAATTTTATTGATAATAAATTATGGGGATATGGATTAGGTCATAGTTGTTGCTCTCCATTTTTTTTACATGGCTTGGTAAGGGTATGTTTTTCTTGTGGAAAATGTTGATCTTTTTAATGTCTTATTCAAACTACTTTTTTTAAATGTGCTAACAGTACATTCCCAGTGGCATGTGTAGGGAAGTCATTTGGGGAAAACCTACTGAGTATTAGTACTCACCCCCTTCTTTGTAACTTGGGTGCTTTTGTAAATGTCGTATTCCAGGACAAATGTAAGAGTAAAAGATCTCATTTTTCTAACGGTTTAGCATGTATCTTGGATGATGTTGTGGTGCATAGAGCATGGTGCTTGATGTGGTGCTGGGGAGTGTGTCTTAGATTATTTTGGGTCTTTTGTTTAGTCTTCCATGTAGTACACCCTATTTTTTTTGGTTGTATTGTTTTTTGGGTGGTATTGTGTAACAAATTTTTGGTATTTTTGTTCATACATTGATGGGTTTCTATGTCGACATGAATCATATGGTATCATTGGAAATTAATGGTTTGGTTGGTTATTATTTTTCAAAAGGGGATATCGTACACCGACTATTCTTGAAGCCCTCCCCATTTATTTCCATACTTTGGTGTCTTGGGAACATCGCATAAGGCCAAGTAGCATTCCTCCTCACTCTCAAGCCAATGAGATGGGGCAGGATGTTACAAGTGGAATCAGTTTGTTTGGTCCTTGGCTTTCATGTGAGAATAGTTGTTTGCTCCTTTTGTGTTGATTGTTAGTCTTGGTGTTGACATTCATTCTTGGTCTATTCTTTGAGTCGGGATGGTAGCAAGGCATGGGATTTTTGGAACCTAGAATGTATATCATAAAATGATGTAGCTAACCATTTTATGAAAAAACATAAATTAACCAGGAAGTTGGGTACATAAGTGTTTAGATAAACTTATAGGCATTTGATATCTCATTTTGTTTGGTTGTATCCAAGGAGATGAGCATGACACGCATGGTAGAAATGTATTCCCACAAGGATTCTTATTTCATTGTTGTATAATTCTCTATGGTGTGATACAAATGTGTGGATTTGAAAAATATGAATTACGTTTCACAATGGAAGGATTTGAATAATGGAAACTAGTGGTATTTTGAAAATGGGTTGATTTTCAAAACATGGTGGATTTGTTTTCAAATTTCTTCATAGGGGAAATGTGAACTTGTTGAAAGCCTGGTTGTGATTGTTTTTATGTGATTAAATTTGAAAATTGTATACCCATTCTTGTTAATGGAGTAGGAATTATGGTTGTTTTTGTAATGATATAAATGGAACTGGGTAGGATTTGTAGTGACCAATAAGAGGAGGTGCTGAAAATTTTGTTGTACCTAAGCCATAGGTGAACCAACATCTAGTGAAGAGTATAGTGCAAGCATTCCATGCAGTCGGAAGTGAGAAAAACGTGGATGAACCAAGGCATGTGGATCATGCAATTCAGTTTCAATGGTAGAATCTTCCCATCTTTAGAGGTGATTTATAGCCAGAGAGGGTTGAAGCATGGATGAACATGATGAATCATATATTTTACTTCTTGGGAACATAGGCAGAGATGAATTTTAAATTAGCCACCTATATTTCGGAATATTGTGCCCTCCAGTGGTGGGAGCGAGTAGTCTAAGCTGGGACTGACCAAAGTGTGCCATGTGAGGGGTTTGAGCAATTTTTTAATAAACAATTCTACCCTCAAACATTAAAAATTCAGTGTACAACAAATTTCTTGTGTTTGAAGAAAGGGAAAATGGCAGTGATGTAATATTCAGCTATGTTTATGATCTTAGTGTGGTTTTCACTTGAGATGGTGGGTAGTATATCATTGAAGGCAAGAATTTTTGAAGTTGAGTTGAACCGGGAAATTTGTTCCAAGATAGTGGTGTACTGTGTAGATGATTACCAAAAAATAGTGAACCAATATATAGTGGATAAGCATGATATTATGTAGGATATGGGAGGAGGAATTATGCTGGTACCCATGGGAAATAGTGGAGACTCAGATGCTGGGTTAATGCGGAAGAGGGATACTTATTTCTAGGGTGGGAGCACAACTCAGAATCTGAAGGAAGAATTCGTGAAACTTCCTATGAATGCGGGGATGTTTTCAGTGTTTTTCTACAAGCCACACCAATTAGTATTGTACAGAACAACCTCGATCATGTCATAATTGTAAGAATATGGGGAATATGTAGTGTTATTTTCGGAATTCTCTGAGGCTGGGTGTCCATGACACTTCTTAGGGGTCACAACGCTTTTATGCCTCAATGGGACGGGGTCTCCCGCATACCCATTCCCAGTTGATTATATTGGGTCATTGTAATTCTCGGAATACCCCAACACATCAACAGGGTAATAAGGAGCATAGTATGGCAAGTGATCAGTTGTTTAGAGCTAAGCAGGCTATGATGGATGATAATTCGGGACCATCCATAGTGCAAGGTACGGTTCATTTAAATTCAACATTGATGTAATCATTGTTTGATATGGGTGCTTTGCATTATTTTTATTGATTCTCTCATCGTTGATTTATGGTGTTTACATGCGGAAATGAATCCTTCTATTTTTCAACAAAAAACTCGTCTTAGTCAAAGCGAGTGTCGAGCCTTCATACGTCGAGGATGTTGTTTAGTTTTAAATGGAATTAATTGATGTGGAATTTATCAGTGATTGAGATGGATTCTTATGAAATAATCCTGGGAAAGGATTGGATGTAAATGTTTAAGGCCGATATCAATTTCAATGCATGAACGATTAGTTTTGTGATAGAGGATGGCGTTAGAAAACTCTTTAGAATGGAGAAGATTTAAAATCATGGTGAAATAGATCTGTTGGCACCAACGGTTTGCACGATCTCATATCAGTTAGAGGAATTTTCATTGGCATCGGTGGAAGGTGTCGACCTGCGTGTTCTTCTGGTAGTTTTGGAAATGATTATGGATGTATATATCATAAAATTTTCAGCTTTTCCACCCATGAGAGAAGTGGAATTTACAATTGATCTCCATCCATGGACCAGTCTTATCTCACTTATGTCTTACCGAATGGAACCAAAAAAAATTCGGTAATTAAAGGTGTGGTTACAAGAGTTATAAAACAAAGTTTTCATCTAGACTAGTATTTCTCTATGGGTAGCATCGAGTTTGTTTGTTAAAAATGCGGATGGAATATTTCGGCTCTATGTAGATGATCATAGACTTAATCAGGTTATGAAAAATAACAATTTTACAATTCCACATATTGATTTTTTTTTTTGACAAGTTGAGGGGAGCTCAATGGTTCTCCATGATTCACTTGAGGTCAGGGAATCAACAATTGATGTTGAGGATGGAGGATATTTTAAAAATAGCATTCAGAAGTAGATATGGCCCTTAATAGTATATAATTATTCCCTTTTGTCTAAATAATGCACTAGAAGTGTTCATGGAATTGATGAATGAGATATTTTAGAGATATCTAGATTCATATTTGGGGGTATTTTTTGATTATATGTAGGTGTATTCAAGGACAAGGGTGGAGCATGATAATCACTTGGCGATAATGTTGGGTATATTGAGGGATCATCAGTTGTATTCCAAATTATTAAAGATTGAGTTTTAGATATAAAAGGATTTTTTCCATGACCATGTCATTTTTGAAAAGGGTGTTTTAGTTGAACTGGAAATGATAGAGGATGTTATCTCATGGTAACCACCAAAGAATGTTTTTGAGATAAATAGATTCCTCGGTCTAGATGGGTATTATCGACGTTTTGTTCGTGATTTTTCAATATTGGATTCATCGATGACAACATTTATAAGGAACAATATCCCATTTCAATGGGATGAGAAATAACATAAACGCATTGAAGAGATGAAGGGTTTACTTAAATCAATACCAATATTGGTTTTTAGAGAACCAGGGAAAGGGTACATGGTGTATTTTGACGGATCGGGATCAGAGTTGCGGTGTGTTCTCTATAGGGGGGAGGGGGTCATGTGATTTCTTATGGCTCACAACAGTTGAGTTTGAAAGGTAATAACTACCAATATGTGATTTGTATATGGAATTAGTGGTTTGTTCTTTAAAGATGTGGCATCATTATCTCTTCAGTGAGAAATATACTGTTATCGATTACAAGAGCTTAAATCATATCTTCTCACAAAAATATTTGAACCTGGGGAAAAGGAGATGGATGGAATATCATAACATGTTTTATTTCGACTTAATATACACAACGGGTATGGGATATTCGGTAGTGGATGCATTAAGTAGAAAATAAAATGCTCACGTGGTGAAACATTAATCAGATCTGTGGCAGTTGATGTTAGTCATAGACAACACATATTTGGAATGTTAGGACATGTGTGATAAAGAGGTCTTCTTTCTAGTTTTGTTGGTTCTTGAATTGTATGGTTTAGTTATAAAGAAAAGAACATTGGATTCCGAGTGTATGGTGATGAGGTCAAAACTCAATGTTAGGGAGACCACTGAGAACTGGGAACTGAATTGGAATTTAGTCTTCTGTTTTCAAAATTAGATGGTGGTACGAGTGAATTTTTGGGAGGATGTTCCCAGGGATTATAATCATTCTATGTGGTTTTTCAATCCCAGAATTTAGAAAATGTATAAGGTGTTAAAGGGGTAGTTTTGCTGGGATGGTATGAAAAAGGGATGTGGTCAAGTTCGCAGATGATGTTTCACTTCTCAGCAAGTCAAGGTAGAGCATCAGCGGCCAGTACACATGTTGTAGTGTTTACCTATCCTAGTGTGGAAATGGGACTAAATAATAATGGATTTTGTGATGAGTCTCCCAAGAATAGTTGGGAAGCTATATTCCATATGGGTGGTGGTGGATCGGCTCACAATGTCAACCCACTTCATCCCGATTCGTGAATCTCATACGGTGGACGATCTATCGCAAATCTATATCTCGGAGGTGGTAAAGAGGGACAATGTTCCATTTTCTATTGTATAAGATATTTATAATAGGTTCAAATGTCATTTCTATAAATCCTTGATGCAAGGCCTTGGAACACACTAGACTATGATCACAACTTATCATCCTCAGAAGGATGTCCAATCTGAGAGGACGATACAAAAATTGGAATATTTGTTAAGGGCTGGTGTGATGCCTGAATGGCCCAAAGGCCTTCATTTTCTATTGATTTTTGATAACCCCCTTTCAAGGGATGAGGGGGAACCCTTACAAGACTCGTAGGTTCAGAGATTACGTGGCCCATAGCCTTATGAGATTACATGACCCGAAGGTCTTATGGAAATTCAACCAGACAATCTACAAGGAACTGACCCTCCCCAGCATCTGCTTATTGATAGTAGATATCCACCTTTGCATGACCATCTGGATAGGCTTCTCGTGCAAGCACAGGCTGGTACCGATGGCATTGTCATACCCTATCATTCAGACAATCCATTTTGCTCTGTTCTGGTGAGTGCACCTACTATAAATCCTCTTATGGGGATGCTCCTTTTTTGTAGTATGTCTGGGGCCTGCATTCATGTGGCCCGAAGGCCGTGGTGTGTCCGTAAGGTCGTATGGTGGCCCAAAAGCCTTGAGAATCAACTGGACTGAAGGCCTTGGGTGGCTCGAAAGCCTTGTAGGACCCAAGGACCTAACCGGTGGCCGAGAGGCCTAAATGGATGAATAATTCCAGCTGCTACAGTACCAAACAGTGCCAGCTACAATACTGATACAGTGTCTGCTACAGTACCGCTACAGTACCTGGACATATGACTCCACCCAGATTTGATCTCGGGTCTCTTAGACGCACCTAGCGAGTCCTCAACAACTAGGTTGAGGCTCTTGTTCGGGCTTCTGTGATGCATTTTGGTGGTTCATGGGAGGAGCAGTTACCGTTGATGGAGTTCCCCTATAATAACAATTATTTGGATTCGATTCATATGGATTAGTTTGAGGCTCTGTATGTGTGTCCTTGTCATTCTCCACCATATTGGGTGGAAACAGGTGAGACAAAAATTATTTGACTGAGCCTTGTATAAGAGACAATAGAGAAAATCAATTTGATCAGGAAAAGGATAGAGATGGATTAATGTCTTCAGATATCATATAGGGACCATTTTTTATGAACATTGTCATTCGAGGAGTGTGATCAAGTGTTTTTTAGATACTCTCCTAGGTTAGGACATCGTAGGATTGGGAAGAAGGGTAAGTTATCTCTAAGATATATTGGGACTTTTGAGATACATGAGCGCATTGAAGAGGTGGATTATCATTTGTATTTTCTACCATGGATTAGTGCTACGTACAATGTGTTTCATGTGTCGTAGTGGAAAATGTATCAACTAGATCGTGACCATGTGATTTTTTGGTATCATGTTGAGCTAGAAATATATGCTCCGTTGGTGCACGTGCTAGTGTGGATTGTTGATAGGAAAGATAAATAATATCATGGTTATAGAATAAGTTTAGTTCATGTTTTTTGGATGAATGTTCAGATTCAGGAGGAGACATAGGAGCGGGAGAAATAGATGGTCGAGTAATGGGCCAAGCTTTTTTGGCAAAGCAATGGTTCCCTACTTTACGAGGATGGAAAATAAAATGGTGGGGATAATTTAGCACCATTGATTTTGGGTATGCTTAATTTTTATGCCTTTTATGTGTTTAATGTTCTTGGGATGTGTTGGGAAGTGTTTGGGGGGGTTTGGAATTGTTTTGAATAAGTTTGGAGTAATTTTCAAGTGTGCACTGTTTAAACACAGTTAGGGAAAACCATATGGGTTCTCCATGAAACTCTATAGGGGGGGGGGCAGTAGGCTTCTCATGTAATGTGCATGGTTTTCCAAACCGTTTATGTAAACATTGTGGACCCCTCCCCCTCTCGATGTAGTGGCATGTACAGGGTTAGTTCAGGGTTATTCAAACTGTGTGGGCTAACTGTGCAGCAACTTAAAAGTAGAGTTTTTTAATCCGGGATCCATCAGGGTTGCCTCATTTAACTACAAATTTCTTCCCACTCGAGACTCTATTTTGTGATTTTTATTTGAATAGATTGAAATCCAAATCTATTATATCTATCTTTTGGGTTTAACTTCCCATATTTTCCTATTTCAGTGTTAATATGGTGTCATCAAGGTTCTCTACCGATGTTGTGTAGAATAATTACTCTAATAACACATGAAAATTACATCCATGTGGAAGATAATACTGATCCACAATAAGAATATCATCTAGTGGTACTGCATTTGGTTGAGTTGATTTTTCATTCTATCCATTATTTAGGAAAGACACCAAATCCAGTTCTAATTTAGGATCAAGTTGTGAAGTCTCAATTCGATTATCTAAAGAATAATTCATATGATTTTATTTTCTAGAATACACCATTGTTAAAATAATCCAATTATAATAAAGAGGAATATATATGGTTGAGCATTATGGAAATGTTTTTTGAGTTCTTGGAGACACCTGATGAAATCAAGATGATGTGTGACACCTTCATGCTATAAGGACTGAGAAAGAGATGATGAGACATGATTGTGATAATGAAGATTCATGATGAATTAGAGTGTAAAGATATCAATGTAGTTTTCACTGAATAATTCTTTCTAGAGTCAATGTTGTTTTCTTAGGCTATTTGGTATTTCAAACACGACCAGGCTAGCAAGACCATGATAGAGTATGTAAACCAGTTTTATTATCATGTTTAGTTTTAATATGAGATTGTGTTGAATGATAAAATTAAAAATATAATATTCATGTTGTGAAATATATTATATATTCATTAACATTTTTCTTGATGAATTTTACCACTCATGATGAGGTGATCGACAGAGCCCAGATGGTCGAAACAGAAATGGATGGTATATCAGGGGTCATGGGAGTTTCATTTTCTACAATATTCATTGTGAATACCACTAAGGGGAATATGATGTGTGATGATTTTCATATATGTTATTGATAACTATGATTTACTATACCTCCTATAGTAATTGGAAGAGGCCCTTTTATTTGTAACCAATGTGGTAATATAGGGTATTTTAAGGGGGTTTTGACAAAGGCTCCCCTAATTTGTGGCTTATACAGATGCTCATTTCACATACATAAGTAATTAAATGTATATTCTACTCCTATTAGTGGAATGGGATAATCAATACCTACTAAAACTATGGGGTAACAATATTTTGAATGAACTATGGGGTACTAGCCATAGGAATCCCAAACGCTGATTCATTACATTGTTGAAGAGTCCCTACATGAAGGATGAAATGGGTCCAACAACAAGGACATTACCATCACTATAGCATCATCATTAGTGTATGCATTATTTGATATTGGTTCATCTATTTCATTTATTAATACCTTTATTGTTAATATTTTATATCGTCTTATGGTGCATTTGTCTAATGTGAGGTATATTACTATGCCCTTAGGAATGATGAGAGGGAAGTATCTTTCTAGTAATACATTTGGGTACTCTTTATCTGATTCTGATCATTCATGGAGTTTTCCGGTTCTCAACATGAATCAAATTAACGTCAAATTCGGGTTATATTTTCTCATTACTAATAAATAATTGATCGATTATCATATTTGATGTGAATCCTTTACGGCTCCTACTGGTGTTCACCATATCATTCAGAGAGAATGGGACATGAGGTCATGTAGATCTAGAAAATCTTATTTGGAGTATGGGAAATGTGATATCTATGTTTTCTTCTCATCTGGAGTGATAAAATTTGAGCGGTGATTTTCTACAAGTTATCACCGAGTATCCTGACATGTTTCCTTCATACATATCTAGTTTTCCACCGGTAATGGATGTATAGTATTATGTTAGTTTGAGTCACTCAATTGATATCTATAACTTCATATAGCATGACTCTAGGTAAAATTAGAGAGTTTAAGACTTGTTTGGATGATCTTTTGGAGAACAGGTTAATATTCTGGAGTTTTCTCACCTTTAGTGGAACGAGTTCTCTTTACAAAGATTGTTGAGAGGAAACTTATTTAATGTGTTGAATAAAAAAACTAAATCGAGTTGCTATAAATAAAATGTATCAATTTCCACACATTTATGATCAGTTTGACCATATAAATGGGGATAAGTGGTTCTAGAAGATTGGTCATTTTTCATGTCACAATTAGTTGAGAATAAAAGAGTATGTCATTTAGAAAACATCCTTTTGGGGTAGAAATGACTATTTTGAGTACCTTTTCATGGAGTTTGGATTGATCATTGTTCTTACAATATTTATGGCTCTGATGAAGAAGATTTTCCACAAGGATCTTAATTCCATAATCATAGTATCAATGGAATGCATTCTTATTAACTATCATTATGAGGAAGATCATGTGCATCATATATGAGAAGTTATGAACATATTGATAAATCCGCAACCATATGAAGAGCTATCAAAATGTGTTTTCTGGATATAGGAATTCATGATATTTGGACATGTCATGTTAAAAAATTGTATTTCAGTTGATCCTTAATATGTTATGTCTTTTATGGTTTGGGACCAAACATAAAATGAAATCGTTATTAAAATCATCTTGGGGTTGGTAGGGTATTATTTCTAGTTTTTAGAATATTTTGGTAATATAGATTATCCAATGAATACATTAACTCACAAGTGAGTAATTTTTGCATGGGATGAAAAATTTTAGAGCTCTTTTGTTGATTTTAACCCTATTATTACTACTACGCCGATGTTGAAAATTCCATATATCTGGCATTGTTATGTGGCCTTCTATGAAGCATCATGTTTTTTCAAGGGAAAAATTCTTATAATGGGTCATCATGTTAATTTTTATGTCTCACTTAATCATATTCCATACAAGAATATATATCCAAACTAGGACCTTGAACTCCCAGTTGACATGATCATGCTTAAGAGTTGGTGACATTACCTTTTGGGAGAATATTTTACCATGTTTTCATACCACAAGTGAATGAGTTATATAATATATCAAAAATATTTTAATCTGTACCATAGTAATTGGGTGGAATACCAAATATCATTGGATTTTGACATTTTGTATACCCTGGTTAAAGAGAATGTCATTACAGGTTTTTTGAGCCAGAAACTACTATCCCTGAACGTGAATGAATCTTTAAAAGTGTGGAATTTTATGACCCTATTTTCACAATTGAATATTGGAGTCCATGAATCAGGATGACAAGTTTCCATAACATTTTTTTAATTAACACAATCTCTTCTAGATATGATTCTTTATGAACTCCATCTCACTAATGAGTTCCATATAATTGGAGACCCTCATTTTGGTCGGGAGACTAATGTTGAGTGGTTTTTCTCCAAAAAGGTCATTTTATTATTTCAAAATAATTTTGTAGACCAATTATTGATATAAAAATATTTTATAGGGGATTTCCATAAATCCCATTGGCCATTGTGCATATGAAACATGAAGATGTTCTAGGACACACAATTAAAATTATGGTGGCCATGAATTATATTGGGAATTAATTAATTTTTCATTCATTTGATATACATGCTAGCAAGTTGAGGCTGAGTAGAAAAATCTTTCAGGTTCTCAATACCACTTCTACTCTTGACATGGATGTGGGATGGGATCACAATGGACATTGTGGTTGGGTTTCCATGTACCTAGATAACAAAAAATATGATATCGTTTGTGATTGATATGATGATAAAATTCGATCACATTATACCCATTCACGATACAACCAATGTTGAGGAGTTTATTATTTTATATATGAAAGAGATTTTTTATTTTAATAGATTTCCATCTACTATAAGCTATAATAGAGATCCCCAATACAATTCTCACTTTTATAGAGGTTCTCAAGAAGAACTATGATCTCATGTTTTATTATGTATGACATACCATCCATAGTCATCTAGCAATATAGATAGATATAGATAGATTTTATACGATATTATTTATGATTTTCCACACGTCTTCATTAGGGATTGGGATAACTATCTGGGGATGGTTGATGTTTTTTATGACAATAGTTAGCATTATGTGAATAGAATGGATAATTTTGAGGAATTTTATAGTACAAATTATAGGTCCTTGTTGTGTTGGTTGTACATAAAATAACCAGTTTAATCATTAGATAATATTGACGGTGCCAAGCTGGCATATGTATTATGTTGATCATCATGGATAACCATTTGAATTTTTAGTTTCTCATTATGTGTTATTGAATGATTCAGCTCAATTGGGTTATTTGTGGCTTGAGAGGTATGGGAAATATTATCCACATTTTTTGGGACCATTTTAGGTTTTTGAGGAGGTGGGAAAAGTTGATTATCATTTTTTCACATTCACAGAAGCTGATGTTGATAAGTATAATCCTCCATGTATCTTATCTTCAAAAGTATCATGATGATCCAACCCATGTTCTAATCTAGAGTGTTCTTGAGGTTGATACTATATTATCCTTGACATTGAATCTAGCCAAGATTCTTGATTTCTAAAACCGAGGTACATTATGGGAAGGTGATACCTTTGTTTCAAGTGCTATTGAATCAGGATTTAGGATCTCAATAGAAATGGGAGTTGGAGGCCCTGAGGGGAAATTATATTCCTCATTATCTTAGAATGTAAGCGTGTGTATAGGATTTCTGGGGATATAATGTTTCTATGATGGGGAGTTTGTTTTGTAATGTTACTATTTTCATGTTTTTTTAAACACCATGATTTATCATTAATTGGATGGGATTTTTTTTGTGTTTGATTCATGAAATTTTTTGAATATTTTGAATGTTTTGGGTTGGGAATATTTGGTGTATGGTATGGACAAAACATTCACCCCATCAGTGTAAACTGTGAAAACAAATCTACTTTAGTTTTTTACAGAGACAATAGGGTTGTAAAAATTGTGCAAAAAAAGGAAAAACCATGATCCTATAATTAAAGTGGCGCAGGACTAGGGATCACAGTGTTTCTAACCATGTGGCCCTGCCCAACTAACTATTTTTCATGTATTTTTTAATCATAAAATTTATTTTAAGATATCCAAAACACCACTTTTAGGTGGTTGGTAGACTTGTGTGGCCCCAAAATGTTTTCTTATTCCTTAGAGTCTCATAATATTTTATTTTGGCCAATTTAAACTCTTTAATATGTGGATAGAAGCTCAGAGAACAACGTTCAATATCTACATGGTAGGTTTCATCTTCATGATCCCTTTATCCTACTATCTCTTATGTCATTCCAAGGGTTTGTAGTTATCCATGATATGATGGGATCTAATATATATTATTTTATATCCTGAATATTGGTTAGAATCTTGTATATATATTTTAGAATCCTTCATTTGAGATTTCCTTTAATGGATTTGTTTTTTGAGATAATGTGATACTGAGGTTTGTGGTTCTATTATGATATACAATTTTAATTAACAAAAAATTTATTAGTTTATTTTTGATTGTATTATTTAAATTATATTGCATCAAATTTCATTAAATTGAATTATTTAAAATACTATTCCATTGAGTTTTTCGATTTGGATTTCATTTGGAATGAAATTGATGTAACCCCCTAGTACCATGTTTATCAGTGTTTTAATTTTAAATATATTCCATTTCACTTAATTTTTTTTCAAATTACTTGTGAATAAATATAAACTGTTTTATATAAAATGCATATTAAGACATTTTTTAAAATATTTACATCATATAAAATGTAAATCGTAATTTTTTTGACTTATTCTCTTGACATTAAATTCATGTATATTAAAAATTCAATGCTATATTTGGTTATTTAAATATTGTAAATTATTATTGAATCTATGGGGAGACCCTAATGGGATATTAGAACACACCCTACATATTGCTTTTGGTGTCTTCAAAATATCTACATCCAATGTTGATAATGGGTAAATAACCACATGGAAGTTGAAATAGTTGTTGATTCCTTGGTCATGGCGATATTAGTCAACTAGGACATGGGTTGTTCATTCAGTTTTTATTGTACTTTTCTATTTTACTTTTGGTTAGTTTACCTATTTTACTTCTGGTTTAGTTCTCCCTATAGTGTTTTTCATATATGTTCGCTAATATTTTTCTCTTTATTCCATGATGACTTTAAGAAATTAGTTCCCAGGATTAATTTTATGATGCCCGGTGCTTGTCTCCAACCCATGGGGATTGAGATCCCCTTTAGGTCAAGTCATTATTGGATTAGTTGACGGGTTACCCGGGTACCTAGGATGGTACATGAAAATTAAAATTTAACTCAAATGAATAGGGGTCCTTTATCTAGAACTGAATTTCATGTGACTAATTTCATGGTGTTCATTGTGATGTCCTAAAAATAGTTCATTAATACAAAATGAATACATTTTACCATATTCATTCCATTCGTTTATTTTAGGAGCAATATCTTGTTCAAAATTTAATTGTTTGTTTACTAAATAGATATGAACGATGTAATGTTTTTTATAAAATCATCTCCCTTTGCTGAGTTCTAATTCACCCTCTTGAACTTATTTCTTCCAAAAAAAAATACCAACACCGAAATATTTAATTTTAGGATATATTATCATTATATGTACAATAATGTGACTATAATTCCCCAACAATAATCATTAAATACTCTTGAGTGAATTTATGAATTTAAATTCATTCATAGTGGGGATATTTTTAGGTTTAGAGTTTTATAGATTTTTTCTATAAAAATTAAACAACAACTCAAATATTACAACTTATACGAGTCTACTAACTAACCATTAATTTATAAAATAACAAATGAAAAAATAAAACATGAATTCTATTTCATGATAAAAATAATCATATTATTCATCTTGATTTTTTACTTCTTCTTACACATCCAATGTCCCAGTAATTTTTTTTCTAAAACTATTGATGAGAAGTGAATGCTCAGTATGGTGCATAAAAGAGGGAAATGCGGAGTTAGTACAAAAATATTTTGAAATCATGAAAACATTTTCACAAAATCATAGTTTTCACCCATAAAAACAAACTATTTAGATTACCTCATGAAATCATATGATTTGTGTAAAAATCCATAGTAATCATACCTTATAAATGTAACTTATAGAATCCATATCATTCTTACATTGTAGCTTTCATGACTACATAGGGAGAAACCATCACGGTTACATATGGAATACCCATCATGGTATATTCCCTAAATGTCTTATGAGAAACCATATCAACTATCTTTTTCTATTTACCCAATGCATTGGGGTGAAAGCATGGACTCACGCTCCATCAATTTATCATGGAACCACCCATATAGTTAAAAACATTCCCCAATAACCTTAAAATATTTATAATAGAGTGAACAATAATAATGGAAAAATAAAATTTCCACATTGAAATCACATTTCATTGTTATAACGCCATGCTCCTATAAATAAAAAAATCTTTATTTGAAATATAAACTGTAAACATGTAATGTAACCATCAAAAAATTAATGTAACATAAAATATTGAAATTATTTGGATGATTTATACGTTTATAAAACATTACATGTTATTGAAATAATCAATCCATTTTTAAAACATAATTACAAATAATAAAAACAATATTAATTAATTAAAGTTTCCAACATCACCTTGATTCATTAAAATGGAAACAAAATTTTATAAAATTTAGGTCCATATTAATAAACCCATAAAACCATTTTGAAAAAGTGGATATTAATGAGAATTATTGATATGAATAAATCATTAAAACATTTAAATCGATGTTTTAGTTCAAGAGTCAAATACCTCAAGTCTGACTCATCTCGTACACTGTTTATCTTATTGAATAATAAACTCAGGGTAATGAGTACATTATTGGGAACCATTATGAATTTTATTATTCAATTTATATCTCATATTTACATGTTTATCAATGAAAAAAATATTTAAGTACATATTAGAAGTGTTGTCTATATTCAGTACAAAAGTCAAAAAATGAACATGGTATAATGTCAATAGTCAATGTGGATTTAATTCCATAATCTCGAGAATATTATTAATGAAAAAATACTAAATATTATGTATAAATTATAGCATTAAATACATTCATTATATATTGATATGAAAAATCAACAACCTTATAATCATAGAGACGGTAAGTCGTATGTTCTCATTATTATCGTTTCAGTTTTTCATTGATCATTATGGGTATAAGGTGATTATTAATTTATACTTATCTGTTGATAATAATATTTTTAATATAATATTAATAATTTATATATACCAATATATATATATAATAAAACTGATGTGATGAATAAAAATGAATCACATCGCTTCGTGGAGGTGATAGTTGACACATACACACAAACGATGCTATAATTTTTATGTGCATCAATAAGTAAAACATAATTGATATATTATTCTATTATAATGATGAATATTTCATTAATAGCCCATATAAATATTTATTCCATAATTATAACTAGTCATGAGAAATAGTAATTAAAACCAATCTGTATCGGTTCACGAGGTGGTAGTCCTCCCTACACACAAACATATAATATCATTTCCCATTTGATGAAACTCAAGATGGATTTAGGTGATGAATTTAATATAATAATATAAAGGAATATTGAATATTTTTTAGTTACTATTAAATCATATATAAATTATATTTTAAAGATGTTTAATAATAAATAAAATAGATACACTAAAATAAAAACACACTTTTCTTTTGGATGATCAACATCCATAACCCCTTAATACCTATAAAGAGGGTTTTATTCCAAAAATAAGGCTTCATGAATGTGGGGAGGGATTATAGGTAGGGTTTTATGAAGATATTGGTTGATAAAATGGGTTTTGTAAGATTACATAAGGGAGATGAATGTGTTCCCTTTTATTGGAGAGGGGAGACACAATCATGAGGATTTTAAAAGTATTAAATTAATATAAATTTATTTTCAATTCAAAATTTGACAAATTTGATTTAATTATAATATAAAATTAGTTTTTTTCTAAATATAATCATCCAATTAAAATTAAACAAGTGTTTGAATATTTTTTAATTCATATCTTTTTGTTTTAATCCCTTTTAATTCTTACTGTTTTATTATGTAATATACATTTTTAGTGTTAAATTAATTACCATAACATTTCCAAACACCAATTCATGAGACATTAATTATAATAATATAAATATAAATAAAATTAGATGATTATTAGATTTTTAGAAATTCTATATCTTTTAATTAAATATTCTATATTTTATGATATCAATTAGATAAATTTTCACAGTATTCATTACATGACTAATTAATAAATCATAACAATCTTCCCTAAATATCTACATTAACACATATAGTATATGTCAGAGTCATCCATAAATTGTTTTTATAGAATAAAATATTTCAAATTATATTTTAATTAATATTATTAATATAAATTATTTAATTATTTATTTAATAAATTTATTACTTTCTGATAATTGAGTCATAATAAAATATAATTATTTAATGTAAAAAAATTATAAAAAAATTATCATTATTTATATGAAAATTTTATCATTTAAATAAAAATTTCTAATTTAATTTATCTTCTATATTACCATATATTAAAATTTATAACTTATTAAAAATATGAGTATTTTATTTTTAATATGTCTTTAAATAAAATATTATAAATTTATTATTCATACTCAAGTGGAATAAAATGATTATAATTTCCACCTAAGGACTATATTGGTTGAAAAAAACTCATATAATAAAATTTTGATATGTTTAATGGTAATTATATTCTATTATAATTTTTTTATATTAATTAATTGATTTACCCCTACTACTAGTACAGAAAATTCTAATGTTAATATTCACTAAAAACTAAAATTTTTATTTTAGAGAAAAAATTACATACTAATAAAAACCATTTATGTCCATTTTTCTGAATTCTATTAAGAGAAGACTGTAAAATTAATTTAATATTATTTTTGATGATGGATCGAGGAAAATGTTTTTTAAAGTGAAAAAGTTCAAAAGATCCAAAATCTTTATATCAAATTTAAATTTGGAATTGATTCCAATGAACAAAATTGGATTAATTGATTAAAAAATTATTTAATATTAATTGAAAACAAATTAAATCGATAATATATCTTTATAAATAAATTAGATGATAACATAATTTGGAATTAAAATGATGAATTTTTCACTAGTAATTAAAAATGAATATTATTATAAAAATACCAATAAGTTAACATAAAAATTTTTATAATCGAATTATAAAGAATAAGTTTAATTTTAAATATTAAAATTATAAATTTTTAAAAAATTATATTTAAAAAATGTTTGCTAGAAACAGGCGGTAAAACTACATTTTCAAAAATATTAGAGTTTTTTTTATTAAAATTGGTTTTATTCATATTTTAAGCCAGTAAAATTTATTAGAAGAATGTAAAACCATTTAATAAATTTTTTTAAACATAATATATTTAGTTCTATTCATTCCATAAAATAAATTTGTTAATAAATAACTACCATATTAAATAATAAGATTTATAATACATTATTTTTTGGTATAACATAGCCTTGTGTTGAACCTAAGAATTTAGAGAATCCCATTATTGTGTTTTAAGAATACTACGAGACATAACATCCATTTTAATATAGAATTACTATCTAATTTATAAATATTAATAGATCAAAAATGTCTTATTATTTAATTACCTAGGATGCTACAATCAACACCCTTAATAAATTTAATCCTCTCAAATTGAACACGGGATCAAAATGTAGGAGTTTGACATTTCAAATTAACCTTATATAAACCCCACATTTGAAAAATTATTAAAAAATATTCAACATTAAATGAATTAATGGGAAGTATTATGGTCACATAAGATAACACATACTTGGGTTTGATGTTTGAAAACATGAATATTGAAGAGGAAACTAACCATCATGTTCTGATGGAGAGTGATAGAAAACATTATCATGATAAAGTTAATAATTACAAACTCCTAAATTTTTGATATATTAAATGGTCATTGATTTCTCAGTAGGAAACGTAAATAGAAAATGTTTTTGTTTTTATAACGTTTTCTAAAAGATTGTGAATTATTTTAATATGTAGAATTAGATTATAAGGAATAATACTTACATGAAAAGAGTAATTTCATCTGAAGTGCACTGTGTTTCATTTGTTGTCAATGAGACATGTTGTTGTCTTAGAATGAATGGATGTCAAGAATTGTCCAGATGTGAATGCCAAAGGTTGTGAAGGAGAATGGCCATGGTACTAAGATGCATGTCACTTAGGAGATTCACTAAGTGGTATTGGAAATTGTGGTTGAAACATTCTCCATGAAAATCTGACGATTGCTGAACTGCTCTTTAAGTTCATAGAACTTGTATCCTGATGATACAAAGTCACAACATTGATTGAAGACCATGCATTGTCTTCACAATGCATGAGGAGTTGAAAGGAGTTCCATCCACAACTTCTAAGTGGATGAAGTGGATTAAAGAAGTCCATGTACTAACACTTAGTGCATGTGAATCAGAAGAAGATCCAATTGATCTCTGATTAGATCAATGAAGAATGTTGAAGAACATGTGTGATTCATGAGATTCAGTTGAAGAAGTCCCTCCTAAGTATTGAACACATATGGAAGAGGAGATGAAGAAGATCAAGAAGAAACCGTTTGAAATTCCATTCCTAAGTGATGAATACATGTTGAAGATAATGGAGGAATTTCAAATGAAGAAGAAGAAAGGAAGAAGGAGAAATGAGAAGAAGAAAGGAAGAAGGAGAAATGAGGAAGAAGGCTTGGAGTGGCTCTTGGCATTTCACATTATGTATGTGGTTACTTTGTTTTTATACAAAGTACCCTATATTTACTTTGCCAAAAATTAAGCCACCAAGGAGGCCAGCCGAGGGATCACCCAAGGCACATATGGGCCTAAGGCGCCACGCCCATGGGGACCCTCAAGGCTAAGGCGCTCCCTGAGGCAGAAGGTCGCGGCCGTGTATAAGCCGGGGCCACGCAGGGGGATCAGGCCTGCGCAACATGAGCCCCAGAGCACGCCCGGAGGAGCGCAGTGTGCATAGTGGGCGCCAATGGCGCGCCCGAGTGGCAAGAGTGGGCGCAGAGCGCACCCGCAGAGAGAACCCGGTGCGGGGCGGCACCGGGAGGGGAGAAGTTCAACTGGGCGGCTGAAGGGAGCGCCTGGTTGATAAGCCGCGGATAAACCGGGCGCCGTTTCGATGTGGGACGCGGTATTTTTCCGCGGGAGCGATCCTGGCTGCATGATCGATCGCGCGCCAGATCTCGGCCGCACATCTGATCCGCGGCGAGGCGATCTGATCCAGGCCGTTGATGATCTTTTCAAAGCCGAATCCAACGGCGCTGGAGGTGTCTTCTTCCCCTAGCTCACACGAGGCCACCCGCGAGTCCTCTGTCGAACCAGGAGCAACCCGAGCACAGTTTTTAAGATCCCGGCCACCATAAATCGAGCCGAAGTGTCCTTTGTGATCGTCTGAGCCTGCTGATCACATTCATGCTTAATAATATACATGCATGCAACGTATGGAAAATTTCGAAGAAGGCCGAGGTAAACCGAAGGTGCCGAGGCCATGTGGTATTCGTGTTCTTCATGGGATGGCCAAAACAGAGGCCGTGCATGCGTTCTAAATCGCATGCACGAAGAGGAGAAGAAAATAATAAATAAAGAACCCGCGTGCACCGAAGAGAAAATAAAAGATCCCGCGTGAAACAGAGGATAAAAATCAAGATTTGGAAATATCTTTGAAGATCCGAAGATTTCGGGGATTGGAGATTTATCCCACGCGGAAGGCAGAGGCTCTCCTCGCCTATAAAAGGAGGGGCCGAGGCATTGGAGATGCTTGCTGATCCTTTGTTGAAGATCCGGAGAACCGTGAGTGCACCTCTGCCTCGCGAAGTCGAAGCCCCGCGCAAGTTTACTTGTGCGGCTGGAGTCCCTTGCGCGCAACACCTTTGCGCGACAAGAAGAAGTTAGGGTGACCCCTGCGTGCCTTCCCCTTGCGCGACAGAGGGTGCCCAAGACCCTGCGTGCTATTCCTTGCACGTCAGGAGAGTTCGGGCAGCGCTCTTGCGTGCCCTTCTTGTGGCCGCGGCAGTAGCACCTGCGCGCCCGTGGTAACACCTTGAATGCCCGTGGTGTCTCTACCCTGCACGGTAGTGTTGAGAAGTTTGGATGCAACCCTTGCGCGCCTGCATACAAGTGGAGTTCGGGTTGTGTTTTACACACATTGTGTGTGTGCCAAAGAAGGCCGAGGCCTTGCCTCGTGTGTGTGCTAAGTGCAAAGAATACCCGAGGCACTTTGTGTGCAAAGGAGGGAAAGGCCGTAGCCTTGTGCAAACACGAAGACCACACCAAGTTGTGTGTTGTGTGTGTGAAAAGTGGAGAACCTTGTGTATGCAAATTGAAGAACATACCTTGAGTGTGTGTGTGCAAACAAGAAGAAGAAGTCCGAACCTAGGTGTGAACTAAAAGTGAACACACTTAGAAGAAGTTGAAAGAAGACTCTCACACTAAAGTATAACACACTTTTATGTGTGTATAATCAAAAGAACAAAGTGTGAAGAAGGTTGAGAAGGTGTGTGTGCTTAATAAGAATACACCCTTTGTGGGTTTATCACACCAAGACAAGAAAGAGGGGAGTGCATTCATGCATGCATGCACGTGCACACGTGAACAGTGCTAAATCAGTGGTGTGCATCTGAGGAGTCCAAGACTTGAAGATCTTGAAGAGATTTGAGAAGGCCATGCAGTTAGTGCATGAGGATGCAGAGTTGCCATGCACTCAGTGCATGAAGTTGATGTGATGTGAGACTGGACTAGACTGAAGTTAAAGATATTATTTGTCTGAGTATTCAGTAGTTGGAGAGAAGCCGGGTCATCCTTAGAAGAAGGTGATAAAGCCCGAGCCAGTCGAGAAGACCTGATCAACTCAAGTGATCAGAGGTACAGAGCAAGGCCAGCAGCCTTTATCCCAGGCTGCTAAGGATACTTGAAGAACTTAAAGTGAAGAAGAGCTACTCGTGTGACTCGAGGAGCCAGGAGAAGACCCTGTGGGACTCAGGGAGAAGAAGTCTTCAGTGGGATTCTGGAGCAGGCCAGTGGGACTCTGGTAACACTGTGGGACGCAGTATAAAGACCCTCCTGTGGGACTCAGGAGAGATACAGTTGGACTCTGTATCGACCATTGTAATTTTAACAGGTTATAATGGAGAATCCATGCTGGGAGAGCATGGCAAGGATGTAGGCCTTTGGTGCCGAACCTTGTAAATCCTTGTGTCCTGTGCCTTTTCATTACTGCATTATCCGGGAAAGGTTGAGAGATACAAGAAGAGTGGATCGAGGCTTTAACCAGCCATAGAGGTTTAATTGATAAGGAATCAATTAGTAAAAAGTTTTAAGGGATCACTGATTCACCCCCTCCCCCTCTCATTGATTCACACTGATCTGGGCACTTAAATTGGTATCAGAGTGAGGTTACCTCTAAAAGATCCAAGGGAGTCTTTATGAAGTGCAGATTTGAGGAAATGAGCAACCAGCCTCAAATGGAGATATCTGCCAAGACTCAGAAAAATAGAAAGAAGAAACAGGCCAAGAAGATGAAGAAGAAGATTGTTGCTGATAGAGAAACACCTGACAATTCCTTTTATCACTCTTCTGGTGAAGCCTGTCCTAGCTGTGATGAAGATGGAAGAAACAATGATCTTCTAAATGCAATCGAATAACTTCGGAAGACAGTCCCTTGGGAAGTAGCAATGTGTATAGCTACAGGCATCCTTGATCTTCAAGAAGAAAAATCACAGCTAGAAGAAGAAGCCAATGCAATGGAAGATCAATTGGCTAAAAGGGTTGGCATAACCAACACTCTCAGAAAGCTGGTGAAGGCTAAAGATGAAACTGTTTCTCTTTGCAATGAAAGATATGAAGACACTGCTGAAGAATTGCAAAGAAGCCTTTCTGAGAAAGAAATATTTATGATAATGATCAAAGAAGTTTTCCATGCACTGGAGAAGTTGCACAAAGTGTCAATGAATGTCAGAGATGCTCAACTCGAAGAAAAAGCAAAAAGGGTAAAGGAGCTTGACAATTCATTGCTTGAATTGAAGACAGTGCATGATGACCAGATGAATCAGCTGAAAGAAAGTTGGGAAGGAAAGCTAAGAGCTGTTGAGGATGAGAAGAACTCCCTTAACATGAAGTGCTTAGAACTAGAGGTGATATTGACAAATCTGCAATCACCCAAAGCTGAATCCTCCCAGTCAGCTGTAAGAAGAAATGTTTCTACACAAGTATGCATTGAGAAGGATGATTCTAAAAGAAAGACATCCTCTAGTGAAAGTGCAACAACTTCTAAAAAGAAGGTACCATCCATACCATCTTGTACTCATGTTTCTAATTGTGTTTCCACAAAAAGTGCAGGATGGAAGAATAATTCCAAACAAGTATGGATGAAGACAAAGAAGAAAGAGAGCTCTCGTGAAACAACACAACAAGTCAAGAAAAGTACTCAACAATCAGAAGGACTGAAGAAGTCAAGATTTGTGGGTCAATGTTGGTGTTGTAATAAGTATGGGCACTGTGCAAAGGATTGTTGGTACAATCCACTAAATGTCAAAGCACAAAGGAAGCTCATGCCAAGGGGGAGCAAGCCAGAAGGAAATAAGCAACATCCACAGGTCCAGAGACATCTGTTTACTGCTAATAGATTTGGATTACTTGACAACATCTGGGATGATTGCAAAAGTAGTCAAAAAGATACATGTCAATCTCCAACTGTATCCAGAGCTAAAAAGAAGAAAAGATCAAAGAACCTGGCTCAGAAAGAATCCTTGGGAAGAAAGCATAAGAAAGTGGAATATTCTCCCAAGATGATTATGAAAAAGGAAGAGAAGAACTTGGAGTCTAAGTCCAAGAAGGGTGAGTCATCCAGTAGGACCACCAAGAAGACATGCTTCTACTGTGGAAAGAAAGGTCATACCATGGATCTTTGCAAACAAGCCATGGAAATCAATAGAAGCCAACTGAACTCAAACAGACAATCAATCCAAAAGAAGCAGAAAGGATTGGTTGAAAATAAGTTTCCTAAGAAATGTGGCTTAACAGTATCAAAAGAACCATGTGGAATTTCCAAAACTGAGGCCACACTTCCAAGTGACTTACTTGTCATATGGCCAAATCAGTTGCAACTTGCCAACGATCTACAAAGAGCTGAAGATGAAGTTCTGGCAATTGCTAAGGAAAAAGGGAAGAAGAATATTTCACATGAAGGTGTATTGAGATCCACACCAGCACCAACATCATTGAAGATCAAACGTGCAAGTGTGAAGACTGGTGAAAATGGGACATCTCGGTTGAGAGAATCTTCTCAACCTTGTTGTTCACATTGATGAACCAAGGAGGTTCCATCTTATTCCCTTATACACTTGTATTTACATGTGCTAACATTGCAGGGAATTGAAGATGATGATCATTCTCAACTGGAGGATGGTTTGTACAAAATGGAGTGCACCCCTTGAGGGGGAGCCAATCTGAAGAAGATGGGATTCTTAGATTAATACCATCTTGAGAAAAGTGAAGGTATTCCAATCATACTTTCATCCCGTGTTTCTTAATTGAGTTTATCTTGTCAATTAAGGGGGAGTATGGATTGAAGACAAATGGATGAAAGGGGAAGCTTTATCTTTGCACTGAACTTTCTAATGTGTTTGGTGAAGTATGTGCAGGATTTAGCAATTCATTGTTATATCTGAAAAATTTCAAACCCCTAAGCATGATCTCACATGTGTAGATAATTATGGAGAGCTTTGAATTCCTTGGTTACATCACTCTTGTTTTCTACACCGGGTTAGCCCAAGTAGACTTAGAGCTGATTTACTAAAGGTTCATTGCTCAAGTGAACATGTGACATCATCCCTCTCTTAGTGCTTTTCAAGAAGATGCTATTCGAAGGGAGGAAGAGATATTTGTGAAAGAGTACCACACCACACCTTTGCATTTGATTGCCAATAAGGGGGAGAAAATATAGGCACACATATTGACCCATTCATATGTTCTAAAGGAGTGTATTGACAACAACTACAAAGGGGGAGATTGAAGTGCACTGTGTTGCATTTGTTGTCAATGAGACATGTTGTTGTCTTAGAATGAATGGATGTCAAGAATTGTCAAGATGTGAATGCCAAAGGTTGTGAAGGAGAATGGCCATGGTACTAAGATGCATGTCACTTAGGAGATTCACTAAGTGGTATTGGAAATTGTGGTTGAAACATTCTCCATGAAAATCTGACGATTGCTGAGCTGCTCTTTAAGTTCATAGAACTTGTATCCTGATGATACAAAGTCACAACATTGATTGAAGACCATGCATTGTCTTCACAATGCATGAGGAGTTGAAAGGAGTTCCATCCACAACTTCTAAGTGGATGAAGTGGATTAAATAAGTCCATGTACTAACACTTAGTGCATGTGAATCAGAAGAAGATCCAATTGATCTCTGATTAGATCAATGAAGAATGTTGAAGAACATGTGTGATTCATGAGATTCAGTTGAAGAAGTCCCTCCTAAGTATTGAACACATATGGAAGAGGAGATGAAGAAGATCAAGAAGAAACCGTTTGAAATTCCATTCCTATGTGATGAATACATGTTGAAGATAATGGAGGAATTTCAAATGAAGAAGAAGAAAGGAAGAAGGAGAAATGAGAAGAAGAAAGGAAGAAGGAGAAATGAGGAAGAAGGCTTGGAGTGGCTCTTGGCATTTCACATTATGTATGTGGTTACTTTGTTTTTATACAAAGTACCCTATATTTACTTTGCCAAAAATTAAGCCACCAAGGAGGCCAGCCGAGGGATCACCCAAGGCACATATGGGCCTAAGGCGCCACGCCCATGGGGACCCTCAAGGCCAAGGCGCTCCCTGAGGCAGAAGGCCGCGGCCGTGTATAAGCCGGGGCCACGCAGGGGGATCAGGCCTGCGCATCATGAGCGCCAGAGCACGCCCGGAGGAGCGCAGTGTGCATAGTGGGCGCCAATGGCGCGCCCGAGTGGCAAGACTGGGCGCAGAGCGCGCCCGCAGAGAGAACCCAGTGCGGGGCGGCACCGGGAGGGGAGAAGTTCTACTGGGCGGCTGAAGGGAGCGCCTGGTTGATAAGACGCGGATAAACCGGGCGCCGTTTCGATGTGGGACGCGGTATTTTTCCGCGGGAGCGATCCTGGCCGCATGATCGATCGCGCGCCAGATCTCGGCCGCACATCTGATCCGCGGCGAGGCGATCTGATCCAGGTCGTTGATGATCTTTTCAAATCCGGATCCAACGGCGCTGGAGGTGTCTTCTTCCCCGAGCTCGCACGAGGCCACCCGCGAGTCCTCCGTCGAACCAGGAGCAACCCGAGCACGGTTTTTAAGATCCCGACCACCATAAATCGAGCCGAAGTGTCCTTTGTGATCGTCTGAGCCTGCTGATCACATTCATGCTTAAAAATATACATGCATGCAACGTATGGAAAATTTCGAAGAAGGCCGAGGCAAACCGAAGGTGCCGAGGCCATGTGGTATTCGTGTTCTTCATGGGATGGCCAAAACAGAGGTCGTGCATGCGTTCTAAATCGCATGCACGAAGAGGAGAAGAAAATAATAAATAAAGAACCCGCGTGAACCGAAGAGAAAATAAAAGATCCCGCGTGAAACAGAGGATAAAAATCAATATTTGGAAATATCTTTTAAGATCCGAAGATTTCGGGGATTCGAGATTTATCCCACGCGGAAGGCAGAGGCTCTCCTCGACTATAAAAGGAGAGGCCGAGGCATTGGAGATGCTTGCTGATCCTTTGTTGAAGATCCGGAGAACCGTGAGTGCACCTCTGCCTCGCGAAGTCGAAGCCCCGCGCAAGTTTACTTGTGCGGCTGGAGTCCCTTGCGCGCAACACCTTTGCGCGACAAGAAGAAGTTAGGGTGACCCTTGCGCGCCTTCCCCTTGCGCGACCGAGGGTGCCCAAGACCCTGCGTGCTATTCCTTGCACGTCAGGAGAGTTCGGGCAGCGCTCTTGCGCGCCCTTCTTGTGGCCGCGGCAGTAGCACCTGTGCGCCCGTGGTAACACCTTGAATGCCCGTGGTGTCTCTACCCTGCGCGGTAGTGTTGAGAAGTTTGGCTGCAACCCTTGCGCGCCTGCATACAAGTGGAGTTCGGGTTGTGTTTTACACACATTGTGTGTGTGCCAAAGAAGGCCGAGGCCTTGCCTCGTGTGTGTGCTAAGTGCAAAGAATACCCGATGCACTTTGTGTGCAAAGGAGGGAAAGTCCGTAGCCTTGTGCAAACACGAAGACCACACCAAGTTGTGTGTTGTGTGTGTGAAAAGTGGAGAACCTTGTGTATGCAAATTGAAGAACATACCTTGAGTGTGTGTGTGCAAACAAGAAGAAGAAGGGCGAACCTAGGTGTGCACTAAAAGTGAACACACTTAGAAGAAGTTGAAAGAAGACTCTCACACTAAAGTATAACACACTTATATGTGTGTATAATCAAAAGAACAAAGTGTGAATAAGGTTGAGAAGGTGTGTGTTCTTAATAAGAATACACCCTTTGTGGGTTTATCACACCAAGACAAGAAAGAGGGGAGTGCATGCATGCATGCATGCACGTGCACACGTGAACAGTGCTAAATCAGTGGTGTGCATCTGAGGAGTCCAAGACTTGAAGATCTTGAAGAGATTTGAGAAGGCCATGCAGTCAGTGCATGAGGATGCAGAGTTGCCATGCACTCAGTGCATGAAGTTGATGTGATGTGAGACTGGACCAGACTGAAGTTAAAGATATTATTTGTCCGAGTATTCAGTAGTTGGAGAGAAGCCGGGTCATCCTTAGAAGAAGGTGATAAAGTCCGAGCAAGTCGAGAAGACCTGATCAACTCAAGTGATCAGAGGTACAGAGCAAGGCCAGCAGCCTTTATCCCAGGCTGTTGAGGATACTTGAGGAACATAAAGTGAAGAAGAGCTACACGTGTGACTCGAGGAGCCAGGAGAAGACCCTGTGGGACTCAGGGAGAAGAAGTCTTCAGTGGGATTCTCGAGCAGGCCAGTGGGACTCTGGTAACACTGTGGGACGCAGTATAAAGACCCTCCTGTGGGACTCAGGAGAGATACAGTGGGACTCTGTATCGACCATTGTAATTTTAACAGGTTATAATGGAGAATCCATGCTGGGAGAGCATGGCAAGGATGTAGGCCTTTGGTGCCGAACCTTGTAAATCCTTGTGTCCTGTGCCTTTTCATTACTGCATTATCCGGGAAAGGTTGAGAGATACAAGAAGAGTGGATCGAGGCATTAACCAGCCATAGAGGTTTAATTGATAAGGAATCAATTAGTAAAAAGTTTTAAGGGATCACTGATTCACCCCCTCCCCCTCTCAGTGATTCACACTGATCTGGGGACTTCATCATCCATTAATCTAATTCCACCAAAAATAGATAAGTTTTACAAAACAATGAGTATTTAAGATGAATTTTCATCAATCTTGAATAAAATTATAGAAATAAAAAAATCCCCAAAATATTAACTATATATTTCTCATGTCATGAAACATTATCCAAAACAATAATAGTAAGAATAATACAATATAATTATCTAAAATGAATAAACCATTAAATGAATAAAGGCAAATTTTAATATACAAATTAAATAGTAATACCTAAAGTTAAACATAGACCATTCAATAAATAATCGTACTCAAAATTCCTCAAAATTTATAACTATGAATAAACCCCATTAAATACGAATCATTTGATTACATAATATTCAAAGATAAATTTTAACATATAAAACCATAGATCATTAATCACATATAATGTCTCCTATAAAAATATAAAATAAAATAGTAGTTTCTAAAATCATATAAACTCCAAGATATGATTATTATTTCCATAAATAAAATTATTTAAAATAAGTCCACAACAAAATTTTAGATTCTTCCAAAATACAATTCAAACATTTCTCCTCAATTAAAATCCCACAGTATTATATTTACTTTAATCTTATAAAGTTCCCAAAATAGTGAGTGTCATCCAAAATAACATTTATATCTTAATCCCAAAATCAATTTCCAATACCATTGATATCAAATGTGGTAAAACATAAGTTCCCAAAATAAACATATTCTTATTCCCACATCTCATTTAACTAAAATGGAAAAGTCTTAATAACGATGGACTTCATGTAGCCATGTGGTAGGCTATAAATCATTCTCTTCATTCTATTTTGTGTTTGATTCACGCAACCTTTTACGATGCGATGGGTTTGTCACCCTTCCAAATAGTTTCCATTTTTCTAAAAAAAATTATTTTCAGAAAATTCCAAAAATGATATAGAAACATAATAATTAACCATAACATATTTTAACCCAAACTTTTATCTCTTGCCTTTAATTTTTCATCTGAAAATTTAATATTCCATAATTTATTTAAAATCAAGAACCCTATAAAACCTAACGGGTATTTATACAAGAATATAATTACATACAAAAAAGAAAAAATAATTTTTCCTTCAATAACATTTTGACATAATTAACATAATGGGTATAAATACAAAATACACTATTGCAAATAAATCTCATCATCAAAATAGCATTAATACTTCTCAACATTTCATCATCCATAGGTCTAACATAAATATAATATTTCTAATGTCGACATATTAATCATCCAACAATCTTTATGTTCCCTCAACCATGATTTTTGATCTTATAGCATACTAGTACATTCCTAAAAACAAAAACATGAATAATTTTATAAGATTCAATAATGTCAAAACCTAATTCACTAAACAATCCATATCATTCTTATATCATTTATGGATTCATTATCCTCAACTTTAATGGATTTAGTTATTTATAAACATATATTTGAATAGTCTTACTGATACTAATATTGATCCTCCATCATAGGATAATGATTTTCATAAGGACCATACTCCCCACATTTAAAACATTCAATTGATAACTCGAGAAGAACCTCATTTACATACATTTATTCAACTAAATTATTCTATTTTCCATGGCATGTTAGTACTATATGACATTCATGACCACATCTATAAAATCTTCCCATATTGTAAAAACATTTTACATGGTGTTTCATTCTTCATAAATGACCTATATTTTATTGATTAAATTTACCTTTATGTAATTTATTACATGAACTTCCACATTGATTCATTTCTCTCACATATGATGGATCAAAAATATCACCAATGTTTTAACAGTTAATCAGTACTCCAGATAGTTGGTTTATAATAAACATGACAGTTGTCATTATATCTACAATTTTATTTGTTTTATTATTCCTAAAACACCAAATTTTCCTTAATACCGATTTTTACTTTGGTGCATCCTAGATTTATCCATTTATTCAAACCTAAAAGGATAATGTGAGTATATAAAACAAAAAAATATGTATAACATTTTATATGGATGGTAAACACTAATTTATCATTAATCATGTTATTTCAAACTCATTAAATTTATCTAAAATATCAATAAATCTTCCTTCTAAGATAACCAGTGTGGTTATATACAACTTGTAACATATTCCCGAGAAACTCCCTGACCTCTAAAGTTATCTAAAAAAACCATTGGCACAAATGAGAAGTCCTGATATGAAATCATTACATACTGTTGAGTGAGTTTAGTAATTTTCAATCAATAAATTTGAGGGTATTTTCAGATTTATATTTCTAGATAATTTTTCCATAACAATTATAAAACAACTCGAATATGACAACATAGAGAAGTCTAGTCGTTATATATTTTTTTTCATAAATTGTTTTTTCAAATAACGCACATTTTTCATTCTATATAATAATAATAATAAAATTCATATTGACTTATTCCTTTCCCATACCCATTATTATACCCTGTGGAAAACACTTAAAAACATGGGATGATCAAAAAATTCATAGTAAGGGGAATAAAAGAAGTATAGAAACCATTAGTCGATGAATATTTTAAACTCTTCAAAACATGTACACAAAATCATAATTTTCCCCCATAAAACAGAAACTATTTAGCTTACATAAGGTAATCATAAAATTCCTATAAAACTCCATATAAGTCATAAATCATAATGTTATCTTTTGAAATCCATATCATTATTACATTTTATCTTTCACAGATACATAGGGAGTAACCATTAGGGTTACACTAGAAATGCCCATCACGATATATTGCATAAATCTCCTAAGAGAAACCCTATTGTTTAACTCTATTTCATTAACCAATGATTTATTGATATATAATTGGATCACCCACCATAATTTTATCATGGAACTACCAATATCCATAAACAATTCCCACGAACCTTAACAAAATCCAAACACATAAAACAAGAATAAAGGGAAAATTACATTTCTAGCTTGAAATCACATTTCATTTTTACAAAGGTGTTCAATAATAAATGAAAAAAATATATTTTAAAAAAACTGTTCAAACATGTAATGTAATATTATAAACCATAATGTGTCATAAAATTAATAAATTCTATTCATGACTTATATATTTTAATAAAATTCCACATTATTGAAATAATTAATCAGTTTTCAATAAAAAATAAAAACTTTTAAATAGATAATTTTTGAAACAATGATTCCCATACCACATTGAAATGTTGGAGAGAAATTAAAATGTTAATACATTCATGACCATATATATAAATCCTTAAAACTATTTTGACATGGACATCAATGAGAAATATTTTGAGGAATAAATCATTAAAATATTTAAATTGATGTATTATTTATAAAGTCCCTTTCCTTGAGTCTAAATCATCTCGTACAATATTTATCTTCATTAATAATGAAAATAGGTTAATTTATAATTTCATGACAAACATATTCATGTTTATTATTCCCTTTATATCACACATTTACATGTTATAAAAATTAAATAATTATTGAAGATCATTTTGGACATTTTGCCAATATTCAGTACAAGAGTCGAAAATGATCTTGGTATGATGTCAATAGTCTATGTGGTCATAAGTTCATAAAAACAAGAATAATATTCATGAAATAAAAATAACGTTTATCTATCATTTATACCACTAATTCAATTCAATAAATATTGATATGAAAAATGATAAACACTACAATCATAGTGACGGTAAGTCGTACGTATTAATGAGTAACAATTCCATTTTCATTTCTCATTCTAAAATTAAGTTAATTATTACTTTTAATTTAAAAAATGATAATAATATTATTAAAATCATATTTTTAATTTAAATATACTTACATATTTCATAAATGTTTTGTGGTGAATAAAAACAAATCACATCGCTTTGTGGAGGTGATAGTTCACAAGTTTGCACGAACGACAATATCATATTTATATCCAAGGATCGTAATAAATAAATTGGTATATTATTTAATTATAATTATAAATATTTCATGAATATAATATATAATCATTAATTCAATCATTATAATAATTCTTGATATACAATAATGAAGACCAACTATATCTGTTCGTGAGGAGGTAGTTTGTCATACACACGAATGAAAAGTTCATTTACCATGTGATGAAATTGGAGATTGATTTAGATGATGATATTAAAATAATAAAATCATAATATATTTAGGTTACTGGAGATATTATTTCACGATGGATGAAATATTTTTAAATGATTTTGGAGAATAACTAAAATAGAAACTCTTAGAAAACCATACCTTTCCTTCGCATTGGCATCTTTCTCAAAACCATGACACATATTAGGATGGTGTTCAGCCTAAAATAAGGCTTCAAGAATGTGGAGAGGGACACTAATATGGCTTTTTGGATGATTGTGGATAAACCAAATGTTTTTTTGGAAGTGTAAGTAATAGAGAATAATGGGATCCTACTTATATGAGAGGGGGTACTTTTAGAATTATAAAATATTAATAAAATAAAAAATATTAATTTTCTATTCTAAATGTGTCCAAATTGTTTTTTTATAATATATGATCATAATTAGTATAAATATTATCATCCAATGAACATTATACATCTATTTTATATTTTATAATCCTTATCATTGAGTTTTGACCTATTTTATCTGTTATCTTTTTATAAATAATTTACACATTGAGAGTCAGATTAATTACAATGACATGAGAAAAGAACAAGGAATTAATCATTAATGAAAATTTTAAACTAAACTAAACATTGTTTTTCTGAATATTATATTATTATAAATTTTATAAAAATTAATTAATATTATATATTTTAAGATAAGAATTATGTCAATTTTGACACCTTTCATTACATGAATTTTTTAAAAATCATAACAACATGATTGTTAAGAAACTAATACTTTATCTAATAAATTATATGTCAAATACTTCTAAAATATTATTTGATGGAATATAAAATTTAATATTATGTTTCATTTAATATTATTAATATCATTTATTTGATTCTTCCTTTAATAAATCTATTCTCGCATCATCATTGTGTCATAATTAAATTTATTTATTAAATTTATTAAATTAATAAATCAATTATCAGGATGTAGATAATAATTTTAAATTTAAAATGAATTTTTATAATCTAATTTTTCTTAAATAAAATCTTATATTAATAAAAATTTTGATATTAAAAATAAGAGTATGATATTTGTATATATCTATAAATAAAATATAGTAAATGTCATATTCTTAACCAAGTGTCTTAGAAAAGTAATAATTTAATCATAAGGATGATTTTGGTCGAAACCATCTCATCCAATAATATTAGGAGAACATTCATGGATATTTCTTACTATTTTAATACTATTTTCACCTTTAATTACCTGATTAACCCTTAACCGTGGAAAATAAAATATTAATGATACTAATCATAAAAAATTAAATTGATCTTATTAAAAATATAATACTAATTACAATGATGTATAATGATTTTTCAAAATTCATTTATAAAATATGGATAAAATTAATTTAAAATTAATGTCATTGATGGTTTGAGGAAACATGTCTTTAAAGTAAAAACGTTCAAAAGATCCCAAAATTTTTATATCCAATTTCAATTCACTACTGGAATGTGGGTTTTCCCCACAGTTACATACCAACAGTTTCATAGAACCGTTGGTAAAGGAGGTTTTTCCCAACGGTTCATTAGAACCGTTGGCATAGATGTTTCCTGGGAGGTTTTTTCCCAACGGTTCCTGAGAACCGTTGGGATAGATGGATTTTACCATGTTTTTGCCAACGGTTCATCAGAACCGTTGGGATAGATAGCTTTTCCCAACGGTTCATGAGAACCGTTGGGATAGATGTATGCTTTGGGGAGGTTTTTCCAAACCGTTCTAGAGAACTGTTCGGATAGATATGCATATGCCAACGGTTTTTAAAAACCGTTGGCAAAGGTTCTCCCCAAATTCCCATCCACCTGTTCTCTCCCCCATTCGCGATACACAACCCTAAAACGGGAGCAGCTGCCGAATTAGGCGATTTTGGAGGTACTGACAGCCAGACCTTGAATCTTCCAGCTCTTCTTCAGGTTATTCTTCTTCTTTATCTAAAAAGGTATTCAAATGTTTGGATAGTATTTAAACGTATTTTCATTTTTCTCATCAGTTTAGGCGATTTTGGAGCTACTGCCAGCCGGACCAGCCTAAGGGTGAGTTTTCTTGAAAATTCCTTTTTGGATTTTACCCCTTGAACATGGGATGTCATTTGTGAAAGGTTATATAAATCGAATTGATTGTTCGATTTCTGAATTGAATTGTAAATTAAATTAATTAAGGGTATTTTATGGTTTGCATTCCCCTTTTAACACATGAATGCCAATTATTTTTTAACACATGTTTTAATTGTATTGCCTTGCCAATGTGAGTAAAGTAGAGACTATGCTATGAATCTATGAAATTGGATTGAATTTATCTTATATTTTATGTTACCATGTTAGATATATTATAACTAATGCATGTGATATCTTTATAGTCTTATTAGGAGTGTTCTATTAAAAATTCCCATGTGAGTGCTTGAATTTTCATTGAATTGCTATCCATTATGAGTTATGTTGAGACCATGATATGTAATTGATTGATTAAGCAAGGGAATCTCATTATCTTGTCATTACAACATGATTAAATGAAGCTTCATTCTATTCAGGTTATTATTTGATTGAGTCGCCATTTTGAGGTGAGTTGTATTAAATACCTTTGTTTTTTACCTTGGTATGTTTAATGAATTGTTTAAATGAAATGGAATTCATTAAATGATTAATAGTAAATAGTGATACATGGATTCTATTAGGATGCCAGGTATATAATCTTGTTTCTATTAACTTATACACTTTATGTGATAAATGGATTCATAGTGGCATTCCACGGATAGACTCATTTCTTTGAATATTGATTAAGACATGGGTGATACATGGATCCAAGGGAGGGATTCCATAGATAGACTTATTGAATGTAGAATTATATTACAATTGATACATGGATTCTTATGATAATTCCATAGATAGACTTATTGAATGTAGAATTATATTCCAATGCTATGCGTCTTGTGTGGTGGTGGTGTGGTTTATGTGTTTTATGGTAGTAGTGAAGTGTGTGATTATGTAGTTAATGTGAACCGATAGGTTGAGTATTTTGTGCTATCTATATATCATGTATTTTTATGTTATTTCTACACATTCCCATCCATAGTTGGATAAACTTACCAACGATCAGAGGTTTGGAGTTATGAGTATTTTTTCTAATATCTAGGATGGTGGTTATATGTTTGGATAGCTACCATGTCTTCCCTACTCTTCCTTCAAAAGTGATTGACCATGTGTTTTTAGGCAAGATGCGATGTGATTTTCCATGTGTCTTCAGGTGAGATGTACTATGATTTCCCTAGTGTTTTTCGGTGAGGTGTGATGTGATAAGGCTATAATAAGATGTGGCATGTGGTTGGGGTCATGTAGGGTAGGAGGATGGCACAAGGTTGATGTTATTCATGTTCATGATACCCTACTAATATGGTTATGGGATGAGTCATGCTGTTATGTGATATAACACATTAAGTTCTTGTTGGTTTTACATTTTTTCAATAACACATTTGTATGTTTTTTTGACATGTGTAGTTGATACCTTGATTATTTTCTTCCTTTATCGTTTACTTAAATGTATTTTCTATTATAGTTAATTCCTATTGAATTGTTTATGACAAAATGACTTATATAAATTCTTTTTACAGAATGGACAGAAGTTGGATGTATGAAACCGATCGGATCTCAGATGATTTTCAAAACAATTTGGAGAGCTTTATAGATTTTGCATTTCACAATGCTTCAGATAGTGGTCGCATACACTGCCCATGCTCCAATTGTGTTGGTAGACCTTGGTTGAGCCGTGAAGAAGCCAGCTACCACATAACCAAAAATGGGTTTCAAGCAAACTACTTTCTGTGGTATCACAATGGGGAGAAAAAGAAATCTCAAATTGGTGATGATCGAAATGAAAAGACTGGAATGGAGAATTTGTTAGATGATCGGTTTCCGTTTATTCGTCATCATGAAAAAGAAAGGATTTTGACTCAAGAAGACTTCGATATGAGGACAGCTGATGCATCTAGTGAAAATGATGATATTGATAGGGTGAAAAAATTGAATGATGCTGCCACGACTCCAGTATATCGACAATGCGATAAAATGAAAAAGATGGAATTTTTAATCCGATTATTTCATGGGAAAACTATGTATGGGATTTCTAATACAGCAATCGATTACATTCTTACCCTCTTGAAGGATTTTCTTCCAGATGATGAAGATATACCCTCAAACCACTATATGGAATCGAAGTTAGTTGAGGAACTTGGATTTTCAAGAAACAAAATTCATGCTTGCCCGAAAGATTGCAGTTTATTCTGGGAGGAAACCACTTAATGAAATGAATGCATAAAATGTGGGACATCCCGCTGAAGTCAAAATCTGATGGAACACCATCTCGCATTCAACAGAAAGTAATGTGGAACTTTCCATTGATCCCCATACTCCAGAATCTTTTTATGTCTGATGACATATCAATAAAAATGAGATGGAGTGATACCGAGAGAAAGAAGACTGATGATGAGTTGGTTCATCCTGTAGATGGATTTGCATGGAAGAGATTTGATGCTCGACATCCGGATTTTGCAGCTAACGTGCGTAATGTGAGGCTGGGTCTTTCATGCGACAGTTTTAATCCGTTTGGGCAGATGCTTACTTCGCACAACACATGGTCAGTTTTTATACACATTTATAATCTTCCCCTATGGTTGTGTATGAAAAAATCATTCACTTTCATGAGTATACTCATATCTGGTCCTTATGATCCCGGCATTGATATTGATGTATAAATGCAACCTTTAATAAAAGAGTTGAAACTTCTTTGGGATGTGGGTGTGCGCACATACGATGCATGTTCGAAAGACATATTTCAGATGCGCGCTGCCCTTATGTGGACAATCAATGATTTTATGGCTTATGCAATGATGTCTGGATGGAGCACGAAGGGAAAACTGTCATGTCCAGTTTGTATGAAGAATACACGATCCAGAAGACTGAAACATCATTGTAGTTTCAGTTTTATGGGACAACGACGATTTTTTCCAAAGGATCGTCCATATAGAATGAATCGTCAAAGATTTGATAATACTATAGAGACCGATAATCCACCTCAGCGTATGTATAGAGCTGATGTGAATAATGAATTGAAAGATTTCAGTTTTTCGTTCGGGAAGGGTCAAATGAAATCTGGAAAGAGAAAGAATGTTTCCACATAAACCTGTTACAATTGGAGGAAGAGGAGTATCTTTTTTGATTTGCCTTATTGGTCAACCAATTTGCTACGTCATTTCTTAGACGTAATGCATATTGAAAAGAATATATGTGAAATGTTGCATTCAGTTCTTCTAAATGTCAAGGGGAAGACAAAAGATGATTTATGATCTCAACGTGACTTGGTGGATTGGGGCATCAGACCAGAATTGCATCCTGTGCGTATCAGTGAAAATAAATGGCAACTTCCATGTGCTTCTTATGTGATGACACCTACTGAAAAAAACAATTTTTGGAAGCATTAGAGACTATTAGAGTTCCTGATGGCTATTCAAGCAACATATCTAAACGGGTCAACATAAGAGAGTTGAAGCTAAAATCTTTGAAGACTCATGATTATCACGATCTACTGCATGAGTTGCTTCCAATAGCAATCCGTCATCTTTTGTCCAATAATGTAAGGGTGGGTGTTATTCGGTTGTGCCATTTGTTTAGAGATCATTGTGCTAAGATGTTGTCCAAGTCATTCTTGCAAAAAATGTTGACAGATGCCCCATTAATTATGTGTGAGTTGGTGAAAATATTTCCCCCATCATTTTTCACATGCATGCTGCATCTGACTGTCCATATTCCAACTGAAATACTTCTCGGAGGACCTGTTTCTTTTCGTTGGATGTATCCAACTAAAAGAAATATGTTCACATTAAAGTCTTATGTTCGAAACAAGAATCATCCCGAAGGTTCTATCGTGAATGGTTACTTAGTTCAAGAATGTATGGATTTCTGTTCAATGTATTTGTCTGATCTTACTACAAGAATGAACAGACCAATGAGAAATGAAGAAGAACAATATGAGCAAATTGAACCCAGTTTTCCATCACTTCCTCAAACAGGAGGAATTCCTGGATCATATACATTGAAGACATTAAGCCATGAAGAGCGGGAGATGGCACATCACACAATTTTGTTCAACTGTGATTTGTTCGATGACTATATCAGGTAACAAAATTGAATATGTATATCTTACATATATATCTATTAAACTATTCATATTTTTTTATCTACAGGGAACATAAAACAATGATAAATAGGAAGCATCGTTCTATATCTTTGAGAAGGAGAGAGACTTTGCATAGCAAAGAGTTTTCTGCTCGGTTAAAATTGAAGGTAAAAATATTACTGTTTAAATTAATTATTTCAATATTTACTTAAGTTTAACTGTCATTTATATTGGAAGTATTGAGTTTGTCTGCTGACTCTGTCTCTGAGGAAATAAGAGCTTTGGATTTTGGTCCTAATACCGTGGTTCATGACTGGAAATCAATTGTTATCAATGGGTACAGATTTATTGTCACTGAACGAGCCAAAAACATGAGAACCCAACATGATGGTATTATGGTTACTGCCACAACATATTGTTATGCCAGTGCATCAGATAGTAGACCGCGACTTGAAAATGTTGGTTATTATGGAGTCGTTGAGAAAATAATAATATTGGATTATTACTCTCATGGACGAGTCACAATGATGAAATGCCATTGGTTTGATTCGATGACGAGACATGGCACATTTATTGATGATTGTGGATTTCGAGTAATTAATATGACCCGCACACTTGCTACCGAAGAACCATATGTGTTGGCATCAATGGCTAAACAAGTTTTTTATGTCAAAGATCAACATTAACCTGAATTTGTTGTCATAGTTGAAGTAATTCCAAGACATATTTTTGATGATGCTGATGATGGAATTGACACTGCCCCTATTGCCATTGGAACCGATCCATTTATTTCTTTTGATGACTCCAATAGCTCAATTTTCAGAGTTGATTGTGAACCTGAAGTTGTGGTTGGAAATATATAGAATCATTCATCCATGTTCTCAATTCTTTTGGTTTATCTCGAGTTGGGTTGTTAAGGTTGGTAATATTCATATTTATTTAGTATTGATCACGAATATGTTTTAGCTGACTTGACCGTTATGTGAATTTTCAATGTTTATTGGTTGCTGTTTTATTTGAATTGCATTTTCTAATTTGGAATTGAACTGTATTCAAAACCAAAGCAAACAATATTTCTAACTTGGTGAACATTACAACTTGTATGTTTTATTAAATTCATTCAAGCAATTCTAAAACAATTGATAGCTAAATTACCAATGAATCCCCTCATTCCCTCATATATTTATTTTTTTGGTTTACACATTAATTTTATTTTTCTAATTAATTACATATTTGTTTTCAAATGCAGGAAATGCAGCCAATTGAAGAGAGACGAAGAAAAAAAATGGCGGAGAACAATCGTCGGATGGAGGAGATGGGCATTCCACCATTAGTGCCTATAATGAGTACTTTATTTCAAATATATATATATATATATATATATATATATATATATTTACAGAATATATAATGTCATGTGATTAATTTTTTTTGTAAACTTTTTTGTAGGATCCACCATTACGTCGAAAGTTATTTTACGAGGAGCCTAGTACTGGTCCTAGTACTCAGGCCGGTGGTACGAGGAGGGTTCGTACCAGAGGTGGACGTAGAGCTGCATGTGCCCGACTTGACCCTGCCCCTCCCACTGACATTTCAGACTTCCCTCATTCTGATCCCAGTGTGTCGTTAGGGACACATGGGGTATTTAGGCTTCCCATGTTTTTGCTACCTTCTGCATCTTCTGCCCCATCATTTTCACATCCCATGATGATTCCCACTCCCCAGTCAGCATCAGGTCATACAGCTGTTCCATCTTCTTTTCCTTCTACTTCTGTCTCTCCGAGCTTTTATATTCCATCGTCTTCGACTCCTGTTCCACCAGAGGGTGTTCTATCAGGTTCTGTGGATCTGGCGCCACTCATTGATCAGACTAGCACAGGTATATTTATATAACCCTAACAAATTCTTATAGAAATATTTATTTTCATTATGACATGTTTTGATAAAATATTTGTTTTTCTTTCATGAAAGATACATCTACTGATAGGAGGCGGGGGCGGGGCCGTACACGCATGCGTTCGGTATGGAACTGTCGCACACAGGTTATGGTGGAATATAATGAAGAAAATCAGATGGTTGAGAAAACAGGGCAGCAATGTCGGAGTTTTCTGGCGACGCTTTCCAAATACTCCGACATCATTCCCGTCAGCCCGCTGTCGTGGAGACATTTGCCACATGAGGTCAAAGATAGTGCTTGGGCAGAGATATGGGTAAACAAATATGTTGTATTTAATGCCATGAATTATTTTTGTATTTATATGAATTAATATTTTGATTTCAGCTTCGATTTAATTTTCCTGATGGTGAGGGTGCACGACTGGAACGTCTAAAGGATTTAGCAGAGCTTTGGAGAGCCTACATGCATGAGTTGTATATTGGTTGGCGTGCTAGAGTTGGCATTGAGTTAGAGGCGGTACCAGTCGTGGATGATTGTCCTATAGAGCAGTATCGTCAGATGATTTCTCATTGGACGAGTACACAGTTTAAGGTATGAATTACATTTGAGGTATTTAAATAATAACTTTCAAATTTTGCATTAATATTATCCTTTGCATTATCGAATTTTATTTAGGAATCATCTGGAAAAAATAAAAAAAAACATTGATGCAAAAAAATACCTCCATACACTAGGACGCACGACGATGTCGGATCATGAGAGGCAGCAGTTATGACAATTGATTATAAGTTATCTTTACGACTTACATTTTCTTTTGTTTCCTCAATTATTTAATCATTTGCTAAAATTTTTATATAACTTTTTTTTTCAATGTCATTGTAGAGGCATGTACAAAATATTGAAGGACGTGTGCCTCGAGCAAAACTGTTTTGCTCGAGTAGACAAAAAAAGGATGGAAGTGCTGTCAATGAAGCGACTCAGCAGCAGATTGTAAGTTTTAATCTGTTGATTTTATATTTTAATATCTATTTCGTAACTTAATAATATATTTATATTTGTAACAGGATGCTTTAGAGGCCCTCGATGCCCAAGAAGCAGACAATTTTGGGCCATCTGATCACTTACATCAGATGTTGGGAGATGATCATTCTGGCAGAGTACGCTGCCGACCTAGGATAGCCCCGACGAGGTATTGGCCTTCCTCAGGTACGAGTTGTAGTGCCACCGAGCTGTAGCAAGTTAGGGCACAGGCAGAACAGGCTGAGAAAAGGGCCACAGAGACGGAAAAACAGTCTGCTAGGGAAAACAGTGCATTTATGAAATTTATTGAAGTTTTACATCCAACACTTCCAGCAGAGGCCAACCCAGCGATTGATTAATACATGTCGTCGATACATTATATATATGGTGCACCAGGTGGCAATTCCAGTAGTGGTCAGGCCGATGTCCAGCTTGAAGATGATGATGGCGAGGAGTCTGATGCGGAAGAGGAGGGAGATGAGGAGGGCGAGGAGGAGGGCGAAGGCGAGGAGGAAGGCGTTGTGGATGGTGAGGACGATGAGGAGGACGATGAAGAGGGTGATGATGATGATGACGATGATTGTGATGGTGATGCTGATGTGGGGCATATTGATCCGTTACATTTTTGACTTATATAACTGAGATTTGATGTTTAATCTATTCTAGTTGTTGGTTTTATCTAGACTTGTAGTATAGTATTGGAGTTGAGTTATTTTTATATATTGTCTGTTTTTATGGATGTTGTTGTCTTTTAGTGGTTGTGTGTTTGAGAAATCCCTGGACAACCCCCCTCATTCTTGGACCCTGGACAACCCCCCCTCCCCCTTGGACCCCGAACACCCCCCAAACACCCCCTGGACAGCCCCGCGGACAGCCCCCTGGACAGCCCCCCGTACAGCACCCAACCCTCCACCCTGGACCCCAGATAGCCCCCCGGACAGCCCCCCAGACAACCCCCCCTCCCCCACCCTCCCCCTTGGACCCCAGACAACCCCCCAAACACCCCCCGGACAACCCCCTGAACAACCCCGGACAACCCCCTGAACAACCCCTGAACAACCCCTGAACAACCCCTGAACAACCCCCTGAACAACCACTGGAGAGCCCCCTAAACAACCCCGGACAACCCCCTGAACAACCCTCAAACACCCCCCCGGACAGACCCCGCACAGCCCCCCACCCTTCTCCTTGGTCCCCGGACAGCCCCCCGGACACCCACCGGACAGCCCCCCCGGACAGCCCCCGCGGACAGCCCCCTGGACAGCCCCCCGTACAGCCCCCGTACAGCCCCCCGTACAGCCCCCACCGGACAGCCCCCGCGGACAGCCCCCTGGACAGCCCCCCGGACAACCCCCCCCCCCCCTTGGACCCCGGACAACCCCCCAAACACCCCCCGGACTGCCCCCTGAACACCCCCGGACACCCCCCGAACAACCCCCTGAACAACCCCCGGACAGCCCCATGAACAACCCCGGACAACCCCCTGAACAACCCCCAAACACCCCCCGGACAGACCCCGCACAACCCCCCACCCTCCTCCTTGGTCCCCGGACAGCCCCCCGGACACCCACCGGACAGCCCCCCCGGACAGCCCCCTGGACAGCCTCTCCATCTTCCTTAATTTCATTAGCTCTGAAATGTTTCATAGCACGATCAACTAAAATCTAATCCATACTAAAGAGGATATAAAAATATTCTATATGAATTTCCATAAGATTTTAAGTGAAAACAAAAAGTGACATAAGAAAAACTGACCAAACGCATTCGAAATGTATTGATGCTTTAGGACAAAGATCCATGGGTCATATGTGACATGTACGAATCAGCCCCGCCTCAATCCGAGTCGCCGTGTGACCGGGATCAGTCTAAGTGGCTCTCTTTTGATTAAAATGGACATCATTTTAAGTACATACGGAAAACCAACCAAACGCATTCGGTTTCCGTTGAAACATTAAGAGAAAGATCCATGGGTCATATGTGAGGTGTACGAATCATCCCCGCCTCAATCCGAGGCGCGGTGTGGCCAACACCGCTCTAACTGTGTCTGTTTTGTTTAAAATGGGTAGGATTATAAGTGAAAAGAACTGGCATATGCAAAACTGACCAAACGCATTCGGTTTCCATTGAAACATTAGGAGACCGATACATGGGTCATATGTGTCGTGTACCAATCATCCCCGCCACAATCAGAGGCGCGGTGTGGTCGGAACAACTCAAACTGTATGTCTTTTGTTTCAAAAGGACATCATTTTAAGTGAAAAACATCAACTGGCATACGGAAAACCGGCCATATGAATTCGGATTGTGTTGATACTTTAAGACAACGATACATGGGTCATTTGAGACGTGTACGAGTCAACCCCGCCTCAATCTAAGGTCGTCCGCTAGGAATTTGACCGTTTGACGCCCGTTTTGGCCGTTTATGACACCAGAACTGCGTTGTCGGTCACCGCGCGCACACGGCACGTCCGATTGACGTGCCGTCTGCTCGACCACTTCATAAATCACTCACCCGTATTTTTCGTCTGATTTCAGGCCATTCTGAAATCGTTCGGCCCGTTTGGACCCCCCTCACGCGCGTTTACGAAGCGCGCGCATCACTTAAAACACGAATATTGAGTCGTACCGCGCAAACCGCACGTCCGATTGACGTGCCGTCTATGCGTACATGTCACAGATAATAATTAGAATGTTTCCCTGTGGTTTCAGGTCAATCCGAGGTCGGCCGCTATGAATTTGACAGTTGGACGCCCGTTTTGGCCGTTTATGACACCAGAACTTCGTTGTCGATCACCGCGGGCACACGGCACGTCCGATTGACGTGCCTTCTGGTCGAACACTTCAGAAACCACTGTCCCGTATTTTTCGTCGGATTTTAGGCCATTCCGACTTCGTTCGGCCCGTTTGGACCCCCCTCACGCGCGTTTACGATGCTCGCGTATCACTTAAAACACGAATATTGAGCCGTACTGCGCAAATCGCACGTCCGATTGACGTTCCGTCTGTGCGTACACGTCACGAATAATAATTAGAATGTTTCTCGAGGGTTTCAGCTCAATCCGAGGTCGTCTTCTATGAATTTGACCGTTGGACGCCCGTTTTGGCCGTTTATGACACCAGAACTGCGTTGTCGGTCACCGCGGGCACACGGCACGTCCGATTGACGTGCCGTCTGCTCGACCACTTCAGAAATCACTCACCTGTATTTTTCGTCTGATTTCATGTCATTCTGACTTCGTTCGTCCCGTTTGGACCCACCTCACGCGCGTTTACGAAGCGCGCACATCACTTAAAACACGAATATTGAGCCGTACCGCTCAAACCGCACGTCCGATTGACGTGCCGTATGCGCGTAAATGTCACGAATAATAATTATAATGTTGCATGGTGGTTTCATCTCAATCCGGAGACGCGGTGTGGCCGGCACCACTCAAAGTTTCTATCTTTTGTTTCAAAAGGACGTCATTTTAAGTGAAAAGCATCTACTGGCATACGGAAAACCGACCAAACGCATTCCGAATCTGTTGATAATTTATCCCAACAATCCATGGGTCATATGTGATGTGTACGAGCCAACCCGGGATGAATCCGAGTCGCAGTGTGGCCGGGATAATTCTAAGTGGCTCTCTTTTGTTTAAAATGAACACCATTTTAAGTACATACGGAAAAATGACCAAACGGATTCGGTTTCCGTTGAAACTTTAGGAGAACGATCCATGGGTCATATGTGACGTGTACAAATCAACCCCGCCATAATCGGAGACGCGGTGTGGCCGACACCACTCAAAGTGTCGGTCTTTTGTTTCAAAAAGACGTTATTTCAAGTGAAAATCATCAAGTGACATACGAAAAACCGACCAAAGGCATTCGGACTGTGTCGATACTTTAGCACAAGGATCCATGGGTCGTATGTGACCTGTACGAGTCAATCCCGCCTCAATCCGAGGAGCGGTGTGGCCGACACCGTTCTAACTGTGTATCTTTTGTTTAAAATGGACATGATTATAAGTGAAAAGAACATATGGCATATGCAAAACCGACCAAATGCATTCCGAATCTGTTGATAATTTATCACAACGATCCATCAGTCATATGTGACATGTACGAGCCCACTCGGGCTCAATCCGAGTCGCGGTGTGGCCGGGATCAGTCTAAGTGGCTCTCTTTTGATTAAAATGGACATCATTTTAAGTACATACGGAAAGCCGACCAAACGCATTCGGTTTCCGTTGAAACTTTAGGAGAACGATCCATGGGTCATATGTGAGGTGTACGAATCATCCCCGCCTCAATCTGAGGCACGGTGTGGCCAAAACCGCTCTAACTGTGTCTGTTTTGTTTAAAATTGGTAGGATTATAAGTGAAAAAAACTGGCATACGCAAAACCGACCAAACGCATTCGGTTTCCATTGAAACTTTAGGAGAACGATCCATGGGTCATATGTGACGTGTACCAATCATCCCCGCCTCAATCGGATTCCACATATAATTGTCATCTAAATTTTAAATTGAATTATATATGAATTATGTATGTTTATGAATTGTAATTTAATTATGGATGTGTATAGTTTCAGGATCCACTATATGTTAAATGTGTATGAATTTGTTCGTAATTGTATATGTATGTTTTATTTTATTACAGGTACAATAGTTGGATCGAAAATGAGGTGAAAATGAGGCCTGATGAGATGAGAGGTGCCTGATGTAGAGGGGAGAGGGGCTGTGCAAATTTCAGGCTGCTGCAATTTGCAGCAGAGGGTATGCCAACGGTTTTAAACCATTGGCATATAATCCTAAATAAGTTTTTACGAATGGTTCAATGAACCGTTGGTAAATATCTATTTTCCAAACAGTTTAGAACTGTTGGGAAAGAGTTCACCCATGGAAAACTATCCCAACGGTTTTGAAGAACCGTTGGGATAGTTATGGTATATTTTGTTTTCCCAACGGTGTGGGAGAAACCGTTGGGAAAAACTATCCCAACGGTTCATCCAAACCGTTGGGATTGAGTGCCTTCTGTCAGCCTACCCCAACGGTTTCCAGTAAACCATTGGGAAAGGTTTTCCCCACGGCTTACTTCCCTACGGTTGGGAGAACCGTTGGTATATCATATACCAACGGTTTGAGGGGCTTTCCCAACGGTTGTGAACCATTGGGAAATAGTGTATTTACAGTAGTGATTAGAAATTGTTTCCAATGACCTACATTGAATTAAAGGATAAAAAAGTTATTTATTTATACATCAAAAATATTAAATGGATAATCTATCTATATTAATAAATTAGATGTAAATGAAATATTTAACTAAAATATAGTATTACTGATTATTCAATAAAAAATGAATGATATCAGAAAAATATTAAAAAAATTACCCAAATTAAAATTTGATAATATTATTCTAAATAAAAATTATAATTTTTCATATGAATTTACGAATGTATCAAAATTTGAATTAAAAAAGTTTCTCCATTAATAAGTGGTAAAGTACATTTTAGAAAATATAGGAGCTTTTTATGATTAAAATTTAGATTATTCTTATTTTATGCCTATAAAATATTGTTAAAGAAAGTAAAAATATTTAATCTAAATATTTTTAAAAAATAAATTTAGTTCTATTATTTCCTGCTAATGAAATTCCAAGGAGATAACAACACCATAAACAATAATATTAATAATGCATTTTTTTGTATAACATAGTCTTCTGTACAATGTATGATTTTGGAGAAACCCATTGTTCCGTGTTGGGTATGGTATTAGAAATAATTTAATTTTTAATGTAAATGTTCAATCTAATTCATAATTATTAATAGATGTTACAATTTATTAATCTATAATTTTCTGGGATGTTCATTCCCCCCAAAAATAAATTGCATCCTTGTAATTTGACCTCAGGATAAAAACATGGAGCTTTACAATTCAAATAACCTTTATTATAATCCTGTATATGAATAATGATTAATAAGAATTAAAATTTAAAATAAATAAAGTATTGTATGAAGGTCCTTGAGATAATATATACTACGGTTCAATGTAGGAAAATTGGTATATAGAAGAAAAAACTAAAAATCATGTTCTGATAGAGGGTAATAAAAAACATTGTTAGATGAAAATTAACAATAAAAAAATTATGATGGGTTAAATGGTATATTATGTCATAGTAGGAAAATAATGTAGTATAAATTTTGGTTTTATGATCCTTTTCATAATTTTTAGATATCCTTAAATATATAGAATATGAACATAAGGAAATATATTTACTTGACAGGTAGAATTTCATCCATTAATCTAGTTCCACAAAAAAATTATCTTCTCTAAATGACGTGCATTGAAGATGATTTTTTCATTCTAGAATCTACATCTAGTGATTCACATAATCCAAAAATGATTTAGTATCTATTTCAGCTATTGTGAAACATTACCAAATGAAAAATGATTAGCATAAGAGAATAATGTTATCCCAAATGAATAAACCATTAAATGAAAAGAGACTAATTTTAATCTCCAAAATTAAATAGTAATACCCAAAGATCAATATAGACCATTCAACAAAAAAACCTGCTTAAAATTCCTCAAAAATTATAACTGGGATTAAAACCCCTGAAATTAGAAGGGTTTGATCACATTGTCTTCTATGATAAATTTTAACACATATCTACAAATAACACCAATCACTCTTAAAATATCATATAAGAAATAATAACCATACCCCTAATTCATATAATCCCTATGATATGGTAATTGTTTCAAATGAATAATATTGATCAACATATGTCCATAATAAAATTATGGATTCTTCCAAATAATAACTGAACTATTACTCTCTAATTAAAACCCTATAGTAATTTATTTTCAAAAATTATATAATGTTCCCATAATATTGAATTTATTCAAAAATAAATTTATCACATAATCCCGAAATCATTTCCCAATAATAAGGATATCCATCTGATAAAACATAGGTTCCCAAAATCAACTAATTATTATACGACAAATGTGTTTAAATTAAAAAAATAATTCATACTAGCCACAAAATTCATGTAGTCCAGTGGTAGTAGAAGAAGAATTATTTCCCTTCGATTATGGGGTCAATTCACACAGCTTTGTCTGATGTGATGTGGTTTTCACCGTTCATGTGAATTTTCCTCTTTCTAAAACATTATAATTATTCAAATGATATCAAAATGAGATTAAATCCTTAATATTATCCTATCATATTTTTTACTCAATGTTTATCTCACGAATTTAATTTTTCATCCCAAAATATAATATCCCATATTTACCTCAAAAAAGGATATTATAAACCCTAATTGTAATTTATACCTTTTTAATTGTTTCCACACATGAAAATGAAACTCTTCCTTGGACAACATTTAAACCTAATATGCTTCATGGTCATACATACTAAAAAATTCTTCCAAATTAATCCCATCATCAAAATAGAATTAATTATTTTAAAATTTTCATCATCCATAAATGTAACATGACCCTAAAATTCCAAAAATGTAGACATATTAATCATCATTAATTATTCATGTTTCCATAAAAATGCTTTTCTATCAAATCCCTAAATTGTTAATTTTTACAGAAAAATAATAATCATGTTCTATGATTCAGTAATATCAATACATGATCTATGAAATAATCCATTCATTTCATATGTCATTTTCAGTTTCCTTTTTCTTCAATTTTAATGGTTTTATTTATTTATAAACATATATTCGTATAGTCAGGTCGATCTCATTCTTGAATGATCATCGTCTAATATTTCTATGAATAATTACCATAATCCTCAAATTTAAAGCATTCAATTAATATCTTGGGAAGAACCTAATTCTAATTCATTATGTAAACTATATTCTTCCTTTTTCCTTTGAAGCTTATTACTTTATGAACCTCATTACCACATATAAAAAATCTTCCCATCCCTCTGTAAAAATCTCCTTATTGTTTTTTTCAACACCCCTGACACATATTTCATTGAATTAACATAAATTTATGATAATTATTATGGGAACATTGACATCGATTCATTTCTCTCATATACAATACCTCAATGAAATCACCGTGTTCAATTGGTTAATCATTACTCATGATAGTTGGTTAAGAGTAAACATTAGAGATCACATTACGACTCCCATTTAATTTCCATTATGATACAAAGAACCAACAAAATTTCATTCACATAATGTTATACATTACTACCTTCTGGATCCATCCATTTATTAAAACCAAAAAAGGATGGTTTGAGTAAATAAAACAAAAATAATACCCTATAAAATTTTATGAAGAAGGTAAACACTAATAAGTAATTATTGAAGTGATATCAAGGTAATTATGTCACAGCCTGCCTTCACCATGAATAGAGAAGGGACAACAGATTTCCAGACCCTTCCTTCTCCAAGTAGAGGGAGAGATAATGACCCTCTGAGACCCGCCTTCAATAGGTCCCAGAGTAGTCACTAGCACCATGGGTATAGAATTTCCCACAAAATGGAAGGCATTACCATTTTTATTTAATAGGATCGGGAGATAAGATAGTAAATCCCAATAAAACAAAAAATGGTGGTAAATTTAAAGGCAAAAGAAAACAATTCCCATATTCATGTCTTAAAGTAAGTTCTAGAAAAGTACAAAGAAACTCAAAGGGAAATGCACCAAAGAAAAGAAAAACAGTAACAAAATCTATCCCAACATCTGAGCTATTATGGTCCCACATGATCACTAATGTCCTCCTTGAAACCTGAAAGCAGTTTATATACGCAGGGTGAGTGTACAGGTATACTCTTTAGGGAAAACCAAAATCACTCATACCCAAGTGGGGAGGGATTATAATGCCCCGTGAGAAAAGGAGGTAACCAAAACACCTAGTAAGGAAAACTGTCAACTCAAACCTCACCAAGGAACACTCCCCAAATAATTCATGTCAGGTAAAGTAATAGTAATATCACATCGATATTTGGGTACCCTGCTCCACTTTCCCACTGGTTATTGGAGACATCTTATGTGTCAAACCTCTCCCGCCATTCTCACCATAGCCCATTTCCATCTCCCACCCGCACACACTAGGGATTACACAACCACACATATTTCTGGAGAACACCTGGGCTATCACTACCATACATCCCTCCAAAAAACACCCATGCCACAACAACCACACGTAACCATGTCCACAAACACTTGGGCCATAACAACTATTTCCATGCCTGAAGACACCTGGGACCCATCCCGTATACACTTGGGAAAAAACCTTCCCGCACACACCAGGGCCAAGCACCACAACTAACTTTCCCAAAGAGTCTTTGGCTATAATGGACCTCGGGCCATCACAACCTAACCAAAGGATCTTGGGCTACTCGGCAAAGGGGGTAGGAATGGAGCTAATAACTAGCCACTCATAACAGTGTTGGAAAAAACATCCTCCCCCACGAAATGGTGATGTTTGGAACGAAGTGCTCAATAGGGGTGGGTCACAGATAAGAAACATGAGAAATACATTATACATATAGGTAAAAATCACTCATTTCATCCTAGGGGTTCAAAAACCATCCAAACCACAAAAACCCTCATTACTATTCATTCATAAGAAGCAGCACACCCACAACCATGTCACAAATCATTCCCAGAAATAAATTCCCCATTGAACCAACCCTTGTTTTCATATTCAACTGATTTTGTTTAAGTAAATTATGCACTACTGGGAAACTAACAGGCATAGCCACAAGGCAAGGAAATGAAAAACAACTAAATAGAAAATAAAGCATTCATACCCGGTTCTATTGTAAATTCACGTCAACAAAAGGGATATGTGAGAAACCTTAAAGTACTAGAACCATACCATGACACAACATATTTCCCAACACAGCTTCGGATCTAAAAACCAAAAACTGAACCACAATAGAGGATCCCATCCCCATCCACATCGCTTCCCAAGCATCAACCGTAAACATCACCAGAACAGAGCAAGGGAGTTTTCAAATTTGAAACATGCCATTCATTTAGTTCCGTATTTCTGTTTGGTTAACTAGGGTGATCACACATGGATTCTTATTTATTGTGAATCCATGTAATCAACTGCTTTTACGTGATTAACTAGTTTCCATGTCACATCCATTCAATAAAAAAAATATCCATAAAAACAGAGGTTCATTAGTGCGCATGAAAAGACCACCAATAACCATGATTTTCAGTAGACATATGCCCATAAGATTTAAAACACATAAATCAAGGATAAAGGATTCATTAGAAACATCGAACATGCCCCTTCATTCTTCAAAAGTCTATTTATTATCTACATTATGATTTTATTTCATCCATCCTCATAGTAAAAATTTTCATACCCACCCCACATGATAAAAAATGAAGAAATATGAAGTAAAATCCCTACCTGGATGATCAAAGATCGAAGTTTATCTCCACGCACCTAGAACATGGGATGCACGACTTTCCAGGGAGTAACATCGAGGACTCCCAGAATGAGTTGGAAAGGCTCCGGCACAGACGCACCACTCGTCTCATGAAAGGGGACTGCAAACGCACCAAGTAAAGAAAGAAACCATCCACCAAGAAGAAAGAAGGAAATTCTTGTGTGATATAAGGATAAGATCCCATAGTTACGATATATAAAGATCTGGACCAACTTTTAATTTGGATCATGGTATCATAATGCATTTGGGTGGTTAGACATGATGGGATTAATTTTTATTTAATAAATATCATTAGGAATGTGGGGAGGTGGATGTAATAGTTGTCAGTAAAATTATTTTAATTAAACAGAGGAATACACGTCACCCGAACACACAGTCTGGGGTTGTTGAGGGTCTCCTCACTCTTAAGAATTTAAACATTTATTATGTGGTTAAAAACGGACTTGAAACACTTTAAAAAGGTTAAAATGACATAAAAGTGGTGTTAAGGGAAAACTGGGGGTGAAAACCCCAACAAGACCCTCTACCACTGATCAGTGTCACTGATGGTTGACACCGTGATGAAATCTTACCACCGAGACGTAGCCCTTATGATCTGAACCTGATGGGTCTAGGGAGTACCCAACACAAGCATTTGGAAATGGAATGGACTAAGAGGGTCCGAGTCATTACATTAGATACCTCTTGAACTATTCTCGTCCTCGAGAATCAAATCTAAACACCAATGAGAAGAGAGGGGTAAAAAACAGCCACCGTGAAAGATACCTCTCGGGGAAAAACCACCCAAAACAGTCATGGAAAAACAAAGGGTCACATTGTCTCGACACCAGGATTTGGTTGTTCCTTCCTCCATGTCAAGATACTATCCTATTTGGGCAGCACTGACTCACCCTCATGGGTTTAATCGCATCCACCTTAATGCATCTTGATTAGGGATTAGGTCCTACCTTCCCCACAAATCTGATCCTTTTATAACATTCACAAGGCAATGAAATATAACATATCATAAACTAACAAGGTCAGTGTTACATCACAAACAAGTACAAAAAAAATAGAACAAAACTCAAAACATCTCTGGGTATTGGGTGCAGATGTGTGCCTCCCATTCCCAAGTACTATTTTGAGGCCACCGTGCCTCCAAAACACATGAACCAATGGGATGGTTCATCCCTGAAGAACTGTCTCCTTCCGATCCTCGATCCTCACTTGTCTCTCATCAAACGTATCATTTCCCCCTATATACAACTTTCCCCAGTCAATAACATTGGATTCATCATGTATATATAAAAGAAGATGGGAGAAGTGGAAAATATCTTGGATCCTTTCCATATGAGGTGGAAAAGGCAGCTGATATTCCACCTCACCGACTCACCCCAACACTTCGAATGGCCCGATGAACCTAGGAGAGAGATTTTCCCCTTGTTGAAACTTCGCTGCCCACGTCGATGGGAATCATTCAAGAAAACATGGTCTCTATCCTCGAACTCCAAGTTCCTCCTCCTATGATCTCCATACGAATTAATCCAGTCCTGGGATGCCTTCATCCTCTCACGCACGAGCTGAACCTTCCCCATTGTGATGTTCACTACCTCTGGGCAAATAACACCTGCCTCCCCAACCTTGGTCTATCACACATGCGAATGACACAACCTCCAGTACAAGGCTTAAAACATTTCCATGACAATAGTAGATTGATAGCTATTATTGAATGAAAACAATACAAAAGGGAAATTTCATTCCCATTATACCCTAATGTCCAATAAACATGCTCGTAGCATATCCTCCGATGTGTGAATGGTTTGATCTATCTTCCCATCTGTCTGGGGCGGAAAGTAGTGCTGAGATATAGTTGGGTGCCAAAACCGTGCTGCAATCCCATCCAGACTTGTGAGGTAAACCATACATCCCTATCCAAGACTATGGACCTCAGAACTCCATGAAACCTCACCACCTCATCTACGCATTTTGGTTCTGAGGCATCCACCACACATGATTCCTTGATCGCCAGAAAGTGAGCTGATTTTATCATTCAGTCTACCACTACACAGATGGAATCAAAGCCTCCTTGATCCTCATGTAGCCCTATGATGAAATCCATTGATATGTAATCCATATTCCACTCGGGGACATCTAATGGCTGAAACAAACATCCAAGTTCACGGTGTTTATCCTTCACCTACAGACACACCAAACACCTTTCCACGCACACCGCCACATCCCGTTTCACCCCGGGACACCTAAACTATTCTCTCAGGCCTAAGTACATCATGGAAACACCATGGTTTACCTATACTAGTGTGTTATGGAACTCATGGAGAACTCCCATGTGCATCAAATCTGGTACAAACAACTTCTTGTGGAAAAGCATCTGATTCTGACCATCCTCTGATCACCCTTTCGGAGCATTTCCTTGGTTAACCCGATCTCGCATCACTTCACATTATATGAATCCACACTAAGAGTCCTCCTCCAGCCTCAATAGAGAGGGATTCAATATCATATGAAATAGGAAACCTCTACCACCATCTACCATTACATCCAATTGTAGGGAAGCTAACTCCTCCATTGCCTTCCAAACATCAACATATTCCTAAACAGCTTCCCTCTATGACTTCCTACTCATAGAATCTACCACAATGTTCCCCTTAACACCAGTTTAATATATCATGAAGTTTTAGTCCTGAAGAAACTCCACCCACCTTCATTAAACAATTTCAGATCCTGCTGGGTAAAGATATGCTTCAAACTCTTTAAATCTGTGAAGACCAAAAATTTCTCCCCGATGAGGAAATATAACCACAAAATCATCATTAACAGTTCTGCTGCATGAAATAGATCATGGGTGGCATAGTTACGCTCATAAGGACATGACTTCCTAGATCTATAATACATCACTCCTCATTGCTACATCAGAACAGACCCCAGGCCAAGTCCAGAAGCATTACAAAATACCTCATACAACACCCCTTCCTCTGGAAACCTAAGCACTGGAGCACTGACCAACATTTCCTTTAACTAACTGAATGTATCCTGAAATTTCTCACTCCATAATAAGGCCTGGTCCATTATGGTCAATAATTTCATGGCAGCTACAACTCAAGAGATGTCAGGTATGAACCTCTAATAATAACCTTATAGACCTTGAATACTACGAACCTCCGTCACATTTTTGGGTTATTCCCCAGAAACGACCACTTCCAACTTTGACATATCAACTGATACCCCTTGTTGAGACACCACATGTCAAATGAAATTCACTTCTTGTGTCATGAAATTACACTTAGAAAATTTCCCATATAGCGGGTGGTGCCGATGGATTTCCATGATCGTCCTGAGATGCTTAGTATGTTCTTCTTTTGATCATGAGTAAGTCAAAAATTACGATGATGAATACAATGAAAAACTGGTCCAAAAACTCGTGGAAATTAGAGTTTATGAGCCCCATGAACACAACAGGTGCATTCGTAACATAGAACGACCTGACTACAAACTCAAATTTCCCATACCTACAACTGAAAGCAGTCTTCGAGATATCATTGTCCTTCACCCGTAACTAGTGATACCCTAACTGAAGATCGATATTAGAGAACCATCCTACTCCCCTAAATTGGTCAAAGATATTTTCTATACATGGGAGAGGGTAAATATTCTTGGCCATTACCTGATTCATTCTCTGGTAGTCTATGCACATCCTCTGACGATCAACTGCCTTCTTCATGAAGAAGATCGAAGCACCCCATGGCGACACGCAGGGTCGGAAAAAACCCTTCTTCATAAGATCACTAATCCAAATCTGCAACTCCTTCAACTCATAAATTTCAATCCGACAAGGATCCATGGAAATCAGATGAGAATCAGGTTGTAAGTCTATCCCAAACTCAACGTCACGTCAATGGGGTAGAGTCCCAACCTCCTTGCGAAAAATATTCTTGAACTCTCTAATAGATATCGGGACATCCATTATCTAAGCATCAATTTATTATACTAAATGCTCGACCAACATAGAATGAAGATGATCCACACACCATTTCCCCACCTGACAACTTCGTTCACCAACAAAATCCACACACTGGACATCCTCATCGGAGCACATGACTCTTGCTGGAAACAGTTGATAAAAGCGTGCACAGAAAATAGTCAGTCGATGCCTAGGATGAAATCATATGGTTGTATCTACAATATAATTAGATCCCTACTAGAATGATGTGACCCTATCATCTGTCTACACCCTCAACAAAAATAAAACAAGTCAGTATGACCTCTGATTATTGTACTCAACCCCCAAGGCACTAGAAGTCTCTCAGAGTCTAAAACCAATGAACGGGCCAGAATACATGCAATAAAGAAGTTTGAATCTCTTATATCGAACAAGTAATAGACAAGAGTAATAAACAAGATAATTGTACCTTGGACGACCTATGGAACCACTGGTACTGCTATCTCTGGGACGTGCAACTGCCCATGACCAGATCATATTCCCCTCGGTTGCCGGCTGCCTCCTCGACCACATCCTGGTCGAGGTCCCTGAGGAGTGACCTGAGGTAATCCTCCACATGTAACATCTGCCCTTAATGGAGCGAGATCTCACTGTCCCTGCTACTAAAGCTGCTGAAATGGCCTGGCTGGAAGCTACTACTACTAAGGTGGGTGCTGAACCTACCCATCCCAAAAATACTCTGCTCTGTCTGGGCCCTGATTCTAAAGGTGCCCATGTTTTCCACAGAATAATCATCTTGGCCCTAGGCCCGTGAGGAACGGGAGAGGACTAGGAGATTGAAACATGAACTTCTAGGGACCTCTCCCCACTGGTCAAAACCTAGAAGGCCCTGACGTTGGCGGCCTACTACTGACATCCTTCCCCTTTTACTAACTCAACTGGATCCCCTCACTTGGCACACCTCCCAGCGTGTGCATAATTTCTACCACTTCATAATTCTTTTGGACCTCCATGTACTTCGATTGGGTGAAGGGTGTAACAACATACTGAAGAAAAGGTCGGAGTGCCTCTTATAAATGGCACTCGTGAGACACCACATCTGGGAAAAGGTCCGGAGAAAAATAAAGTAGATCCTTGAACTTGATCCCAAAAACCATCACTGACTTGCTCTTATGCTGGTGGGAGTGAAGCTCCAACCTCTTCTCAGCCTTCATCATCGAAGAGAGGAATTTTTCCTAGAACTATATCTCAATGTCATTCCACGTAACCTCAGTCTCCCTCCTCTCCCAAAGGTAGAGAGTTCACCATTGACGAGGCACTCCCCACATTTGGATTACATCCAAATGAACCAAGCACTCTGTCGGAGACCGAATCAAGCTGAATGTTATCACCAGCTCCTCGAGCCAGCTCTCCATCTCCATGTCTGGGGTGCTTCCATCGTAATTCCCAAGGTTCTGTCACTGAAAGGCACAATGTGTCCCCTGCCACTGGTCATCATCCTCCTCTTGATCATCCCTCTTTCGATCTTCCAAAACCGCCTCATGGGCCTCGATCACCCGCACTACTCATGGTCACCGTCCAGGTGCCATAGCTGCAAGGTAAAAAAGGAATGTCTAAGCCTGAGTAGTGTGGATGATTTATTTTAAATTTTTCTTAGACTTCTTATTCAGTTTACATCCCCAAAATACCCAAGACTCACAATAACACAAGACATTATGATGCATGTACCTTTCATAGTGTCTCTAACCAGAAATCAGGGTAGCCTCACCTGGTCGTTCGGTAGGTCCAGAGTCCTTACGTAGGATCACAGGGGGCCCTAAAATCACATGTCCTAGCCGGTCCTCCCTAGACTATTTCACTCACCATGATTTCCTAGCATTGCTTCCCTACCATCCAATGCGATCCTCATTGTGCCTAACCCAGTGTTCCATCCTGTCTCTTATCATCTGCCTTTGATATCATTATTTCACGACCCGCCTTCACCAAGATGAGAGATGAGACAAAAAAATTACCAGACCCTTCCTTCTTCAATTTGATGGAGACATAATGACCCCCGAGACACGCCTTCAATAGGTCCCTAAGTGGAGACTCACACCAAGGGTATATATTTGAACACAAAATGGAAGGAATTACCCTTTTTATTTAATAGGATCTGGAGATAAGATTGTAAATCCCAACAACACCAAAACTGGAGGTAAAAGTAAATCAAAAATAAATCCATTCCCATATTCATGTCGAAAATTAAATGCTTCAAAAGTATAAAGAAACTCCAAGGGAAAGTACCAAAGAAAAGAAAAAAAACAAAAGAAACTATCCCAACATCTGAGCCAGTACGGTCCCTCACAATTACTGATGTCCTCCTGGAAACCTGAAAGCAGTTTATATATGTAGGGTGAGTGTTCAGGTATACTCAGTAGGGAAAACCAAATGCTCTCGTGCACATGTGGGGATGCATTCTAATGCCCTTTGGGAAAAGGAGGTAACCAAAACACCCAGTATGTAAAACTATCCACCCAACCTCACCAAGGAACACTCCCCAAATAATTCATTTTAGGAAAAGTAATAGTAATAGAACATTAATATTTGGATACCCTGCCACACTTTTCCATTGGTTTTATATGACATCCAATGTGTCAAACCTCTCCCGCCATTCTCACCGCAGTCCCACTGCCATCTCCTTCCCACACACACCGGGGATACCACAACCCCACATCCTGCCTGAAAACACATGGGCTATCACTACGACACATCCCACCTGCATACACCTAGGCCACAACAACCATGTGTAACCATGCCTGCAAACTCATGGGCTATAACAACTACTACCACGCCCGAAGACACCTGTGCCTCATCCCAATGACACTTGGGAATCAACCTGCATGCACAAACCTGGGCCAACCACCACAACTACCTTGCCCAAAGTGTCTTGAGATATAATGGACCTCCGGTGGTCACAGCCTGCTCAAAGGATCTTGGGCATCTCACTAAAGAGAGAAGGAAAGGAGCTAATAACCCGCCACTCATAAGAGTGTTGTGAAAATACACTCTCCCTTTGAAATGGGGGTGTTCGGCATGATGTCCTCAACATGGGTGGGGCAAAAATAAGAAACATAATAACTACATTATACATATAGGCAACAAGCACTCATCCCATCCCAGGGGTTCCAAAACCACCCCAACCACAAACACCCTCGTTTCTACGCAATAATAAGAAGCAGCACACCCAAAACAATGTCAGAACTCATTCCGAGAAAACAATTCCCCATTGAACCCACTATTGTATTCATATTCATGTGATTCCATTTAAGTAAATTCAGCACAGCTGGTCAACTAATAGGCATATCCACAACCCATGGAATGGAAAAAAACCAAATAATAAATTAAGCATTCAGACCCGGTTCTCTTGTAAAGTCACATCAAAAAAGGGATATGTGATATCCCTCAATGTAATGAAACCAAACCAAGCCCCAACATACATCCTCACACAGCCTTGGATCGAAAAAACAAAAACAACACCACAACAGAGGATCCCATCCCCATCCATGTCGCTTCCAAAGCTTCAACCATAAACATCACCAAAACAGAGCATGGGAGTCTTCCAATTTGAAACATTCCATTCATTTAGTTCCTTATTTCCTTTTGGTAAACTAGGGTCATCACACAAGGACTATTATTCATTGAGAATCCATTTAATCATCCGTGTTTACGTGATTATCCATTTTCTATGTTATAACCATTAAATGACATAAATATCTAGAAAAATAGTGGTTTATTAGTGCGCAAGAGAAGACCACCAATGGACATGATTCTTAGTGGGAATAAGCCCGTACGATTCACAATACATAAATCAAGTATAAAGTGTAAAATAGATACATCAAACATGACCCTTCATTCATTAGTTTTCCCTTTATTATATTCATTAAGGTTTGGTTTTATCTATCCCTGTAGTAAACATTTTCATACATACCCCACATGATACACAATGAAGAGAGATGAAGGAGAATCCCTACATGGATGATCAAAGAATGACGCTTATCTCCACATTCCAAAAACTGGGGATGCATGACATGCAGAGGAGTATCTTTGGGGACTCCTAGAATGAGCAATAATGTCTTCGGCACATGCCCACCACTCATCATGGGAAAGGGGACTCTAAACTCACCATGGAAATAAATAAAACAAAAAATAAGAAGAATGAAGGAAATCCTAGTGCGATATAAGGATGAGATCCCGTAGTAATGGGATATGAAGATCTGGGCTGTCCTTAAAGGTGGATCATGGTTTCACCACACAGTTAGGTGGTTACACATGATGAGATTAATTGTTATTTAATAATTATCATTGTGGAGGTGGGAGGTTTCCATAATAGTAGTGGGGTAAAAGATTTTATTTCAACAGAGGAAAATACGTCACACGGACACACAATCAGGGTCCATTGAGGGTCTCCTCAATCTTAGGAATTTAAAACATTTATTATGTGGCTAAAAACGTCCTTGAAGAACTTTTAAAAGCTAAAAATTGGTTAAAAGTTGCGTTACGGGAGAAACTGGGGATGAAAACCCCGACAAGCCCCTCTACTACCAATCAGTGACACACTGATCGGTGTTATAGTGACTGACGTGTCACTGATGGTTGACACTACGATGAAGTCATTTCACCGAGATGAAACCCTTACCATCTGGAGCTGATGGATCTAGGGTGGGCCAAACACCTGAATTTGTCAAAGGGATAGACCAGGAGGGTTGGGTCATTAGACATTAAATATATCTAAAATAACTATAACTCTTCCTACCAAACTAACAATATTTGTTATATACAACATGAAACATATACATAAATAAAATTATAACCTCTATAGTTATCTAAACATTCCATGGATACCCAAAAAAATAAACATGCCATAATCAGTTCATTATCTTTAGTGAAGTTAAGAATTTTAATTCATTCACATTAATGATCTTTTCATGTTATGAATTTTTGAGAATTGTTCCATAAAAATTATATAAAAACTCAAATATTACAATGTAGACAAGTCTACTCACTCTCCACTATTTTCATAATATAAAATTTTATTAAATAAAAAATGAATTCCATTAATTGATAAAATTATTCATTACATTCATCATGAATTCATCCTTTATTTTACCCATCCATGTATCATATGGAATATATTTCACTAACTTGTGATGGGAATAAATATTACAGAAAGGTGTACAGAAGAAAAAAAATAAAATGTTAATACAATAATATTTTCTACCCATGAAGACATTTTCATATAATCGTAATATTCACCCATAAAAAAACTCGTTATCTTACCTCATTAAATCGTAGGATTCATTTATAAATATATTGAAATTATAACCCATAATTGTAAATTGTTGTATATGTATCATTCATACGTTGTATCTTTCATAGAAATATAGGGAGTAACATTTTTTTGTAACTTTTGGAATACATATCACTATATATTTCATAAATTTAATAGGAGAAACCCCACCATTCAACTCAGTAAAAATACCAAATTCATTGGAGAGATATCATATTATTAGTCACCCTCATGTTTTATTGGAAAAACCGTATACATAAATAGTTCGTATAATCCTTAACATATTCATAACACATAAAAAAAGAATAAAGTAAAAATAACTAATGGAATCACCTTTTTGGATAATCCCAAATCATATTTCATTTTCGTGATAATAATGTTTTCATTCTATATTAATCATGTTTCATTAATGTTACTTGTTTCTATCAAGTAATATTCATATACTTTTAATCTTACTGCTTTTTGGTTTATGCTTATGTTGCAGAATTTATCTATGTGCATGGTTACTGATGCATTGTTACTAATGCAAGGTTATAGATGAATGGTAATTGAAGAAAAGGTCACTAATGAAAGGTCACTGATGAAAGACTACAGTTTAAGGTTATGCATGAAGGTTACTGATGGAATGTTACTAATGGAATGTTTCCAATAGAAGGTTACAGTTGGAGGTTGCCGATGTGCCCCTACTATTTAAGCCTACCGACGTGAATGATATCGTTACCAGTCTACCGATTCTTACTCTTCCATAAATTGTCGAAATTATTAAAATTATTCTAACAGTAATATTTGATAAAGAAAATGATTCTGAAATTAATTAATGCTGATTGTAGATGTTGTAGGAAACCGTATCAGGGATAGTACGAGGTACGAGAATGACTGCACGTTATATACTCATTCCTATTTCCAGACCTCAGGTATAAAAATAGAAGATCATGAAAGAAAGATAACGGGGGAGATATACAAACACGTGATGCATAGAGGTGAAGTGTGTCTGTGCATGAAAATAGATTACTTGTTACATCAATGAAGAAACATTCATCGCTTATACTGAGAATCCAAGAATATTAAGAAGATCATTTCAGGAGAATAATTTCAAAGATTCCTTCTGTGCTTCATCAATATTTGATCAACACTAGAGGTAGAACACTCAAACCTAGACCGTGGAGTTTTGACACTATGTTATGAAGACAACATTCAGAGAAAGACTCCAACCTCAAATTCTTCACTCCAAGGACTCAAGAGCTGAACTACAAACACATAAGGCATTCTAAACACATGCATATAATCTTAGCTCTATTATGTTCCTTCATTTTATATATATGAGAACTGTGTTTGTCTATATGTTAGACACACTATCTCTTGTGCTTGAACTGGAGGATACTGAATATCCTCACATCCAACTTCACCTATATTTTTTCCCACGTATAACTGTGGGAGATACCGTGTGTGGTCTGTACTATTTTTTTTCCCATGAAGATCTGTAGAAGAGGGTGTGAACCCTAGACAGTTTTTGTAAACTATTTTAAATCCCGATACAGGCTGTGTATCATGTTTATTGTTAATATAATCTTCTTGGTGGTAGGTGATCATAAAGTGGAGAGGATTAAATCTCAGCTTCAGACTGAACCTCTGGTTTTACTTTGCTGTGCACAATATTTTGTTATACTCTATTTTATCTATTTTACTCTACTTCTAATTTCAAAAACATAAAACTATTTTGCATTTAATATGATATTTAGTATTGGTTAGTGTGTGTATATGTTTAATTCATTAAACATGTTTTAGAAGTTGAAGAAGTGTTTCCACCAATTCCACTGAGGACCAACCACCCATTTAGAAACATGTTGACAAAGTAGACATTTTCATATCTAATGCCTCAATTAAATGGGCCATTTTAAAATTGGGGGAACTTTATAAAAAACATTTAAATTGAAATTTTATGTAGGAAGTCAATTCTCCCCCACCCCTCTTGAGATTCCACTCTGACCAACATTTGGTTTCATAGGTTTTTTTATTATGTTTTCAAATTCTTTTCAACTGAGATTTTAGTTGTATATTAATGATCATAAAATTTATGTCATATCTAAATTTTCGTTTCAATAAATTATAAATAATTATGTAAAATAGAGTTAAAGGATATGCTACTAACAGACCACCTTTCTTCAATTGTAATAACTATGGTCAGTGGAAATTATAATTTAAAATCTATCTAGAGAACATGGGACCTGAAATCTGGGACATAATTAAAGAAGAATATGTATTTACTACTACTAATAGAGTCACATGGTATTAGTTGGATAAAGATACATATAATAATAACTATAAAGTAATGAATTATTTGTACTATTCTCTAGGTTATGAAGAATTCAACAGAATATCTTCTTTTAAAACAGCATATGAAATTTGGGATGCTTTAGATGTTTCTCATGAGTGGACAATTAATGTTAATGAAATGATATTAAGTACATACACATTTGAATATGATAAATTTAAAAAAAAGCATGATGAACTTATTTTTGAAATGTATCTCAGGTTCAATTAAATAGTGAATACCATGAGTCTTCTTGGGAAACCAGTATACAGAAAGGACCAGATTTAGAGATTGATTTCATGCCTACCTGACAGATGGAGAGGACCATTGTTTCTATCTAATAATCTATTGGCATAGACAAACTACCTGTGAAGGAACTATTTGGAAAGATTATGATTTATGAAGAAGAACATAATGTGAATCAAGAATTAGATCAATAACCATGTAATAAATATGAAGCATTCAAGATTGCTACCTCAAAGAGAATAAACAATGAAAAAGTTCAAGCTCATATAGACACTTCCACAAGTGAAGACTCAGACTCTGACAGTGATGATGAGATGACTCATCTTGATTGGTGATTCACAATGTTTTACCAAAAGAAAAAGTTAATTAAAAAATAAAACTATAAATGATGGTATGATAACAAAGGAAAGTGAAAAAATGATTGAAAATGGAAGGATAATACAAATGGGATAGTATTTTATAAGTATAAATGAAAAGGGCTTGTGTTGGCTAATTTCCCAAACAATAAATTTAATAAGAAGTATTAATATAAGTGAAAAGGATATAAAAAGTCTATGAATGCTACTTGGTGTGATTCAAGACATCACTCAAGTGGATCAGACACTTCTGATAGTGACAAGAATAAAAATGAAAATTTGTGTTTCATGACAGAAACATCTGAGGTAACACCCAATTCCCCAATACCTAATGCTTATTATTCTGTTAATGATCGTGAATCAAACAATGGTGAAAATATCACTAAGGATTAACTATTTTAATATTGTGGAATACATGAGGAAACCATTAATGAAATCAAGGATAAATATAAAATATTAAAAAGACAACATGCATTAAATTATATTTAAAAATATTATATGGATATTGGGAACGAAAAATTTCCTCAGCTATTAGATGAAAATTCTGAACTTAAATTATCAAAATATGAATTAAAGAGGGATTTAGAAAAGATTACTACGTGTAGAGACACCTTGTCTCAGTTTCTAGGAAAACAATTGCTACAAAATACACAACTGGTATAGGATATCAACCAGGAAAGAGAAGGATTATTAAAAATAAATTTGATCCAAAATTTGGACACTGTACAACTAGTTCAAGTTCTGGACCATCTTTTTTAAAATAATTGTCTAAAGTACCTAACAGTTTTTTCATGTCTCAAAAAATATCTATTAATTATAAAAAATTAGTGGGAAACATATGGATTTCCATTGTTTTACTTTCTAACCTCTCTGGACCCAAGAAAATCTGGGTAAGCAAGTTACCCCACAATAAATTTGTTTTGCAAGAAAATTGTTTGAAGAGCTCATGTAAAACTATATGGTACATGGACATTGGAAGTTCAAGATACTTGAAAGGATACTATTCATTATTCAAGTGACTTATTAATGTTGATGGTGGACATGTAACATTCAATGATAAAGAAAAATTGAAGATCATTGTCTTAGGCCAAATTGGTAACCATTATGATGTATTAATTTCAAAATTACTCTTTGTTGATGGGTTAAAATACAATATTATAGGCATCCCTCAGTTGTGTGATGATGGTTTCAATGTAAAATTTTGAAATGATGCATGTAATTTTTTTAATTATAAAAATTATTTAATATTTACTTCTCTTAGAAATGGGAATTTATATGCTGTTGATTTAGATTCTGTACCTATGAAAAACGTTTCGTGTTTAAATTCGATTCATAAGGAATCCTAGATGTGGCATAGATGATTAGGACACTGCAATGTGAACTCACTTAAGAAAATGACTAGTAAAGGATTAATTAGAGACTTACAAAAATTGGAATTCCCTCTTAGCAATGTCTGTAATACTTTTCAAAAAGAAAAAAAACAAATTTTCATTCAAACTAAAGAAATAAGTTCGTACTTATAAACCTCTTGATTTGTTTCACATGGACATGTTTGGACCATCTAGAGTTTCATGTAAAAATGGGTAGCAATACATTTATGTTCTTATAGATTATTTTTCTAGATATACTTGGGTATATTTTTTAACTCACAAAAGTGAAGAATTCTCTTACTTCATTAAATATTCCAAGTCTATAGAAAATCTTAGTGGACATAGAATTAAGTCCTTGAAAAGTGATCATTTCCATGAGTTTGAAAATCAAGAAGTTGAATATTTTTTCACAAAAAATGGTTATACTCACAATTTATTTTCTCATAGAACACCTCAACAAAATGGAGTTGTAGAAAGAAGAAATTCTATACTTCATGATATTTCCCAAACAATGCTCAATTAGCATAATCTACCTATCTATATTTGGGCTGAAGCTATTAACACATCTTGTTACATTATCAATGGAGTCTTGATTAGACCTATTCTTAAAAATAACCCTTATGAGATTTGGAATAATAGGAAGCCTAAGGTAAATAACTTTAGATTTTTTGTTGCAAAGTATTTATCATTTACACTAAAGATAGACTTGAAAAAAAATTCATGAAAATGTGATGAAATAATTTTCTTAGGTTACTCAATATCTATTAAAGACTATAGAGTATTCAATAAGATAACCACAAGTGTGGAAGAATCAGTTCATGTCAAATTTGATGAGACTGATCCACATGAACCCAATAACACTATTGAACATCTTGAGGAAGATGTGTCAATTCCAGATCTTAATGATAAAGACAATAATATCCCTGTAAAAACAAAGAATTCCTCAAATTTTCCATAATATGAGCCTAGTGAATCTGAACCTGTTGAAATCCATGAGGAGTCCAGTTCAACTCTTTCTAGAGGTATAATAACTCAAAAATATCATCCTTAAGATAATATAGTAGGTGATATAAATAGAGGGACATAAACTAGAGATTCTCTGGGAAACCAGGTTGAACATAAATATTTTCTTTCACATATTGATACTAAAAATATCAATGATACAATCAGTGATGTATTTTGGGTAATAGAAATGTAATTAGAATTGAATCAGTTTGAAAGAAATAAAGCTTGTGAGTTAGTAGACACACTTAAAGACACATTGACCATTAGCACTAAATGGGTGTTTATAAATAAAGATGATGAATCTGGAAACATAGTTAGAAAGAAGGATAGACTAGTAGCACAAGGATATAGTCATGAAGATGGAATAGACTATGAGTAAACCTTTTAATTTTTATCTAGTCAAGAATCTATTAGGATACTACTTATTTATGCAGCTCAACTGAATTTCAAAATTTATCAAATAGATGTCAAAAGTTCATTTCTTAATGGGTATATAGTTGAATATGTATTTGTTGAAAAACCTCCTGGTATTACAAATTACCATTTTCAAATTTGTGTTTTAAACAATTTAAAGACTTATATGGTATGAAACAAGCTCCAAGATGTAACGCCCCTACCCTAGTTACCCAGAGTCGGTGCATTATTACATAGCATTTTCATGATCACAAAAGAACATTTCTTGAAAGGCCAATTAGTATACTAGCATTCAAAGTACTAGATATATTCATAAGGTTTACATTACGTCATAAAATGGAAAAATACAACAACATTGTTTCCATATACAACATTGAGATCCCATAGAGTATCCCTGAAGGTCAGTCATAGTCTACTTCTTCGAATCATGGGAAAAATAAAACATATAAATGGGTGAGATCAGATGCTCAATAAGGATAAAAATATAGTAGAAACATTCATAAATAAGCAAAAACTATTTAGGTAAATGTAATAATAAAACAAAATAATTTTAAACCTGAACTTTAGCATAATATGGAAAAAATGAAATGAAATAATTCAATTTACTTATTCACATGGTTATTCTACTAGTCTAATAATCACATGAATTATCAATAACCACTTTCATAATGATGGAATGCATAATTCCAGACTTTCATACCCACATAGTTGAGGCATTGTTCCAAGACTACAAATAGGATTTTGTTAAGGCCTTGTTCTTAGACACTAGTTTGTCTCATGAGATCTACCGAAGCATCGATGAGCTATAGAGGGCTCCAACCGTCATTTACTAATTCCAATGCATTTCTCTAACGAAAAGGATTAAACATAACATATTCATCTTTATTGAAACTAGCATACGAAATGTCAATAATTTATCCATAAACCATGAATGGTATGAAATAACACATACATAGTCAGATATATCAAAAAACCATTAATATAATATAGAATTTTTGTATCTTAATAAATCAACCTCAATCCAACATATAATTTATCAAAGGATGTTGACATAGATGAAATCAAAACCTTTTTAGAGAAATATCTCTATCTATTTTAAAATAATTTAAAAGTAATGTAATTATAAAATAAAACATTTATTTATTCAAAATTTTCTTATAAGATTGTAAGGGATTCTTCGACGTTGTTATAATGGTGGAAAATAGCCGCAACACCATATAAGTTAAAAAAACATTCTTACCTAAATTTTCTCGAAAAGGATAAAAAGGAACTTGTTTGGAAATGACAGAAAGATTCCTCTAAAAAATTATAAGTTCAAATAAAGGTTTAAATGACTTTAACCCATTGTCTATTAAATAGTAATTTTTTTTGAAATAACTTTTTAAGAAACATGGATGTGGATGATAAATAGGTCCAAGTAGATACTTACGTAAAAACAACCTTGGATAATAAAGAGATTGTTAAATTAATGCTTACATTGTACTTTTCCTTGGTCGATGGTAGGTTAAAAATATATATAATGGTGAAATTATTTTTAATAAATTATTCAATAACCATATTGATAATTATGATATCATATATGATGTTCTAATATTTCATTGTTAATGATATTTTAGTATTATCGTCGTTTTGGGTGTTAATTGATTCGTTCTCCTTTATATGATTGGTTACATAAGACATGATTGTTATGAATAGGATATATTCGATTTATATAAGAAATTATATTATGTCTCTAAAAATTAGTTTTAACCATCAAATGAAAATTATTCTTTAATGGATACGATGGGGAATGAATCTCATCGTGTTCGTGGAGACGGTAATCCATACCTATGCACAAGCGACAATATCATTATTTTGATATTAAAATAGTATATAATTGAATGGTAAATCATATATAAAGAATCGTTATAATGTTATATTTATTATTTACATAATTTATACTCATTCTTATAACCATCAAAATGATGAAATGTTTTTATAAAAAACTACACCACGACGCAGAGATGGTAAGTCATACGTACGCATGTGTGGTGACTTTTTCATTCATAGGATGGATACAATAACTAATATGGTTGTATAATTTTTATAATAACATCACATAATATATAGTATACTGGATTTATTATTCTAGAATAGAAACAACAATGATGGAGGAAGTGGATGAATAAAATATCTTGAAAGAGGTGATAAAATATTTTCCTCTACTTCGGCTTCCTCCTTTTGATTTGATCAAAATTGCTCCATAGGTAGGAGTAATGACTAATAGATGGCCTCTTGGATGAAGTGAGTGATGTTGAGAGGATATTTGGGTAGGGTTTGGCCAATCCAAAAGGATTTCAAGCTGAGAATTTGAAATAAGGGGAAGTGACCTTTTATAAGAGGGGTGAGGGGAACCTTTGGAAAAAAACATAAAATATTATTTTATAAAAAATTCATATTCGGTTTATAATGGATCCAATGCTACTTATTTCGAGACTAGGGTGGGGATGGGTCGAAATACATTCAACCAATAGATTTAATATAGGTTTAGGTCACCATATTAAAATTTTAATTTAAATTTAACTCTTAGATAATAGTTTGACATTTACCATGTCTCTTTGTATTTTTATATTATATGGTTAATAAACATACTATTACCAGACAAGAGAACCCCAAGAGGTTAATTATTAATATATATAACCTTATATATGTAATTTTTCAGATCCTTATATTTTGAGGAATAGAATATCAATTAATAATATCATATTTGTTTTACAATCTCTTTTATGTCAATTTTGACACTATTTTGTACTTGATTTTTGTGAAAATCATAACATCACGATTACAATGAACAAAGATAATTAAATCAATCCTAACATTTCATATTAACCAATAATATTCTTTAAATTCATCAAATGTCATAATTTACATTTATTTTGGTATTTTAAATATAAATTATTTCAATATTTCATCAATAAGATAAATACTGCATCATCATTGTGTCATAAATAAATTAAATTATTTAATGTCTAAAAATTATAAATAATGTTCCATTATGTAGGAAATGTTTTTATATTTCTAATAATATTTTATAATAGAATTTATATTGTCTGTAACCCTATATTAAATAAGGTATAGTTATTAAACGTTCAATTTAACTCTTTTAAATCTTATTTAAATAAAATAATAATAAATGTTCTAATCTAATCCATGTTGACCTAAAGGATCATATTTTATTCCTAAGGTTGTTTTTTGTCAAATTAAACTTATTCAATAGAATTAAGACAAGTTTTAGGGTAATAATAATATCATTTTTACCCATAATTACCCTATTTAATTTTAACGATGGTAAATAAAAGAAAAATGTTACTATTCACCAAAAATTATTTTTATCTTATTGAACCAGATTTTAGTTATTGATATAAACCGCGTCTCTTGGATTTTTAAAATTAAACTCTCTTATGCGGTAAAATGAAGTTTATGGTAAATTTTCAAATACTCCTAGGATGTGGGTAAAAGATAGTAAAAACATCAATAGAATTTTTATATATCTAAACTTATTATAAAATGACTCCAATTAATTAAATTGAACTTATTTAGGTATTATGTATCTATTTAGGCCTAAAATAAATTTAAATAAAATAAATAAATATTTAAATAAAAAGTTTTTTTTAACTGATAACGCAGTATTATTCACTATTAATCAAAAATTGAATGTTTTCAGGAAATTACCAAAAATTCACCCTAAGCTAATTCTGATATTCCGAATCCAAAAATGAAGTCCATTTTGAAAGATAAAATTTATAATATTTCAAAAAGTTGGTATTAATATTCATAACGGCTAGTTTGATTGGTCGTGGTGTGTTAGAACACGAAGTTGCGTACAACCCAAGCTATTGTATTGTTCAAAGCGAAGCGTACTGTGGATGCATGGGGTGTTACATTCTCTCCTACTTCAAATAATTTCCTCCTTGAGATTTTTAGAATATTACTACATAAAAACAATCTGGTGGTTCTTCCTCAAAAGTTCCTCAGGTTCCCACGTTGCCTCTTCCATTTTATGGTTTCTCCAACGAACTTTTATCAGACAAGTTTTCTGGTTTCTCAACACTTGTTCTCTGGTATCCCGAATCTTCACAAGATCATCGCAATAAGACAGATCAGGTTCTAGTTCTAATTCTTCATAGATGAGTAAATGCGTTGGGTTAGGCATGTATATTCACAACAGTGAAACGTGGAACACATCGTGATCTTTGGAGAGACTTGGGGGTATTTCCAAATGGTAAGCTACACCCCCAATTCATTCTAGAATTTTGAAAGGTTCTATTTACCTGGGAATCAATTTACCCTTCTTACTAAAACGTTTAACACCCTTCCATGGAGATACCTACAACAAAACATGATCATCGACTTGAAATTCCAAATCCTTCATTCGATTATTATCATAGCTCTTATGCCTACTTTGAGCTGCTTTGATGTTGGTTTGGATTACCTTCACCTTTTCCATCGTTTCCTCCACATGTTCTGGGCCTATGAGTTTTCTTTCACCAACATCATCCCCACAGGTTGGTGTGCGACTTCTCTTTCCGTATAACGCTTCATATGGGGCCATTTGATTACTTGAATGGAAGCTATTGTTATAAGAAAAATCTACGAGAGGTAAATACTGATCACACATACCCTGAATGTCATGTGAGAAGTATCTCAACATGTCTTCTAAGGTTTGAATAGTTCATTCTGATTGTCCATCATTTTGATGATTGTAGACAGTGCTCAAACGAAGTTGAGTATCCTTGGATTTCTTAAGACTTTTCCAGAATCATGATGTGAAACATGGATCACGATCAGAAAAAATTGATAGGGGTACTCCATAAAGTCTCACAACTTCATTAATATATAGTCTTTCTAGAAGTTCAAGTGGTAGATCTTCTCTTATAGCAAGAAAATGTGCTGAATTGGTAAGACGATCAACAATGACCCATATTGCATTGTTACTTCTAGGAGTCTTTGGTTGTCCAATGACAAATTCCATTATAATATTAACCCATTTCCACTCAGGTATGGGAAGAGGTTTCTTAACTCTTACAGAATGTTGCCTTCTAGCATTAACTTGTTGAAAACCCATACATCTTTCCACATAATCTGCAATCTCCCTCTTCATGTTGTCCCACCAAAAATATTCCTTCAAATATCTATACATCTTAGTGATACTAGGTTGTATAGAGAAAATGGAACTATGATCATCATCCAAAAATTCCCTTTTCAGATCAGTTATATTAGGAACACAAAGTCTCTTCCAAAACTTCAAAATCCCATCTTCATATATGAAGTCGATCAATTTCCCATCATTCACAAATTTAATCTTTTTTTGTAATTCCTCATCATCATCATGAGAACTTTTTCTCCTTTCTAGTAAAGATGGTTTGGAAACAATTTGAAAATCCATTGATGTTTCATCTTCCATGGTTATCCCCATGTCCAACATTACTAGATCCATGTATATAGGATCCTTTTCAACTCTTATCTTTTTCATAACATAATGATCCTTTCTGCTCAAAGAATATGCCACCATATTTGCATTCCCTAGGTGGTAGTGTATAGTGAAATCATAATCCTTGAGAAGTTTCAGACATCTTCTTTGACTCATATTGAGTTCATTATGTGAGAAAATATACATCAATCTCTTATTACCAGTATAAATCCAACATTTGCTGCCATAGATATATTATCTCCAAATCTTCAAAGAAAATATTATAGATGGTAACTCATGATGATAATTAGGATATCTTTGTTCATGAATTTTTAGCATTTGTGATGCATTGGCAAGGACTCTATCATTCTGTATAAGGACACAACCAAGTCCTTTCATTGAATAATCACTATAAATAACAAACCCATCATTCCCCGATGGTAGAGTCAAGATAGGGGAATTGAATAATCTTCTCTTCAGTTCATCGAAACAATATTCACACTATTTTTTCCAAAAAAAATTAATCCCTTTTCATGTGAGCTTTGTTAATGGGTTATCCACTGGTAAAAATTCTATATGAAACGTCAATAATAACCTGATAAACCAATAAAACTATGTACCTCAGTTATACTCATTGGTGCTGGCCATTCTGGGAATTCTTTTTTCTTATAAGGATCAATAGAAACTCCATAATTAGAGACAATATAGCCATGAAAAGATATCTCTTGAATCCGAAATTCACACTTGCTAAACATCCCATATAATTCTTGTCTTCTAAGAGTCATTAGAATAATGCTCAAGTGATTTTCATGATCTTCGTAGCTTTTGGAGTAAACCAATATGTCATCAATAAATAACACTACAATGTAATTAATATATTCCTTGAATACTTTGTTCATTAGGTCCATGAAAATTGAGGGTGCATTAGTCACACCAAAAGGAATTAATGTAAATTCATAATGCTCGTACCTGGTTCGAAATGATGTATTTGAAATGTCTTCCTTATTCAAACTAAACTATTGATATCCAGATTGAAGGTCAATATTTGAAAAGTATTATGCTCCATAATTTTAGTCGAATAAATCATCAATGCGAGGTAGATGATCCTTGTTCTTTATTGTTATCTCATTTATCTCTCTGTAATCAATGCACATCCTCATAGATCCATCTTTTTTCTTAACAAAAAATAATAGGGGCCCCCCATGGAGAATCACTAGGGAGAATAAATCCCTTATTACTCAATTCCTATAGTTGTTTCTTTAGTTCCACTAATTAGAAAAGTGGCCATTCTATAAGGGGTCTTCGATATGGGCCTTGAACTGGGAATTAAGTCAATGGAAAACTCAATTTCTCATTCTGGAGGATGTGCAGGTAAAACCTCTGGGAAAACATAAAAATATTCTTTGAAAATAGTTACATACTATATTCGAATATTCATTTCCTCACCCACAATTATTTCATTCTATTCCTCCCCAATAATTGAATATAGTTGAGTTACTAGGGTGGATCTAGATAAGAAATAGTTGGTGACATTTCTGCTCTAATGAAAACGTACTCTTTATCATCATCAAAAATTGTATCTTCATTCTTATTAAAATATAGTTTCACATCATGGTCTAAAAGACAATCCATATCGAGGATTATATCAAATTCCCTAATGGGTATGACAATGAGATAAATAGAGAAATAACGTTTATATTCCTTAATGGGAACTAATTCACAAAACATTATGCAATGATACATCCCTTAGGAGTTTTTAATGACAACTCCCTTATTAAATATAATTGGAAATATCTAAATTTCATAGAAAACTGGGAAGATATGAAATAATGCGATGATCCATAATCCAATAAAGCATTGACTATACTCAAGGATACCATTAAATTCCCTACCAACACGTCTTTAATAGCATCAACCTCAGCAGTAGTGATAGCTTAATCTTGGCCTTGATCTCTTGGCATTTTCTAAGGTAATTTTCCATGGTTCTTAGGCCATTCATTTTCATAGTGTCCCATCTCCTGGAAATTTTAGCTTTTAACATCGGTAGCTTCTTTCATCCCCTTTCAATCACGAGCATAGTGGCCTTTTCACCCCACTTGTAATATACTCCCATCACCTTTAAGCAAGTACCAGGGTGTTTCTTCAAACATAAACTATCGGATGGATATTCAACTTTTCCCTTCTTCCCCTTATTTCCATTTCCAGAGTGACAAGCAGATATCTTCTTCTCTTGCATTTCTTTAATGTCGTAAATCATAGATGCTTTTTTTTTGTTCTTGATAGCACATGGGACAATGTATTTGTATGATGTGAAGGATTTTGAGGCCAATGCTCGACGAAGAAATGGTTTTAACCCATCAAAGAAACCATCGATCTTACTTCTTAGGTTATGTATATAATATGCAACATGTATCGCTAAACATGTAATGTTAGCCTCATACATTACAACATTCTCATCCCCCTTTTGCCTTAGACTGAGAAATTGTCTTTCCATATCCGCTCAATGGTCATGAGGAAAGTATCTTTCTAAGAAAAGTTCTTTAAAATCCCTCCATTTCATACTTGATACTTCTACATCTTCCTTCGTGTTTTGAATCAATGAAAAAACATTGATCAACATATCCAATGAGGCTGTAAAATTCCATGACAAATTTTTCCATTTCGCTACTCCCAAAGGCGTGGAATATTTTCACTAACGAATTTATCCATTGTTCAGATACTAGTTGATTTTTACCCCCATTAAATGTTGGTTGTTGTTATATCATGAATTGATCTGACATTGATCCTCCACGCTGGGGAACAGGGTGCTCCAGATGGGTATGGTTATTATTCATAACCTGAGTGAGTTGTCCCAGTATGGTGATAAGTTGATTAGCACCAGTTTTATCACTAGCTCAACTATAATTTTATTGAGTTGGAGGGAAATCCATAGATGTAGTGCGTGCATTAATAAATTTTCCATTCCTTCCACTAGGTGCCATTTCTAGACAATAGTATACAGTAGATTAGTTTATGAATCGCAATACATAAATCCAAACTGGTAAAACACTTAACATAAATTGAACAGTTTATGGATATAATACATAATCATAAAAATGTTTTCATTGAGAAATTATATACTCATAAACCCTTATTAATGGGTTTTAATGAAAATTAGAATTATCCTAATCATATCCATCGGGAGTGTCGTAACCATGAGTAAAGCAAGGCCCGTTATCATACACCAGTTCTCGTTCGAGTCTAGCTCAAAGCGGTATTTTTTGGATTTACCCCTAGGTACTTCTATGCCAGAGCCTCCTCTACCTGATCGTATCCAGACAGGGATTTATTTCTTGGAAAACTCACAAAATCTCTACAATCCCAAATTCTACGAAGTTCTTCTATACTAATCGTCAATGTCTATCTTATGTCTATGTGCTCTAATCAGAGTTTATCTAAATCTAGCTTCCAAGGTTTGTACTAAACTTCCTATGATACCAACTGTATTGACCCAAACCCAGTTACCCATAGTTGGTGATTTATTACATAAAATTGTCATGATCACAAAAGATCATGTCTCGAATGACCGACCAGTTTAGTAGCTTTGGAAGTACTAGAAACAATCATACGGTTTACATTACATCATTAAATGGAAAAATAAAACAACATTGTTTCCATAGACAGCATTAAGATCCCATAGAATATCCATAAAGGTCATTGATAATATACTTCTTCGCATCATTGGAAAAATTAAACATAGAAAGGGTTGAGCTCAGATGCTCAGTAAGGATAACAATATATGGGAAACTTTCATAAATAATCATAAAAATCTAATTCAATGTATACCTAAAACAAAATTCTTTTTAAACATAAACATTATAATTTTATTTATAAAAAATGAGATAATTCTGTTTACTTATTCACATGGATATTCTTCTAGTCGAATAATCACATGGAATATCAATAACCATTTTCATAATGATGAAATGCATAATGCCAGACATTCATAACCACATAGTCAAGGCCTTGTGCCAATACTACAAATAATATTTTTTCAAGGCCTTGTTCCAAGACACTACTTTGTCTCATGAGACCTACCGATGCATCATGGAGCTATCGCAGGCTCCACCCGACACTTACTATGTTCAATTCGTTCTTCATACGAAAAGGATTAAACATAAAATAAACATTAGTATTGAAACTAGAATACGAAATGTCACTAATTTGTCTATAAACCATGAATGATATGAAATAAGAAAACCACATTCAAACATATCACAAAACCTTTAATACAATATGGAATTTATTTATCCCAATAAATCAACCTCAAACCAACTTATAATCCATCAATTGATGTTGACATGGATGAAATCAAATACTTTTTAGAGAAATATCTCTTTCTATTTTGAAATCATTTAAAAGTAACTTAATTATAAAATAAAACATTAATTTTTTAAAAACATTCTTATAAACATTTAAGGGATTATTATATGTTGTTATAATGGAGGCAAATAGCCACACCCGCCATATAAGATAAAAAAACATTCTTACCTTATTTTTTTCAAAAAGGATAAAAATGGCCTTGTTTGGAAAAAGACAGAAAGATTCCTTTCAAAAATTTAAAATGTCAAATAAAGGTATAAATGACTTTAACCCATTGTATCATAAATAGTAAAAATGTTTTGAAAGTCATTTTTAAGAAACATGGATTTGGATGATAAAGAGGACCCCGTAAATACTTACGTGAAAACAATATTGGATAATAAAGGGATTGTGAAATTAACCATTAACTTGTACTTTTACTTGGTATGTGGTAGGTTAATCTACGATATAATGGTGAAATTATTGTTATTAAATTATACAAGAACCACAGAGGTATTTATGATATCATATATGATCTTCTAATATTGCTTTGTTACAGATATTATAATATTATCATCATTTTGGGTGTTAACTGATTCGTTCTCCTTTATATGATTCGTTATGTAGGCGATGTTTGTTATGAATAAAATATATTTTATTTATATAAAGAAGGATGTTATGTATTTAATATTTATTTTTAACCATAAAATGAAAATTATTCTTGAATGGATACGACGGGGAATGAAAGTCATAGCGTTCGTGGAGACTGTAATCCGTACGTACCCACGCGCGACAATATCATTCTTATGATATGAAAATATGATATAATTGAATTGTATATCATATATATAGAATCATTATAATGTTATATTTATTATTTAAATCATTTGTACTCCTTATTATACACATCCAAATGATGAAACTTTTGAATAACAAACTACACCACAACATGGAGGCGGTAAGTCATACGTACGCACGTGTGGTGACTTTTTCATTCATATGCTGGATAATATAACTAATATGATTGTAACATTTATATAATAAAATCAAATTATATATTATATTCTTGAGTTATTATTTTTTAATGTAAAAAACAATTAAGGAGGAAGTGGAAGAAGAAAATAACTTGCAAGAGGTGATGAAATATTTACCTCTTTTCTGGGTTCTTCTTTTTGATTTGATCATAAGGGATCCTTAGGTTAGTTTTTTTACTAAAAAATGTCTCTAAGATTATGTTATGGAATTTGAGACAATAGTTTAGTAGGGGTTGGCTGAGAAAAAAGGATTTTATGGTGTGAATTCAAGAGAAGGGGAAGTGCCCTTTTATAAGAGGGGTGAGGGGAATCTTAGGAAAAACATAATGTATTATTTTATAATAAATTCATATTCTGTTTATAATGGAGACAAAGTGACTTATTTCAAGACTAGGGTGGTTATGGGTCTAAATAAATTTAAAAAATATATTTTAGATAGGTTTAGGACACCATATTAACATTTTCATTTATATTTAACTCTTAGTAAAATAGTATAAAATTTACAATCTGTCTTTGTATTTTTATATTATATGCTTAATAAACATTCAATAACAAGACAAGTGAACCCCAAGTGGTTCCTTATTAATATATTTAACCTTATATAAGTCATTTGGCCAATACTTAGATTTTTAGCAATATAATATCAATTAATAATGTAATATGTTTTTTAAAAACTCTTCTTATGTCAATTTTGTCACTCTTTGTTAATTGATTTTTTTGAAAATCATAATTTCTTGATTAATTGGAAAAAGATAATTAAATCAATACTAACATGTCATATTAACCTATAAAATTCATTTAATTCATCAAATGTCTTAATTTAAATTAATTTGGGTATTAAAAATATCAATGATTTTAATATTTCATCAATAAGGTAATTACTGTATCATCATTGTGTCATAAATAAATAAAATTATTTAATTTCTAAAAATAATAAATAATGTACCATAATGTAGGAAATATTTTTATCTTTCTAAATATAATTTATAATATAATTTATATTGTGTGTAACCCTATATTAAAAATGGTTTAGTTATTAAACTTTGAATTTAAGTCTTTTAACTCTTCTTTAAATAAAATAATAATAAATGTCCTAATCTAATCCAAATGTTCCTTAAGTATCATATTTTATTCCAAATGATGTTTATTGTCGAATTATAGTTATCCAATTGAATTTGGACTCGTTTTACGGTAATAATAATACCATTTTTACCCTTAATTAACCTATTTACTTTTAACCATTGTAAATAAAATTAAAAATTATCTATTCACAAAAAAAATTATTTTCATCATATTGAAAAACATTTTATATACTAATATCAAACGTGTCTCTCGGATTTTTAAAATTAAACTCACAGAAGTAGTAAAATTTTATTTTTTGTAAATTTTCAAATACTCATAGGAGGTGGGTAAAAGACTATAAAAAGTTCAATAGAATTTTTATACATCTAAACTTATTTTAAAATGACTCCAATGATTTATATTTAACTTATATAGGTATTATGTATCTATTTTATCCGAAAATAAATTTAAATAAAATAAGTAATTATTTTAATAAAATGTCGGTTTTAACCGATAACGTAGTGTTTTTCACTATTCATCAAAAATTGAATGATTTCAGAATAATACCAAAAATTAACCCTAAGATAACTTCAATATTCAAAATCCCAAAAAGAAGTCCATTTTGTAATATAGAATTTAAAAAATTTCAAAAATTAGGTATTAATATTCATAACTGCTAGTTTGATTGGTCGTGGTGTGTTAGAACTCGAAGTTGCGTACGACACACACTATTGAATTATTCCAAGGGAAGTGTATCAAGGAACCATGGGGTGTTAGACATGATCTTTGTATGATAGAAATAGCTCATTCCTTATTTCAAAAGGTTTTACTAAAGGAATAGTGGATCCTACTCAGTTTATTAAAATGATTTCAAAATGTGTTTTAATAGTACAAATTAATGTAGATTATATTATTTTTTTATCCATTTAAAAAACATTATGTAATTATTTTTCAACAATGACGCATGATGAATTTGAAATGAGTTTAGTGGGAGAACTTAAATTTTGTCTTGGATTTCAAATTTTTCTAAATAAAAATCGTTTTTATTTTAAATAAAAGAAAATATACTAAGGATCTTTTGGAACGTTTTGTATTGGATAGTAATAATGGTATTGATACACCTATGAGAGCAACGTGTAGGTTGGATGCTGATGAAATAGGAATACCAGTGGATAAAAACAATTACAGAGGTAAGATTGTTAGTCTGCTCTACATTACTGCTAGCAGAACTGACATTATGTTCAGTGGGTGCATGTGTGCTTGATTTCATTACAATCCCAAAGAGTCTCATTTAATTTAATTTAAAAGGATTTTTTTAATATGTCATGTATAAAATAAATTTAGGACTATTTTATCAAAGTGGACATCCCTTTTATTTAATAAGTTATTTGGTTGCTGACTTTACTGGTTGCAATTTAGATAGAAAAAGCACCTATAGAACATGTAAAATTTTAGGATATTCACTAGTATCATGGTGTAGTAAGAAATAGAATTTTGATGTATTACCTACTTACAAATATGAATATATAGCTACTGGTAGTTGTTGTGCTCAAATTATGTGGATCAAACACACTTTACAAGACTATGGATTTCAATTCAAACATGTCTCCATAAACTGTGACAATAGAAGTGCTATTAAAATCTCTAAAAATCTAGTATCTCATGCTAGGAAAAATCTTAATGATGTGGGACATCACTTCTTGAGAGATCATTACCAAAGAGGTGATATCACTGTTTAATTCATTGGTACTGAACACCAATTGGCTGATATATTAATACATCATTTGATTTCTGAGAGGATAAATTACATCAAACATTTTTTAGGTATGATAAACTGTTGTGTATATTACCTCACCATTGGACCTCACCATTGGAACTCACTTATAGGACCTCACCATTAGACCCCACCATTGGACCTCACCGATAGGACATCACAATTAAACCTCACCGATAGGACATCACCGTTACGACCTCATCATTGGACATCACTGATAGGACCTCACCATTGGACCTCACCGATAGGACCTTACAAAAAGGACCACACCATTATGACCTTTCCAATTATGCCTTACTGATGGTTGGTGTTTTCTAGACATAGAATCTTCTCTACTAGAATCTAAAACGTTTTATGTATTTACTTATTTTTTTACCTATTTTGTTTCCTCGGTCCCTAAATGATAAAAATATAACAACGACCACATTTTGATCCACATCAAACCATCCCCTAAACCATTTTGTCCCTAGTCTATGAACCTAACACTCATCTAAAACCTTAACCCACACCAGATCGATGAAAATAATGAAAAGGCTATCAATTGTTGATAAAGGAGACATGATGGATCCTAAGAGACCTATATTTGAGTCTAGTAGTGGAATCCATAGAGTGTAAAAGGTTCCTAACATGAATTTATCAATGAGTAAAATAGTGATTGACAAGGATCATAGCTCGGAATGGCTGCTGATGAGCTGGTCTTTAGTGCTGAAGGAACTTGAGCTCAAGGATGGGTCGAGTGCTTCGAAAACAATAATGGAACTTATCATCAGAAGCATGCGATGGAGTTTTATGAATATCAACGATTTGAGTAGTCTTAGAATGAAAACTGGATGACTTCAAGAGTAAATGGAGTAAGTGTGAGTTTCTCCTCTACTGAGTGGGCTGACTGTTTGATGGTTTCACATAAAGGGATTTGTGATTACTACTCAGGAGTGGTGTCTCCATCTACTGAGTATTTTTGTTATGAATAATCCCTAGTCGAACTGACAGGGAATTTGATTCCATGGAAGGTAATTGATGATGAAATTCTATGAGAATATATTATTATGTTCAAGTATATCAAACATTTTTTAAGTCCCAGAAGAGTGGATTTTCCAAATTTAAAGTTTCAAGAAGTTTTTCTCTTATATTTGTTAAAGAATGAACAAAGATCAACTTACGTTGGCTATTGATGTTTCAACAAGAAGACCTGAACAATCCCAGTTCCAAATCCAATGCCCTATTTCATGCTATGTTGAGAACCATTATGTTGAAAGTGGAAGGAGTTTCTATAGCTATGGAGGATACTGTTGTTGTGTGGGATAACCATTGCACCACCAATGTGATCTGATAAAGATCAACTGGAATCCATAGCTTAGGATATGTGTGAATGATTAATCTAAGGTATATAAAGATTATTAACCAATTTTTCATCCTTTTTGGCCTTAAAATGAGAGGGACCCTCATCATAAGCCTTATGAAGAAGAGCCTGCATATTCAGATGAAGAATAAGCTGTTGTTGTGCATGAAAGTGAGGATTCTCCTATATATGTCATGAGAGGTCCTAACCGTCCCTCAAATCCTGATGCTAGAAATTTATCCTTGGGAGATCTTATCCCGCCAAAGAGACTTCCGAGAAGGGAGATAGTCTTGAGGGATAGTGATGAGGAAACCGGTGAAGAAGAAGGGGATGAAAATGGCATAAGAGACATTAGAGATACCTCAAATGAGGATGGGGACTCTAAATCAAGGCATGATGACTTTGAAATAGCTGTTGCAGAATGTGTAGAGGGATTTCTAAGTCTTAGTCCTCTAATAGAACAAAAATAAATGGTAGAAAGTGGAGATGAATTATTTAATGTTTTGGTTGTAGGTGGAGTTGAAATGGCAGTAGATGAGGATTCGGTAGAAGAAGAGGTAGTGGGATCTCCTGTTGATGATGTTGATCAAGGAGGTATGGAAGAGATAAATGTGGTTGATCAAGAGAATGATCTAGATAAGGGGGAGGAACTTGTTGCTACAAGATCAATTGTTGTTTCTCATGGAACTGAGGACTGGATAGATGCTCCAGGATTTGTGGTCTTAGGATTAGATTATGTAGATTCTAGAAGATGACCAGCCCATCAAAAGTCCTCCAATTCCTACTATTTCAGAAACTACCATTGTGTGGCCAGTGGTTCTTTTACCTCGATACTATGTGAAGAAGGATGATTTGGAATCATTGAAATTAGATATTAAGAGTCACATTGATGTGAGTTCTGTTAGCAAAGAGAGATCAGTGCCTCTCAATAAGGAGGTTATAACATCTATCTTAGAAAGGGTGATCTCCACCTTTGACTCCCATTTGTTTCACCATGTGAAGGAATACCAAAGTCAAGTGAAACCCTTTGTAGAGTTTGTGGAATGTGAGAAACAGTCAATTTCAATCTTTGAATCCTATATTGATTCAAGGGTTCAAGTATATAGAGATCTCAGATATATCAAGAGTGTGGTTTAGCAGTTGGTAACTGTATATGAGGACATTAAGAATTCCATGGAAACACATGTGAGTGGCCAAAATGATGATGTGACTAGGATGATAAATGGACTGAATAAATCCTTTAAGGAGATAGTGGATTTCTCTCTGGAACCTCTAGGTGAATCTTCTTCCACTTCAGCCTCTCCCCTAGTTGATATAAGGGCTTTCAGATCAGTTGTTAGAGAAGATGTAGAAATAATCTCTAGTGCCAGTACCTAGGACCCTCAACCTGTGACTCATGTCATTTCCATTACCAGGGAAATTCATATGCATGTGAGATATTATTTAAGGGAATATAATCAAGATCATAAGGAAATCAAGGATCATGTCGACTTCTATTACAAACGGTTATACACTAAGCATCAGATCGATAGTCACTTTAAGCTGCATTTGGAAAATTTGAGAATCCCTCCTCTCACTCAGGCATTTAAGGATCATGTGAGAAAGCATAGAGAGTCGACTACTGCCTTGGAAATATTCCTGGAAAACCAATATGATTTCATCTCAGCTGTGGAAAGAGGGGTTACCATCATTATGGACATCAGGACCCTTATGTTACCCTTCCTCCATGTGGATTGCACACCCATCATTGTTCCTCCTTCTTTGCCTGATTCCTCGGATGCTTCAGGTTCCGCTAGTACTGCTCCTTTGATGACCTTTGCACATTTCATCTGATGTCTGACCCCAATTATCTCTTAGATATCTACTCACTATAGGTCTACTAATTCCCCAGTGGCTGCTCCTCCTACACGGCTACCTTCCATCCCTCGACCGATCCCTCCACCTTCAAAACAAGGGTCCTCAGCATCCAAAGACTTAGATCCGATGGAAATCTATGATGTGGATTGAGTGTGGACAATCATAGATGATAGCGATTGGTGGTTTCTTTTTGGTATATTGTACTGCTATTTTTTAATAAAAACACTCAATTTTATCTCTTTGTGTTAGGTATGCATTTTGGTAATCACAAATCGGGAGAAGTGTTTAGTGTTTCAGTTGTATATCATCAATTTATATATGTTCTGGATTCAATATAGTTTTAATGATATAATAATATGTGTATTATAACATCAGTGATTAAATTAGACGATGTGTTTTGATTCAAAAATAAGTAAACATAAAAATTCAATGACATAATTTGTGATTATAAAAAAGGGGAGATTGTTGGACTGAAGTGTTTTTATAATCCCAAATCATGTTTCATTTGTGTGATAATCATTCTTTTATTCTATTTTAATAAAATTTTATTAATTTTCCATGGTTCTATCAAGTAATATTCATATAATTTTAATCTCGCTGCTTTTTGGTTTAATCATACAGTGCAGAATTTATCTAAGTGCACGGTTACCGATGCATGGTTGCCGATGCAAGTTTACCTATGCATGGTTACTGATGCAAAGGGCATTGATGAAAGTTCAATAAGGCAAGCCTACAATTTATGGTTACCTCTGAAGGTTACTGATGGAAAGTTTCCAATGGAATGTTACTGATGGATGGTTATAGTTGGAGGTTACTGATGTGAGCCTACTGTTGAAGCCTACAGATGTAAGGGCTACCATTATCAGTCTACGGATTCTTACTCATCCATACGTTGTTAAAATTAATAACATTATTCTTACAGTCATATTTGATAAATTAAATGCTTTTGAAATTAATTAATTCTGATTTTAAATGTTTCAGGAAACCGTATCTGGGATATTACGCGGTACGAGAAAGACCGCATGTTATATACTCAATTCTATTTTCGGACCACATGTATAAAAAAAGGAAGATCAATAATGAAAAATAAGAGGGGAGAGATATAAAAATGTCTTCTGAGTAGAGTCGAAGTGCATCTGTACATGAAAATAACTTAATTGCAATATCAATAAAGAACCATTCGACACATACACTGGAAATCCATGAAGATTAAGAAGATCATTTTGGGAGAGTAATTTCATAGCTGTCTTATACGCATCAAAAACTCATGAGCAACACTACATTCATAACACTCGAACCTAGAACATGGATTTTCGACACTCTATTTTGAAGACAACTTTCAGAGAAATACTCCAACCTCAAATTCTTCCGTCCAAGGAGTCAAGAGTTGAACTGAAAACTCATAGAGCATTATAAACATAAGATTATAATATTAGAATTATTGTCTTCCTAAATTTTACATATGTGAGAAGTGTGTTTTTCTGTATGTTACACACACTGTCTCCTGTTCTTGAACTGGAGGATACTACATATCCTCCCATCAAGCTTCACCTACATTCTGTTTCTCACATATAACTGTGGAAGAGACCGTGTGTGGTCTCTACTATTTGTTTTTCCCATAATGAACTGTGGAAGATAGTGTGAACCCTGAAAGATTTTGAAATCTTTTATAAATACCGATACAAGCTTTGTATCAAGTTTATTGTGAATATAAAATACTTGGTGGAAGGTGATCACCATGTGGAGAGTATTATGTATTGTCTTGAGAATGAAACTCTTGTTTTACATTGTTGTGAACTATATTTTATTATACTCTGATTTATCTATTTTCCACTTCTTATAATTTCTAAAACATAAAACTAGTTTTCATTCACTTTGATAGTTAGTTTTGGTTTGTGTATGTATATGTTAAATTCAGTAAACTTGTTTCAAAAGTTGAATAAGTTTTTTACACCAATTCAACTGAGGACTAATCACCCTTTGAGAAACCTGTTGAACAACTAGACTTTTACATCTCTAATTCCTCAATTAACTCGGTCATTTTATAATTGGGGGATCATTAAAAAAGTATTTTTAAATAGAAATTTTATGTAGGAAATCAATTCAACCCCCCCCCCCCATTTTGAGATTCCAATCTAACCAACAATAACATTTCCACTTGCAAATCACATTTCATATTTACATAGTCACACACAGATAAATTAAATGAAATAATTTTAAAATAAAATATTAAATATTTAATGTAGACATATAAACATTAAAGATACATAATATCAAGAAATTTGGTTCATGATGTATACGTTTTATAAGAATTCATTGTTATTGAAATAATCAATCAATTTTCAAAACGCAATTAAAATATTCAAAAAAATTATTTTGGAATCAATGTGACCCATACTAATTTAAAACATTTGAAAGTAATTAGCATTTTAAAAAATTAATTATAACAATTTTATATCATTAAAACCATTTTGAAAATATGGATATTAATTATAATTATTTTTAAGAAAAATCAGTAAAACATTTAAATTGATGTTTAAGTTAAAGATCACCTGACCTCGAGTCCGAGTCGTCTCGTATGTTCAATATTTAATAGAATAAAAAATAGGTTACATCAAAATTGATTTATAGCCTTTTAAACTATATTATTCCATTTCTATAAAATATCTACATGTTACATCAATAAAATAATTATTTACATTCATATAATACATTGTGTCAATATTGGGTACTTGAGTTGAAAATGAACATGGTATGATGTCAATAGTTCATGTGACCATAACTCCATCATTTCTAGAATAATATTCATGAAATAATAATAAATTTCATATATAAATTTTACCATAATTACATTAATTATATATGGATATAAAAATTGAACAACATTATAATTATGGAGACGATATGTCATATGTACACACGAGTAACATTTCCATTTTTCGTTGATCATTTTAGAAGTAAGGTAATTGTAATTTTATCCTCCCAGAATGATAAAAATATTATTCACATCATAAAAATCATATAAATAAACTTATTTATACCATAAAAGTGATGTGGGGAATAAAAAGAAATCACATCTATTCATAGATGTGATAGTTTTCACATATGAATGAATGATGTTATCATTTTTACTTGCATGAAAGTAAAGAAAATAATTGATATTTCTTTATATTTACAATTAAAAATACTTCATTAATATATTATATATACTTTAATTACATCATTTCAACTATTATTCAGGGACAATAATGAAAAATGAACTATATTAGTTCATGGGTCGATCGTCCTCCATACCGACGAATGAAATGATTATTTACAATTTGATGAAATTGGATGAAGAATTATTTGATGATATTATAATAATTACATATTATTATATTTAGGACCAGATAATGAATTAATGATATTATCTGTATGTGGAAAATGAAATAAAATGTAATCACTTAAACAAAAACATAAAATTTCTTTCGAATGAACATATTTCTTGAACACTTAACACCACTATAGAGGTTGATCTTCCTAAAATAAGGCTTAAAAAATGTGTGATGGGATTCTCAGAATGGTTTTGAGAATATTTTGGTCCATACACAAGGTTTTTAAGTTTATGTAATAGAGATGAATGGGTTACCTTTTAGACGAGAGGGGATGAACACTTGTGGAATTATAATGAGTATTAAATTAATATATATTAATTTTTTTCTTTATGGGTCCAAAGTAATTTATTTATAAAATTGGATGTGTATATATCGAAATTTAATTATATAATTAAAAATTATACATGTTGTTTATATTTTTGAATCCTTATATCTGTGTTTTATCCCCTTTTAATTCATATTATTTTATCATGTAAATTACATTTTTAGGGATAAATTAATTATCATAATAGTCTAAAAGACCAATGAAGGAGTTATTTATTACATTTTAAGACTGATATGAATATTTTTACAAATATGATATTCTTTAAAATTTGATATATTTTTATTAAATATTTAATTTTTTATGATATTAATTATATAAATTTTTTTAGTATTCATTACATGACATTTTAAAAAATAATACAAAAAAAATTCATACCAAAAATTGACTTTTACACTTATATTAAATGTAAAATTAATGCATATAATTAGTCTATATTATCAAATATATATATTATATACATTTTAATGTTATCAATAGATTTTATTTGATTTCTTATTTAATAAATCTATTACAACATCATAATTGGGTCACAATTAAATTTATTGATTTAATGTCAAAAAAATATAAATAAATTTTCATGATCTAGATAAACATTTTATATTTAAAATTACCATTCATAGTATACATTATCTTCTATATCACCCAATATTAAAAATGTTTCACTTATTAAAAAGATTCTTTTGAAATTTTTATCTTATCATTAAAAATAAAATAATAAATGTCATACTCTTACCCATGTGGCTTAAAAAGGTTAAAATCTTTCACTAAAGATGGTTTTGGTTGAAACAAACTAATCAAATGAAATTCGGAAATGTTTTAGGGTATTTTTATTTTATTATACTATTATTTTTCGCTTAGTTACCACATTATCCATTAACTGTGGTAAAGAATATACGAATGATACATTTCAAAAATAATTAAATTGATCTTATTATACCATAAAGTGCATACTAATTAAAACATTGTATGCACATTTTTCAAAATTAAATTCACAGAAGTGGTTAAAATTAGTTTAATATTTATCCTGTTAAATGATCGAGTTAACATGTTTTTAACGTAAAAATATTTAAATGTTCCCAATGTTTCAATATCCAATTTAAATTTTAATGTGTTTCCAATGAATTATTTTGTATTAAATGAAAAACTATTTATTTAATTTTACATTAAAAAAGATTAAAATGATAATGTAACTATATAAAAAATTAGATTAATGATCAATTTTGAATTAAAATGTAATAATTTTAACTCTTTATTGAAAAAATGAATATTGTTAGAAAAATAAAAAACATTAAACCAAAGTAAAATTTTATAACTTTAATATAATTAAGATGATTAATTATTCAAAACAATATTATTCAAGGGTGATAAATTTTATTTATTTGGTGTTCTTCATCCATAAGAGGTAAAAATACATTTTAAAAAACATTTTAGAGCTTTTTATTCATAAAATTGTGTTTATTCTTATTATTAGACAATAAATTTTTTTGGAATAAAGTAAAAACATTTAATAAACATGTGTAAACTTAATATATTTTTTTCTATTATTCATTTCAATACAACATCTTGTCTATAAAAAACCACATACAATAAAAATATTAAAAATAAATTATTTTTCGGTATCACTCATTCTTGTGTGAAATGTAATATTAAGGAGAAAACCATGGTTTCATGTCGAGTATGATATAATACATAGTGTCCCTATTAATGTAAAATTACTATCTAATTATTAAATATTAATATATATATATATATATATATATATGAAAATTTATTATTCTATAATTTCTAGGGATGCTATAGTGACATTTTAATCCAAATCATTTAAGTTGATATAATATCATTCTAAAAAATTATATCATTGTTGAGAAAAATTATTTACTATTTAATTAGGGTATCCCATAGTTATCCATATTTTCCCACCTAACAATGTTATCCATTATATTTTCAATCCCAATTATTTGTTATTTCATGTTACTTTGACTTTAATCCTCTCTACCTATCAAAAATATTCTTTATTATTATGTTTTACAAAGTGGAATTCAAAAATAATTTTCAAATGTTTTTCCTTGATATGTTGTTATAATTTCAACTTCATATTTCCTTGATCAAAACATTAATTATTTTAATGTATGCATTATTGATTACAATTTAAAATATTAAATGTTTTCTAACATTTTCAGATCCCTATTTAAAAAAAATATATTTTGAATGATACTCGTAACTTCTTCTTTTATCAAAGTTATAACCAAAATATGAAAAAAAAATTAGTTTTTCTTCCATTTTATTATTTATCTCATAAATATTTATTTTATTAGAAATTTACAATCTTGAATTACCCTATAAAATAATATATATTACTTTTGGGGATTAATATCATGTAAATCCATTTCGGCCATTTGAAGTCCTAGTCAATGAATTTTCATAATTATTCATCAAATTAATTGATTTTATGAAAAATTTACATTTCATTACATTGATTTAATGGTGTTATCCTCTATATAATAAATTATTTTATTTTGGGAATTATTAACATAACATTGTACCCATCATTTATATTACGTAAATACCATATTCCCTATTATATTTAATGAAGGGTAGTTAAAAAATTATAAACAATATATTTAAAAAAAATATTTTACAATGATATATAATTTCAGGATTTTTTATGGGATTATTAATTTTTTACTTTCATTATATAATTTTAAATGGATATTAGACCCATTTTAATTCTTTGGGGTTTATGTGATATGATAAATGATTGATTTAAGGTAGACGACTTATGTATGGATGCATAAGTTTTTATTTTCTATATCTCCCTCTATATTATATGTTAATTTTTATATATAATAATATTTTGAGACATTGATATATTTATTTTGTCATAGGAGATGGGAATAATTAGTTATCTCACATTTTAATGTGATAATATAATGAGTTTTATTCAGAAAGAATTGGAATAATGAGATTAATCTAAATGTTTGTTATAATTATAAATACTCCACAGTTTTATGTTTCTTTTATTTTTAGGCTTTATTATATTCCTTTTCAGGAATCTTTTATAAGATAATCCACACATTTATATTATGCTCACAAGATTTTGGATTATTGTTTTATTCATTAAAATAAGGTTGTTTTAATTTTAAAACTATGATATGAAGTAAGGACATTATATGTTATAATTTAACTATATTCATTATACCATGATTTATGACCAATTATTTATTATGACCCGCTTATATATCATGATTATTACCATATTCACATTTTATGCTCACTTATGATCTTTTATTGTTATTTCTTATGATTACATTTTCTTAGAATCTATGATCACCCCAATAATCAATTTCCATTTCCCTCTTCCAAAAAAAAATGAAATTTACAATTTCTTTATGTGACTATTTTGTGTGTATAATTTTTATAGATATTAATGAGTTGTTATGGATTATGTTGTTTCCTAATTTTTGTAAAAAAAATTCAATTGAGGAATACATGTGTTTTTTATTTTATTTTTTATCCATATTTCTACAATACACTAAACGTAAATAATCCTGAATATGTATTTTAATGAAATATTTTATTCTAGTAATGTTATTATGTGTAGGTAATATATTTTTTTTCAAAGGAAATAATGTGTTGAACATTAAAAATGTGATTCAGAACATATATTACTTAAAAATAACAATGGAAAAAACCTTTAAAAATTCATTTTAAATATTGTAAAATAAAATCAGAGATATCGAAAATGGAATTAAAATGACATTGAAGTATATATAATTAATTATTAAAACAATATAATTAATATAGACATGGTTGAATAGAGTGATTGTAAAGGATGATAATTATTCATAAAAACATTCTACATTAATATAGAATACAATCCATAAAATAAGAATATTATTATTCAATAATGTAATTTACCAATGTATAAAGATAAAATACAAAATATAATAATGAAATGTAATATAAAATAAACATAGAAGAACATTTCCAATGATGAATGATTGTGTTCCAATAAGGAGTAACATTAGTTGACAAAATCCATAAGACATTAAGGTTTAAGGAATCAAAAGATCAGGAAAGGGACATATTAATGCTTTCATTAAAATATACATAAGTTAAAATAATGTTTTATCATGAAGAATATAGTCTTATAATTAATCTATATTAAAGAACAAATTTTCATAATACGAAACATGTCATAAAAAATAAATATTGATAAAAACACTTACAAAGTATTCCCACATAGTATTATGTACACTATCATATTATATAGAAAATTAAGATTAATTAATTATTTATTTATGAACCGTATTGAAATAAATAACCTTTTCTATTAAAATTTTATATTCATTTATTAAATATTTATTTCTTATTTTGAGTTTATATTGATCATCGATTATTATTAGTTTTAAATTTTTTTTGGTTTTAGTATAACTGTTTCAACCAATATTCCATTTACAAGAACTCGTCATATTAAAAATAGAAATTGTATGGATATTTATCATCCGAAATTAGTTATAAAGAAAAAGTTTCATTCCATGGGATTATCATGAAATCTTATTTAAAAAAAAATCCATAGCATGCTTGTTTTGGTATATTTTAATGAATAAAAGTTCTTCTTTTATTATAGAGTTGCATATGGATATTAAAATTAATGATAAAAAATTATTTACATATATATTTCATATAATACCATTAATTAAGTTCCCATATCATTCTATGAAAACGATTAATAGACTCATTATTTTAGGTGGTCAACCCGACCAAATAAATAGAATACCATAATTGATGGATACAAGTTATTTAGAAGTGATTTTATTATAATATCATCATTTTTGATTAAAAATGATATTATAGATATTATATAAATGAGTTAAATTACAAATTAATTGATGTGAATGAAGATAATATATGAAAAATAATGATAATATGTTTTTTCATACAAAGATGTTTTTCTATTTTCGTTAGGAAGACTTATTTTTTTAGGAATCAAGATTACTCAATTGAGATTGGGGATCAAGAATATGGGATAGACTTATTAGGGAATTAAATAAATATATATATATATATATATATCAATTTTATGTGGTCCATGCAAAGAGTGGTGGATGGGTCCCTCTATAAGTGAGAAGGGTTACATTTTTAAAATACAAGATTAATAATATAAAAGAAATTTCATATTGAAGGAATGTTGATCCAAAATTGAAATCTAAAAATATTTAAACTATAATTTTTAATGAATCAACCTATCCAAAAATATGAATATTATATTTTTTTTATCATTATAACCAGAATTTACATTTTTACCATACATTCACATTTACCATGGTGATTAACATTTACTATGTTATATTATTTTTATACACATAAATTAAATTGAAATTAGTACATAAATTTGGACATTATACATCTAATTTTTGGAAAATATTTATTAAATTATATTTATAAAGGTGATAAGAGATTTGTTCAATATATATATGTTCGGTGCAATTGAAAGTACTTTTATAATCAAAATTTACATTAATTGATTTTATATATATTTATGAAAATATCATTTATACCCATTATAATAATATTTTTTTAGATTTAAACAATTATTATTATAACATATTAAAAAAAATGAAAAACAGAATTTAATTTCTTTAATACATAATTAATGCAATGTGGAAGTGAAATTTTTATTAGAATAAAATATAACTATTGATCCAAAATATCAACCATAAGATTCTAATAGAAAAATATTTTTTATAAATTCATTATTTAAATAAACAATTTGAGGAAAATGAATCATAAGATATAAATTCATATTTTTATCATTATGAAGTCCTAAATATTAGTGTATTTTTAAAAATTAATTTTTACTAATCACAAAAAATTAATTAGTTTTAAAAAAATTTAAAAATAAATTACATAAACTAATTATCAAAAGAGAATTAAATAATATAATTATTTATTTGTATTCAAATTCTATAATTTTGTAATTTAATAGTCCAAAAATATAATATGTCATGAGAAACAATTTTTATAGTAAAATAAATTTTATTCCATATGTGTTCATTATCATATTTCATATCACATATAATTTAAATGATTGTTACAATATATGTTATTACAATAGAATATTTTTTGAAAATAATCCTTTAAATATAATGTATTTAATTAAGGATAACTAATAAACATTTCATTAAAAAATCATTTAATTTTTTTACATTAATAGATTTTGATTACATCACATTAGAATTTACTATTTATTAATTCATTGTTATAAGAAAACATCAAAAACATTCTTAGGATGTATTAATAGTTTCAACAGTGAAATAAGCATTTTATAAAAAATAATTTCATTTTTTCATTAATATTTTATTAATTAAATATTTTATAATTTTATTATTTTAATTACTATTTATCACATTCTTTTATACTAATTTATTAATGTTTATCTTTCAATGTAATCTTTTCTCCCGATTGTTTTTAGTTTAGTTATTTTTATAGAAGCTAATTATGATGTTATTTATTTAAATGAAAAATTATTACTAAAATATCATGGTGTTACAATGTGCTCCATCAAACTCAAATCTAATATACATTGTAGTCGACACTTATATATGATTATTTACAAAAAATATCCAAAATTATCATATTGAAATTATTATTTCATAGAAATTAATAGATAAGAATTCAGGAAGGAGCCTAAATTCTATGTCATTTTCCAATCATCCATTATGACCGAAGCATACTCTTTTAATGTCGGCTCTTCATCTATCATCCATATTAGACACAAATTGAACTTCCATCCTAGAATTATAGTAAAAAGAAAAAAATTTAGATCCATTTATCCTTCTGGGTTCTTCTCATTTCAAAACATACATTCCTTTTTGATAACTTTTTTTATTGAATGAATTTTGTCAAAAAAGTTTAAGGATTCTTTAAAAATTATGTAATCTTCATCTACTTTTGAGACCACTTAATGATAAATCTTTTATATAACTATATTGATTCATTTATAGTTTTTAATGGTTGTCTATAATTAATATATCTCTTTTTTTATTCAAAGAATAAAATGATCTTATCTCCAAAAATGTTGAGATGGTCATGGGATTTTAAATCTTAAATCTAAAGATATAATGATGCACCAATTTTCATTTTTTAATATTTAATTATTCAAGTATAATTTTAAAAAATTTAATTACTATAGATTTTTATTTAATAACTATGTATTTTCACTATATTGATATAATTTTTTTCTTCCATTAATAAATAACCCATCCAATGAATCATCATTAACCACTTGAATATTCTATAATTGTGTCCAACTTGTTTGCTACTAGGACTATATTATCATAATATCACTATCAAGAATTTAAAAAATATATAATTGTAATAAGTATATAGTTTTGGAACCCTTTTCTAATTCAAACTTATTTTCATAGAGGTATAAGACTAATGTATATTGTATTACTATGTCAAAAATATTATACTTCATAACATGTAAAATAATGGCTACACCATCTTTGGCAAGATCTAAAGTAGTCTTACTGATTCCTTGAATGTCCATTTCGTTTTATAAAATTTCTAAAAATATTATTTCATTCAACATGTGAGTAAATTTTCCATCAAATATTGAAGAATTATAATTATATATGGAAGTCATACTATTATATGAATTTTATTATCATAAAAGGAATAATAGTACATCTCTTACTCATTATACTTTGTAATAAGTGGAAATGATTATATATAACTATATTAATTATTGATTAATAATTACAAAATTAATTACTAAATATTGTTAGTCATGGATGAATGAACCCTAGAATATAATATTTGGTGGGAGAATCAATGGAAAATAAAAACATTCCCTCAAAACAAATATCATGATAAAAAGAATTTTTTATCCATTAATGAAGGAAATTTTTTATATATAAAATAGGTTGATTAAAAAATTTACATGGAAGAAGAAAATTAAAATTCTAACAATTTATTTTCATTGGTTTCATTTTCCTTTTTTGTTCAATTATTTTTTCCACATGTTTCTCATACATATATTGTTTTTATCAAGAAATACTGGATTAGAATGAAGAATAATTTAAAAATGTTTCTGTAAAAAAAAATTAGGATTGAAATAAATAATGATAAACCTCAATATATCATCATAATGTGAATTCATATTGATATAATGTGTCACCATTCATTCTTCAAATCAATTATAGAGAAAATCCAGGACAAACACACCAAACAAATTTTTCTCCGCTATTACAATGTACCATTAGAAAAATCATTATATAATAATGGTTTTTTCTATAATATTTAATTACATGGATTAAAAATATTCATTGTTATATAATAAAAATTTAAATTTATATTATAATGTATTTAATCATATATAATTAAAAACTCCCTAAAATTATGAAATTGATCAAAAAAATCCGCACACATCATGAAAAATTTCAATGTAATGTTTTTCTCCACGTTGTTTCATATTCGTGAAAAAATATCCATCGATATTATTAATAAATTTTTAAATCACAATATGAAAATAGTATTAAATTACATATCAACAAAAATTAATTTACTAAATCCTAAAATATATTTCACATAAATTTAAAAACTTAATATCGTGTCTTTGTATAATCCATGGAATTATATTTTTAATTCTATCATATAATGTAAATCCTTGAATCCATTTCATCTTTTTCAAACTATCATAATCAATTTCCATATAGTATAGAATAACACATATTTATTAGTGAATCTATTATACAGTAATATGTTGAAATGAAACAATTACGTGATTATGATAATATGTTATTCATTTTCATGAAAGTGTGTTGCATCAATTCACTATGTTATAGTTGAATCCTTGACAAAACATTATTTTAGAACCTCAAGAAATATTTATTCCTTTTATTTTTATCTGCCTCTAATAAATTTCATTGTAATCTATGATACTAGTAATGACAAATATAATAGAAATAAAACATTATATATGGTGAATCACCAACTCAAGTAACTATTATATTATTCTTCAAATGTGTTTGTTTTTTATGAATGAAATTATCAGATTGGGAGACTTCATTTGGGGGACACAAAATCTAAATGTGATGAAAAATAAAATATAGAATATTTCAAAAATAATATATTTCTAACTCCCCCTTCGAAAATTCATATCAACTGTTATCATTACTTTTAAAGGTATATTACATCAAATGATAACTATGTATGATTCAAAACTACCCCTACAAACTTCATGAAATGTAAATGAATCATACACATTTTTAACTTAATAGGAATAATGATTGGTGATCTACAATAGGTCTCCATAGTTTTAACACAATGTATTATACCATACAATGTCCCATTTCTTGAAATTAAACATCATCCACTATTGTGTTTCACTAAACCATATAACTTTATCACTCATCACTCATAGTTTTTATCACTATTTGCTCATAATAGATGAACACCTAAGACCCATGTATTAATTTCCATAATTCGCCGTAATGAAACTTCATTCCCATGGTCACATTACTTAAAAATTCTCTTATTTCCCTTAATAATAATTATTTATAAACCTAATTAAAATTCTCGACTATAGATCTCTTTGGATGTTTCTTCAATAAACTCAATGGTTAATTACCACATGGTCATAGTATTCAATATATCAAGATCATATTAACCATTTACCTAAGTCCTTATTATACTATATCTAAATACACAATCTACAATAATATTATATCAAGATCAATAAATAAACTATTTGTAACCCATTTTCACTTGACTAAACAACGATTCTAATATTTAATTCAAATAGGAGACAAAATTTACTGATCCTATAAACATATGCTAATTGATCAGTTTTTTAAAAAATTATCCTTAAATAAACATTGTATTGATTTATTTTTTATAAAATACACCTTAATGAAAATATTTCATTATTGATCCATATGTATAGTTATTTTATTATCCTCAATGGCTCACCAATATATTCTTTACTACTTGTATCCCCCCCACACATTAATTTGGTTGTAGAAATTACAATAATAAATTCGGGTTTCTTATCTTCCAAATGAATCAAAAGTTATATAGAAGGATAATATAAAGTCCACAAAAATTATCCTACACACAATCCATTTGATAAGAAATGATTGATAACGCCACCATGACAAAAATAAATATCTAAACCCCACAGAAATAACATAACAAATTTATGAGGTTGATCTTATTCCATAAGGTGAAAAATTGAGTGTGGTCAAGAATTTACCATATAATTATCAACTGAGAGTCACTATTATGAATATAATAAATATGTAATAGAGTTTAAAGAGTCATATATACTTTGGAGATTGAATATAAGGATATAACAAAGAAGTGATCCAACTATTTAATATTACAAAATCAAACCCAGAATGAAAAATTATATAATTGAATGTCTTATAATAAAAAAATTTTCACATTAAAATGTGTGTTGGGATATACTATCATGACATTAGTTACCCCTATTTGGGTTTTGTTCAGATACTGGTTCTCTAGAACCCACTATATGCCAATTTTGGGTTTTTTATAAACATAAGACATTTCAAAAATACATTATTACTCTCTCTTCCAGGTTTGGTTTCGAATATGAAACAAATCAACATCAAATATTTTTCTCCTCTTTAACCAATTTCCCTTAAATACCACATTTAACCCAATTATTTGATTGAAATAAATATATTTATACATTATTTTACCAAAAATAAGTAAATATATAAAATAATTTTGGATGTATTATTAAAATATATATGGTATTATAAAGTTAAACCATGAGACACATCCTATAGTATTCATAGAAAATCGATATACCATTTCCCTTAGATATCTACATTAAATTCTAATATCCCTAATGGATTTGAATGTGTTTCCATAAAATTCATAACTACGGTATCCTCATTTTTCATAAGAACATTATAATATGGCCCAAAATACAAACATGACACTAAACAAGTGAGGGAACTAGGTCCATCTCGACCTTTTCACTCTAGATCACAATCAATCGTTGTAACACATTCCTTATGTTCTGAGAAACAAATATGCAACCATTTGTAGAACTATAATACTATATAACAAAAATTATAATTAATCAACATTAATTACCATTACTACCATTATTGGACATATAATTTGACGTTCTAACATACCTAGAATCATTATCGATGGATGTTATAGCCACTAATACACCTAATGAAACACACGATCAATAATTAGAAAAGAGATTAGTATATTATTTCTATTAATATATTTTACCTTTTAATTTTAAGATATAATCAACCCCTTTGTGATGAAAATTAAATTATTGAATGTATCTTGTACAAATTATATCTTTCATGATATGAGTAATAATATTCTATCCTACATAGAGGTGAAAAAATGGTCCACCACACCAGGAAAAAATATAATACATCTGAATGATTTCTATTAAACTATTCAAATGGTAAACTCCCACTAATCTTAAATGGTCAGTCCATACACCAAAAAAAATATTATCTATACACATGAAAAATATACCCATCAATATAATGGTGTTATACATGAACATTCCTTTAGTTATCCGTTGATAAGTTATAATATGACTTACCAATGAATCCAATTGCACATATGGTCCCTATAAAAGATGAATTATCAATATAACACAGTAGTAATAATCATTTCACCTTGAAAAAATATATTTTTAGGAAATTACTAAAATCCTAAACTATCTTATATCTTCTAATAACTTTTTATATTGAGAAATCCAAAAAAAGGATCCCATTAATCAATTTTCAATTACCCATAGAGGATACTTATCCAAAACAAATTATTTTAAAACAACTATAAAATTAATTTTCCCAATAAACCATATGCACATATTAAATGAAAATAAATAAATGAAATCATTGATACATTAATATTAATCACTCATTTGTTGACTATTAAATAAAATCAATAAAATTTTTACAATATCTTGTTACATTCATATTATGTATTGTTTTTTGTTGATATCATGGTATATCTATTTCCGGAAAATATGAACGAACCATTGTGATAAATAAAACTGTTGTGTATTATTATAATTGTTGTTTATAGATACCAATTTCATTAAATGTACATATGATAACAATATTTATCCCAAGTATAATAAATCTTACCCTCGCGATATTTAAAACACTCAAGAAACATGGTACATGGATTTTGGTTCTATTGAACCACCAAAAATATTTTTTACCTCAGTATATATTGTAATTTATTGTTCCAAATCCACTTAATATAGCCTTATAAGTGTCTCCAGACATCATAGATACAATACACAATAATTTTTATTGATTTTGACATCCAAAAACACATGCATCTATGATATCTCATATAGAGTATCTAAAAATTATTTCAATCTCCTAGAATGTACACCATTTTGATATAAAATTATTGTATGAACTTGATACACTTTTTATTATTGAGATTCATGTTCTTATATAATAAAATATATATCATGAATGTATAATTAATATTCCCAAAATTAATTTCAATAAAGATATGTATCACTATATATATAATTTCATTGACACATTAGAGTGTATAAAATAGAAAACAACACATGTTCATGCATAAAGTAGTTAATTACAAGCATTTTAATAAATAAGTCTAGTAGGCCACTATTTGATCTCAATAAATGAACATAAAGAATATATCATGAGATATGGAAATATAGTATACCATTTATTCATATTAATCTAAATTATGATCAATATTGGAAATCGGGACAAATGGAAATCCAACATAATAAAAGTTAAAAGACATAAAAAATGCTAATAAAATCTCAATCTATTCTTCACAAAGGAATATATGGTTGATTTATTTATGAAATGTCGTAAAAAATAATCAAGTCTATCTACCTTACCTAGGGAACTATAAAACTCAAAAAAATTATTGTGATCATTTCATGTTGTCAATAAGGAGACCATCTAATGGTCCACGAAGACTTAACATTTTTACATACATTTTACTACAAAATTATATAGTTATATCCAAAATTATATCCTTTATAGATTCACATATCACTAGGTATCATAAAAAATAAATTAAAATATATAATTTAACTTCATGAACATATAATTTATAAGAGTACATCATCACATCATTCGCAATTATTTTCATGAATAAATCCATGTATTTATGTAATACCCAGCTTATTGAAGACAATAAAAAAACTACCCAATTTTATTCCCACAAGAGTATCACTAGAATATCAAATAATATATTCTAGATTATTAGTATATACATTGAAAAAAATACATATCAATACCAAAGTAAATCATTCAAAAATATTAAATTAATTTTTAATTACCATAGCCTTATTATTAGGCAATCAATTAGATAACCTATTCTTTATAACAAATATTTATTCCTAATATTCACATATTTAATCCTTGATTAGTGAATTTATAATTTCATTTTTCCTATACATCATTATAAACCAAAAAAGGATATCTCAAGGGGTGTTTTACTCTAGGATATTAATACCCTTTCCATATGGTCTTCCTGTTGTATATTTATCTCCTTCATCTAAATTTTATCCAAAAAATAATTTAGAATTGATATCAGTGATGCACTTAATAAATCAATATATAACTCCATAAACGTTATTGGAGTTAACATGGTTAAATCCACTTGAAATATTGTGAAAATTTAATTGAGATATTAATGGAGAGTATATTGGTTTTCCCCATCCCTATTTCATGAATCATATAAACTAAATTTTCTAATTTTTCCTATAACAATTGGTGATTGGGCCTCTCATGACCATCTTTCACATCCCATACTCATTGTATGATATAACAAGAATATATGTATGAATTTAATGAAACAAAAAATTGTTGGAATCATAATGTGAATGAAATTATCTCATCCACTACCCCAAAATATTGATTTATAAAATAGTGATATCATGAACTATGAAATAACATAAATTGGGGCAAACACTAACAATGAAAATGCATGAAGTATACATGTCGACTTACATTATTACCTTAAATAAATTAGTATCTATCAAAAATAATTTTTATGTTCACTTCATATTAAATGGAATGTAATAATCAAATGATAAGAAATAAATTAGTTTTATCTAACCTTATGATGACAAACATTACTCATTGATAATATCACATGGGTCATATATAAAATAATCAATAGAATAACTCAAAAACATTTTATTGATTATTAAACATGCTATATAATCCTATAACTATAACCGTGTACCTAACTATGTTTCATATATAGTTAATGTAATTAATATATTTCAAATATTAGACTACATTCATCCCAATACCTCACAGATATACCTTAACTACTTATATATGGTGATAATAAATGAGTTACTTGTGATCACTATGAATATATTGATTCTTCAACACTATTATATAGTTTTCACCTAAAAAATTATTGTATCGACCTCTATAATGAAATAACACAATAAATGCTAAATTTATTAGTTTATTCAATTATAATATACTCTATCAGATAAAATGACAGTTTATAGATATCCCTAAATAAAAAATTATATAATCCAGTATATTGAACATAACCTCATCTTCCACTATATCACAACTCCTAAAACTACATCGTATAGTTTCCCAATATATTTCCACTAGGTTAACATACTCATGAATTCCCGAAAAATTCTTGAAAACTAACATTGTTCTGATCATCGACCATTAAATTATTAAATAAATATATAATGGTCGAATATCAAAATAGTTCATCATCAAAATAAATCAACAACCTAAACCTAATTCCACAGTGATTAGATTCAGTGGATTCTCCAATACATATATTTTTATTTACCCAAATTATGTTCACGAATCAATTGATATAGTAAATGATGCTTATATTTTTCTATATGTGATCTATAAACTCATTCTCAAAATCTATATGTAGTTTCTCCTAGAAAAAATAATAATGAAATTTTCATTGAAAGGTATATTATGTCATCTATCAAACCATTCGGACCTAAAAAACTATATCTCACAAGTTACATGTTGGTAACTGATTATTAAATTGTTCTGACCCCATATTCAATTTTTCAAGTGTATCAATGTTCATTAATATACTTTTTAACTATTATATAAAATCTTTAATACCCAACATCCATATATTTTCCATATAAATAGTTTACTATTATATATAAAAATAATTATTATAAATATACCATCATTCATGAATTCTGGGAAATCATCAACCAGTTGACTCAATCAATCAAATTAATCTGACCGTGGGTTTTATGAATTTGAGATATTCTCTGGTTTCATCATATATAAATTCATTATCAATCATTCATTCTACTCCATTATCCTTAGTGGAATTTCAATATATATATTTCATTCTATAAAATAACTCATTCACACACACACAAATATGTATATATTCATGAAGAAAGTATATCAAAAAATCATATGCATATTATATATATTCATATTCCATTTAACATGGTTAACATAACTGATATTCCATATCACACCCATTATTATTAACATTTTATCATACATCTACTTTATCTATTATTTGTATTACACATTTTACTTTCAAACCCCCTAGGAAAATATTTTTAATGTAATCTAGATTATTGATATATAACCGGGACATAATAATTAGATCATAACAATTATTTAAAAAAATTATTATATGTGGTTTAATTAAAACATATATTTTCTTTTATAGATAATAATATAACCACATTCAAGTTAAAATTTGACATGATATCATATGTTTGAAACATGATGTATGAAATCAAATATTACTTCAAACATAGATTTGATAAAACATATGAAAATAAACATGAGAGTGAAAAAATATGGAAACCACATCTCATAATTCCATAATAAATGGAACATCAAATTATAAAAAATTTTCTTGGTATTCCTAATAGCTTCTATTATAGCTAGTCCAGTAATTTCTTTAGACTAAATTTCCGTAAAAAGGATAAATAAAATAAACATGATATGATCCCATTTTAAACCATCCTATGACTTGAACCCTTATTTATTGGTCTCCTAATCACCCACGGTATGCACCCCACCATGCTATAGATTTATATTACTGGTTAGGGAATAAAATATAACATATATAAATTAATTTGATTCTATAAGAAAAATATAATAATCAACAAAATATAATAAAAAACCCCAGGGGAGAATAATTAAATCCAAAAATCAACATACTAAATGATAATGTATCAATATCACATGTAATGAATTAGTATTAGACATTAATTTCATATGTAATATCTAAATAATACACTATTTATAACCATATATAAATTATAGTAAAATATTCCAATTATTAAAGGGGCCTAGCTCCCGATTATCCCATGTATGAAATGACTATACTTTGAGTTCTATCATAAAAAGCCCAATCACTAGTAGCCGGGGGATTAAACTTAATGACATCATGAAACATTAAATCTGTATGTCCACCGGATTTTTTATTTATTTTCTTAATAAAATTATTATTTAAAAATCATTAGTAAAATGTTAGAATATTGAAAAATATGCCAAATTAGGAACATCACTCACCCCTATTGAATTTCACGATTCCTTAGGGCATTATACTAGAATAATTGGTTTCAATAAACACATTTAGAATTATTTTTCCATCTATGAATAGAATAATGATTAATGAACTAGATCCTGTTATACACCAATGTAAATCTTCCTTATTGAAGAAATATCTAATATAAATTTACATAACCCATCAATAAATGCATTAAACTTAAAAAAAACAGATATATATGTGTATAAATAAATACAGTACATTAAAAAACATATAAATGTAAAAAACTATAAATGACAATCATAATTTCATATATTTTATTAAACAAAAATAAAACTAATAATGATCCAAAATGTAATTCTTATCCATTTTTACCTCTACAATTTGAATATCAAGTATACTAACTAGCTCATATAGTTTAAGGACAATTTAATCCATGAAAACATAATAGCTAATAATTTTTCCTGATAATGAAAATGAAATATGATTGGTTGAATTATTATTGAGTATTTCATGCTATATGTGATCCTAAATACTCTTTTAGAAAACCGTAATAAAATACCAACTCAATTGGTAATTACTTATTGTATGTATGAACATTTATTTTTATTCACATACATATAAAATAAAATATATTTTAATGTTTTGAATAGAATAAATCAAATTAAATAGACACCATCACTATGAATTTTGAAAACTATAAATATTAACTCCATATATTGAGAGGATTTATCCTTTCAATCACTCTATTTAAGCCACTGTGTCGATATTTAAGGTAGTTATTTTAGGGAAATCATGTTTCACATCCCTTTAATTATACTCTGAGATATTTAGATTATAATAATTAACCCATGGGATGTTGAATTTGTACATATGATTCTAGGAACTACTGACCAATCTTGTAAGAATAGGTAAATTGATATACACAATCAGGTCATTAAAACCTATCCCATATGATTTAAAATCATAATGAAATGGAAATTGTTGACACCTACTGTATAAGCATTAGAAAATCCACAAGTGATGAAATACCTAAATATGGTTACTATTTTCCCCAAAATGGAAAGGAATGAGAAGGAGGAAATAATCATACAGATTTTCTGATACTTTGGATGATACGTGATTTTATAAACCACGAAAAGCCATGTAAAAAGTCAAATATATCATATAAACATAATAATTCGTTGTGTATCCACATTGATGAGAACATTTTATCTCAATAAGGCATCCTAGACACTTGTTGATCATGCAGTAGAACCAATATGCACTCCAACGTGTCACACAGTTTTCCTAGGGATGCAAAACTAAAAACAATAAAAATAATACATATAAAATAAGGTGTAATGACTGAAAAATATGGGAGACTTTTGGGTTTGTAACATTCACAAGACACGAAAATGTGGTCCGTATGACACCATGAAGGCCTTGGTAACACTACTTCCCAGTTATGAAAGATCCCACTAGAATGTCACCATTAGAACAAAAAGGTTTATAGACATGTAAATACGATCTTATGTGTTCCCTCTTACACCAAAGAAACGTATACTGGATTTATATGTTAATTATCACTCATCAATAGCATACCTCTATGGGAAAAATGATGAATCACCCATTAATATAGTGATTGTCTTTGAAAACACTCATACAACTTCTCAAGATCCCCATCATTTGTGAAATAAAACAAAGGAAATGAAAAGGGTAATGCAAAGAGCATATTATAAAGGGAAGATAGGTATATATTTTTTAAAGGGGTTGTGAATCCTGGATGATCACCGTTGATCCTATAGAACCCCGTAAACATGTTAGCATGATCCAATATAAGCTTTCGTGACATGTAATCTTGATCTCATGAAGACCCTAGACAATCCATCATTGTCTCATGGAAGGACCCCAAAAAAAGTGTCTCAGATAATGCTAAATCATTTCAATTGGAATCATAATCTCATGATGGTGTATATACATATCATCCCAACATTTTAGTATCCCCTCCTATTGTTCACATCATAATAAAATATACCTGTAAATACCTATAATACAATAAATTACCCATTGATGAGATAGCCTCAAGGACGATGCAAATCATACGACACAACCAGAATAACCTCTGATGTGACCAAGAGAAAATTTGTGAAAATAATTCCCCCCACTAACTCTAAACCTGATTTTCAAAATATGGACCATCAAATTATGTGTATCACTATGGTGGGAATTCCTATTAATACACCATCATAGTATCAAAAGAAGAATATATGGATCCTCACAGCGGTGCACCTAGGCATCAAAATGGATTTCATGGAACGGACAATCATACTATCAAAATGGTTTAACCATAGGTATATTCTGGGGAACAACATAAGAGAACATAAAAAATGAATAGGCTCTTTGTGTGATCACGAAAAGATCACGAAAAGGACCACAAGTGGGTTTTCTGATGGTCATCCCACATATTTTCTATATCACATGGGTGATATACAAGATTAATTTTAACACATATAAGGAACATATTATAAAAAATGATCGAATATGGAATAAATAGTAAGGAGAATAATGAAAAGATCATATGCATTGATCCTCATGAACTTTTCATGAACAACCCTGGTCATGCGTCAACAATATAAATTACCTCCCATATCACATGTTTCCCATTAGTCATACTATTTTGATTATGGTATTTTAAATGGACATGTCAATTAATGTCACATGGTTCCCACATGAATCCAACCCAAGATTCATGAAAACTACATGGCTCACCATCCAGATGTTGTGTTGTCTTCTATACATGTCACCCTAATCATACGGTATCACCAGTGCATATCTGTTGGGGATCATAATGATTCTAGATCATGTAAATTAGATTTCAAAACATCCTCTATAAAATTAATCAATTACCATGTGATTGAATTCATACATAAAATTGATATCATGTGATGACCATCATAGAAGCCACCCATACTAAGTAGCACCCTCTAGACATGTCAATATACCTCTCATGACAACCTCCAAGACTGTCAGCTAGCATTTGTTGAAGACACGATGACAAGGAAGATAGATCATTTGAGGACCTCAATATATATAATCTAAGATCATGTAACAAATTCTAGTAAAATATATATTAGTCTCATTATTTCCTTTAAACAATTCATCATTGATCATGAGATAGATTTCAAAAAATTCGTCTTGATTATGGGGTGTCCCTCAGAAAATCCAAATGGACCATTTTATTTTCTTTGTACATTTGTTTAATAAAACCCAGAATATACATACATCCTTCGAAATGTAAAGTATTTAATTAGTGCATGTCAGAATGACAAGAATTTATGGTCAAGAATGAATTCTAGAATAAGATAAACTTTTTCAACCTTCATATAAGGGTAACCATAGTGTGTAATCCCCGATCAAACTAAACTATAAGAACTCTGATTCTATACATAACCAGGATTCATAGGACACCTTCCTAATTTTCATGATCCATAATTAAACAAATGAAAATTTTACCCATCAATGATGTCTAAATCCATGTATAATTAGACTAATTACTTAATATAACATTGTTATCACAATGATTATATCTCACTTGGGATTTAATAGTTTCAATTTTCATATCATTTCCTTCATTAAACCTCTATGTAGAAGCCCATATCCTATGAAACTACATGAAATATGATTCCTACAAAGTCTTGAAAATGTAATAATCCTTCCAATGGCTTGAGATATGTAATTAAAAATATTAATGGATTTCCAAGAACATATGTCCCACAAGCATATGTAATGATATTGATTACTAGAAATCCATTATTTTTTTTCTATGAGCATTGATCATGTTTGTAGTTGTAATGATCATATAATTTCTACAGGGATGATTTAGTATATAAGATATGATCAAATGAACTATGAAAACTCAAATTTATTCAATAAATAGTTCACATATGAACCCTTCATATGGACTATGCACCCTGATAAAATTCTAAAGGAAAACCTCATAGTGTAATCCCTTATCATAAAAAACTAAAATTAATCTGATTCCCACTATAACAAGGATACATATGACCCCTTACTAAGGATTGAGCTTCATACTATACATTGAAAGGGATGTCCTAGTATAAATATCTCACATCCAAGAAAAATTATACTAATTACATGTAATCCCTAATTACTAACACTGATTAAGGGTCATTTGGTTTTAGGGAGTTTTAATCATCGTATAATTCAAATAATTAATCTACACCATGAAGTGAAACCTTAATATGTAATCCCTAATGAGTGTTATTATATAACTACACCATATAATGGAATAAGAATAGGGTCTAGCCCTGCTGGTATGAATGAAAAACTATGACATTGATTCATATGTTAACCTAGATATGTAGAATGCCTCCTTGAGGATAGAGATTAAATACCATATTCCTATGTTCCCTCATACATATTTCATTTACCAATGATTTTAAACAATATAAGATTGAAAAACTACATGGGTATTGAATCATGAAACATTCAAGATATTTATGAGGCCTCATAATGGATGAATAACATCCTCTACATATTGGTCGCCTCCCTCCATGGAATCATATTTCTTTTTGATTGTTGATATTTCATCAAAAAAATAAGATGTTAACCATAATGGGAAATAGAAAGTGAACCTGAGATAAATAAATATAATTTCACTGAAATTTTTCCACATCACATCATTATGAGATTTAACCTATGGTCACTTTTTTAGAGTAACCTATTCTGTATTAGGGTTTGGAAGAGATTCCAGATCATATCATAAATCTATAAGTGATTCCTAGAGTATGTAATGATTTATCGCCAAATGTTTTTGATGAGAGTGAGATCCCATTATCTCCACTAATGTGAGAATCTAAATACATTGGGAATGAAACCCAAAGGGAATACATTCCATTAGAAAGCAGTTCTATACACATTTATGGATGTGGGAACCATTTTTAATTTATGTTAATGAAAGTCCTTGTAATACATAATGTGAAGAATATTACAGAAAATTCAACCCCCTTGAAACAAGGATTTGAGTGAAATACCATTCCAAGATTTATCAAGAAAAAAAATGGATAACCTGACATGAATATCTAAAAAATGATCGGATGGGCATACATCGGTCCATTTTGTTTTCATATTCATACACAAACAAAAATATTGAACCAGACATGAATCATTCTAATAACAAGGTAACATTTTTAACATATTTCAATCTATGATGTTTGAATTACATAAATGAGAACATAAAACCAGGCATGAATATTATGGTTTATCCACTGTAACAAGGCGTCTTATGATATAATTCTGTCCTATCTTTGAAAATTCCACATGAATAGAATGGATGTGCAACATCCGAGGTATTTATAGAATAATAAATTTTTATATATATTAATATTTTTTAATATAATATTAATTTTATTTTAAATGGGACACTTTTTAAAATAGTATACTCGACATGCAACAATGGGTTTCTTCGAACTCTTATGTTGAACACAACACTGAGGTATTCCAAAAAATAATATGCAAATAATATTATTATTTTAAATGGTAGTTAACACATAGAAGTTTGTTTTTTAGGGAGTGGATAGAATTAAATATATTATGATTTTATATATCTTTAAAATGTTTTTAAATTTATCCAATGAATTTTAGAGTCTTAAAATGATAATAACTCTAAATTTAAGCATAAAATATTCTTGTCTTTTTTACTTGTGTTTAACACATTTTGATGCAGAATCCTTTATAAATATAGTTTTTTTAACATTTAAATGTAATATTTGAAAAAATAAACTTATTCTATAGAATTTGGACATCAAAATTTACTTTGGTTAATTTTTTTGTTAATTTTTTTAAAAATTTCATTTTTTTAATGAATAGTTAAAAATACTGTATTTTAATTCAAAACTACCTTTTCATAGATTTTTTTTATATAATTATATTTTAAGTTTAATTAGTTTTAAAATTAAATTTGATTAGTTTTTATCATTTAATCCAATTTTTTTCCTTGGAATTTATTTCACAATGAAATTTCACAAAAACACAAGTGAATCTGTTGATATTTTTTACTTCTTAAAAACCAGGTTTCTGGTTTTGACAATGGGAATTAATTTTAAAATATTTTCTTCCAATTATGTGTTTTTAATTTTCAAAAATGTATTCCATATTAGGAATCATAAGATATAAATTGTGTAAATAGGTACCTTTTATTTTTTGACCCAATGAATAGTAACATTGGTAATTGTTATTGACCATAGTTAAAGGTCAATCCTGTCAATTAGGGTAACAAACAAAATGATAAGGATAATAAAATTACACTAACACCTATGAAAATACTATTTAATAAATAAGAGTCAACCCATATAACCTAATGGTTGGAATTTATTCCATTAATGGACTTTTAACCAATAATGTGATGTAATTGTTATTAAAACAAAACAAGGTGAAAATAAGTCACTGTCTTATATCATATAAGTATAATAATTATAATGTTTAGATAAAATAGATGAACCATTAAACATATATATTTTACAGAAATATAATGAAAGTATCTACATAAATTAAATTTATTTTGAATTTATAGATACTAAATAAATACCACAAATATTTACACAACAGTGATATAGTTATTTTTTATTATGAGAAATATCAAATATATTATATTATAAATATTACAATAAAAATTATATGGAATAATTTATGTCATATACAAATTCTATAGATGATTATGACATTTTAACATTGAGTTAATGAATTTTGTAATAAGGAATAAAAGTTTTATGACTTTAACAAAAATCAATTAATAAATACTGTGAAAATTGACATAATTGAGTTTTTTAAACGAATACTATTTATTAAATGGTATAGTAGTCCTAAAATTCTATGATTTTTCCAACTAACAAATATAGCGATACAAATTTCATTAATTATCCAGTTTCGGTTTTCATGGAATATTATAGTAACTATTATTACCATATATTATGAGATTATGTAACATATATAACATAGATATTATATTGGAATCATAACGTACCTATGTATCATTTAGTTTTCATTCCATTAATATAACAATGAAATGAAAGTAGTGTTCATGTGTATGTACGACCTCCTGTCTCAATGAACAATGCATTTTATTTCTTAAATCCAAATATTATTTACTACCGTAAATATATATATATATATATATATTCGATATATATGATATTTAAATCATGAATAATATTCTTGAGACAATGGACTTTGGACCATATGGATAATTTGCATCAAAACACGTTCATTTTTTACTCAAGTGCGGGACATCGACAAAACATCCGATATGAACTCAAATAATAAACTATTTGATATAACATGGTAATAACTGATATAAAATGAATAATAAACATCAAATATGATATTCAAAAAGTAGAAATTATCCTATGTGTATTATTCAGGAAACCGAAGAATGAATGGGATAAGACATATTCAAGGTAAGGGAACGTCATAACCCAATTTCTATTCATTAGGTTTATCATATACTTCTTGATTATCTCATGTTATGATTATTTGAGAAATAGATTCTCATATAGTATCTTCTATTTATATAATATTTATTTGTATTTATATTTAATACATATAATTTATCTATTTTATTAACAAAATTATATTTGTAACGGAATTTCTATACATAATTTCCACTCATTGGGTTTTACACATACTTCGTTGATTATATTATGAAATGATATGTGTGGAATAATTGTTTGTTTATTTATTTTGTAATTTTCACTTCATTTAGTTTGGATATACTATTTATACACATAATCACTCAGTTGGTAAATTCTTACATCATTTATAAAAATGTTGTAAGGGAAATCATAACTCAATCTCCATTCATTGAGTTAAATATCCACGTCGTTGGTTTTTTCCCAAGAATATGTGTGAATGATACCTGATTATTTTACACTGAATATCCACCTATAATGGGTGTATTTATATTTTTCATACATATTTATGTCATTCTTTTTTCTACAATCTAATGACACAATCATTTTAAGGGAATATGTTTCAATCTCCTTTCATTGAGTCATATCTCGATATTATACAGCTTCAATATCCTATGAGGTATATATACAACCCTTGTGAAATTTTATATCAGGAATTTATAAGTTCTCATGATATTTAATGTTTTGTTTGATGTAAATATTTAATTATTTTTATTATTGTGGTTCTCAATTAATACAAGGCTCTTTATCTAAAATATCTATTTAAATGAATTAAAGGATTATTATTCTATATATTTATCATTAAATTAGATGTTTTCAAAGTGGTTTTATGGATTTATTTATATGGACGTTCATGTTTTAAAATTTTAATTTATTTCAAAACATTCAATTTGTTATGGGACACATTGAATCAAAAATATATCTATTAAATGTTTTAAATGTTTTTGAAAATGTATTGAATATTTAAATATATTTAATTTATTTCTTGTGATTGATATGTTAAATTTTGATAATTTTAATCTTTTATGTGTTATGATTATGTAACAGTACATATAAATTTGATTGTTGATTATGTGATAGTCCAAATACGGGCGGTTCTGTGATAAACCTAGGGTTGGTGAGGCTGTGATAGCTCTCCAATGTATTTGGGTAATGTCACAGCTGTATACAATATCATGTCTCTGAAGATATTTAGGGATCATACTTTGAGGGTTATTCGAAATGTAACCATTAATGTTACTCCAAACATAGATATGAAAGCTGGAATGTAACAATGTTATGGATTTCACAAGTTAACGTAATCATTTATGACTTCTCTCAGTTATTCATAAATCTTATGATTTCCTGAGGAATATTAAAGAGCTTATTTTTTATATGTAAATAGTAGGATTGCATTTGTTTGTATGTATTCATGGATTACTATTTTTTGTCCTTATTTTATAACTCAGACTAGTATTTTTGTGCTCAATGATATTTATTGATATATTATTCATAGATTATAAGGAAGGATAAGATAAATGAAGATTTTATGAAGATTTTTTATTGAAATAATTATTGTTTTATTTAAGGAGATTTATTATTGTGGAAAAATTGGATAAAGTAGAAGTGTCTACATGTAATATTTAAGTTGATATGTATGAGTTATAACCTAATTATTTACATATCTAAACCTAAAATGATCCTTGATCGAAATTAAAGATAAAATTATTGACTTATCATAGATTATGTAATGTTTAAGGATGGAGCCTTATAGGATGGATTGGGAAAAAATAGACAATGTTGTTACACATGAATATCTAATTGTCCATTTTTTATTCCTATAATGAAGTTCTAATTAGAGATCTTGTTCTTTTTTTTCTTCATGGATACAAATATTGCTCTCACAAATATCTCTATGACCTGTAATATCATCCTATTGTGATTAAAATGGGAAATCAATATCAATAGTAAGACATGCAGGCCGTATAATGACCTCACCCACCTGAAATATTCTGCGTACGGTGGGAATGAAACCTTATTGGAAAAATGTGAAAAAGGTAAAATACAGTCCCTTGGTTCTACCTATGAGGGTCTCCATGTGATACAATTGATGAGTCCACATCATCCAAGGAAATCTATAGTAAATTTAGTGGAACTTGTCACCACCACCAACTGCTTAAGGATCTTATCCTTGGGCCAAGACAATCACCACATTAGATATCTAATTAAAGTGGAAAATAGAGAAAAATATGGATCCCTTATGGTTAAAGAGATTCCAGGGATAGACCAAGTCAACCTCTGTATACAGATGTGTCCCACAACCACCCATCAGTCACATTCTGAGGGTATAAACCAACACAATACAAACTCAGATACAAATTCACAAGAAACAATGAAGACACATCAGGTGTGTAAGGCTCTGGATAATTGTGAGTTCACTCATATACCCACTCCCACTAAGCATGTATTTTAGCATATTCATATTGTAACCAGGGATTCGTCTCATATCCCCTCTCACTTGGTTAATATATGCGGCCTTATTCATGTTTCTAGCATGGGTGAGCGACATATCCCTATCACCATGCATTTATTATAACCAAATATTTTGGTGGGATGATGAGGAAAGATGTTGGTAATATTAAGGATTAAATTGATGATATATACTAGTTAAATTGGTGATAGAAAATTTTCAGGTGTATATTACTACGTACACATTTTTATAGTGTCGCTATATCTTTGAAACGTCTGATGAATATCACAGATATATTCCAAAACAGGTTCAGATATAGGGACTGGAGAAAATTACAATCTCTATAGATTGGGATTCTTAACTCTCTAATTATAATGAATTTGTTTTCACTCCTAAGCAAGAGTACATTCGTTATCCCATCCAAGATAATTATCGGCATATTTAATGAATGGATGAGGCACCAGTCCAGTCTCACATTCCCATTAGAAGAAGGTCTCACCAAGTGATATCTACTAGTAGTGGGATACAAAACATTCCAATCGAAAAATATCATTGGAATATTCTAATGGCCCTTCTCATTATCTTATCCTCTTTCTGGATGTGACTCAAAAATTTAGTGCAACACATGACTTGGGAGAGACATATATTCAAATTGATGTAGTCCATTGACATACTCCAAAATCCCATGATCGAACTCATATCTCAATTCTAGTTGGAGAATACCACTTGGGAGTTGACCATTCCTATATATAGGAATATGTTCACTTTAGTGATTACTCTAGTCATAATCCTGGTGGTCATGGATTCTAGGCTCATATCCCTACATCCACTGACAAATGACTATATCATCATACATATGAGTGTATACAAGAGGAAACTCATATCCCTTGTCCCATTCAAGAGGTATTTTAGCAGATTCTAAATTGGAATGTATGTTCCTACTAGAATTATATTTCCATTAAAACCAATGCTCACCCTGAGAGAGGAGTACATTCCAATGGACACACTCATATTCTAGTCATGAAAGACTAGAATAATACTCCTAATTATCATGATCAGTGTCTTCTCACCATTCTAATTGAGGATCTCCATGTGATAGAGGCACATGCCTCAAGGCAGGATCTTATTCCTACAAATAATGAATAATCTCATCATTATATTACAAAATATTACCAGTAGTGGGATTATATTTCTCCAGAATCATATAGTTCTCAAAAGGTCCTAATTTCGTTATTCTACATGCTCATATCCCTATAAATTTTCATAGGCAAGGTCATCATATTTCAGACATGGTTCAAAATGAGGCTCGTATCTCTAAATTTATGAATGTAAATTTCATTATGGTTATTTGAGACACATTCTCAACAACCCCAGGGGTCCTTATACTCTTCAACAAAAGCAGAAGGCAATAATTACTCTGATATACCTTCTCATGATAATGCAGATATTGATCATAGTGTCCCTACCCCCGAAATACATTATATTCAACCTCCCTGTGATGATGTATCAGATCGAAATGGAAATACACCACTGTCCTAGGAACCTCCATATAGTGAAATTATCAAAAAATAGAGTCCATTACATAGAGAGTTTCTATAAACATCTAGGTCATCCATATTCTATTCTGTATCAACATCTTTCAAAAATCCACTCCATCCTCTAAGAAACCCCAAGAAGCATCATTTTCGGTGACACATGATGGATGAATTTATGTATGATTTGGAGGAGTTTGACAATGACATATGGAGGGAGTTATTTGAAAAAAATCTCCCCTCTCTGTTCTACCCTATACAGTTATGAGTATCAGATCCCAAATTTTCCAGAAATAGTGTGAATGTATCATGACCCCCTCCCTACAATGTGTAACACTCCTGTGATGGAAATGTGAAAAGGGAGATAATGACTCTCACGTCCCACCTCATGTAGGCCCTAGGATGGAGACTAACACTAAGGGTATTGTAAACACACAAATGAGATGCATTACCCTATAAGATAAGACATGCGAAAGAGAGAGATAGATTAGAGAACAACAAATTCAAAATCAGGCTGAAATATATAAGAAATACCATGTATACATATTTAATGTCAATAAAAACTCCTACAACTAGAAGGGGAAAACTACAAGTACCCAAAAGAGAGTAAAAACAACATGAACCACGTAGCCCAAACAGCTCCTACAACCCCAAGCTAGTAGATACCCTCCTGATCTCCAACCTGCTCCAAGTGACCTGAAAAATAGTTCATATATACACAGGGTGAGTATAACAGTATACTCAGTAGGATCCTCCCCAAAGCCTCTCATGCAAAAGTAATGAAATAATTCCAAAGCACATATAACAAAAAACGAAATTTACTAATCATTTAAACAAGTATACTATGTTCCCAGCCTCACCATGGATACTCTCACCATGTAACACATACAGGATTATATAATATAATAAATAATATCAAGGGTACACCCCTACTACTTCTCCACTGGTTTTCCTAATTTCCCCAATGTCGCGCGTCCTAAGAATCTCTCTCCAAAAAGTCTTGCCGATAGACTCCTGGGAGAAGCACCACAACATGTACCCTATTCAAAAAAACCACTATATCCATGCAAGAAAAGTAACCAAGTAGTTTTTGGGATCCAACATAGCTCGCATAATGTGTATCATCTATCAGGTATTAATCTGCATGCCATTATAGCCCATACAATGAGTAAGGATCCTCCATCCATCATAGACTATACACCTTACCCCTATATTAGTCCATATGAAACTATATCCAGAATATATGTTTGTGAATAACCACAATCCATTAAAACCCTCTACACATGTATATATTGAAAACTAATCGTTGTATCTACCATCACACGTAACTATGAAGAGAAGAGAGCGGGGCCGAAAGGGGTAGTCATCCATCCATCCTCCCACCAAAATGTTTGGGAAAACACCCCCAAGGCTCAGAATCCTTGGGGTGTCAGTCTCCCTAACTGTCGGGGTGGTGGAGTGTATAGAAATAAAAAAACAAATGAATATATTATAGCTCACAACAATACAATGGGAGTAATCTAGACTTAAACTCAATTGTAGCTAATGTATCTCAGTCTCTTGGTTGAAACTTCTAAGACTAGGTATACAATAAGTACAAATCCATTGAAATATCTTTATTAAATTAATCAATTCCCTTTTTATCAATTTCACTTTATGTTAATTAATTCTTTAAAAATTTATTAACCATTAACAATTCCACATTATAATTCATTAACATCACACCTGAAGTCCACTGTTCCTTTAAAAATTGCAACCTCTGCATTGCGTCTGAGCAAGCTCTAACCCCGTGGGTTAAAATCATTTATTCAATTATTTATTTATAGCATTACTTTCCCATATTCCCAAGTATTCTAGAAAAACATTTTTATTCTACTAAACACAAGTGGCCTCAACACAGTGAGGAGATGAACTACCCGTCGAGACTTTACTGCCTATATTAAGTGCATATACCCGTCCTCTATTAAGAAGCTAGACATGGAAGGCATGCGGCATATCCCATGCATCTTCTCATCTTTTGGAAGGATGGTAATCAAAACCAACTTCCTTGAGTATTGGGGAAAGTAAAATAGATTAAAAACTAACAAGATCAGAAAGCATCAAAACATTCACATCCAACCCTTTAGATCATCCCAGGTGTCCTCCCCAACATCCAGATGCATAAATTGATGCATCCCTCTACTCTAGGGAACAACTGCTGCCAAAATAAATAGGCCTCCATGCCCCCACATATCGCACCATCCATACAGGATCACATGAAAACATAAGCACTGGGAGATCAAACAACATATCAATTGGGATATTGGCCCTTAAATAGGAAAGATGATAACTCAGAACCCTATAAGGAATTATCTTTTACCAAACAATAAATTATTTAATCCATCTATAATTAACTGATTTATTATTCATAGGATTAACCTTTAGGAAAACTAAACAGTAAGATTTCTCTAATTGATTAAACATGCTTACTGCATCAATTTGATTAACAACAAATTAAAACAACAACCATCAGATTAATTCACACACCACATTATCTTTAGACCAACAATTATCAATTATTTCTACCATTACATTCTTTACCAACATCCATCCAGAACAAAAATCTAAACAAACCAATCAAAGATATCGAACTATCTAGAAAAACAATAGAAAATAACATACGATCAATATCAATTTATTTATCCGGTTCAAATATTTAATATGTCAATTCACTTGTGATCGAGTTGGATAAAACATGATAACTATATAGTTGCATGTAAAATAATAGAGAAGCAACGAATCCCATACCTAAAAAAGGTTCTTATTGTTATTTATACGAGAACAAGCCACACAGAATGTTATGATCTCCTCCCCCCTGTAACAACTATATCATCCTGAGGATGTAGTGACACCACCACACCGGTCACACACAAGAAAAGTTCATTAGGAACATGGAGATCGAATTCCAAAAAAAGGAAAAGGAGAATCACATGGACATGAACCCAAAAGGAAGGCAATAGATCATACATAATATCAAATATTGATAGATACTACATGGTTTCATAAAGAATAGAGGCTATCCTATCTATGAAAGAAATTTTGATCCCACAAATATTGTGGGAAGAAATGGAAGGTTCGAGTGACTCACATCCGAGATCACGGAGGAAGATATCTCATTTCTTTAGAAGATTTAACGGAGAAGCGGTTTAAGATACGTTGGATTTTCCATTAAAAGTGGATCACTTTAAACCACGTGGTTTGACTGAGTAAAAGCATCCTGAGCCTTAGGTAAGTTAATACCGGAGTTATGGCCTTTGAACCGGCCTATGTGTTCTTAAAACGAGGATTTAAATGCATTTTACTTCAAACGAAATGACAAAGGGGATAAATTGTAGGAAGTTGGAAACACTGTTCATGAACATGAAATTTGGAAAATGAAATTGAGGCTACCATTGGACCTCGCTGTCCTGGAAACACTATTTACAAACTCAAAATTTGGAAAATAAAATATTGGCTAATGTTGGACCTCACGGTTCTGGAAACACTATTCATGAACTCAATTTTGGAAATGGAAATAGAGGCATTCGTTGGATCCTCACCATTCTGGAAACCCTATTCATGATCTCAAAATTTGGAAAAGGAAATATTGGTTACCGTTTGACCTCGCCATTCTGGAAACACTTTTTATGAACTCAAAATCTGGAAAATGAAATAGAGGCTACTGTTGGAACCACACTATTCATAAATCACTTTTCATGAAATCAATATTTATCAAATAAAATAGAGGTTACCGTTGGACCTCAATGTTCTGGAAACACTGTTCATGAACACAATATTTGGAAAAGGAAATAGAGGTTACTGTTGGACCTCACAGTTCTGGAAACACTGTTCACATAAGTAAAATATTGCATTGTTCACTTAAGGTTACCATTGGAACTTTTCACATTTGGATACCGTTGCATTGTTTCATTAAGGTTACCGATAACACTGTTATCATAAGACTACCATTTCACCATTCACATAAGGTTACCATTGGAGATCTTCACATAAGGCAACCATTCCACTGTTCACATAAGGTTACCAATGACAATGTTCACATAAGGCTACCATTGTACCTTTGACACTGGGTTACCATTGGAACTGTTCATATAAGGTTACCGATGACACTATTCACATAATGCTACCATTGCACTGTTCACATAGGGTTACCATTGGAACCATTCACATAAGCCTACCATTGAACTATTCACATAAGGTTGCTGATGAAACTATTCACATATAGCTACCATTACACGGTTAACATAAGGTTACTGATGAAACTATTCACATAAGGCTACCAATTCAGTGTTCACGGAAATGGAAACACTATTCATAGAACTGGAAATTTGGTAGTGTTGGGAATAAGTCACCTTGACCTCCCAGAACACCTCAATCACTAGATTTTCGCAATGGAAGGGACCAGAGAGGTATGTTCAATTATAATAGAAACCTCTAAATTAATTCTCATCCTTGAGAATTCAAAACCACCCTAAATGAGATAGAAAATAATTTCAACAACCACCCATCAAGATACCTCTAAAAAGTGATCAAGCCACAAGATGAAACCAAAGAATTCCATGACATAATCATGAATGGTCTACAACCACAAGAGAACATCGTTACATGAAAAGAGTTAAACATAAAAAAAACTCTAGGTAATAAGTGTGTTTCTGTGACTCACATTCCCAAGTACTCTCTTCAACACCACAGTGTTTCCAAAAGACACAAACTAAGGAAATAGAACTCCTGCAAAAAACATTCTCTGTGCGGTCTGGGATTTCCACAGGCCACTCCTTGAAGGTCGTATCATCATCAAAATCGATCTCTAAAAAAATTTATGATGTGAGAGTTGTAATGAATATAACAAAAAATCTGTGATACATGGAATACATCTTGTATATAGCTCATTAGCTGGGAGAAGTGTTACTCAATACAGCACAGCTGAAAGACCATCCAAAACCTCAAAGGACTAAAAAACTAGGAAGAAATCTTACTCCCATGAAAAACCTTTTCTACCCATGACAGAGAGTCTCCTTCAGAAACATGTGATCCACCACATCAAACTCCAAAGGTCTCCTCCTTTGATCGACTTATGAATTCTGAGGATCTTGTGCTGTCTTCATCCTCTAGTAAATCACCTGAACGATCTCAGATGTATCATGTACTAGTTCTGATTTGAGAATTGTTGACTCTCCGAACCCAGTCCACCATAACGGAGAACGAAAAGGCCAGACATTAAAGGATTCAAATAGAGACATACAGATAGTGGAGTGAAAACTATTGTTGTAAGAGAACTCCACCAAGGTTAAGTGCCTCATCCACAAACCTACAAAATCATGGAAATAATACCAAAACATGTATTCAAGAGTCTGGAGGGTTCACTATGTCTGACCGCCCGTTTGAGGATGAAAAGAAGTGCTTAGCAATATATGTGAACAGAAAGCATGTTTGAGACCTCTCCACACCCTAGAGGTAAAACTAGGATCACAGTCATAAATGATCAACCTAGGGACTCTGTGGAGTCTCACCACCTCCTCTAGATACATCCATAACAAAGCATTCACGGATCTTGACTCCATGATTTCTAGAAAGTGGGATGATTTTTTTAAATAGTATACTACCACTCAATTAAAATCATGTCCTCCAAGAGCTGGAGGTAAATCAGTAACATTGTCCCTTGAGATTTCATCCCACTTCCAATGAGGATCATCTAACAGCTGGAGCAGACCACCAGGAACATGGTGTTCAGAAATCACCTTCTGGAAGACCAAACTTCGAGACAAAAACTCCACAACTGCACGCTTTAGCCCTAGACACAAAAACAAACTCCTAAAGGCTCAGTACGTCTTTGTAATGCTAGGATTCATCGATAATGGGTAACTATGTAACTCTCTATGAACCATCTCACGTATCACCAAAGGAACAAATATCCTTCCGTGATACAACACTTGGTGTGGTTCATCCTCAGACCAACCATTTGGGGCCTCGCCATAAACAAATCTGTCTCTCCTGACATCTACCTCAAGATCCCCCATTGGGGACTCTTCCACCTACTACACAAGAGATGACTGCACCTTCATTTGTAAAAGTCAACCTCTACCCCCATATTCTCCCATATCGTGATGTAATGCTGACAGTTCTTCCATTTCTCTCCATAATTCACCATATTCACCCACTGCATCACTATGTGACTTTCGACTTAGCGCATCATCTACAACATTATACATTCCAGGTGTATATGATTTTTTGAAGTCACATTACTATAATAAATCCATCCACTAATGTTTTCATAAGATCAAGTCACAATGAGAGAAAATGTACCTCAAACTCTTATGATCGGTGAAAACCACAAAGCGGTCACCAAAGAGGTAATGTCTCTACAACTTCCAAGAAAACACAATGGCTTCCAAATCAAGATCATGGGTGGAATAGTTACGTTTATGGGGATGAAAATACCGAGACCCATAATAAACAACTAATATCTACAACATTAGAACATAACCTAACCCTAGATGCGAAGTATCACAAAAACATCAAACTGAACTCCCTCAGCTGGAATACAAAGAACTGAAGCACTTACTAACATCTCCTTTAGATACTCGAAAGCTATATGACATTTATTAGTCCATATGAATGCATGATCCTTCCTGGTCAAAGCTATCAGAGAAGTCACAACTTGAGAAAAATCGTCTAGGAACCTCTTATAGTATCAAGAAAGACCAAGGAATCATCGAACCTTTGAAACTATAATGGGGGATGCCCAAGATGAAACTGCTTTTATCATTGATGTATCCACAACTACTCTCTTCTCGAGCCTAAAACTCACACTTCAACAACTTCCCAAACAACTAATGTTGACGTAGAACTCCCAAAACAGTGTGTAGATGCTCTGCATGCTCCTCCTCAAACGTGGAGTAAAAAAGGATGTCATCGATTAAAACCACCACGAACATGTACAGGAACTCATGGAACATTGCATTCATCAATCCCATGAACACAACAAGAGAATTTTTACAGGATGAATTGCATTACAATGAACTCAAAATACCCATGATGACAATAGAAAGAAGTCTCTAGGAAATCCTTAACCTTCACACACATCTAATGATATCCTCACCACAAGTCTATCTTTGAGAACCATCATTCAACCTTCAATTGAACTAATAAATCATCAATTCATGGAATAGGGTAGTGATTCATTACTGTCACATTTTCTAACAGATTATAATTGATACACAACCCCAAAATACCATCATCATTCTTCACAAACAAAACCAGTTCACCCCACAGTGACACACTAGGCTGAACAAAACTGCATTGTAACATACCATCATGCTATATAAATAGGTCTTGTAACTCTAAAGGGGATATAATATATGGATACATACATATATGAGACACTACTAGTTGTAGCTCGATCCCATACTTGATCTCTCCTTGATGGGGTAATGATACAACATATTCTGGAAAGACATCATGGTATGCTTCTACGACCCTAGGAAATGTCTTCTGCTGAACCACTGAAGAACTCAGCATCTGCTCAGCCATCATGGATGATAAGTATGGAACATGCATCTGACCTATATGATTGTCTCTCTCACCAACAAAAACCACCATCTCTCCATCCGCATCAAAGAACACAACCTAGAACCTGAAATAGTCCCTGATAGGTGCACCAAATACAACCAATCAATGTCATGGATGAAACCATATGGTTGTATCCATAAACATTAGAAATATCCCCATGAGCTTTTTTTCCCCAACTCTAGCTCAAAGTCTTTACATATTTCAAACATGTCTGATCGTCCTCCAACAGGCGTAGTCAACAGCAAGGGAACTCGAAGCCACTTTACGTCAAGTCCCAATGAATCGAAAAATGTAGGTGACATGAAGGAGTGTGTCTCTACTTAATCAATCAAGAATAAACCAATATAAAAAACAAGAAAATGGTACCTTTAATGAAGTCTGGATCGCATGGAGTTACAACACTAAATCATGAAGATGACCACGACCTCTCTGTCCCTAACGATGACCACCACCATGGTCGTGCTCTGCTCTCTGAGGACGGGGATTGTCACAGGGCTGTCCTATGCCTTCACCATCTACCATCAGAAGATCTAAAGCAGGTGCAACCTACTGTTGATGCCTCAGATGTATCTGCCTAAATAGAGGAACCTGGAGCGGAAAATTTGGTGCGTGATTACTGATCTGAAATTTCAGGCACTCTCGCTGTTGATGAAATCAACCACCACATGAAAAAAAGAGCCTGATACCTTGGAATAGGCCTCACAGCTTATGCCCCTAGATAAATGTGATGATGAGGGCTAGGACCTACCCCCGGCCAAAAAGAAACTCTTCTTCCCAGAAAACTGGGAACCCCAGATCACATCTCTAGTTCGTGAGAATTCATGATAACTCCCTTCTCGTGATGATATAGTTCTAGCCAATTTCCTCATGATGACCACTGCCCTTACCATCACCTAAAGATATGTCTTTAGCATAAATGGGGTGACCTGCCGCAGGACTCTCTAGATGTAGAGACTTCTCGAAATTCCTTTCCCTGGACTCCTCATCTAGAAATAGGTCCAATGTTTATCATAAAAGTATCCTAAAACAGATTCCAAACACTCTCACCATGGATCTCCCATGTTGAAGGGTAAGAAGGTCCTTGAAATTTTATGCCATTGCAGTCAATGAAAGAAACATGACAATAATTTTTTTTCAGAACTCCTCTCATGATATCGTTGACTCCTCATGATCCTCTAGTTACAACATCCACCACTACCTCGCTAATCCGTGTAGAATCGTCGCAACCAAGGACACCGAGTGCTCCTTCCGAGCACGGATCAAACTGAATCCTATCTCGACCTCCTCCAACCAGTCTTCTGTGACTGAATCTGAAACGGAGCCCTCATACTTCTATAGACTCTAGTGCTGATGCTCTCGGAGTGTCCTCATCGATGTTTCATCACTGTCAACCTCTACTCAGTAGAGATCTGCTGTAAATGACTTCTGGATATCATCTATGTTATCCTGATGAGGATGTCGACCTAGAGGCATACCTGTAAAATAACAAATAGTTATAGCTTCTAATCATGCAATATTGAAGAATTGGCATTGATTAATTAATTGTTTTCTTTTATTAATTTTAATTTTACTTATCCCAATTTCATCCCATTAAAATATAGGCACAAAGAAGAATGATGCATGATCCTCTCCAAGGTCTCTACCCTGCAACTAGTATCACCTTTTTTAGTATCCATTTTAAACTCAATGGTTCATACATCAAGTCATAGGGGGCCCTAAATGCCAATATCTCAACCAGTCTCCAGTGTTTACATCACATTATAAACATGACTGACACAATTGCCCTACAAAACCATGCAACCTCACATGTACCTAACACCAAACTCCATCTTATCTCTCAAGAAGACATTTGATACCAATCTATAATGACCCCCCTCCAAACAAGGTGTACCTCTCTGGGGATGGAAATGTGAGAAGGTAGAGAATGACTCTCGAGTCCCACCTCCAGTAGGCCCCGGGTTGGCGACTAGCACTGAGCGTATTGTAAAGTCACCAATGAGAGGAATTACCCTCAATGATAACACATGTGAAAGGGAAAGATAATATAGACACAAACCAAATCATAATCTGACTGAAATATAAAATAAATCCCAAGTACACATATTTAATGTCGTTCCAAACTACTAAAATTGGAAGGGGAAAACTACAAGTACCGAAAAGAAGGTAAAAACATCAGAAACCATGAATCCCAATGAGCTCCTTAAACCCCAAGCTATTAGATACCGGCCCGATCTCCAACCTACTCCAAGTGTCCTAAAAAGATGTTTATATATACATAGGTTGATAATAATAGTATACTCAGTAGGATCCTACCTAGACCCTCTTGTGAAAAAGTAATGATAGCATGCTAAAGCACAGTGACCAACAAGTAAAACTAACTCATCACCTAAACATGCATACTATGATCCCAACCTCACCAAGGATACTCTCACAAAGTAATGCATACAAGAGTGTATAATTTATTAAAGAATATCATGGGTACCACACTACTACTTTTCTATGGTTTTCCTCTTTTCACCAATGTCGCACGTCCTAAGAATCTCTCTCCATAATGTCTTACCCTTAGACACCTAGGCGAAGAACCCAACATGCTCTTCATGCAACAAAACCCCCACGCCCATGCATGCAAAGTTACAAGTTAGTTTCTGTGAGACACCACAACTCGCTGAATGTGTATCATATGTCGAGTATTAAATCTCAATCCATTATAGCCCATACACTGAGTAAGGATCCTCAACACATCATAACCTATACACGTTACACCTAAAGTAGTCCATAGGAATCTATATCCCGAATATATGTGTGTGAATAACCACAATCTATTACATCCCTATACACACCAATATGGGGAAAACTGACCACTGTGCCTACCATCACACGTAAATACGAAGAGAAGGGAATGAGGCCAAAGGGGGTAGTCATACATCTATCCTCCCATCGGAATATTGGGGAAAACACCCCAGAGGATCAAAATCCCTGGGGTGTCAGTATCTATAATGAAAATTAATGTACATGGGGTGATAATGAGCTTGTAAGGGGCTTATCCCTGCTAGGGTTCTCTCTTGCGCCACCTTCCCTCATCCCGGATCGGCATTGGTTCTCTCTCATGCTCGGAGGATTGAGGTAGCATCTTCATTGCTGTAGTGGTTTCATTTCAGCTCGCCTTGCGCTTACTGGTGTCTGTCTCTTCATGGTAGAACGATGTCGAATCTATGCTTGAGCTCTGCCTCAGCGGCTCAAGAACCCCTCATCATTCACCCTGGGCTATGGAGGTTGAGTGTTGTCTTCATGGATCTACCAGACAGTGGTGACGTAATTCTGTTTGAGTTTGAGGAAGATATGGTCTCTGGTTTTATGGATTGTGGTTGATGGAAGGGTCTATACAATCGGAGGCTTCCCATGGATTTTGTAGGATAGGGTTTGGAAAATCCCTCACGGTACGATTCCAATTGTTTTAATGTTTACATTCGTGGATCTGCAGAAGGGTTTCTGGATCCATTTTCGTTTTGTGACCTCATCTCTAGTTGATGCTTGCTACTTTTGATATCTATTCAGGTTAGAGGATAATCTGCTTGCTGGTATGCGATTTGGTTTTTGTTTGTTGTTTTGTCATGTGGTTTCTGGCCTATTGATATTTTGCGAGTCTTAAGTGATGCATGGTGTTTTTGGTTGTTAATTTCATTGGGATGATATGAATGGTTTGTATGTGCGGCGTTATCGTTGATGTTCCGGTGGAATTAGTCCTGCGATATACTTCGGTGGAGGTACTTTTTGGCAGGGTGCTTGGTTCGAGGTACTGGGCACAGGTGTGCGGATTGAGGGCAGCTGTCTGGTTAAATTTTGTGGTTGATATTTGAAATTTTAATTTGATTTGGATGTTGTGATGTGATGAATTTAGTGTTGAAGGCATGTAATGGGTATCGAAAACCCTTGGACCGGCCTTTAGAAAATGAAATAAATGATTTGTAGTCAGTGTCAGTCTCTCTAATGGATCTGGTGGAGTAGCGTGTAGAAACAAAATAATTACATAATATACTATATCTGACAACCACACTATGGGAATAACTTACTCATAGAATCAACTGCAGCTAATGTATCTCGGTCTCCCGGCTGCCACTTCTAAGACCTGGTATGCTATATGCACACAACCATTAAAAATATTTATTACATTACTTCGTTCCCATTTTATCAGTTTCAAATTATGTTATTTAATTCTTTAAACATAAATTAACAATTAAAAAATTCACATTATGTTTCATTAGCATCACACTAGAAGTCCATTGTTCCTTTAAAAATTGCAACCACAACATTGCGTCCCAGTAAGCTCCAACCCCGTGAGATAACATCTTTTATTCAATTATTTATTCACGTCATTACATTTCTATATTCCAAGGAATTCTAGAAAAACATTCTAGGCTACTAAACAGAAAGGGATCAATACAGTGAGAGGATGAACTATCCGTTGAGTCTTTACCTCCAATAACAAGGGAATATACCAATTCTCTATCAGGAAGCTAAACGCGGAAAGCATGAGCAATACCCCTCTTGTCTTCTACCCTTTTGGAAGGATGGTAAGAAAAACCAGTTGCCTTGAGCAGTGGGGAATATAAAGAAGGTAAAAAATCAACAAGATCAGCAAGAATCCAAGCATTCACATCCAACTCATTCCATCATTCTTTTTGTCCTCCCCGACACCCACATGCATAATCCGATGCATCTCACCAATCTAGGCGTCAACTACTACAAAAAAAAGGCCTCATTGCCCCCACATTTCACAACATCCATCCAGGCTCACATCAAAACACAAGAAGTAGGATATCAAACTTCATATCTTTTGGTCTCTTGGCCCTTAAACAAGCAAGAGGGTAACTCAAAACCCTATATGGAATTACCTTTTATCAATCAACCAGTGATTTAATCCATCAGGAATTAACTTATTTATGATTCTTAGGATCCAACTTCAAGAAACCTACATAGTAATCTTTCACAAATTGATTAAACATGATTACTGCATCAATTTGATTAACAAAAAATTATGAAAACAACAATCATATTCATTTCCATGCATCTTTATCTGTAGACAAATAATTATCAATTAATTCTGGCTTTACGTTCCTTACAAATTTCTATCAAGATTGAAAATAAAAAAAAAGTAAGCATATAAATCAAAATATCTGGAAAAAAGAAGCATTAACATATGATCGGTATCAATTTATTTATCCAGTTCAAATATTTAATATGTCAATCCCATTGTGATCCAGTGGGAAAAAAATTACTAAATATATAGATTCACATAAAATTATAGAGAAGCATCGAATCCCCATCCTCAAATGGTTCTTGATGTTCTTTATACAAGAACAAGTCACTCAATTGGTTATGATCCCCCCTGTGACAATTATATCCACCCGAGGATGCAGAGACACCACCACATCGGTCACACCCACAAAATTCCCATTAGGAACATGGAGATAGAATTCCATAAAATGGTCAAGGAGAAACATAAGGATATGAACCCAAAATAAAGACGATATATCATACCTTATTTCTATGATTTATCGATCCTGCTTGGTTGCAATAAAAATAGAGGGAATCCAATCCACGGAAAAATTTTGATCACACAACTCCTACAGGATGAAATGGAAGGTCTGAGCATCTCACTCTCGAGAACAAGGACGAATAACTAGGGTGGAAGATATATCATCCCTTCAGAATAATTTACCTAGTGTCGGTTTAAGATACACTGGATTTTACATTAAACGATGATCGCATTAAACCATGTGGTTTGATAGAATAAAATTATCTCCAGCCTTATGGAAATTAAGATAGAACCTATGGACATTGAATTAGCCTATGTTTCCTTAAATGAGGAATTAAATTCATTTTACATAAAAGGAAATGTCAATGGCGTGAAATTGTAGGATTCTGGAAACACTATTCATGAACTTGAGATTTGGAAAAAGAAATATAGGCTACTGTTGGACCTCACTGTTCTAGAAAGACTATTCACAAACTCGAAATTTCACAATGGAAATAGAGGCTACCGTTGGAACCTCACCGTTCTAGAAAAATTGTTCATGAACTCAAAATTTGGCAAAGGAAATAGAGATTACCATTGGACCTCACCATTCTAGAAACACTGTTCATGAACTCAATAATTGGAAAAAGAAATAGAGGCTACCGTTGGATCCTAAATGTTCAGAAATCACTATTCATGAACTCAAAATTTGGAAAAGGAAATAGAGGTTACTATTGGACCTCACCATTTAGGAAATATTGGTAGAGAAATCAAAATTCGGTAGAGGAAATAGAGGTTTCCATTAGACGTCACCATTCTGGAAACACTATTCACAAAATGTTAGCATTGTAATGTTCACTTAAGGATACCATTGGAACAGTTCACATAAGGCTACCATTGCACTGTTCACATAAAGATACCGTTGGGACTCTTCACATAAGGCTACCATTGCACCGTTGACATAAGGTTACCGATGACACTATTCACATAAGCCTACCATTTCACTGTTCACATAAGGTTACCGTTGGAACTATTCACATAAGGTTACTGATGACACTGTTCACATAAGGATACCTTTTCACTATTCACATATGGTTACTATTAGAACTATTAACATAAGGCTACCATTGAACTATTCACATAAGGTTATCGATGACACTGTTCACATATGTCTACCATTTCACGGTTCACATAAGGTAACCGATGACACTGTTCACATAAGAATATCATTGTACTATTCACAGAACTAGAAACACTGTTCAGAGAACTGGAAATTTGGTAGTGTCAGGAATTAGCCAACATGACCTCCTGGAACACTTCAAAGACTAGATTTTTTTAATGGAATGAACCAGAGAGGTCCTACCCATTACAGAATTCTTTATGTATACAGAATATCTAGGATACTCATCAGTGATGAAAGGCTACAGTCATACCTTATCCATGATTTGAGGTTAATATTTTAACTATAAATATAATCTTTTGTAAAATAGAACTAGCTACTGTCTCAATAGAATGAGACCAAAAATCGGGAAATCATAGTGATAATATACATCACTCTTTCTTCCATTTAATTGAAACTATTAGTTGGATAATATCCAAATATATTCTATGAATCTGTATTTGAAGATGGGGATGTAGGGAAATTTATAATTTCCCACACTCGAAGAATAGAAAAACCCAGTGGATATGTTTTGATTCATTTTCATATCCTCTAACGAGATAAAGATTCCAGGTAATGTGTGACCCATTTGGTTACTACAATATAATTCACCCACTTCAATGGTACCAATTTATCATGAACATAGGAATATGATATCCCACATAGATTTGAACCGGGTCCCTCAAAAAAATAACAACGCATTTTTGACATGGGGTAGAATGTTGTGACCAACTCAACATCTTCCCATATAAACAAACTCTCACTATGGAATTCCATTGAACCTAGCTGCAACATGAGAACTGATGAACCACATCAAACATGTTAAAATATAATATTCTATAGTATCCATATTTGTGAGAACCTATCCAAATTCGTTTGGGGAATATCTAGATATTCCACAACAAAATAGATCATCATCACTTGAGTTGAATTGGGACAGGTTGGCAAAAACGTGAAACAATCCCCATCCCACTGGGATGTGGGTTTTTATATCCCAATCACCATCACTAGGTTCATCATTCCTTGAAAGGGTTATAGGAAAATAAATTATGATTTCAATTAAACATCATTTCACCAAAAGGTCTTTGTTCACAGACCAAGAGGGGTGGAACTTACAATGAAGGCATTCCAACCCTACCAGGGCCACATTCCAAAATGGAACAATATAGACAATGGTTAAATAAATTACCATCATATAGCCAGTGAATAATCATCATATTGCATTATAAATAGTGGAAGAAGAACCATTTCCTATAACACCTAAATTAATGTTGTCACCATCAACACACATGACAATGTGGATCAAGATACAGATGTATATGGTAAAAAACGTAAAATCAACCAAAATAAGATGGGGATCTAGATTCACCAACCGACCATGTACGAACCTAAAACCCAAGGAGGAATCAAAACACACAACATTAGAATATCGAGTTTCAAACACTATGGAGGAAACATCCATTGATAAATGGAATTGTTTTTACAAAAACCAAATCACCACCCAATAGAATTGAGAACCATTCCATGAAGGAACAATTGTCACAAAATGAAAACAAGATAAAAATTCTCAGACGAATCAAGGAGGATCTACTTTAGGGAAATAATCCCAATATGTATCATGTTTTTAATAAAAAAGTAGTATTCACACTCCAAAAGAAAATCCAACTATTAGATTTCTATCTGAGTATAATACTAGTTCTAGATAATAGAATCCATTCTACGTAAATGATGTTGTTGAAAATGATCACATATTCCCTCAATTATGGAGGCAGTCTCTCCCTCATTATGGTAATCATTTTGAATTTTTAGGAATTTACTATTTGTGGGAGATGAAAACATGTACACATCATTAAAATCCATCAACTCTAAATAGAGGATAGATGACTCATAATGTAATATCTCCATAGCTTCTTAATGTCTTAACTTCCTTGGAAGATTGAATAGAATCCACGAAAGGATGACACACAACTATTCTGCTTGAGAGAAATCCTTATCCTGAGTGGGTTGATAAAATGTTTCCTCAGTATAACATGGAAAATCATATGTTCTCCACCTTTTACTGTGTGTGATACATGGAACAACATATCACACACATCATATCCTAATGTAGTCCTATTATACACACTTTTAATTAACTGGTGATGACCAAGATGAGTTGTTATGTATATAGCCTGGTAGGCCTTGTCTTATTTCTGTAGATTACTATTCACGAATGATCTATTGTATAATGGGAATACATTCATCATCAGTTCCATTACTAGTTCAACTCCATAGAAAGGAAAATAAAATGTGTTGCACCGATGAACACTAAGATATTCCATAATGAGAGTGATTATGAAATAATAGGTATGTGGGATGGTTAATACTATTCACACAGTATCCCTCTCTCACGTGAGAAATTGATGGAAGTCTATTATGAAAATATATAGGATGAGTTGCAGTAAATTATAATCCAAATGAACTATCTGGCTAGGTTCTTGGGGTTCCGCAGAAGTGTGACAATATTTCGATGATACCATTAAGATAACCCCTGAAATTCCTCATCTCAATCTCTTTTCACAAGGGAAAATGACCGACAAGTAAGAAGCTACCTATATTATGCTAAAACTAGGACCAATTCCCAATCCAAAACTCAATAAGGAATCAATACACCTATATTGTAGTATATAGATGTATCATCAATAAAACTACCATAGAAGGAAGTAAAAAGTTATCTGGGTCTTATAGGATTTGAGGTGTATATGAATAGAACATACTTATTATAAAATTAAAAAGCCCCTATTTATTTTCTAGTATTCACGGATAATAAAATTTATCAGGATTCTATTTCCTAGGAATCATAAGGATTTCAACATCACTGATCATCCCAAATATTTCCCTTTCCATATAATTTTGGTTCACAACATCGAGGATTTTTTTTGTCATTATAGATGTTCTCTATACCATGGTTGATTCTATAATGGGGATGTTGGATAACTACGAAATGTAGGTTACCTACTTATCAAATACCCAATAATATAAATTAGATGATTATAAAAATTCTTAGTTTAGGAATGAGCATATGTTCAACAACTGGATGACTAAATGGTCTGTTTTCTAAGCTCATTAAACCTAGAGAGCATAACTCCACAAACACATGAACGATCCAACACTAAGGAATGTGAAATATGTAATGTATCCCAAAAGTGGATATGAACATCACAGAAAATAAGGGATATAATATAATGATTCATATTATACATTGATTAAATCTCTAAAAATTATATATTTCTTCTCGGTAACATCTGAAACAATGACACCACCACATTAAATAGTACTCTAATCATATAAAGGTATCATATTCAACATTGTTAATGTGATACAGATTATAGAAATATTATTGGGTGATGTGTATCTGTTTGATTATGTGTTCCCCTTATAAAAAAAGGGAACATGAGGTCGCATGTTTCGCAATCAAGGGTTCATGGGATAAAACATGAGTTTCGAGACACAATATTTCCATAATTCCCCCACATAGGATAGAAATACAACTGAGACACATGGTAAAGTGGAATAGAAAGCCCAAAAGTGTCATAGATATGTCCCAGAACTCTATAGTGGTTGTGTTCTACTAGTCATCTTACAAGAATGTATATTAGGGTTCATAATATATGATAATTACATACATTGGTGAAGGAAAGCACGACTCATTCCATTTAAATATGATTCTCCATATTCCACTACAAACCCCCCAGGATCATTAGATATTAATTTCATTTCCTCTAATCTATATAATAATTAGAAACTAAAAATCTTGGTGAAACAATCATTGGAATAAATGTAGGAAAATTTTATATTTCTTGTGGTTTTCCAATCGAATCTCCCAATCATTGAAGTGATCCTTTTTTCCAAAGAACTCTAGGATGAACTTATTTAATCCCTTTAACCCAACAATTTTTAGATATAGAAGTCACTGAAAATGAGTTATATTTACTAGAGACCATGGTATATGAATTCCTTGTCATCGTTTCGTTCATAAAGCATGATTAGGAAGAAGTCCACTAGGGACCCATTTGGTGCCTATTTGTTTAAAAAAACAGAATAATTTTAATTTATAAATGTATATGATTGAAAATATATATAGGATCAACATAAAACCATTTCATACCCTTCTAAATTGGGGATATAATATAGTATAATTGTCTCCCACAAAGCTGTCCATTCCAGGCTATGATAAACATGAACAAATACCTATTTGAAAAATCAATATTAAAGCTCCATTTTGGGACCTCACATATAATGATGCTTATATGGGTATCCAAAAAGACAGAACAAACAATTACCATAATGGAAGGCCCTATATACACATTCATGTGGAGGTACCATCAACATTTCTAATGTTTTGGAAATACCCCATTGATCAGACGTTTAACAAAATACACGATGCAATTTCCCCCTTTAAGTAATGTAATTACGCATCTACCGAATAATGATTACTTATAAGGAATACAAAACAACCAGTAGTGTATTATGATATACAGGATGCATCCCTTAGTTTCTTTGGGACCTGACTTGTAAATACCATGAATATACTAGATTACAAATATGTTCTCCACATAAATCATGTTGAAGAAATAGACATGATCTCAGGTGTCCATGACCCATATTTCCCCAGTGACATTTGTAAAATATAATTAGATCTGGGATCTCTTTGTAATGATTTGGGATATAGGGGCTGATATTGTCTCTTATTATTGCTTCTCCGGCCTCAACAATGATAGAAATTCTACCTGATTTGCGAGATTATTTTATAATTAATTCATTTACTCAGATATGGAAGAAGATGAGGATGACCTCTCGAACGCCCATTCTATATTTTAGGAACACATATCCACCACCATTGATGAGATATTGTATATAAAATTTGGAATATAGGATGACCATTCGGAAACAAAATTATGTTTTTCCATGAAACTCTAGGAGTAAGATATGTACATTGAATTTCTAATGAAACATCAATATGATTTCACATCGCTTTATATGGAAAATACCATACTAAATATATATGTTTATATACACCATCTACCTTAACATGAGGATCATTAAGGTATAAAGAATGATCATTCGATGATTCACCCCACTCATGGTACTTATTTGGACCTAGAATCTAACAAATTAATCAACTATAACATTATTTGAGAAGAGAAATACAGAGAATCTAAAAAATTAATCAACTATAACATTATTTGAGGAGAGAAGTAAAGAAGATTCCTTTTCCAACATCATCACATTCAAGTATAAAAATAGGAAGAGTAGGTCAAAATTGATTTGAAAGACCCTAATCTATATTTCAAATGGATGGCTTCCCATTTCCAATCATAGAACTCTTAATAAATGAACCTAGTGTTTTGTAGGAATTTTCATTACTTGAAGGGTATTATGTGTATAAGGAGATAAAAATATTACTTAATGGTTAAGAAGCCACATCCTTTATATCACATTAAGAGATGTGTACATATTAGGTCATGATTGTTTTCATAAAGATCATTGGTCCCACCAATTGACACACTATGAGTCATATCGTCAACCCCTTCTTGTGAAGGATAGTCATATTTATGTTCGATGACCTTGTGATCACATTCCAACAGCAATGTGGTCACTTCATAGAACTTCAAACAACCTCCAAAAAAATTCCAAAATGTAGTCTAAAGTTGAATCTTCTAAAATATTTGTTAGTGGTAACATTATGGAAGTTCATACACTTTGAGTTACACATCTAAGGGATCCAGGTTGGTGTTGAAATTTTGACAACAAATTTTAAAACCTTATCAACTAAAAATATCAATTATTTGATGGTAACTCGCCTAAAATTGTCATTTAATATCAAAATTTGATAAAAAAAATATATCCCATTCGCCATGTAAATGAATAATGGAATCTCAAATCAATGGTATGGGGACTGCTAAAAAGCCATCAAAAGTTTCATATAGTACCTACTTCAAGGATGGATCTTGATGGAAGTGGTGGGAGGAAAGCCATACATCATATATGAGACAACCATGGAATGATCAGTCGATTCCCTCCTCACACAAAATAATTATTATGGGATAAAGAAAATTCTCTATTAACTCATCCAATCAATTCTATATATTGAGACTCGCTTCTCATATATTGAGAAGAGATACATATAACTCTTCTTTACAATGAATAAAATGAGGCATTACTTGAAGTACAATAAAGTCCACATGGTCTCTTGTATTGATATACTGAAGTATATACTCGGTTTCCCTATGCTAACTGAGGTTTTTTTATGATGTATGGCCATTTTGAAATAATACGACATCCAGTTTGTATAACAAAATATAGTAAAAATAATGTCGCAAGATTATTTCCTTGTGTAACATCAAACCATAAAATGAAAACTAGTGGACACAGATTCTATATGAAGATATTTTATATGAACATGATACTCCAAAAAATGGGAGATGAATATTTATGGCATCTCATAATTTCCTACAGACAAGAGACTGGAAAACATGATATTTAATCGTGTTGTCTTGATGATTGTGTTTGATTCCATGAAAAAATTGGGTTGTCCCTACTATTTATCTCTATCTGAAGGATTCAAAAATAATGAGGCTGAGTTCAAATCCCTCATCGGTAACATGGAAATAACCTTACAATTAAAAAATTTAACATGAATATAAAATAGGATTTAGATCTAGTGATAAAATAGATCGATGATTAAATTCCATTAAAAATGATGAACATGATCCATGCACTGGATATGATTGGGGATAATGGTAGTGAACCCTTTTGGCCCATATATCATCATATTCCTTGGTCACTAAATGATCATGAGGATGTGTTGGGTAATGCATACAATGTTCAGGATTTCCCTGATCAGGATGAGTAAATATCCTAAATTAGCCACAGAATGATGGTCTCATCAATCACTAACATTGATATTGGAGAAATCAATTAGATAAAAACTACCCCAGGGCATGATGAACTAATTTTTACCCCTATATTTATCGATCCTCTAATCAGTTATATCCTCATTATAATGATCTTGAACGACTAAGTGAGAGTCAAAAAAAATTTATAGATAGTAGAAAACATGATCCTAAGGGATGGTCGAATTGATCAAACATCCCTCTATAAGAATGGACTTAATGTAATCATCCTTAGAGTCATATATGATGGAGATATTTAAACCATCTTGGATGAAATAAACGTATTATATTTTATCTCTCATAAATCTGGGACCAAAATCATCCACTAAATTAAGAGGTTCTGTTACTATAAGAAAACCATGATAACAGATTATGTGGAAATCCCCAAAAAATGTCATGCATGTCAAATCCATAGAAAATTCATCCATTAAGCCCTCCAATTTCTATATATATATATTCACATCCCTTATCTAAAAGGGTAATGGATGTTTTTTGGTCACACCCCACAATGACAAGCAATTCAATCAAATATTTACTAGTACTGATTTCTTCTCCAAATGGAATAATGAAATCCCCACAATGAAATTATGAAAAATAATATCATCAACATAATACATTCCAATATAATCATCCAGATCCTAGTCCCTCATAAAATATTGATGTACAATTGCAGAAAAATATATACTAGTGAGTGGAAGAAAATTTACCAAGATTAAAATATTGAGTCTCATCACTCATCCATATATCGTGTAGTGAGAAATTTACAGATAAATTGCATTAATAATACTCTGTCAAATATACTCCAGATCATTGTGAATAATGAAAATAATTCATTTTAATGAAAATATAATCCATGACTTATTTTCCTACTGCACCAATGTTCATATTTAGACAAATGAAACACCCTATCCACTGGTTTATTTAACCAAGGAATACTCTCCCATTAAATTAAAACTACCTTCACTCCAAATATCCTTTTGAAGATAACTCCCAGATGATGAGAAATTACAATACTAGTAGAATGAATTCGAGTTTCTCAATGAGAACAGATTATTTACATTACACAACATCAATGTTAATCTGAATCAGATTTCATGAGCCTTCAATTATATTTTTCTACATTTTCATTCTTTAACGGAGAACTGGTTTTGGACCTTATAACCTAAATTTTACCACAGCTGAATACTGTGTAATTTGAAAAAAATGGTAAGCTGTATATTTCAAATAAAAGGACTAATATAATAGGGAATAGTCAATTTACATGATGGATGGAATGTATTTCACACTCCCACCAATGAATGGTTTCCCAAAAAATACTTTTCATAGCTACCATAGAGCCCAAAAAATCATTGTCTCATAATGATAAACTGAAAAACCGTGTTGTGGTCTCATGATGCTAATCATCACAATCAGGTCCTGGTTAAATGATGCGGACATGAACAATCATGTCCTAGTGACATGATGTTAAATTTCATAATAACATCCTAGTTCTTTGATGTTAAACTCCATAATCGCATCCTTGTCGCATGATGTTAAACTACAAAATCACATCCTAGTCGCATAATGTTGAACTCCACAATCACATAATAACCTTCTGAATTTAAACTATATAGACCATATATTTGGATAAATATGTATAGATCCTAAACATTTCACACCCTAGCATAAATTCATCATACTACACAACATCACACATCCTACATGAACGACATTAACTTGTAGGGAAGATGTACTTGTCATATGATGTTAAACAACACATGTTTCAAGAACTATGTGGGGATTTATTCCTACCATCATTTGATACATAGTGACACCAAGTACCTCTATTATTTTTCCTGTGATCAATATTAACCTTATAACACTTTGGGTAAACCCTATCCTTATTACATGATGTTAAACTGCACGAACGATGTCCGTACTACTTAACATTAAACTATACGGATCTAAAACATTCCTCTTATTTCATGTCCATTCATCCATGTCATTACATAACATTTTTAACTCCACAAATGATTTCCATGAACAATACATTAATGTGTAATGGTTTGTAGAACTCTTTATGGAATTATTCTCATTCTAATGAGATTCACAAGGATTCATATATTTAATATCTATACCCATTTATTATATGATAAAAACACCCTTTTGGTTTCTCTAATGACCTCCATGTCATATAGAAAATTTTTCCATTCCTGGTTTCTCACATCATGAATTGATCATGTTAGTGTTTATATAATGGTTGGGGTTTCCCAAAATGATTAATGAATATTTTCCAATGACAAGGTTTTCATGGTCATTAACAAATGACGAAAAAAGGAACATCGTGAGTCCTCACATAATAGGATTACACTACATGGGTGATTTACTTTTCGTTACTGAAAACTATGCATTTTTATTGACCATTCATAATATGACCACTCCACTTGGTGTTTTACTCCCTCCTCACCTCGATTCTAGATATATGTGCAGATTTATTACTATCAACACTAAATACTTAATGACACCTGGATCATCGATCCTGGTCCCAACCACAATATTGGACACAACCCACCCAAAATATGGGTCTGAAACACATAAGGAGATTTCTATAAATAACTATATCTTACATGATTTGTTTCATAATAGGTTATTTAGTGACACCATGACCTCCTTTCTTAGGACCCATCAAAATATTCCCTTTTCATGTCAGGTATCCCATGTCCATTCTGGATAATGTAAATACATTTTGTTTATGATTATCAATGTGTGTCTTGATTCATATCACCGCAAGATACATTATGATTCCCAAATCTCAAATATCTTCCCAATATACAACAATCAATAAGAACAATTCCCACAACTTTATATGTTTGAGAACTGAGTAATGTGATTACCATTCAATAACTAAATTTGTCTTGAGTCCTTCCATTACAAAAAATTTTATGATGCCCAAATATCCAATTTTGGGTATAGCTACCAAAAAAATGAGAAACTTCACCCATACGATTATAACTGATAGGTCATATGAAATCATTTTTTCTACATAAGATTGGGATCTATGTATGGGTTACATTTTCATTTGAATCATCTTAAAATATTTTTTCTTATTGGTTCCCATGTCCATTCCACATGATGTTAAACTCCAGAGGGACAAATATTTTCTTACCAAATAATCTTAAACCACAATAAAAACATTCTGGTCACAAAAAATTAAAACTAATCAACAAATACATCCCCACTACAAGATGTTAACATGTTTAGGCCAGCACCCATTGACATCCCTTATCAATGAACCAAAAGTGACTTAACTTGGTAATCCAGAGTATGAGGTGATTCAATAGTATTTATGTTATTGAGTTCATAAATTAAACTTCATATCATTAGTTCCCTAGAATTCTGTAACCCTTCCTTGTCCCTTGGAATGAAAAATAAAATCTCTCTATTTGATCATGATTTCGATGCATAAGGGTTCAAAACTAGAAACCAAATATATTAGGGAAGTATATTAATATATTTTGGATCCTTATGAACAAAAAATTACCATGGAAAAACAAAATATCTGACAGTAATCTAGGGTATCATAGGTATGATTACCCATATCATTACTCATGAACTGAGAACACTTAATTTATATTTAAATCATTTCATCTCTCAATCAAAAGGATGTTGGAATAATCTCGACCATATGTGAACTAATGAGGCCCTTCTGTATCATTCCCATCATATTTTGGTCCATATGTGAGAATACAATAAACGTCCCAAGCAATGGTAAAAATATGTATGGCCTTACATAGTAGCCTTTGATGGTCTAAATAAAAAGACACAAAATTACAAGAAAAAAAGACAAATAAACATGATATATTGAAAACCCATAAAGGGTTGACAACAATAATGTAATGTCTTCACCGAATAAAATCATCATCTCCATATATTAGGAAAAAATTAGGGCATAAGTAATTATGGAATAAATATAATATGGTATACTTTTTATCCCTAATAAATGATGATTCATGCTTGTTGGTCCCTCATTTGAGTAGAAATTATAACAGTGTATTCATCACATCTCCTCTACATGATAAATTGTTCACTATGCGGTGAAAAAACATTTAGGGTGATCTAATCCTTCTTGATTGTTAAACTCTCCCAAAATCACACATGATTTCTTGAGTGTCTAAGTTCACTATATATCATCCATGACCCTTGGAAAAAATAATCATCTTTAAGGGGACCTTTGTTGGATTATGAATGTATTCATTTGGATCAGGCATTTGTTCTTATATTCATCAAATTTTTTCACTCTTCCAAAAAGTATTTCTGTCACTTCTAATACCAAAAATCACCATAGCATAACTCAACACCTCAGTGAGTTCTATTCCATTCATGAAATGATTTTCCCACATCATTCTCACAAACTGAATAATTTGAACCATCATTTACAATCAATATTACCTGAATATTCAACTGGATTCTACATCCTTAGTTCTAAATCACCATGTTTTTAACCTTTAAAAAATAAGTAAAGCAATACTCCATTCCCAAATATTTTTCTGGCTAATATCCCATGATTTGAAACCATAGGTCCTAGTGATAGAACTTCACAATTTAAGAGATAAACATCCCAAAGGTGTTGAGAACCGTTCCTATATATTCCTTCATTGCATACCCACCCTCAACCTATAGATGTTTGAGTTTTAAAAAATATTACATGGACCTCAGAAAGGAGTAGATATCATCTTTTATTGACCATTCTATCCAAATAAAATTACATTGACCCAACAACTAACAAAATCATTTCCTTATAAGAATGGTTTCCCAATCCTTGTATTCATTGGTAATACGGTGGTGGAAGCTAGTAATTTTGGGTGTTGCGGTTCATCCCTAAAATTTCATCCACATTCAATATTCTTCAAATAAAATATTTTTATTTTGAATCACATCATCCAAATCCCAACTATCTAGGTTGAACTAGCTTTCCTATTATTTCTCCCACAACCAATATCACACTAATAAATCATATATGAACCTTGGAAATGGGTAGATACAACTATGTTTAATATTTATATTTATGCATAAGGGAAATGACTTACGAAACATAGGAGTATCCTCTTATCAAGAAAATGAGAACTAATCTTCATGAGCATCAAAAACACCACATCAATATGTCAAATCCTAGTATGCATTCGGTCATATCAGGCATGTCTTCCCCATATTCTATATTCATGTCCTAACATCAAGATATCAGACTGAATGGAGTGGAATTTGTACAATTTAAATGTACATAAACAACAAAATCAAATGGTACATGTTAAAGAAATTAAATTACAGTGATATAAGGTATGATCAGAATGTCCTTGAACTATATAAATAAATGTATTGAGCTAAAATGAAAAAAACTACAGGAATTAGAGGTCTAAGAAAAATTATCATAAAATGTACAATTAAATGGATTCTGAAAAAAGAACCTGAATTACTATGATAGTAGGTCTATGTTAAAAGGATCTATGCTAATAATTTAATGTTAGAGCTAAAATAAAACATACTACAGAAAAATACAACTATACATTTTCCTATATAAATATTTAGAAAAATTTGGGAAACATGGATAAAATTATATAAATTTATATAAGGACCAGTAGATGGATTATATATAAAAAAATGTTATTCTCTTCATGTACACTAAAAAAGATATATCTCCCTACCTCTAGGACATAAATTATAACTGGATTAATCTCCTGTGAATCATGTAATCTCATGGTAGATGGAGAAGATACATTAATAATAAATAAACTGCTGCTGGGTAGTGATGATATTTTCTTGAGAAGAATTTTTTATGATTATATTATTCATATATATGTATTATATTTTACATGATATAAAAAAATAAGGGTATCATTGATAATTCATGATGAAAAATCCAAATTGAATGTCACAGACATCATGAATAAAAGAGAACTATACCACAAAATATAGAGTTTAGAAGGAATATTCATTGATTCCATAATGGAGGAGGAATATCCACATATCAATACCTCTGTAAGAACATTATGAAATCAATATACATATCAATGTGAAGAATACAAGTATGTTTGATCAGCTGAGATAGACATACCAACAACATTGTGGTGAGAAGTGTTTATTGAATATAGAAGTACCTATCACCCTACTTATTTTTCATCCATCTAAGGAAAAAAGGAATCAATCCAAGTTAATAACTCCTAAACCCTTTTCTACCGTGTTTTTATGTAGGAAAATGACATTGAAATATAATACATTTTGTGAGAAATAATCCCCTCATACCTCCATATCAATATAGTTAATATATATTTTTTATATTGAATCTCATATATAAACTAACCGCTTTGTTCTAAAGATTCCGAAGCTTCCTTCATTCGTTTGGTCTAAGAAAACCAATCATCAAAATCACGTACCTCCCTCTATCTAGAAAATAATTCTTTCTATTTTAGGATGATGTGATGAAGGATTTCATATACTGATTTATGTTATAATCCACCAACACCCATATCATGAAATATCTATAGAATGCATTCCTCTTCATACTAAAATATTTCCAAAGGAGTTCTAGTGAACATGGTGTGAATATCCTCCTAGATCCACCTAGGTCAAGGTTGAGATTCCCTGAATTCTGGTGTGGGTGTTCCAAAAAAAATGAACAACCAGTTGATTTGACAATGATGAATGATAGAAAGCTTCAAATGTCTTCTCTCGATAGGTTCCCCAATTGTTACATCCACTAAAAGGCCAACATCATTATTGAATTCATCCCTTCTAAGGGGATGATTGTAATTAGGATGAAAAAGTTTATTCAAATACTCATTGAACCTGCAATCAACCCCATAATTTCTACAAGCATGGGGGACAGTGAGGTGACTTTCTTGTGCACTTTACAGAATAGTTTGTTCATCATTTTCCCAATGTAGGCCTCCATCCATGTCTAATCAAAATAATTTTAATTGAAGATATGAGTTCCAAAATCATAATAATAATTTCATAATTAGTATCATCATGAACCAATGTCATCTAAAACTGATTAATGATCATGGGGGATTGTGATCTTTATACATAGGATGAACGGATTGGAGAAATACTTTGGATATAATCGAACTGGTGAGAGTACCAATAGAGTGTATATGACCTCAAATGATCATATCATCCATCCAGGATAAACAAAACCATAACTAAAGGGATTTCATCTGAGAAACTCCACTAAGAGATCCAGTACCATTATTAACAATTGGCTATGTCGATGCACGATAGGAAGTGACATCCAAGTGATCATATTTGATCAGCACACCGATAATCATGTCTAGGCCTAACAAGATTTCATTAAACACAGAAATGTTTAGAAAACAGTGATGAAATAGTGATTTAGTAATCCAAATGGTATTTTTGTATCTATATTAGTGACAATTAACTCTTATATAACCGAAAAAACTAGAAAATTCAACTGTCCCTATAATTGATGACAACCAACTCTATGGGGGACAAGAGCTTATAAAGGCATCGAAGAGTCAGTACTTCATGATTGGGTGTTCTTCCTCTGCTAGTTGGTTGGCCATCACTATCATACCAACAAGGATTCCCTAACATGCTTTCCCTTCTACGAAAATTCACCAATTGAAAAAAAATGCATGAAGAATCCAAGAAGAAGGCACATAAATATGTCTGGACTCACTCAATGGATGCATGAGGTTTGATCATTAGCTTCAAGAATGATCCAGTATGAACTAGAACTATTGGAAACCTACTGGGAAGGGACTAGGATGGGAGATTAGATTTTGGCCTTGATCAACTTCAATAATAAAATATTTTGACCAAATATTTGAAAGAGAATACTTAGTTCATTGTAAGATCATTTCATAAATTTTACATCTTGATTATTATCATATACCGTACAATGATGACAGTTTTCAATGGGTCATCCATGACATATAGGGCATGGAGACACACATTGTACATATTCTCTATAGGTTTTGTGCCATTAAGTTTAAATATATACGAGAGTATAATTTGTACCTCCCCATGGGGAATATAGAATGAAATTTCCAGGGAAAAATGGACATCTAGTTACTTAAAAATATTAGACATGTGATAACTGTTTTATTTTGAAACCCATATAGCTTCATAGAGATGTATAGAATAATGTTATTCAGAAAACACCTAGAAACTCTACCTAACCCAGAATGACCATTTCCATTCATCAGATGAATTTTCAACATGACACAATTGGTATTTTGAGATCCATTCACAACTCACTGTTTTCATTGGATAGATAATAATTATAGAATAACATTGAGAAAATGGTTGATGATCATGTTTCCAGCCTTCTGGCCATATAGTGGAGTACTCCAATATATATAGAACACATTGGGGCCATATTATTACTAGATTTAAATAAAAATCTATTTTATTGATGAAATCAATATAATTTGAAACCCAAGATGATGGAATGTTGTAGTCATGAGATGTGATGTCAACATCATCTAGCTTTCCATACATATAAATAGGAAGCTGGTGAGAAAAATGTCAATCCTCAACCATTGATGGGAGAATACCCTTCAAGAGGAAAATTTCAGAATGAATAAGTTTCCAAGGGTAATCATTACAATTCCTAGTAAACATGTACCAATTATTAGAAATATATGATGAAACATAATCATAATCGAAATCCATATACCTAAAATCATGAATCATATATCAAAAAAGTTAAAATTGTGTACAACTTAATATGAATCTTTGGTAGCCTCATGCACATCACATGAGTCATCATGGGATTCGTTATTTCATAAAGGATTTTCACATTTACTCGATCATGATATGTATAAATAGGCATATAATACCATATATAATTACATGAAGACATGATAAGTCAAAAGACTTTTCATGGTTTTACCATGACATGGTGACAGAATACACATAATTGTTGAAATGTCAAGAAATAAATATTGTATATCCTATGAAATATTTAGTGAATCAATTATTTTACTAGATAAAATTTCTAATACCTTAACTAATATTTATTTATTTTTGTTTCAGATAAGAACTTGTGAAAAACAAGTCTTGTGATGTAGTTTTCATGAAACAATCATGTGTACGTATCTCATGATCGGTTCTTGTAGGAGGGTCATGTAATAAAGGAAGCTTGAAGGATATTTCATGAATTGGATATCTGTTGATTGAGATCCCCTGTACTCCTCTATTTATTAGAACATCATTGTCATACCAAAAATCACCCAGAAGACTATGTTTCACAAAAAACACTAATTTTTTATAGTGCCCAATATTCTTCAAGTAGTATCCTTTCCTCAAAACTGATCCATTGTTATTTCGGACGTTGTTCATGAGGGAGGTAATTTTATGACTCTACCCAATTTAGAATCTATATATCCACAATGTATTTTGTTTTTGAATATGGATTTTATTTTCCTAACAAATAATACTATGGATAAGGTGGCCATAATCACATGGATCTCATGAACCTCTGGATGACGTGAGATTGCCTAACCTCTTGATGGTCATGCATATGGTCTTGTGTAGTGAATAACAAGTAGAAGATCATGATGTTATCCTTTTTTGTGTCCTTATAATCTTGAAAGATGGTAATGTAACTCATTGATCATGAGGTAGTATACATATAAGATCATAGTAGTAACTTGATTTTTAGGCAATTTATGCTAGAAACCCCACAAAAACATCCTTGTAAAATATGGAAGAAAATATAAAAATATCAAAGACATACATGGTAGTAGAATTCAAGGGGTTTTCCCATTCGTTTGGATTGAAACTGCAAATGTCCTTGATAAATACCTTCCATTTTGTTGACAACCCCATTGTCATTTCACCATCATCACGTGAAGGGTCTATGACATAACTAGACTGTCTTGCGCTATCCCTCTAGATCCAAAGAAAAATAGAACTATTTTTCCATGTAAATATACATGATTAATCACATTCCCCAATATTGTTTACATGAATCATAACTTGTGGGTAGAGTAATTCTCTTAGAAAAACAATATACAATCTCACATGATCCCCACACATTGTGAAATAAAATAAAGTAAATAAAATGATGTACCACTATAGCTTATTGAGAGAGGAAGACATGTTGATATCACATAGAAGGTTTTCTGCAACCCATATTATCACCATTGTTCTCATGGAATCCCCCTCAACATGTCAGCAAGTGCCCACATAATCCCTATTTTCATGTCATCATGATATCATGAAGCCTCTCATACAAGCCACCTTTATCTCATGGAATTTTCGAAATAAAGAATTTTAAATCATGAAAAGTATTTTCAATAGTAATTCTGATCTCACAATGGTACCTAGAGATATTGGCCTTCTATTATAGGAGCCCAAAATAATGTCAAAATGACTAGAAAGGTTCTCATTTTTTGGATATATTCCAATAAATGAGACTTTTATGGGATAGTATCTCGGTCACTGAAAATCATGTGATGCCCCCAGAATAACATACAATGAGACCAAGTGAAAATTAGTTACACTGAATCCCTCCACTGACTACATCATATATTTTTGTAATAAAAATTGGGAAAAGTGGTTTATATATGGAGTGGATAGGGCTATAAATCCGCTACCCCATATGAAAAAAATAGAATCCATGGATCCTCACACCATAACACATAGGAATACTAGTGGATTTCTCATAGTGGCCAATATCATGATCATTGAGGTTTTTCATTGGGTAGAGCATAGGGGAAAACAAAATAGATCATGAGGAGTGAATATGCACATCATGTTATCATTTAAAGATCCCATGAAATAATTATAGAGGTATATGAATGAGATATAGCTGGAATATGATAAATTATGAAATAGTTTAAAATGTTAACATTGAAAAATTCTACAGAACAAATTATATAAAAGGATACAACACAAAAGGAAAAAAACCAAATACATTGCGAAGAAAATTTATGCTAATACTCACGTTCTTTTTATGAACCACCTATGTTATGAGAAATCACCAATACTTGTTTCCCATATCAAATGATGCTATTTTTCTTTACTATTTAGATCATGACAAGTAACCTATAAATTTCATATCATGTCACATGGAACCTCCTGGACTTGCTTTTGGAGTCTTGCGAAACAATTTGGACTCACCATTATGACATTTAAGTTTCCTCCAAATATGTGTTCCAAATCATATGGTGGAACCAAGGAATATCAGATGTGTCTCTCAAGAACACTATACCATATTAACTGGATATCACAACTTCCTCCAGACACGTTATCCTTGATCATGCGATAGATTTCATACATTTCATTCAGATCATCCAAAGTCCTCAAAACAACATAGTGAGCCCATGAAGCTCCTTTATAACATTTCAAACATAATCTCCCAACAAATTTTAGGTGTGCCAACTAAATTTTACTAAAACACAAGGGAATGTTAGCTAGATCATTTGAAAAACTATAAACATGTCAGCCAGATCATGCAATAGCTTCCAGGAAAAGCCATCTAGGTCATGTTATGTCAACTGGACTTTTTATACTCGATCATGAGATGGTATTCAGACATGTTTTTTGGATTATATGAAATCCCTTAAATATTCCAACTCAGTCATGAAATATGATTTTTACATTATCATAATAAAACCAATCATATACCAAAATCTATCAACATGTGCAGAAGACAATGAGCACATGTCATGAAGTAAAACTGGATCGATCAAGCAGGCATCCCTAGCCATGATAACCATGTCCGACCTCTATATAAGGGAAACCATATTGTGTATGACCTTATCAAAATGAAAAATTATAAATATGATTTTTGAAAATAATCATGATATGTTGGATTCCTTTATATGTACAAGGATCCATAATTAAAAATATTAATGGATATCCTAATATATAATTCCATCATCTATGATTATTGAAACTATTTAATTTCTGTCTCATGTTTCTCATAAATATAAAATAATTTTTGATATTAGGGAGTTGTAATGATCATATAATTTGAACAGGGAGACCTTAGTGTGAAATCCCTAATCAAACTAAAATAATAGAACTCATTTCATTCAATAACTATGATATATAGGATTCATTACTAAGGCATGATATTAATAATTATAAATTGGATGGGTTATACCAGAATATAAGTCCCACTTCCATAAGTTTTGAGAATGAATTCATTTTAGAACATATTTCTCACAACAAAAATTTATCACATGGGATTATGTATTTACATTTATCATGTCATTTTAATAGTGAATCCTGAGTTTGTAATATTAGATCAACCAAACTAGGATGGCTCATTATCCTACCAAAACAAGGATTCATAGTATTCCATCCTATTTTCGAAGATGCATGAGATGATATAAAAGGGAAGCCTCATTCTGTAGGTCCCGATCAATCTAAAATATGATTAAAATGAATCTTACAATTACCTAGGATCGTAGGACTCATTCCTAATTCTTGACCTCTATAATAAACATCCAGAGGGGTATTGTAGTATTTAATTATTCCATAAATATACAATGATACTTATTAGTTATTATCCCTTTTCTCGCACTAAGAATGGATATTGTGGTATGATGGAGATGCTTGGTTTATATAATTCACATCATGAATCTCCTACATCTAGGGAAACCTCATTGTTTAATCCCCAATAAGTGGAATGACACGACTACCCTATAAATGGGAATCCTCTGTGGGGATAGTCCCAGGTGATTGAATGAACTACGATGAATCTGATTCCTAATATAACTATGATATGTAGGATGCCTCCGTGAGGCTAATGCTGAAATACCATATTCTTATGTTCCCTCATATATTTTTCCTTCCAGTATGATGTTAAATCTCATGATTTAAATAAACTATGTGGGTTTGGTTCCTACTATATTTCGGATATATAAGACACCTCAAAGTGTCTCAGTCCCATCCTTGGGATTTTGAGTACCTCGTTGCATTGAACCATATTACAATGTGACTGGCAGTACATATTCAACATATATTTATCTACCCGTCTAGGGATATGGATGGATAACCTCAGACACATATAGATAACCTCAAAAAAAATGACCACCACCACACATAATAGATTTTTAACAATTATTTACTTGGTTAGTTTAATGAATTTGGTAGTATGATTAGGAATACATTCTTTATCATATATCAAATATATAATAGTCTCATAGTTGGAATTTATTTCTCCCCAAAAGGAAGTGATGATACTCCACTCCCGTCCTCTTGACCAATGTGAGTTTTTAAGAATCATAGGGTCTGAAAAAACAAAGCTTCACCATCTTCTATAAAGAGGGTTGATACCATGTTATGGATGTAGGAATCATTTGGAGTTTTAGTTAAAGTAAAACATTGTAAAACATTACCTGAATATTGTCCAGCACATTCAACCCCCTCACCAAAAAGAATCAGGTAAAAGAGTATTCCATGATTTTTTCCATAAATAGTAACACTGAATGATGCCACATGGTAGAACTAGGTATATTAATACAGATTTTAGTCATATTCTAGGTGTAATAATTTTTAATTCAATACAACTAGAAATATCATCTATCATTATTTATAAAATAAATAAACATAAATTTTTTAAAAAAAGACCTTATTCAGGATTAAACACCATTAAAACTATTGAAAACACCAATATTTCAATCCTAAAGATAGACATACTAATTGATATCTATTTTAATAACATTATAATGATGTTAGTTAATTCCCCATAAAAATATAATTATTCCATAAATCCTATGAAAAACATAGACAAATAATATTTTATTCTAATGTAATGAAATATAAGGTATTTGGTAAAGCATAACTATGAAGTATTTTATTGTATAATTAATTATTTTCAAAAAATATATGACACTTAAATAATTTTTTATGGAAATGACTTCATTACAAATGCAATATTTATACCTCTCTATGTTATCACATAAACTAATGTTCACAAGAATTAAATAGAAATAGATAAATTTTAAAATATGATAAAATTATGGTTTAGAAAGGTATAGTTATATAAATTAATTTCCAATCTTGAGAGTTATTACATATAAAATAATCACCATAAATCATATGATTATGAAATTATTTTTTCTACAAAATTTTATATTAACATAATAACCTAATTTGAGAAACTAATCGTATTAGTAATTAATGTAAATTATTTCCACCAAAACATACCCAAAAAAAACATCACTAACAATAATGAAATTTAAATATAGTTATGTAAGGGTCATTAACAAATAAATCATGTAGTCAAATGTGGAGTAAATTTATTTATATACTAAATATTATCTAACAAAGAAAAAAGATATCTATTAAACATGAAAACACTAATTAATATTTTAGTTAAAGAGACACATCTATTATACTGATAATTCCTACAAGGTCAGTTCGTGCAATCATATAAATTGAATTTTCACAATGAACAAATAAAACATAATGTAATTCCAATTAATGAATCATTATAATAAAAGTAATGAAATGTAATCATTAAACATGGTTGATGAGTCAATGTATAATATTTATTATAGATTATTTAAATTTTAAACAAAAATTAATTTCTTGAAATTTATATTTCACCTTAAATATGTAGAGATAAATTAATAACCTATTATAGAAATACTAGTTCAAATTGTAATGTTTTATGAAGAGATAAATTATTTTGAAAAATTTCCATTCAAATTCTATTCATTTCTAAATTTGAATATAGTATTTCTAAATATCTATTATTTTAGAAGATAAATTAAGTCAATTTCAAAATAATAGAATGATAATTAAATTAAATAGTTTATACCAACTACAATTATCATCTATTAGAAATAAATATTCAATGATCACTAAAAAACTATTAATGTTTACTAAACATTACCTAAAATCTATTTACCCCAATTCCAAAATCATGGAATATGAAATACACATGAACCAATATAAAATATCTACTAGACCCATAGAATACATAAAAATATTTCATTCATAATTCATTTAATATAAAAATTAATAAAAACAGAAATCAAGACAACTTTAACAGCCTTTAATACCATTCCATTATTTGTTAATTCCTAGAATAATTTTCACCTGTAATCACTTAAAAATAATATATTGATGAATGAATTGAGCGAAAACCCAATAAGGATTCATTCAGAACAGATAAGTGAATTTCCCAACCCATGATGTAATTTCACTATCCAATATTTAATTCCTAACAAAAAATATATCACCCCAATATGAGGAGTCCACAATGAATTGTACAAGGAAACCCCATGAAAAAATTACCTTTTATTTTGTAAATGAAAACCCCATGAAGAACATTGGTAAATACGAGTGGAGAACTCGAAAACAAACAATAGATGTTTAATATGATTCTTAATGAGTTAAGAGGAAATATATTTTGATGGAAAGCCAAGTATTTTGAAATGTATATGCAGTAAATGAACAAAAATATTATTTTACACAAAATAACATGAATCTAAAAGGTACCTAGTGACCTCTTATTAACAGCCCATACACTATCCATCCTCAATGGGTACCCAAAACCAATCAATAGGTGACTAGTTCCACCTAAAATTCTAAATTGTTGGTGGTGACACTAATAAATCCCATTCAAACTCTCAATCCTTTTATAAAATCCAAAATCTCATAAAAAATAACAAATTATTTGAACACAAAATATCAAAATTCATTAGAATGAGATTAATATATAATTGGAATTCCTTTAAATAAAAAATACACAAATAGTATATTATATAAATCACATAAATTATTTAAATAAACAAAAAATATTCAAAAATATACCATCTTTGATACTATTCCTTACTACAACCCCGCTATATGACAATTCATCGCATGATAATTTGCAATGTTTGTTCATTAAATGTCTCATAATGAAATTATATCCTTATATTGTTTTATATAATCCCTTGTTAATTTATAACTATATGCACCACTTCTATTGTGATTCATTCAAAACTAAAAATTGTAACCAAGTTCCATGAGTCACTAATACTAAAGAGGGATCACTCATTTATAACCCATTACACAACTTATTGAATTTTTAATCCTTAAAAAATCATGGTGTGATGTTTAAATTTTTTTTCAAACTATATACTAGCTATGAAACTGTATTATGATATATTCATAGGATGAACACATATAGATGAATTATAGATAAACTTTGAATATTTATAATGAAAGAAAACAATATAAATAATCTTTGGAAACATTAATATTGGGAAATGTTCTAATCATTAGAACAACCATGTTAATGGATGGGTGAATTTAATATAAAACTGATCATACAAACGATTATTGTAATTGGTTGAAGAATATTATGAGGAAATGGGTTATCTATTCCTCCATGCTAATAATCACACAAATAATTATTAGAAAAATTGAATCAATAATATTTAAATTATCCTAATATGATAACATAATTACTTCTAAAGTTATATAAACCTTACATTATTTAGGATGATACATCCTAGATTTATACACATATGTATATCTAAAGACACATTCTTTATATACCATCATTTATACCAACTATAATGAGCCAAAATAAATCATTTATAATTGAAATAAAAATAACAAATATTGAATCACCTATATTCTCATGACCATTTAGTTTTAGTGGTTTAGATAGAAAGAAAATACATTAAGTAAAAACATATCCTTCCAATAAAAATAACATTTTATCCCACTATACCAAGGATTAATAATACTATATTATGAATTAAACATATTCCACAAAATTCCACACAAATGATATCGATCAGGATATTTTATCTATTGTAATATTTGTCACAACACAATGATATGGAAATAGAAAAAGGGTGATATCAAACACATTTCAAGGTTCAATAGATGTTTTATAAATCAATAATCATAAGCATGTGTGAAAACATGATCATATATGAAATATCAAATTATAATTATAATTGAGTATATATAATGGAAATTTATTAAAGAGAAAAGAAAACAGTACAAGAAAAATACAAACAAAAAACACCAAAACCATAAAAAATGGTTAAGTTGAAAAAGAAAAAAACCAAAGTCGACAAACACCCAATAAAAAAGGGTGGGCTATGGGATGAGGCCACCAAAGCCGCCAATGAAGATCAAAGCCGGATCACAGAAACTAAGCCTCCAGCCTGCTCCAAACAGCACACTGATTCCCAGAATTTGGGAAACCAAATGAAGCCAGCAACTCAGCAACTCTGCAGACTCCAGCTTGCTCCAGATCAGCACACTGAATCCCAGAATTTGGGAAACCACAGAAACACGACATAGCAAAGCTCTACTGCCATCTTGATGAAAAAGAAACAAGACACTCCAAAAAACAAACAGGCCCCAAAAGAAAATTACAAAAGTCTAAAAATGTGGGATTTGTCACGGTCCTTATTAATAAAAATAAGGAGATCATCAGGAACTTGATCAAACCAAATAAAATCAACACCATTAGCACCTTTATTAGCCAGACCATCAGCAACAGAATTGGCTTCCCTATAAACATGAGTGATAATATGATTCAAAGAAAAAAGAGTCTCCAAACAATTAATCCAGCGATTAGTAAGCTTCCGGGACAAGTGATAAAAACCCATCCTAATTGCAGAAACAATAACAGAAGAATCACTCTCAAACCATAAATTATCCCAACCACGCTGCACATATTGATCGATAGCAACAATAATGCCAAGCATTTCAGCCTCAAGTGAAGAGGCAAAGCCACAAGAACCATGAAAACAACCAAGGACATCCACTTTATGATTCCTGAAATCAGCACCATAACCAGAATGCCCTGGATTACCCCTAGAAGAACCATCTGAATTTACTTTTATCCAACCAAAAAAAGGTTCCTTCCAGAGAACTTCTAAAGTACCACGCGGAGGCTTGAAATTACCCTTAACACCTATCCTGTTCAGAACAGACAAATCATGAACCGAGTTAAAGCAAAAATTCTTCCTTGGAATAAAAACATTATGCATAGCACCAAGAATAGCGGATAAAACCCCACTAACTGAGAAGGAAAATTTATCATGAATCATCTTATTTCGAGCAAACCAAATAAAATGAAGGAGTTCATAAGCAGCGACTCTAAAAAGTTCCAACAATTGGGGAGAGAGCGAAATAGAATTCCAGCTTTGAAGGAAATGATGAATTGAAGACATATTAGGCATGGGAATTTCAAAGATATCAAAAACAGCCTTCCACATTGAAGAGGCATTGACACAACTAATAAACAAATGATCAATATCTTCCCTATGTTGATGACAAAACACACACGAAGAGCAGAGAGAGATGCCACATTTTTGAAGGAAACAATCAGTAGGAAGTTTCCCATGAGCCAGTCTCCAGGTAAAAGAAGACCGAGAGGGCCTAATAAAGTTCATATGAAGATCCATCATCCATTTACACCCTATATTTCAAGATAAATAATGACAATAAAAAATTTTAGAAGTCAACAGGCCATTAAAAGCAGGTTCCCAAGCCCAAAAATCCTCTCTGTTAGAGAAACAGTAACCATTGATAATAGCAACAATATGATTAGGGAGACCCACATATTATCAAGCTGATCCTTAATCGTAGCATCCATATCAACATTAAAATCATCATCCAACAAGGAGTCAGCTAAAGGACATCTAGTCCAATTGGCCTTCCAAAAGGATAAAGACGAGTTCCTTGAAACAAGCCATCTGGCATTAGAGTCAATAGAGGAAAAGATGTATTTAAAAGCAGGCCAAATAGAAGAATCCAGATAATTAAAAACTCCATTCCTGAGCCTATCCATGAATTTATAGCGGAGAAAGACCAGAGACTCAGATTTATCATTGACAAGCCTCCAAATGAACGAGGCCAGTAAAGAATCATTAAACACCTCAAGATTTTTAATACCAAGACCCCCAGCATCATAGGGTTTACAACAATTATTCCAAGAAACAGTAACTAATTTCCTCTAAAAAATATTGCCACTCCAAATAAATTTTTTAATAGAAACGTTAATGCTCTTGATAAGAGAGATCGGCCACTTATAAATCATGAAAGAATAAACAAGCATAGAAATGATAACAGCTCTAACCAAACAAACCCGACCAGCCAAGGAAAGGGACTTACCCTTCCATGCAGCAAGAGGACGTCTGATTTTACATACAATATCAGAAAAATAACAAGCTTTAGGCCTCCCCCAAAACATAGGAACACCTAAATAAGTAAAGGGAAAAAGACCTTCATGAATACCCAAATCCCTAATAATGCCAGTCTTCCTAGAAATAGGAATATTCCTTCCAAAATAAACAAAGGATTTGTCCTAGCTAATCTTTTGGCCAGAGACTTTTTCATAATGCAGAAGAGAACGCTTAATATTTTTAATATTTCTCTTATCCCCTTTAGTGAAAAGAATAATATCATCTGCATATAACAAGTGGGTGGGAGCAACAAAACCTCTACCAGCACTAATAGAATACAGATTCCCATTACCAGCCATAATAGAAAGTAATCTACTAAGATAATCCTCTGCAATGGAAAAAATAATGGACGAGAGAGGGTCACCTTGTCTGACACCTCTAGAACAAGCAAAGAAGCCCTCAGGGGAGCCATTAACAAGGAAAAAGATACAAGCTAACTCGAAAATGATTTTATCCCAATTAATGAAAACATCATCAAAACCAAAAAAACGAAGAACCTTATAAATGAAATTACAATTTATAGTATCAAATGCTTTCCTGACGTCCAGCTTGAGAGCAATATTACCATCCCTTATGGATTTATTAAGAAGATTAACACATTCATATGCAGTAATAAGACAATCTTGAATAGACCTACCCTTAATAAAGCCAAACTGATTAGGAGAAACAATCTTACTTGCAATAGAAGCCATCCTAGTAGCCAAGAATTTGCAAATAATTTTAAAAATAGTATTGATCATAGCAACAGGTCTGAACAAATGATTCTCATTAGCATTCTCAGTCTTTGGAATAAGGGCAAGGAATTGAGCATTCAGACACTGAGTAAGAGAGCCACCTTTAAAAAAATGAGTAACCAACCTAGAAACATCCTCATGAATGACGTCCCAGTAAGTCTAAAAGAAAAAATTCCCAAAACCATCTGGACCCGGGGAGCTATCAGACTTTAGACTAAAGGTCTCTTCTTTAATTTAAAATTCCAAAGGAATGGATGTAAGACTGGAATTATCCTCTTGATTAACAAGAGTCGGAATAATACTCTCCACATGATCATCAAGAGGGAAATAACCAGAAAAGTGATCCTTAAAATAAGAAACAACAAGCTCAAAAAGATCCCTTCTGTTATCAAACACATTATTCCCATTTCTAACCAAAGAGAGAGGCCTTGAGACATTCCTAATTCTCTGCAAAGAATTAATAAATTTTGAATTTCTATCCCCATCTCTCAATCAGTTCGCCTTAAAATTATCTCTTGGCAAAGCATCTTTAAGATTCAACAAATTATTAAGCTTGGAAACCAGCTGAGTCTCACCCAAAATATCATTAGGGAAGTTATTTGAAGAATTCTGCGCCTGCATTTGTTGAATAGAATCCTCAAGAGAGGAAATTTCAGAATCAAGGGAACTGAAACGATATTTACTCCAGAATTTCAGATTTCTTTTAAGAAGTTTGAGCTTAATGGCGCAAGAAAAATAATTATCCCTACCATTCCATGAATTCCATGTTTGTTCAACAATAGTTCTACATTCAGGATGATTAACCTAGACCTTATTAAATCTAAAAGGAAATGGAGGTTTTGGATCCTTACTCACAAGGTCAACCAAAATAGGATGATGATCAGAGTTGATTCTGGAAAGAGTCATACAAGAAATAGAACCCCAGAAATCAAGACAAGCCTCATTGAAAAAGGCCCTATCAATTCTACTAGCAAAAAATCGGTCCAAAACCTTCCTGTACCAAGTATACTTAGCCCCAACAAGATTAACTTCAATCAACCCACTATTATCAATACATGATTTGAACTCCCTAGAAGAGATGTCATTAGACATGGCTCCAATCTTCTCATCAGAATTCATGATGGAATTAAAATCACCAAGAATAGACCACGGACCAGAGATCGAAGAATTGAGAGACCCAATATCCATGCATAAATTCCTACGACCCTGATAACAGTTATGGGAATAAATAAAAGAGCAGAAATGTTGCAAACCTTGAAGAAAGAAAGATCATGTTACATGCTGATCAGAATTAGAAATTAGGGAAATATGGGATAAATAACAATGATCCAAAACCCATAACTTTTTAATATCCTATGAGGATCTATTGGATTCCACAAAATGAAAACCATGGTTTTCAAAATTAGAAATATTAGGAGATAAAACCCTTTTGGGTTCAGACAGACCAATAAGAAGGGGCCTATGCTTTAAAATAAAAAGCCTATGGGACCTCATAGTATCATGATTGGACAAACCCTGACAATTCCAGAAAAGAAGCTTCATTTAAACCTATGACCGGGATGATTTCCCCCTTTTTTGACCCCCACATTAACCTGTTTTCCAGACTTAGGAGGCCTTCCAGCATTTCTCTTATTAATAGAGTCCTCCTGTATAAGATCACTTATATCCAGACTACTGATGGTACCTTTTCCATTTTTAACAACATCAGTAAGGATGCCAACTGGACCAACAGGAACCTCAATAACCTCAACTAGTGAAGCAGAACCACCAGAAGGAAAAGGATCCCCGATCACCTCTTCTGAAGGAGCAGAATCTAACTTGAAAGAAGCAGTTTCCACTCCTTTTAAAGCAGAATATGCAATGGGAGGAGCAGGAGCTCCAACCACCTGAACTGGGGAGGTGATGGGTGCAAAAACAGGATCAATAAAGACCTGGGAAAACCCAGAATTCTCACTATCCTGAAAAGAAACCACAAGCTCACAAATGTTATCCACCAATTCCGAAAACATGATCAGGTCATGAATCTCAGAATATAAATTATGATCCAAAATGTGATCCTCTATGCACGTGAATCCACCAAATTTATCCATTTCCTGACCAAACATAGCAGGAGGACTAGGAAGATCATGAATCCTACCTTGTTCAACATCTTCAGAGATATATGCCCACAATTTATTAGAAGTGACTATAACTCTAGAGGGACCAGGTATATCATTTAATGGACCCCCCTTTTCCACAAAAATCTTCTTATTATTTTTATTCCAATTAACCTCCTTCCAATCCTTCTCTTTGGGAACCGCAAAAACTTTCTTTTGAAGCATCCTACAGTTCACCACAGAATGACCAACAATCATGCAAACCTCACAAAAATAAGGAACACTATCAATTCATTGTGGGGATATATATAATCCGACCAATTATATAATGATTAAGACTACATGTGTGTTCCACATGCAATAAATAGTACCAATAATAAAAACCCCTTGAAATAAAATGTCTGTCATCATTTTAAAATAATATGATACCGAGAAAAGAACGATTTATATATAAAATTAAATTATTAAAAATAATTATAAAATAATATAGAAGAGTGTTATGTAAGTTAAACTTCATGAGAAATACCCTTATGAGGTATATAGTAAAATCAGTGGTGAAGTGTTTAAAAAAATAGTTTTCATAAATCATTTGATAATTGCAAAAAATAAAATACTACATATTAATTTAAAAATTAATTTTCATCTAATTCGAGGGATGAATTTTTAAAATATCACATTAATATAATTCCCATTATTGGATACTAAAAAGAAACACTGTTTGTTGATATAAATTTGGTTATGATGATCAAAATATTTATAAGTTGATTGAGATTAATTTTTTTATTCTTATAAAAAATTAACCATTGGTTTTTTAATATAATTCCAAATATATTTTGAATATTACATAACATATAAAACCATAAAAACAACAAAAAATAATCATTATGAATAAAATGTATCAGTGTTGGAAAAAGTGTTGTAACGACATGAGATTTCATATTCTATATTCAATAATGAAATATTATATTATTCTATATACATCACCAAAAATAAAAATCATATTCCATATTATATGAACATTATTAAATAAAAATATCATTTTAATAAAACCACTAGAAAAAAAGATAATGATCAATAAAAAATTCATACAGTTGGATGGTGTATAATTAATATGATTAAAAGGGGTGTTCATTCAAACATAACTATTTATTATTTTAATAAAATAAATACAAGTCATTTAAATGATTATTAGTATAATATGAAATTTTAAATTAATTAAATTAGAAATTTGATAATGAATAATATCAGGAAAACATAAGGATCTAAAGTGAAATTTTTAATAAAATAAAATTTATTTAATTTTTATATTTTTTTTCAAAATTAAAATGTTCATTTTTAGATTTTTAAAATGGTAATAATTATATCAATTTTGAAGATATAAATTTCTAATTTATCTTAGTATTAATATTTTTTTATATTTTTTGATAATATTGATTTTATAGAAAATATTACAAAAAATTATTTTAAAAATAACCTAAATTTTTTGACATTACTCTGATATAGACTATAATGACTAATCTCAACATGGCCCAAACCTTGACTACCCCCGGACTTTGTAGAATAATACATGGTAAGAGACCAAAACATAGTAGGCATATCAGTCCCTGGGTAGGCCATTTCAAATTTACCTTTTACACTCACACATTTCTAATAGCATACAATAATGAAATTTAAAACAACTAATAATCATGCATTAATAAATATAAATTCCAACAATTTGAGAATCCCAACAAGTAATCTAAATAATAAAGGCCAAATAAAACTCCAAAAAAATGAAACTATAAATACATCCAACATTAATAGTTGGTGAAAAAAATATCAAAGTAACTTTACAAACTAATCTAGGTGTGTCTGTATCACAATACATTTCCTAATCCCGGTCCATGTAAGACTCTATGAAATGTTCATTACTCTACATAAGAAAATAAATGTGTAGTAAAATACAATGTATGGGTGAGTATAACAATACCCATTAGGAAACCTAGAAATCAATAAGCATATAATATCAATTACAAAAGTCAGCTTATACATATAATTTTTAATGGAATATAAAACATAAAAATCCAAATAAAGTCATCATAAACACAGTTTCAATGTAATGACACCACTGTAATTCCATCATTATATTCCTGCTAAAAAGTTCCATATATAACTTACTTGGGAGAACATGATCCAAGATTCAAATTTTACTAATGGAATCCATTAAAAAAATTCCTCATCATGTCATTATGTATGATGTACACAATAGAATTCTAAAGTGAATGATACAGAGAAGGGGATCACACCCAAGTACATGGGGGTATAAAAACTACCCAATAAACATTAACCGACTATTTTGGGGGTTAATCCCTACATAATGATGGTTATGATCATACCAATTATCCCACCTAGTAAAATGATGATGATAGAGGATCTCACTATGGGTCTCATTGAGGTATTTCCGTAAATCTATCTAGAAAATATGTTCCTTAGAGAGGATCACTATCCTTTTTTTTAGACGAGATTCCATCACTACACTTAGGTAAATGATCAAGGAAAATCACCCTAACAAAACATGTATAAGCTAAAGAGGAATATTTCTCCAAGACTTATTTGATGTTTTACATAGAGTATAATAGTAGTTCATGGAATGTACCTTCAGAACTAGATCTAGCATATGTATCTTGACCCATGCATGTGTCTTCACCCGAGTCCGAGTGCATGGAATGTTTGGGACGATATACACTTTTTTGTGTCCCTACACTATCAGAGGTTCATACTAAGTGTCCAGTTGTGGGTCACATAGCTTATGATATATATAACACGACATCTGATTCTTTTCATCTATGTTGAAACCCTTGGGTCACACAATGGGTCATCAATAGTTTGGGATCCAGTAATACAACCCATGAGAACAATAATTTATGGAAAACCACTAAACATCCTCATTCATCCCCACCCCCTCCTATGTCATCCAATCCATGTGAAAATTTAAACAAGGATTATGTATCTATTCTGGCTGAGCATCACCATCATCGATCACTGGAATTAGGATACCAAATCTGATATGAAAAAAATCATTTCTATCATCTAGAAATAGCACCTCAAAAACCATAGAAGGAACTTTGATCCAGTCATGATTTTGAATTACCATCATCACATCTCAATCCCATTATTTTTAAAATATCATATTTACAATAACATTCCATTGTTCCATGAAACATGTTCTCAATGATTGAGTATATTGTATTTAAATAAACCACCATAAAAAAATTCTAGTGATGAATAATTTAAGAATACTGTGAGAAAGCCAAGTAAAATTAAAAAGATGAATTAACCTCCTCCAAGAACATGTTTTCCTCCATATTTTTTATAATATTTATTAAATTATACCCATAACAAATAAATAATTTTCCCAAATTCCCCAAAAATAATCAGGCACCCATAATGCAATCAAACTGCATATAAATCAGTTGGTTAATTGATTTTTTTTCATTATATAATAATAAAATGATAAAAAATAAAAAAAATAAAAACATTCATCCTCATATTGGATCAAAAATTTCTGATTAACATTCTCAAATCATTTTCATTACTGAGATCCTTGAATTGTTTTTCACATCGATCAATGATTAACATTCAGATGACTTTTTGAATGGTAATGATCCTCCAATGTGATCTATAAAGGCTCAAGGGTTATGTGGATAAATATTTTATTTCCCATATTTTCATACATATATGAAATATTAGATGATTGAAAATTATAATAAATAAATTATTTTAATCAATTAAAATTTTAAACATTTGTAATGATCACAAAAAATCCGATCATCTGAGGATATCCATGGTTATGTCATTAATACGGTATTATGAAAACCCAAAAATTAATGGTAGGATCATATTTCTAGTCAGATCAACCATTTTTATGGTATTACCTTTTTCTTGTAAAATTTCCAATTCATGATATTTAGTATATTTAAAATAGTTCCAAAAATTGTTTTGGGCACATCTGGCCTCATAATTTCATGTCTACTTAGCACCTAGCTTAAACAATAATCCATAAAACAGTACAAAAAAATACATTGAAAAATGGATTTGTTAAATTTGACCCATCATGGGGATTTACATACTAGAAATACAAATAAAATGTCCAGACATAGAGATTTCATATTGAACTTACATTTGGGTCTCCCACTCCCAGTTACTCTCTTGAAGAATCTTGTAATTCTGCTACATATACACTAGGGGAATCGATCACCCACCAAGGATCCAATCCTACAAATCCTAGATCTATACATGGTACTAAAAAATGCATCTCCTTCCTCGATATCCAAATCAAAATATTTGATAAACTGTGGTGGGTCATTCATGAACCTCATCATCCGCATGACATGGAAAATTCGTTTTACCTATTCTAACATCGATTGTAGATCTAAGAGGAATTACATTATGGAAACGTTACAAATTTACTATAAATGGACAATGATCTTAATGATATATTTTCACACCAAAAAAATATCTATAAACAATGTGGTGGTGTTTTATTTAGGAACAAATGGTGTCCCTCCTCGAAGTCTATATGACTCTTTCATTAGTCAGGATATGAATTCTAATGGATATGTGTAGTCCTCATCTACTCATAGATTATCTTCACTATCTTGATAGTCACTCATACCATTACTGGTAAAATAAATATTGATTGTCGTGGTTTTTTCCTTATAGTATAAAGGAATATGGTTTTCCTTATAAGGACATGAATGGTGTTATACCAATGGTGGAATGATAGCTATTTTTGAAAGTAAACACCACCAATGGTAGGTCATCCACCAAAATATAGTCAAAGTCTAACAGACATCATACAAAATGATTTCCTAGAAGTAAATGGATGTCTCATCCTGGCCGTCATTCTATTCATAAAACCCTTTGCTCAAATGAAACTATGTCACAAAATCCTCATATAGTCATATCTATAATTGAACTATGAAGTTAGCATAATGAACTGAAATGATTGTCGATGTAACGACATGGATTTAGAATATCTCATGTAGATAGAGTAATCCCTACCTATATACTATACTATTCTCTCAAACATATATAAATTGAGATGACATGGTGATTCTATTTATGATAACCTAGATGGAGTTATCTGTAACATCCCAAGTAAGTAATCAATAATAGATATTTTTATCTATGTCTATTAATGAATTATATAGTGTTTTAGAGGCTTAAAATGAAAATAAATCCAATCTTAAGCATGGAATACACTAATATTTTTAAAAGATTGTTTTACTGCCTTTTGATGGAAACCCATTTTTGAGTCTATATCTTGACAATTTTATAAGCTATGTTTGTCAAAAATAAACTTTTTCTTTATGATTGGGACATCAAAATTTAATTTGTGTGAATTTTTGGTATTTTTTCTAACAATGTTCATTTTTTAATGAATAGTGAAAAATACTGCATTTTACATCAAAACTGTTTCTTAATCTAATTTATTTATATGATTAGATTATCTTTTGAATTGGTCATAATGTTTAATCTGAATATATTTTTACCATTTAATCCAATGGTGGTCATTGGAATCAATTTAACTTTGAAATTAGACTTAAACTGGTGTCAATCGTTTGATACTTATTGTTTTATAAAAACAGGCTATTTGCTCTAATAGCGGGAATTAATAATTAAATTAATTAATGTGACTTATATTCTTTGAATTTTGTAAAATGGAATTCATTTTTGAATTCGGAATATCAAATATATCTTAGGGTAAATTTTTGGTAATTTTCTAAAAAACTTCAATTTTTGATGAATAGTGAAACCACTAAGTGGTACTTATAAAAACTGATTTTCCGTTTAAATGAAATTTTGCCATCATTGTGTTTTGAATTTCAAAAATCCGACATAAATGGTTTTCATTATGAATTAAAATGTGGTTCAATGAGATTAAAATAATTCTTTGGTGAATAGTAACTTATTAAGTTTTTAATCGCAATTAGAGGTAATTAGTGTAATATAAGGTAAAAATGATATTATAAAAATATGAAAACACCATGACACTTGTTTTACCCCTATTGGATAAGTCATGGCCGACCCGGACAACCCATGGGTCGATTTAGGGGACCCCATGGAGCCACTTGGGTGAGATAATGACTTTAATGCCTTTTTTTAAATAAAGGTGAAAATGACTCTATCATAAATGGTTTTACTAAAATAATTTTTAGAAGGGGTTATACTAATAATATTTTTGTCTATAAATATTAATTATAAATCTAATAATATTTCCTACATCATATTTTTTTTAATAATTTTTAGACATTAAATAAATTTATGACATCATGATGATGCAGCGATGACCTCATTATTTAACGATTAAAATAAAATGGAAAGATAATGTAATATCTAAGACCTACACTTGTCCAAAACCTATTGGATGGGTAGATTTAGAACCCTTATCACATTATCCTCGAATTATATCAATGTGGGACCATTTAAATCCGAAACGCATTTTCAAATAAAGTAATATTTCTTTACTTTCCAAGAGTGCCCCTCCACTCCTCTTATAAAAGGCCCCCACCTCTACCTCATTTCACACACTCCTCATGCCAATGGCTCGGCCAAACCCTGACCATTTACTCTCTCCACATCCCTCTCCTCATCCTAGAGGATTCCCTTTGGGAATAATCCTTTCAAAAGAATCCTTTAGGCTCAAATCAAAAGGAGTTACACTTTTAAAGGTAATTCATTCTCCCATGTTCATTTGTTTTATTTTGCTTCTCCAACCCCCTAAACTCGTTTTATTTACTTCTTTTGTAACAAAAACAGTATCTTCAATATACTAGGATGTTGTTATTAGATTTATTCTAGCTACACTCTCACACAACTAAATCAAATTGTTAAAGAACATACGGTTTCCGTGGATGGCGAAATTCTGCCTCCCGAAATGACGATTGTTCAATACTCATTTAACACCTTCAAAGGTGGCCATTATGATGTCAATATTTTTATATATGATATATAATATGTTTATTCTTTCTTTAAGCTTCTTTATTTTTCATTTATGGCATATCATTATTGTTTCCATTATGGTTAAACACAATATCTTTATTTTAGGAAGTGCGGACTACCGCCCCCTGAAAGTGATTTGATTCGTTAATACCATATCTGGGATGTGTAAAGGATAAAGTTAATGATATTATATATTTTATTATACTGGAATTATAATATACTCTTATATCATTATGAATCCATTCTAGAAAATACGAAATAGAAATGGAAGTAGCGTTCATGCGTACGTACGACTTACCGTCTCCATGAACGGTGAATTTCATTTCTTATCTCTAAATGTGATGTAATATTATAAATACATGAATATGATTAATATATATAATATATATGTTATCCAAATCATTAATATAATTCTGGATATGATGAACCTTTGACCAAATTAACAACATGTAAGTGTAAGAAGTTTATTTTTGACTTAATAACCAAATACCGACAAAATGAACATTATTAACTTAAATGATTACATGATGTTCATAACATGGTATAAAAGGAATAATGAACTTGAAAAAGGTTCTTAAGAAGGTAGTAATTAACTCAAGTTTATTATTCAGGAGATTAAATAACGGTCGGGTCAAGTCGGATACGAGGTAAGGGAACTTCTTAACCCAATTTCCATTCATTGGGTTAATCTCCTACTTTCAAATTTCGTCATGATATTATTATGTCCTATCTTGTATTTGTACTTTATTTATGAGTAATTATAGTGAATACACATAATAGATCTATTTTATTTAAAAAAATGATCCTTGTATGGGACTTCGTCTCAATCTCCTTTCATTGAGGCATATTTTATTTTATACACAACTTTCTTTTATACGGTGTATAAACAACATTGACTTTTACGTTTATCCAAAAGGAATATTTTTTATACGAAGCGTTTTACTAAACGACAAAAGGGAATGTTTTTGTCGTACGTATGCAGCGACAACGACTTCTCCGTCGTCATGACCGTTATTTGAGTTTCGGCTTCCTCTACAAGCCATACCTTCTTTTTTAATGAAAAATAAATACCATGTTTTAATTTTCTTTTATTTTGGTATTGAAAATGGTTTTCATAATGTTTTTATATCAATGTGTTGTATTGATATCTTGTGATTTAAAGGTGGAAATGTTATGTTTCCTTTATGCATATTTTATATGATACGATTATGTTGAGGTTCTTGGGCATTATTATGAAGACGGGTGGTTCCGTGATAAACTAAAGGCGGGTGAGCCCGATATAGCTCTCCAATGCATTGGGTAACGCGAAGGAGTGAAACGTTAAGGTTTCTCCGAAGAGATTTTAGGGAATATACTGTGATGGGTATTCCAAACGTAACCAAGAGGGTTACTCCCTACGTAAGGATGTTATGAATGCCTCAAGTTACCTTTATGTCTTATGATTTCTATGATTTATTCATGATTTGATGAGGTATGTTAATGTGCATATGTTTTATGGGTAATGTATGATTTCATTCTTATGTATATATGTACCCATGTTTCCTTTCCATATTTTTATATCCCTTACTGAGCTTTTTATGCTCATCCCAAGTTTTTTTGAAATGTTTTTCACAGGTCAAGGGAATGGTACATGATATGATGATAGTGTCGAGGAAGTGTCAAGAAATAATCCATGTTTTATTTTAAATATGTTTCCATTGATGGGAATGAAGAATACTATCTTTATGTAGCCACTTAGTTTATATGTGGAATGTAATACAAGTTTTATGATCTAATTCTCTAAAACTCTAATCCTGAAAAAATCCTCAATGTGTAATCTTTTAATAACTCAAGATTAAGTAAGGTTTAAGGTTGGGGCCTTATAGTTGGTATCAGAGGTCAGTTTAGATAACTTTAGGAGTTAGAATTATTTTAAATGATTATCCAAAAATATTTTTTTTGAAATGATATAGCATTTGAAGATTACCATGTTGCTTCATCTAATACATGTTTGTTCAGAATGGTTTTCCGCAGAGGAAACAGGGAAGCAGTGCTAGGAAGGCATACAGAAGGAAATAACCTTCCGAATCAGCATCCCGAGATGGTCAGAATTGGAACTGAACAGTTTGTTGCAGTAATGGCGCAGTTGACTCAGGCTATAAATGGTGGTGGTATCCATACCCGAGATCAGCCAGACCAACCGCAGAGGAACATGTCAGTGGTGGAACATTTCATGAGGCAACATCCCCCATCATTCAGAGGATAATCTGACCATGTGCTAGCTGAAGGGTGGATTAAAGCACTGGAGAAGATTTTCGATGTCATGAGGTGTTCAAACAATCAAAAGGTTAGTCTTGCTATTTACCATTTGGAGGGTGAGGCAGATCAGTGGTGGTCTATGGTTAAAAATATCAGGGACACTGATGAGATTGATGCTCTCGACTGGGATGAATTCAATGGTATGTTTCTTGAGAAGTATTTTCCAAAGGCTGTTCGACTTAGGATCGAAAAGAAATTCATGTAATTGAGTCAAGAGGAATACTCAGTGGCTACCAATGAAGAAAGGTTCACTCGATTGGCAAGATATGCTCCAAATTTATCCGAGACCTTGATAGTAAAATCAATCGTTTTTACTCAGGATTAAAGCCAAAATATTTAAGGGAATTAGCTTCTCGTGAGTTTAAAAGATATGAAAAGCTTTTTCGATGTGCTGAGAAGGTGGAAATGGAGTTTGCCGATGATCAAGTGTTCTATAACAACCAACAGAAGACCGAGGTGGCAGGAGAATGGTATGAATTCTTCAAAAAAGTCTGATGGTAAGAAAACTAAGTTTCTAGTTTGTGATAAATGTGGAAAAAGGATGCTGGGGAATGTCTTCTGAATTCTGGAAAGTGCTACCGATGTGGTAAGATGGGACATAAGGCTCGTGATTGCACTGAAAAGGATCAAGGTGAAGGTAAGACCAAATTTGATTTACATTTAGTGAAATGTTTTAAGTGCAATGAGATGGGTCACTATGCAAACGAGTGTCCGACAAAGAGCTTGAGTGATGGGAAGCAGTTAGACTACAAGTAGAAAGAAGTGGTTAAATCCTTTGCAACTAATTCAGCAGATGTTGGGCCATCGAATTAAGTAGTATCAGGAGTTGAAGAGAAGATTGGTGAATGCTCCAGTTTTGGCACAACCTTCCATGAATGGTGAGTTTTTTATATACAGTGATGCTTCATTGAAAGGACTGGGTTGCGTCCTAATGCAGAATGATCAGGTAATTGCTTATGCTTCATGACAGTTGAAAATTCATGAGGTAACTACACATGATTTGGAATTAGCTGCTGTTTTTTTTCTTTAAAAATTTGGAGGCATCATTTGTATGGAGTAAAGTGTGAAATATATGCTGATCACAAAAGTTTAAAGTATATATTCACTCAGATATAATTAAACATGAGACAGAGGAGATGGCTGGAATTAATCAAGGATTATGATTTTACAATTCATTACCATCTGGGAAAACCAAATAAAGTGGCCCATTCTTTATGTCGAAAAAGTAATGCTTCATTAGCAATGTTGCGTTTGGAACGTGATCCTTTGGTTAAGGATTTGATGAACTTTGGCATAGAAGTTGTTGGTGCAGGATGTTCTTCTGTTTTGTTTCAGGTATCAGTGAGATCTTCTCTATTAGATATAATCAAGCAAGCATAGAAGCAAGACAGTGAGTTGCAGAAAAAAGTAGAGCTGGTTCACAAAGGTAAGTTTCATGAATTCAACATTGATAATGATTGTGTTTTGAGATTTGGGAAGAGATTGTGTGTGCCTTGTGATTCACAGTTGAAGAGAGAGTTGTTATGTGAAGCTCATAGTTCTCCGTTTTCAGTTCATCCTAGCAGTACTAAGATGTACAGAGATCTGCGGGAGTATTACTGGTGGGATGGGATGAAAAGAGATATTTCTGATTTTACTATGAAGTGTTTGACATGACAACAGGTTAAAGCAGAGCGGCAGTTACCAAAAGGGATGATTCAGCCTTTACCAGTGCCAGAGTGGAAATGGGAGAATATATCCATGGACTTTGTTGTGGGATTACCGAAGATATCTCGAGGTAATAATGCAATCTGGGTTATTGTTGATTGCTTGACCAAATCTGCTCATTTCCTTGATATACGAGATACTTTTTCCCTAGATCAACTTTCCCGTTTTTATCATACAGATATAGTCAGGTTACATGGAGTTCCTATCTCCATTGTATCTGATCGTGATCCCAGGTTCACTTCTAACTTTTGGAAAGGCCTTCAGAAGTCGTTGGGTACTGAATTAAATTTTAGTACAGCTTTTCATCCTCAATCGGATGGGCAGTCAGAACGAACAATTCAGACCTTGGAGGATATGCTACGATCTTGTTCTATGGATTATCAGGGAAGTTGGGACCAACATCTTTCTTTGGTTGAATTTTCATATAATAACAGTTTTCATTCCAGTATACAAATGGCACCATTTCAGGCATTATATGGGAAGCGGTGTCGAACTCCAGCTTTCTGGGATGAAGTGGGTGAAAGGAAGTTGATGGGACCAGAATTGGTAGAAGAGATGGAAAAAAAGTTCAGCTGATTCAGAAGCACATGAGAACAGCTCAGAGTAGGCAGAAGAGTTATGCGGATAACCGGATGAAGGATCTATCTTTCGAGGTAGGTGATCATGTTTTTCTCAAGGTTTCTCCTTGGAAAAGTGTGATGAGATTTGGTAAGAAAGGAAAGTTGAGTCCAAGGATCATTGGAACATATGAAATTCTGGAGAGATTTGGATCAGTTTCTTACCGAGTGGCTTTACCTCCGAGTATATCTCAGGTACACAATGTTTTTCACGTTTCGATGTTGAGAAAGTATATGCCAGATCCATCTCATGTTTTGATTCCAAAGGTGGTTTAGCTGGAAGAGAACCTATCTTATGAGGAACAGCAGGTCCAGATTCTTGACCATAGGGAGCATGTGTTACGGAATAAGGTGATTAATCTGGTAACGGTTTTATGGAAAAACCATACGGTTGAAGAGACAACATGGGAATCTGAAAATGCAATGAGGGATAAGTACTCCCATTTATTCGATAAGTAAATAAATTTTGGGGACACAATTTTCTAAAGGGGGGAAGGATGTGACATCCCATGTAAGTAATGAATAATAGATATTTTTATCTATGTATATTAATGAATTAGATAGTTTTTTAGAGGCTTAAAATGAAAATAAATCCAATCTTAAGCATGGAATACACTAATATTTTTAAAAGATTGTTTTATTGCCTTTTGATGGCGAACCATTTTTGAATCTATATTTTGACAATTTTATAAGCTATGTTTGTCAAAATAAACTTATTCTTTATTATTGGGACATAAAAATTTACTTTGGGTGAATTTTTCGTATTTTTCTGACAATGTTCATTTTTTAATGAATAGTGAAAAATACAGCATTTTACATCAAAACTGCTTCTTAATCTAATTTATTTATATGATTAGATTATCTTTTGAATTGGTATTAATGTGTAATATGAATATATTTTTACCATTTAATCCAATGGTGGTCATTGGAATCAATTTCACTTTGAAATTAGACTTAAACTGGTGTCAATCTTTTGATACATATTGTTTCATAAAAACACGTTATTTGCTCTAACAGCGGGAATGAATTATTAAATTAGTTAATGTGACATATTTTATTTGAATTTTGAAAAATGGACTTCATTATTGAATTCGGAATATCAAATATAGCTTAGGGTGAATTTTTGGTAATTTTCTGAAAAACTTCAATTTTTTATGAATAGTGAAACCACTATGTGGTACTTATAAAAACTGATTTTCCGTTTAAATGAAATTTTTCCATAATTATGTTTTGAATTTCAAAAATCTGACATACATGGTTGTCATTAAGAAGTAAAATGTGGTTCAATGAGATTAAAATAATTTTTTGGTGAATAGTAACTTATTATGTTTTTAATCGCGATTAGAGGTAATTAGTGTAATATAAGGTAAAAATTATATTATAAAAATATAAAAACACCATGACACTTGTCCTACCCCTATTGGATGAGTCATGGCCGACCAAGACAATCCATGGGTCGATTTAGGGGACCCCATGGAGCTACTTGGGTGAGGTAATGACGTTAATGCCTTTTTTAAATAAAGCTGAAAATGACACTAACATAAATCGTTTTCCTAAAACAATTTTTAGAAGGGGTTATACTAATCATATTTTTGTCTATAAATATTCATTAGAAAGATAAAAAGATTTCGTACATAATCTTTTTTTTATAATTTTTAGACATTAAATAAATTAAATTATTTATGACATCATGATGATGCAGCGATGACCTCATTATTTAACGATTAAAATAAAATGGAAAGATAATGTAATATCTAAGACCTACACTTGTCCAAAACCTATTGGATGGGTAGATTTAGAACCCTTATCACCTTATCCTCGAATTATATCTATTTGGGACCATTTAAATCCGAAACACATTTTCAAATAAAGTAATATTTCTTTACATTCCAAGAGTGCCTTTCCTCTCCTCTTATAAAAGGCCCCCACCTCTACCTCGTTTCACACACTCCTCAAGCCTTTGGCTCGGCCAACCCCTGCCCATTTACTCTCTCCACATCTCTATCCTCATCCTAGAGGATTCCCTTTGGGCAGAATCCTTTCAAAGGAAGCCTTTAGGCTCAAATCAAATGGAGTTACACTTTTAAAGGTAATTCATTCTCTCACGTTCATTTGTTTTATTTTGCTTCTCCAACCCCCTAAAATCATTTTATTTACTTATTTTGTAACAAAACCTGTATATTCAGTATACTAGGATGTTTTTATAAGATTTAATCGAGCTACACTCTCACACAACTACATCAAATGGTTAAAGAACTTACGGTTTCCGTGGATGGTGAAATTCTGCATCCCGAAACGATGACTGTTAAATACTCATTTAACTCCTTCAATGGTGGCCATTATGATGTCACTATTTTTATATATGATATATAATATGTTTATTATTTCTTTAAGCTTCTGTATTTTTCATTTATGGCATATCATTATTGTTTCCATTATGGGTAAACACGATATCTTCATTTTAGGAAGTGCGGACTACCGCCCCCTGAAAGTGATTTGATTCGTTAATACCATATGTGGGATGTGTAAAGGATAAAGTTAATAATATTATATATGTTATTATAATGTAATTATAATATACTCTTATATAATTATGAATCCATTCCAGAAAATACGAAATAGACATGGAAGTAGCGTTCATGCATACGTACGGCTTACCGTCTCCATGAACGGTGCATTTCATTTCTTACCTCTAAATGTGATGTAATATTAAAAATACATGTATATTCTGAATATAAATATGATATATATGTTATCCAAATCATTAATATCATTCTGTATATAATGATACTTTGACCAAATTAACAACATGTAAGTGTAAGAAGTCTATTTTTGACTTAAGAACCAAATACCGACAAAGTGAACATTATTAACTTAAATGATTACATGATGTTCATAACATGGTATAAAAGGAATAATGAACGTGAAAAAGGTTCTTAAGCAAGTAGATATTAATTCAAGTTTATTATTTAGGAGATTAAAGAACGTTCGAGTCAAGTTGGATACGAGGTAAGGGAACTTCTTAACCCAATTTCCATTCTTTGGGTTAATCTCCTACATTCAAATTTTGTCATGATATTATTATGTCCTATCTTTTATTTGTACTTTCTTTAGGTGTAATTATAGTGAATACAAATAATAAATCTATTTTATATAAAAAAATGATCCTTTTATGGGACTTCGTCTCATTCTCCTTTCATTGAGGAAAATTTTATTTTATACACAACTTTCTTTTATACTGTGTATAAACCTCTTTGACTTTTACGTTTATCCAAAAGGAATATTTTTTATACGAAGCGTTTTAATAAACGACAAAAGGGAATGTTTTTGTCGTACGTATGCGGCGACAATGACTTCTCCGCCTTCGTGACCATTATTTGAGTTTCGGCTTCCTCTACAAGCCATACCTTCTTTTTAAAAGAATAATAAATACCATGTTTTAATTTTCTTTTATTTTGGTATTGAAAATGGTTTTCATAATGTTTTTATATAAATGTGTTGTATTGATATCTTGTGATTTAATGGTGGAAATGTTATGTTTCCTTTATGCATGTTTTATGTGATACAATTATGTTGAGGTTCTTGGGCATTATTATGAAGACTGGTGGTTCCGTGATAAACTAAGGGCGGGTGAGCCCGATATAGCTCTCCAATGCATTGGGTAACGCGAAGGAGTGAAACGGTAAGGTTTCTCCGAAGAGATTTTAGGGAATATACTGTGATGGGTATTCCAAATGTAACCAAGAGGGTTACTCCCTAAGTAAGGATGTTATGAATGCCTCAAGTTACCTTTATGTCTTATGATTTCAATGATTTATTCATGATTTAATGTGGTATGTTAAAGTGCATATGTTTTATGGGTAAAGTATGATTTCATTCTTATGTATATATGTACCCATGTTTCCTTTCCATATTTTTATATCCCTTACTGAGCTTTTTATGCTCATCCCAAGTTTTTTTGAAATGTTTTTCACAAGACAAGGGAATGGTACATGATATGATGATAGTGTCGAGGAAGTGTCAAGAAATAATCCATGTTTTATTTTAAATATGTTTCCATTGATGGGAATGCAGAATACTATCTTTATGTAGCCACTTTGTTTATATCTGGAATGTAATGCATGTTTTATGATCTAATTCTCTAAAACTCTAAACCCGAAAAGATCCTCAATGTGTAATCTTGTAATAAATCACGATTAAGTAAGGTTTAAGGAAGGGGCCTTATATTATCCCCCCATGACGTACGTGGTATCCCCATCATGATGCCTGTGGATATCCCATACACTTATACACTCTAACATCCTGGGATTCATCAAAACCCTCCTGATCATAATTCTCAACATTCACTTACTAACAAATATGGAATTGAGGGACTAAATTTTTAACTACCTTCTTCATCCGTGTTCACCAAAACTGAAATAGGAGTTCCTGGTACATTTTTACTACACATTGATGTAACTCTAAGGGAGATGCATGAATCTATATAAATACCAACTACCACTATTTCACTAGAATCACTTTGTATCCTCTTAATAATAAAATGGTCCCCTCCTTCATTAAACCCATCAAGATCATTACCAGTGGATATCTATGAATGCAGGGACTCACATTCAGAATCCCCAAGATACAGTTTCCAGATTCAACGTAAAAGGGGAGGGGTAACTACCATTGAATGGAGGTAATATACTCTATATCCATCCATAACGGATAATTGAAAACCGATTGACTACTCTAATTAATAACTCACCCATTATGAACAAGATCTCCTACTAAGGGAATCTGCACCGTGTTCCCCTTCACTTGAGAATAGACAATATCAAATTCATATTCATGGAATAACTCTATTCATTCAATCAGTTTCACATTATGATAAAACATGATACAATATATACATGAGACTCTTATTGTACTAAATTTTGATAATATAATCTCCCATCAGGAAGTGTATCCACATATTCGGTTTGAATTATATGACTACTCACTCTTGAAAATCAATCAAACAGTTTTGATCGTGTGGTCTAAAATGACATTAACCATAGTCAATCCCCAAATACCTCTGCATTAGATCACAACCAAGACCAGTTCATTATGCATCATAGAACACTATATACTCAACACCCTCATCTAAGTATATAATGATATGGACACTCATTAATTTATGCCTCCACACATAGAAATTCTACTGAAACTTATTTTTCCACATGAATGGATTCCACATTCATGCCAAATATATCACGAGAGGTGATATACTAAAAAAATAAGTTACAAATATAGAATACTGTCATACAAACCCAAGTAAGATCCATTCCTCCATCGTACTATTGGGTGGATCTCAGAATAACAATTCCTCTACATTTTCCACGTCAATGTTACACTATCATCAACCATAATATGTCCCAGAATGTAGACCTCATGAATCAATTAAATGAATTTATATAGATTGAAATAAATATTTCTCTCCAGGAGGATGTTGAGAACTATCCTCAAGTGTTTCGTGTGCTCCATCTTGGACTTCAAGTATACTAGAATATCATCAATGAAGAATATCAAAAATTGGTATATTATGGAATGTATGTGTCGTTTCATGAGTCTCATGAACATATTTGGGGTATTTTTTAGAATGTATGAAATTACCATATACTAGTAGTGAGCACAAAAATATTGGATAGATGACTTTGGTATATCCTATCTTGTAATCTCATCTCTTGATTCCTTGATATGAGGTCAATCCTCAAGAATTTTCATGCCCCTCTCAACTAAACAATGTGTTCATTAGTTATTTATTGTGGATAATTATTCATTAATGTATTCTAGTATAGCTTAAGGTAATCAACATACCACCTCACGATCCCATCCTCCTTCTTAGAGTACAACTCAGGGGATACCGGAGGTGAAAAACTGGTTCTGAAAAAGCCCTTCATCTAGGGGTCCTCCAACTATAACCTCATTTGGTGAATATTTATTGGAGATATTTGATATACTATCATAGATATTTGGGCCTACCATGAGTTTAGATTAATATAATGTTATATCTCCCAATAGGGAGTTATTCATTTCATTTCCTCAGGAAAGACGATCTCAAAATTCTCTAACTCTACAAGAAACTGGAAAATCACACCATCCACTACACAAAGGGTCATTAAATCAAAATAATGAGTTATTGGATCCACCCTCTTATGCCTAAAATCATGCTTCTATATTTGGGTTTCCATTTCACCCAGAAAGGAAAGGATCGTCCCATCATTTACAACACACGACATCCTCTACCTAAAATAGTCTATCTGGGAATGAGTTGTACACAACCATTTCACACTAATTATAAATCCTAAGGCCACGTCATAGATAAAAAATGATCCATAATTAAAATAATTCCTCTAAGTGCAATGAAACACCATTAGATCAATTTTGTGATCATTTATTCACCTCCAATAGGAGTCTCCATGTAAAAGTGTAAATCCAAAGGCACAACTGGAATCTGTAGGCCTTAAACCATAAAAGTGAAAATAAAATAACAATGCGATCATATGTCTATCATTAATAAAGATAATTTATAATGGATATAGATAATACCTCATATCATACCTGTAGCCTTTGGGTCAAAGTGCATATCTGCGTAAATTTTCCCCATCCCTAATATCGCATCTCTATACGCTTACAGTGGAGTACCTAGAAGTTTTAGTGGTAAAAAATATACACAAGTTCCACCTCCATATTTCATTCTATGGTCATCTAACACATTATCTACAATATTGAACCACCTACCCATGGCTTTTAATCTACCCATTAATCCCATCCATTTTCTCTTTCTTACCCATATATTTGGTCGGAAAATCCCATGCGGGATATTCAATGTATTCCCAATAGTAAATCAACATATCTCTTAGATCACTTTATCCATCCTGCATTCTTTGAACAATAGATCACCTCTCCTCAGACTTCATCATGAAATGACTCAAATGTTCGGATCCCTCTCCCCACATCATCTCCCTTCCATTAATGTGACAACTCTTGTGTGCCCACTTTCGGTAGAAAATTTCTTCCTCTACTAACCAAGGAAACTCTCAACCACCAAAGAATTTCATGCTCCCAAAAATAGGTATTAATTGGTAGAGGTAATATGAAGGATTAAATTACTCTTTATAGTCCTCACTATAGGGTTTAATTCTAAAAGAACATATCACACAATATGTCCAACTATTACCGAGACTGGTTGGTGATCCTCGATGAATACTCAATCACAGTCATACTACCACGATGAAGCTGTAGAATAACATAGATGTTCAAATCCTTCATCGCATCTAGATATAACTCATATCTAAAATGGAGCTCACAAAATGACCACGAAATTGTCTCATCATCATATGAATGAGTAACTGACCCCCTATATTCAAGAAGATCCATAGAGAATTCTCAGTACCATGACCACAATTTGGTATTTTGGTGCCTTAACAATACATAAAAATCATTTCACTGCCTATTTCTTGTGCTCAGTTTCATATGGGCTAGGATCCCCTCATTTATGAGGGGTCACTATCATTGAAACTCGTGATGTTTTTTATGCCTACACACCATATACTCTAGTACATATGGTACCATCTACTACTTGATGGGTGGTCATAAAGCTAGTGTTCCACATGGATGTAAAAGATCCTGAATGGGCCCCTGTATCATTGCATTATCAGTAAGAAGGTCAGCCTCATAATTGTGATGATGAATCCTAGCTATAAAACATCATGAAGGAATCTTGAAAAAGACAATATGTACCATGCTCAATTAGTTTATATTGAGAGATGACATGAGAAGGAAATGAAAAAATAACTCATATATGTTGCATGAACATATTTCAAACCTATAATAAATTTTGACATTTAGTGAGTAAAAATGATAATTTTAAGTGTTCTATTGTATAGATATATTTTCTAATGCACCAACAATGGTTACCCTCACTATAAATCCCAACATGAAACACAAATAATTGTTTCCCCCAACCATTCTCATACACTTTGGTAATAAGTTAGAAATGGCCACTCAGATACAACTCTTTCATTAACCATTATAATGGGGATAGAACCAGGACTACACCAAACCCACCACCAATACTTTAGATGTCGAGGATGTGCACTAAGTGGGAATTTCAATCACATGGGAGGCATCAACCTAATGTACCTATACACACTTACACTACTGCGAGGTCATAAAATAGTGAAATGTAAAAAATATAATAAACATCCATGCAAAGATATAAAATACCACCGTAATATAATGACAATAAGTACATGAAATCAAAATGGAAAAATAAAATCCCACCATAATGAAACTGGAAGGAATCCCAACCTGTAATGTGGGTGATTCCTACTGTCAAAGTAATCATTGGAACACACCTCGATCTATCTGACTCGCAATGATATTCATGGTTATGGTCCCTCTAGGAGTCTATCAAAATTTAGATAATCTCTATAAGACATGAAACATGTTGAAAACACCCATAAATTGGTATTTATACTAATTCCCAGCATGAAAATTTGAAATAAAAAATAACATTTCATCATGAACAATAATTAGTCCATCATAGTTATACGAATGTGAAATATATAACATGAATATACAAATATTCTAATCATACAGACACAATGTCAAGGTAATTTGAAAACAGTACCACAATCCTATAATTCATATTCAATGATTCCATAATGAACTCATCTTGGATAAGACACACCATGAGTCATATATCACTGCTGACCCAAAATGAGATTTCGTTCTCATCAGCTATCACCATATGAAGTACGCTTTCATTTTCTGAAGGGAAAAACACACATATGGGGATCACAAAATGAAGATTTGGTATACCAACAACCCAATACAAATTAAAACACTAAATAAGGGAAAATGACTATGTAGTATTGGTCATGATGATACCAAGAATCTTGGAAAGGGAAATGGTATTGATAGAGGATATCACTCCATTCCCTGTGGAGGGATTCCCATAACCCAATCCAAGTATGATGATCATTAGAGTGGATAAATATTCTATGAACTGGGTGTGATTCTATAAATACCATTAGGGAATTGATAAAGGAAACACTCCCTTGAAAAAAATGTCCATGATGAAGTATAAATGGGCTCCAAGACATCTATAAAGTATTGCACACCATGTACTAGTAGTATACAGTGTGTCCCTTCAGCACTAGGCCCATCCCAAGTATCACTTCCCATGCATGAGTCCATGTCTTAGTCCATGTGTATGATGTGTTTGGTCCCATGTACTCTTTTCCATGTATGTGTACCCTTAGAGAAACCTAATTATCCACCAATTTAGTGTATCATAACATGAGAAATATTTAACATGTAATGTGATAATTTTATTCTTCGAGGAAACCCTAGATCTACACATAGTCTCCGAAAGAGCATGTGATACCATATTATATTTCGTGTAATATGGAATTTTGAGAAACCGATTGATATTATTAATGCGTCCTAATCAACTCATCTTGCCTCCAATCTAGTTGTGAATGAAACTAAAGAATATGAATCTATGAAATCCGAGCAATGAAATTATTTCTCACCAATATCGGGTAACATATCACATGGGAAAACCGTATGTTTTGTTATCCAGATGCAACATTTAAAAAACTACATAAGGATATATAATCATGTCTCAATCTATCATCACCATCTATCTCATATCAATACCATCCTAATGCTAAAACGAAATAAAAAATATCAAAGTGTTTCTCCTTGAAACAGGTTCACTATGACTGATTATCTTATATTTCTTCAAACCATGGGAAAAAATGAATGTCGATGATGTACGAACAGCAAATGGGGGGAGGAAAAAAATGATAAATACAAATTTGAAATGATCCTCAACCATTTAAAGGTTTTCCAAGATCCATTAACAATATAAAAAACAATGGAGATCCATTAAAATAATCAAATATTCCAAATTCCCCGCAAATAACCTTGTAGAATATATACGATCAAAAAAAATCTGAAGGACACATTATTTTCATTTATCAAATGATAAGAAAAGATTGATAATCCAAAATATAAAAATTTAATAACTCAACATGAATCAATAACTTATTAATAACCAATCATGTTTCATTAGTGATAGTAAGATCGTTGAATATTTTTGCACACCAATCGAAGATCCAAGCTCCGATGCCATTTTCTTGAGAATGATACTCTAATGATCTCGTCAAAGGGTCTTAGATTATGTAGAAAAAACAAATAATTCATCATATAATATTAATTATAGGATGAAATTAGACATTCAAAAATTGATTAAACAAATTATTATTAAATAATTTATTTAAATGGTTCTCTATGATTGTTCCCAATATGAATGTTGATGCGCTGTATGTTTATATCATGTGTTGTGTAAAACAAACATAGTGAACCTAATGGTGGAGTAAAATTTCTAATATACACATCTTTTTATAAGATACTTCCATTTATCAGGAAAAGTATGCACACATGATAACCTAATACTTATGAAACCACATTTATAACCAAATATATATTTTATAATTAAAATTAAATATTTTGAAATTTTATTTTTAATTTTTAATTCGAAATTTTTCACTATACAACTTATGTAATATTATTCTCCACGTTTTTCATTACAGTACACATCTATTATATAATCATTAAAAATAATGGATTTTATAAATTAAATATAATTAAATGGGTTAACGATTTAAAATTATAAGATTAATATTATATTATATAGAACATTTTAGTCAATGGTTGAATATATTAATTAAATAGTAAAAAATTATTATAACGGTAAATACAAGAAATGGAATAAAGGTTAATATAAGCTGTAAGAATCCATACATGCTAAAAATATGTATGTAATATATCAGATGATTTTTTATTAATAAAAACATATATATAGTCTGTTATATTACATTTTGGAGAGTTATTGACATTTCAAACATGTTCTCTATTTATATTATGATGAAATACTTAAAAAATGTTATTCAGACAACTTATAATATGGGACTCTAACTACCCCATCCATAAAAATATGAATGATTTGTTCCCTTTTGAATATCATCACTTCTCCCCTTCCCAATAATCCTATTTATCATCCATAATTTTCTAGAAATAATATGTTGTCCTATCTCCATCCCTTCAATGATATCCTCTAAGGGAAGATTAATATTTTTAATAAATGTACAAAAACTTTCCTTTCACTGTTTCTTTTATATCGTTCCATTTAAAATATATTTTGTCACTATTATAATATAAGGAATATGGTATCAATATTATTGTAAATGGGTTTTTTGTTTAATTAATATCCATTAAAGGCCTTCCATATTTTCCTATTTTCATTTGGATAATGTCAAACATCATTCATGTGATTTTTCATATTAAAGCCTCCAAGAATTGACATGTCACATATCCTTTCAAATTTCAGTATTATATATTAAAATAATTATATTTTGAATCAACAACCAAAAATTATCTAAATATTATCCATATTCTTGTGTAATAATGATATAATTCTATATGATACCAGTTTAATGACCATACTCATTCATTTGTTATGGTATGTTGATGTTTGGGTCAGTAAAACCACAATATTGAACAATGCTATGAAATAATACAATCGATGAAAATGAAAACATATATACTAATAATATATTATATATATAGTTAAAAGTTGAATTTATGTTGGTTCTATAATGGTAACATTAATATTAAAATCATTAAATAAGATATCAAATATTTTTCTATAAATACCAACAACACATGCTAATTATTGATTATTTTATTAAAGATCATAACTAAAACTCGCATAATAATGAAACTACATCATTATAAATAATTGTGGACCACCAATTACAATAGAATTAATGAACTAGGGATGATGATCAATGAGTGACTAATTAATAATTACACAACTATTATGAAACTAGTTTAAAAAAATCGAGATTACAAACATTTAATATTGTGTTCACTTACAAAAAGGGCAGTGACATTTTATATTTTTATATTTTTATAATGATCTTAAAAACTAGTTTGATATAGAAAACATTCACTGATAAAAATTAAAATGGAGCATAGATACACATAGAATATATGCATAGCAGTTTAGAGTTCAAGTACATGACAAGTAGGCCCAATTCCCATTTTCCCCATAAATAAAAATCACAATCATTGACTCTTGCATCTGTCACTCTAGTTTTTCAACCTAACATAAATTTTTTTATCATTCATATACTCTACTAAATGGGGTGTTGAATGGGTAATTAATACTAGATCCCTTATCAAACATCCATGAAAAACAGATCACCATGTCCTATCATTACATCTTATATTATCCACCAGTTATTTATTACCCTAATATGAAGACTTAAGACCAACAATGATGTCCTGTAGGCCCTAATAATGATGTCCTAAAGGACCAATCAATTGAATGATTTAAAATGGATTGAATGTTTAAATTGTATGAATAGTTCCACTTCTATAGTTTCTTTCTACAACACTAACACCACTATAGTGAAACAATACTGCTATAGTACCACGCTAATTCATCTCCACCTGGATTTGAACTCGAGTCCTTCATGCCAGATCATGTGGTGTTTACCACATATGTAAAACTCAAGAATTATCAAATATGATATTAAAAATATATTACTAACTAATATACATGCAGAAAATAATTGTAAATTAATGCTATAAAGGGACATATTTTTTAATAATATTATAATATAATTTATTGTGAGATGATTTTTTTATAACCGAGGTTATAGTGATATTAAAAATGTTTGAATACGCTGTAAGAGTTTCATTATCTATTTTTGAATCCTTGAGTCATTTTTTAATTTTAGATCAAATTTTTTCGATCTTTATACCACAACTACCATCTGAGATTCAATAACAATAGTTTTATTTTAGTCATTGTATTATAAATACCAATTAAACTATCTATTCAATGGTGTTTTGATTTATATGTCACTCAAACCATATGAGGGTCATTTTCCCAAATGTAACTTATCCAGATATATTACTCATATTACTCTAAGATAACATTAATATATTGTGACTATTTCCTAATTAATTTCTTTTATAATGTTTATTTAATTCATGGGGTTTGATGATCCGTCTCATATACTCTATTAAAATGGTTTTGAATTCAATATATTCCGAAATGACAAGGGTTTTCATAAATTCAACACCCATCGTTGAGCTTTAATTATTCTTGTTAAATTTATTTATTTAGAAATTATTTTCATCTCTTTTAAAATTTTATTTTGTTGTACATACTCTTCCTCTCTAATAGAAATTTAATGTTTTATTCAAATATGTTAAATTGATAAATTTTCATTGCCAGAAGAATATCATTTTTGGGAATAATTATCATCCTTTTTTATAACATTTCATCCAACTTATCTATTTTTTCATTCATTATAGGGTTCTATTTTGTATATAGAAACCCAATTATGTCTTATTTTACCACACCTTCACATTTCTATTTTACTATTTTTAAAATTATGTTTTATTATAATTTTTATTGATGTGGGTTTCATAGAAAGATATTTTAATTTGTATTTGTTCAATGATTGTTTATTTTGTTTTCCATTCCATATTTCTATAATATGATGTTTTTTCATTTGAAAGACCAAATATGAAGTATTGTGTATAAAAGTATATTGTTTCATAATAAACCAAATTAAATTTTCAATTTTATTTTAATGTGACATGTAACATAATCATTCTTGAAAATGATAAAAAAATTCCAAAAAATATATTTTATTTTCACATCCATTTTCTACATTAACTCTAGATGATATATTTTCATTGAAATTTTAATTCATGATATACCCTCCAATATAAATTATAGTATTTTTTGGTAATATATTCCTGGAAATACATTTCATCATTTGTCTTCCTTGGTCATTGGATGTATATTATTTTTGATATATTATCATTTCAATGTGAAGACATATATTTCTTTCCACTGATTGAAGGTTTTTCACCCCGATCCTATAAATCAATTGATTGGGGGAGTGGTTAATAAAAAAGTATACCATTTATCTATATTATGTAAATATTATATCCTCTATTTCAATGTTTGGTGAATATTTTTTAGAATGTTACATAATGTTATTGGATATCTAATAATTTTCAATGGGTATGTATTTTTATTGTTATTCAATAAAATTAAAATGTTTTATTTATATTGATTCTATTTGAAAATGATATGAAACCCATTTACATTCAATAAGTCCTTTGGGATAGGATGAATTGTTAATTTAAATTTCACTCCTATTAATGGATGATGTCGGGTGGGGTACTTAACAAAACTCTAATAAATTGGTAAATTTTGATATCTCATGAAATATTAAGGAATGAACAGAACGATTTTATTCACAGTGGAATGTGAATAATATGTTTTCTCACATATTTTTATATGGACTTAATTGTTTTCATAATACATTATTGAGAATAATGTGTTCTCTCACATGGTTTCCTATATTTTTTACTTGTATAATTTTATATATTTTCTTTTCATTTTGAAATAATTTATATTCTATTTTTATTGATCACTTCTATGATATTAAATATTTTTATTTCATTATTTTGAATTCAATATTGATATTTTATGATTATAATAAAGGATATTATTATTGTGCCTTTTTTATTTTCATAATTTTTTTGATATGTTCATATAATATAATAGGAAGGACCACACTAATTATAATCTATGATTTATTGGATAATAATATATTATATTTCATTCTTATAAACATATTTCGATATTAATATTAGAAATTATATACTATTTTTATTGATTCTTATTACCCTTACAAACAATCTAAGATCCCCCCTTTATTATGTGTTCATTTCTACATGTTGTGATGAAATGTAATCTAAATGGTTTTTCTATAAGAGTATCATGTGTGGAGAATTTTTTGGAGATTTTCCAGACGTGTTATGTATTAATAAATCAATTATATTATTTGAAGAATCCTTGTTATATGAAAAATCATAGGGTATTGTTACATAAGGTTTTTCCCTAATTTCATAAAATTATAGACATAACATGTTATATGAATTTATTACAATTAATTAGTAGATATAATCCATGTAATTATGATATAGTAATGTTTATGGGATATCATATATAGAAATAGAGGCAGGGTTAGAAAAAATTATATTTTTATATTTTAGATTAGGTTAATTTAACTATTGATAAGTGGATGTTGGTCATAATTTCAATGGTATAGATAACCCATTAGGTTATGTGGGGAACTATTGAATATTTTATGGATTTGGATAAAAAAAATTTAGTGATAACAATTGGGATAATTATACTGGATAATATTATGTATAATATATATCATAATGTTTTATAAATTGGATACATTCTCATTTAAGTAGAAATTAATTCCTTTTATAGAATCTGGATAGTGGATTTGGATGTTGAACATATTCACCAAGGGTTAATCACCCTATAAGAGGCTAGTTGAGTATAAACTAAATCATTATAGTTTTTCATGATTAGTTTCACTAAGAATAAACACTTATATCAAAATTCTCTAAGGATAATTTTTGGTTAATCAGATTCAAAATAAAAAACAATTATTATTTTTTTTTTCTAAAGGGTTAGGTTATGGAAAATGATATGTATTAATATAATTAAACTGATACTGAGCAAGAAGTAATTTATGTTGAAGTACATGATCATATTTGCTGAGAGTAAGTCATTATAAATTTGAATTTATCATATAATTAAATTTGTATGATTCTCATTGAATATTAATTTTTTATCATTTGATTTTAAGAAATTTTAAATTTTAAATTAATTTAATCCAAAAGATTCCAATATATTAATTGATTTAATAGATAATGTAGATATTATCCCAATTAGAAATCAAACATGATAACACATTATGTGTGAAAAACGGTGACCATACCAAATCAGTTATATTGAATTTTGAATAAAAAATTGAAATTAGTTATGCTTCAAAACAACATAATGTTGTTAAAGATGGAGTCTCAGGGATGTTTAGGTGATGAAGATAACCAATGGAGGAATTATCAATTTATTTCATGTTAATTTTATTTTTAAAATTGTCTTGGGGAATTTAATACAATAACTAAGATATTTATTATGTATGGAAATAGATATAATATAGTAAATTATTTCTATTGGTATGAGAATAGTTTAGTGGATATGGTTAAATAAAATACAGTTCATTTAATGATTCAAATAATAGTCCAATATTTAAATTATGGGGAACATGTTCATTATAAAATCAAATTCCCTTATCCATGTTTTAAAATTCATCATTGGATTAAGAAACATCCATGTCACAAGATATCATATTCATCCCCGACAATGGACGTGGGATCCCAAAAATGACCTGGAATAAATAACACTATTTCTCATCTTATGAACTCTGTGCGTTCTAGACATATCATGTTCAACCTACTCAATTATACATAGAATTGTTACAAAAAATATAAAATCTCCACCCAATTATTATATTTGTAGTTTTAAATAAAAATTCAATGTTGCATGATTATTATATCTCATGTATATAACTCCTCTATAATATATTTTTATAAAAATATCACATATTTAACTCCACTCTAATATATGTTTTTAAAAATGTGATTCCTTTAAAATCATATTACCCCCATGAGTAAACTTGTATTTAATATTTTTAATGGATTTGATATCATATAATTTTGAAACTTATAATATCTACTATAGGAAAATAAAATCTAATAAATCAATCTGTTATCACCTAATAATACAAGGAAGATTATAAACTCCAGTGGATACATTACTCCTATAATATAGTCGTATTAAGAAAAAGCGGTAATAGAAAACAACAACAATAGTATTTTGCGAGAATGGATGAGTTTACTAGTAAAAATGAAGATATTTATGATGAAACAAAATTAGAAGATAAGTCTTGAATCATTGCCACATTTTTATTTCTTATATGACTACAAATTTAAATTCTAATGACACAATTTATTCAAGGGGGAGAACATAAAGACCTAATATTTGGTTATGTATATTACTTAAATAAATATTATATTTACCTATAGAAAATATAACTAAAATGGTTTATGATATATAACACAAACATTATAGAAGATATGATAATAACTTATCTTCTATATTTATTGATTAAAATCAATTAGAAACTCATACATTTTGCAGGAAAATAGAAACTGTCTACAAAAAGGGATATTATGAAAATGTAACAACATAATCTGTTAATAAATTTAAACAATCTGTTTTAAATGATTATTATGATAATATCTAACATTATATTCTTAAAATTCTAAATTTTTATCTAATATTACCACAAAAAAATACTGTTCAGAAATGAAATTTTTCACTATAAGGGTTTTTTTATATTTTTTATTTTTTTAAAACAAAATTTATAAATTTTAGAATTTGGAATAGTTAAAAATAAATTCATTTTTGAGTTTATAATTACAAAAATATATTATTATTAAATTTTTTAATTTTCTGATATGATTGATTTTATGTGAATATCACAAAATATCGTTTTTAAAATACCATGAATTTTTGTGACATTACATGTATATAATCACAACCTAAAAAATATGAAACCGATTTCATGATAAAAGTATAATTTTTATAAGTAAAATTTTATATTTAAAAATATTATTTTTAATTAATTTATGATTTTTTTTAATTTTAGATGATATGTAGTATTTTATAAAAAATTGTTTTCAATATGTAATAGATGTATTTTTTATTAATAAATTTCATTATGCTTATAAATTTTAAATAATTAATTAGTTTATAAAATTTTTAATTAGAAGTTAAATTTTATTCCATAATAACAATTTTATATTTTTTCATAGAGGATAGATTACTTATCTAAATACTATTTAATGAAATAGAATTTAAATAGTGTAAAAAATTTAACAAAAGGGATAAAATGACTAACATGTTAAAAAATGGTTCTAATTGAGTGGTTGATATTAATTTCCACAAATGTTTTCTACACTTCATTATTCATCATTTTTTAGTCTTTTATCCATGTGAAACAAGTGATCTATATATTATTTTGAAAAATTTACAAAAAAATCATTCTCACCACATATAAAATATACACCCCACCACACATTCAAGAGAGATACCATGTTAAAATTTAATCCAAAAAATTTTCATTTTAAATTTCACTAAAATCCTAATTCACATATTTAAGGTTCTGAACACTTGATTTTGGCCCATGTCATCCTTTTCCATGGAATCCCCTAGGGGAAGCTCAATGTTCTCAATAGAATTAGTATATTTTACTAATGAATAATTATTTTCTATATTTTAAATTAAAATATAATATTTCAAAAAAAAATTATGGATTAATAAATTGGGGAATATGTTTTTTGGGTTTGTTTTTTAAATATTTGTTATCCACCATTCCACTTTTCTTCCATTATGAAAAATGTAAATTTCATTCATATGATTGTGCAGACTACAACCTATATGAACTAACATATATCATTTCTCATATAGATTCATTATTATTTATCAAAATAAAATAAAATAATATTTTTAACACCAAAAATATCAATATTATTTTATCAATTTTTAATAAATATATTTTTAAAAACTAAAAAACATTCATATCGATATCATTCATTAATTATAGTATATTCATGTTTGGGTATGTTTCAGCACTTACTTGTATAATGGTATGTACTGATTTAATGGATGACTATGAGAACATAATTAATATAAATATATGACATAAGTACGTAGAAATAGTTATTATTTTTGTTATAGAATGTTAATATTAATAGTAAACACATTAATTATGATTACAACACACATTAGAAATCCCCAAAAAATGATCATCATCAAATTAATATTTAATTATTATAACAAAAAATACCATACAATGAATTTATAACAATATAAGTAATTATATATAATAAATTTAGTTACCCTTTATGTTAGGTGAATGATAAAATAAGGGATAATAATTAATAATAACAACTATATTATGAAACCAGTTCAAAACAATATATTTTAATCAAACATGACATAGAAAATGAATAATTAATTCCAAATATAGATATATAGAATAATAATTAATGAAGGTTATAAATGGTTTTGGTAATTAATAATCTTCCAAAATAATTTATTTATAGGGATACGTTTGTCATACATGAGGTCAGAGTCCATTAGACTAAGATGGAATACAATGAAATGGTTTCCTTGTCTCATCATCAAATTCATGAGACATGTGTCATTTATCATACCATGTTTTTAATGGTGTAATCACATCCCCATTTAGAATATATATCATGAACAATATTTTATTCCAAGTAGTCAATGAAAACATTTTATCTCTCTTTTTAATGGGGTTTAAATTAAAATGGTACTCATGTCATAAGAGGTTTGTTCATTCAACCTTAAATTCATCTAACAAGACAATTATTAAGCAAAATGATATCATTAATATGTCCTCATTAATATACAGAAAATATTTGTAAATATATTATTTTATTTCATTAGGTTTTTTGATATTTATTGTACTCCCTCTTTAAATGAATTTTGATTCTAATAATATCATTGTTTTAATGGTTTTGGTTAACTCAAATGTATTTATTGAATTATAATTAGTATTTTTGAAATTTTCTATTCAAAATTTGGTTTCCTCAACCAAAATATTTTACATAATGTTAATGTTTCTTCCTCTACACTAAAAGTTACCATTTAATAAAAATACATTACATTCATACAATTTCATTACCAAAATGTATATATATTTTTATAATAAGTAACATCCGTTTTTCTGACAGTTTCCCCAACATGTCTAATTTTTAATTAAATAAAATATTCTCATTTTCATTTTGAATCCCAATCATGCTTTATTTCTAGTGGAATTCAAATTTTAACTTTCTGGTTATAAAAATTATAAATTATTATTCTTTTTACAATGTGATTTTCAATAAACGAATTTTAAATTGTGTTTCATCAATCATAATTTGTATTTAACCAACAATAAATTTCCTCTAATTAAAATTTATTTAATTTCAATGATCCATTATTGAGGATTGTTTTATAAGTAATATTTTTTAATAATTTTCCAAACCCTATTTATTGAGAATCATTTAGATGTGAGTGATAACTTATTCTATTATGGAAAACAAAAAAAATTCTAGATCATATTTTATAATTTTACTTACATTTCCCTATTTATCTAGAAAATAAATATTTCCATTAAAATTCACATTCATGTATTTCCATCGAAATTATCAAATACCAATATTGTAGAATTAAACTCATGGGGGTACAATAAAACACTTATATTTCAAACCAAATAATTGTTTCAATTATTTCACACAATATATTTTCTCTAGGGACACTCTTTATTTCATTCATTTGATTGAATGGTGTTTACCTTTATTCAATAGATCATTTATTTAGAGAATTTTTTGACATAACTAAATATAATTTTTCTATAATGTTTAAACACAATATGCTATATTATTGTTATAGAATGATATTTAGATATTAATTTTCTAAATATCTTTTGATACACCTATAATTTATATGGATAATGTTTTCCTTACATGCAATAATTTGGCAAAGATAGGATTCTCTTCCTATATCCTTGGGTTACTTGTGATATGATGAGTATTTACAATGAAAGAAAATATATATATATAGGTAATCATTGTTGTGGCCCTGTATCTCCCAACACTTCATTGATTAAGAATCATTACTCATGATATTTTTTTGAGTTGAAATAATGAATTTATTTAAAAAGTCATGGTAATGAAGGTTTTTCTACATTTCAATGTTTGGATAGAATGTGTTTTCTAATATATGAATGGGATGAAGGTGTTTTTTAATAAGTATTCCTATTATTGTGATTGTTCCAACTTTATATGTCTCATTTTTTAGGATATGATACCTTTTATATTTAGTTCTCCTTTCTATGTTATTATTAAGTTTTATTTTATTCTCCCTCAATCCAAGATTACTATTTTATGGTTATATGATATGTTATTATTTTTGAGTCCCATTAATATTTGTAAATTATATGATATGTTAAAATGTTATTCCATGCCTTATTTTTATCATTACGATCTATTATTAATTGGGTATAACTCTTTTATGTTTCCTGAATATACATATATAACCTTATTATTTTGATATATGATCATTGATTGTTATCACTTATGATTACCCATAATGATCATGTGACCTCACCCATTTCTTTTGTTTTTATTTCCCTAATTTATAAAAAAAACATATTAATTACTATGTTCATCAAAATGTATGATGGGTGTATAATTATAATGACATGATTAAAGAATTTAATAAAATTACTAGTTTCTTATATAATGGGAAAATAATCATCAGTTGAGAAGGCATGAATTTTTTATGTTAATGTTTTAAAAAAAATATATAATACTCTAATCGTAATAGATCACGTGTGGTAAGTTTAATGAAATATTTTATTCTTATCATGTAATTATGATTTTATATTGTCTTACGGATTTTATAGTTACTCATGTGGTTATTGCTAAAAATTATATTCCTTTTGATACATTTGAAAAACCAATCCATCCCCAGAACATAAAAAATATTCATTTATTATATTATTAAATTATTTCTAATATTATATAGAATAAATTTTAAATAAAATTTGGGGATACAAAGGAATATTCTTGAATAAATAAAAACAAGAGAGAAAAGGAATAAGAAGATGCATTATAAAATATGTGAATGATTCTTAATAAAATAATATTTTTATAGAGAATGAAATAAATAAATGAAAAATATTCATATTTAAATATTTATTTTCAGCATATAATTTTTTTAATACTGTAATTAAAATAGAAATGTTATAATAAAATAATAATTAAAGTGTATAGTCAGAGATTAAATTTTTTGACCCAATAATGAGTAAATTGAGTTGACAGAACCCCAATGACATAAGTGTTGTATGAATCCAAATAACATTAAAGATAGGTTGTGATATGGATATTAATATTTTATTAAACAAAATAATATTATTATTATTCATGAATTTTATAGTGATGTAATTATAATATATAAAATAATATATGTAGTAGACTATGGATCTTCTATTATGAAGTTGAAATTGGGAGAAACTCTTACCATATTTGAACACTTAATTATATGTAATCCAACAGACTATATAATAAAATAATAATCACTAATAATTTATTTAAGAACCTCAACCTTATTTATTAAATTTTATATTAATAATGTATATTTACATATTAAATATTTATTACAAATTTATATTTTCTGTTGATCATTGGTTGTTAGTAGATTCAATTGTTCCTTGTTTGTTTTACAATAATAGTTTCATTCATTATTACATGTTCATGATAATATCAGCCACTAAATATTCAATGTACTAGAATGAAAATTTATTTATTAGATTTTATGTTTACATTTAATTCTATTGGAGTTTAAGGTATGGTTCATCATGATGAAATCAATGACATATATATTTTAGTAATCTTTACACAATATAATATATTTTATTAAAAATATGAAAATCATAATATTAAAATTCTAGAAAATATATATTGATTTCTTAGTATCATATCATTATTTTAATTAAGTTGTTATAAATATCTAACATTAAAATTTATAGCATTATTCAGTTATGTGGTTAAACTGACCCAACAAAATCATACTATAATAAATGTATGTGCACGATTATAATGGGGTTTTATCAGAATATATTCACTCTATAAGAATATTTATATTATTTAGATTTTAAAAATTATATAAATTAGTATATATTAGATGCTTGTTCTGATAACAAATGAAAAATAATGATAAGAAGTTCTTAATTACAATGAATAAGTTATATATTATCTAGGATCTATTTTGTTGAATTGACATTGATGATTATATTGAGACCTGGGGAAAAATAATGTGTTATAGTAATATTAGGGAAGGAAATATAGAATATTATAGAAAGTAATTATATTTTTAATAATTCATTGGAATATGTAATGGATGGGTCCTTTTACATGTGAAGTGATATTATTTTTTTAAATACATAATTTACAGTGTAAAAAAGTATATAATATTAAAGGAATGTGGATAAAAATTGAAAAAATAAAATGATACGATTAGGGTATATCAAGAATACCCTCACCAACGAATTTAAAGATATAGTTATGTAATATTTTTTGGACTATATAAAATAATTTAACATATTTAAAATATTTTAGTTTTAAGAAAAGTGAATATATTTTACAATGATAACATATTTGGATGCCATAAAATTAAATTAGAATTATTACAAAAATTAAATTGTAGAGAATCCACATATAAAATAAATTTTATTGAATTAGAATTTGAATCTTATGAATAATTAGGTTAAATATATATTCATAATGAAATTGAAAACAAATTTTAGAATTTTTTTATAGAAATAAAAATATTTATATATATATTTATTCATATAGTTTTCATACAAATGGAATATATTTAATTAAATTTAAATGGAGGAGGGTTATAAGATTTCACAATCAATACAATATAGAATGTAAAATTATGAATACATAATTAAAATAAAAATTCAAAACATACCTTTTTATTAGAATGATATATAAAATGGGCTCTAGAATAACATGCACTATTTTCTAAATTGGAAATATTATATTTAAATTAATTATTTTACCCCATAAATGCATATCTACTTAATAGAGTTGATAATAAATTTTTACATTATTATTATATCATGATGATGAAATAAATATTTAAATATTAGTAATATTTTATGTCTAGTTATCTCCCAATATTTTTTGAAAAATATAAAAATTCCATCTTATGAAAACTGTTATACGAATAATTTAAAACATTATGCTAATTTTTTCAAACTTTAATATAAAAATTTTGTGAAGTTAGATTTTAAACTAAAACATAAAATACAACAAGATGCGTTTTCTTTCAGAAAATGAATTTAAATCATTATTTGTCTCTAATAATAGTTAATATCATTTGAAAATGAAATTAAATAAAATATATTTTTGTTCAAATAATTTTTTAATACTATTTTAAATGTTATTAATTTAGTTTTAGACAAACTATACACATTTCATTTAAAATTACTTCTTTGAAAAATATCCCTCTTTAACATTAACTAAATTTGAACAAAACACATTAAAATTTATTATTTATCATTTTAATATTAATATAAAAAATCAATTAATTATTTAAAAATAAAATTTATATATTGAATTAAAATACCTATTTTTATAATAAAAAAATTAAATTGTTTGTTATCATTTTATTTAATTGATTATTTACTCTTCATGTGATTTTCATAAAAATATTTCACATCATATTATCATAATTTGTTAATGTTAATCTTACATTGGGGAAAATATATCATGTCTAATTTTATTTTTATTTTTTCTATGATAATAGATATAAAAAATTATATATTTTATGGAAACATACAGACTAATCTATTTGGGTGTTAAAAGATTATCTACCCTTATCATATATGCTGTAAAATGTTCTCAAATATTTTATTTGATTATTTAAAAAATCTATCTATAATGATATGATATACGTGATTCATTCATAAATTTTTCTAAATGATAATTCACATTAGAGACTCTATTCTATTCCATTTTTTCAATAATCCATTATTTTATAAATATACACAACTTCATTGGGTTCTTCATCATTAAGTCATCTTCAACACATATATACTTTTATTCACACAACCATTTTGACAGGAAATAAAACATAATCTATATTAATCCCTATGGTTTCATTAAATTTAAATATATGATTTCCTTCTCACGGATATTTTTTAATTTCAATTCCATTAGACAAAATAAATATGAACTCAATGAAAATTATGTAATCTGCATACCCTTTTGACATCCATTCAAGAGACCCCATGGATATTAATATATTCAATCCTCATTAGGATTTAATTGTGAAATCTTATTCTGCATTCCAATTATTCATGAAAATAATACATTATATCTTATAGTAAGTTAATTATATTATTATGTAATTCAAAATCATAATTCCATATATTTCTTGATACTCTAATACTAATATTTCTGAATTTGTTTTATATTACAATTCTAAAAAATATATTCATAATGGTTTATTCTAAATGTACTTTTAATTTTATATTGTTTGATATAATTTTTTTTCCTCCTCATATAAATATTTCATTAACTTATTCATCTTCATCAAGTATAATATCCTCAAATAATTCCCAAAATATTTTTCGTCATGATTCTATATCCTTCTTATCACCATCATGAATGTAATAATAATTTCATAATATGATGCATTTTGATTTGGAAAACATATCTTGTGTCAACATATTATTACAATGGTATGTGATTAATATATATTATGATCTCTTATCGACTGGAATATTTTTATATCCTCAATAATAAATTTTTCAACAACATTGGGTATAATGAAACAATTCTTTATGTTTTCATGGATGTCCCTTTCAGTTGATAAAATATATAAATCCACTATGTCATTCAACATGTGATATAAATTATATAAAACATTGAAGATTACTTATTATTTATGGAATTAATACACTTTATAAACATTCATCCATGTAAACGATATAGTAGGAAAAATTGGTCCCAAGATCATAAGGAATACATGAAATTATTACTCTAGGATGAGAATGATGATTAATTAATGATGAAAACATGATCTTATATATCATTTCAAACAATCATAATGATACTCAACCTCTATGTGGTGGGTGTTAATCAATGGTAAAGAAGAAATTTCCCTACGAAAAACACTCATTATAGAAAAAACTTAAGATCCATTATTAATGAAAAAAGGTTGGTATTTAGAGAAAGATATTGAGTAAGTAGAATAAATGGAAAAATAGATTTCCCACATTAAAAAAATATTTTTATTTAGTGGTTATGATGCTATTGATTTATAGTGTCTATACATTATCATACATAAATATATTTTTATAATATATCATTTTGGATGAGAGTAAAAAAATAATTTCATAAATTAGGTTAGAAACAAGTGAATAATAGATTTAAAAAAACTATGATTGATCATAATAAATCCTTTTCATTAGAAACAACATATTAATCAACTATAATCCATCATTATTCTATTAAATAAAATCAAAAATACCTGAAAAATTCTCCAATGGTTATTTTTATATATTACATAGTCTAATTACAATTTTCCCTATAAACCAACAATTATTTCATTGAAATTATAATGGCATTGATTAAAGCCCAACATTATGATGTATTGACTAGTCAATTTTAGATCTTATAATTATGGGTATAATATATCTAAATAATTCCTTAAATCAAAAAATTTATCAATAAAATCAACACACATCGTGAAAAAATTACTATCTAAGGTATTTCTTCTTATTGAATTAGTTTAATTTATAAATCTATATTGAAATATAAAATAAATAATAATGGAATGGAATAAAAATATCAGGTCATGACACATAAAATAAAAATTTATTCACTAACACATATAATATGTTTTATATGAATTTAAAAATTATATACTATGTTTTGGAATACACTATGAAATTCTAATGTGAAATCCATCATATAATGAACAACGTTATGACCACCATGAATTATTAAAACCATAAAAATACATTATATTGGTTACACTATAACAAATAATAATGGGAAAAATCAATTATACATTAATAAGTAAGAAGGAAAATAATATTTAAGAATGGTCATATTAATCTTACGTACATGAAAATGTTTTATTTCATCATTTCATAATGTCATATCAGACACCTTGACATAATTTTATTTTCATAACATCAGATAATATTTATTAATTATTTTCCTTATCTATAATAAATCTATATATCATGCATGAGAATGATAATGATAAATATGACACAAATAAAACATCAGATATCCTGAATAACTAACCCATTAAACGAGTATAATATTCTATTAATGTGAGGGCTATATTATCACCACATTATCAATTAGGGTGATGTTTTATGGAGGAAAACAAAAATCTACGTGAAGATAAATAGTATATTGAATATTTCAAAAATAGGACATTAAAAACTCCCCCTTAGGTAATTTACTTCTTGGGGGATCTTTAGTTTACATGTTCCCTTCATTTATGTGCTATCCAAGTCACATTCATAAATGACAATACAACTTCAATGAAAATTTATGTATATATCATTTCGATACGAAAAATGTGTGTAATGGTTAGGATCCTCCATTATATATATATATATATTGAACAAAATGGATTATATAATACTGTTTCCCCATTGGATCATACTTATCATTAACCCATATTTTGTTTCACCAAAACTAGTAAACTATCACTCATTAACCACATTAATTGATCACAACGTGACATTAATAGATGACAAAGTAGTAACCAATTAGTCATTTACTTCAACATCCATAGTGTAAGATCTTGCCTAACTTTTCATTAATATAATATTACCTTAGTCCAATTGAGCATTCATCTCATTGAACCAAATTAAAATTTTCCACAATAGACCACATGGGATCATAATGATTTAACCTCAATAGACAATCATCACAGAAAAAACTAACCAATACTCCATGATATCATTTACTAATCCCATATAAAATAATTAAAATATATCAAATTATTATCACTATAATAATCTTTCTTCATGATTAATCAGTAAATATTCTCTATGTAACCCAACTTCATATAACCCAGTCGTATTATGATTATTGAACTCTAATATGAAGGAAACCATCAACTTATCAATTTTAATTTTCCAATTTGAACTTAATTTTTAAATTTCATGTTAAATAATAAAATAAATTGTTGTATTCATGATAAAATTAATATCTAGGCAACCATATCATTAAAAATCATTATGAAGAATTATTTTCTCAGCCACAATGAATTCTTAACCATTACCATTCTAATAGTACAAGAAATAAACATTCATTAGGTCACCCAAAGTGGGATAAAATATAAAATTAATTATCTATCACATAAATGATAAATAAAATATGGTTTAATGATAAAAATGAATCTAACTCTATCCCACACATAAATATTTTACTCAAAAAATAGGAAAACTCATTTATGAGTAGGGGAATAAGAGATAGGACATAGAATTTTAATAAATATTTATTATACTAATTTTCATATATTATGTAATAAAATACTACTATATAGAAAAAATAAATAATTATGGGAAGGATAAAATAACAAATAGAATAATTGATTTAATATTTCCAAAATAAAACATTATTGATAAATTATATAATTTAAAATCCCAAAATGACAACAGTTTCTTCCTTAAAATCTAGGTTGGGGTATCCTGTAATAATGTTGGTGGCCTTCACAATAGTTTAGGTGAGACACTAGGTCATTAGAGATAACTATTTCTCTCTTGGGTGTGATTCACCAACATCCTTTTAACCAGAACTCCATTACCCCCACAATTTTGGTTTATGTGGGACTCCAAAACATTTCCATTAAGAAATTTTTTCCAGTTGTTTCAAAAATCACTTCCATGTACCTTTTTTCACAGAAATATGTGACATAAATAAACATATTTAAACATTATATAAAAATTATCCAAAAGATATATGAACCTATTTGTGACATGTTATTAAAATATACACAATATTTTGTTAATCAACATCATGAAGAATCATTTTATATTTTTGAAAAACATTTCTTTGCATTTCCATAAATTATCTTATTAACATTTGAATATTGTTAGTGTATATAAATTTTTTTCCATAATATGTATACATATGGTGTCTACTTCTATATTGAAATTATTATACAATGATATCCAATACAAAAATTTGAGGGCTCAAGTGAGGCATCTAGTTCCATCTCTAAATTATAAATCTGGACAACAATAAATAGATTTGATAGACACCTTATGATCTAAGAAATGTAGATTAATACATATATACAACTATTCTACAATAGAGGTTAAATTAAATTTGATATAAAAAAATCTCTATATTATTTTTATGTCTTGTAAAATTAGTTGTTATCTTTTGAATATTCTTTATACTATGATGTTGTAGTCATTGATATACCTAGTGAAACACATGATCTCATACTTTAAAATCCAATCGAATGAAATTCATGATATCATATGGACTATTTTAATTTTATGATATAATCAATCACTTTTTGTTTATCATGAACATATTCATAGTATGATGTAAATATATTTTAAATCAAGATTCAATTAACTATCATCAATCCTATATATAGTTGACATACATAGTCCTCCATAATGAGAAAAAAATAATTCCATCTAAATAAATAAACTATAACTATTTTTAAAGGATACTCCCACCCTTACTAAATGTAAACCCCATATACAACAATAATCTACTATACCAATGAATAATATACTCCAGAACATAAATTTTGTATATGTTGACTTCACATTTGTCTGTCCATGATAATTTATTCTATGATTTCCCTATAAAACCAATTCCGATTAAATTTCCTAGAAAATATTATTTATCTATATCACACACTGTTGAGGAAAAACTCTCCAAGACACTATATATAGTGTGGAAATAACTCTAAAATATATCATTCATATATTTTCTATTAAATCTATTTCCTAAATAACTAATATATTGTGTTATCCCTCTAAATTAATTTAAAATAACTCATGAAGGATCCTGACCCCTAAAAGATCATTGTAAACCCATTGTAAAATACATTATATGTCACGACACACACCCCAAAATGTATACCCCTCTAAGGCCGGAAATGTGAGAAATGAGATAATGACCCCCCGAGTCCTGCCTTCAGTTGGCCCTAGGATGGCAACTAGCACCGAGTGCATAGTCAACATATAGATGGGAGGCATTACCCTATAAGAGAAAACATACAGAAGAGAGAGATAAGATAAACACCATACAACTCCCACTCAGACTGAAAGATAAAAGAAATCCCATGTACACATACGTAATTTCATGAAAAAATAATTCAACAGAAAAGAAAAAAACTTCAATACCCAAAAAACAGTAAAACAGTAACAACCACAAAGCCCAAACAACTCCTACAACCCCAAGTGAGTAGAAACCAGCTTGATCTCCAACCTATGCCAAGATATGTGAAAAATAGTTTATATATACATAGGGTGAGTTTAATAGTATACTCAATATGATCCTCCCTGACGCCTCTCGTGATAAAGTAATGAAAGCATGCTAAAGCACAGTGAACAACAAGTGAAACATACTCATCACATAAGTAGGTATAGTATGTTCCCCACCTCACCATGGATACTCTCACCATGTAACACATAAAAAATTTTATAATATAAGAATGAATATCAAGGGTAACCCGCTACTACTTCACCACTGGTTTTACACTTTTCTCCAATGTCGCACTTCCTAAGAATCTCTCTCTAAAAAGTCATTCCCATAGACACATGGGTGAAGCACCACAACATGATCCTCGTGCATCAAACCCACCACGTCCACATAATAAAGTAACCGAGAAGTTTTATAGTGCCACCATAGCTCGTATAACGTGTATTATACATCAGTTATTATACCTCAATCCATTACAGCCCATATACTGAGTAAGGATCCTCAGGCCATCAAAGCCTATACACATTACACCTATAGTATTCCGTAGAAATTTATATCCAGAATATATGCGTGTGAATAAATTAAATCCATTAAAAACCTCTACAACCATATATGTGTAACACTAACAGATGTTCATACCATCACATGTAAATACCAAGAGAAGAGATTGGGGCCAAAGGGGGTAGTCATCAATCCATCCTCCCACAAAAATGTTGGGGGAAAACAACCCCAGGGATTAGAATCCATGGGAGTCAGTTTCCCTAACTAATGGGGACGAATAGTGTATAGAAACACAAAAAACAGAATATATTATACCTCACAACCACACTATTCAAATAATGTAGTCATAGACTCAACTGTAGCTAATGTATCTCAGACACCCGACTACCACTTCTAAGACTAGGTAACCTATAAGTACAAAACCATTTAAAATATTTATTACATTACATCATTACCTTTCTATAAATTCCACTTTATGTCAATTAATTCATTAAACATTAATTATCCATTAACAATTCCACATTAATTTTCATTAGCATTACACCCAAAGTCCAATGTCCCATAAAAAATATATCCTCATAATTGCGTCATAGTAGGCTCTTACCCCATGGGTTAACATCATTTATTCAACTATTAATTTACAAAATTACATTCCCATATTCCCAGGTATTCTAGAAAAACATTATATGCTACTAAACATAAAGGGGATCATCATGGTGAGTATATCAACTACCTGTCAAGTCATTTCCACCTATAGCAAGAGCATAGACCCATCCTCCCATGATAATCTAATCACGGAAAGCATGTTGCGTACCACACAAATATTCACCTCTTTCAGAAGAAGGGTAATCTAAAATAGTTGCCTTGAAGAATGGGGACTGTAAACCAGACAAACAATCAATAAGAATCATCATGCATCAAAATATTCACATCAAACCATTTCCATCATCCCTGGCGTCCTCCCGGACACCCACATGCATAAACTGATGCATCTGACCAGTCTAGTCATTAACTGCTCTTACAACCATAAGGCCTCCATGCCCCCACATATCACAACTTCCATCCAGGATCACATAACAACACAAGCTACATGAACAAAAACATCATATAAATTGGGGTCTTTGACTTTAAAAAATAAATTGGGGAACTCAGAACCCTCATTAGATTTGTAATTTATCAAAAAACATGTTCTATAATCCATCTTGGATTAACCGATTTATTATTCATAAGTTCCACCTTCAGAAAACCTAAATAGTATGTTATCAAAAATAATTAAACATGACTACTGCACCGATTTGATTAACATCAAATTACAACAAGAAGAACCATATTTATTTACATAGCCCTTTATCATTAGCCAAACAATTATCAATTAATTTCATCATTACACTCTTTACCAATTTCCATCAATAATGAAAAGCTAAACAGAACAAGAAAAGATATCCCACAATTGAGAAAATGAAGAGGCAATAATATATGATAGATGTTAATTTAATTATCTGGTTCAAATATTTATTATGCCAATTCCATTGATATACAGTGTCTAAAACATTCTTACTCTATAGTCTCATGTAATAGAAAAGAGAGGAAACAAATCCACTAACTCAAATAGTTCGTGACGTTATTTATAAAAGATCGAACCACAAAATATGATCTCCTCCCCAATGAAAAATGTATCCACCTGAGGATGCAGATAAAAAGCCACAACGTCTAACCCCCAACAAAATCCCATTAGGAACATGGGGGTAAAATTACTCAAAATGGGAAGTTAGAAAGAAGGGAATGAACCTGAAAAAATAATGACATATCATATCTTATATCGAAGATTGATCGATACCGCTTGGTTGCATTAGAAAAAAAGGGGAACTAATCAAAGGAAGAAATATTGATCACACAATTTCAATGGGAAGTAATGGATGGTTTGAGCAAATCCCCCCCCCCCAAGAAAAAGGAGGAAGGATTATGGAGGAATTTATCTCTTCCCTTCAGAAGATTTAATGGAGCAACGATTTAAGATATGCTATATTTTCCATTAAAAGTGGATCAAAATAAACAACATTGTTTGACCTTGTAAAAACATCCATAGTATTAGGAGAAATTAATATGGGAGTTATGGCCTTTGAATCGGCCTTAGAGTCCTTAAAATGAGGTATTAGATGCATTTTACATTTATGGAAGCGTCAAAGGGCGGAAATTGTAGGATGCTGGAAACACTATTCATGAATACAAAATTTGGTAATGGAAAAACATTGTTCATGACCCTCTCCATTGGAACCTCACCGTTGGAAGCTCACTGTTCTGGAAACCCTTTTTATGAACCTCACAGTTGGAACCTCACCAATGGAACCTCACATTTCTAGAAACACTGTTCATGAACTCAAAATTTTGCAAAGGATATAGGTCAACAATGGAACCTCACTGTTCTGGAAACACTATTCATGAACTCAAAATTTGGAAAACGAAATAGGTCACCGATGGAAGCTCACCATTCTAGAAACAATATTCTAGAACTCAAAATTTAGCAAGGAAAGAGGTCACTGATGGAACCTCGTTGTTCCAATGGTATTGTTCACATTTGTCTCACCGATGGAACTATTCACATCAGTCTCACCAATGGAACTCATCACATCGGTCTCACTGATGGAACTGTTCACATCGGTCTCACCGATGGAACTGTTCACCTATGGTTACCATTTCACTATTCACCTAAGGCTATCATTGCACTGTTCACCTTAGGGTACCGTTTCACTGTTCATAGAAGGTTACTGATGAAACTGTTCACATAAGGTCACCGTTGCACTATTCAAAGAACTCAAAAATTGAAAACGTGTTGGGGAAAAGTCTCCTTGACCTCCCAGAACACCTCAAACACAAGATTTTCATAACGGAATAGACTAGAGAGGTCCTTTCACTTACATCAGATACCTCTCAAAAAATTATCGTCCATGATAATTCAAAACCAACCTAAAAGGAAACATAAAATAATTTGGAACAAGAACCCATCGTGATACCTCTTAAAATAGAGCAAGCCACAAGAAGCAACAAAAGAAATCCATCTAAAAAACATGAAAGGTCTATAACCATGAAGGGGAAATCATTACATGAGAAGAGTTATAAATAAAACAACTATGGGTACTGAGAACGTATCTAGAACTCATGTTCTCAGGTACTCTCCTCTGTGCCACCATATCACCATAGGACATAAACAAATGGAATAGATCACCCACACAACACCTTATCTTTGGGGTCTTTAATCTCTACAGGATGCTACTCGTAGATCGAATCATCATCAACATCGATCTCTCCCAAATCAATTACATGAGAATCACAATGAAGTTAATTATGGGGCTGCGATACATGGAAAACATTATGTATCTGACTAATCTTTAGGGGAAGTTCTACTCGATACGCCACAGATCCAACACATGCTAAAACCTCGAAGGGCCCAACAAACTAGTGAGAAATCACACTCCAATGACCAAACCTTTTATTCCCATGATGGTTAGTCACCTTTAGAAACACGTGATCCAATAAATCAAACTCTATTGGTCTCCTCATTGGATAGACATATGATTTCTGATGTTCATACGCTGTATTAATCCTCTCACGAATCACTTGACCATCTTTATTGTATTCATTCGTAGTTCCTATCTGAGAATTGCTGAATCTCTGACCCCAGTCTAGTACAATGAAGAATGGAAAGGCCGTCCATACATGGCTTCAAATGGTTCCATACCAATGGTGGAGTGAAAATTATTGTTGTAAGAGAACTACACCAAGGGTATGTTCCTTATCCATGAACATTCGAAATCCAGGACACAAGAGCGTAACATGTCTTCAAGAGTCTAGATGTTCTGATGTGTCTGATCATCCGTCTGAGGATGAAAAAAAGTGATAAGGAAAAACTAATAACCAAAAGCTTGCTCGAGACAACTCCACACTCTAGATGTGAAATGAGGAACTCGATCAGAAATGATCTTCCATGGGACTCCATGAAGTCTCATCACCTCCTCCAGATACTTCCCTGACAATACATCCAATAGGCAGGAAACTTTATTTCTATGAAGTGGGATGATTTTGTCAAACGATCCACTAACACCCAAATAGGATCATTTCCTCTCTAATCTAGTGGTAAAACCGTAAAAAATTACATTGATATGTCCTCCCCCTTCAACAAAGGAATATCTAATGGCTGGAGAAAACCACCGGGGACATAGTGCCCAACCCTGACCTTCTAGAAGTCCAAACAATGAGACACAAACTCCACAACTGCACGCTTTATCCCAAGCCACAATAAGTGGCTTCTCGAGTCTCAATACAAACTGGTCATGTCCAGATGCACAGATAAAGGAGAACTATGGAACTCTCTAAGAACCGTCTCACGAATCACCAATGGAACAAATATCCTTCCATGAATCAACACTCAGTGTTGTTCATCCTCAGACAAACCATCAGGGGCCTCTCCCCAAACAACTCGGTCTTTCCAAACCTCCACCTCAAGATCCCCCAACTGGGACTCTTTCACCTGCTGCACCAAAGATTACTTCACCTTCATCTGAAGAAGTCATCCTCTTCCCCCAGCTTCTATAATGTTGAGATGTAATGCTGATAGTTCTTCCACTGCTCTCCAAGAGTCACCAAATTCATGCACTACATCACTACGTGACTTCCGACGTAGTGAATCATCTACAAAATCCCCCTTTATAGGTGTATATGATAATTCAAAGCCATATTTCTATATGAAATCCATCCACTGACAATGTTTTAAGTTCAAGTCACACTGGGAGAAAACAAACCTCAGGCCCTTATGATCGGTGAAAACCACTAAGTGTTCACCAATGTGGTAATGTATATAAATGTTTTGATAAGACATTGTGGCTGAAAAATCAATATCATGGGTATCATAGATACGATCATGTTGACGTAAGTGATGAGATCCATAAAAAAAACTGATCTCTGGTGCACCAGAAAGCAGCCTAACCCCAGATGCAAAGCATCACAAAAAACATCAAACTGAACTCCCTCAGCTGGAAGACAATGAACTGGAGCACTTACTAACATCTCCTGTAGAATCTCAAAAGAATCTTGAAACTCATCACTCTATATGAACACCAAATACATCATTGTCAAAGCTGTCAGAGGAGTCGCAACTTGGGAGAAATTGGATGTGAACCACTTGTAGTTGCTAGTGAGACCAAGGAAACCTCGCATATCTGACACTATCTTGGGGGATGCCCAAGACAGAACTTCATCGGTATTCTATGGATCCGAAACAATTACTTACTAGGAAACCTCATACCCCAAGAAACGGAATTCTCAAGCACAAAACTAACACTTCAAAAACTTCTAAAAATGATGATGTTGATGAAGAACTCCCAAAATGGTGTGTAGATGCTCTGCATGATCTCCATCGAACGTGGAGTACCCAATTAATTCGTCGATGAAAACCACCAAAAACATGTTAAGGAACTCATGGAACATAGAGTTCATCAATCCCATGAACATAGCTGGAGAATTTTCCATACCGAACGACATTACAACGAACTCATAATGCCCATGGTGACAATGGAAAGAAGTCTTCGAGCTATCCTCATCCTTCAAACGTATCTGATGATTTCTTAACCACAACTCTATATTCGAGAACCAACATGAACCCTTCAGTTGATCAAATAAATCATCAATTTGAGGAAGAGGATAGAGATTATTTATTGTCACATTGTTCAAGCGATGAAAATAGACACATAACCACAAACCGTTGTCAGCCTTCTTCAAGATCAAAACTGCTGCACCCCATGGTGTCACACTCAGTCGAACAAAACCACACTGTAACATACCATCATTCTATATATGTAGCTCTCATAACATAGAATGGGAAATCATATATGGAGACATAGAGATCATAGATTCTCCTTTTTGTAGCTCAATCCGAAACTCAATCTCCTGATAAGGGGGTAATGCTACAACCTCATATGGAAAGACATCCGAGTACTCTTCTATGACCCTATGAAAAATCCAACTACTCAAACTCTGAAGAACTCAGAATCATTTCTTCCATCATGTATGATAAGGATGGAACACACCTCTAACCCATCTGAGGGTCTCATTCGCCAACAAACACCATCGGCTCTCCATCTGCATCAAAGAACACAACCTACATCGTGAAGCAATCCACGATAGCCTGAACGAAAAAAAAAATCCATTAAAATGATTACATTATATATTTGTATCAATAAACATAGTAAATATATCCAAGAGAGTTGTTTCCTCAGCACCAGCACACCATCTCTATGTACTTCAAACAAGTCAGCTCGACCTCCAACTGGTGTAGTAAACGCCAAGGGCACTAGAAGCCTCTCTACCTCAAGTCCCAAATCATGGAAAAGGGTAGGTGATATGAAGTAGTGTGTCTCCATTGAATCAAACAAGGAATACACAAAGGTAGAAAACAAGAAAAGGGTACCTCAAACGATGTTTGGATCGCCTGGAGCTGGAAACACAAAAGCATGAAGCTGACCACGACCTCCTCCATGGCCTCTCTGACCCTGATGAAGACCACCACCATGACCGCACTCTACTATCTTAGTATAGGGAGAATCACATGGTTGTTCTCTACCTTCCCCATATACCCTCTGCTGATCTAATGCTGGTGCAACTTGCTGTTGCTTCCTCGGCTGGAACTGCCTCAACGGAGGAACCTGGAGCGGAAAACCTAGTGCACGATGACTGCTGTAAAAGGTCAGGTACTCTCGCTATTGATGACCTCGACCACCAAAAGAAAAAAGAGCACCTGAACCCTTGGTATAAGAATGATAGCTGCCATTCCAAGAGAAACGAGATGCTGAGGACTGGGACCTACCCCCACCTGAATGGAAACTCTTCAGTCTTGATAACCGGGAACCCCAGACCACAGCTCTGCATCATGCGGAATCTTAATGATTCCCCTCTTGTGATGATATAGTTCTAGATAATTCTCTCTCGATGACCTCTACCCTAGCCAGCACCTCAATATATTTCTTCAGCATAAATGCGGTGACCTAGAAATAGATCTCTAGATGCAAAGCCTCCTCGACATGTCGCGCCCTGGCCTCCTCATCTGGAAAAAAGTCCAAAGAATATCGTAAATGGTTCCTGAAATTGATTCCATCCTCTCGCACACTAGATCTCCCCTATCGATGGGTAATAAGCTCCTAGCAACGAGATGCCTTCATAGTCGAAGAAAGAAACTTGTCCCTAAACATGTATCTGAACTCCTCCCATGAGATCGTCGACTCCTCATGATCCCTGAGGAACAAGAACTACCACTACCTCGTAGCTCCACACATCATTGTCACAACCAAGAAATCTCAATGCTCCTTCCGAGAAGAGATTGAACTAAATCCTATAATGATCTCCTCCAACCAATCTTTTGTGACTGCATCTGAAATTGAGCCCTTGTACTTCTACAGAATCCGGCACTGAAACTCTCAAAGTGTCCTCCTCCAAGTGTCATCGTCGTCAACCTATACCCTGCAGTGATCTGCTGGCACAACCTGCTAGACATCTTCTATGTGATCATGATGAAGAGGTCAACCTGGAGCCATACCTATAAAATAACTAATAGTTAGTGAACGTAGAACTAAATATGGAAGGCTCAACATTAATTAAATATATTTTTTCTTTTATTCATTTTAGGTTAACATATCCCAAGTACTACCCATTCAAACACATGCACAATGAAGATTGAAGCATGATCCTTTCCTAGGTCTCTACCCTACAACTACTATAACCTTATTTATTATCCATTGAAAACATAAGGCTCCATGGATAAGATCATAGGTGGCCCGAAACGCCTATATCCTAGCCGATTTATAGTGTTTACATCACTTTCTAAACATGAGTGACATTGTTTCCCTACCAACCCATACAACCTCACATGTTCCTAACACCAAACTCCATCCTATCCATCAACCTCCCTATGATACCACATTGTCCCTACTTGATGTGGCAATATTTTTACACTATTTTGCCACACATATTTACTTAATTTTTAATGATTTAATTAATTAATTAATCACTTTTTACTAAATAAATGTACTTTTGTAATTTTATAGTTAAAATTGTTAATTAATAAATTTTTAAAATTAATTATTTGTTTTTTTTCGTAAAAATAATAATTTTAATCATATGTTACTTTTCTAATTTAATTATGTCTTATTTAGATTAGTTAATTTAAGTCTACACTACATTCTAATAAATTGATTTTTTAATTATAAAAAAATTATATAATCGTTGTGATTTTATTTAATTAATTTAGCCTTTATTTTAATATTTAATCCTTTATTTTAGTTACATTAGAATAGGATATAAATATTAATTAATTTTTGAAGTCATCCTACAAATCATTTAAGTAGATATTTTTTGTTTTAAGTTAAATTGAATTGTTCACATTTAATTTTATTAATTATATTAGTTTATTAATCAATTAATTAATAGTTTTTAAACATTAATTATATTATTTTATAGATGCGGATTAATTATTAGTCATCAAATTTCGTTTTAGTCTACCGGTGAGGTAGACAAGCTCTAGCGGTGAATTATTTGGGTCATTGTTTCTCTTCTTTACTATTTGATGTTACCCTGTAATTATTTTTATTTTATTTTTTAAATTAATATTTTAAGCATCTTAGTTTAAAAATTATTTACTTTATAATTAAAGTGTTGTAAATTTATAAATTTTATGTTTAAAGCACAATAAAATCATGTTTTTAAATAATGGTCTTTAGTTTTATTTTATTTAATTATATTCCATTCTTTTTTTTAAATAAAATAAGATTAAAATTTTATGTTCTTTATTACAAGGGTCACCGTTAGTATTTTTCCTTTAACATCATCACTGATAGTTTTATTCTAACGGTGACCTTTACTGCATCTTCTCTTGATTTCCTTATTAGTACCAGTGAGATTTTATCTTTTAGTTCTAAAGGTGATTTTTTTTATTATATTTTCTAACAGTGAACTTGTGGCTTATTCCTACCTCAATTTTATCTTTTCCTCACTGTTAGCCTCCAATTTATGTCTACCATTACCCACTTTTTCCTCACTGTAACCTTGTAACGCGATGGTTCCTTTACCCCACTATTAAACATTCCTTCAACCTCAACGTTACAGCCTTTCTTTTTCGTCACTGTTATGCATTTGGTTTATTTTTCATACTTTAATAATTTATTCTCTCTACCCTCACCGTTACACTCCCTCCCCAGATTCCTCTCATTGTTGCAGGTCCATCCTTAATACCCCACCACGCCCCCTTCTTGCTGTTGTTGAACTAAATCATTGTTGAAGGAAATTTGCGCCGCCAAGGGGATGCCACTGAAGTTGGAGCGTCGGGGTCAGGAGGTAGAGTCGAGGCCGTTGTGCGCCACTGAGGATAAGAAGAGTCGCTGCAGGTTGCTGCTGGTCGCCACACTTTTTTAGATTGCCGGACCGCCACTACAAGTGAGTGTCGAGCTGATGCTTGCAGCTGATGGAGTTGTGAGAGCTCGTCGCCGCTGCCTTTCTTTGAGTAGAGTAGTCGAGACCCTGCGGTTGTGATTTGCAGTAGAAGAGGTCCACCGCTGGAGCCGCCCAGGTATTTTTCTGGAAGAACAGCAACCCCAAACCCTCCCCCTTGGAGTGTGGATTTGGGGGAGGAGGTTTTAAAAATAATAATAATAAATAGATAAAAGAAATAAGAAAAACTAAAGTAAAAATAAAGTAAAGTTATAGTTAAATTTAAAGTAACTTTATTATATCTAATTAATAAAATTAAATTTATTAAAGTTATGATTTTAATAAAATTATAATATTAATACATAGATAAATAATAAATTAAAATATAAAAATAAATTTATAATAAATGTTAATAATAAATTAATTTATTGATTATAGTATAAATTATATAATTAATAATAATTATAAGTACACTATAAAATATTCTTGTAAATTTAATAAAATTTAAAACATAAGTATTATTTATAAATAATAAATTAAAATAAAATTTAATAGAACAATTTAATTTCTTTTAATGTAATAATAATAATGATAATTAAATTATTAATACTATCTAAACTATTTGTTTGTTTTTACTTCTTTACTTATGTCGTAATTTTTAATAAATTAGTTAAATATGATCAAATTAATAACTTAGTAACTATAAATTTTAACAAAATTTATTTAGTGGATAATTGTATAAATAATATAAATGTAAATAATTATTAATTAACATTAGTTAACCTGTAATGAGTAATTCAACACTCAACTTAAAAAATAACAAATTCTCATTCATTGTGATCGTTTTTATTTATTTTTCATTTATAACATTACAGGTTCATCCAAGAGAAAGGAAAGAGTCCAAGATCATGAAACTATCTCAGCGGGAGTTAGTTACAAAGGAAATTCTTGCACGACATGATTTTCATAAAAAAACGCACATTTTGCAGTGCGTGGGTGAAGTACATTTGAAGTCAGTGGAAGATGTTGCAGTGACATGTATCAGATGACAGATGATAATTAAGCAGAGCAAGAAACATATTTTGAGAGGAGGAAGATTCTCATTCCACAAACACACATCAGAGAGCAGATCCAAGGACTCTCATTTAGACGAGAGCAGTGAATCCTGGGAGATAGCAGAGCAAGAGATGAAGGAGCCGGAAGGTAGAGCATCACTTGGGGAGTTCTTCCTTCCCCTTTCTTTAATTCTTGTACTCTTCTTTCAGATTTTTTCAACTCTAGATTTCATTATGATCATAGGATGAATTTTTTAACTCATGAATTTTATACTTTGTTGGTTTATTCTTTAAAAATTTTCACGTTATCCTTTTCTGACATTTGAATTGATCGGCGAGATCAATTTCAATGATAATGTTAATTGATCAAACCTTACTTTTCTGTGAGAAATTTATTTTTTCATGTTCTATTGGAAATAATGAATTTGATAATCATTTTTTATGATGCTTTAATGTCATAAGAGTTGGAGTTTTATGGTGAGTTTAACTTCAACTGTATTAGTTTTTCAAAATTTTAACAGTCGATGATCTTTAGAGTTGCGAACTCTTAAATTCATACTTCTATTCGATGTATCTTCTGGCGAAGAAGATATATCAGCCAATTTCTAAGGTGTTATTAAATTAAATTTAGTGGAGTGTTATCTTTCTAAACAAAATGTTTAGAATTCATGAGTGTTATTTCTGCATCGTTGTTCCTTGTCTTGATTCCTAATATTAGTATACTGTATTTTTCTAGTATATCATACTTAGTTTAAACATAAGTTTCTTTGTTAAAAAATAATGTTTCCTCATCCTGTTTCCATTTCATCAGTACAATAAAAAATATAAAATGTAAAAATATGTCTACCTCACTGTTAACAACAGTGAGGTTTTAGTATTAAAACCATATAATTCACTCAGCTGCCTTCTCTCTGGATCGACCCTGCATTGCAATACTAGTGTAGGTTAATAAATTTAATTTTGAGGGTCGTGACGAACTACGACCTGTTCACTACCCATCCCCATAGCATGTACCCCTATAGGGGTGGCAATGTGAGAAGGGAGATAATGATCCTCGAGTCCCACCTCCAGTAGGCCCTCGGTTGGAGACTAACCCCAAGGGTATAGTAAACACACACAAGGGAGACATTACCCTCTAAGAGAACATATGAGGAACAGAAAGATAAGATAGACACTAACCAAATCCAACTCAGACTGAAATATAAATGAAATCCTAAGTACACATATTTAATTTCATTCAAAACTACTACAACAGAAAGTGAATAAACTGAAACACCCAAAATAAATTAAAACAACAATAACCATAGAGCCCAAACATCTCCTGCGATCCCAAGCTAGTAGAAACCATCTTGATCTCCAAACTACTCCAAGTGACCTAAAAAATAGTTTATATATACATAGGGTGAGTATAACAGTATATTCAGTAGGATCCTCCCTAAATCCTCTCGTGGAAATGTAATGAAATCATGCTAAATCACATTGACTATAAGTGAAATGGACTCGTCACCTAAACATGTATACTATGATCCCAGCACCACCATGGATACTCATACAAAGTAACGCATACAAGATTATTTAATATAATAATGAATATCAAGAGTACCCCTAAAATAATTTCCCTTTGATTTGGCATTTTTCCCCAACGTCTCACGTCCTAAGCATCTCTCTCCAAAAAGGGTTTGCATCAAACACCTAGGTGAAGTAGAAAAAAATGAACCTCGTGCAACAAAACCACCATGTTCATGTAATCATGTAACCAAGTAGTTTACTGGATCCACCACAGCTCGTATAATGTGTATCATATGTTAGGTATTATACCTCAAGCCATTACAGCCGACACACTGAGTATGTATCCTCAAGCCATCATAGCCTATACACGTTACACCTATAGTAGTCCATAGAAAACAATATCTAGAATATATGCGTGTGAATAACAACAACCCAAAACATCCCTCTAAAAAATTATATGGGAAAAACTATCCGTTGTGCCTACCAGCATAAGTCACCAGCAAGAGAAAAGAGTTGGGTCAAAGGGGGTAGTCAGGAATCCATCCTCCCACCAGAATGTTGGGGAAAACACCCCCAGGGCTTAGAATCCTCGGTGTGTCAGTTGACCTAACTAACGATGTGGAGTATCATATAGAAACAAAAAAAATACAGAATATAATACAGTTGACAACCACCTTTTGGACATAACCTAGACTTAGACTCAACAGCAGCTAACGTCTCTCGGACTCCCAGATGCAACTTCTAAAACAAGGTACCCTATAAGCACACAACCATTTAAAGAGATTTATTAGATTACTTCATTACCTTTTTATCAGTTCCACATTACATTAATTAATTCATTAATCATTAATTAATGATTAATAAATCCACATTAAATATCATTAGAATTAAACCGAAATTCCATTGTCCATTTAAAATTGCAACCAAATCATTTCATACCAGCAAGCTTCAACCACTTGGGTTAACATCATTTATTCAATTATTAATTTACAGCTTTACTTTACCATATTCCCAGGTATTCTAGAAAAACATTCTATGATACTAAACACAATGGTGATCAACATGGTTAGTAGATGAACTAACTGTCGAGTCTTTGCCGCCTATAGAAAGAGCGTAGACCCATCCTCCATTGAGAAGCTAAACACGGAGAGCATGGTTCATACCCCGTGCGTCATCGCCTCTTTCGAAAAAAGGGTAAGCAAGACCGACTTCCATGAGCAGTGGGGAATGAAATGTAGATAAAAAAACAATAAGAATCAGCAAGCACCCAATCATTCACATCCAACCCATTTCATCATCCCTGGTTTGCTCCCCGACAACCACATGCATAAACCGATGCATCTCGCAACTCTACGAGTGAAATGCTGCATCAAAAACTAGGCCTCCATGCCCCCACATAACACAATATCCATTCATTCTCACATCAAAAAACATGTAACAGGAAAGAACATCATATCAATTGGGCTCTTGGCCTTTAAATAAGATATAGGGTAACTCTGAACCATAAAAAGAAATTATATTTTATCAAAAAACCAGTTCTTTAATCCATTTTGGATTAAACGATTTTTTATTCATAGGATACAATATCATTAAACCTAAATAGTAAACTATCACAAATAATTAAACATGAATACTACACCAATTTGATTAACATAAAATTAAAACATGAAAATAAGATTCATTTACATTCCACATTATGTTTATCCAAAAAATAATCAAATAATTCTGGATTTACATTCTTTACTAATTTCCATGAAGAAAAAAACCTAAAAAGTATCAAGAATAGATATCACTCAATATAGAAAAGCAAGAGGCAATAATGTTCAATAAATGTAAATTTATTTATCCAGTTCAAATATTTATTATCTCAATTCCATTGTGATACAATGGCTAAAACATGATAACAATACAGTTTCACATAAATGAAAAGAGAAGCAATGAATCCTCTACCTAAAATAGATCTTGACGTTCATTATCTGATAATGATACACACAATATAATCTCCTCTCATATGGCCACTATATCCAACTGAGTATGCATATACACCACCACATCGGTTAACACCCAAAAAAATATCATTAGGAACATGGGGGTAAAATGTCAATGAAAAAGGGCAACAAGAAAGTAGGAGGTGAACCCTTATGAGTGATGATAGATCATACATTATATCGATTATTGATCGATACTGGTTGGTTGCATCAGAAATAGAGGGGAACTAATCCGAGGGGGAAATCCTGACCGCCTAGTTTCTATGGGATGTAATGGAAGGTTTGAGCATCTCACACCAAAGAAAAAGGAGGAAGGATTATGGAGGAAGATATCTCATCCCTTTAGATGATTTAATGGACTGACAGTTTATGATAATATATAATTTACATTAAAAGAGGATAGCATTAAACCATGTGGTTTGACCAAGTAAAAACATCCTGAGTCTAAGGAGAAATTAATATAGGATTTATGGCCTTCAAATCGGCCTTAGAGTCCTAAAAATGAGGCTTTAAAAACATTTTACGTCAAAGGAAGCATCATAGGGGTTAAACTATCAGAAACCGGAAAAACTATTCATGAACACAAAATTTGGCAAAGGAAAAACATTGTTCATGATCCTCACTGTTATAACCTCACCGTTCTAGAAACACTATTCATGAACTGAAAATTTGTCCAAGGAAAGAGGTCACTGATGAAACATCTCCATTTTGGAACACTTTTTATGAACTCAAAATTCAGAAAATAAAATAGGTCACTGATGGAACCTCACCGTTCTTGAAACACTATTCATGAAGTGAAATTTTGGAAAAGGAAATAGGTCACCGATGGAACATCACCGTTTTGGAAACCCTATTAATGAACTCAAAATTTAGCAAAAGAAAGTGGTCACCGATAGAAGATCTCTATTCTAGAAACACTATTTATGAACTCAAAATTTGGAAAATGAAAGAGGTCACTGATGGAGCCTCACCATTCTGATAGTATTGTTCACATTAGTCTCACTGATGGAACTATTCACATCGGTCTCACCTATGGAACTGTTCACATCAGTCTCACTGATGGAACTATTCACATCGGTCTCACCGATTAAGCTGTTCTCATCGGTCTCACCGTTAGAACTGTTCACATAAGGTTATGGTTTCACTCTTCACCTATGGTTAACATTGAAATGGTCACCTAAGGTTGTTGTTTCCATTTTCGCAGAAGGTTACTGACCCCCCTGTTCACATATGGTCACCATTTCCCTATTAACGAAACTGGAAAATAGGAAAACTGTTGGGGATAAGTCACCTTGACCTCTCGTAACAAATCAAACACCAGATTTTATCAAAAGGATTGACTAAAGAGGTTTGGGCCATTAAATAATAAAATAATAATAATTCAAAATATAAATTTAAAACAAATAAAACAAATACCTAATCCAATGATAATTGTCCTTAACTTATTAAATAATAAAAAAATAACATATAAAATCTTACCAAATCATTATAAATTATTGATTCATAGTATAGTCTTTTAAGGATATTATATAAATGATTCAATAATGGTGGAGAAACCAATCATGGATATCAAAACTCATACACAACTTTCTATTATATGTGAATATGTTCGACCTTCATAACGTATAAGTATAAATACCATTTAGTTTCTACTGTATAATAAATTTTTCAATCCATGTCGTTTAAACACTCAGGGAAACTGATACATGAACAATCATTCCACTAATCCTCCTTGAATCTTCTTAATAGATAATTAGCGAAACTATGTGTTTCTAAACCATTCCCCCTTTTCTCCAAATATATTTAGATGTTTCCCTAATATAAATCATAAAAATTATCATTCTTATTTGAACTCCTAAACCATGTCCTCTATGATATCTAGTATATAGTTTCCACTATAACAATTCCCTTATAACATATTGATATAAAATGATTTGAAGTACTCAATCAACAAAATATGATGAATATTTTTGTTTTTCTAAATACAAATATATATCATGATCATATAAATAAAATTCTGAAAAATCATTTTAATACAGAGATATTTCGCTAAATATATATTTTCCAACATATGTTAGAGTTTATATAAGAACAACTAAGTCATAGTCATGCATAAATTTTTTAATTTCATGTGTTCTAAACTAACATTGACCATAAAAATCTATGTAATCTTCCAAAATGAAAACTAAAAAAACCACACCCGAGGAATAATATTAGATCTTGTAAGTATTATTCATATGAATTATAATTAATATTGGAATTGGAGTAAATTAGTCATCCATCAATTGATAATTTATATTACACTATGTATCTTAAGGTAGTATCACTCCATTCCAAATCATAAAATATTTTAAAAAAAATTCAATAAATGTATGAAATAAATTTTTTCTTGAATATTTAAAAATTCTTGAAACATAAAACCTTAATCAAATTCTTTTAAAAATACCATGATTTTACAATCTAATACATCTCAAGATTCATCATTAATTTTTCAATAGTCACACAATATTCTTGAATAATCAAGTGTCATATAAAAAATTCTATCTTCTCTAGCTTCACATATAACTAGAGATCACATGTGATTTATGACACAATCTAAAAGTTCTTTTTATGATCCTCTATTAACCAATAGTATAGCATATCATTATTCATAAACATTTTCTCGAATAATTCCAAATATTAGTTGAATACCCTACTTATCATAGAAATAAAAAATGATAGCCCATTTTATATCTCATATTGTTTCAATTGAAAATAAAACTATTTACTAGTTCGTAATTTAATTATATAAAGAACAATATCTCATTCCCCTAAGGAAATTGTTCCCAAATATGAAATATTTTTCCAAAAATAATATACCACCTATAAGAATTTAAAATTGATCCCCTATTCATTATAATCGTTATTAATTACTAATATTAAAATAGTAATTCCTTCATTAATCTATATATTATAACATGTTAATGAATACATTCCATGAAAAAGAAATAAGTTCTCACTAATGTGCTCACCACTAGAATATAAATCACATTTCCTTATGGTCTTCAAGTTGCAAATTTAGCTCTCTCATCTCACTAGACCCATACAATACCATAAAAATTTTCTGGACTATCATCTTAAAATAAATTTATTTATAACTCTTACTCTATCATTACAGTTATCATGGATAAATCTCCTTGAAATTTTTTCACAATTTGATTGAAAAAAAGATAAAATAAACCATTTTTTCTCTTTACTTTTTCATGAACCTTATCAACAACATATCTGATATTTTTCTATATGGTTTCATTATTATGTTTATGTTGACTAGATTACACTTCTTATACTGAATGATGAAAATAAAAATCACATCCTATATAATATAATGATAAACACCCTTAATTTGATTCAATATATTCATGAAATTAACTGCTAAAATTCATGAAAATCGAGATTTTAAAACTAGAGGTATCATAAACCATGAAACACAAAATGTGTACCTAGAAACATATAATGATAAATCATATATTATACCTTAAAAATGACTTTATTTCAGTTCATAATGGGTTATCTATCAATAATACTCGTGATATTCACATCATATCAAAACCAAAATCATATTTGAAATTTGAATAAATATATGAGATTGATTTTCCAATATAAATCAAAAAATTAGATAATATTTCAATACCAAATATCATATTTTTTATAATCAATGGCCCCAAATTATAATGTATATCTTCTACTAAATATAATATATCCTCCCAGTACTAACTCTAGATTACAAACAATTTTTCATAAATAATAATCGTAGTGAGTGCATTTTCAATATTTGACGTCATCCATATAATGACTTCTCATCTATACATTAACTAATTACTTTTAACAATAATACATGATGTAATTATGATCATGGTCACTAAAATAATGATTTCAACCAATAATCTCACTATCTCTCCTAGAAAAATAACAATATTGTTTCCAACATTATAATGTCACGTTACTCCATAATCTCAGATGGATAATCAATTAATTTATATAATAATATAACATAATATAAATATATTTATTGAGATAGCCCAAATTAATATGGATATCATATTTTATATTGAGAAGTAGCTCATATAAAACTCTAACATGACTCCATAATCTACCCCTTTAATTATCATATTGTTCTACAAATATATCCTCATATTGATGAATTCCCTATAACATTATAAAAAACAATTATGTTCTTGTAATATAAAATCACCTTATTAAGTACATAGATATTGTCCAAGTTATATAATAGATTAAAATGTAAATATCTCACCAACCCAAACACATTCACAATTTGATGAGATTCTATGGCCACATCAACACCTAAAAGTTTAGTGATCCATAATAGGTACATGAATCACTTGATATAATCAATGATGTTTGTGTACTCCTACATAATTTCCTTAATCTCATTCCTCTAACCTATATATATTTTATCAAGTAAAAACTACTCAAGATGTGTGTTTTGGATATTTTCTCAAGTCAGTTTCTAATAATTCATGGCCAAAATATTTTATCTAACTGGTGGAATGATTTTCCTTATTATTAAATGATTATTTAAAAACATTACTGTGTTAATTTTTATTGGTTTTCTTGTATATTTGATTGATATATTCTATCAAATCATTAACAGCTTTGTGCCTTCTATTTTCCATGTAAATGGTTTGATATTATATATAATAATAATTAATATAATTAGACCATGTGTAGTAACATATGGTAAATATTCTATCACATTACAAAATCAATTGATCAAACCTGAACAAGAGTTTCCTAACTATTAGAAAATAACTAGTTTCATAAATAAAAATTTATTTAAAACTATATCCTACTTATCAATTGGAATTAGGATTGGATTCCTGTTAATTTAATTCCATGAAATAATTCATACATTAATATATTCATGAAATATATATACCAAAAAATTATGATTAAGTATCTATAGTCATATTGAATTTAACATGATTAACATAAATTATATACATAATCCTACCCATAGATATTATCAATAAATATACATCTAGTGAATATACCATTGATAAAACCCAATTTCATTTCCAATAACATAAGAAAATAATAATATAATATCATATTAATAAAAAAATTCCCATTCCATGATAATTATATAATAATGTTTAATTTATATAAGATAAGACCACAAAATTTATTACATGTTGTTTAATAACATTATTAATATAATATTCCATATAAGTCCATAATAATATACAAGTTTACACGTGACATTTTATCTAATAGATAAACCATAAAGTTTAATCCCAAATAACCTCACCTCATTATGTTTTAGTAATCACATAAAAGTCAATATCACAATCCAATTATATGAAAAACATATATAAAAGAATCATAATAATAAGAAAATCCAATGTGACAATATTAGCTTGGAATGACCTATAGATTCAATCAGGTCCCATAAAATACATTATCTTGTATAAAAGGATTTTAAAAACTATAAATTATTAAAAAAATATTTGATTCCACTTAAAATAATGCTATAAGTCGAACCCTTATGTTGTAATCTCTATACTTTTCAATGTATGCCTCCATATATTCTATAGGATCTCGACTTTTTGTGAGGGAATAAAATATAAATAAGATAAACTATTATGATATATCCATAATCATATAAAACATAATAATCTATAATATAAATCAAACATATAGGGACAATAATTTAATCCAAAATAATATATACTTATAGTTAATGCATCCATGTCAAATTTTATTCATTACAACTAATCATACAATCTATGAGTAATATATGTAAAAGACCCTATGGGTAATAATATTAAATGGATATTTATGTATTTATCTAATTAAATGTGCCATGATCATGGTTATCCCTTTTAAAAATGATCTTTATTTTATTACTATCATTAATATCCTCTGTCAACAGTCACTAATCCATAAACCATACCACATTATAAAACAGTAAACATGTTTATGAACCTGATTCCTCATTTTGTGGTAATGCTATTATTTATGTTAAATATCAATAATTTACTTTTATTACATTTAAAATATATGATTTATTGCATCCCTAACCTGGATATCCAATCTGCACCAAAGCAGGAACACCATATACCCTGAGGGTGTTATTCAATATCTATGGGATGAATAATAAAATCTCTAGACTCAATATATATGTTAAGAATTATATTATTTATATAAAAGGTATAAAAGTTTAGGACTTATTTCCTTTTATGGACCAACATAACTCAATAATATATAGTATTTACCAAAAAAAAAGTAGTCTAAACACCTCGAAAAAATTGATTTATAATAGATAATTTTGAATACATATTTGACTAAAAAAATACATGACATATAATAATATATAAATTTTATACACTTTCAATTTAATTTATAATTCCATATATATGAAAAAACTAAAAAATATATGAAAATGAACCAAAATATAATCTTTATTAAAATTTGACCTATATGCTTTTAATATATATTATCGCAGCCAGATTCTTGGTTGTTGACTTCAGTGAATCCCTAGACACTAAATGATTGAAGATGCTCATTTTGGTAATTGAAATGTAATAAGTGAAGTTTTATTTACATTTATGTTTTCCACGCTAGGTGTGTGCATGAATATTCAATAGGAAACCACCATTGGTAACTCAACTAAACCATGTATTAATAGGATTATGGATCAAAATATATGGTCATTTACATATATATAATAAATTGATGTCTAAATTGTAAATAGGATAAAATATATAAAATCTCTTCCCTCACACTAATATATATATATATATATAATAAAGTAATTAAGTTCTTATATATGGAGTATTAATTCTTGAAAAAATTGTTTCGAACATAGCCCTTGGATTTTGAGAAGACCAAGTTAGATAAACAATGATACCCATCACTATATTTATAGTATGATGTAGTTAGGGTATAATAATCATGCCATGAAATGATAATGGTTTATAATTGATTTATGAGACTACTGGACCATCATATAGGAATAGTAGGAGTACACTCTGTCATTAAATGAAAACCAATTCCATGTAATTTATCATCATATTCAATTTATTAAAAAATATATATAGAATATGAAAAACTAGTTACATAAATAAACATGTAAAAAAAATTATGTATTAATACTTCTCAATCAAATATAATAATACTTTTCATATAACATTGTAGATATAGTAAAATAACAATAATATAGACATATAATGATAATATCTATGTTTATATATCATTAATAATATTGAAAACAAAATTATTCTAGTATAGAAGATATAATTTATAATTAATGAAGATATAATTCACTTTAAAATGACATCTATTAATCCCACACAGAAATCAAGACATATTAATAGTATATACCACATGGGAATTAAAATATTGAAATAACGATCAATAATGAAAAAATATAGATGAATGAATGATTTATGAAATTTCAGTAAAACATGTTATAAATCGTAAGAAAGACTAAACAAAATGAAACCATTAAATAGATAATCCAAATAAAGAATTATATAAAGGAATGAATCAATTTTTTTAATAAATTATCAATAATCATTTACGCATTTAAAAAAAATTTAAGGAAAATAATTCATTTTAGATTGAGGAGTTATACCTCGCTTGTTATAAAAAAAGAATTTCCACATGGTTTACCTGAATATATAAACATCATAACACATAATAAATTCATCTTTTATAACAATTATTGTTTTATAAATAATTTTAAAATGTAGATGATTAGTATAAAACCAATAGTCAACATGAAATATAAAGTATATTAATTTTTAGTGTTTAGAAAAGAAATGTTTTATTTAATTGTTATCTACATTTAAGAAACCAATTATATTTGATAATTATATAAATCCATTTACTGAAAATAGAACCAACCAATGCATCACCACAAATTAAAACAATTAACAACAGATATATATGAATCATTAAAATATAAATAATATACGTTAAGGTTGAAAGAAATGGTTTCTCTATTAATACTTATCAGCGGCATAAGAGAGAATTCTACAAAAAAAACCTTAACACACTACACTGTCTTTTAATTTAAGATACATTTCATTTAATCAAATATGTACTAATAACTAAATTCATGGACTCATATAACATGATACATCACAATGAACAATGATAAAATAAAGGATTTTCAATTCAAGAATCATTTGAATTCATGTGTTGAAATGATCTAATTAAACATTGTTGATAAAATGAGTATAACATCAAATATATAAATATTATATTTTAATCAAAATGTTATTTTTTAGGATTTTAGATTACACCTATAAGAAGTAGGTATTCCTAAATCATAAATTATATATCAAATATCAAGAAAATAGAATCTTATTTTGAATCATTAAATTATTATAAAATATAACATTGAAATTCAATTCATTCATAATTCTGATGATATGTATTGTAATATATTATTTTTCAGAAGAAAATAGATATGATGTCACATGAATAGTATGAAAAATAAAGTAAAGGGTTGATACCACATACCATTATCAACAATGAGTAGCACCAATACAATTATCACCAAATAACCACGTACCATAAACCATCATTTTTTCAAAATCCCCATCCAATCAATATAAAAACAATAATTATGAAATATACATTTTACAGAGTCCAGGAAGCACTAAATATAAATAAAACCTAACAAATACCATCCACAATCCATTTTATCTCAAAATGTCCAAAATTACTGAATAAAACAACATAAAAGACCCCATTTTTTTCATTATTAAAACAATTTATAATAATTTTCACCCCAATCACTTTTTTGATGAATAATGTCAAAAAAGGAAAAAAACCATCAAGGGATTAAATTTGACTAGAGAATTGAATGAACCAATCCAAGAGTAAATTCATGATTCTATAGTGAAAACAAATCATGAAATCAATCACCCCATTACGAGGAGTCTAGGATGAACAGTTCATGTGAGAAGTATATTTGGAAGAAAAATAACCATTGATTTGCTAGAGGGAAACCCATTTTAAATGCATAGATAATATATGTTGATATGGGGATAAATAAAATATTAAACCATAATAAGTTATCAATTTTTTGGGAGAAAATATTTCTATGGATTTTCAAAATATGATAAAATGTTTTGGTAGGAGATGAAAAAAATGTCATAAAAAATTGAACCCAGATCCACAGGTAATCAGTGAACCCTACAAAAAATACCCACTCTACTAATAATCAATGGTTATATTGTTCTCTTCATGGTATAGAGGATGTCTCTAAAAGTTCAAAATCGTTGAAGGTTCCACCTCAGCCCTAATCTAAAAGTCCAAAACATCATATAAAATGGATACCTCTTGAAAAAACACTAACTACTTCACCCCTCAATTTAAAAAACTCACAATTGAAACATGAAATGAAACAATGGAATCCATTTTAAACTAAAAGATTAATTTTGATATTTAATTAAACACATAAATAAATAATTGAACCAAAAATTGACTTTAAATTAATGCACAATGAAACTGGGCCTTAAAACATGACGAAAATAGTCTATTTCATGCATTGGTTATATGAATTTGTCAATCACTGAAAATATAAAAATAATACTAAACCCCAAACCATTAAATATTTTCTAATATAAATTATAAAAAATTTATGTACAATTTTTATATGAATCATCCAAAACTAGCATTAGTAACCATGTATGATATGTTGATAATACTTCAATGAGTTAATGCACCGTTAACACATGAAATCCTATAATGAATAATTACAGAAAATCTTGTATTCAATCATTAAATATTATGTATCATATCATAGAAATATAATTGTTTACTAATTTTAAGTCTGATGTTAAACCCACATAAAATAATTATGGAAATAAATTTATGAGTTATGAAGAATTAAAAAAAATAAATGTTACTTGGGATGCATTAAACATGATATTTGTAAAAACCATTAAAAAATATAATTTTATAAACTAATGATGTGAAATGTGTTATTATCAACAAAGTTATTATAATAATTTAGTCTATGAAATGTAATGGAATTGGTCATCAATAGCTAACTCAAATACACACTTTTTTATGGTTAAATAAATCAATTGTTTAGTGAGAAATGTAACCCAATACAAAATATAAAAATATTACTTTCCCACACACAATGGCCATGAATTTAATATCACAATAAATTGTATTATATTATTCTCGATATAAATACTATATTTTGTATCTTATTCAACAAGAAACTCCATGATTAATCGAGTCACTATATATTTGATTAATAGTATTGAAAAAACTATAATAATATAAAATTTGTAAAAATAAAAAAAGCATATTCATCTTAAAAATCATGCATTTATATGATATATAATTTATTTTATAATATATTTTTGGGGATATTTTATTCTCAATTTACCATTTTACATATTAATAAATTAATAAACCACTTTTAATTTATTATAATGATGATATAAATATTTTTAATATATTATCTAATATATCAAAATTCTCTACACTTGAAATTATTATGTATTAAATGTAATAGTACTTAATTTTTTAAAAATCCATTTTCAATAAAACCAATTTCTCATTATATTATCTATTTTATTTTAAAATATAAATTAAATATTTTATAAATTTAAATTTTGAAAAATTACATCCTAATTTAAATTAAAAATGTAAAAAATTACATGGGGGTGTGTTTAATTTTTCTTCATTAATTGATATTTATCTTAATAGTGAAAAATATATATTTTAGTAATATCATAGTGTTTATTACAATATTCATATGTAAATATAACCTTAAAAATAATAAAAAAATCAGGACAAATAATTTATTTAAAGAGATAATTTGTCTATTTAATAATACTATATTGAATTTAGGAAATTAATATATAATGTTTTGAAAATTAAACAATATTTTTCTAATATAATATATTTTTATATTATGCCTTTTAATTATGTTTTTTCTAGGTGAAATTAATTGTTGGATATATTTCAAAATCAAAAAAATCTAATTGTATTTATATTATACCAATTTATGTAATGAAAATGAACATCATTGAAATTTTTTTCCTAAAAAACATTTATGATTAAAAATATATATTTCCTAAATACTGGTTTTACACATTAAATTCAATATTTTCATAATTTATTTTTTACAAATATTAATTTCATTTTATAAATTGGATTTAATATTTTGATATATTATATAACATTACTATACTAATACCCATTTTATTTATAATAATTTAAAGTAAGATAGATAGGTAATAAATAATTACCTTTCTAAAAACCAAAATTGTAAAAATAAAAAACTAAGAGTAAACGAAATAAAAAAAATTAAAAATTTTGATAAAATTAATTATTAAGGAATTATTAACATTATATAATTCAACGCTCTATTATTTTTTAGCTATTCCTCTACATTCCATCTAAATTTTTTTCTCTCTCTATATTAAGGACTTATATTTACAAAACAATCCATTCCTATCACCTATTAATGGAGCTCACCTACACCCCATTGCTTAAAATATTATTAATCAATAGTTTAACAATAAATTTACCATATTCTCTCATTAAATATATCCTCGAATTCTAGATTACTTTATTTTCAATATTTTATTTTAATGATCCTTAATGTTTTACCCATTGGATAATGTACTACTTGAGAGGTAATGTTCTTAAATGAGATCTCTAAATTCTTTTATTTTTCTAACACTACTAACTATTGTATCTATCAAAGTATCGAATCATCAGTATTATTCATATTATGAAATTTTATTATACTCACATAATATTCATTTTATAACATCATATACTTTATAAAAAATTAAGACATCATCAATCATAAATGCCAACTATAGTCAACATGAACAACTTTCTTGAGTTTTCATCACCTCCATACATAGAAGTTGATAAAAGTATATTTAATTTATAAATATGTTATTTTTATCGTTATTAAGATTCTGAAATTATTAAACATTCCATACCATCCAACCAATCTATTGAAAGAGAATGTCGCACATGTGAGCTTGTGTTGACTACCAGCAAGATGAAAGTTCCATATTTTATTTTTGACTCTAGTCTTTCCATATTTAACTGACTATAATATGAAATGTCTCAAAAAATTAAATACATAAAAATAATAACAATATTAAAAAACAATTATTATATTATACATATATAATCACATTATTAACCATACTCACCCTTCAATTAGAAAAATTTATTATTTGGTCTATTTTAACCACCAACATGAAAAATACTATAAATTAATATAATAAATAATAAAGGAATCATAATTACTAGTCATATTTGAAAATATAATGTAATTAACGATTCATCTTTTTTCTTAATTATAATATAAATATTTATAAAATTATTATGATACAACTATTCATTCAATAAAACTTAAAAATTCATCTCATCGTCAACTTTTTCACCATGAATCATATATATAATACAAATACACTGAACTTAGAACAACAAAATCTTTATAAAACACATATTTCATTTAATTAAATCACCTTTTAATTATTATATTTTAATATATAATTGATAATTGACACTACTAGAATGAATATAGTACCAAAAAAACCAATCAATGATTGTGATATCTAACGATGAAAAGAAATTTTAACTATTAAATATTTTAATATTATAAAATTAAAATGATTTTTTTGTAATATTATAGGTATGAATAATATTCATAAATAAGTGATTATTTGTTTTATAAACGATGTTAAATAACATTAGTAATATTCATTCATTTAGGAAAGGGTTTTTGAATCTCAATTTTGGTTCATTGAGATATGATGTGAATTCACCAATTGTTTAATTTTTTAGTTTATTATATTCAGAAATAATTTATTTCATATTGTTTTTTTTCTATGAAATAATGGAACTAAAAAGTACATTTCATTTTCTACGTTACATTTTTTTCAACAAAAATATAACTAAGGATGTAAGTATGTAAAATCTAAATTTACTTTTATTGAGATATGTGTTATTTTAAATGCCTATTTTTATTTTAATTGTCTCTAAACTTCTGATAATATATAAAATATAATTAATTATCCTATATTGATGGTAATTAAAGATAAATTTCATTTTATACCTTCCAAGGTGTATTTATTAAAATGGTTCTTATTCAATAAGGTTTATTATTGAATTAGGTTGTTAACTCGAGTAATTATAATTCCTATTTTAAATTTGTTTTATAATATGGGTTTAAACTATTATATGATATTATTCTAATTATGAAAATATATAATTAGTCATGATTTTTAATTTATTTCATTTAAATTCATAAATTTCAATATCAAAAATTATTACATTATAATGAATAATTCCAATCATATTTTGGGAAAATATCTCTTTCGTGATTATATTCTCTATTCTTAACAATGTTATCCTTTATATTTGGAATCCAAAATAGGTTTTATCTCATGTGAAAATAATAATTCCATTTATATTTTATATATTACATCTTATTTGCCATTATTGATATCACATTTTTAATAAATTGTATTTTAAAATATTGTGAATATCTTCTAATAAAACTCATATGTTTTATAATATACTCCACATTTCCATTCTAGAAATATAATTTCCTTCTAGGAATATATTATTGAATATTATTTTTATATTTAAATGTTTTCAATATGTATTACATGATCTATTTGAAAATGATATTAAAATTTGACATATAACTTTTCATTTATAAATATAGTAATTTTTTTAATAATAACTCTTTTACAGTTTCATTCATTATTATGAGTATTCATCTTTATGGAGAATCTTTATCATGATTAAAAATCGTATCCATAATTATTAAAATTCTATATGATTTTAAAAAAATGATTTTTTTATATTATAAATTTCAAAATTTTTAATTTCATAATGTATGCCCTGATTTAAAAATTGGGTTTGGTGGATTTGTTTTCTAAGATAGAAATACTAAGTGATTTTATTTATTCTCAATGAATTCTATTGAATTTTTATTTATTTTAAAATTTATAACCCTAAAAACAATTTCTAAAAGATATCGTTTAAAATATTCTGACTATAAATATTTATTTAATTTTTAAATAAATCATTTTAATCATTTTTAAATTATTTAAAAAATAATATTTCTTGTTTTATTAAAAAGGGATATAATCAATAATTTTCAAATGGATTATTTCAACATATATTCCTAACATTCAATATCATATATATTTATGTTTTATTAGTGGAATTATACATGCCTTTGTGAAATACTATTTTTCGGTGATTAAATGTTTTGAATATACAAATATACTATTGATATCATATTTTACGATACTATTATGAATTATTATGAATCTCATTTTATTCCCAGGGGTATTCCTTATATAATGATGGATTAATATATTATTACACACATCTGTTTGGAATAGGATTTTTGGGGTCCTGTATAACACAATAATTCATTGTTAATTTTTATACCATATGTGATAATATTTTTGTTTTTGGACATTATTAAATTATTCTTTATTCACATGGTTTTACCTGTACATGAATGTGTTATTTGATATTCAAATGAAAATTCATGTACATGAACACATATATATTTATTCACATTATGGTTCATGGAAATGATCCTGTTTAGATTTTTTCACATGATAGTTAATAAAAATGATCACTTATAATTTTGTTCACATGATGGTATATGGAAGTGATCACATTTATCATTCATCACATTATTATTAATTGAGATGATCTCATTTCTCATTTTTCACATGATTGTTTATAAAATTCATTTTTCTTTTACTTTTTGTTAATATTATGATTTTAATGTACCTATTTTTATGCCTTATATTTAAATTGATATGATTATGATTCATAAACCATGTTTATTTTTTCAAACTCATAGGCCATTGTATATATTTTTTAAATTTATACTAAATTCTTCCAAATAATTTACAACTGGAAAATAATAATTTTTCCTGATATATTTATGTTATACTTTTCAAATTCTCATTTTTCATCATATGATTATGATCTAACCCTTTAATGAAGAGTGGACGAGTTTTTCCGTAGAGTGAATTTAAGGTCACCCTTTTTTGTCTCTATTACCTTGGTTATAAAGATAATTATACCTTATAAAAATTATATAATATATTCCACATTGAATTAATTATATATAAATGTTGAAAATTATTTCAAAATATGTTTCATATGTTTTTGGTCCTTTAAGACACTAAAAATTATGTTTATTTTATATTTGTATTATTGTGACATATAACGATTATGTTATGGAAATGGCATAAAATAAATTAATGTTTATCCTGGATTATTTCAAATGATATCAATTCCTATGTGTAATGTGTTGGGGGGACTTTTAAATAAATAAATAAATTTATTCACAGTGCACTTAAAATAAAAATTATCTAACCAAGATTCTATTCAAGATCATATTTTATTGAAGACTGGACCTTCGATTAATGGTTTAAGAAATAATAAATCTATAAAAGGTTTAAATATATATGGTGGTTTGAGGACACAGATTTAGATTAAATCCATCAATTTTATAATAATTGAAGTTATAATAAACATATCATTCCATAGATGATGTCACTAGTGATTTCATCAGAAGATATTACTACCATTATCATTTGAACTAATTTTGAGTATATCAAGATTCAACTATTGCATATTTTTTCAAAATTGAAAATAAATATATCCACGTATTATGAAAAATAAGTACATATGAAATTTAATTTATAATGTTTTTTTATTTTGGAACTTTTAAATTTATTGTTTTATTGATCATTTCTAATCCATGTAATAATTCATTGTAAGTGTTTCAATTAAGAGATATTGTTTTTTAGTTTTGGAGTGTAATTTTATTTTATATTCTGTAGACATAATTCTATATTTTAATATTTCATTATTTTAGGATTCTAATGATAGGAACATAGTATGAAATTTTATCTTCCGATCCACGACTTCTACGGCTAGTAATATAGAGCTCCAAAGCATCTAATGCTTGGATGCTAATTATTTTGTTGTTATAGTCATGTATACTCTCTAACTCCTAAACTAAAAATTTGATATATCCAAATACATCAATTAATTAGTAATAATAGGGATTAAAAATAAAATTTAATCATAGTACTCAAAAAACCCATTTTTTCCTCAAAAAGGAAATGTACATGAATTTTCATTAAAGAACAATCCCATAATAAAATGTCAATTTTCATGCTTGAGAAATATGTATGAGATGGAAAAATGGGTTTACTTTCAAAAATGCAACATGAATTTATTGTAAAATATATAAATGCCTTGAATCATTTCCATTTATTAAATACATGTCAAAAAAGTCTATTATCTCATTCTAGTCTCGAATGTGTGCATACAAATAAAGACACTTGTACTAGAATTTATCTATAGATACAATCCAAGATCCCTCAGGATAAAATTATTCCTTTCTTGTTAAACATGATATATAATTTATAGTCCATTGGTATACTTTATATATCCTTATATCTCAATAGTTATTTATGTGTCTATATCAATTCATGTAAAATAGTATATTCACATATTTATGCCTCAAAACCATGTTCCATGCTTCATTATATATATATATATAATAATATTCACACAAATGATCTACAAATATTTCAATATAATCAAAAATAGCATGTGATTTATCACCATTGTGTGGAGATGAGGTTTTAGTGAAACTTTTCAAACATTAAAACCCATTGTATATTTATTTAGGGTATATAATAGTTTTTCTCAAATTAATGGCAATATAATTTATTATATATTCTCGTTACAATGATATAAATTTTAATACTTTGGTGACTTAAAATTTAAAATTCATCTTCAAATCTCTCATTCATACAAACAATTTTACATTACCATGCAATATATAAAACCCAACAATCTATTACTAATCATTATGGGATAAAATCATAAAAATTAAATTTTTTAGGTATTTAATATAGCTTATTTATCCCAAATATTTATGTTCTAGCATAGTTAAAATCACACATAAACCTAAAAATGTAAGCATAAGGATGTACTGATAATCCATAAACACACATTATAAGTGTTCTTCACCTATTTTTTTCCATCTTTAGTTGAAAATAACATTTATTTCCACATATTTTTGTATATATGTAACAAATATTACATGATGAAATAAGATATTGTAATAATAATTCACGTTTATATATAAAATATAATTTTACTATCCCATATGGTGGGAATTTAATTCATTTGTCTTCTACCTTATGTTATGATAAACATGCTCATCTATGGTTTGTGTGATGATTTCCATAGTGTATTTTTTTCCAGTTCAAATGCATTAAAATTGTACATGCTCTATAATTCATGGAGACCATGACCTACCTGATGTTTTCTCAAGGTTTTAATCACTATAATAATTTCATCATGAAAATTTCTTCCTCACCAACATGTAAATGGATTTCACGGTATTGTACATTTTATGGTACTTAATGTGTTCAATGTATATCCTATGATAATTTAAATCTTCTCCATTACTTCTTTAGTAATTTTATCATGTGTTACAGGTGAAATGTGAAACTAACTGTGGGTATTTGAACATTATCAAAGGAGGAAAATGAACATGATCGAACTATATTATCCTTTTCCCAGGAATTTTGAAAAAGAAATAGTTTTATGAATAATTAAATCCAATATTTCTTTTTCACTAGTTCCAAGGTGAGTAGATAAGTAAGGAAACAAAATACTTCATTGTTATTTTTTGTGACGTTTCCCCCACAATACAATAATTATGTTCTAGTCTCACCTAATTCCTTCATATTCTTGGATAGTATTTTTTTACTAATACCCTATAAACAATTGTTTCTAAAATATCATTCCTCTTTGGCCATGAATCACTCTTGATCATGATTTCTACCTCAGCTGGCTTGTGTTTCCCTAGTGTTGATTGTATTGAGTGGTCTAGGTTTTTATAAATTGAAAAAAAATCTATCATATTTATTAATTTTATAGATTAATTATTCCTTTCTAGATTCATACTATTTTCTAAAAAATACCCAAAATAAATTCCCTTCCCTGAAACAATAAAAGCAACAAAAAAAATTTCCCAATATTTATTTAGAAAAATAAAATCAATATATTTAATAACAAAAAAATCATTTAATTTAGTTATCATCATAATAACTTGTAGGCCAAATGAATCATCAAACAGCTAATTCATTCTTCCATGTTAAAAAAATTTATCTAATAGTAGGTAATTTTATTTACCCTGAAAATAATTAATATAAGTAACAAATATAAACATTAAATATGTAACAAATCGTCTAATAGTAAATAACTAAAATCCACTCAATAAACTATATCCCTCAAATTTCAAATTCGCAAATTGCTTATTAGGGTTTCTTGTTTCGGAAAATCTTCTTAATAATAAAAGAAACACAATAATAATGTCTCCCACACTAAAATAACTATCTAATACATAAATATTCATTTCACTCTAGTAATCAATAGTTTATTAAACTACATACTTAAGGAATAATTTTATTTTCCCATGACTAGTTATAGTTTAAAAATAATATGAAATTTTAATTTAAAAATGGAAAAAATTATAAAATCTATCTCATATTATATGTATAACTATAATATAAATTATATTTCCCTACAAATGAATTTTTCAAAACCATATATTTTTTCAAATAATTTTTTTAATAATAATTTTTCAATCATACATTACGAAAACAATATTTACATAAAAAATACTCACAATTTAATAAAATTAAAAGCCAAAAAACTATTTCCTATTAAAAATACACTAAATTATTAAATGATATTATTATTGAGTAACTCCTTTATGATCCATGTAACATATGTCCAATTTTTTTAAAAAATTTCCATTTTTGATACACTGAATAATTCCTCATTGATAACTATAGTGCCTAAAAAGAATGATCAGGATCATATAGAATATTAGGGTTCCCTAAATTTATTTTTATCATACTTATTTAAGGTTTATTTCTTGATACATAAATTATCATTCCCTTTTCAAATAAATCCTAAAAACTAGAGAAATTTCATGACACAAATTTAAACATCCTTCTTGTAAATTCCATGAACTTATTGAATCAAGATTTCTATCGACATCAACAGTGTTCCCCAATTCTTAGGGAACAAATTCTAAAACCATGGTTTTCTATATATTATTAGGAAGTAATATTATTAATGTCAATAATCATTAAATAATTATTCTGGTTCTATTATTTATCTCATATAACTCATGATTCTATTTAACATCTATATAACAAATAATCAGATCACCTACACAAACATATTGAATAAAAAAACATGGCATCTATAGATGATTTAATATAATGAATATAACTAAATATATATGTAACATAGTTTTAACAACATATATAATTACATGTACATGACATAATTGAAAAATAATTGCCAAAAAGTCAAAATAAAATATCTACAAAAAACAACTTCCACTCACAAAATTATAGAAAACACAACTAGTAAATGAAACACAAATACCAATATCAAATTATAAAATCAATTTCTAAATATATTCCTTCATCTTAATTAAAAGTAATATATGATGTTTTATAATTAACACTCACACTATAACATCCTTTTTTCTGTTGGAACTCGTCAACCACTCTTTTGATCATTATTTGGATGAGTTATACATAAGGGGTTTTTAGGGAGAAATATGATATTTTTGGAACATTATAAGATTTCCACTATTGGTGCACATATTGTCAAAATTGTGTAACCACCTATGGAAAATCTTACAAACCCATAACAATGGAGCTTTTCATGGCTACCGCATGGAATGAAAAACTGTGAACCACCTAGTATACCCCCTAGAGTGGTTCAAAATTAGGAAACATGTTTTGAAAAACAATGTAACCCTAGCGAGATAACAAAGCATATGGGCATTTTTATTTATAAAAATTTATTTTAAAATCCAGGAACTCCTATTTTACATGACTGGAAATCCTGTTAATCACTATCTCTATTTCTCATTTTTTTTTATTTTCCCTATATGTTATTTCGGAACCTCTAAACCCCTTACGATGCATATCGAAGCTAGGTGAATATAATTTGATCTCCTTTGGGTATTATAATCATCTCCTCCACATCGCTCATTATCTTATCTTCTATCCTCCTTATATTTTTCACAATCATTGTGTTGTTATATGAAATGAATCTATACTTTATTTTAGTATATTTTTTTCTGACATTCTTCATTGGTTTTTCCCATATCTGCTATTTTGAGACGATGTATCCTTGTTTTAGTAGGTAGAAAAATTTTAAATTTTCCAATTAATTTACACTAAATTGGAAGATGAAATTTAAATTAAATACAATTGGTTTATGAAATAAAATTCCAATTCAATTGGGTTTTTAATTTTCATGGACATGAAATTTGCAATAGAACACCCAATAATAATGAATTAGGTTGTGATTGTTGAATTTAATGTAAAATTGTAAAATTAAATTGTTGAATTATATTTTTAAATAGAATCATGAAATTTTATTCAAATTAATAATTAAGAAAATTTATTTTATTATTTCGTTTTGAATCCATTGGTTTTATTTTGGAAAATATACTGAAATGATTAATAACAATTGAATTTTTTTTAATGATAAATTGTTATATTGAAATTGAAAATAGGGGAATATTATTTTATAAATTTTATAACTATTTTCACATTTCCAAATATTGGTTGAGAACTTCAAATCCAAGGTACTGATTGAGTAATTGGGGGAAACACTTTATTGAATCTTTATAAATCTATCATATCATAGATTAGTAGGTCACATCCCCTTTGGGATGGTGATGAGTGATGTTTTACCAGGGTCTAAGGGACTTGAGTACACATATTTCTGTGATCACCTATTTTAGTGTTAGAGGATCTTATACCCTAGAAGTGTTATACCTCTTACTAGATAAACATGTCTCTCATTGTTAATGTTTATATATATATATATATATATTTCTGTGTTCCATTTTTTTTAAATGTTTTACACATTCCTTGATAATTAATATATTTTTTATATAACATTTTAATTTAAACCATCGATTGGATTTTTTTTCAATAAAAAAAATGAAATGGATGATTTCTTTAAAATATTATATAAAAATTACATTCCTATTTCATTTATAATTGAATTATTTGTTTTTTATTTTACTTTTCATCAGATTATGTTTTCCTCTGGGAGACTCTAGTATGATTTTAGACCACACCCTACCTATGCCTTATAGTTTTTGTAGATTATATCATTCCATGTTCAAGAAATGGTAATGTGGGACTTAGAGGTGGTTGTTATTATTGATATTTATGGCATGATGAGTTGTGTCTATTGGGACATGTGTTATTATCTAACCTTTTTATGTTACATTATCATTTTAAAAAAAATTTATACATTTTTTACATCTGGTACTCTTTTCACCTTCGAGTATTATTTTTACAAAACAATGTTCTATATGTTTCATCCAATTTTTGTGTGGATAAACCATTCCAACCAGTATCTCATATTGTTAGAGCTTTTAATCGCAATCCATGGGGATTGGGAATTCCCATCGGTGCATGTCAATGTTAGATCAGGTGTCAATGTAATTGGGTATCTGGGATGGTTCATGAAAATGATGTATTAGTGGTAGGTTTAGGTTTTTGAACAAGATTTCCAGGTTATTAGAGATACACCTACACTAGTTCTTGCACTACCATCATATGTGCATGCTCATATGGAAGACATCATGATTCATGGTAAATAACTACTTAATTAAAATCCACGAATGTTCAAAGTCTCTAATGATCCTCAACTAGATGATGATTTGATATGAAATATTGATATTCTATTTGAGTTTATGGAATCACCTAACAAAATCGTGGTGAAATATGACCCCTTAAATCTAGAGTGTCCTAGAAGTAGATAGTGGATCATTTTTGTGATGGAGAAGAAGAAAAATATCTTACCTTAGAAAGATGGTATTGTTTTCTTCACTCAATAGTTCTATCCAGAGTCTATGTTGTTGTATAAGGAAATAGTGTTCTTCAAGCATGATAAGGATGATAGGATCATAACAGAATATGCAAATCATTTTACTATGATTATGATTTTTTCACCATATATTGTATCGAATGATAATATTCATAATCTAATATTCAATATGGGAATTAAATATGATATTTTTCCCCAATTTTATTCATGATTCTTTTTTCTGAGGATGATTCTCTTGATAGATGGGAGGATTTGATTAAATGGACATAGATGGTATGTAAGGGTTTGAGGGAGTTCCATTTTCTCCTAGTGGAAGTTCATTTAGATCCCATATAGGGAAGAGAAATCATGATGATCATCATAATGGTTATAGGATGAATTGTTTTTCAATAACTCTTTTACTACCTGGTAGAGGTCCTATGATTTTTTTCTAATGATTGAAATTTTGGAACATGAAACAAGTTTGCACTGAGGCACCAAATATTTGTGGTTCTTTTTTATGCTCAGTTCACATGAATATGTTCTATCAAGCCAATTACACTCCATGAAGTGGAACAAGATCATTATAGAATAATAAAACTGAACTAAAATATGATGCTTCAAGAACAAAGGTGTTATACCCACATTCATCTAGAATAATGATTCTTCACATAGTGGAATTGTGTACAGAGAATGAATATATGGGTACAATAACTATCAGGGGTAATATAACTCTAAATTCATCTTCACTGACAATATTACTTGATATTTTTTTATTTAATTCATCAATTTAAACATAAATGGTAATCTTTATAAAACATTATATAATATTTTATCTTTTTGATGGATTTTACTACACCCCTAAAAATAAAGAGAGTGCATGGTCTCTATAGTCCTGCTTGTCTTTTATCATTGTCATACACTTAGATTACATGAAATTTTCTTGTTCACAACATGAAACATCTTGAAACCATAAATGGGATTGATTTTCTTTTATCCAATAAATAACATATTGATAGTTATATTCGACGGGTCCCCTTCATTGCACCCAATAGGGTGTGTCATTTCATTTAGGGAGACTAGGACATTAGTCCATGAAGAGATAGAACTTCCAATTTAGAGTACAAGAAGGTAATACTAGTCTTTTTTTGACATCTAGATAGAATACTTGAGTGATGATCACCTTCCTTTTGTCATTGAGTTTCCCAACCTTTACCCTCTTGAATTCTCTAGATTACCACCGGTACGGGGTGTGGTGTTCCCTATTGATTTAGTGTCGTGTAATCGGACCTTATCTATTCATTCATTCCACATTGAACAAAATTAAATGAAGGAGTTGGAGGATCATTTGGATGATCTATTATATAATAGATTTATATACCAATGTTTTTCTCCTTGTATGGCCCATGTTCTCTTCAAAGAGAATGTTGATGGGTTGCATCACCATTGTGTTGACTACAAATAACTCAATTGAGTTATATTAATGAAAATGTATCTTTTTCAAATTATTTATGATTTTAATGAATACATTAATGGGTCTATGTGGTTTTCAGAAATTGAAATATAACTTAAATACCTCCAATTGAAAAAAAAGAATATAAAATTTCTAAAAAAACATATAATAATTCTATAACCATTTTAAGTATCATTTCATTCCATTTTGTATAACCAATTATCCTATAGTATTTATTTATTTATTTAAAATGATCTTCCATGAATTTCCATATATATTCATGGTGATATTTTCAGATGAAATCATTGTTTAAATAATTCAGTGGAGGATCTTGTATGAAATTTGGTATAAGTTATGAAATTGTTGAAAAGACACTGAATTCATGCCAAGATATCAAAATTTGTTTTTTAGATTCTTAATATAAATTTATTAGTTCACACTATATCATAAAACAGTATCTCAGTTGATCTTGATAAGATGATATATGTTATGACATGGGAAAACAACGATATGTTTTCGACATTAAGATCATCATGGGATTAGACTGATATAATCAATGGTTTTTAAGGATATCTTGATGTTCAATTATCTATTGAAATCACTAACTTATAAGGGGGTGATGTTTGACATGGATGATTAGTGTTAGAGTTCCATTACTGAGACAAAATTAATTTTGACAACTATTCCAGTGTTGAATCCAATAGAGGTTGGGCAGGGATATAATTTTTATGTGATTCAATAGGTTTCTTTTTGGAAGTGTTCTTATGAATGGTTATCATGTCATTGCAATGGTTTCGTGTCAGCATAGGCCACATGATATGAACAACCTCACCTATGACCCTAAACATGATGTTTTCATGCTTTGAGTTAAGAGATGGTGGAATTATATTATCAGAGAATGATTTAAACTATATTCTAATAATAATATCATTAGTTATATATTCTCTAAAAATGAGTTGAATCTCTGAGATGGGAATTGGGTGGAAAAATTGAAATCTATTGGCATTGGAATCTCTTATACCCTGGGGAAAGTAATTGTTATATCAGATTCCTTGAGAATGAATCATCAGACCCAGGCCAGGAAATAACCATCAGAAGTACGGAAAATGATGGATATTGTTTCATTGTTACATAGATGTTTCCATGAAACATGGTCCGATATTGTATTAGAAGGTTTTCGATTGAAATCCTCTCTCCAAGATATGATTCTTCAACAAAAAAATCATGATGATGATTTCATTATAATTAGAAACATCCTATATAATGGAGGCTATTCAGGACTCTTCATTCTCCACATATGTATTCTATGTCATCAGAATAAAACTTTTGCATCATTAATGGTAATGAATCATGTGATTCAGTATTTTCTTAATTCGTAATTTTATGTTCACCCAGTAACCATGAAGATGTTCTATTACATGTGTCGATGATTTTGGTGGAAAGGTATGACATGATAAAATTCTTATTTTGTCTCTCTTTATTATACTTTTCAATATTTCATGTAAGATAACTATGTACATTTGAGTTTTCTTCATCCACTAATTCTGCCATCTTGGAAGTTGGATAAAATCATTAGAGATTTTTTGGTTTGGATCCATGTACCCATAGAATGAAAAATATGATATGGTATTTCAGTGATAGGCAAACCAAATGATCATTACATATACCCATTAATGACACAAACAATGATGAGTAGTGATTAATAAATAATGTAAAATATATTTTATCTATTCCAAGGAGTTCCTTGTTTCATATTATCTAATTGATATAACTATGTTACATCTTAGTTTGGTAAAGGACTTTAAGAGGTTTTGGGATCGTAGTTTCATTTGAGTATGGCATACCATCTGTAGTAGTAGGGACATATGGAATGTACTATAAATATCCTTGATGACAAGATTTGGGGAATTGATCATGGTTTTGGTTTATCATGGGATGACCATTTGGGTCTGGTAAATTTTCTTATAAAAATAGTTATCATTCTATGATATCCGTTTCTCTTTTTGAGGACTTTTTTTAATGACCTTGTAAATATCCATTATACTAGTTGGAGATAGGTTAAATTTGTTTTTTTGGAAACAGAAACATTCATGTGAAAAAATAAAATATTTCATAGATTCATCAGTGGATGTTAATGACACAAATATAGTATTAATATTATTCATATCATCATCTCAGACCATTGGGATTTTCATTTGGTGATCTTGTGTTCCTTAATGTTCTCCTTGTTTGGGTTATCTAAGGATTTTGGGGTAAGGGACATTTGATCCTCATATTGTGAGACCTTATGAGGTTGTTGAAATGGAAGGGAATAAGTCTTATTTTTTATCACTTCCACCAACTTTGAAATCAATACCTAATTGTTTCCTTGATTCTCAGCTATGAAAGAATCTTACATATCCATCTCATATTCTGAGATAGAGTGACCATGACACTGAGCATGATTTATCCCTGACTTGTATTCCATAAAAAATAGTTTATTTTGAAACCAAGTCACTTTAAGGGAGTAAGATACCATTGGTTTGAGTGAAATTCTACTGTGGTTCTAATTATCATGATATCTTGTAGAAAGAGGCACTGATGAGAGAGTATTGGCCTCATATTTTGGACAAGGAAGCTTCGTGATAGGATTTATAGTGACAAAATGATTATTTGTTGGGAATATTGTGAAATTATATTACTTTTTATTGGTATTACTCAACACATATTTTGATCATGATTTGGTTTGGTGTCATTTAATGTTTATTTGGGATTAAATTTGAATGTTTTTGGACATTATGGGTAATGAATGGTTAGCATACAGTTTCGGTAAACTATTCACCAACTAGTTTTAAACATGAAAACCAAAATATAGGGGGTTTTCATTGTTGGAACACGATTTGAAAGACTTTTTGTCTACCTACTAGAAAGTGTGAACCCCTTTCTATTTGTGAAGGTTTATGCTATATGGTTTGGCATACAGTGCGACCTTACCTAGCTAACCGTGCATCCGATAATTTTTTATTCAAAAAATTTAATTTATAATCAAAAAACAATGATTTTATGTGTATGATGATCCCCTTATTACTTAAATCTATCTATTCATCTATGAATACTTCCTACAAGTGAATTTGGTTACCTGAAACCCTTTCTAATGATGATTTGTGATAGGAATCCATCATTCAATCACCATTGGGTATGTGAATCTTCTCCATTTTGTATTTCCCAATCACTATCCCTTTCTTAAATAGGTATATTTGGATCTTCATGTAATTAGAGGATATAATATGTGTAATTATAGATATTGAATATTGGTTTGATTCTTATATCTCTATTTTCTTTTTAATTTATTTGGATATCCTATTTGTGGGAGTTTTGACACATGATGTACTGTTTTTTTCAAGTGGTTTGGTTTAAGATTCAAAAATATATTTATCCCTAATTTTTTTAATAAATTAAAGTTATTTAAATAGTATTATTAAAAAAAATTATTCAATGAATAATGATTCGAATTTTCTTTCGCATGAAATTTGGGAAAACAACCAATCCCAATGAAATTTTGGGTTATAGTGGGATTTAATGGAAATTGAGAAATAAAATTGTGGAAGTATTTTATGAAATTAATTTCAAATTATTATTTGAGAAAATGTTTTAAATTATTTTTATATGAAAATATCATGTTATTCCTAAAAAAATGAACGAAATGATTAAAAACCTATGTATTGGTTTTAAGTGAAATTTTGGTATGTTGAAATATAAAATGGGAAAATTTTATTTCTAATAGTTTTGAAATAATTTCCCCATTAGTTTTTATTGTTTAAGAACATACTAGACTAGGTAGTTAGAGAATTATTTTGATAACACTATATTGAAAATTTGAAACAATAGAAAAATATTATAGTATGCCACATCCTCGATGGGGTGGTGATGAGTCCTATTTGTCCAGTTGCATATGGACATGTGTAAATATATTGTCGTGATAACCTATTCGAGAGTGTAAGGTTCCCAAAACCTTGAACTATTATACTTCTTGGAGGATGAGCATTTTATAATTGATAACATTATAATATATATATTCCATTGGTTTTAAACTATTTTAGACAAGCCTTGTGAATTAATAAAAATTGTTTCATATAAAATTATTTTTTCCCACACTATATGAAATGTTTCCAATTATTTAAATGAAAATCACTTTTTTTTAAAATAATCTCCTGTCATTTAATGCATATTGTTTTTTTAAAAAAATTAATGTTTTATATTTCTTAACTAGTATAATGTCTTATTATGGAAAAATTGGTGTGACAATACTGTTATTGTTTATCACACCCTACTTGTTTCTTTAGGTGTATTTAGAATATATTATTTTAGGTTTGAGAAAAGGTTAATTCTCAAATGGTGGTTATTATTTTTTAATGAACAAATTGACTTGGAGAACTATTTACATTTAGATTTGATTCGTTATTATCTTATTTTTTGATACATAGTTGTTGTACATTGGGTTGTTTATACTTGTTTGATTTCTGGTACTATTCTCATTGTGGGATTTTTATCATGCTGAATTGAATTTGTTTCTTTTATTTTTTATGTGAAATATGGTTCCCACCAATATCTATTATCATGATAGGTTCTAGTTTTCAACCCATTAGGGTTTGGATCACCCTTTGGGCAATGGCAGATCATGTTTGGGTTTCAGAGTACCAGGTAATCAAGGTTGGTTCATAACACTGACCTGAACCACCATGGATCATCTATGATATGGAAATGACTCATGGGAACTTCCTCATACACTAGTGGTTATCTGCTTCCTACAAAGGGTAAAGGTATTTTTTGATATAAAACACCCTCAACAATTAGAAAACATTAGAGATAATTTTAGAGTTGATAAAAAAGAACTTGAAATTTAAGGAACAAAAATTAATCATTTGAGTTTAAATATACATAAATAAATTCCAACTGATTATCTATAAATATTCCATTCCTCACACATAAAAACTATGAAATGAAATAATATCCATAAAAATGCATCATGTACTAGGTAATCAAATTAATTAAAATCCGATCTAATATCATTCCTGAATTCAATCTTTTAATGCATGTATCATTTTGATAAAAACACTCAACTATCCACCAATGGGCCTTTCCCTTCACTGGTTATTTGTCCATTAAATCTATTAGTTCACTTAAATGGTAAAATAGAGTGTGTGTAATAGACTTTTTGTTATATTAGTATTTTTTTTATCAAAATTATATAAGATATTATGTTTTATTCATTAATTTATATAGAATATACATAAATAACAATATTTCACAAACGATCAATTCAAAGGATAGGTCCTCATATAATGGTTATACCTACCATATCTATTTTTTTGAATGAACATCAATGACTCACATGTCACAATCTCCTTGATGGGATAGTAAAAATACATGTCTAACACATCCGACATGAATGTATAATCCAAATTCATGTAAAACATGAATTTGAAACATCTCCCTTGCGGGATAGTCCATCTCGAGCAACCAACATGCTCAACCAATAGGTTATATGAATGAAATATACCATATAAGACACAATTGATATATCAAACATCATGACATGTCAGAAAATAATCAAAACGATCATACTACACATGAAATAAAAAGCAAGATAGGTCTCATAGAGATACACATGAACACCTCATGTGATTAGGATTCACAAAATAGGGTAGGTGTTTCTTTACAAACATGCAAAAAAATCCTAATAACCTTTATAACATGCCCTAATGTTAAGAGATACACACCTTATGAAAATAGATTAATTAATTACACGTGTCATATCTATGTTAAATGACTCTATACAAATCCTAGACATAATATTGACCAATAATGACAATAATTATACTATTGAAATCAATAGCAAACAATATTGAAAATGGTAAGAAAAGTTAATCATACTAGATAATATATACTTCTAGAAATGATCTAGATTAAAATATTGTGTTTATTCAATTAACTAGAAATGGGAGCTGAGTTTACCAACTATCAAAAAAAGACATGTTATACCACGTCAATAACATTATATTGGATCATGATATCAGTGATCCAATTAGTCTATCTTAAGGGTAAGTGGAATAAATTGATCTATAATAAGGACTAATTCAATAGATTGGAAATTCATGATTGATCCATTGTTTTGTAATAAAATAAAGAAGATAGAAGTTTTCACGGTGGGGGGGGGGCATTTGAGATAGATCATAGGGTGTTGTGAGTCAAATATAGATTTAAATATGAAGAAAAAATAAATGGAGACCAGGTTTTAGAATATATCATCAAAACATTGTGACACTATAAGGCTTCAGAAGACGCCATAGTTTGACCAGAAGAAAAAACATAGAACATGTTCTATCTAAGTGAACCACTGGCCAACCAATTGTTTCACGAATGAATTTCTTAATCCTACAAACCCCATAATAAGTCTAGTGACTTCCCTCCAGCTATATGGTCTGACTATTCTAGAATCTAAAACAACATCATGTGAACTATCCTAGACACTTCTCAGTTCAATCTATAGAAATTCATAAAACCCACCTCAATAAAATATAGAAATGATCGATTCAAAATATGAAATGACATATAATGAAATATTGAGGTTTCACTATTCTCCACCTATTATGATTTCTCACCCTTATGATGAAACCCCATAGATTCTGTCAATCAACCCTTGACACTGCACCGAAATTTCTATTTCCTTCTACTATGTGTCTTAGAAAACAAAATACTTCATCCATTCAACATTAAAAATAGGAATATCCTTCAAACATAGCACCATATATATTCAGTTGGACATACAAATGGGTCCATCAAAAAATATCAATCTAGATTTACCTCATCATCCTCACATATGTGACCATGTACTTCATAGGGTATGTACCAATGAAGCTGAGTTGCATAGACAACATTTTTAAAATCTTTCTACTAAAGATAATTTTTCAACTAATATAAAATTATCATAATTGTTTCTATGATATAATAATACCCAACAAAAAACGTTTCCAAGTTCTGTTTCATCCTAAAATTATTATTCCACATCATACGATACACCTACAAAAAAACCATGTTCCACACAATGAAATCATGGGGACAAATAATTTTTATTTGTATAAAATAATAATATATTCATATTCATAACCTCGGATATCAAAATCAGTTTCACATATTCTAATATCCCATGTACCATAATCATCCTAACAACCATTGTTTCACCCGCCACATGACCAAACATTAGTGATTGACATTGATTCCCTCTCAATGCCTTAAAAAAGTAATTTTAAAATAGTAATGGTTGTTATTATTTTATGTGATATATATGAGTTCTAATTTATAATCCCAATATCCTTTAGAATATATAAATCTTGCCCTATGGATAAACAACATTGTATATATCATTCTCTCAATCTTATAGTTAGTATGAGGATGAAAATTTGTTCTCATCATTAACTTATTATTCATAACCATATACAAGACATCCAAAACCTTAATGTGACCTACGAATATCATCAGAAAACATGCATAACCAAACAATATGAAGCCATATTATCTACTTAAAATCAATTATATCTCATTTACATAGCTAGTTCCATGGAATAATATGAAATGAGAAAACATATTTAACTCATACAATACAAAAAAATGGTATCTCGAACTCTCCTGGTCTTGGGAAACTGTATATTGAATTTAATTGCAACATCATACCACTTAAACAAATTCACTAAATGATCTAGAGAAACCCTCCCATACTCTCATGTTTTTCTATAATCATTTAATAAGTCAAAAAATGATTAAAAAAACATACAATGTCACTCTCCAAACCAGTCATCTATAATATTCAAATTACTATTAATATACTATTTTTGGTTTGTGGTTCACTTCCCACTATAAATCATGAATGGATTTCAATACCTCCTATATCATTTATGAAGGTACCATTACCCAACCATGAACTAGAAGCACACTGTATATGTATAAGATCCAACAGATAAATGATCTATTTGCTGCAAACCACTCATATATCATGACCTACTCTAGATCAAGCTCATGACATCCTTGATTCATTCCACCAACCTGATGTAATCACTATGGTTGAAAAAACAAAAGAAACTTGATAATCATCCATTTCCATATCCTTGTATACCAAATAATATATGAGATTCCACCTAGTTTCATCAATTTTCTCCTTAATCCCCTATAACAATGTTCTCATGGATATTAAACTATATTTCCTTTCCATGGAGCATACTCCATATCAATTATGAGAATATAGAAGTACTCAACCACCAGACATCAAAAATAATCATTTCATGTTGTGACAAAATATATCATAGGATCCTGAGGCCTATATATATAAACAATATAATCCCTTTTAATTCTTGTAAAAAATATTTAAATGCATTAACCATATACAGAAAATCTAATTCACATGTAGGGTAGTTCCACTCATGGATTCATAGTTGAATAAACTGATAAAAAACTACCTTATCGTCCTAAAAAACATATCTCATGACAATTATAGACACATTAGAATATAATGTATTCCAAACTACATGGTTTTGAAAAATTAAGATCATATCCATTGTGATCTACATTTTTAAATATAAAAATTCTTCTTCACATTGATTCTTCATTTAAAAATTTAATCCCTTCCTGGTCTGCATGGTGAAGTGTGTTTCCTTGCTATGAAAAGTCATGAATAAACCTCCATGGGTTCCTAGATAACCTATGGAATATTGGAAACTCAAACACATACCACAGTCATTTCTAAAACATTACTACAAATAACCGCACCTGATAATCTAATATTTGTTCTTGATAAATGATGTTCCAAGAAATGTTCGCATCTTATCCCTGAATGTTACAAATAAAATACATAGTGTAAATATGTTTCCATGGAAGTGTAATAAATATGATGTTACGGTTTCAAGAATTAGATTCCAATTTCGTATTAAATATCATGATATCATCAATGAACACAATGAAGGATTCAAAGAATTAGTGGGAGGCCTTTTTCATTAGACACATGAAAACTACTATAGAATTTTTCTATCAAAAGGGAATTTATAGATACTCATACAAACTATAACTTCTCCTAAACAATATATTCATTATCTCTTCCTATTTGACCAAATTTTTATGGTTACCAAAAAAATCAATCTTTCTATGCCATTGGGATCCCCTAATTGATAAAAAGTTCATAAATTCATGGAAATAGGTAAATTTTCTTCACAGTGATCAATTTTTACATCATGTAGTCAAAAAAAATCATAATATCGAGACTCTTCGTAATCCACACATGATCACTCTAAGGGGAATTTATTTGGTCTAATTAATATTTATCATAAATATTTTAATAACCACATGATTCCCCTTAATTTATGATCTCTATCAACTCCAATGGTATCATGTGATATGATATAATAGATAAAGTTTGTTCCATATAAACATGCATGATGTAATACTCAACACCCCAATGTATAGGTATCCCTAATAAATAATCTATAATTTCATATCAGTATGTGTCTACAATATGATGAAAAGGGGATGTAGATATTGTCTGGTATAATATAAATATCAAAGTAGAAACCTTTGTTTATAGGACATATCCATAATGACGAACTGGTCCGACTATTCCTACCAAGAAATTTTACTCTCTAGACAATATGACATTCGGTACATTATGTGAATAAAATATCCCCCATATATAATAATAATTGATTCATCAATTGTAGATTTTCATTGACTAAAATCTATGGATTGCATCAGGGAATAAAATATCAAGATTTGTGAGGCTTCACACATTCTCAAAGCTAGAAACAACCATCAGAAAGACTTGATTGAGATGATGATGAACCACTTTCCACCACATGGGAATATTGATATAGGGAAACCCTATAGATTACATAAATAGTAAATCTACACTAGAAACTACATCAGTAGATATGCACTAAAAAATATGTTTCTGTATTAAAAAAATCAATAGAGATAGTAGTTGAAATATAATACATAACATGAAATATTATGGGTCCCTCCCCACCATCATATAATTATTTCACCACTATATAATTACCGATACTAACCAATCCATGATGGACTAGTGTCTCAAGAGTTGCATTATTCATTCAACCTTGCAGGATTTATACCCACTATTGATATCCCAAACATTCACTACATCCTAACATTTCATTGTTCATCCCAAAATTCTTAGAAAAGATCTTCTTAAGATTATTGGTCTTTCCACAATGGTGGAAATAATTGAGTGAAATTTGAAATAATTTATATAATTTCCATTTCTCTCAGATTTATAGGATCAATTAGTGTCATTTGACATAGAGTGAGTCATTGATCTTCTTCTTTTCTCTAAATATCGACTGTCACCCTAGTATCTATGATATGAATTAAACTTTTTATTTATAGAAAGTTCAACTAATAATGGAATAGAGGAAGAGGATATTGAACCATTAATAGTATATTGAATACATATAAAATTTTATTAACCATTAACATTTTCCATAGTTAGTAAATTGAAATGAACTATGTCAGAAGTCATTAGATTGAATTTCTCGACCTTCTGTTTCAACACTGGTGGATGATTAATTTCAAACATTCAAACAGTGTGTACCTAATTACCTAAATGAAGAGTAAAAAATTGAATCAACAAATTAAATGATACGGAATATGTATAAACTGTCATCCTACCCAACTTGACCTCTAGGAATACTAATCATAGTCTAACATTAGTGCATTAGGGATGGACTCATTCAAGAAGAGTTCCTTGAAGGCCTCTCAAGTAACTCTTTCAAATATACCTCCATGAATCATGTTATAACACCAATATACAATAATTCCAAAATGTATGAATGTCGCATGATAAATATCTTGTTCTCCTGGGGTCTCAACTAGGATGAATATCCAATCGATGTCTCTTATCTACTCCTTCAAACCCAAGGGGACACTACTGACCTAGGAATATGGGGGATCCTAGATCAGGAAGTCATGTTAATAATCAACCATCATTGACCCAACCATTTTTTATACTCCTCCCTAAATAAAAACTAGTTCAAAGATTCTCAACTAGATTAAATCAACATTATGACCCATTAAAACAACTAGTGGAGCATGATCAGTTGTATCCTACTTTATAGTATGTGGTTCAACTGGAATGGTATAATAATATCATATGTAGACTGAAGGAAATTTTCCTTTGTGATGTTTTTTGGTTTCCCAATTTTCCATAAAATTTATTGATATATATATATATATTTATTTATTTAATTATTAGAATGGATTTTTAAAAGGGTGATATTTCATATCATACCACAGACAAATCCAAACAAATAATAAGTATAGTTTTAGTAAAAAATAGGCACATATAAGGTTTCAAAATATGGTTCAACAAAAGAGGCTACACAAAAGAATAAATAATAACAACCTAGGAACTACACATGACCATAGACAAGCATATGGTACCTACACAGTAGTCACTGCTAATTATATACACTCATGCATAAAATAATCTGAGTTGAATAAAATAATTCAAGAAAAAGTGAACCGATAGTAGGCTTCATAATTTCACTTGATATATTATTTTTTACACTATATCTAATTCAGGAAATAGAATATGGAACATGATATTATATTCGTCATATAATCCATGAATTCTCAATAAATCCAAAAAAATCAATATACACTCCTCATGTAAATCACCTAAGTCAAACTAAGTCAAAGGTAACATTAATCAATAAGAGAAAAAAATAATCAATTCTGATTTCCCTAGACTCTCAGAGGTCCTCAATAAAGTGCCAAATAGTCATTAACATGGTTCCCCAACATGATTTTCAAACATCATATTTCAGCTATACCCTATAAAATCCATGTAAAAGGTAAAAATATGTTAGTAAACTGAGATCTTGGATACCATTTGTCACAACATAACCTTCCCGAGCCATGAACCTGACCATATGACCCCATGAGTCTCCTATAATACCAGGGATAACTATCTCGAACACACCATGATATTATGTATTGTATTTATTTATCAACATAATGACTATCCCAATATTCCATCACATTATCTTTTTCTGCGATATTTCCTCACACACAAAAACCCTAGAATACATCCCATGATGTCACCCATACTAATACTACTCCAGGAAAATAACACTGAACATAGGATTTACAATTAACTTGAATCATTAAAATAAAGTTCCGTCTTGATGGAATTAATAGTGATATTGAAAATTTTATGTCTCCACTTTATGAAACTATGAAACTCCCCCCCCCCAATGAAAAAATACATTATTGTTGACACCAAAAATTTGAACCATTTACATCCTCATAAAATGGTACTGGAAATTTTATTTCATACGATTTGGTAACACCCTAATCCTACCAGTTTATTTGATTTGGTGTATCACATTACCTCATGTACACCTCCAGATTACAAAGTGGTTTCCATTTTATGGATAAGGCCAATGGTATGTAGAGTGACATTTCCATCAGTACTAGATAATCATCATCACATAATAATGGAAGCATAAACAAATAACTCAACAAGTGAAGAATAAATATACCATAATCTGAGTAAGAGTGTACGTTATAATAGATCTACCCATATAGTATCAATATGAAATGATAGAAACATAAACCAAAACTATGAAAGGAAATTATACACATATATTTTGGATAAATTAATATGTAATGTAATTAAAAAAATATCCAAACATCTTACACATAGTCCACCTAGAAATGTCTATATCCACCATCTAAACATGATCAACCATCCATCACATGGACCTTACACTTCACCATATCCTTGTTAGTTAAATATACAAGTACAATAAAATGATTGAGTGTTGTGTGAGTTAAAAACTCTTTTGGACACCCCTAATAGAAACATATATTCATAATAATCACTATAATATTCTAGGAAGATAAACTAAATAAAGATAAAAAATTATATGTGACAAGATAAAAATTTATGATGGTTCCTTAAAGTAAAACTCTACCTACTTTGATAGAATTCCACAAGAAACATAAAATAACTTCCAACATCATCCCCCTCAATTGGATAATTAAAAAATATATCAGAAACATCCCTCCTAGTGGGATAACATAAATTCATTTAAACCAAGTGTCGGATATATCCCCCCTTGGAGATAGTTCATATGGATCATGCAGAACTCTCAGCTACAAGAATATATAACCCTAACATACAATATAAGATAAAATGACACATCAAACATCATTTCATTTCAATAAATAAACAATATAATCAAAATAAACCTATAAAATAATAATAACATGTATTGAATGATCAGTTGATCTAGTTAGATCATTGGAATTTTTTTAGTTATATGAGCTTATTGAAGGAATCTACCACACATATCATTAATTTTTTCAAAATATTTGTTAACACCATACATTTTTATTAAATATCATTTTTCAGGAAATTGATTTTTTCTAAGGGTTGTTTCTCATAAAAGTTTGTCCTCAAATATGTATTCTTATTTTGAAATACACTTTTTTTAAATGAAATATATATCATAATAGTATTTACATCCATCACGAATCAAATAGCACAATAAATGTTTAATCATTTTAAAGAACCACGATTTATCTATCTATTGAAAATTTCATAAACACGTAATTTAGAAATCCATATTGAGCTCTATTTAAAAAAACAAATGTATACTCAATTTTTTATTATATAATTTTTTTTTTGATATTTTATGTTCAAAAAAAAAATATTCATTCATTTCTTTAATTTGATTTTAAAATCTTGTTCTTTTAATATTACACTATTGTGTGTTTTTGTTGATTTATTTCAAAATATAATTAGATTAAACCAGTTATCCAATGGCACTCTGATACCTATGAATCATTGATTGAGATACTTGATGATTAAAAAAACATAATGTCTCACTTCAGTCACATCAAACTATTATTTCATTGAGTATTCTCTCACTTCATACCAAGATTTGGGATGATCATACTAGAAAAAATTGATATGATTTTATTTATCCATAAAATCCACATTGATGAATTCATGTTATTTCACATATATATTACTATTCTCAATATATAATTGAAATTTATTATTCTACTTTGTAACGAAAAATATTTCATCATATACAATTATGAGGAAATATACATCCTTATTTTTATGTTCATCCTTATCCCAAATAAATATATTCGATGTATAATTCATTCCACATTTTGATTTCCATAACATAAAAACCATTGATGTGAACTTATTCATTTACTTCTATAACATTAAATATATTTTTGATTCATTTAACACTTCATCACTACATAAGGAACCCACTTCTTATTTCATTGATTCAACATTACTACTTCACTCTATGGAATCCACTATAAAAATTAATGTATTCAGACAAATAAAAATTGAGGGAAAAATCTCATTATAGTCACTATATGATTCATCATTATTTAATAAATAAATCATTTGTTATGTAAATTAAGAATTCTATCTTGAACTCTTTGATGAAAAAATCCCTCTTTCAAATTTCATTAAATTATTCCTTGAAACTTCATGCATGGATCTAAATCATCATCACTATCAGTTTCTTTTAGATTTGGGAATTTTTTATTCAAATGTTCGACTCCCCCACATATGAAAAATGAAAAATTTTATATTTCATTAAATATAATTTTTTATCCTCATTCACCATTCATGATGAGTGACATGAGATTATTGAACCTAACATCAGAATTTTCATACAAATCATATGTTTTTTTCATCGGCCAAATCTCCCTCAATTTTCTTTCATAAATTTCAAATATTCAATGATTTTAATGAGATATCATTCATATTTTAACACATATTCATTAAAGTAAATTTCATTATCATCTCATGTAAAAAACTATGAATTCAATGTATTATAATGAAACTCTTTAAAGGTCACGGAAGTATAATGGTTGAACATTAACATCAAATATATATATTAGGATTCAATGTATCCTTTCGACATCTTTAGAATAATGAAGAGTCTAAAAAAACACTAATAATTCTTATTGTCTCATTAAATATTGTGAATAATTATAAATAAATTATCCTACATTCACACACACTTGTATCTCTACTTCAATTGAACAATTATCAGTTTATATTTTTTCACATTGATTTTTCCTTCATTTATATTTTGAATATTATTAAATATTTATTTTTTATTCATGATACATGTAATCATTACAAACATTTGTTTTTAATGTTATCATAATATATAATTTCACAAAAATACATCATTTAAAATAATTATATATAATCTTGATTCAATGAAACCTCTTTTGAAACAATTGAAACCCCATTAATCATAATTTCTATAAAATTAATCTCAGAAACATACATAAAGATGGATTATCTATTTATAATAAATGAATTTTAAAAAATATAAAATCTGAACTCCTTTGTTGTTCAATAAATTTATATTATCTTTAGTAGATAAAAATATCCAATTCCCAACTATAACATCACTAAACTATTTCGATGTAGAATAATTCAAGGGTATTTATCATTAGAGGAATCCTAAAATTAACTAATATAACATGATGTTAAATATGTAGGGAATTTTTCAACTAATTCTTGTTGGGGTTTATTAAAGAATAATAGTCCCTTATAATTTTCAATATGTTTTTATGAAATCAACATTTTTAACTAATTATATTGAATAACCCCACCACCAAACTACTCACAAATTGATGAAATCAAATAATTATATAGATCCAAATGTATAAATTTATGTACTCAAAATTATCAGATACATAGTTAACATTATTTTTAACAACTAGAGACCACATTTTCCATTATAATCATGATTCTAAAGAAATAAATTTTCCCCAAAATCATGCTATAATAATACAACACAGTTGTATATCTTTATAATATGAATATATTCTTCTTTTGTTACCTATATTGGAACTATTTTACTCTTTTCACAAAGGTTTGGATAATCAATATCCACTGATTTGGTGACCCCTAATAATTTCTTGTCCTCTTACACATCAATTAATTATTGATATTGTGTGAACCTCTTTATTACTAATCAAAAAATATAGGTGTGATGGTCACATGTAAACGTAGTGTGTAATCCTCATCATCATTATCATTATCATCTCATATCCTTTTATATAAACCCATATATTTCACACAATTATTCCAATATTTCATCTCATAATTCATGATATACACTTTTTATAATATTCCTACAATACTAGAGAGTCATTATCACTTTTAAATTAGATTTTTAATTTCAACATCGAAATCCCAACTTTTTAAAAATAATACAACTCATTTTTGATCATTTAGGACATTCATGACCACATAGTATCCATTTATTACTAAATAAAAATTTATATATCAATATTTAGTATCTCATAATTCATTAAATGATACAAATAATTAAATCGACACACATAAATAAGGAATTATATTACAATAACAACATACTCAACTTCACCATGATGTGGTTTATATTGTTTTAGTTTAAAATTATCTGATATTATTTGAATAATTTTTTAATAATATTATTATTAAGATAATTTATTTTTGTATCATTTTAGATATGTATTTTTCTTTTACATAATGAAATAATTACAGTTCATTGATTTTGCATTTTAAAACACATACAGCATCTCTGAATAAAAAAAGTCACTCAATATAGATGGGGATAATCCTCTTAATCAATTCATTAAATTTTCAATGTAGCCACTATAGCTTGATAGTGCAATTTTATATTCATTTTTTGATCCCAATGTAATTAAAAAAAATAATTAACTATTAATAAATGAAATATATTATTATCCTGATCCAAGGTTTATCTCTTCAAACCCAATTTCCCTATGTGAAATCATATGCCAGCCACCACCATTTTGGGATTATTTTAAATTAATCATAACATAGTCACCATGAATTTTTCCATATCATAAAGAATCATTTCCATTTATCATATTGATATTTCTTAACTGAAACACTTATTTTTAGAATCATATATCTATTTAACCTTCAAAGACTTGTACATGACTACACGAAGATGTATTTAATTAATCATCATCATACTACGTCTAACCAATATCCATGTTTCTTGAGAATCCATTTCCTTTCACTTATTTTTTTAGTACCATTCTAATTTTATATTTGATCACTATAATGTTTTGTAACCTAAACCTCAAAAGAATCAATACCCACTATTTAACATCATAACTCATTTCCTGTTCAATAAATAACTCTAAAACCATAAAAAAAATAGGACCTACAAATAAACATTTGATAGAACATGACTATAAACTAAATATATATATGTGTGAAAAAAATAAAATACATTAATTACATGAATATCATCTATTTTGAAATTATTCTAACTAGACATAAACCTCAATTATAAGGACTTAGTTTTCAATACCTAATCATGGAGAATTCCTCATTGGTCAATTAAATATACCATTAGACAAAAAATAAATATCTAAATTTCAAACTTAATAAGCACATTTTATTATGAAATTTGAATAAATATAATGAATCTTCTACTGGCATTAATTTTACTAAGGATAGAAAATATATAGTTCTTTTGGTGGATAATGAAAATTAGAAGATGTTACTCATTTGAGAACATTAGGTGAATGATTATATGTGTGGAAGGATAAAGAGAATTAGGTTGAGATATAAAATTAATATCCCAGTTTTTTTGGAAAAAACAATTCAAGGAACATGCTAATGTATAATATTCAGAAATCTACGATTTTTTTTTGAATATGAAGGTGATATTTCATGATGAATTACTATTCCAAAATTATAAAAGGATTTTTATATTAGAAAATAAATAATAAAAAGATAATATAATGTATTATTTTTTTAAAGAAATTTATTTCATTATGAATATTAAAATGGAAGTGATGTTCGAAAAAGATTCAAAAATTAAGTAAATTAAAAATTTATAACATGTCAATTTTAATGATAATTATCATGTAAATGGAATGGTGAAATTTCATGGAAAATATGATATATATAGAATCATGTTAACATTTAGTCATAATTTTTTAAAATAATTAAAATAATTTTTTAAAAAATGTTTATAAAATGTAGGATACTGAATCTATATTTATTATTTTGTGAAATATTTCCATTAATAGTTTTTTTTAATTTCAATGGATTTTCAAAATTTGAAATGTAATAATGTAATAACTAAATATTTTTATATAAACCTAAAGGTTGTTGAATATAATATTAATGGGGAATCATTTATTCTAAAATAATAAACCATTAAATGAAAAATAATAATTTCTAGACTAAAGAGTAATTATCATTTTTAGATATTAAATGGAAATTATTGAACATATGACCAACCTGATTATGATGAAAAAAATTTCCCTAAAAAATTAACAAATATGTATATTATGATACACAATATCAATCATTTTCACAATTATTGGGAGATAGTTGACAATTATTAGGTATTGAATATTTAATTAAACACAAAATATATTGAATTATCATTATTTCATGACAATGGGTGTTCTTCATTTATGAATGGTAATATGATGCCTTTAAAATGAATTGGAAAGATAAATTCAGTATAAAATAAAATATTACAAATGTGTCTCTAATAATCAATGAATTTTTATCAATGGATATTCCAAAAATTAAAAAAATCAAATATTTCACTTTATATCCATGTGTATTAATAAATATCATAAAATATATTAAAAACTCTATAATAAAGGTAATATATTCATATTTCATAAAGATAGATATTTTTTGAAAATCCATAATGATGTTAATATTATTTGTAATGTAATATGAATAATTTTTTTCTTATTTCAATTGTATATTTTTTTGTAATTTATTTATGTTTTTTTCATAAAATTATAAAATTATATGTGGAATCAGAGACTTGGTCCTAATGTTAAAATTAAATGAAAAAGTGTAATTAATGATATGTATTTAATATTATTACTATGAATAAGAAATAAATTAATTTTAATTTCACTACATTCTAAATGTTCAGTTATTTATTACATTACATAATAATTCTTAGGTTGAATCATCCCAAATAATAGATTCTATTCAGTCCCATAATAATTAGACTATGAGGAAGCAGTCAATTAATTATGAAATGTATATTATCATATTTATTGAATAAATTTATCTTATTTTATGTATTATGTTTATTATTCATTTTTATGATCTATTGTGGTTCTATTGAGGATGTAAATTAGTTTCATGGCCTTGGAATTTGCCTCTAACATAACGTGACTAGGGCCAACATGCCATGTATTCCTGGTACATTTTTATGTAATGGCCATGTTATAAATTGTATATACATGGTGTGTAGTCTCAAGTACACGTCGGGTGCCTTTCAATTTTTTTGAATATGTCATGAATTAGTGTCTTTTTTTCAGGTGGACAAAAACGAACCATCCCCCCTCGATGAGAAGCACACCCAAGAAACCCGAACATGAATATGACTCTTGTTTCTTCATCTAACACCCAATTCGAACACCATTATGTTCATTGAAATCACATTGGTGAGTGCTTGATTCATTTTTATATTTTCTTCTTGTTTTCTCCTCTTGAAATAGTTGTTGATGGTTGATCATTTTTTCTTAATTTTTCAATATACTCTGTTCTAGATCAAATAAAACCCGACAATGGACAAGGTGAGTCGTACGAGTATGTGGTAAGTGTTCTCATGCCTCTCACAAATTGTCATGATGATTATTTGTACTGGAGTGTCTCGAACCAATTTTAATGTATCTCCTAATTAAATATTGACCAATTTTATTACCTAGTGTTTTTTAGATAATTGATTAAATTATTAAAAGTCATGTTTGAGATTGTTATCCTTTGTTGACGACCACTTCGTGGTTGAATTATCCTTTCCATGACCAACGTCTATTCGTTTTTCCTAGTATTCCTTTGGGTATGCCTTCTATTTCCTTTTATGGGTTATTTAAAATAGAATTAATTAATTTTATGATTTTACAACATCAGAAAATAAATAGATATGCAATTAGATAATTAAATTCACATGTGAGTGTTGTGATATGAGTTACCCATGTGGGTTATAATTGACCATCTTAGGAATGGTCATATTAGAAGAATGATTTTTGAATTTTTTGATTCACACTTGGTTTATTATGTTGTTAACCAAGTAATAGTATATGTTACATTTTTAATGCTTAAATTCCTATACATAGGGCATGGCCTTGATAAATGTTTAAATTATTATATATCGGATTTTGACCTTAGTGCATGTTGAAATGATTATATACCAGGTTTTAACCCAGATTGACTACTGAAATTCTTATATAGCTAGTTTTGGTCTAGTTTGGTGTAATGTTGTACCATGGTAATATGGTTTTGGTTCAACACACTAGGAGGGATACAAGATTTCCACATTAGGATGCTAGGATCAAACTCAAATATTAATTGAATAATGAAATGAAATGTCAAATGACGTGTTTGCTAATCCAATGAACAAGATTGGATTCAGTCTTCACCCATACGTTACTACATTATATTCTAAGACATCTATTATTATTACTTTTGAGTACCTATTGTTTACTACTTTTACTATTGTACACATCCTGTTATATATATATATATATATATATTCACTGATAGATCTTTACAGTTCATGGATGGTTGCCTACTGGGATTTTGTCTCACACCATATTTGGGTCATTCTTTTGGGCCCAAAAATATTATATGATTACAACTGTTGATCAGGGAAAGCACCATTCTTGTGGTACATGATTTTATTTTTAGGATAATGAGATCATGGGAACAAGCCAAGGTGTTTGATTTTTCTTAGATTATTTTTTCTTCTATTATTTTTCAATATATATTATGGATTTCAGTAGTGTACCTATTTTGAATTTTTTCTTATAACATATCATGATGCATAATCTTTTGTGTGGAATGATGATTGATTTCTTATCAGTCTTCCACTGCTAATTTAGTTTTATGTTTTTTTACTGCTTTTGATATTATATTATTATTGATTCCACTATTTTACACTCTGAAATGAGGGAATAGTATCCCCAATAACACGACCTAGTCTCTAGATTCTAGTCGTAAGACTCTAGTGTTTGGGGGAATTCGCTTGTGGCCATGTAGGGAATCCTGTATGGGTCACCAGTTTAGTGGAATCAATATCCGGGACATTACAAAGTGGTATTAGAGGTTTTTTTATTTAATGGTATTCCTTACTATTTTAATAAATTAGACATAGATAGAAAGGAAATCAAGTTTTGTAATAAACTATGCCAAGGAGTAGCTACACCGTGTATAGTGAAAAGTCATATTGCCTCAAAGAGTATTGTGATTTTTTAATTTTTATCAAATTCAGTCGATTTGATTTCATAGTTGGGTGACATAGTTTTAATTTTGATATCATTGTTGATTGTTTTGATTCAACCGAATTATATGATGATATTACATCCCAGACATCATATAGGCACTTATTAAGAGTCACATGTCAGTCATTATTTCCATGTAATTTATTGAGTATTACAGATTTCATGTTGTTGTGATAGATGTTGTGCTAGGTATGCAAGATTTTTTTATAGGTACTCTGATATTTATTCTTATTGGTTTGATAGGTGTATTTGTAAATGTCATGGTTGAATTGTATGGACACCAAAATTGGGTCCATGGGGAGTATGGGCCCTATTGGGTTAGAATTTAGTGGACCATGTTTCATCCATGAGCTGAAACTGTGTAGTTAGGTACTATATGTGATTCCAAAAATTGATTCATGTGGGGTATAGGCCTCTACTAGTCGAAATTTGGCATATCTTTGGAATAATTCAAAAAATGGGGTTCCATGGATGTTTTAGAAGATTACTATCTAAAAACCTATACAACACAGTTTGTGGGTTCATGTACACATTCCAAATGTTCTCATGTTTCAGTGGAAATGAATTTTTTTAGTCCCTTAAATGTATTCTGAGTACACACCATGTGGTATATGCCAATGTTTTTGACAGTGCGAGAGAGAAAATGGGGTTTTGTGTTTTGAGTTGAACATATTGTGTGCATTAGGTACACCCAGGGTAGTTTTTTGTAGGGAGAACACATTTTATTTTGGCCCTGTAGATGTACTTGGAAAGGAGGGGAAACTTGATTACATGTCTTGTGTCAGTCTGCCACGTTGTATACCAACGACGTTTACAAGACCAAGGAAGGTTTAATTTCACACCCATGGGATAGTTTATGTGGAAACATAGTGTTTAGGATCTACATACATAGTACCCAAATTTAATTAATTTTTGAGGCCATTCATTTTTTAGTTCATGTTATCCTGAACTACGTACCTTGATTAAGAAATTTATAGTGAGGTGTATGTGATGGAATTTATAGAGTAATTTCACCACAACTACCTCCATTATAATTCTAGGAGGGTGGGGATGAGCATACACTGGATGTGGTAGGCCATGGACTACCAGTGTATCCTCTATTCATGCTTTCTAAGAAACTAATGGTATCATTGGACACAATTGATGTGGCGCAGTTCCGTGAAAACATAGAACGATTTATGCATACTTTCCTGGGTGCACCTCAGCTCGCCACTTCTGTGGAAACGCTGACCAGAGTGTTCCAGCAGCAACATCCTCCCACATTTTCTGGGGATGGGGGACTGCAAGTTGCATTTTCATGGCCAGAGGCCATGTTATCTATCTTTGAGAATCTTGAGATTCCTCCTGATTGGAGGGTCAAACAAGAAACTTATATGCCGCGTGATTCTGCTACGAGAGGGTGGGATGTGGTTACTCAGATGATGAATCGTCAAGATATTCCATTGGTAGACTTCAATAGAGACTTATATGGATATTTATGTATATATAAGTTGAGGGACAATAATTCCATAGGGTTCATGCATCTGGAGCAGGGTTCTTAATCAGTTATTCATTACTGATCTCTTTTTAAAGAGCTCAAGTGTTTCACACAGATTCTGATTGGTGATGATCTTTCACAAACTAGTCGATTCAAGGATGGTATGAGGTATGAAAAATGATACCATGTGAATAACATTCATCTGACTACATTATTTAGAATAGTGAACCAGAGACTGATTACTGAGTGGAATTACAGGGAATCTGGATGTGCAAGGCAGGGTAGTTCGACAACTAGATCTCATACCTTCACAATAGTTATCCAAAAGCATCATCTAAAGCTTACTCATGGACAATATAGTAGTTAGAACATTTCATCAGGTAGCTAGGAGAGGTGCTACCAGTGCATAATTTTTGGGAACACAAAACATTAATTTGTAATAGACCATTTTGAATTCTGTTATTTTCGAATGGTGTGCCATCTATAATACTTCTAGAAGACATTTACACTAGCGGCTAATGAGAGGGGATATGCACATAATCCAATTTCCGATGTAGGTCTAATAACTTATCACGAGTTGGGGAACATGAATTTTTCAGGATTATCAAGAAAAGGTGGTGGTTAGGTCCAAGGAATCCAGACGATAGGTTATCAGATATAAAAGAGTGGATCATCTAACAATAGCCGGGGTTTTTTATAGGTCCATGGTATATGACAAAAATTTGTAGTACCATATAACTAGTAGGAGTAGGATACCAGATGTTCTACATTCATAGTTACTATTCTAGTTTTCTCCATTTTATCTTCATCACTCTTTGATAAAGGGGATACACATAGATTCATATATATTTCTGTTTTGAAAAGTCGTGGGATAGGTGTTTTAACATCTGATGATGTTATGAAACTAGACCCTCCGTTTTCAATTAGAATGGTTGGTGTGCGATAGGGCATGGAAATCCACCCTTGAAATTGGTGGGTTTTATTTCGTTTCATTTCTGTATGTCATAGAGATTATTGTATTTTATGACATCCTTATAATAGATTGTCAGTTTCCTTTCTGGACATTGTTGAATGCTATCGTTGTAGGGTTTGTTCCATGTCCCCAGAGAGTGGAGTGTGATTATACAAGGGAGAGTGGTATGTCTAGGAAAGTGAAGCTATACATGATCATATTTGAGTTTATTGAGATGACAAATCAAATTTCCAATTTATATATGGATGACCATAAGAAAGTTCAGGAATATTTCCCACCAGCATTTCATCTTTTCAGGGACATCTTCCTTGATGACTATTCAGGCCTACCTCTGATGAAAGAGATACAGTTTTTTATTGAGATGGTTCAAGGAGATGCACTGATATTAATTTGACCATATATGATATCTTTGAAAGAGTTACATGAGATTAAGCCACATCTAGACGTCTTGGAGTTGAAGAGGTTTATTTTACCTAGTACTTCTCTGTGGGGTTTGTACACCCTGTTCATGAAAAAGTAATATGGTATCATCAGGATATGTGTAGACTATCAGAAGCTATAATAGTTGATGGTTAAAAAACTAATAACCTTTTTCCTGGATAGATTACTTGTTTTATCAAATTCGAGGAGATCGATTGTTCATGAAGATCGATTTGAGATCGGGATATCACTAGGTGCATGTTCGACCTATAGAAAAACATCGTACAACATTTTGTTCAAGGTATGTGATATTTGAGTATAGGTTTATGTTGTTTGGTATCACGGATAATTCAATGGTTTTCATGCAATTAATTAACTAATTGTTCTATCTATACATGGATTCTATTGTGGTGGTTTTCGTGGAAGAAATCTCAGTGTATTATAAAAATCAACAAGACCTTGTCATCCATCTTGAGATTATTCCAAATACACTAAGAGAGGATTAGCTATATGATATTCTCACAATATACCACTTTTGGATGGATCAGATTCACTTCCTGGGTCACATCATCTTGAATAGATGAGTATCAGGGGACCCTGAGAAGGTGGGAGCAGTAGTTATCTGGGAATAGACTATGAATGTATTTTATATATGATGTTTCTTGAGTATATCTGGTTACTTAATGTGCTTCATATTGGACTTCTCATGTTTATAAGCACCACTAACATTCCTAACTAAATAGGGTGTGAAGTATGGATGGATAGATTCATGTGATATGGACTCTCAAGAGTTGAAATGGAGATGTTATTCAACAACAATATTTATTTTACCATATCCGAGAAGGAGTTACAATGTGTAATGTGATGCATCCGGTATCTGGCTACAAAAATGATTATACGGGGGGGGGGATTAGTCTTTTCTTAGGGGTCTCAGCAGTTGATACCACATGAGAGAAAGAGTTAAATTCATGACCTCACGTTCCCTACAGTAGTTCATTTTTTCCACGGATGGAGACATTACTTTTTGGGAGAGCATTTTGTGGTGTACACAGAACAAAAAAGTCTCAAGTACATCTTAACTAAACATGACATGAATTTGAGTATGTGGTGGTGTGTGGAATAGAATTAGTCTTTTGACATTAATCATGCCTACATGAATGGGAAAGGAAATACAGTGGCAGATGCACTGAGCCAAAGGAGTCAGATACATGCAGTGCAACATTCCAGTAACGAGTGGAACATAATGGAATTGTTCTCTAAGAAGAATCTGAAGGTACACGATATGTAGGGAATAATTTTATTACATGCTCATTGGTTACCTCTACCTTACTATACAATGTCAAGATGAGGTAGCTATTATATTCCAAAGGTCTAGTTATACTGGAGAGTATGTTAGGAGATTACCCTCCACTTGGATTGACCTTAGGATAGGATGAGGTTCAAAGGTTATATGGTTTCATGTGTATTTCGTAAAATATGTGTGTGGATACAATGTTGTATTTTCATGCTATATTTTGGGTATTTCATCCTAGTGTCACCAATATGTATTGAGATTCAAATCATCATAACTAGTGGCCAGGTATAATGGGATATGTAGCTAGTTATTCCCTAAGATGTTCCACCATTTAGCAGGTGAAGGCTAGGAATCAGTGACCATATGGAAATTAACAACATATACCCATTTTGGAGTGGAAATTGGATGATGTCATTATGGAATTTTTGATAGGTTTACTGAGCTCACCCCATGGTAATGATGTTATGTAGGTATTTTTTGAGAGTATTATAAAGGTCTCTCTTTAAATTCTAATCAAGGAGACCTTTGGTGTTGATAATATCAGAAACCTATATATTAGAGTGGTGGTATAACTTCATGGGGTCCCGTGAAATAACATTTCCGATATGGAGGCCCACTTCACATCTCATTTTGGAAAAGTTTTAAGAGGGATATGGGTACACATGTGCACCTGAGTAGATCATACCACCCTTGGATTTTTTACCAGTCAAAGCATACAATACATGTGATAGAGGAAATGTATCAAGAAAGCGTCCAAGATTCTGGGGGTCTTGGGAGAATCACATTAGCCTGGTTAAATTCTTATAAAAGAATAATTATCATGTGATTATTCAAATGGAACCATGCGAGGATTTAAACATTAGTCCTTGCCGCTCTCCCCTGTACTTGTTGGTGGGAGGAGACACAACGTTACTAGGACTGCGACTCATGTAGGAGACTTCTGAGAAGGTCTAGTTGATTCAAAAGAAAATGTAAACCATACAGTCTCACCACAAATCATACACAAATCGCTATAGATGAACTTTGGAGTTCGATGTTAGGGATTGGGTTGTCTTGCATGTGTCACCAAGGATGGGACATGGGTGAATGAGTAGACATGGTATGCATTCACCGAGATATGATATAGCGTTTGAGATTCTGGTGAGGGTCGGTCTTGTATCCTATCAATTTCAATTACCATATAGGTAGATGACTATGCATGACGTCTTCCATGTATCTAAGATACACCACTATCACCCAAAACTATATCACACATTTTAGCCCAACAAAGTTGACTTACATGTAGATTCATAATTTGAGGATAATCCTATTCGTATTGTGGATCATAGCATAAAGGATATCCTTGTTTGATATGTTCCTTTAGAACAGGTTCTATGGAAGCACGACATAGCGTAGGATGAGACCTAGGAGTGGAAGGATGATGTTCGATTGCAATGGACATTGTTGTTCTCTTATGTTCCTTCTCCACCCTTGGAAGGGAATTTCAGGGATGAATTCCTTTATGTGGAGATGTTTTTATTAACATGATTCTTCCATTGAGGTAAAAATAATTATATTTCATTTAATACATATGAATATGTGTGAGAATAGGTCAAGGGATAGTTATAGTCCTGTTACACAATGTGACTGGGAATAACACGGTGTATAATGATAGGTACACACAGTGTAAGGAGGGTTACATGCCATGTAATCCTAGTACAAGACCATGTAATGGTCTTTCCCGAAATTGTATTGAAATTTTTTGTAGTATCAATTATAGTTCGTATAATTTTCATTATTTTTATGATTAAGTTGATATGTGCCATTTTTTTCTAGACATACACAATTCAACTCACACCTCCCCACCTCGATGAGCAGTGCCCCAAGACAATCCAAATTGTAATTTTCCTCCCATTTCATCGCCTGATGCCTTATTCATTCACCATTGGATCCATTGAAATACCTTCTGTGAGTTGATGATTTCAATTGATCATTTCTTATCATTTTCTCCTCTCGACATTGTTATTTAATGTTGATATTTTTTCTCGTTTTGTAGATATACTCCATTATAAGTCAAATCAATGCCTAACACTAGATGAGGAGAGTGATACGAGAATGAGGTAGGTTGTCGCATGGATTTCACAAATTTTCTAGTTTATTATATGATCTGGAGTACCACACAACCATTTTGTCTATTTCCCAATTGAATAATACCCTATGTTGTATCATAATGTTGATTAGGTAATTGATTAGATGATTATATGGAATGTTTGATATTGTTACTATTGTTAAATGGCCACACTGTTGGTGCCTTTTCCCATGGATTACCAGTGTTTATCCATTTATCTTAGGATTACTATGGGAATGACTTCGATTTCGTTTTATAGGTTATTTAAAATGGAGTTGGTAAATTGAATGATTATCCCATGTGAGATAATAAATGGTTATTCCTTGTGATTATTTAATTCACATGTTTTTCTGGTGATATGAGTTACCCATGTGAGTTATAATTGATCATCCTAGAAATAGATATATTAGTTGAATGGTTTTTGGCATGGTTAATTCCCATGTGGGTTATTATGTCGCTAACCATGTAATAGTGTTAGATAAGTGTATTGTTTTTATACTGAAATTATTAAACACCGGACATGGCCCTGATATATACTGAAGTGTTTATATACTTGGGTTTGACCCTGGAACATGTTTAAATGATTATATACCTGGTTTCAATCCTAATTGACTATTGAAATGTTTATATATCTCGTTTTTATCCAGTTTGGTGTTATATTATACAATGGTTATATGGTTTTATTTAAACACATAAGGAGTGATACCTGATATCCACCTCAGGATGCCAGGACAAAAAATTGATATAAATTGAATAATGAAATGAAATGACTAATAATGTTTCTTCAAATCCAAATCATATGCTTGGATTTGGTCATCACCCATACTTGACTACATTGCCTTTAGAGACATCTGTTGTGCTTACATTTGACTTCATAATGTTTACTGCTTTTATAATTGTACGCAACCTATTCGATATATATATATATATAGTCATTGTTAGATTGGAACTGATATTGTGAGGTTTCATACTAGTATTTAGTCTCACACCATGTTTGGGTCATGCTTTTGAGACCAAATTGATTTTATGATTGTAGGTGTTGATCAGGGAAAGCGCACAAATACTAGAACTGATTTTATGATTTGGAGAAGGAGACCATGGTACCAAGCCGAGGCCTGCGATGCTTCTTAGAATAATTTATTAAATTTTTATTTTGGAAAATATATTGTGTATTTCTACAGTGTACCAATTTTGTATTTTCTCGTAGAACATAACATGCTACATCACCCTTTTTATGGAGTGATGTTTGGTTACATATAAATATTTCACCATTAATTTATATTTATGTTGTTTACTATTTCCACTATTTTATTATGAATGATTTTTTCTGTGTTTCACTCTTCCAATGTGGGAATATATCCTCCAGTATCATACCCTAGGCCCTCGCAGTTAGTTAACAACCTCTATAATATGGGGAAATGAGCATTAGGCCTTGTGGCCAACCGGGTATGGGGCACCAATTGAGTGGATTATGGATTTGGGACATTTAACTCAAGACGATGAAAAATAAATACTTGGGAAATCAAAATATGATGGAATACCTCAACCTATAAATAATCTATAAATAGGAATTTCCATGTGTTTTATAAATTTTTTATATACAAAGGTAACGATACCCTTCAAAATGTAGGAGGCCAAAGAACCGATCCATAACCATAAGTGTGGTTCCCATAAATCATTTGATAATTTTTAGAGGTTCTTTATGATATATTTTTTCATAACAAATTATTATTAAGGGATACCATATATAAATATGGTAAATTGATTCATTATAAATTATTTTATTACATGGGTAGGTAAACACTTCCTCACAAAAAAAATTATTGACTTTTTATGTTAAATTCATTTTTTAATATGAATTATATAGATAAAGAATGATAATGAAAAAATCAGGCCATCTAATAATTTGGAAATTCATGTATTCTTTAGTTGGAACATCTTATGCAATTTTTATAGATTCCATGGTCAAGTTACACTAATGTTTTCCATTATTAAAATATACTACCATAAATGTCTATTGTTGACAAATTAATACAGTTTAAATGCCAGTAGTCACATAGATTTGGATATTCTATTGTATGCCACTATTAACATGTCTCACTATTAATGTGACCTTATTCAAAATGATATTGACGTGATAAAAAATCTCGAGGGAAATAAATATTTTATCTAAAATGTCATTTTTAGGCATGAATACTAAACATTTTCATGCATGGAAGATTTCCACATGGAATAATAAGAATATCATGTGTGGCCATTTTTTTATTCAATTAACCTTAGAATATGTATAATGTTTCATATCCAATTCCTTAAATTCAAAACATAGGTTAAAGGATCATAAAAATACACCCAAATCACAACAGTCATGGGGATAGATGATTTTTCCCAAATATTTAATAGTGTTACTATAAGAGTCCATACATTAAATACATAAATATTTCATAAAAATTGATAAATATGCATTAAAAAACAAATCAATACCATAGTAGTACAGTATTTATTTAGTGTCCTTAAAAATAGGGAATCATAAATAACAAGCTCATAATAAATCTACATTATCTCCATTGTCTTCTATCACAACAATAACCCTTTTTTAAAAATCATACATAATACCCTTCTTCGTAACCCAGTAGAATGAAACATAATATAGGTTGAGCTTAGATGCTTAGTATGCTTAATCATGGTAGTTTTCAATCATATCATAATCAAAAGACATAATAACATAACATTTGAAAATCTTATACTGTATATGAAATATCATGATATCATATCATCATATAAATCATAAAAATCATAATGAATCAATGAAAATATTCAAATATTTAATGAAATATGACATGGAATTTTTGGCATACACAGATGAATAAAATTTTATTTCATATTATTTAATGATCATTCTTAGGACCATCATAGTAGAAGAACTCCATTACTAATCCGAGTTCACTCTTCATTCCAACCATACATTACTAAATTGCATTTACTTCCACTTCCATCCCTATATTTATAATGAGATATAAATCATAACCCAATGCATTGGAGTGAGATATAGGTCCCACCCATCTCATAATTTAATCATTATTATGTTTTCCATAAAAAAATAAACCATTCATCATAACATAACCCTAATATTGAAATGGGTTTTTCAAAAATCATTCCATCGTTCCATAATCCATGTAAAACAAATAGATTTTATAAACAGAATTCCATCATTGAAATTATAAAACCATAGAAAAATTAGTTATATTATACTTGAAACATAACTATATTAAATAGTTATATCTTATATTGAAAATAATTTTTATAGAACACATCAAATTAATTCGGGAGGAAAATATATATTTTTCTTCAAAAACCATTTTACTTCACTACGTTCCATGAAATTTTAACAAAAAATTATTTCATTGAAAATAAACATGATTATTTTAAAATGAAGATTCATGGAAATTTTTTCTATAAAAACATTAGATTTTTTTCATGATGTATATGTTAAAAGAAAAAATTATTCTCATTCATTTTCTGGATAAATAAAAAACTCTCTCATACCAAAAACTTAAAATGATTCATGTCATACAATACAGTAAAAATTCAACAATGGATACAATTAAATTTAAAAAATTATATTAATAAAAATAATATTTTAGAATACATATTTCTGTAATATTGACATGGATAATAAATATAACCCAGTAAATACTTATGCATAAATAATCTCGGATAAAAATGAGATTACGAAGTAATCCATTTCATTAGGTTTTATATCCTTGGTATGTATCCAAAACCCATGAAAAATTATTTAAATAATGTCAATGACTTATTATATAGTCATATTCATTTTTTATGATATCATATATGATAATATAATCATATGTCTTCTAATAACATCTCATTATTCATTGTATTTCTGGTATTAACTACATCATTTTGTTATGTATATTTTTTAGAATAACATTTCCTTATCATTATTAGTATATTGTTATATCATTTAAAAATGGTATTATTATAATATATATAGATATATATTTTATTTATTCATTATTTACATATATATAGTCATTTATTAATGGATATCATTTAGAATGAACCACATCAAATCATGGAGACTATTGTTTATTCTTAAGCATGAGCGATGATACCAATCCCTTAATTGTAAAATGGTATGGAATTGGATGGTATATATATTATTCCATAATCAATTTATTGTTATAATAATTATATATACCTATAATTAATCATTATAACCATCAACGTAATGAGGTGAGGAAAATCGGATTACACCCCAATGTGGACACAGCTAGCCATACACACGCATGTGTAGTCATTTTGTTTTTATATGATTCATGTAAAGTGGAATGTGGTGGTTCCATATTCATAATTACATATAATAATATATTTTATACTGTAGTTATTACATTTTCATGGAAACATCATATTAATAGGATGTAGAAGAATAAATAAGATTTGCTGAATTAGTAGAGGAGATTACCTCTTCTTTGAAGAGCTCCCACTCTATCTTCTCTTAAAGGAATTATAATTTGCCTTTTGAAATTACCAGAACATCTATAAATAGAATAGGTATGCTTATAATATAAATTGGAAGGATAAAAATGAGATTTAATGTGGATGGTGATGTGTATAGTGAGGGGGGAGGTTCCCTCTTATAATTTTGGTGAGGGGAAATTTTTGAATCTACAAAAATAAAATTTTATAATTAAATAATACATCATCATAAATCCTAAAAAATTAATATTTCAGAATATGACATGATTTATGGTTTTAATATAATCAACCAGTAAATTTTAGACATTTTTTCATATTAATTTAAAAGTATCATTTTAATTTTCTATTAGTTATTCTTTTTTTAATTTTAACAAAGGTAACAAATGATTCAATATTAAAATGGTGTATATTTTACTTATTTGATTTAAATTAGACCATAAATGAATAATTTATAACATTTTATACTATATAATAATTATTACCTATTTTTAAAAAATTAATATTATTTTTAAATAATTCAATATAGCATTATTTGATAAACAATCAATTGTGTCTATTTTAACACTATTAAATTCAATGGTTTTAAAAAAAATATAATGATTACCAGTTCACATAATTTTTTTAATTTTTTATATTTAAAAGAGGTAAAATTTATGTCATATATTACATCGGTATATTAATTTTCTTAAATTATATTTATATAAATATTTTTGATAATATTTATTTGAAATTTCTTTTAATAAAATAATGACTACATTATTTTTTTGTAATTATTTAACAGGCCTATTTGATGAATAATGTATTGAATTAAAAATATTATGATTGATATAATTCCTTTTTATTTAATAATAATCATTATATTAAAAAAAATATTCTATAAAATGCATCATTAAAAATGGTATATTTATTATGACTTGAATGTGCCATCATTAACATCACATTAAATAAATTATTGTATATGTCATAATCATTTCTATATGGATCTAAATGGTCAATAACAATATGATAAGATTATTATGGTCTAGATATACTAGGAAAATAATATTTTTTCAACTTTTCCCCTTTTAATGGTTACTATCATTTTAATAATTTTTATTATTTTTCATCTAAATAATAATTTCTACATCATCAATCTACAAGCCATTACGATAATTATTTTTTTCCAAAAAAATAAAAATAAATTACCATGATAAATAAAAAAAATTATCATTCACATGAGTATTTATAGTGAAAATTATATTATATATAACATTATATTAAAAATGATATTGTTATTATATTTTGAGTAAGCAATATTTAATGATTCAATAAGTTGAATAAATTAATTGTCTTAATCTCATCCATGTTGGTATAAAAGGATACCATTTCTACCCAATGATGATTTATGCCTAAAAATTCTCATACAATTATATTAGAAGAAGTCTTAGGGTATTTTATAATATTATTTTTAGCTTTTATTATCTGATATAGATTTTACTGTATTAATAAAATTTTATCAGGGTTATTATTCATAATGCCAAATAAAATAATTATATTTACATAATTTGTATCCACTGATTCCAAATATGGAATCCATTTTTTGAAATTCAAAATAATTAATTTGGAATAATTAATATAAAATTAATTCCATTTTATGAATGTGAAACTAGGTTTAAAAGTTAAAACATGAAAAATATTGGCATGTATTTAAATCTAAACACAATATAAAATTAATTCAAAGGAACTAAATAATAATAACTTATAAAAATATAATCTATTTATAGTTTTAATCAATATAATATATAATTTATCATTATAAACTTTTTAAAGAAAATGTAGCCTGCAATTAAAATGCATTATTTTTTAACTATTCATCAAAACATGAATATTATTAGAGAAATACAAAAAATACATCAAAAGATAATTTTGATACTATTATTTAAAATATTATGTTTATTTCTTCAATTGTAATGTAAAAAAGTGTCAAAATGGGATTTCAAATGGGATCTCCATCAAAAGATGGTAATAGAACATTTTTTTATAAAAATTACTTATTTTATCTAAAATATTTAATTTCTATTATATCATATACAGAAATAATATAAGGTAAATTTTAAACATTAGATTGAATATTTTAAATAAATATTTAATTAATATAATCCATCAAGATATTTTTTTATTATTTTTAAAAGTTAATTATTTCCATTTAAATAGTTTTTTTGAAAACATTTCCTTTAAATTAAAAAGGGTTTTAATTTAATTTATAATTAACTAATAACCAAACAATTAATTATTTGTACATGTGTAAATAATATTTTCATAATTATGGCAATAATATTGATACCTTAAATTATATTAATAATATTCAGTAGTTCTCTTAAACTCAGTCTTGCGTGAAATGAATTCAATCAAAATAACATGAAATTGTGTCTAACACAAGACAAGAATAGTGTTGCGTATACCACAATCTTAGATGGTGTTGCGGGTAACAAAATCATGTATTAGTGTAGTGTACAACATAGTAATAAAAAAAATTAAAAAAATTCAACATCATAAAAATCTCAGGGTGTTAAATTCTACCCCTAGAAAATGTATTTCTCTGAAGAAATTCGTATGGGTTATAAAAGGATTAATATTTGAATTTTTATTTCATAGAAACACACATCATAAAAACATACAATAAACTAGATTTTAAAAAACCATATAAACAAAAAGATAACCCAATTTAAATCATCACTAGGTTACCACATTTGAGAACAATAGTGTAATGTGGAAACAATGAAACTGAAGATAAATAGAACCGTCAATATATGATGGATAATGATAGAGAATAAGGCTAGGAAGTGTTAGCAACACAAAAAAACTCAATGAGCCATGAAAAAGGCCATTTATATCATAAAAATTATCGTAATATGAAAACATTTTACATCACTATTTTTTTATTAATGTTGATGATTTGTGCAAAGGATATATACTTACTTCATTTCAGTATAATATTGAACTCTTTAATGATTGGTTATAACAGGCTGTCAAACTATCTCAACAGGTATCCAAAAGCATTATCTAAAGCTTACTCCTGGAGAATATAGTGGTTAGAATGTTTCGTCAGGTAGCTAGGAGACGTGCTACCAGTGCATACAATTTGGGAACACAAAAAATTAATTTGTAATAGACCCTGTTGAATTCTGATAATTTAGAATGGTGTGCCATCTATAATGCTTCAAGAAGACATTTCCACTAGCGGCTAATGAGAGGAGATATGCACATAATCCACTTTTCAATGTATGTCCAATAGCTTATCACTAGTTGGGGCACATGAATTTGTCAGGAGTATCATGAAAAGTTGGTGGTTATGTCCTCGGAATCCAGACGATAGGCTATCAGACATAGAAGAGTGGATCATCTCACAATAGCCAGGATATGTCACATGGCCATGGTATAAGCCAGAAATTTGCAGTGCCATAGAACCAGTAGGAGTAGGATACCAGACGTTCTACATTCCAAGTTACTACTCTAGTTTCATCCATTTTATCTTCATCACTCTTTGATATAGGGGATATACATAGATTCATATATATTTCGGTTTTGAAAAGCCTTGGCATATGTGTTTTCACATCTGATGATGTTATGAAACTAGACACTCCGTTTGTGATTAGAAGGGTTGGTGTGTGACAGGGCAAGGAAATCCCCCATGAAATTGGTGGGTGTTATTTCATTTCGTTTCTCTATGTCATAGATATGATAGAATTTTATGACATCCTTATAATAGATTGTCAGTTTCCTTTCTGGCCTTTGTTGAGTGAAATCGTTGTAGGGTTTCTTCCGTGTCCCCATAGAGTTGATTTTTATTATACAAGGGAGAGTGTGATGTCTAGGAAATTGAATCTATACTTGACCATTTTGAGTTTGTGAGATGACAAAACAAATTTCCAGTTTATATATGGATGACCAGAAGAATGGTCAGGAAGATTTCCCACCAGCAATTCATCATTTCAGGGAAATCTTCCTTGATGACTATTCCGGCCTACCTCTAATGAAAGAGATATTGTTTTTTATCGAGATGGTTCAAGGAGATGTACTGATATCCATTTGACCATATATGATATCTTCAACAAAGATACATGAGATTAAGCCATAGCTAGACGTCATGGAGTTGAAGAGGTTTATTAGACCTAGTACTTCTCTGTGGGGTTTGTCGGCCCTTTTCACGAAAAAAGAATATGGTATCCTTAGGATATGTGTAGACTATCAGAAGATAAACTAGTTGACGGTTAAAAACTAATAACCCGTGTCATGGATAGATGACTTGGTTTATCATATTCTAGGGGATTGATTGTTAATGAAGATAGACTTGAGATCGGGATATCACTAGGTGCATGTTCGACCTATAGAAAAACATCATACAAAATTTTGTTGAAGGTATGTGCTATATGATTATATGATTATGTTGTTCGGTATCAAAAAGAATTCAATTGTTTTCATGGCATTAATTAACTAATTGTTCTATCTATACATGGATTCTATTGTGGTGGTTTTCGTGGACGAAATCTCAGTGTAATATCAAAATCAACAAGACCTTGTCAGCCATCTTGAGATTATTCTAAATACACTATGAGATGGTTAGTTATATGCTATTCTCACAATATACCACTTTTGGATGGATCAGATTCACTTCCTGGGTCACATCATCTTGAATAGATTAGTATCAGTGGACCCCGAGAAGGTGAGAGAAGTAGTTATCTGGGAATAGACTAAGAATGTATTTTATATATGATGTTTCTTGGGTATATCTGGTTACATAATGTGCTTCATATAGGACTTCTCATGATTAAAATCACCACTAAAATTCCTGACTAAAAAGTGTGTGAAGAATGTATGGATAGATTCATGTGATATGGACTCTCAAAAGTAGAAATGGAGATGTTATTCAACAACGATATTTATTTTACCAAATCCAAGAATGAGTTAGAATGTGTTATGTGATGCATCCGGTATTGGGCTAGAAAAAATTCTTATACCGGGGGCGGGGGAGGGGGTTTGTCTTTGCTTACGGGTCTCAGCTGTTGATTCCACATAAGAGAAATAGTTTAGTTCATGACCTCAAGTTCCCTACAGTAGTTTATATTTTTCACTGATGGAGACATTAATTTTTGGGAGAGAATTTTGTGGTGTATATAGGACAAAAAAGTATCAAGTACATCTTTACTAAACATGACATTAATTTGAGATGTGGTGGTGTGTGGAATCAAATTAGTCTTTTGACATTGATCATGAATACATGCATGGGAATGGAAATACAGTGGCTGATGCACTGAGCCAAAGGACTCAGATACATACAGTGCAACATTCCAGTAGTGAGTGGCATCTAATAGAATTGTTCTCTAAGAAGAATCTGGAGGTACACGATATGTAGGGCATAAATTTATTACATGATCATCGGTTACCTCTACCTTACTAGACAACGTCAATATGAGGAAGCTATTGTATTACAAAGGTCTAGTTCTACTGGAGAGTAAGTCAAGAGATTACCCTCCTCTTGGTTTGACCTTAGGATAGGATGATGTTCTAAGGTAATATGGTTTCATGTGTGTTTCATAAAATATGTTTGTGGATACAATGTTGTATTTTCATGATATATTTTGGGTAGTTCATCCTGGTGTCACCAATATGTATTGAGATTCACATAATCATTACTAGTGGCCAGGTATGATGGGATATGTATCTAGTTTTTCCATGAGATGTTCCACCATTTAGCCGGTGAAAGCGGGGAATCAGTGACCATATGGAAATTAACAACATCTACCCATTTCGGAGTGGAAATTGGATGATGTCATTATGGATTTTTTGATAGGTTTACTGAGATCACCTCGTGGTAATGATGTTATGTAGGTATTGGTTGAGAGTACTATAAAGGTCTCTCTTTAAATTCTAATCAAGGAGTCCTTTTTTGTTGATAATATCTGAAACCTATATATTAGAGTGGTGGTATAACTACATGGGGTCCCGTGCAATATCATTTTTGATATGGAGGCCCACTTCACGTCTCATTTTTGGAAGTGTTATCTGCGGGAGCTGGGTACACATGTGCACCTGAGCAGATCATACCACCCTTGGATTTATGGCCAGTCAACGTGTATAATACATGTGATAGAGGACATGTATCAATAAAGCGTACAAAATTTTGGGGGTCTTGGGAGAATCACATTAGCCTGGTTAATTTCTTCTAAAATAATAATTATCAGGTGATTATTCAAATGGAACCATGCGAGGATTTAAACATTAGTCCATGCCGCTCTCCCCTGTACTTGTTGGAGGGAGGAGAGGCAACATTACTGGGACTACGACTCATGTAGGAGACTTTTGAGAATGTCCAGTTGATTCAGAAGATAATGTACACCATACAGTCTCACCACAAATCATACACACATCGCTATAGACGACCTTTGGAGTTTGATGATAGCGATTGGGTTTTCTTGCATGTGTCACCAAGGATGGGACATGGGTGAATTAGTAGACATTGTATGCTTTCACCGAGATATTCCAGAGCATTTTGGATTCTCGTGAGGGTAAGTCTTGTGTCCTATCAGTTTCAATTATCATAGAGGTAGATGACTATGCATGAGGTCTTCCATGTATCTAAGATACACCACTATCACCCAGAACTATATCACACATTTTTGCCCAATGAAGTTGAGTTCATGTAGATTTTTAATTTGAGGAGAATCCTATTCGTATTGTGGATCGTATCATGATGGATATCTATGTTTGATATGTTCCTTTAGAACAAATTCTATGGAAGTACGACATAGTGTAGGATGAGACCTGGGAGTCAGAGAATTATGTTTGATTGAAATGGACATAGTGGTTCTCTTATGTTCCTTCTCCACTCTTGGAAGGGAATTTCAGGGATGAATTCCTTTATGTGGGGATGTTTTTATTATCATGATTCTTCCTTTGAGGTAAGAATAATTATATTTAATTTTATACATAAGAATATGTGTTAGAATAGTTCAATAAGTAGTTACAGTCTAGTTACACAATGTTACTGGGCATAACATGTTTTATTATGATAGGCACATACCGTGTATGGAGGGTTTCATGCCATGTAATCCTAGTACATGACCATTTAATGGTATTTCCCGAAATTTTATTGAATTTTTTTGTAGTATCAATTATAGGTAGTATAAATTTCATTATTTTTTTGATTAAGTAGATCTGTAGAATTTTTTTCTAGACATACACAATTGAACTCACCCCTCCCCATCTCGACGAGCAGTGCCCCCAGACAATCCAAATGGTAATTTTCCTCCCATTTCTTCATCTGATTCTTGATTCAAACACCATTGGATCCATTGAAATAGCTTCAATGATTTCATGATTTCAATTGATCATTTCTTATTGTTTTCTCCTCTTGAATTAGTTATTTAATGTTGATAGTTTTGTCTCTTTTTGTAGATATACTCCCTTATAAGTCAAATCAATGCCTGACACTAGATGAGGAGAGTGATACGAGAACGAGGTAGGTTGCCTCAGGGATTTCAAAAAATATCTATTTTATTATATGTTCTGGAGTACCACACAACCATTTTGTCTCTTTCCTAATTGAATAACGGCTTATGATGTATCATAATGTTAATTCGGTAATTGATTAGACGATTATATGACATGTTTGAGATTGTTATTCTAGATAAATGGCCAGACTATTGGTGTCTTTTCCCATGGATGACCAGTGTTTATCCATTTTTCTTAGGATTCTTATGGGAATGACATCGATTTCATTGTATAGGTTATTTAAAATGGAGTTAGTAAATTGAATGATTATCCCATGTGAGATAATAAATTGTTATGCCTTGTGATTGTTTAATTCACATGTTTGTCTAGTGATATGAGTTACCCATGTGAGTTATAATTGATCATCCTGGTAATAGATATATTAGTTGAATGGTTTTTGGCATGTTTAATTCTCATATGGGTTATTATGTCATTAAACATGAAATAATTTAAGATAAGTGTATTGTTTTTATACTGAAATGATTACACACCGGACACGGTCCTGATATATACTGACGTGTTTATATACTTGGTTTTGACCCTTGAACATGTTTAAATGATTATATACCATGTTTCAACCCTAATTGACTATTGAAATGTTTATATAGCTAGTTTTTATCTAGTTTGGTGTTATATTATACAATGGTTATATGGTTTTAGTTAAACACATAAGGAGTGATACCTGATTTCCCCCTCAGGATGCCAGAAAAAAATAGATATAAATTGAATAATGAAATGAAATGAATAATGATGCTTCTTAAAATCCAAATCATAAGCTTGGATTCGGTTATCACCCATACATGACTACATTGCCTTCAGAGACATCTGTTGTGCTTTCATTTGAGTTCATAATGTTTACTGATTTCACTATTGTACGCAACCTATTAGATATATATATATAGTCATAGATATATTGGAACTGATCATGCGAGGTTCTATACTTTGATTTAGTCTCACACCGTGTTTGGGTCATGCTTTTCAGACCAAATAGCTTATATGATAGTAGGTGTTGATCAGGGAAAGTGCACAAATACTGGAACATGAATTTATGTTTTGGATAAGGAGAGCATGGTACCGATCCAAGGCTTACGATGCTTCTTAGATTCATTTATTACATTTTTATTTTGGAAAATATATTCTGTATTTCTATAGTGTACCAATTTTTTTTTCGTAGAACATAACATGCTACATCACCCTTTGTATAGAATGATGTTTGGCTTCATATCAATATTTCTCCGTTAATTAATATTTCAGTTGTTTACTATTTCCATTATTGTATTATGAATGATTTTTCTGTGTTTCACTCTTCCAATGGTGGAATAGATCCTCCACTATCATACCCTAGGAACTCGTAGATAGTTAACAGCCGCTAGAATATGTGGAAATGACCATTAGGCCTCGTGGCCAACCGGGTATGGGGAACCAATTGAGTGGATTATGGATTTAGGACATTAAACTCAAGACGATGAAAAATAAATACATGGGAAATCAAAAGATGATGGAATACCTCAACATATAAATAATCTATAAATAGGAATTTCCATGTGTTTTATAAATTTTTTATATACAAAGGTAATGATATCCTTCTAAATGTAGGAGGCCAAAGAACCCATCCAAAACCATAAGCGCGGTTCCCATAAAACATTTGATAAAATTTAGAGGTTCATTATGATATATTTTTTCATAAAAATTTTTTATTATGGGATACCATATGGAAATATGGTAAATTGATTCATTATCAATTATTATATTACATGGGTTGGTACACACTTCCTCAGAAAAAAAAATTATTGACTTTTTATGTTAAATTCATGTTTTTCATATGACTTATATAGATAAAGAATGATCATGAAAAAATCAGGCCATCCTATAATTTATAAATTCATGTATTATTTAGTTGGAACATCTAATGCTATTTTTATAGATTCCAAGGTCAAGTTACACTATGTTTTTTCATTATTAAAATATACTATTTTAAATGCCTATTTTTGATAAATTAAGACAGTTCTAATGCCAGTAGTCACATAGATTTGGATATTATATGGTATACCACAATTAACTTCTCACACTATTAAGGTAACCAAATTCAAAATGACATTAACATGATAAAAAATCATGAGGCAAATAACTATTTTATCCGAAAAGTCATTTTTAGGCATGAATACTAAACATTTACATGCATGGAAGATTTCCACACGGTATAATAATAATATCATGTGGGGCCATTTTTTTATTCAATTAACCTTAGCATTGGTATAATGTTTCATATCCAATTCCTTAAATTGAAAACATAGGTTAAAGGATAATAAAAATACACCCAAATCACAACAGTCCTAGGGATAGATGATTTTTCCCATCTATTTAATAGTGTTACTATAAGAGCCCATACATTACATACATAAATATTTCTTAAAAATTGATAAATATGCATTAAAAAATAAATCAATACCACAGTAGTACAGTATTTATTTAGTGCCATTAAAAATAGGTAAACAGAAATAACAAGCTCATAATAAATCTGCATTATCTCGATTGTATTATTTCACAAAAATAACCATTTTTTAAATATCATACATAATACATTTCTTCATAACCTGGTGGAATGAAACATAATATTGGTTGAGATTAGATGCTTAGTATGCTTAATCAAGGGTGTTTTCAATCATATCATAATCAAATGACATAATAACATAACATTTGAAAATATTATACTGTATATGAAATATCATGATATCATATATTCATATAAATCATAAATGATCATAATGAATCAATGAAAATATTCAAAAATTTAATGATATAAGACATGTAATTTTTCGCATAAACAGAACAATAAAATTTGATTTCATATTATTCAATGATTATTCTTAAGACCATCATAGTAGAAGAAGTCCATTAATGAACTAAGTTAACTCTTCATTCCAACCATACATTACTAAATTGCATTTACTTCCACTTACATCCCTGTCTTTATCATGAGATATAAATCATATCCCAATGAATTGGAGTGAGATATAGGTCCCACCCATCTCATAATTTAATCATTATTATGTTTTCCAAAAAAACATAAACCATTCATCACAACATAACCTTAAGATTGAAGTGGGTTTCACAAAAATCATTCCATCGTTCCATAATCCATGTAAAACAAATAGATTTTATAAACAGAAATCCATCATTGAAAATATAAAACCATAGAAAAATTAGTTATATTATACTTGAAACATAAATATATTAAATAGTTCTATCTTATATGGAAAATAATTTTGATAGAACACTTCATATTAATTTGGGGGGGAATATATATTTTTCATCAAAAACCATTTTACTTCACTACGTTTCATGAAATTTTAACAAAAAATTATTTCATTGAAAATAAACATGAATATTTTAAAATGAATATTCATGGAAATTTTTTTTACCAAAACATTAAATTTTTTTCATGACGTATATGTTAAAAGAAAAAGTTCTTCTCATTCTTTTTCTGGATAAATCAAAAACTCTCTCATACCAAAAACAAATAATTATTCATGTCCTACCGTATACTAAAAATTCAACAATGGATAGTATTAACTTTTAAAAAAATTATATTAATAGAAATAATATTTTAGAATACATATTTTGGAAATATTTACAAGGATAATAAATATAACCCAGTAAATACTTACGCATTTATAATCTCGGATAAAAATGAGATTATGAAGTAATCAATTACATTAGGTTTTATATCATTGGTATGTATCCAAAACCCATGAAAAATAATTTAAATAATTTCAATGACTTATTTTATAATCATATTCATTTTTATGATATCATATATGATAACATAATAATATGTTTTTTTAATAACCTCTCATTATTCATTGTATTTCGGGTATTAACTACTTCATTTTATTATTTATATTTCTTCGAATAACGTATCCTTATCCTTATTAGGATATAGTCATATCATTTAAAAATGGTATTATTATAATATATATATATATATATATTATTTATTAATTATTTACATATATATTGTCATTTATTAATGGATAACATCTAGAATGAACCACATCAAATCATGGAGACTATAGTTTATTCTTATGGATGAGCGACGATGCCAACCCCTTGATTTTAAAATGGTATGGATGTGGATGGTATATATAGTATTCCATAATCAATTTATTGTTATAATAATTATATATACCTAGAATTAATCATTATAACCATCAACGTAAAGTGGTGATGAAAATCAGATTACACCACAAAGTGGACACATCAAGTCGTACGCACGCACGCGGGGTAATTTTGTTTTCATAGGATTTATAGAAAGTGGAATATGGTTGTTCCATATTCATAATTACATATAATAATATATTTGATACAGGAGTTATTACATTTTCATGGAAACAACATATTAATATGATGTAGAAGAACAAATAAGATTTAATGAATTAGTAGAGGAGATTACCTCTTCTTTGAAGAGCTCTCACTCTATCTTCTCTTAAAGGAATTATAGTTGGTCTTTTGAAATTACCATAACATCTATAAATGGAATAGGAATGCTTATAATGTAAATTGGAAGGATACGAATGAGATTTAATGCTGATGGTGATGTGAATAGTGAGGGGGGAGGTTCCCTCTTATAATATTGGTGAGGGGCACTTTTTGAATCTACAAAAATATTATTTTATAATAAAATAATACATCATCATAAATCCTAAAAAATTAATATTTCCGAATATGAGATCATTTATGGTTTTAATATAATCAACCATTAAATTTTAGACATTATTTCTATCAATTTAAAAGTATCATTTTAATTTTCTATTAGTTATTCTTTTTTAATTTTAACTAAGGTAACAAATGATTCAATATTAAAATGGTGTATATTTTACTTATTTGATGTCAATTAGACCATAAATTAATAAATTATAACATTTTATACTATATAATAAGTATTACATATTTTTAAAAAGTTAATATTATTTTTAAATAATTTAATATATCATTATTTTGATAAACAATCAATTGTGTCTATTTTAACACTATCACATTCCAAGGTTTTAATAAAATATAATGATTACCAGTTCACATAAATTTTTTAATTTTTTATATTTAAAAGAGGTAAAATTTATGTCTTATATTACATGGGTATATTAATTTTGTTAAATTTTATTCATATAAATATTTTTGATAATATTTATTTGATATTTCCATTAATAAAATAATAAGTACATCATTTTTTTGTAATTATTAAACATACCTATTTGATAAATAATGTATTGAATTAAAAATATTATGATGAATATAATTCCTTGTTATTTAATAATAATCATTATATTAAAAATCATTCTATAAAATGCATCATTAAAAATGTTATATTTATTAAGACTTGAATGTTCCATCATTTACATCACATTAAAAAAATTATTGCAAGTGTCATAATCATTTCTATATGGATCTAAATGGTCAATAACTATATCATAAGATTATTATGGTCTAAATATACTATAAAAATAATATTTCGTAAACTTTTCCCCTTTTAATGGTTCATATCATTTTAATAATTTTTTTTATTTTTCATCTAAAAAATAATTTCTACTTCATCAATCTACAATCCATTAAGATAATTATTTATTTCCAATGAATTACAAATAAATTACAAAGATAAATAAAAAAAATTATCATTCACCTGAGTATTTGTGGTGAAAATTATATTCTATATAACATTATATTAAAAATTTTATTGTTATTAAATTTTGAGTAAGCAATATTTAACGATTCAATAAATAGAATAAATTAAATGTCTTAATCTCATCCGTGTCGGTTTAAAAGGAAAACATTTCGACCCAATGATTATTTATGTCGAAAAATTATCATCCAATTATATTAAGAGATGTTTTAGGGTATTTTATAATATTATTTTTACCTTTAATTATCTGATATAGCTTTTACTGTATTAATAAAAATTTATCAGTGTTATTATTCATAATGCCAAATAACATAATTATATTTACATAATTTTTATCCACTGATTCCAAATATGGAATCATTTTTTCAAAATTCAATATAATTAATTTTCAATAATTAATATAAAATTAATTCCATTTTAAGAATGTGAAACTAGGTTTAAAAGTTAAAAAATGAAAAATATTGGTATGTATTTAAATCTAAACACAATATATAATTAATTCAAAGAAATAAATAATAATAACTTAAAAAAATATAATCTATTTATAGTATTAATCACTATAATATATAATTTATCATTTTAAATTTTTTAAAGAAAATTTATATTGAAATTAAAATGAATTTTTTTAACTAGTCATCAAAACATGAATATTATTAGAGAAATACAAAACATTCATCCAAAGATAATTTTGATACTATTATTTAAAATATTATGTTTATTTCTTCAATTGTATTATAAAAAATTGTCAAAATGGGATTTCAAATGAGATCTCCATCAAAAGATGGTAATAAAAAATTTTTTTTAAAAAAAATTCTTATTTTATCTAAAATATTGAATTTCGATTATATCAAATACAGAAAACATGTAAGGTGAATTTTAAACATTATCTTGAATATTTTAAATAAATATTTAATTAATATAATCAATCAAGATATTTATTATTATTTTTAAAACATAATTATTTCCATTTAAATATTTTTTTTGAAAACATTTTCTTTAAATTAAAAAGGGTTTTAATTTAATTTATAATTAACTAATAACAAAAGAGATAATTATTTGTATATGTGTAAATAATTTTTTCATAATTATGACAATAATATTCATACCTTCAATTGTATTAATAATATTTAGTAGTTCTCTAAAACTCAGTCTTGCGTGAAATGAATTGAATCATAAGAACATGAAATTGTGTCTAAGACAAGACAAGAATAGTGTTTCATATACCACAATCTAATATGGTGTTACAGGTAACAAAATCATGTATTAGTGTAGTGTACAACATAGTAATTAAAAAATTAAAAAAAATTGAACATTATAAAAATCTCAGGGTATTAAATTCTACCCATAGAAAATGTATTTCTACGAAGAAATTCATATGGGTTATAAAAGGATTAATATTTGAATGTTTATTTCTTAGAAACCCACATCATAAAAACATACAATAAACTAGATTTTAAAAAACCATATAAACAAAATGATAACCCAATTTAAATCATCACTAGGTTACCACATTTGAGAACAAGAGTGTAATGTCAAAACAATGAAACTGAAGATAAATATAACCATCAATATATGATGGATATTGATAGAGAATAAGGCTAGGAAGAGTTAGAAATAGATAAGAAAAACTCAAAGAAGCATGAAAAAAGCCATTTATATCATAAAAATTATCATAATATGAAAACATTTTACATCACTATTTATTTCTTAATGTTGATGATTTGTCGAGAGGATATATACTTACTTGATTTCAGTATAACATTGAACTCATTCATGATTGGGTATAAAAGGATCTCATACTATCTCAATAGGTATCCAAAATCATCATCTAAAGCTTACTCATAGAGAATATAGTAGTTTGAACGTTTCGTCTGGTAGCTAGGAGAGGTGCTACCAGTGCATAAAATATGGGAACACAAAACATTAATTCGTAATAGACCCTGTTGAATTCCGATATTTTAGAATGGTGTTCCATCTATAATGCTTCTTGAAGACATGTCCACTAGAGGCTAATGATAGGGGATATGCACATAATCCACATTCCGATGTAGGTCCAATAGCTTATCACTAGTTGGGGAACATGAATTTTTCAGGTTTATCATGAAAAGGTGGTGGTTAGGCCAAAGGAATCCAGATGATAGGTTATCAGAAATAGAAGAGTGGATCATCTCACAATATCCAGGATATGTCATAGGGCCATGGTATAGGCCATAAATTTGCAGTGCCATTGAACCAGTGGGAGTAGGATACCACACGTTCTACATTCATAGTTACTATTCTAGTTTCTTTCATTTTATCTTCATCACTCTTTGATATAGGGGATACACATAGATTCATATATATTTCTATTTTGAAATGCCTTGGGATATGTGTTTTCACATCTGATGATGTTATGAAACTAGACACTCTGTTTTCTATTAGAACGGTTGGTGTGCGATATGGAAAGGAAATCCCCCTTGAAATTGGTGGGTGTTATTTCGTTTCATTTCTCTATGTCATAGAGATGATTGGATTATATGACATCCTTATAATAGATTGTTAGTTTCCTTTCTTGCGTTTGTTGAATGCTATCATTGAAGGGTTTGTTACATGTACCAAGAGAGTGGATTGTTATTATACAAGGGAGAGTCGGATGTCTAGGAAATTGAATCTATACTTGATCATTTTGAGTTTAGTTATATGAAAAAACAAATTCCCAGTTTATATATGGATGAATAGATGAAAGTTCAGGAAGATTTCCCATAAGCATTTCATCATTTCAGGGACATCTTCCTTGATGACTATTCAGGCCTACCTCTGATGAAAGTCATACTGTTTTTTATCGAGATGGTTCAAGGAGATGCAGTAATATCCATTTGACCATATATGATATCTTCGACAATGTTACATGAGATTAATCCATAGCTAGATGTCTTGGAGTTGAAGAGGATTATTAGACCTAGTACTTCTCTGTGGGGTTTGTCGTCCCTTTTCATAAAAAAGGAATATGTTATCCTTAGTGTATGTGTAGACTATCAGAAGCTAAACTAGTTGATTGTTAAAAACTAATAACTAGTGTCATGGATAGATGACTTGTTTTATCATATTCTAGGAGATCGATTGTTCGTGATGATCGACTTGAGATCAGGATATCACTAGGTGCATGTTAGACCTATAGAAAATCATCATACAACATTTTGTTAAAGGTATGTGCTATATGAGTATATGTTTATGTTTTTCGGTATCACAAAGAAGTCAATGGTTTTCATGGAATTAATTAACTGATTGTTCTATCTATACATGGATTCTAGTTTGGTGGTTTTCGTGGATGAAATCTCAGTGTATTATCAAAATAAAAAAGACATTATCAGCCATCTTGAGATTATTCCAAATACACTAAGAGATGATTATTTATGTGCTTTTATCACAATATACCACTTTTGTATGGATCGGATTCACATCCTAGGTCACATCATCTTGAATAGATGAGTATCAGTGGACCCTGAGAAGGTGATAGAAGTAGTTATTTGGGAACAGACTAAGAATGAATTTTATATATGATGTTTCTTGGGTATATATGGTTACATAATGTGATTCATATAGGAATTCTCATGTTTAGAAGCACCACTAACATTCCTGACTAAAAAGGGGTGAGGTAGGTATGGATAGATTCATGTGAGATGGACTCTCAAGAGTTGAAATGCAGATGTTTATCAACAACGAAATTTATTTTACCGAAGCTGAGAAAAATTTACAATGTGTAATGTGATGCATTTGGTATCGGGGTAGAAAAAATTCTTATATGGGGGGGGGGGGGGGTGGGTTGGTCTTTTCATACAGGTCTCAACAATTGATGCCAAATGAGAGAAATAGTTCAGTTCATGACCTCAAGTTCCCTATAGTAGTTCATTTTTTGCACTGATGGAGACATTACTTTTTGGGAGAGAATTTTGTGATGTGCAAAGAACAAAAAAGTCTCAAGTACATCATTAATAAACATGACATTAATTTGAGGAAGTGGTGGTGTGTGGAATACAATTAGTCTTTTGACATTGATCATGCCTACATGCATGGGAAAGGCAATACAGTGGCTGATGCACTGAGCCAAAGAACTCAGATACGTGCAGTGCAACATTCCAGTAGCGAGTGGCACCTATGGAATTGTTCTCTAAGAAGAATATGTAGGTACACGATATGTAGGACATAATTTTATTACATGATCATCGGTTACCTCTACCTTACTAGACATCATCAAGATGAGGTAGCTATTGTATTACAAAGGTCTAGTTCTACTGCAGAGTATGTCTGGAGAATACCATCCTCTTGGATTGACCTTAGGATAGGATGTGGTTCTAAGGTTATATGGTTTCATGTGTTTTTCCTAAAATATGTGTGTGGATACAATGTTGTATTTTCATACTATAGTTTGGGTAGTTCATCCTGGTGTCACCAATATGTGTTGAGGTTCACATCATCATTACTAGTGGCCAGGTATGATGGGATATGTAGCTAGTTTTTCCATGAGATGTTCTACCTTTTAGCAGGTGATGGCAGGGTATTGGTGACCATATGGAAATTAACAACATATACCCATTTCGGAGTGGAAATTGTATGATTTCATTATGGATTTCTGATTTGTTTTCTGACCTCACCTAGTAGTAATGATGTTATCCGGATATTTTTTTGAGAGTATTATAAAGGTCTCTCTTTAAATTCTAATCATGGAGACCTTTGGTTTTGATAATCTCAGAAACCTATATATAAGAGTGGTGGTATAACTACATGGGGTCCCGTGCAATATCATTTCTGATATGGATTCCCACATCATGTCTCATTTTTGGATGATTTTTCTGAGGGATATGGGTACACATGCGCACCTGAGCAGATCATACCACCCTTGGATTTATGTCCAGTCAAAGCATACAATACATTTGATAGGGGACATGTATCATGAAAGCGTACAAGATTTTGGGGGTCTTGGGAGAATCACATTAGCCTGGTTAAATTCTTCTAAAATAATAAATAACATGTGATTATTCAAATGGAACCATTCAAGGATTTAATCATTAGTCCATGCCGCTCTCCCCTGTACTTGTTGGAGGGAGGAGAGGAAACTTTACTGGTACTGGGACTCATGTAGGAGACTTCTGAGAAAGTACAGTTGATTTATAAGAAAATGTACACCACACAGTCTCACCACAAATCATACACAAATCTCTATAGATGACCTTTGGAGTTCGATGTTAGGGATTGGGTTTTCTTGCATGTGTCACCAAGGATAGGACATGGGTGAATCAGTAGACATGGTATGATTTCACTGAGATATGATAGAGCGTTAGAGATTCTGGTGAGGGTAGGTATTGTATCCTATCAGTTTCAATTACCATGGAGGTAGATGACTATGCATGACGTCGTCCATGTATCTAAGATACACCACTATCACCCAGAACTATATCACACATTTTATCCCAACGAAGTTGAGTTACATGTAGATTCATAATTTGAGGAGAATCCTATTCTTATTGTGGATCGTAACATGAAGGGTATACATGTTTGATATGTTCTTTTAGAACATGTTATATGGAAGCACGACATCGCATAGAATGAGACATGGGAGTGGGAGGATTATGTTCGATTGTAATGGATATAGTTGTTCTCTTATGTTCCTTCTCCACCCTTGGAAGGGAATTTCAGGGATGAATTCCTTGATGTGGGGATGTTTTTATTAACATGATTCTTCCTTTTAGGTAAAAATCATTATATTTCATTTTATACATAAGAATATGTGTGAGAATTGGTCAAGGGATAGTTACAGTCCTGTTACACAATGTGACTGGGCATAACATATTGTATAATGATAGGTACACACCATGTATGGAGGGTTACATGCCATGTAATCCTAGTACATGACCATGTAATGGTATTTCCTAAAATTGTATTGAAATTTTTTTTAGTATCAATTATAGTTCGTATAATTTTCATTATTTTTTTTATTAAGTCGATCTGTAGAATTTTTTTCTTGACATACCCAATTGAACTGACCCCTCCCCACCTCGACGAGCAGTACCCCCAGACAATCAAAATGGTAATTTTCCTCCCATTTAATCATTTGATGCCTAATTCAAACACCATTGGATCCATTGAAATACCTACAGTGAATTCATGATTTCAATTGATCATCTCTTATCATTTTATCCTCTCGACTTAGTTATTTAATGATGATAGTTTTGTCTGGTTTTGTAGATATACTCTATTATAAGTCAAATCAATGTATAACTCTAGATGAGTAGAGTGATACGAGAATGAGGTAGGTTGTGTCATGGATTTCACAAATTTTATAGTTTATTATATGTTCTAGAGTACCACACAACCATTTTGTCTATTTCCTAATTGAATAATGGCCTATGTTGTATCATAATGTTAATTAGGTAATTGATTAGATGATTATATGGCATGTTTGAGATTGTTATTCTTGATAAATTGACACACTGTTGGTGCCTTTCCCAATGGATGACCAGTGATTATCCATTTTTCATAGGATTCCTATGGGAATGACTTCGATTTCGTTTTATAGGTTATTTAAAATGGAGTTGGTAAATTGAATGATTATCCCATGTGAGATAATAAATGGTTATGCCTTCTGATTGTTTAATTCACATGTTTGTCTGGTGATATGAGTTACCCATGTGAGTTATAATTGATCATCCTAGTAAAAGATATATTAGTTGAATGGTTTTCGGCATGTTTAATTCACATGTGTGTTATTATGTTGTTAAACATGTAATAATGTAAGATAAGGGTGTTGTTTTTATACTGAAATGATTACACACCGGACATGGCCCTGATATATACTGAAGTGTTTATATACTTGAGATTGACCCTAGAACATGTTTAAATGATAATATACAAGGTTTTAACCCTAATTGACTATTGAAATGTTTATATAACTAGTTTTAATCTAGTTTGGTGTTATATTATAAATTGGTTATATGGTTTTAGTTAAACACAGAAGGAGTAATAGATGATTTCCACCTCAGGATGTCACGACAAAAAATAGATATAAATTGAATAATGAAATGAAATGACTAATGATGTTACTTCAAATCCAAATCATATGCTTCAATTCGGTCATCACCCAAACTTGACTACATTACCTTCAGAGACATCTGTTGTGCTTACATTTGAGTTCTTAAATTTTACTGCTTCCACTATTGTACGCAGCCTATTAGATATATATATATATATATATATAGTCATAGATAGATTGGAACTGATCTTGTGAGGTTTCATACTGGTATTTAGTCTCACACCGTGTTTGGGTCATGCTTTTGAGACCAAATAGATTATATGATAGTAGGTGTTGACTAGGGAAAGCACCCAAATACTAGAACATGATTTTATGTTTTCGAGAAGGACAGCATGGTACTGAGCTGAGGCCTACGATGCTTCTTAGATTCATTTATTACATTATGATTTTGGACAATATATTATGGATTTCTATAGTGTACCAATTTTGTATTTTTTCATAGAACATAACATGCTACATCACCCTTTTTATGGAATGATGTTGGGTTTCATATCAATATTTCTCTGTTAATTTATATTTATGTTGTTTACTATTTCCAGTATTGTATTATGAATGATTTTTCTATGTTTCACTATTATAATGTGGGAATATATCCTGCACTATCATAGCCTAGGCCCTCACAGCTAGTTAACAGCCTCTAGAATATGGGGAATTGAGCATTAGGCCTTGTGGCCAACCGGGTATGGGGCACCAATTGAGTGGATTATGGATATTGGACATTGCATTCAAGATGATGAAAAATAAATACATGGGAAATAAAAAGATTATGGAATAACTCAACCTATAAATAATCTATAAATAGGAATTTCCATGTGTTTTATATGTTTTTTATACACAAAGGTAACGATATGCTTCTAACAGTAGGAGGCCACAGAACCCATCCATAACCATAAGCGTGGTTCCCATAAATAATTTGATAAAATTTAGAGGTTCTTTATGATCTATTTTTTCATAACAAATTATTATTATGGGATAATATATAGAAATATGGTAAATTGATTCGTTATCAATTATTTTATTACATGGCTAGGTAGACAGTTCCTCAAAGAAAATTATTGAATTTTTATGTTAAATTCGTTTTTTTCATATGAATTATATAGATAAAGAATGATCATGAAGAAATAATGCCATCCAATAATTTAGAAATTCATGTATTCTTTAGTTGGAACATCTTATGCTATTTGTATATATTCCAAGGTCAGGTTACACTAAGGTCTTCCATTATTAAAATATACTACAATAAATGTCTATTGTTGATAAATTAAGACAGTTCTAATGTCAGTTGTCACATTGATTTGGATATTCTATGGTATGTCACTATTAACATGTCACACTATTACTGTAACCATATTCAAAATTATATTGACGTGATAAAAAATCTCGAGGGAAATAAATATTTTATCTGAAAAGTCATTTTTAGGCATGAATACTAAACATTTACACGCATGGAAGATTTCCACACGGTATAATAAGAATATCATGTGTTGCCATTTTTTATTCAATTAACCTTAGAATAGGTATAATGTTTCATATCAAATTCCTTATAATCAAAAAACAGGTTAAAGGATCATAGAAATACACCCAAATCACAACAGTCCTGGGGATTGATGATTTTTTCCCATATATTTAATAGTGTTACTGTAAGAGCCCATACATTACATACATAAATATTTCTTAAAAATTGATAAATATGCATTAAAAAAAATCAATACCATAGTAGTACAGTATTTATTAAGTGTCATTAAAAATAGGGAAACATAAATAACAAGCTCATAATAAATCTACATTATCTCCATTGTATTCTTTCACAACAATAACCCTTTTTTAAATATCATACATAATACCCTTCTTCATAAACCGGTGGAATGAATCATAATATAGGTTGAGATTAGATGTTTAGTATGATTAATCAAGGGAGTTTTCAATCATATCATAATCAAAAGACATAATAACATAACATTTGAAAATCTTATACTGTATATGAAATATCATGATATTATATCATCATATAAATCATAAAATATCATAATGAATCAATGAAAATATTCAAAAATTTAATGAAATAAGACATGGAATTTTAGGCATACATAGAAGAATAAAATTTGATTTCATATTATTCAATGATCATTTTTAAGACCATCATAGTAGAATATGTCCATTACTGAACTGAGTTCAATCTTAATTCCAACCATACATTACTAAATTGCATTTACTTCCACTTCCATCCCTATTTTTATCATGAGATATAAATCATAACCCAATGCATTAGAGTGAGATATAGGTCCCAACCATCTCATAATTTAATCATTAATATGTTTTCCTTAAAAACATAAACCATTCATCATTACATAACCCTAAGATTGAAATTGGATTCCCAAAAATCATTCCATCGTTCCATAATCCATGTAAAACAAATAGCCTTTATAAACAGAATTCCATCATTGAAATTATAAAACCACAGAAATATTAGTTATATTATACTTGAAACAAAACTATATTAAATAGTTCTATCTTATATGGAAAATAATTTTGAAAGAATGCTTCAAATTAATTCGGGAGGAAAATATATATATTTTTTTAAAAAACAATTTTACATAACTACGTTCCATGAAATTTTAGCAAAAAACTATTTCATTGAAATTAAAAATGAATATTTTAAAATTAAGATTCATGGATATTTTTTATCAAAATATTATATTTTGTTCATGATGTATATGTTAGAAGAAAAAATTCTTCTCATTCTTTTTCTGGATAAATCAAAAATTCTCTCATACCAAAAACAAAATATGATTCATGTCATACCGTGTAGTAAAAATTCAACAATGGATTCTATTAACATTAAAAAAATTTATATTAATATAAATAATATTATAGAATACATATTTTGGAAATATTGAGATGGATAATAAATATAACCAGTAAATACTTACGCATAAATAATGTTGGATAAAAATGAGATTATAATGTAATCCATTACATTAGGTTTTATATCCTTGGTATGTATCCAAAACCCATGAAAAATTATTTAAATAATTTCAATGACTTATTATATAATCATATTCATTTTTTATGATATCATATATGATAATATAAACATATTTTTTCAAATAAAGTCTCATTATTCATTGTATTTCGGGTATTAACTACTTCATTTTATTATGTATATTTTTTCGAATAACTTATCCTTATCCTTAATAGGATATAGTCATATCATTTAAAAATGGTATTATTATAATATATTTATATATATGTTATTTATTCATTATTTACATATATATATTCATTTATTAATGGATATCATTTTGAATGAACCACATCAAATCATGGAGACTATTGTTTATTCTTACGCATGAGCGACGATACCAATCCCATAATTGTAAAATGGTATGGAAGTGGATGGTTTATATAATATTACATAATCAATTTATTTTTATAATAATTATATATTCCTATACTTAATCATTATAACCATCAGCGTAAATTGGCGATGAAAATCGGATTACACCCCAATGTGGACACATCAAGTCGTATGCACACACGTGTGGTCATTTCGTTTTCATAGGATGCATAGAAAGTAGAATATGATTCTTCCATATTCATAATTACATATAATAATATATTTGATACTATAGTTATTACATATTCATGGAAACAACATATTAATAGGATGCAGAAGAATAAATAAGATTTAATGAATTAGTAGAGGAGATTACCTCTTCTTTGAAGAGCTCAAACTCTATCTCCTATTAAAGAAATTATAGTTTGTCTTTTGAAATTACTATAACATCTTTAAATAGAATAGGTATGCTTATTATGTTAATTGGAAGGATAATAATGAGATTTAATGCTGATGGTGATTTGAATAGTGAGGGGGGAGGTTCCCTCTTATAATTTTTGGTGAGGGGTACTTTTTGAATCTAAAAAAATATTATTTTATAATAAAATAATACATCATCATATATCCTAAAAAAGTAATATTTCAGAATATGAGATGATTTTGGTTTTAATATAATCATCCAGTAAATTTTTGACATTTTTTTCTACAATTTAAACAGTATCATTTTAATTTTCTATTAGTTATTCTGTTATAAATTATAACTAGGGTAACAAATGATTCAATATTAAAATGGTGTTTATTTTACTTATTTGATGTCAATTAGACAATAAATGAATAACTTATAAAATTTTATACCGTATAATAATTATTACATATTTTTAAAAAAATTATATTATTTTTAAATATTTTAATATAGCATTATTTTGATAAATAATCAATTGTGACTATTTTAACACTATTAAATTCCATGGTTTTAAAAAATATATAATCATTACCTGTTCACATAATTTTTTTTATTTTTTATATTTTAAATAGGTAAATATTATGTCTTATATTACATGGGTATATTAATTTTCATAAATAATATTTATATAAATATTTTTGATAATATTTATTTGATATTTCCATTAATAAAATAATGACTAAATCATTTTTTTGTAATTATTTAACATACCTATTTGATGAATAAAGTCTTGAATTAAAAATATTATGATGAATGTAATTCCTTTTTATTTTATAAAAATCATTATATTGAAAAAAATATTCTATAAAATGCATCATAAAAAATGGTATATTTATGAAGACTTGAATGTGCCATCATTAACATCACATTAAAAATTAATTGTATGTGTAATAATCATTTCTATATGGAAATAAATGGTAAATAACTATATGATAAGATTATTATGGTCCTTATATACTAGAAAAATAATATTAGGTCAACTTTTCCGCTTTTAATGGTTACTATCATTTTATAATTTTTTTATTTTTCATCTAAAAAATAATTTCTACATCATCAATCTATAAGCCATTAAGATAATTATTTATTTCCCAAAAATTAAAAATAAATTACCATGATAAATAAATATTATTTTTCATTCACATGAGTATTTATAGTGAAATTTATCTTCTATATAACATTATATTAAAAATGATATTGTTATTCTATTTTGAGTAAGAAATATTTAACAATTCAATAAATAGAATAAATTAAATGTCTTAATCTCATCCATGTTGCTTTAAAAGGATTACATTTCCACCAAATGATGATTTATGTCTAAAAAGTCTCATCCAATTATATTAGGAGAAGTTTTAGGGTATTTTTTAATATTATTTTTACCTTTAATTATCTGAGATAGCTTTTACTGTATTAATAAACATTTATCATTGTTATTATTCATAATGCCAAATAAAATAATTATATTTACATAATTTTTATCCACTGATTCCAAATATGGAATCCATTTTTTGAAATTCAAAATAATTAACTTGTAATAATTAATATAACATTAATTCAATTTTAAGAATGTGAAACTAGGTTCAAAAGTTAAAACCTGCAAAATATTGGTATGTATTTAAATCAAAACACAATATAAAATTAATTAAAAGGAACTAAATAATAATAACTTATAAAAATATAATATATTTATAGTATTAATCACTCTAATATATAATTTATCATTATAAATTTTTTAAAGAAAATGTAGCTTGCAATTAAAATGCATTATTTTTTAACTATTCATCAAAACATGAATATTATTATAGAAATAAAAAAAAATTAATCCAAAGATAATTTGGATACAATTATATAAAATATTAAGATTATTTCCTCAATTTTAATATAAAAAAGTGTCAAAATGGGATTTCAAATGGGATCTCCATCAAAAGATGTTAATTGAACATTTTTAAAAAAATTACTTATTTTATCTAAAATATTGAATTCCTATTATATCAAATATAGAAAAAATATAAGGTGAAATTTAAAAATTAGATTGAATATTTTAAATAAATATTTAATTAATATAATCCATCAAGATTTTTTTATTATTTTTAAAACATAATTATTTCCATTTGAATAGTTTTTTTGAAAACATTTTCTTTAAATTTAAAGGGATTTAATTTAATTTATAATTAATTAATTACCAAAGAATTAATTATTTGTACATGTGTAAAGAATATTTTCATAATTATGACAATAATATTCATACATTCAATTATATTAATAATATTCAGTACTTCTCTTAATCTCAGTCATGCGTGAAATGAATTCAATAAAAAGAACATGAAATTGTGTCTAACACAAGACAAGAATAGTGTTTTGTATACCAAAATCATAGATGGTGTTGGAGGTAAAAAAAATCATGTATTAGTGAAGTGTACAACATAGTAATAAAAATTTTTACAAAAATTCAACATCATAAAAATATCAGGGTGTTAAATTCTACCCCTAGAAAATGTATTTCTCTGAAGAAATTCATATGGGCTATAAAAGGATTAATATTTGAATGATTATTTCATAGAAACCCACATCATAAAAATATATAATAAACTAATTTTTAAAAAACCATATAAACAAAAAGATAACCCAATTTAAATCATCACTAGGTTTCTACAATTGTGAACAAGAGTGTAATGTGAAAACAATGAAACTGAAGATAAATCTAACCATCAATATATAATGGATAATGATAGAGAATAAGGCTAGGAAGAGTTAGAAACACAGAATAAAAACTCGTAGTGGCGTGAAAAAGACCATTTATATCAGAAAAATTATCATAATATGACAATATTTTACATCACTATTTATTTCTTAATGTTGATGATTTGTCGAGAGGATATATACTTACTTGAATTCAGTATAATATTGAACTCTTTCATGATTGGAGTAATTTCAACTTCATCTCTTATTCCATTAATTGATATTGATATTGTTATTCTTGAAACATTTAATGATCATAAATAGAACTATAGTTCATTCCATATGTCTGTATCAAAATAAAATATTTTCACAAAATATCAAATACGCATAAATCCACCAATGGTGATAAAATACATTATTCTAACAAACATCATGTGATTTTTTACGTAAACATTCAATAAATTGATATCCTTATAGTCCTTCTGAATGATTAAAATACATAACTATAGAAACACATGCACTAACTCATCTTAGAATTTATTCCCCATATATCATATGGTATCACTTTTTAGTCACATTCCATACATATTAATACATGAATCATGTATTAACTTGAGATGTGGTAATATCCTGAATTACCATTCATCCTTATTGAAAATTTACATGTTTCCAAATACAAGAATTTTTTTTGTATATGACTATTGTATCCAAAATGAGTTAAACATCATCCATGTTGTTGTAGAAAATGTTGTTGCCAAATAAATAATTATTTATATCATAATCTGAACTATCCAATTTACATTATCCTTGTCAATCATATTTTTATATATGAAAAAACAATTTTATCATCACCAAGAATACAATACATGTTATCTTCCCATAATCAAAGTCTCACAATTGCCACAAATAATTTTTTAGGACATCATCATTTTTCAATGTATCCTTTTCAATCATTAGTTTATATATTATTTGTAAAATAATTATATATTTCATTATTTTCATTACATAATACTTTATTTCCAAAAAATATATACACTAAAATCATCCATCTTTATTCTGATACCATATAATCAAGGATACATTTTAAATTTATGGAATTTTAGGTTTTATCCTAGGTTATTCTGGATAATATCTAAAAAACTATTATTGTTACTTATACTTATAAATAACTATAGAAATATTACTATGGTTTTATCATTTTAGTATCCAATTTTTACCTATTACTTTTCTCTAATACAAACTATAACGTCCCATAATTTATATAAATATATATATTTATTTAAATTTTAATATTATTAATTAAAATATATAAAAAAGCCACACATGTAATGAATAGTTTTAATGAATTTAGAACCAGGGATTAATAAATTCATGGTTCATAAGACAATTATATTTACTCTTTCTTATTCCTTCATTACTAGAAACATTTTTACATGTCTTACTTAATAAAATTTTACAAAACCCAGGAAAACAAAAATTAGATATTTTACCTTATGATCTATTCGGGTAAACAAGGGAGATATCAATCATATCATATTAATAATACATAAGAACAAAAAATTTGGAAATATTATCCTACATATGATATATTGTAACACCCAAAGCTTCCATAGTACGATTCTCTTTGAATAATATAGTAGCGTTTGTTGTACGCAACTTCTAGTTCTAACACACACTACAACCAATCAAACTAGTCGTTATGAATCGTAATACCTAATTTTTGAAATTTTATAAATATTATCTCTCAAAATGGAATTCATTTTTGGATTTGGAATATTGAATTTATCCTAGGGAGATATTTTGATACCTTTCAGATAACTTTTAAATTTTGATGAATAGTGAAAATTAATAAATTTTAATTATAAAAATATTTTCTAATAAAAATAATAAATAGTGATAAATTATGAATTTGAGTGGTTTTAAAGTATAATTAGAATATATTTTTACAATTTAATACAATGTTGGTCATTGGAAATAATTTCACAGTTAAACCAGACAAAAACAAGTGTCAATTTTATAAAAGTTATTATATATTAAAAACACGCTTTTTTACAGCGGGAATTAGTTTCAAGATAATTTCTGCCACTTATGTGATTTTAATTTGGAGAAAGGGATTCAATATTTGGAATCCGTATTTACAAATTCTGTAAATAGATAACTTTTATTTTTAGACAATTTGAATAATTACTTCGGTAAATATTATATTTACCATGGTTAAAGGGTAAATCCGGTAAATAAGGGTAAACAATAATATTATAATAATAATAAATTACCCTAAAACGTGTCCTAAACTTATTTATGGATACATTTCCGACCATTGTCATATTTGGGTCGATTTTGGGTCCCCGTGGAGCCTCTTGTAGGTGATATGTACACTTTATATTAATTAAGTTAAAGTAAATACAAAAATGACATAAGATTATATATTTAGAAAAACAATTTTTTTATAGGGTAATATATGTTATATTTTCGATTATAAATATTAATTAGAAAGATAAAACGATTTACTACATAATGGTATTTTATTTATAATTTTTATACATGGAAAAATTATAAATATATATGACACAATAATGATACAATATTTTCCATTTTAATTAAAGAGTCAAATAATTGGTATTATAAGTGTTAAAATAAATATAATTTGAAAGTTTTGATGACATGCACGAATATTAGTGGTTAATATGGAATGTTAGGATTGTTTAAATGAATTTTTTTCGAATTAATAAAGTTGTTAAGACTTTAACAAAAATCAATTATTGAGTAGTGTCAAAATTGACATAAATGAGTTTTTAAAACAAATGTTATATTATTTATTTTTATTCAATTACTAAAAATCTATGGTTTTTCCAAAAGACTTATATAATTATTGGTGTATCATTTATGGACCACTTTGGGGACTCTTTTATGTATATTGTATGTTTAATAACTATATAATATAAAAATAAAATGTTATATGGTAAATTTCAATCTAAATAACTACGAGTTAAAACTAAAATAAAACGATAATATAATGACCCAAACCTATATAAAATCTATTGGTTGAAAATATTTCGACCCATCCCCACCATAGACTTTTAATAATCCACTTTGGAGCCATTAGAAACTGAATATGAATTTATTATAAATTAATACTTTAAGTTTTTCCGAAAGATCCCATCTCCCCCCTTATAAAAGGACCCAACTTGTAACCAATTCATCACACCTTCAAAGCCTTTTGGTTCGTACAAACCCTGCCCAAATACTCTCTCAACGTCCCTAACTTCAACCTAGAGGCCTTATTTTGATCCTAAAGCCAACCTATGGAGCCATTTTGATCAAATCAAATGGAAGAACCCGAAGAATAGGTAATGTTTTCACCACACTCTTTCAAGTTCCTTTCTTCTTCAAAATTTTCTTTCACTGTTATTTATATTATAAAATTAAAAACCCCAGTATCTACTATATACTGGGACGTTATAATAAATATGGTACAACTATATTCAGTATTATATCCATCCTTTGAATTAAATGTCACCATACGTGCGTACGGACGGCTTACCGTCTCCACATAATGGTGTAATTGTTATTCAATACATCATTATTTGTATGGGTATAAAAATTATGTTTATTTTATGTAAATAATAAATATAAAATTTAATGATTCTGTATATATGATATACCATCCAATTATATATTATTTTAAAATCAAAAGAATGATATTTTCGCTTGTGCGCACGTACAGGTTACCGTCTCCACGACGCGATGATATTCATTACCCAGTTCACCATTCATCAACGATTATAAAAATATATATTACTAATAATTATGTATTATATTCCATAATAATTCTACTGGAGATATATATATTTATATATATAAGTATTTATGTACTTACATATGTCTTATTCACTTACTTCTGTTCAATACTATATGAAAATAGAAACAACGTTTATGCGTATGTACGGACTACCGTCTACATAAACGGTGTTTTCCATTTCATATACATGTCTATTATACATATTTATAATTTAAATATATATGATATATTTATCATTTTTTATATTATGGAATTATTTAAATCATGATCTAAGTGATACAATCAAAAGTAACAAGATAAAACATTTACGATAAAGAAAGCGATTATTACCCGAAATGTTAATTTAACATGGAAATTATTATTAAATGGGTAGTATAAAGTCATAAATGAATCATGTATGATATCATAAATATTAATATGGTTATGTTATAATTTAAAAACATACTACGATCTTCATACAGGAGGTTAAACATTCCCTCGACTAATGGAAAGTGCAAGGTTAGGGGTTTTCATCTCACTCCTTATCCCCATGAGATTCATGCCATATTGCCACTATTACATTTTGTGTGGTGTATGTACTACCCATAATTGTATTATTTTTTTAATACACATTTATTTATGTGTATTTACATAATCATTTTATGATACCTCTTTCATGGGTTTTATGTTTCGTAAGCTACCAAATTTGTAAGGGTTAATTCCTCAATCTCATTATTATCCGAGATTGTTTATGTGTTAGTATTTACTGGGAAATTTTAATCATCCAGGTCCATTTTTCATAAAAATGATTTAAAAATGACGATTTTAAAGATTTTGAAATGTAAACATTATCATGATCATAATTTCAATTGTTTTAACGATTTATCTTTCTAAATCTTTTTTAATTAATGTCCATGTTTTCAAGATTATTTTAAGGATTTATTTAAATGGACATGAATGTTGTGAAATAATAATTCTTTTCAAAAGATTCAAAGTGCTATGGGAAACTTTTATTCAAGAATCTCTTTTAAATTACTTCCTTTAAAAATGTGTGACTTCTAAAGGATTTTACAAAAATGATATTTCTCTCAAAAAGTTTTACTCGTCATTTTCATCTATGTCAACATCCATTAATGGATTTTAAGCTTATTTGAAGTTGATTTATTATACAAAACATTCATTGAAGATTTTGTGATATGTTTGAATGTGGATGTGTTATTTTTATACCATTCATAGTTTATGGAGAAAGTATTGACATTTCGTATGCTGGTTTTAATACGAATGTTTATGATATGTTTAAACCTATTCATAAGAGGAATGCATTGGACGTAGTAAGTGACGGGTGGAGCCCGCTATAGCTTTTTGATGCATCGGTAGGTCTCATTAGATAAACTAGTGTCTTGGCACGAGGCCTTGACAAAATATTATTTGTAGTCTTGGCACGAGACTTGGCTATGTGGTTATGATAGTCTGACATTATGAATTCCTACATTATGAAAATGGTTTGTGATATTGCATGTGATTATTCGACTAGTAGAATATCCATGTGAATAAGTAAATGGAATTATTTCATTTTATTTTTTCCATATTAATCTGAAGTTCATGTTTAAAAGGCTTTTCTTTTAGTTATGAATTGCCTTAAATGTTTATGCTTATTTATTAATGTTTCTGATGTATTTCTTACCCTTACAGAGTGTTTGAGCTCACCCCATTCTATGTTTTATTTTTCCCAGGATTCCAAGAAGTGTATTGTGATTGATATGAAGGGTTATGCAATGGGAATAATGGTTTTCATAAAGATTATTTATGTTTTTTTGTATGTCTTAAAGTGAAATATAACATTCATATATGTAATCTATTTTCCAAGACAGCTAAACTGATCGGTCATTTGGGACTTGATTCCTTGTAATCATTCCAATGTATTAACATAATGCACCGAATCTGCGTAACTCGGGCCGGGGCATTACAGCTAGTATCAGAGGAAGTTTAGCTATAACCTTGGAAACTAGATTTAGATAATATCTGATTAGAGCACATAGCCCTAAGATAGACTTTGTGGATTAGTATGGAAGAACTTCCTAGAATTTTGGTATTGTAGAGATTTTGTGAGTATTCCGAGAAATACATCCATATCTAGATATGAGAAGGTAGAGGGAGCTCTATCATAGATGTACCTAGGGGTAAAACCCGAAAACACCACTTTGAGATAGACTCGAATGGTAACTGGTGCACGAAAATGGGCCTTATTGCACTCTTGGTTAAGACACTCCCGAGGGATATGCTTAGTATAATTCACATTTTCATTAAAAACAATTATGAAGGGATAATGAGTATATACATACTCCCAGAAAACACTTTTATGATTCTGTATTATATCCACAAACTGTTCAATTTGCATTAGGTATTTTACATGTTTGGAATTATTCATTGCAATTCATAAACTGACCTAGTTTATGCTATTTTATAGAAATGGCGCCTAGTAGAAGGAATGAGAACTCTAGCAATACGCTTGATCCAAAGAGTAAGAAAGATCATATCGTTCATGGTCTAATGCCAGAATTTATAAGGAAAATAGTCTCCCACGTGTTATAATCATATGATGAAATAGTATCATGTGTTGATAAGATATGTAAAGAATTCTCAAAGTCTTATGGCTGCGATGGGAATCCAGAGAAATAAAGGATGGTAGAGAGAAGCACTGATAAAGGTAATAAGGTAAAGAAGTATTTTCCCATATGTGATAACATTAGAAAGAATCACCTTGGAAAATTCTTGAAGGGAATGTGAGTATGTTATAAGGGGGGAGAAAAAGGAAACCAAGTACGTGATTGCAAGGGTAAGAAACATATTTCAAATATACAATGCTTAATCTGTAAGGAGTTTGGACACTACATGAACCAATGTCCCAGTCATAAGACAATACCAAAAATGATTCTATTGGATAATAATCACGTTATGATACTACTCTAGATGAAGAGGAATGACTAGTGTTCTTATGTTGTTATTTTGGAATTATTTCATTGAAGTATCATATCAATGATGTACTAGAAATAAATAAAGATTGTACTACAGTACTATTTCATTGAAGATTTGAGATTCTATGGTACTATGAAAAGTGACTCTACTGCGAGTTATATTTTTTGGAAATTACATGATTGAAGGAATGATAAAACTTAATACAGTCCTAATATGGAGGAACTAATTTTGGAATAAGAAATGGTTGATTTGGGTAAATTATATTTGATATTATTGACTGCCTTAAAAATGATTAAAGAATTGAATATTCCATTATTGTTGGGTTTTACAACATTTTTGGATTAATGAAGTATAACCAGTATTCTATAAGGAATAAGGGAGCATGAATCTAATCAATAAGGTTTTATGTTATTTCATGATGTTTCAGTGTTTTAAAAGAATACATGATGAAGGTATTCACATGCAATTACGGGGTAAAAAGGATCGACATTATGTTTGTATTTCATATAAATTTTGGAATGAGAGTTTACAGAAGTATTTTGGATAAGTCTAAAGGTTGGAAGGGATTATGTTTGAAAGGTTTTTTTGGATTTTTATAAAAGGACAACACACAGACCGTGTGATAACCAGTCACGTCTGAAAAAGATGTTGGAATTGAACCCACAACCATAGTGCAATTTGGATTTATTTCCTACCACTAGACTATGTGATGTCTTTGGATTGTATAATGCAGTTTCTTTTTTAAGGGTTCTGATATATGAATTATAAATTTATTATTTTTTGAACCCTATAAAATTAAGATAAATAGAGTATTTTTTAGTTGTATTATGTTTTGGAGTGAAAGATGAGTTTGTGGTAGAAATTTATTAATGGATAAAACTCTAATTATAAAGTAATTATATCTCCTTATGATCTTAGACAATCTAATAAATAAATTCTTTAACATTAAGAAAAGGAAGTTAGAACAAAAATGTTGTCCTAGATGGTACCTTATATCATCACAAATTTACGGCTTTGGGATTGTTGGAATTTTTATATCCATGTTCTCTACCATTCTCCATTAGATATTGACGGTTATATTTCTCTTAAACATCCATATTTTCCTACATGTAACCCTAGTATGTGTTATTTTCAGTAACCATCATACTTACCACTCATTATTTTAAATAAAGGCCTCATTAATCCATTTTTCGATGTGAGATTTCAACAAAGATATATTAAAATGTCAACCCCAAGATTCCAATACTGAGCATAAATTGCAAGGATGAAATTTATTGATGGAGGGTAGAATGTAACACCCCAATATTCCATGGTACGATTCTCTTTGAATAATACAGAATCATGTGTTGTACAAAACATCTAGTTCTAACACACACTACAACCAATCAAACTGGTCATTATGAATAGTAACTCCTAATATTTGAAATTTTATAAATTTTTTCTCTCGAAATGGACTTCATTTTTGGATTCGGAATCTCGAATTTATCCTAGGGTGAAATTTTTTTACCTTTTGGATTACTTTTATATTTTGATGATTAGTGAAAATTACTAAATTTTAATTAAAAACATCTTTTCTAATCAAAATAATTAATAGTGATAAATTATGAATTTGAGTGGTTTTAAAGTATAATTAGAATATATTTTTACCATTTAATACAATGTTTGTAATTGGACATAATTTCACAATTAAACCGGATATAAAGAATTGTCAATATTTTGAATGTTATTATATCTAAAAAACACTCTTTTTATTTTGAATGTGGGAATTAATTTTAAATTAATTTCTTTGACTTCTGTGTTTTTTATTTGGAAAAATGGATTCAATATTTGGAATCTGTATGTCCAAATTGTGTAAATAGGTAACTTTTATTTTTAGACAATTTGAATAATTACTTCGGTAAATATTTTATTTACCATGGATAAAGGGTAAATCCGGTAAATAATGGTAAAAAGTAATATTATTATAATAATAAATTACCCTAAAACATGTCCTAAACATATTCGTCGATACATGTCCGACCATGGGCATCTTTGGGTCAATTCTGTGGCCCCATGGAGCCACTTGTAGGCGATAGGTACTCTTTATATTAATTAAGTTAAAGGTAATACAAAAATGACATAAGATTATATGTTTTATAAAAACAACTTTTACATATGGTAATATATGTTATATTTTCGATTATAAATATTCATTGGAAATATAAAACGATTTACTACATAATGGTATTTTATTTATAATTTTTAGAAATTGAAAAATTAAAAATATATATGACACAATAATGACGTAGTATTTTCCTTATTAATTAAAGAGTCAAATAATTCTTATTATAAATGTTAAAATAAAAATAATTTAAAAGGTTTGATGACATACACGAATTTTATTGGTTAATATTCCATATAAGGATTGTTTAAATGAATTTGATTCGAATTAATTAAGTTGTTAAGACTTTAACAAAAATCAATTAATATGTTGTGTCAAAATAGACATAAATGAGTTTTTAAAACTAGTATTATATTATTAATTTGTATTCTATTCCAAAAAATCTATGGTTTGACCAATATACTTATATAATTATTGGTGTATCATTAATGGACAACTTTGGGGTCTCTTCTTAAAAATCATCTTTCTTTGTTATTTATGTTCTAAAATAATAAATCCAGTATCTCTTATATACTTTGATGTTATTATAAATATGGTACAACCATATTCAGTATTATATCCATCCTTTGAAAGACATGTCACCATACGTGTGTACGTACGACTTACCGTCTCCACATCATGGTGTAATTGTTATTAAATACATTATTATTTGGATGGTATAATAATGATGGGCATTTGATGTAAATAATAAATATAATAGTATAATGATTATGTATATATGATATACCATCCAATTATATATTATTGTAATATCAAAATAATGATATTTTCTCTCGTGCGTACGTACGGATTACCGTCTCCACGACGCGATGAGATTCATTTCCAAGTTCACCATTCATCGACGATTATAAAAATATATATTACTAATAAGTATGTAATATATGACATAATAATTCCACTATAGATATATATATTTATATATATAAGTATTTATGTACTTACATATATCTTATTCACTTACTTCCATTCAATACTATATGAAAATAGAAACAACGTTTATGCATATTTACGGACTACCATCTCCATAAACAGTGTTTTCCATTTCATATATATGTCTATTATAAATATTTATATTCTAAATATATAAGATATATTTATCAAGTTTTATATTCTGGGATTATTTAAATCATGATCTATGTGATAAAATCAAGAGTAACAAGTTAAAACATGTATGATAAAGATAGCGATTATTACAAGAAATGTTAATTTAATAGGTAAATTATTATTAAACGGGTTGTATAAATTCATAAATGAATAATGTATGATATCATAAATAATTAATATGGTTCTGGTATAATTTAATAACATACTACGTTCTTCGTACAAGAGGTTAAAGGTACCCTCGACTAATGGAAAGTGTAAGGTAAGGGGTTTTTATCACTTTCCTTATTCCCGTGATATTCATGCCATGTTGACACTATTACCTTTTTTGTGGTGTATGTACTGCACATAATTGTATTCTTTTTGTAATACACATTGATTTATGGGTATTTACATAATCACTGTATGATACCTCTTTCATGGGTTGTATGTTTCATAAGTTACCTAATTGGTAAGGGTTAATTCCTCAATCTCATTATTATCCGAGATTGTTTATGTGTAAGTTTTTACTAGGACATTTTAATCATCCATGTCCATTTTTCATAAAAATGATTTCAAAATGAAGATTTTATGGATTTTGAAATGTACTCTTTATCATGATCAGAATTTCAAATATATTAAAGATTTATCTTTCTAAGTCTTTTTAATTAATGTCCATGTTTTCAAAATGATTTTAAGGATTTATTTATATGGACATGAATGTTTTTAAAATATAATTATATTCAAAAGTTTCAAATTGGTGTGGGACACTTTGATTCAAAAATCTCTTTTAAATTACTTCATTTATAAATGTGTGACTTTTAAAGGATTTTACAAAAAGAATATTTCTCTCAAAAAAATTTACTCATCATTTTCATCTATGTCAGCATCCTTTGATGGATTTTAAGCTTATTTGAAGTTGATATATTATAAAAAAACATCAATTGAAGTATTTTTGATATGTTTGACTGTGGATGTGTTATTTTTATACCATTCATGGTTTATGAAGAAATTATTGACATTTAGTATGCAGGTTTTAATACGAATGTTTATGTTATGTTTAAACATATACATATGAGGAATGAATTGGACATATTAAGTTATTGGTGGAGCCCTCTATAGCTCCTCAATGCATTGGTAGGTCTCATGAGACAAACTAGTTTCTTGGAACGAGGCCTTGACAAAATCTTATTTGTAGTCTTAGCATGAGGCCTTGGCTACATGGTTATGATAGTATTTCATTATGAATTTCATCATTATGAAAGTGGTTAGTGATATTGCATGTGATTATTCGACTAGTAGAATAACCATGTCAATAAGTAAATGGCTTTATTTCATTTTATTTTTTCCATATTATGCTGAAGTTCAAGTTTAAAATGGTTTTTTTAATTATACATTGCCTTAAATGTTTATTCTTATTTATGAAATATTCCGCTGTATTTATTACCCTAACTGAGCGTTTGTGCTCACCCCATTCTATGTTTTATTTTTCCCAGGATTCCAAGAAGTGTATTTTGATTGATGTGAAGGGTTAATCCAAGGTAATAATGGAGTTTATAAAGATTATTTATGTTGATTTTTATGTCTAAAAGTGCAATGTAACATTAATGTATGTAATCTATTTTTGAAGACTGCTAAACTGATCAGTCCTTCCGGACATGATTCCTTCTAATCATGCCAATGTATTAAAATAATGCACCGACTCTGGGTAACTGGGGTCAGGGCGTTACATATATCATGATATAATTTCATGGGATAAATCATAAAATATCATAATGAATAAATGATCATATTTACATAACTGAGTTATCTCTTTGTTCTAGACCTATATATTACTTCTGGTTCAAGAAGAGTCTATATTATAATATTTAAATAATTAAAAAATGAATTGGATGGATATATAGGTCCCACCCATCTCATATTAAAATTATTCTTACATCTTTCACAAAATCAAAAATTCTTCATCGTAGCACAACACAATAAATAAGATCGGTTTCTTAAACATCATTCCATCATAACATATTCCAAGTAATACAAAAGAATTTAAATATATAATTCCTTCATAAAAATTAACAAACTATAGGAATAATAGAGGTATTATACATGAAGCATATCAATACTAATGAATCCTATCATAGAGGTAAAATAATTTTCTTAGATCACATGAAAATAATTTTTGAAGAAAATATCCTTTCTTCTTAAAAAACATTTTTTTCCTACAAATTCCATGAAAGTTTAAAAGACAATAATTTCATTGAAAATACAATTGAAATATTTTAATGGAAAATTCATGGAAGTAAGGCATTATGAAAATGTAAAAAACTGTTCCTTCTATATATGTTAATTGAATACATTCCTCCTTTACTATTTCTAGATATTTTAAAATGTACATCGTATCAAACATAACAAGATATTACTTTCATATCATTTATTAAAAAGATACTAAAGGGTGAAATTATCTTTAAAAAATTGTATAAGAATATAAATAAGGTTTTTTAAAATACATTTATGAGTTATGGAAATTGATGAAAATATACCACAATAAATACTTATGCATAAAAAATCTTAGATAATAATGAGATTGTGAAATTAATCCATACCTTTGGGTATCTAAACATTTTAGGTATCTTTACCAATAGTATAATGATTTAAATTATTTCATTGACTTATTATACAATCTGATTCCTTTTTATGTTATCATATATCATCATATTTTCCTCCTTCTTCTAATAACATCTCATTATTACTAATTTTTAGGTATTAACAATATCATTTTCTTATTCTTGTTCTTTTGAATATGTTCATGCTCTCATTCGTAGGGTATAATAATTTCATTTCCAAAAGTTGGATAATATAATATATATCCCATTTAATCATTATATAAATATATATTTTCATTCTATAATGGTTTTCTTGTAGTATGAATCACATTGCATCGAGGAGATGGTAGCCCGTATGTACGCATGATCGATGATATCATTGTATTAAATGTGGAATGGTACAAAAATAGATGATATAAATATTTTTATTGAAAAATATATTTTTATATAATCTCATATAGTTATTATTTTAATCATTATTCCCATGAATGTAATGTGGCTATGAATAATATATTACTCCACGGTGTCGAGACGATAAGTTGTCAATACACACAAATGGTGATTTCATTTTTTATAGGATTGATAGAATATTGAATATGGTTATTATATATTTATAATAACATCTCAGAATATAGGTGATACTTGATTTATTACATTATAATAGAAACGACATAGTAAGAGTTTATATAAGAATAAATATGTTTGATTGAATATGTATAAGAGATTAAATATTATTTGACTAACTCCCTCTATATATCCACATCAAGGAACTATAGTTGGTCTTCTAAAAAAAAAGAACATATAGAATGTGATTAGGGATGTTGATATGGGAAATTTGTAGGGGAAGGTCGGAATTCAATGCTCATGGTGAAGTGATGAATTGAGGGATGAGGTTACCCTTTATAATTGCGGTGAGGGGATCTTTTGGAATCTCTAAAATTATTAACTTAAAATAAAACAAAAACCGATATAAAATCCTCCAAAATATAATATTCTTTAAGATGAGATGAGATAAGGTTTTAATTTAATCATAAAATAATAATTAAAACATTTTATCTATCAATTTAAACCTTGTCGTTTTAATTTACCCATAGTTATTCTCTTTTAATTTTAACAAAGTTAACAAATTATTCAATACTAAAATAGTATAATTATAAATTTTTTGGTGTAAATTAGACCATAAATCAATAATTAAGAACATTTTAGACCCTATCATAAATATTTGATATTTTAAAAAAAAGATATTTGATTTTTATATAATTTAATAAAACATTATTTTGATAAACAATGAATACTGTCAATTTTGACACTATTCAATTCCATTATTTTAAAAAAATTATTATAATAAGTTAACATTGAAAAAAAATGTTGTATTACATTTATTTAAGGTCAATATCATCTGTAAGGTTCTTTTGTTACACTAATTTTCTCTCACTATTTTTATTTTAATATTTTTTATAACATTTATTTGATACATCCATTCATAAAATAATTACTACATCAGTTTTGTGAAATTATTTAATAAAACAACTTTTTGAATAAAAATTTTAAAATAAAATAATATGTCGAATAAAAATAATATAGAGTTCATAACAATTCATATAGATGATTATCAATTTTATATAATGATTCATTAAAAATTTATATTTATTAAAACATGAATATAACAACTTTAACATCAATTTAAATAAAATATTATAAGTGTCATAATCATTTCCATATGAAACAAATTGGACAATAACTCAACATGTGGATGATTATGGTCGAGATATACTCTAAAATTAGGATTTTTTTATGTTGTTTTGTCTTTTAATGGTTATTTTAATTTTAGGAAAAATTATTTTATTGTTTTTTCATCAATTAAAATACTTCTCCATCAGCAATGTATAAGTCTTTAAGATAATAATTTATTTCCTAAAAATCAAAAATAAATTTCCGTGATAAATAAAAATATTTTATATTTCAAATTAATATTTATAGTAGAAATTATCTTATGTATATCATTTTATTAGAAATTATATAGTTATTAAAATTTGAGTAAGACATATTTAACTTTCCTTAAATAAAATAAATTAAATACCCTCATCTCATCCAAGTGGCTTCCAAAGGACACCATTTCTACCATGTAATGATTTTGTTCTAAAACAATCATCCAATTTTATTAGTAGAAGTGTTAGGTTAATTTCATAATATTATTTTTAATGTTAATTACCTGATTTATCTTTTTATTATATGAATAAAAAATTAAGAGTTTTACTATTCATAATTCCTATAAGTGTAATAATGAAATTTAAATAATTTATACCCAATAATTCCAAATATTGAATATATTTTTCAAAATTCAAATCATAGAAATTTTAGTAATTAATTTAAATGTGATCTGTTTTCAGAACGAGAAAACGAGTTTTAAAAGCCAAAACATACAAAAGATTGAAATGTTTTTATATCTAAATTGAATGTAATATTATTTAAAATTACATAAATTAAATTAAATAATAAAAATATAATATATTTGTACCTCTAAACCATCCAAATATATAATTTATCGCTAGAATTTTTTATTAAAAAGTAGTTTTAAATCGTAATTAATTAATTTTAGACTATTCATGAAAATGTGAATCTTATTAGAAAAATACCAAAAAACCAACCAAAGTAAATATTTTTAGGATTATTTTAAAGAAGAATTTAATTTTCCCAAATATAACAGATAATTTTACAAAAATTAAAATTAAAATCGGTGCCCCATAAAAAAGAGAAAAATCCTTATTTTTAAAGAATAATTATTTTAACCCAAAAATTTAATTTGTTCTTATATAATTCCAAGAAAAAATATAATATAAATTTTAAAAATGTTTTTGAATATATAATATATATATATCATTAATATAATATATTAATAATGATTTTATTATTTTATAAACTTACAAAATATATTTTAATAATTTTTTATAAGGAACATTTCCTTTTTAAACAAATGGTTTTTATTTACATTTATTATTAATTTATCGCCAATGAAATAATTATATGTACATTTGTATGGAATATTTTCATGATTCAGTCAATATTTCTTTCACCCACCATTATAATAAGAAAATTTACTTATTCTTTTAAAATTTTTCTTTTGTGAAATGAATTCTTTCAAAAGAACATTAAATTGTGTATAAAAATGCTATGCATAGTGTTGTGTATTCTACGAGCTATGTCGGTGCTAGGTGTAGCATAATATTATCTTGGTGTAGAGTATCAAACAAGATATCAAGGAGATTAAAAGTTTTATCTCATAAATATATTAGGGTTTTACAATTAAACAATCAAACAGATAATATAAATACTCTATAATGATTGAAACATTGATACACCATGTTCATTAATGAATCACCACAGGGAAAAAAATACAAAATTAAAACCATATCCTCTACAACTCTATAATCTATAAGTATAATAATTAATATTTTGTTTCACGTTCTTGGAATAGATTAAAATATATATATGTGTGTTTTAATCTCCTTTGATCATTAATTGAAACACATAAGCTTGATTTTCCTTTAGATCTATAGAACAAATTATTATGAAAAAATATATTTATGTAAGCCCTCTTTTATATAAATTCCTCATCATAACCCTTTTACCCATAATCATATTATAATACATGATAACATCTCCACTTACAATAAAATATTTTATCATCCAAATGACCCATGTGTGTAAATGTTGAATAAATAATGATTCCCAAAATAGAAAATATATTTTTCTACACAATGGATTGAAACCATGAAACAATCATTTATGTAAATATCTAAAATTAATGAAAATAAAATTTTTTAAAAATATCACCCTTATACATCATATAATTATGAATAAATATAATATGTTTCTTTTGTTAGGACACCTAACATTTCCCAGTTTCATTAATAGGTCTACAATCATGCGATGCTTTAGTATAATCTTTAGAATGTTACATTATTCCATACAATATATGGTTATAAAAATTTACTTTTATCATGATATACTATTCATTATGGTATTTATTTTTCTTCATTCCCACACCCAATAATTGGCTCTCTAATATACAAACCTCTTGTTTTAACTGTTTGAACTATTTCTATCCTTTGTGACTGGTAGTTGATCTAAAACATGCCCAAAAATTGTGCCACTAATTCCCACCTATCATGGGATATGTATTTCATCACATATTTTATATTCATTATTATGAAAAAATAAAAATAGTTATTATATAATTTACATCCAAAAAATAATTATACACTTCGATTAATAGAAACATCAAGAAGTTTTTTCATACTTAATCACCACACTATAAAACATTTCAATAAAAATATCACTTATTGTTACATATTATATGAACATAAAATAAGGGAAATAGATGATCATACATTTCAAAATTAAAAAGTACACTAGTTATCCAAGATAAATTAAATTTAAATCCAACACATTTAACTTTACTACATGAACTTCAAATGTTTATATATTCTCAATAACTATGCTATGAAAATATGAAAAACATGATGTGTGTTTTTATTCACCTCACAAGTCTATGCATAAAGAACTTTTAATGGGAAAAATACAAACAAAACAAAAGATTCCATAATATTTTAATATAAACCACATTCCTATATAGATTAGAATTAAATTGTACCATTATGTCTTAATAAGTGACTCTAAACCCTTCCATAACCCAACTCATACTCATTTATTCAATATAATCGAGAATACCAGTATGTACTCCTAAGAGACCTTAAGCCCCCAAAAAATAAGTCTTCAAAAATTAAGAATAAATACATTATTATGTGGCTATGTATTTTTAAATGACCATAAGACCAACAAAATTCCTTTTTTTATGGAATAAATCATCATCATATTTTTATGTCATTTAATGGGATATAAAAGTATTCCCATAATTATTACTTGATGATTTTAATCAATGATATAACCCATAAATCCATTATATTTTAATTTAATCTATATATTACTAAAAAATCACATATCCTCATTGAATGATCATGTGATTCCATGTACAATTATCATGAGATGAATAAAATTAAACCTTGTCCCTTTAAAATTAATCAAAATCAATTAACAACATTCATCAATTATGTTCACCACACATAGGTTGAATGAACTATAAGATAAATGTTTATTATTACTATATAATGATTTAATGACATGAGATAAATGTATAATAGTATACAAAAATATAAAATATAGTCAATCCTAAGATGATTTGACATATAATCCTCTTAGTTTGGACATATCCCCCTAATTAAATTTTTAATAAAAAATCCATCTTCTAATGGACGGGTCTATTGAGAGAGGTGTGGTAGGAAAAATCACAAATGAGAATTCTAAATTTAATACGAAATGTAATATCTTAGAGATGGTTCACTCATAAGTAACTGAACGAAGATTTCCACAAGGACTCATGTTCCTCTACCTATATGAAAGAGGATTCCAACTATAAGAGAGGGTCTATGATGGTTTGGTGTTTATCCTACACCCTAATGATCAATTATGATCCCAAATTTATAATAAAAATAAAGATCAATAATAGAAATAGATAATAAAATGTAGTAGATTTTAATAAACATCAGGACAATATAGTAACTAAAAAACAAAAACATAAATAAAAAATATATCCATCCAAGTTCCATATAAAAGTGATGTTGTGATTCTATATAAAAATTAGGGGAAAATGGGAATCAGGATGTTGGAATACTTAGTATATGCTATAAAAAATAATTAAAAAAGAAAAAATCTATCTCTCTTAGAATCATGATTGAATTCTTTATTCTTCTCTCCGCTACAATATCCTAGAAATAACCCAATCATCCATGTATATATGATTATCCTTTTCTCTAACTATATCAATGATTTTTTTTCTGGGTACTAATAAATGACCAATATAGTTTGTAGTAAAATATTTTATTCCAGTAAAAATGTAATCTAATACCATAATGTTAGGGAATATAAAATTGATTTATGATATAAAATAATAATCATATGAAAAAATTATAAGTAAATAATATCAGATTAAGAAAATATTTGGATATTTGACTGAATATACATGCTTCCTCAAAAACCAAATTGTTTCGGAATAAGTGATAATTTGATAACAAAAACAATAACAGAAACACCAAAAAAACAACAAAAAAATAAATATTAATATACTGTACATAGGCTATAATTTGGAAATTTTTTACCATTGGAGGAAAAGCCAACTCATGATTATAAGACATGCAGTCTGAATATAAGGGTATGGCTATATTCCTCGGATAAACCAATACTAGTGAACTTATATGATAATAATGATGTCAATCCCTATGAAAAATTCCTAGTTAGCCTCATAATATACGTTAATGGAGACAAAGGGGATAATCTGAAGGGGTATGCAACATATTCCATCTAGAAGAATCCATAGATATAATCAATGGTATTTTAAATCTAGGGAAAATTAAATAATTATTACACATATATATGTCTTTTAAATATACAATATAATATTTTTATAATGACTAATGATGGTATCATCTCATAGAAAACACATTAATTAATCATGTGTAATTTTATGGGTTGTAAAGTAAAACCCATGAGGATATCCATGACATGCCCAGTTACAGCCATCAAGAAACTGTATAAAATGTAAATTAGAAATTAAAAGGTTATTATAATCCATTTTAAAATTAATTTATTAATATTTATGCATGACTATAAATTATAATTACTAAATAATATGTGATTCATTCATAAAATTTCTGTTCCATTAAATCAATTTTAATGATGGTAATAATTCAAAATTTTGTATAGACCATGTTAAATGTCCATTAATTGAAAAATATATCCATTTCATTTATTATTTAAATTAATTAAATTTTAATTTTTAAATCATAAATGCGAAGTCTAAACCACCTTAGATGGTGGTTTGGTCATATAGTCACGGAGGACGTTTCACACCACCTAATGAACACACGTACTAGGGTGGCACTAGTTGAGGTCCACAACCCCTGAAAATATCCTAGGTCAATATGAGTATATATTCAAGGTCTAAAAATAGTACAAGGAGAAGAAAAAAATTTAAATTCATTCAGAAATATTCCTAAACACTGTATAATGACTCACTTTAGAGTCATTTTACATTTTACTGAAATGCAACATAATACAAACCTTATACCAATAAATGACTCCCCATCCAAAAGCAGCTTAGATTTGATGGTGACTGGTGGAAACCGAGGAATTAAATATAAATACTATAATAGATAATATTATATTTTATGGATTTTAAATTTCAAATTAATAACATATAATTAGAAATTATTTAAGGTAATTAATGGTCATATCAATCGATATACAATGTGACAGACGACGAGTGATGAATAAATTAGATGAAGAGGAGGGATGAAATCTGAGAATGATGTCCATGGGAATCTTTCAATGGCGGTGTAAGTTGTATTATAAAGAAATAAAAATAAAACGGTGAAATAATGATAAATATAATAAGGTGAAAATGGGAAATTCACCAACTTTTATAGTGTTTTACAGTTTGGTATCATTTTTATCCAATATATGCATCCAAAATTTCTAGGGTGGAAACCCCCTCAAATGTGTTTGGAGAATAGTTTAACAAACTATGTGTTTCCTATGTGCATCCTATCCATTTATATTCATCATCCATACGTAGGTTTCTAAATCCCTTTCATTGTTTGAAAAACTATATGCTACCCTTGTAGGGACACATAGTTTGAGGTTGAAAACTAAAAATAACAATAGACCCACAACATGGCTCAAGTATTTACTCTAAAAGAATAGAAATTGGATTTGAAGAATTCATAAGTGATCATGAACCATTATATCATCCTTAGGTACAATTAATATAAAAAATTGGTTTAACAGGATTTAAAAGGATTTTTACCTTTCTGGAAATTCAAGACGTTAAAATCTCCCCTCATTAAATCAAATTATCTTCAAGTTTTATTTCATATTATAGAAGATATTCATATATGAAAATCATCAACCAATAAGAATGTATAATTACCTCTCACTCTTAGGTATCCTCTTGTACATAGATTATATTCTATAGCACCCATACTAGAAAAAATATCCACCATCAGAGAGCCTTCGTGGGAAACTCAATGAAATATATAGTATATTCCTCAAAATATGAATACATGAAAAACTCAACATTATCATGATGAAAATCATGTGATAGATTTTAATAATAATACATAATCTATGAAACATTGAAGAAGTCATGTATGGATCTGTACCTCTGAGGAAACTAAAACTAATACTCTACTGACTCATCTCCCTCTATAATCACAAAGGGTCCAACGAACCAAATTTCAAACATCCTTTTCCACCGAAATTGTTGATTCCCTCACTTAATGATAAATGAAATATAACCAAATACCAAACCATGAAATATTTATTTCATTTATGTATATTGGAACAATACTTCATCATACACTGAACTTTTTCCATATGCTTTCTGATATGTTATACCTTCTCTTACATTTCCTAATAAAATTTGTGGTCCCAATAACATTGTCCCTTCTACCTCTATGTATCACTAGGGTGAAAACATGATCTACTATACATGGAATCATAAGGACACTACTATAGAGTATAATAGATTCTATTATTTTAAGAGAATTTATAAAGAGTTATATTTTTTCCGAGGAACCTCCAAAATCAAGGAGGCTTGGGTGAGTCAAATCCCCTAACACCCATATCGTATTCATTGATTTATTTGTTATTCTATGGGTGATAGGAATTACTTAGATGTACTTTTGAAGCCAATGTCTTCTACCAAATCAGCCAAAACCATGATGTGAATGTGTAATCCCTATCTAATATGATGTTATATTTAACTCCATGAAAGAATATTATTTACATAACAAATCGTTATCCTTTCTTGTCTACTAAAAATATCTCTCTAATCAATATGAAGTGGGTGACCCTTGTCAATCTATTAATGAATATCAATACTACATCCCTTCCCTGAGTAATCCTATGTAAATCCATAAAAATCCATAAAGGTAGCATATCATTCATACTTAGGTGTATGTAATGGATGTATAAGTTCACTAGTAAATGGTGTTACAAATTCTCATTCTAACATGTGGAAACATTGTAATGAAACCTTATATATTTCATTTCATAACAATCTGCCAATTTCGATGTCATAAATCTAGAAACATAATGGTGACACTAATATGTACTTCCAATGTAGAGGAATGAAAATCAGATTACAATTCCACCTAGATGTTTGTAGGAACCCATTAATTCCAATGAAAGCACAATACCTCATCCTTATTAAACAACCATCCATGTAATGGGTATTCACTAAAAATTCTATCCCTATGGAATAAAACCATAGTATATAAAATCATCCTTATCTTCACTCTATCATGTATTTATTATTTCACTTATAATGTTGAAACTAACAACTTCCCATATTTTTCCTTCATCTCTAAGTTCATCATTGAAAATAATTCCATCAACTACCATTGTCAATTATCCTCCCTCGCATCCTCTTTTTGAGCCTTTTGTCATAGAGAATCATCCACTACATTTTCCTTCTCATCAATATATGTAATGAAATGATCAAATGAAAGTAGGTTATAATCCCTTTTTATATTTATGAAAATAAATACACATTGAGTCAAGATGTATTTGATACTTTAAGTGTCTATGTAAACTATAAAATAATCTCTTAGAAGATAATGCCTTAAAAAATAGGAAGAAATAGATGACTAATGATCTATATCATGAAATATATAATTTTACTCATAACGTATCAACTGGGGAGACCCATATTCCATGAATTAGTCCCCCTTACACAATAACATACCTCATCCCAATATATAATGCATCATAATAATCCATATTCATTCTACCAACCTATGGTAGAATTATTATTGGAAATGAATTCAATCATCCATTCATCTATTGAATTAATTTCTCACATTATTTAGACCATATTAATTTCATAGTACTCTTTATAATTCCAATTAGAGGTGTGGTATGACATGAAAGATCCTGAACAAAATTTCTGTAATATCAAAAATAAAACAAGAATATCTAAATTTCAAACATGTTCATGGGACGCTACTAGTAATTTATTTATTTCCAATTCAATGGGTCAAAAGATAATTTTAATTCATATATAATATGACCTAGGAAGTAAATTATATCGACCCAATAATTTAATTTAATGATCATAGAATATATATTCTACTATATTTTTCTAGTCATAATGATATTAATGCGATTACCATGTTTGTGTCGAGTATGTGAGTAATACATTATTTCATCCATGAATACTACCAAAAATGAAAAAATATATTTATTGTGTACCTGATTTATTAGATCCATGAAAATGATTTGGGGATTTATGAGAGAGAAAGATATGGCCATATAGTCTTATAGGCCCTATACAATCCCTAATGTTGTATGGGGTATATTAGAACACCATAATCATAACTATTGGTATATTGGACTCAAATAATTCTTCGAGATGACCAAAGATCCTCAGATTAGGTTGAATATGTTGTCTATAAATGGTAGTGGAATTTAGTTATTACACATATTAAAGGAAAATTTATAGTAATGCATTCATTTTATGAGGGTCCCATAAATTTTCATTTTGGAAATAATTGTTTAACTATATTGTTATATACAGGGTCAAATAAAACAATAATCATACATGGCCTCTGTCTACTTTTTGAGATCATTATGACTGCTCTGATCCATTCTGTGAGGAGGAATTAAAATAAGATCTGATCTAAGAAATAGATTAGAAATAAACTCTACCTATCTCATAGGAGGTAGGATTGAAAATTCATCAAGGAAAATATCCATTAAATTAACGACTACATGAGGGAGATTCATGCACTATATTTATTGATCATCATGATTGAGACTAGAAATATGGGATGTCACTCTACCTAGCCCCTGACCCTCTTGTCCATTCTGACATTCCTGTAATTTCCATTCACATTTTTGAATGTTGTTACGACCCTTAATTGATTTGAAGGTAAACCATTGAAGATCAAAAAATTGATGGAATATAGTTTAAAAACTGTTACTTCCTATTAAATATTTCCTATATCATAATCTCATAGATGAAAAGGATAGAAAAACGAATTTCCCATATTATTAGGGTAAATCCTAGAATATACTCAAACTTTTGATTGGATTCCCAGGGGATTTCTATAATCCATTACTCCACAATAGTACTCAATTCCTTGTCCTATAGATTACATGATATCCACAAATATAATTTATTTGGAGGTTCCTATATCAAATAAATATAAATATTATTTTCAAGTATACTAAAATATGAAACTCAAACATTATTTGGATTGAAACCCAGATCATCGTGTGTAACAACCCGACCGATGAAGCCCAGAGTTTGTGCATTATTACGTATCACTGGCATTATCACTAAAGGTCAAGTCTAGAATGAACGATTTGTTTAGTAGCTTTGGAAGAACTACATACATTCATAACGTTTACATAACATTATAAAATGGAAAACCTCAACAAAATTGTTTCCATAGAAAACAATGTGATCCCATAGAATATCCCTTGAGGTCAGTAATAATATATTTCTTCACATCCTGAGAAAAATAAAACATAGAAAGTGGTGAGCTCAGATGCTCAGTAAGGATAACAATATAGTGAAAACATTAATAAATAATCCTAAACATTAAAAGAAATGGATAAGTCTAAAACAAAATCCTTTTAAACTTGAACTTCGGCATAATATGTCAAATCTAAAATCAAATAATTCCAATTAACTATTCACATTGATATTCTACTAGTCGAATAATAACATGCAATATCAATAGCCACTTTCATAATGATGGAATGCATAATGCTAGACTTTCATAACCACAATGTCAAGACCTTGTGAAAAGACTAAAAATAAGATTTTTAAGGCCTTTTCCAATGACACTAGTTTCTCTTATGTGACCTACTGATTCATCAAGGAGTTATAGCTATCTCCACCCATCACTTACTAAGTCCAATGCATTCCTCATAGGAAAAAGTCTAATCATAACATAAAAATTCATATTAAAACTAGCATACTAAATGTAAATTCTTGATCCATAAACCATGAATGGTTTTAAATGACACATCCATAGTCAAACATATCATAAATCATTCAATACAATATGGATGTTTTGTATCATAATAAATTAACTTCAAATAAACGTAAAATCCATCGAAGGATGTTTACATAGATGAAATCAAAACCTTTTTTTGGGAAATATCACTTTCTATTTTGAAATCTTTTAAGAGTCTCATAATTATAAAGAAAACATTTATTTTTAATATATTTTTATAAGAATTTATGGGAAGCTTTGGTGATGTTATAATGGCGGAAAATAGCCACACCTCCCATATAAGTTAAAAAACACTCATTCCTTAAAATTTTAAAAAAGGTCAAAAAGTACCATGTTTGGAAAATGACAGAAATCTTCCATTCAAAAAGATATAAGGTAAAATAAGGGTATAAAGGACTTTAACCAATTTTCTATTAAAAAATGTATTCAAATACATTTTTAATAATCATGGATGTGGATGATAAATAGGTCTTAGTAGATAATTATGTATAAACAAACTCAGATAATGAAGAGATTGTAGAATTAACCCTTACATTGTAACTTTCCTTGTTCGAGGGTAGCTTAACCTCCTATATAATGGTGAAATAATTGTTATTAAATTATACAAGAACCATATAAAAAATTATGATATCATATGTGATCTTCTAATATAGCTTGCTAAATATATTTTATTATTATTGTCGTTTTGGGTGTTAACTGAATCGTTATCCTTATATGCTTGGTATTGTAAGCCATGTTTGTTATGAATAGGATATATTAGATTTATATACAGAATTATATTATTTCATTAAACATTATTTTTAACCACCAAATGAAAATTAGTCTTGAATTGATAGGATGGGGAATGAATCTCATCGCATTCGTGGAGACGGTAATCCGTACGTACGCACGAGCGACAATATCATTATTTTGATATTAAAATATTATATAATTGGATGGTATATATTATATATAGAATAATTATCATGTTAAATTTATTATTTTTATCAATTATATATCATTATTATACCCATCTAAATAATAATGTATTGAATAACAACTACACCACAACGTGGAGATGGTTAGCCGTACGTACGCATGTATGGTTACATTTCATTCAAATGATGGAAATGACAATGAATATGGTTGTACCATATTTATAAAAACATAGAATTATATAGAATACACTAGAGTAATTATTTTAAAAATGAATCAACAAGGATAGAAGAAGTGGATGGAGAAAAAAACATGAAAGATGTAATGAAATATTTACCTCTTCTTCAGGTTCTTCTATTTGATTTGATCAAAATGGATCCATAGGTTGGATTTCTGACTAAAGGAAGGACTATAAGATGAAAGGAGGATAGTTTAGAGTATATTTGGGTAGGGTTTGGCTGATAAAAATGGATTTTATGGTGTGAATTCGAGAGGAGGGGAAGTTCCCTTTTATAAGAAGGGTGAGGGGCACCTTAATAAATGAGTGAAATATTATTATATATTAAATTCATATTTGGTTTATAATGGCTCCAAAATGATTTGTTTCTAGGCTAAGGTGGGGATGGGTCTAAATCCTTTCAAACAATATATTTTAGACAGTTTTAGGTAACCATATTAACCATATAATTTAGGATTAACTCATAGTTAAATAGATTTACAATTATCATGACTCTTTGAATTTTTATATTATATGGTTAATAAACATAATATAAAAATCCAAGAGATCCCCAAGTGGTTCATTATTAATATATGTAATATTATTTAAGACCTTTTTTTAAACCTTATATTTTTAAGAATAGAATATTAATTAATAATATAATATATTTTTTAAAAACTCTTTTATGGGAATTTTGACACGATTTTGTATTTTGTTTATTTTAATTCATAACAACATTATTACTTCGAAAAAAATTCATTTAATCAACCATAAAATTTAATATTAACCTATAAAATTAGTGTAATTAATTAAAAGTATCAAATTATATTTATTATGATATTTATAATATCAATTATCTTAATCATTCATTAATACGGTAATTACTGCATCATCATTATGTCATAAATAAATATTATTATTTAATGTATAAAAATAATAAATAAAATACCATTATGTAGGAAATATTTTCATATTTCTAATGAATATTTATTGTCGAATTTATATTGTGTTTAATCCTATATTAAAAATGTTTTAGTTATTAAACATTGAGTTTAACTATTTTTAATCTTCTTTAAACAAAATAACAAGAAATGTCCTAATCTAATCCAAGTGGACCAAAGTGGTTCATATTTTTTTTCCTAAGGTATTTATTGGTCAACTAATACTTATCAAATAGAATTAATACATGCTTTTGGGTAATTATATTAGCAATTTTACCCTTAATGATCCTATTTACTTTAAACTGTGGTAAATAAAATTAAAAAGTTACTATTCACCAAAAATTATTTCATTTTATTGAACCAAATTTCACATACTGATATCAATAGTGTCTCTCAGATTTTTGAAATTCAACTCACAAAAGCGGTAAAAAAATTTTTTATAAAAATTTACCAAATCTCCTAGGAGGTGGGTAAAAGACGGTAAAAAATTCAATTAAATTTTTATATATCTAAAATTAATATAAAATGAGTCAAATTAATTACTTTAAACTTATATAGGTATTATGTATCTATATTTAGCTAAAATAAATTTAAATAAAATAAATAATTATTTAAATAAAAATTTGGTTTTAACCAATAATTCAATGTTTTTCACTATTCATAACAAATTTAAAGTTATCAGAAAATTACTGAAAAATAACCTTATGATAATTTGGATATTATGAATCCAAAAATGATGTCCATTTGAAAGTTGAAATTTATAAAATTTCAAAAAGTGGGTATTACTATTCATAATGGCTTGTTTGATTGGTTGAGGTGTGTTAGAACTCGAAGTTGCGTACAACACACGCTTTTGTATTATTCAAAGTGAAGCATACCATGGAAGTTTGGGGTGTTACATTCTCCCCCCATCAAATACTTTTTTCTTTGAAATTTCTTGAATATAGCTACATAAAAAGAGTCTGGTGGTTCTTCATAATATGTTCCTTGGGTTCCAACGTTACCTCTTCGGTATTTATGGTTTCTCCATAGAACTTTCACCAGAAAAGTTGTCCGGTTTCTAAACACTGGTTCTATGGTATCAAGAATCCTGACAGGATATTCCCAATAAAACAGATCGGGTTCAAGTTCTAATTCCTCATAGTTGAGTACATGAGTTGGGTCATGCATGTATTTTCTCAACAATGATACATGGAACACATCATGATCATTGGAGAGACTTGGAGGCATTGACAAATGGTATTCTACAACCCGAATTCATTATAGAATCTTTAAAGGTCCAATATACTAGTGACTCAATTTACCCTTCTTACCGAAATATACAACAACATTTCATTGAGATACCTTCAATAAAACATGATCTCTGACTTGAAATTCCAAATCATTCCTTCGATTATCGGTATATATCTTATGAAAACATTGAGCTTCTTTGATGTGGGTTTGGATTACCTTCACCTTTTCCATAGTTTCCTCCACGAGTTCTTGTTGTGTGGGTTTTTTTTCAACAACATCATCCCAATAGGATTGGGTGCGACATCACTTTCCGTATAACACTTCTTGTGCTGCCATCTATATACTTGAATATAATCTATTGTTATAGTAAATTTCTACCATAGGTAAATATTGATCCCACATACCTTGAAAGTCATGTGAGAAAGATCTCAACATGTCTTCTAAGGTTTTAATAGTCACTTCTGATTGTCTATAAGTTTGGGGGTGGTAGGAAGTGCTCAAAAAAAGTTCAGTATCCAATGATTTATGAATAAGTTTCCATAATGTTGATGTAAAACATGGTTCGCGACCAGAAACAATTGATAGGGGTACTCCATGAAGTTTCACAACTTCATTAATATATAGTCTTTCTATACATTTAAGTGGTAGATATTCTCATATTGCAAGAATATGTGCAGACTTAGAAAGACGATCAATAATTTCCCATATTGCATATTTCCATATAGGAGTCTTTGGTAGTCCCATGATAATGTCCATCATAATATTATCCAATTTCCACTCAGGTATGGTAAGAGGTTGCATGACTCCTCTAGGAGGTTTCCTTCTAGATTTCAGTTGTTGAAAAACCATACATCTTGACAAAAAATCAATAATCTCCCTCTTCATGTTGTCCCAAAAAAAATGTTCCTTCAAATCTCTATATATCATAGTGTTACTGGAGTGTATAGAGAAATTGTAGCTATGGGTATCATCCAACAATTCCCTTTTTAGATCCGGTATGTCAGGAACAAAAAGTCTCTTCTCAAATTTCAAAATTGCATCTTCAAACACAAAGTCACTCAATCTCCCATCATTCACAACTATAGTATTCCTTTGAAACTCTTCATCATTTGTCTGAGAACACTTTATCCATTATAGTAATGATGGTTTAACAACCATTTTAAAAAGTATTAATGTTTGAACATCCATGGTTATCCCCATATCCAACATTACTAGATCCTTGTATATAAGATCCTTTTCAACTCTCCTCTTATTCAGAACTCCATGATCCTTTCTTCAAAAATCATATGCCACCTTATTTACCTTACCCTAGTGGTAGTTTATAATGTAATCATAATCCTTGAGTAGTTCAAGACATCTCCTTTTCCTCATGTTGAGTTCCTTCTGGGAGAAAAAAATCATCAAACCATTATAATCGGTATATATCTAACATTTTTCAACATAGAGATATTGTCTCCATATCTTCATAGAAAAGATTAGAGCTGATAACTCCATATCATGAGTATGATAGTTTTTCTCATGAATTTTTAGCTATCGTGATGCATAGCCAATAACTCTATCATTCTGCATAAGGACACAACCAAGTCCTTTCTTTGAAGCATCACTATAAATAACAAACCCATCATTATTCGATGGAAGATTCATGATAAGAGCATTCAATAATATTATCTTTATTTATTCGAAACATTCTTTACACTCTTTTGTCTAAACATATTTCTCCCCTTTATGTGTGATCTTCATTAAGGGGTTAGCCAATCAAGAAAAATTCTAGATGAAACGTCGATAATAACCTACTAAACCAATAAAACTGTTTACCTCAGTTATACTCATTGGTTCTGGCCATTATTGGATTGCTCTTGTCTTAGAGGGATAAAAAAAGATATGATCCATAGAGACAATATGGACATGAAAATAAATCTCTTGAATCTAGAATTCAAATTTTCTAAACATCCCATATAATTCTTGTCTTCTAAGAGACTTCATGATAATGCGCATGTGATTTTACATATCTTCATATCTTTTGAAGTATACCAAGATATAATCAATAAATACAACTACAAATTCATCAATATATTCCATGATAATTCTATTAATTAGATCCATCAAGACATAGGGTTCAATAGTCAATCCAAAAGGCATTACTTTAAACTTTTAACACCCATACATGGTTCAAAATACTTTTTTCGGAATGTCTTCCTTCTTCACACATAACTAATTATATCCAGATCGGAGGTTAGTCTTTGGAAAGTATTTAGCACTCTGAATTTGGTCAAATAAATAATAAATGAGAGGTAGGGGATACTTGTTCATTATTGCTATAGAATTGATCTCTCTGTAGTCAACTCGCACCCTCATAAATCAATGTTTCTTCTTAAAAAAATTACATGGGATCCCCATGGAGAAAGAATATGGTGAATAAATCCATTGTTACTCAATTCTTAAAGTTGTTTCATTAGTTCCACTAATTCAACAGTGTCCATTCTATAACGGGTCTTCGATATGGGACTTGAACCAAGAATTAAGTCAATGGAAAACTCAATTTCTCTTTCTGGAGGTTGTCCAATTAAATCCTCTGGAAACACATCAACATATTCGTGCAAAATAGGTACATACCCTATTGAACATTCCTTTCCTCACCAATAAATATTTCATTCCATTCGTCCCCAATAACTGAATTTAGTTGATCTAATAGCGGTGGATCTAGATAAGAATTAGGTTGTGACGTTTTTTCTCTAAAGAAAATGTACTTCTTAACATCATAAAAAATTGTAACCTCCTTCTTCTTACAATAAATGTTCACATCATGGTCCGAAATCCAATCCACACCGAGGATTATATCAAATTCATTCACGGGTATGACGATGGGATCACCAGATAAAAAAAATTTAAATTCCTTAGAGGGAACTAATTAACAAAACATTGTTGCAATGATACTTCCCATACGATTTTTGACTAAAAACACCATTGTTATATTAAATTGAAAATATCTAATTTTCTTAACAAACTAGGATTATATAAATAAGGAGATGATCCATAATCAAATAAATAATGTTCTAATCATGAGGAAACCATTAAATTACCTGCCACTGCGTCTTTCGGAGCATCAACGTCAGCAGTAGTGATATAATAAGATTGGATTTGATCCCTTAGCCTTTTCTGAGGTGTGTTCCCCTGTCGCTTAGGAAATTTAATTTAATAATGTCCCCTTTCTATACAATTGTAACATTCAACATTAACAACATCTTTCTTCCCCTTCCAGTCACAAGCTTGGTGTCCTTTTTCACTACATATGTATCTAACTCACATAACCTTCATACTAGTACCAGGGTGTTTCTTCCCACATTTACTGCAAGTTGGATATTCAAACCTTCCCATATTCCCTTTATTTTCATTTCAAAAGTGTTAAGTAGATCTCTTCTTCTCTATCTTTTCTTTAAAGTTGTAAGACCTAGAAAATTATTTTCCTGTCTTGATAGCACATGAGAAAATATCTTCGTATAACGAGAAGGATTGTGAGACTAATTCTGAATGGAGAAATGTTTTCAACCCATAAAAGAAATGATCAATCTTACATATTGGGTTATGTATATAATTTTCATCTTTCCTTTCTAACCTTGTAATGATATCTTCATACATTGCGACATTCTCATCCTCCTTATTCCTCAGACTCAAAAATTGTCTTTCCATATCCACTCAATGGTCATAAGGAAAGTATTTTTTAAGAAAATTTCTCTAAACTCCCTCCATTAGATATTTGATACTTAATAATCTTCCTATTTGATTTGAATCAATGAACACCATTGATTAGCATCTCCAGTGAGGTGGAAAACTACCATGACAAGTTTTTCCCTTTCCCTACACCCCAAGGCATGGAATATTTTATTAAGGAATTTATCCATTTCTCAACTACTAGTGTATTTGTACCCCCATTTAATGTCAGAGGATTTTCCTCACAAAGAGATATAACATTGATCCTTCACTCTATAGATCAGGGTGCTCTATATGGGTAAAATTATTATTCATAACCTGAGTGAGTTGACCCAGTATAGTGATAAGTTTATCAGTACCAGTTGCATTAAAACCTCCACTAAAATTATCTTGAGCTGGAGGGAAATACCTACATGGAGTGAATGCATTGATATGGTTTCTATTCCATCCACTAGGAGCCACTTATAAATAATGTCATAAACTAGATTAGTTTATGAATTGAAATTCATACCATACTTGTAAAACACTTAACATAAATTGTATAGTTTATGGATATAATCTATAATCATAAAAATGATTTCTTTGATGAATTATATATTCATAAACCCTTCATAATCACTTGTAAAAAAATGATAATTATCTTAAGCATATCCCCCTGAAGTATTGTAACCAAGAGTGCAGCAAAGACCATTGTCGTGCACCAGTTCCCATTTGAGTCTAGCTCAAAGCGGTGTTTTCAGGTTTTACCCCAAGGTACATCTGTGCCAGAGCGGCCTCTACCTGCTGGTATCAAGACAGGGATGTATTTATTGGAAATATCACAAAATCTATACAATACCAAAATTCTAGGAAGTTCTTCTATACTAATCCTCAAAGTCTATCGTAGGTCTATGTTCTCTACTAAAAGTTTATCTAAATCTAGTGTCCATGGTTTGTACTAAACATCCTATGATACCAACTGTAACGCCTCAACCCTAGAAGCCCAGAGTTTTGCATTATTATGAATCATTTCCATGATCACAAAAGATCATTTCTTAAAAAATAGATTAGTTTATTATCCTTGGAAGTACTAGATACATTCATAACGTTTATATTACATCATAAAATCAAAAACTACAACAAAATTGTTTCCATTGAAAACATTGAGATCCCATATATTATCCCTGCAGGTCAGTCATAATATACTTCTTCGCATCCTGCTAAAAATAAAAAGTAGAAGGGGTGAGCTCAGATGCTCAGTAATGATAACAATATTGCGGGAACATTCATAAAAACCATAAAAATTAAATGCAATGCATAAGTATAAAACAAAATCTTCTTAAACGTGAACTTCATCATAATATGGAAAAGGTAAAATCAAATAATGTCATTTACTTATTCACATGGATTTTTATATAAGTCGAATAATAACATGCAATATCAATAGACACATTCATAATAATGGATTGCATAATTCCATACTTTCATAACCACTTATTCAAGGCCTTGTTCCAAGACTACAAATAATATTTTGGCAAGGCCTTGTTCCAAGATAGTAGTTTGTCTCATGAGACCTATCAATACATCGAGGAGCTATAGCGGGATCCACCCATCACTTACTAAGTCCAATTCATTCCTCATATGAAAAGGTTTAAACATAACCTATGAATTTATATTAAACCTAGCATACGAAATGTAAATACTTGATCCATAAACCATGAATGGTATGAAATAACACATCCACAGTCAGACATATCACAAAACCTTCAATACAATATGGATGTTTTGTATCATAATAAATCAAATTAAAATAAGCTTAGAATCTATCAAAGAATTTTGACATAGAAGAAATCAAAACCATTTTTAGAGAAATATCACATTCTATTTCGAAATCATTTAAGAGTCACATAATGATAAAGGAAAATATTTATTTTGAAGATATTCTTATAAGCGTGTGAAGGATGCTTCTACGATGTTAGAAAGGAGTAAAATAGCTGCACCTGACGTATAATATAAAAAAACATTCTTACCTTAAATTTGTCGAAATGGCCCAAAATTACCTTGTTTGGAAAATGACTGAAATATTCCGTTAAAAAAAAGATAAGGTCAAATAAGGGTATAAATGAATTTAACCAATTTTCTATTAAAAAATGTTTTAAAACACATTTTTAAGAAACATTGATGTGGATTATAAATAGGTCCACTATATAATTACGTATAAACAACCTTGGATAATGAAGAGATTGTAGAATTAACCCTCACATTGTACTTTTACTTTGTCGAGATAAGGTTAACCTCCTGTATAATGGTGAAATCATTGTTTTCAAATTAAAGAAGACCCATTAAATAATTATAATATAATATGTGATCTTCTAATATTTCTTTTTAAAGATATTTTAGTGTTATCGTCGTTTTGGGTGTTAACTGATTCGTTCTCCTTATATGCTTGGTTACATAGTCCATGTTTGTTATGAATATGATATATTTGATTTGTACACAGAATGTTATTATTCCTTTAAATGTTATTTTTAACCATCAATTTAAAATTAGTCTTGAATGGATACGATGGGGAATGAATCTCATCGCGTTCATGGAGACGGTAATCCGTACGTACGCACGAGCGAAATTATAATTATTTTGATATTAAAATTTTATAGAATTGGATGGTATATAATATATACATAACCATTATCATTTTATATTTATTATTTACATCAATTATAAATCATTATTATACCCATCAAAATAATAATGTATTGAATAACAACTACACCACAATGTGGAGACGGTAAGATGTACATATGCATGTATGTTGACATGCCATTCAAAGAATTGATAGAATAATGATTAAGGATTTCCATATTTATAATAACTTCATACTATATAGAAGATACTGGAGTTATTATTTTAGAATGGAAACAACAAATAATGAAGAAGTGGAAGAAGAAAAGAACTTGAAAGAGGTGATTAAAAATTTCCATCTTCTTCGGGTTCTTACTTTTGATTTGATCCAAAGGGCTCCATAAGATGAATTTTTTACTAATGGAAGGCCTCTAAGATTAAGGTAGGATACATGAGAGGATATTTTTTCAATGGTTGGACAATAAAAATGGTTTGACTATGTGAATTATAGAGAAGGGGAAGTGCACTTTTATAAGAGGGGTGAGGGGAACCTTAGGAAAAGAGTGAAATATTATTTTATAATAAATTCACATTCAGTTTATAATGGCTCCAAAATGATTTTTTTCAAGCCTAAGGTGGGGATGGGTCGAAATAATTTCAACCAATAGATTTTAGATAGGTTTAGGTCACCATATTTACCTTATCATTTAGTTTTAACTCGTAGTTAAATAGTTTGACATTTACCATGTCTCTTTGTATTTTTATATTTTATGATTAATAAACATACTATAACAATCCAATAGAAACTCAAGTGGTTCATAATTAACATATATAATATTATGTAAGACCTTTTTCTGACCCTTATTATTTTATTAATAGAATATAAATTAATAATATAATTTTTTTTTAAAACAATTTTATTTGGATATTTTTAATATCAATTATTTTAATCATTCATTAATATGGGAATTACTGCATCTTCATTGTGTCATAAATTAATTTAATTAATTGATTTCTAAAAATTATAAATAAAATACCATTAATTAAAAAAAATATTCCAATATTTATAATTAATATTTATAGTCAAATTTATATTGTGTGTAACCCTTTATTAAAAATGGTTTAGTTATAAAACATTGAATTTAACTCTTTTAACTCTTCTTAAAATAAAATAATATCAAATGTCCTAATCTAATCCAAGTGGACCAAATAGGTTCATATTTTATTCTTAAGGTTTTTTGGGTCTAATTATACATATCCAATAGAATTAAAACATGTTTTATGGTAATAATAATTTAATTTTTACCCAAAATTACCATATTTACTTTTAATCGTGGTAAATAAAAGTAAAAAAAGTTACTATTCACCAAAAAATATTTTCATCTATTTGAACCTCATTTTACTTACTGATATCAACTATGTATCTCATATTTTTTAAATTAAACTCACATAAACGGTAAAATTATGTTTTATGCAAACTTGCAAAAGCTCCAAAGAGGTGGGTAAAAGACAGTAAAAAGTTCACTAAAATTTTAATATATCTAGAATTAATAATAAATGAGTCCAATGAATTAAATTGAACTTATATAGTTATTGTGTATCTATTTTTACCTAAAATAAATTTATATTAAATAAATAATTAAATAAATAAAAATTCGGTTTTAACCAATATGTCTGGGTTTTTCACTATTCATCAAAAATTGAAATTTTTTAGAAAATTAACAAAAAAATCACCCTATATAAATTTTGATATTCTGAATCGAAAAAAGAATTCCATTTTGAAAGATAATATTTATAAAATTTTATAAACTGGGTATTACTATTCATATGGCTAGTTTGATTGGTTGTTGTGTGTTAAAACATGAAGTTGTGTACAATATACACTATTGTATTATTCAAAGAGAAGTGTATCGTGGAAGATTGGGGTGTTACATCGTGTGTATGTTGTATGGAATAAATCATTCCTAATAAAAGACCCTGAGATACACCCTTACAGGAAAGAGTATCTCCACTATATTGGCACTATAACTGAAAGGATTGGATACTCAATCCATGAAAAAATACTTATCATGAATGAAACATAGTACTATATCTCCTTGCCATATGTGGATATTTATATCCTTCTCTCAAACATGGAGTTCGTACTGATCACCTCAACTTGTCAAAATCTAGTAATTTTAATAGAAGTGATAAATATTACTCATTAACAAACAATCTCTATAATCAACTATGTATATTGTATAATGGTATGTTATATTCCATGTCCTCCTGAATTGGCCTCATACCATGTCATTATGGGAACAGTTATACTAACTACCACATCCCTAAATAGAATTCTCTAGGAAATACATTCTACCACTGTATATTCTAATTACATATCCCACAATTTTGGATTCCCTCAGTTTCCTTAGAATTATGAGGATCGGGTAGACTGTCTCATAAATAGTAATCAAACAAAAAATGACTATCAATGATCGGTTGACATAGAGAATCCCATCCTCAAATCACAAATCTCATGATATCTCTTGACAAATATGAGTGAATTAAAATGATGGTTCTATATTAAATAAATAGTGTATTATATAAATAATAATTTTCTATTTTTTAAGTGTGTAAACTCTTTAACTCATTTGACCATCATTTTCTAAGGGAGACGTAATTATAGAAGCTATATTGAGAGTCCCTACTAATTATAACCTAATTGTAATCATCCTTGGTCAAAATATACATCCATATCTTGTAATACACTCTATTAATTTAAGGTATGATCTCAATACTTGTATATGGATGTCTCTCTAAATTCTTAATGAATGTAAGAATAGAGACTATGAATGAATCAATAATATAGGAACCAAGTTCGCCAGAAATGATATGAGGGTTCTACTGTTTGAAATATTGAGTCAAATCATAAATATTTAGTGCAAGGTGTGGAGCTTCTTTTATAGTCACTACTAACTATATAAAATCATATTTAATAAGGAATAAATTCCCAAGACATTAACCATAGGAAATGTTTTCTGTGGAATCATCAGAGATATGATGGGTGGTTAAGGTCCCACCTCATCTAGAGCATGGTATTCACCTCCTTCCATGTGTGTTGGCCAATGATATTAATTTGGTATGTTTTCTCAATTCCATATATGTGACTATGAATAAGTTTTGACATTAAATTTTTCTAAAATATAAAAATTTATATGAAAAAATCCTTCATAATTAATGTTTAACACCCATATTTATAATCTTAATCCAAGTATATGAATTTTAGAACATTTTAAATGATAACTAGAGACACTATAAACAACAACTACTATGTCCAGGTTTTGATCAAGGCATCATATCTCATATCATAGGTTTTATTTTATAGAGTTTCAAGTTTATGTGATAAATGAAAATACCATTTGATCTGTAACTGACATCCCAATATAATGTGAACCATTCCATCTAAATAATTCAATTTAGATTTGTTATAAACATATTTTTATTGAGGCCCAATTGGATGAATTACAATTAACAAGTTATAACAGCCTATTATTTATAAGTTTCAATTAATATTTCATGTAACTATAACCAATTTGATGTCTTTAAATCCATATGATTCCATCGATATGGTTCAATTATATTGGTCTTCATTCCCAATTTCTAACAACCCATAAAATTTACAAATTGGAATATGAAACCATTTAATTGAAATGTCTAATGTTCCAGTCGATTAAACTAGTGGTGCATGCTCAAAAATTTCATAATTGGATTGTTATGTTTAAATAATCAAGATATATAGGACAAAACTATTTAGTTTTATTTACAAATGTTATATAAAAAATTATTTATCTTCCCTAAAAAACATTATTTGTGTAACAAATATCACAATGAACATACTACGACATGTGATACCCATAGCATATAGTGAAATAAATATGGCATGGAATGTGCTTGGAATTTTAATCCATAGGTTCCTATTATGATTCCTTAAATAATATCACCTTTCCATTATATTACAAGTTTAAAAATAAAATCTAATATATTAATAACAACAATAATTTCACAAATCATTTGGGACACACAACATTGAAATAAATACATCAGTGAATGGTAGAATCATGAATAACATTACTCATCCATGGAAAGATGAATATTTTCCTATAAAAGGGTTATCTACTCATAATAATAGGCTCATTTCCAAATATTAAAACCTTACTATTCTAATTTATATAAACAAAACATAGAAATTCAAAAGGAAAAAAGTTGTTTTGATTCAACTTGAAATGTTTCAGACCTAGTTCATTCATTACTAACTGAACTTTGTGGGCCATTGGAATCAATAAATCCTCTATATAGTCAATAGACTACTTACTAGTAGAGATTGTCTACGATGGAGTAGTGTGGATTATATTCCCTCATGATCAGTGTGGATAATAATTTTTGATAAATACATATATAAATGATGTAAATAGGTAATGGGAAACATCATAATGAAAAAATACATATAAAGAAGTACCTGATGTAAATTGTAAAAAAAATAGAATCAAAACCATGTTATTATCATAAAGAAAATAACTTCACGATGCTACACAATATTAGGATATGTAAAGTGGAACATCAATGAATGAATAAAAAGTGGATTATATACAAAAATAAGAAAAAAGGAAAAATATTATCTCTAATATCATAAAAAGTGGAAGATCAATGCTCTACTATAAAACACTATCCTATAACAAATGTGAAGCATCTAACATTGGGAACATCCCCTTCGCTATACATACCCCAATGATGAATATTTTGGAATAAATTTTGGTCCCAAAATTGGTGTGATTAAAACTCTATAAGGAACCACCAATTGTATCTACAACTATCCTATCAGTAAATATAATATTGAACAATGTATAGGTATATTAGATGTAATACAATAATGTTAATGAACTAGTGTAGCTTAGGAACTAAATTGGTTTCCAGGCCAACCATAACTATTTTATCATAAATCTTAAATTCTATGCATAATTTTCAAATTGATAATAATAATAATGATAAAGATAATAATAATATAGGAACCAATGTGTAACAAAGGACTCAAAAACTACGGAATGTTAATTATACTCATCGTGGTAATTCATGTAGTCTACCATTAACCATATGAGTGAAATACATAGATGAACCCTTAGAATATCACTCCAATAATTATGATGTTATGGTTCCATAAGAACAATTCCCATGTATTGTTGAGCTAGAATTTATTGGATCATAAGGAGTAAATCTGAGGTGGATCGTATACTATGACTAAGACCAGGATCAAATGATATAAACCAATGAATTTTAAATCCATAGAATATTATTGGGTGAGTATTAAGAGATACATCTTAGCAGGAATCAATATAAAATAATGGTTGATTCTATGAGGGGTATCCACTCTGGGAAAATGAGTCCATGAATCGGGTGGAATCTTGGGGTATTAAAGGTAAAACCAAGGGGGGATTGGACATTACCATGAAATTACAAACTATAACTCTATATAATGGTCATAATAAATTCCTTGTGAATTATAATCGATGGAGAAATTTTATTTTTTCAGATTTTTTTTCATTTATTCATGATATAATTTATACATTTATTAATTACCATGGGATACATTCACGAAATTTATGTTCAATTAATTAGAGTTGAGTGATGTGAATATATTAAAAATTTGTATGGGTTATGTGACTTGTCCTATCCATTCACATTACATATATTTCATTTCCCAATTCATTTAATTTAATTTTCTAATTATAATCATAAATTTCATATCAAAACGTTCTTAGAATGTGTTTTATTCATATATTAATGGTTTAAATGTCAAATCATATAATGAACAAAATTCAAAGGGGTGGCACTGGAAAAGGTAGACATCATCAGGACATATAATGGGTGTATAAGAGTGTCCCATCATATTCAAAACATATTATTGATTGAAAATCACATGTTATAGTATTTGAATGAAAATTACATGGAGTGGAAAAATGGAACAAATTATGGAAATAATAATTTTTTTTGATGATCATGATACCATCTAAATTATAATGGTAGCTGATTCCCATTCAAATATAAGACTCATACTCAATGTGAAATATTATAATTCATGGTATTAAACTAATTACTTGAAAATATAAAATATTAATTTTATTAATACAGAAATAAAAATGGAAATAAAAAAAATATAAGTAATATGATTTGTTTTCAAAACATTGGAGATACATCATGAAAAATGAATGCGAAACAAATGCATAAAATTGAAGAGGAAACAAATCATAGCTTTATGGCCTAGGGGATCTCTCAATGGAGTTATAGGCTACTGTGTGTGGGAATAAAAATAAAATAATGGAATTATGTTATGTAGATATATGAAAATTATTAATTCACATAATATGTAGGGGAACAGGGTTTGGACAAAAGTTTTGGACAAACATTGTACCAACTATATGGCAATATTATCCATGAAGGAACCCCCCTCGCATGGGAGAGCCTCATGGTGTAACAATGAATGAATATCATATGTGGTTCCTATTCAATTTTTTGTCACACCAACTCAAGGTCATTAATCTCCTATACATGGTTTAGAAAATAATGTGTTACACTTAAATGTATATATGTATTGGGGATTATTTTTATCACTTACAATTTTCTAACAAAACACCCCAATTATTTTCACTAGAATCTAAAGCTTATAGCTCTAAAAAAGGCCCAATATCTGTTGAACCATTCCTTATTACATAGTAACATTCATAAAAACAATAAAATGGTTTCAATATATTACAAAGGATAAATCCATTTCTATTAAGTAATGATTTTACATGAAATCCATTAGTGACTAATAAATTTTTTTTAACATTTCATATTTTCATTCGAAGAGTCATTGATTTGACAAAAAAATCATTCCTAAAGAATCTATGATTAATTACACTAATTTATTCCAAACTACTATATATTCACATTATATTTAAAATTTCATGAACTCTATTGGTTCTTATGTGATTAAAAATTTCCAATAAATTATTTAAAAAACTACATTGTTATCTCTTTGATAACCACCTCATCATCCTAATACCAATAACTACTTTCCCCAACCAATTTTCTCCATCATAATATTTTCTATTAATTCTCACTAGAGTTCGTAAATTTTTGATCAATCCTAATGTTCCATTAAGTGAAACATAACAGTGAAATGATGAACCCTCACATGATAATAAGATGTCTGATTAATAGTATGGTTCATGAAATCCCAAATTTTTTATTCAACCATTTTGGTTATCTCTCAATCCCCATTAATTCGCTCAACATCAACCTAAAGGGTCTATAAAATGTGGTCAAAATCCCCTAGATTTATAAAATGAGACCCCTAGGTGGGATCCCCGAACCATAGCTATGACTAGTTTCATGTATACCTCTATTATCTAGAGGATATATGGGACAAACTTGCCAAAAATATCCATCATGGATACCCATATTGAGGAACTATTAAGGGAAATATAATCACATTAATTATTAGTAGGATTATCCACCATAATTTCAAATATAATTAAAATATATAAGCATCAATTGGAAGTTAATTGAATTAGAAAATATTAAAAAAATTGTAACCCAAAACTATGTTGTTATGAAGATATATCATCTTAAAACATTATAGAGTCAAAATATATATGTATAAAATATAAAAATTATTAGTTAAAAAACTAAATGATAAATTTAATACATAACAATTTGAAAATATATATAAAAGGTAAATAAATTCATATAATATTATATAAAAATCCAAATACACTTATATCAGATATTTATTAACAAAAACTAGACAATAGAAGCCTTCACATTTACTCGATAGTGAGAAGATATTTAATGGATAGAAATAATTTATCAAAGATCCCCATTAGAAAATTGGTAACACAACCAATTGAAGTGTACAATTTCTGTATAAATAAATCATTCAGTTGAACATTGATATCAGGAATCTATATCAATGATCTCCTCTTTCATCGGCATTATTGATCGTAGTTACAAGTACACTTGGATTTTTTAAACTCCATTTATTGGCAGAAATAATATTCCACAAATCAAATATACTCGATAGTAGTGACTGGATGAAATGAGTATAAGAATATGAAAACAGTGACAATTGAAAATAAACCTCACATGATCAGATGAATAAATAAAAACATAAAAAAATACATTCATATATACTCATCATAGAAATATGATTTTGGATTTAAGATTGATCATTTTAAAATAGTATCATGTTCTATTCCGTGATATTTAGTTAAACATATAGATTCTATTTTAATGTAATTCCAGAAATAGTATATGATTTGATTTTTTTTGGTTGTGATAACACCAGGAACAAACTTCTCTTCAAATTAATGGATTTCTTCACAACTTCTAATGCTTTTGTACATCATTACAACGTTCTATAGGTAAAGAAAATTAATTTAGATCATTGAAAATATATAATATAATGTTATAATTTTTTAATTGATAATTTTTAAAAATATCACATCATGTCAATTAAAATTCATCATATTTTTTATTTTGATTTTAAGAGAAGGATTAAACAACAAAAATTGGATATGAAAACGTTCTATAATTTTTTATCAAAATATGTTCATGGGAAGATTAGATTTTCTGAAAACATCAACATAAAATTCCATGTAAAAATCAATAAATCTCATTATAATATTATCTTTATGATGATTTACAACATTCAATCATTCATGCATCCACCCACAACACAATTTCAAAAAAAATATTAAAAGAATCTCCCTCTATATAAAAGGACAACAAAATAATTTCATATTTCTATCCATACTAATTTTCAAAAAGAAACAAAAAATATTAGGACAATATTATTTATAGTGTTATATAATTTGTATATGGTAAAAACTATATTTTATTAAAAAGTAAAATTGTATTTATGTTTAAGTAATTATCACACACCTATGAGATATAAAAAACACATAAGAGTGAAGTTCAATCTTCTTTTATCCTTCACTTTCATCCCTAGTGATACACATCTATAATTGTTATTAATTTTTAATGATAAGATTAAATTGATTTTTATTTATTCATTTCTGATATTTTTCCCCAACACTAAATAAAAAAAACAAAAAAAACGACACCCCTTTTGGTCCTGTAAATTAAAATTATGTAGAAACCAATAATATATAAACAGGATTTTAGGAACATAAAATTATTAATTCATCATTTATAAACACATCCTTCAATAATATTATAAATATTCATAATGTAAAAAATAACTAGATCCACAATAAATTTTATAGGTATCCCTATATGTTATTTATCTCATTGAAATTAGATTCTGTAGACTTATTCGAATGACATGAGGAGGCCACCAAATCTCTTAAAATAAGGAAATATATATTTATAAATAACTATTCTGATCAACATCTTATAATTAAATTATTAATATAATATTTATTAATATGTTTAAAATTATTAAAATTTACAAAGTAGATGTAAAATGAAGAATAATTTCATTTATTTTATAATAAATGAATAAAATAATAATACATTCCAGAAGTATTCTTATGATACATGAAGATAAAATTTTTCTCATGAAAAGGATTCAAAAATTAATTCGAGGATCATTTTTTTTCATATACAAAAGATAATGGTTGAAAAAAATTATCTATACAAAAATTATCCCAGAAAACACCCTATATCAAAAGAAGCTAAACATCATAATAAAAAAAAATTCAAAACATATGTAACTAAAAATATGGTCCTCTCTATATTAAATTTAGTATAATGCGAACAATTTAAAGAGAAATTATTCTATATTTGCGAATGAAAAATAATTAAAAGTATAAATTTTGATAAACTATTCATATATGGAAGTATATATTTTGAAAACTTTGTTCCAATGTTTATCATTTTCACTTTAATATATTGTAAAGTTTTCAATACTTTTTCATTTAGAATTTATTTTTGAATGTATATTTTCAAGCTATCGAAATCTTTATTTATCTGAAGAACATAACTGATAATATTTTATGTATTTTATGACGTGTATTTTACTTGAAATTTGGATGTTATTATATAAATATCATTTTATGAAATAAATTCATAAAATTTATGTTTTATCAAACTGAATAGAAACAAATTTATATATCATCCTTCATCTAAAAAACGGAAGAATTGAGATTTTTTAAAATCCTAATATTTATTTTATATTTATCTTCCAATTTAATAACATAATCCTTATATTCATCACATGTTTGATGAAATTATCAAACACATCATATGAACCCTATTTCAATGAGAAATAACAGTTATAATACAGTGATAATTTAATCATGGATTCATGATTCATCTCTATCATCCCCCAGAATAGTTTCTTTTTTTGAGGTATATAAGAAAAAAATTATCCTTCATTAGTAATCACTATCATTAGATTACGTATCAGATGTAAATGAATCATTACCCATGGTCAAAATGTTCACTACATTCATCATCATCATCCATTTTCTCATAGTTGACATTGAGAACTCTAAATAATTATATTTTAACATCATAAAATTAGGTTTAATTAGACATATTTTATTATTCATTACATTCAATGTTAAACGATTCTTACTTTTAATTACATTTTTCATTTTTATATTTTTAATTTTAGATAGTCTATATTCAAATTATGATTTAAAAGTATCAATCTATACACTTTTTTAGAATCACATTATATTTATTTCAAGAAACTGTCATCCAAATATTTCATAGAAGTTAATTAGATGTACTATAATTTGAAGATTCAATAGTAGATGTAAATTCACTGAAAATAGATTAAAATTGAATACTGTTTTTGTTTCTCTATTTTTATGAATAAATCATTAATCTTTTTTTATTTTTCATAAGTGTTTTAATCATATCATCCTATCATAACATGGTTTTATTCATAACATCATCAATAATACATCATATAGAAAAATATTTTTATGTAAAAGAATAATAAATTTATCCATGAGTTATGAGTTAAAAAATTATATTTCTACATGTGATTGTATAATGATAATTTTCAATATGAATTTCTAGAGAATCAGGGAAAATAATTCAATCAATAGAAAATATAATGATTGATAATAAACCCTTAGAATATATTTCTTCATTTCTAAGACATTTTATTTTTTGAAATGACTTACATCAATTTTTATCTACATATTTTAGAATGTTATACAAGATGAAACTAAAATATATATTTTCTAATCAACAGTGAAAAATAAATTTTAATGAAATAAATAAATTAAGTTGAAGCTAAATATTATTTTATAATATAAAATATTAAACCGGTTTATCAAAAATATTACATTCAAAAATAACAATATGAATATTTCCCAAGTTATTATTTATTATGTACGTTTCTATAAGATTTATCCCATACTCATTCATATCATAGTTTAATATAGGTGGCCTATTCAATTTCAATTCTTCTAGTGATATGACTGGAAATGCATAAACAATAATCAAACAAAAGATCTAAAATATTTTTATTAGTTATTATAAGTATTATATATGTCATTTATACTAATAATTATAATTTAATAGAAATATTTAATACTTATTTGTATCTATGATATGGAAACTATGGATGCTTCAGGAGTGTTGTGAATTTAACTAAAAAGAAAATATATTATTTTACTCACCCAATTTTAATGTTTATTGGATGATATGTCACCCAGAAATATAATATTATCAAATTATAAATTCAAGGAATATAGATAAATTCAATATTAATCAATTAATAGATAAAAGTTATAGAAACCAATCAGATGATAAATCATCATAATAAAAAAATATAAGAAGCGTTGGATAACTATACAAATACCCATTTAAATGTATATTTTAAATTAAAAAGTTTTAATCATGGAAATAACAACTTTTTAGATAAATTTGAAGGTTTTTCAATATTCATAACCAATGTATCCATGTTTTGTAGTTGGAACATCGTTGAATTATCCCATCATGAGGAATATGATATACACCAGGTACTTCTTCGACATAATATCAATATATTGATTCTATTTACTGAAGATTCTATTTTATTGGTATGTAGTTATAGTATACATGTACACTAGAAAACATCAAATTCAATTGTTTTAACATAAGAAAATTAAAAAACTACAACCATTTTAATCAAAATGATCGATAAAAGATATTTTATGTTTCAAAAAACAAATAATTTACGATATTCCCCACATGGTTGGGTGATCCATGAAAAAAATTGAAAATAAAAAACAATTATAAGAACATATGGTAGTGACATTGTTAAAGATTTATGATTTATCATTTTAGTAATTAATATTAAAAATCATTATAAGAATCTGATTTCTTTTTTTGAACTATATTTTTAGAAATATCCAATTTTTTGTTATGAGATATTTTGTTCTGGATGAAATAACATATGAAGTAGTTATATCTTCAAAAGAATGTAATTTATCACAAATTATCATGGTCCATTGTGTCATTAAAAATTCCTTTATATCAATAGGATTACATTGGTTTATTTGGTCATATAATCATATGATAAGATAACTTCATATAAAAATAATTAAATGCAACATCACGTTAATTAAAAGTCAATAGGTACTACTAAAACACTTGATATTAGTTCCATAACATATATTGAGAGTCATAGAGAGTTTAATGTAACATTTTTCTAGATCTCTCAATGATCATCAATGCCAATGTCTGTCTCCCAAATTTTTTATTTCTTATACAAATGGGATAAAACACACCATAAATGATTTCACAATAATATTTGAATATTAGTAAAATGTAATTATGATTTAAAAAAAATAAATGAAAATTGTAATCTTGATTTTAATTGAGAATATCATGATAATAACTTAAAATTGGATATTATATTTTAAAATGAATTTAAATTATTTAGTTAATATATTCAAGATTTATTTACTAGTTGCAGAAAATGTACACATTGGTTGTAGTAGGTAACATGGGAAAACAAGAGGGGAACATGATCTCGTCACACTATATTTATAATTAAAATTCTAATTAATATATTTCTAGATTAAACGCCCATAGTGGCACTTCAGATATTGTGTAGATTGATTTCCCATATTAGCTCCCCAAACAGTGTCTTAATTTGAGTGTGAAAAATGTATACATTCATGTTGATTAATTATATGGGCGCAAATCCTTTTTCTAAATAACCTAATGTACTACAAGGAACATTATCACAAATATTCATTTGCTTTATTTAATAATAAATGAAAATGGTTTATTATACTATTTTATTCTTGGAAACTGATTTATATAAACTTTGGATTTCAATCTTTTAAAAAGTTGTTTTTTATATATTATATTATTTTATGGAAAATTTTTTCTTGTTTAAAACAACTAAATTCCATTATAAGATAGGTTTTTATTTAAATTTAATTCAAAAATGGTTAATTTTTATGTAATTTGTTATGAAAACATGGTGAGACCCCACTAGTCTTGAAGATCACTTAATAACTATACCTTATGTCATTTATAGACATTCTTATACGAGGTTTGAGAAAATATAAAAGGACATTTTTAGCTATGGGATGTTCATGATACTTTATACCATGAAGTTACAATGGAGACTAGTAGAGAAATATTTCTCTTCTTAAAAAGAATTATTGGGATATTTTCAATCTTTATTGATCCTCTCATATTTATATGTTTTTTCCTTTTGGATTTAGGTATTAATTTTGGATAATGGTTTACCTATTTCTTATAGTTTATACGCATTGTTGAGTTTTGATCATACATACATGTAATATTTTATTCTTTCATTGTTTTGATGAAAATTTGATCCCTCTTTGTTCATGTATAATGAGAGGTTCCCATCAATAACAAGTTTGGGTTGGAAACACCATTATGGATATGTCTATGTTGGATTGGGTATCATGGAATCGTGTATCAAATCAAGATCATGGAATTGTGTATTCTATTGTGAAGTTTTAAGAATCTTTCCATCAACTCAGTATAATGATTGGGATCTATCGAATAGAAATATAGGGTAGTTTTGAGTGATTTTTTTCCATATCTCATCATAATGATCCTTTTTTAGATTTTTTTTGTTAAAAAATCTACATGATGAATCTTTTGATGATAATAATGTTTTTCCATTATTTTAATTCAGTAATGATTAAATCAAAATCATGAAATATTATTCGATGAGAAGTATACTATTGTTTCTCTTATTTGAATTGTCGATATGATTATTTATATGATGTTTCATTGTTATTTTATAATGTTTTGTAGCATCATTCCTATACTAATTCATTTCAATAATCCCTAGGAGGTATTATCTAGAAAACCACATCGAATGGATCCTCCTAGAGACCAGATTTCTTTTTGGGATTATTGTGAGTGATTTCCATTATATGGGATAGGCACAAGAACCCAATCATGTTCAGGCTCCCATTGTGAAATCTTCAAGTGATGAATCTTTAAATCATACAAGATAGGTTCTTTACAAGAATGTACATAATAGCCAATGGTCTAATGATCCTCATGAATCTGAGGATCGGTTGAAAAGAATAAAGCACCTTTTTCATTTATTGGAAACTGATGGTCCTATCATGGTGAAGAGTGCTACTATTATGATAGAATGTCCTGTTAAGAAATTCTAGTTACATATGGTAACAATGAAGAAACATGAGGGTTTATAATGGAAGGAATATTGATTTATTTTCACTAATATGTCAAATTAAGAATATATTCTTCAATATAATGCTTTTTTGGTTTTCAACCTACAGCTTACTGATAGGACCATGATCCAGTTTGTGAATTTCATTTCCTATAATGATTATATTTCACCTAATATTACATCAAATGAAGAATGAAGGTACAAAGGATTAATATGGGTAACCCCGATGATATACATTCATTTTATTTCTTAATGAGTTTCAATTCATATGCTGACATACAAGATAGGGTGTTTATGGTTGAGCTTGATATGGATGGTATTTCAGGGATCATGGGAGTTCCTTTTTCTCCTTGTGGCAGTTCTATGAGTTGTTCTAAATGAAAGCGGATGTGTGATGACGCATTTGGTGTTCATAGATAGATAGTGTCTTCCTGAACACCAACTATTATTGGAGAAGGCCCATTGACACTAACCTAGTGTGTAATATATAGGCATTCAAAATGAAATCTCCCTGAGGCATCCTATATTTGTAATTACTTTTCTTTCTCAGACCAACTATATATGTTCTTTCAAATGTATTATAATATTTTTAGTGACAAAGGATAATCATTTCATAAATTTATTGTGTTGAAATTTTATTCTTCATAAACAAAGGGGTTCTAGCTACAAGAATTTGGAATGAAGACTCGTCAGTTATTGAAAGAGTCTTTAGAGGAAGCTCATATAAGTATAGTAACTATGAGAGAAACCATCACTATATGTTCTACTTTAGTGAATATTTTATTTGATAATGATTCATCTCAATAGTTTATATCATCCCATATTTTCATCCTACTAACTAATTCTATAAATATTTTATCTTACTTTATTTTAATTAATATTTCCCTTTGATTTAAGAGAGAAATAGTTTTTCACTGTCCTCCTAGTATCTAATCTGTAACACATATTGATTTTTCATGGATTTGTCTAGTCATCAACATGAAACCTCTTGATGCCATCGTATAGATGGATTTTATCATTTCATATAAGGCCTGGAATGATTTTTATCTTCATCAGGTCTTATTTACTATGGAATATGGGTTGTACTATGTTTTTTAGGGAGAATGGAACCTGAGGTTATGTAAATCATGGAATTATTTTTCAGAGTTTGGAAATATATGAACTATTTTTTAGTTGATCTAGTTCATGAATTTTGTTGTGATGATCTTATTCATGTTTTAATAGAGTATCCTATTGTATTTTCTCTTGATTTATCTACTTTCAAACTATTGAGAGTTGTAGTAATTTCTATCGATTTAGTATGCGGTACATAACTAATTTCACTTCCATCATACCAAATGCATGTAACTGAAATGAAATAGTTTAAGTTATTATTTGAAAAAACTATGGAGAACATTTTATTTTACCATAGTGTGGAACCTTGGTTGGTACTGATTATCTTACCTAAAAAATATAATGCAAAACTTCACATATTTGTTGATTATTAGAGCCACGATCATGTTCTAGTAAGGAAAAATTATCTTTTACAAAGAATTGATGATATTTTTACTATTTGAAAGGGTGAGAAGTGTTTATTGATGAGTGATTGTTGATATGGTTATCACAAATAATATAAAAAAGAATATTATTTTTAGAAAATACTTGTTTGGGGATGGTATGGTTATTACGAGTATATTTGCAAGACACATGTTCTAACCAATACTCATACGGTAATTATGACCTTGGTTAAATGAATATTCAATGTGTAACTTGATATGTTCATGGTGGTATTTGTGGATATCATCACATTGTACTCTTTTTCTAAGGAGGATTACGTGTTTTTTCTTAAAGTAGTACTTGAAATGTCAATAAATCACTGAATATATGCTAGGTTATCAAAATGATATTTATTTATTCAGGATTTAAATTTATTGGGACACATGGTAACTAAACATATTATTTTATTATATCATCTGAAGGTGAATGTTGTTATGAAATGGAAGAAATCATGGAATATTTTTGAGATTTGATGCTTCCTATGTTTAGTAAATAATTATCACTAATTTTTAAAGTATTTCTTGACGTTCTCTTCCCTAAAGAGAACTATCACTCGAAAGGTGTTGAGGTTCACTTTGGATGATAAATATCAAAGAAATTGTGTTGACATGAAATGTTGTTCCGGTTTTGTTTCCCTTTTGACCTTTCCAGTGGATAGACAGTGCTATGTGCTCAATTATAACTCATACATTTCCAGCATGGGGAGTGTTATTATGTAGGGTGATCACATTATATCATATGGTTCTAAAAAAATTAGTCCAGATATGAATATTTATACAAACCATCACCATTAAATTGAATGCATGATGCATGTTCTTTAGAGTTGATTACATTATATTTTTTATGATTTTTTCCATGATTTATAACCATAAGTTAAAAAGTTAAATATTCTCCCAAAATAGTTGAACATATGGTAGACGCATTGGGTGGAGCAGCAAAAATATTTTTCATTCAACACATCAGAAAACATGGGGATGTCGAATGTTGATTACTATCCTTCCAGCCAAAAAATATTAACCCAGTTCAAGAATGAAACAATATATGATTGTATCTAAAAGTTTCATTTTATACAGTTGAATTTCAGAGTCTCAGAATATTGATCCATATGTTTTATTTAAATTGTTTAGATGACCTATAATCTTGTTGTGGTGATTATCTAGTAGTATAAACATGATGATTAATATAATGTAATTGGGGACTCTCTTTATGGTGGGGAGATATTTGGTTAGTGTTTGTATCTGTTGAGTGTATCGTATGATTCAATAACATGTTTTTTGTACCACTATCTTAGATGATGTATTTTTTTAGGGATTTCCATAATTCATTGAGGTAAGTGACCACTATATCCAAAAATTTGAATTATGATATGTGGTGATTATTTTTATGTACAGGTATGAGATGAGTCATCAATAACATTGTTTCTCTTCGTTACACATATCATCAAATCTGTATTATGTAACAGAGACCATCTTATTTGCTTAAACCAAACCCATTGATGACTTGGATGTGGGATGATATTTATATGTAATTTTTGGCCGGTTTTACATATACCACTCACGTAATTAATTTAATATGGTGTTTGATCAATAGGATATTGAAATTAGGTCACATTAGACCTGTATGTGATACAAAAAAAGTTACGTTGTTGGAAAATCAATACGTGAAACATAATTTTCAATTTCATTGGCATCCATATACTATAGTATATCATAGAAATCCCCATTTTACCTCTCATTTTTAATGAGGCCTTCAGGAGATGATGATATCTTAGGTTTTTTAGTGTAACCTATCATCCACGAAAATATAGCTAGATGGGGCTACCTGTATATAAGGTTTACGATATGTTATATGAATTAAATCTCATCTTTAGGGGATCATGGGACATCAAATTGGTACTGGTTGTGTTTTATTATAAAAATACATAATATTAAACAATTCTAATGGTTAATTTTAGGGAATTTAATGGGAAACCATGTAAATATACATTGTGTTGATTGTATATTGGTTTAAGATACATTTTTGGACCATGTTTGGTTAAATAAATGATTGAAATGATTAAATTTTCTCATCAGAGAATGGTGGCCTCATATATCTAGATATAATTTAATACTTATTTTCATAGGCTACCATTGGAGTGTTAAGATGGGGGCTATGAATTTGTGTGCGTTTCACCTCTATTGGGATAGAAATGTCTTGAGAGGAAAAGGAATATTTCTCCTATATTTGTGTGTTTTTTTAATATTTTTAGTTGGAGGGGAGAGTGTATTACCATTTAGAACTTCTGAAATAGTTGATGTCAATACACAATATGTTTCATCTAAATAAAAAAATATAGTTCTGAATCATTTCATGATTGGATTTAGGGTGATCTTGATGTAGATATTGATTTATCCTTGAATACTAATCTATCCAATATTTTTTATTCTAAGATGATGTTACTTCAAGGGAGGAAGATTACGTGGGTTAGTTTTTTATAGAATCATGGTTCTGATTATCTTGATACATGGGAACATGAGGCACCTTTGAGAGTATAGTATCCCCATCCGTTTGATACAGATACTTCTTATTGATATTTTTAGCCAATGAATGTATTTATAGTTGGGATTAGTATCATCATCTTACCTTCTTATGGGTATTTCATGAAACTTGTATTAATCTCCTATAATGGGGGTCTCATTTTGGGGTTTTCCAAGATAACATGAAATAATTTGGAATCCTAATGGGATATTAATAGTTGGTGTGATGTTAAGGAAACCGACATTTTTTTCCTAGAAATTTGTGTTCCCTATTCTATGCCTTTGGGAGAGGGTGTCTGATCAGACCAAAATATTCATCATAACCATCAAAACCTTGAAACCCATTATTAGTGTGAAATAAACGGTCGGAACATTTTTATTTTAACTATGAATCCACACCGTGCACAACATCCCTGTAATGACCTAAAATGTCATAAATAATGTTTCCCTCAACATTTAGTCAAATTCTTTATTTTGTAATATTGTTAAAGAAAATAGATGCATATATTTGGTTTTATATAATTTTTTTTAAATTACCATTATCAAAAATTACATAATATAATATAGATATTGAACAGTAATCATATAATTTGTATAAATATACAATTTCAAAAAATCCAATGGACATACAAAAAGGAATACATTGCCTCAATAAGTATGATCATGTCCTATGATGACCATTTATCATAGCATCCAATGTAGATAAAATCATTGGGATTTTCCCACAATCATTTCCATGCTACGATATTACAACTGATGAATGAGAGATACTATTTACTAGGGAAGTTCAATCTCATATAGATAAAACCCAAGACATGTTCTTAGGACCACCCCATGACAATCTCACCATCAATCAACTAACTCTTAGGGAATTATTTGATAAATTAATGGGATATGTATCACTAACATTGAAATATAAGTATATAATTTATTTTTTATATATTAATGACATTATTTTATTCCGATAAATGTTACATAATTAATTATTTTTATTTTCACAAAACAATATGAATATATTTTTTTATATTAAAATTCATTAAATAAGTTTTTTAATAAGTTAGTCAATATTTTAAAAAATTAATATTTATCTAATATATTGTTAAAAAATAATTTTTATAAAATATAAATTTGTATATAATTTTTATGAAGTCAAAGGTAATTTTTATAATGTTTCAAAAACTGATGTCGTCAAGAAACCCAAGGTTTCTTAGTAAATGATGATTTTATTTTAAAAGTGAAAATTCACATATTTAAAACATTATATTTATAAAATGAATATTATTTTTGGAATGTAGGATGTAAATAATATCCAATGGTTAATTTTCCATAATTTTCAAATAAAGTTAAATTTTTGTGTAAAAATTAAATACCATATAAATATAGGGTGTGTTTCATGACATCATTATATAATAATAGTGTTTTATTAAATAATATTAAATGTTTGAACGTTCAAATATATCTTTTACCTTTAAAATAATGTAAATTTAATTTTATTATAATGATTTTATAAATCCTTTATTTATCCTCCAAGACCATTAATACATATTTAGGATTCAAAAACATTTCTTAAATTGCGTGTCTCACATCCACATAAGCTAGTTCATTATTTTAGTACGTTCATCTCTTGTGAATATAAAATGAAAAAAATCTCATTTGGAAGAAAACATGGGAAACCCCTTGGGAAAACCTTTGGGAATGTTTGTGGTTTTTGATATTTTATTATGTAGAGTCCAAAGCCTAAATAATAATGAAATCACCCACAATTCTTATATAAAACCACCTGATCTATCCATCACTCTCACTAAAACTCATTTTAATAGATACATACTCTACCCTTCACTCTATACAATCTTCTCAAGGTTCCCCAATTCTCTTAATATTCCCTATCTAGATTTTGGGGACACATGATCATGTAAGGGACCTTCCGACCCTCTTTTCAATTCAAGTATCTTCCTAGAAATTTTCATTCATAATTTCAATTGTTAATTATTTTATTTATATTAAAAACCTCTTTTATTATTGATATTATTTGGTTGAGTGATCATTAATTCACATGTTTACATTTACCTAAGCAGTTACTATGGCAAAATTCCAAGGGATTTTCCCCTTTTTCATTTCATCCTAAGAAATTAATTTTTGATACGCTTCTACGTTTCAAATCATTATTGTTTGGGTTATTTATCAAAAACCCTTATTAATATCATATTTACTTTCATGTGATTAGGGACACCATTTTATCTCAAAATACACCCATTGAGAACCCTTATATACACCCATTTCCATACTGAAATTAGTAAGGAATCATCAAATTCTATTATTTATTAGATTTTATTTATTTTCATATGAGTTCTATTTAAATTTTCTTATATTGGGGAATGTATTTAAATTTAAATATTAGTATATATTAATTTTAAAAATTATTATATACTACTTTAACTCTCACCAAAAAAATTTGTGAAATTTTCGGTCAACTCATTATGTTGCTGAAATCGCAAAACGATATTCCATTTCAATGTAATTTTGTAGACATTTTTATAATTTTTTCACCTATATAATGTTATATATCATTGAATTTTGTTTTTAATGTATTTATTCAGTATTAATTTACCCTAGAATAAATTATGATGATGAATGAAACCATGTTTTTGGACTTATTTGGAACAAAAAAACATGTGAATGAAATTATTGTAATGGGCTGGCCCATATTTATAGATCACTCCAACATGTTGGGTAATGATAAGTATAATGAGAACTCATGTGATATTTTTTGGTGTTATTCATGGCCTCATGCTTAATTATTTATCTTCTTGGTGGTTATCCTTGGCTTGTTTGGCTCCATGGGAATTTATCTTGGTGGTTAGCCTTGACTCATTCTCCTCCATGTGAAAGGATCCTTTATTCATACTTATGTCATGATGTATGATGATTTCAAATTTCCAAGGTTTTCATTACGATTATCATGTTATATCATGTCTCATTTTTCATGATTATCATTCCAACTCCATTTATTTCAAATTGATATTCCTTGCATAACTTGTATTATTCTCTTAATGTTAATCCATGATTATACACATAATAATATTTATAGCAACATTTTGTATTATTTATCCCTCAAGGATATAAATTTTATGTATTTAGGATTATATTTATCATGTTAAATAAATTTTCAGTAATGATTATGTTTTTCATATCATATGTTTTTATGTAATGTACCAAATTCACAAATACACTATATGTCTCAACGGTATGGGTAGTATTAATTTTAATATTATGTTATAAAGTATTTATAAATGTGAAATAAAGAGTATGATTTTTATAATGGGCATTAGATTCATGAATAGAATTTTTTGGGATTTGGATTAGTCAACATTAGTGGAAACATTAGGGATAAGACAAAGTAAAATAAAAATTCCCTAAATGTTGGTGAGTATAGAGTAAGTGGTTTTCCAAGAAAATACATCCCTCCATAGACCCTAAAATTAAAGGTTGTTTTAGCATACATGTACCTAGGAATAACAACACCGAAAATGTGTTCTAAGCATGACTTGGGGTATCGTGTTACAAGACAAATGTCAAAAATGAACACTTAGATTTAAACTCCTAGGAGATAAGATGTCGTAAGATCAGATCATCATTTTGAACAATTATTAATGGAACAAAAAAATCCCATTAATTTTTTTTTGGAATTATAACTTGGAAAACATTGATCGAATCCCAGATATTATCATGTTAAGAAATAAATATAATTTAAATTTTCAATATTTAATTTCATTAGATTCCACATTATGTTTCTAATAGTTTTAAAAAATAATAATCCCAAATTTTAACTCTCTTCTTGAAAATGGCATGACATTGGTGGAATCATGTTTAAAATCAATTCTACATGCATTGTGATGAAAAACCCAACGAGATACCCAAACCAATGAGAATGGGAATCACAATAAACATAATAATACACTCTCCACTGGGTGAGTTTCTGGATATAAACATAGATCATAAAGAGCATATGTGCACTCCTAATAAAAATCATGATACAATTAAGTCTTTTATGAGTCAGTGGAATCCAATGATCAATACGTTATCTGATACCATAATCGTGGAACAATGGATAAAATCTATAAAAATGATCTTTCCCATCATCAATGTTTCAAAAAAGATAAGGTTCTACTATATTTCTATCAAATAGAGCGAGAATATGATCAATGGTGGACGTTGATCTAGAAAAATAACCCAAAGGAAGATATCATGGTGATATTCTAGAGGGGATATTAGAAAATGTTTTTGAATAAATATTTTCCCCTCACCGTCCATCATAAAATTGAATTCAATTTCCATTACCTAAAAAATGAAATGAATCAATTAGGTCGTATGCGGTAAAAATTATTGGACTTGTATCATACACATTTTGGTTTTTCATAACCCTTGAATGAAGGTTTGACCACTCCTTGGGTGGGATAAATATTTTTATATGAAAATCATTAGAAATCCTTGAATTTAATAGCTATGAGATATTTTTCTAATATTCTATTAATGAAAAAACAGATATTGGAGAATCTGAAGGGTATCACGGGGATAATAAGTCTGCAGTGGAATTTAATTGTGGATGTTTTATGTATAAATCTAATAGTGATATGAAATTTCAACATCTCACTTGTCTATGGTGTGGAAAGAAGAATCCTAGGAATTTCCGTAGAGGAACGAGGGATATCTCTAGGTTTTGGAAGGTAATACACCTGCCTAATGGATTCCGAGAAGACAACCCAACTAATTTGATGGAAGAAAGTAATTCTATGGCCAACCCACATCATATTGATCATTTATTCAACTAAAAGTACCTAGATCACTATGTAATCTAATTCACTATTCCATTGTTTTCATCGGAATCCAATAACCTCCAAGGAATTAACATGGAGATTTTACCATCACAACCACTAAGGTGGAACCTAAAAATTATGGGGTGACATGTATTCAAGTTATTCATTCACGAATATTGAACATTATTTTTGATTTTGGAACTATGCATTCTTTCATATCACAAAAGTTATGCAGAACTAATCAGTGAACACTACCAAGAATGTAAGTTGAGTTTTTGGATAAAAAGTGCAATTCATAAATTATTTCATCCAAGTATATATCTCCTCCACTAGTGAAATTTGTTGGATAATCATCTCGGTGAACATTATTATGCTTCTAGGGTAGAATTATATGCATTTTTTGGTAAATAATGTATTACCCTTATAGATCCAACATAAATTTCAATGAGAATAAAATCACTCTCAGTATTGAAAAGTCATCCTTTCATACTCTAAAAATGAAAGGATATGGATGAATCTTATTTTGAACACTCAACTAATTCATGGATATTATTTCCCTATAATAAAGTGTATATAGATCAAATTATTGAGTTTAAGGAAAGGATCATCCTTACTGACATGAAAATTGTGAGGGAACATGTTGGTGTGTTTCACAAAGAATTGCACGGTCTTTCTTCCTGCCAGGATGTTGAATTTTTAATTGAGATTATTCATGGGATTTTACATTATCTAGTGATTAATATAGATTCTTTGTAACATAACATGAATATTAAAATAATCTACTACATTTTAATAAATATAAAGGGTTCATATTACAAAGTTCATAAACAAGGGGATCAATAGTCTTGTTCGTCAAGAAGAAGGATGGGTAAATGCACATTTTCATTGATTATTGTAAGCTCAAAAGGATATTGATAAGGAAATATTACCCTTGCCAATAGATTGATGAACTTTTTGATCACCTATGTGTAGAACCATTATTATCCAATGTGGATATGATTTTGTGGCATTACCATGTTTGGTTAAAGAAGGAGGATGTCCCCAAGTCCTCATTTCATAAATGGTATTGACATTATGAGTTCATTGTGATTCTATTAATATTCACTAATACTCTACTAATTATATGGGGCATGTTTAAATGAGTCTATAGGGATTACATAATTTTTTTAAAATTTTTATAGATGATATTCTAATATTCTAAAAAATATAGAAGGATGTTGATGACAATTTGATAACTATGCTACTGACCTTTCAAATGGAGAATCATTATGTAAAGTAAAAAAGGTGAGTTATTGTTGAAGGAATTCTCATTCGTGGGACATACCATCACAAGAAATGGGATATCTATAGAACCTTAAAAAATGAATCAATTTAAGGACGGTTGAGGCCAATATCATGGATAGATATCTATAGTTTCCTTAGATTATCTAGTCACTATTGTTTATTTTTTGTTAAATTTATCACCATATTCAAACCCTATAAACAAGACAACTCAAAAGGGACTCAATGTTTCAAGGAGTGATTAGTGTAGAGTGAGATTGATTTAATTAATGTATACATTAGTTCATGAAGTATTTACCATGTCGGCATTATTAACTTCGGCTCTAAATAACCGAGGTGAAAATCTAAAAAAATTACTTATCACATCGGTTATTTTACAAACAACTCAAAAAAGGAATTATCTTGATTTATCACATCGGTTATAAAATAACCATTTTGATAAATCCAATTTATTATTTCGGTTAATATATAACAAACGTGACAAGGAAAACATTATTTCATTATCACATCAATTATATAATAACTGAAATTATAAGTCATTTTATCACATTGTTTATAAAATAACTGATGTGATAAATGTAAAGAAAACAATTTATCATGTCATTTATTAAATAATTGTCTTGATAAATGTTTTTAAAATTTTGGAAGTCCAATTTCGTGTTATTCCGCTATTTTTCTTTCTGATGATAGTGACTTGGCCTCTCTCGTGTGAAAACCTCACATTATATTCTTCTGTCTTGTGGCCTCTAATCACATTTTGAAAGCATCTTTCATTTTTTTTATTTCATCATCTCATTTATCTAATAGAATTTTAACTGTCAAGTGAGATTCACACGGATTGATTTTGTTCATTTTTTATTCCCTAATGTTTTTTTTCAATTCTGTCATGTATTTATCTATTTATTGGTGAAAGGGGATTTTTATACTCAAATGAATTTATCATTGTCCGTTCTCTGATTTTCTAAATCTAATGATTCCCTAAATATCGTTTTTCAATTTTGTTTTCACTCATTATTATGGATTTAAATAACATATATATAGAAATGATTATATATTTTTTCTTTTTTCCTTGTAGTAATCCTCTAGATAATAGATTATGTATTTACACTATTTCTAATTATTAGTGTAGTGTCTCTTTGTTTGGGTGGTTTTGTTGATGTTTGTGGTGGAGGCAGTGGAAAATGGTTCCTTATTTGATTGAAAATAATCAATTTTAGATAATTGAATAAGATATGTTGTTGGGGTTTCTAATAATATTTAAAACTAGTGAATAATGGTTGTATTAATTATAGTTTATATCTATATCTATGAGGATTATGTAATTGTTAATATTAAAAATTTTAAACATCTGGATGTAATTCATATATTTTCCCCAACCTAGTGATCTGTCATGTGACCATGTCTGTTGCCTATGTAACCTTAGCTATACCTCCCAATATGGAAAAGTTTGTTGAATAATATTGATGGTGCAAGGAATATAGTGTGTATGAAAGAACGTATTGAAAAATATTTCAATGAGAGAATAAACGAAATAAAAGATTTCAGTGAATATGAAATATAATATGAATAATTATATAAGAATCCAATGATGAAAAGGTAATAGGGGAGTAAATCCAAATAAAGATCATATAATCGTATGAAAATATGAATGTAATTAAATGATGTACTCAAAATTAATGTAGTCAAAATAAATGAAGACTCATATAGATTATCCCAATACCATAGTGTTTTACACCATTTTGGTCCCTTGTCCAATGTCTAACCCATACATCATGTTATAAATCAATGGTCATTCACGGATGCCCTAATCATTGTTTTGTGATTTCATTCATCGTTTCATTCACTATTAAATTTTGAAGGTGGTTTAGTATCCTGGTATTGTTTTATCATTGGTATCGTAGAATTTTTATTCGTCGATGTTCAACCTTTATTTACTTACCTTGTTTCTAATGAGTATTTTATGGAGATAAAAAAAAATATGAATTTTCATTTTTTTATTCATACCATATCACCAAATCTAATTTTCTGATGAATACTAATTTGTTATAAATGGATGACATGATCATGGGGATAAATGGAGAGACATGTACATCATGATAATGATGTTATTAGAATATATTACACTTAAGTGATATTTTCATGAACTACCTATGATAATCTAGGTTCCCATCAAGGCATGTAAAAAAGATATTTTTCCAAAATACAATTTTCTGTATCAAACTCGATGAGATATTTAAAATCAAGAAATGGGACCAAAATTTTATACGAAATAAAGAAAATATATTAATTCAATACAATCTTAATTCCTATTAGTATAATATATTTGATAATTAGGTTAAAAATTCATGTAAAAAACAAATGATGTGATGGGTTAATAATACATCCTAGTAGCGGATGGAGTTTTTTTAAATTTAGTGGTTTTCTATCTTATTTCTCAATAAAAATATCATTATATTTTTCAATTTAACATATATATATATTTTATTTCCAAATTATGTTACATTTAAATTATGGAATATTTCATACAAATATAAACCCGGTTCATATGACTATATTTTCTTTTTAAAAAATTTTCCATGCATATATTTTTTTATTTATCAATTATTTTGAAAACATATCTTCAATTTTTGTGTTGAATTTAAAATTATATTTTTTATGTATTCATATTATTTGTTTTATATTTAAAAATTGTTTTACTTTAAAATTATAACATATTTATTATAAATATAAAATTGGATTATCTTAAAAAGATGTATAATATTGATATTTATATATGTAATAAAGAGTCGAACATAGATAACAACACATCGAATGAGTTATGAATATGAGGAAGGTGTTAATTATTTTTTTGATTTTTGTAAAAGATATGTTCCAAATAATGACTTTTTTTTAATCCAAGCTTGAAATTTTTAAATAAGAAGAAGTTGAAAAGTAGAGAGGTCAAAGATCATTTAATTTTTCATTATTAGTATCTTAGTTATAGCACCTTTATTTGTCAGGGGGAAACTGGTTAGAATTTCAGATCTTCTGATGATGATGCTTTTCAATATGGTAACTATGATAAAATTGAATAAATGAATCATGATATTGAAGAAGAATAAATTTATAAATAACCGACAACTGAACATATATATGGTGATACTAAAAAACAATTGTAATAGGGTTTTAAAGATTTTATCTTTTTATCATCTGGGTTAAGATTCATTAACCTAATGGTGACACATGGATGGAGTGATAATAGTTTTATAGTGTTGCTAAAATTCTTGAAATAAATTTTTGTTAAAGACAATGATCTTCTAGATTTATAATATAAGGCCATGGAAATATTATGCATGATGGGAATGGGTATAATGAATATAATTTATTGTCCAAATGACTGTGTGATATTTATGATGGAATATGGATTTATTTTAGAGTGTCCTAAATGTGGGACATCATTGTATAAGTTGAATAAAAAATCACAGGCTGATGTAGAGATTAATGAGATCCGTATAAAGGTATATATGTATCTTTCTATAATTCCACATTTGAAATGATTATTTGATAATTAACATGATGAAAAAAGTATAACATGGAATGATGATGAGAAAATATTTGATGGAAAAATACGTTTTCCATTTTATTGAACATAGTGGAAGAAAATTGATGAGTAGTATCCATCATTCGAAAATGAACTTAAAAATCTCAGACTTGTGCTATGCATGGATGGAATTAATTCATATTGAAGCCTCAGTAGTACAAATTATTCATGATCTATTTTATTGTTAATTTACACCTTATATATGGAATTTTTTTGTAGAATAATTATTTCATGTTATGTTTAATGATCTATAGGCCAATGAAAGCCAGAAATGATTTTGATTTTTTATTTTAACCATTAATTGATGATTTGATACTATTATGGGAGGCTGTTATTAGGGTGTATGATTCTAATAAAATGTAATATTTTCAAATAAATAAAGTTTTTATGTTTACTAAAAATGGAATTCAAACATATGTAAATTTTTCTGGATACAATGTTAAGTTGAATATATCATTTCCAATTTTCAAACGACATACATCATATTTTCAATTTCAACATGGGAGGAAAAATATATATATGTATCATGGAATGTTTTTTTCTATGGATAACTCTTATAGATGATTTAAAAAGTCATTCAATGGCTCAAAAAATTGATATTTCTCCAAAACCACTATCCAAAAATAAATATTGTAATAGGGTTAAAAACCTTGATGTGTCATTGTGATAGTCACATAAATCTGGTAATGATGGAAATATTTGGAAGAAGCATCCATTTTTTTGAGCTAACATATTGAAGATTTCATAAAGTGAAATATATTTTAGATTTCATGCATGTGGGGAATAATATTTGCGACTACTTGATTGGATCGTTGTTAGATATTAAAAAAAAATACTAAATATAGGTTTTATGTAATATTAGAATTTCTATCAATGAGAATATGTTTGGAGTTAACTCCCACTCATGATGGAATACAAATAGTTATTCCCCAGACATTTTATACATTATCTAAGAGGGAGAAAATTTGAAATTCTCAATGTCTTTATGATATCAAAGTGCCAAAGGGTTATTCTTAAATGGTACAAAAATTGTCCCTTTCAAGGATTTGAAGTTCATAGGTATGAAATCTCATGATTGTCACGTTATGATGAAACAACATTTACCTATTTAATTGCGTGTATTATTTCCCATCCATGTCAGAAATACTAACATGAATGTGTTTCATTTTTTCGATTCAATTTTTAATAAGGTGATTTATCTGGATAGAATGATTATTTTGGGAAATGAATCAATTTCTATATGTTTTCAATTGGAAATGTATTATCCTCAATTTTTTTTTATAATAGTGTATTTAATGGATTACCTTGTCCAAAAATTTAATCATTGTAGACTTGTATATTTATGTTGGATGTATCCTTTTGAACATTATAAGATGTTATTGAATGAGTATGTTAATAATCCGTATCAACATTAAGACTCCATTGTTGAAAAGTATATTTATGTCGAGGTTTTGGAGTTTTTTACTAGATATCTGTCTACAGATTAGAAATTTAGCTTGCCTCCATCAATCCATTAATGAGTTAATAATTAGGGAAAGATGGTTATTGGCTTGAATTTAAAATCATTTTCAGGTGAGCAGATGAAGAATGTACATTTATACATCTAAAAAAACATGTCTGCTGCTCAAACTTATATAACATTTTATATTATTGGGTTGAAACAATTTCATCCAAAGAAGAATTAAATGTGGATTCTTAATGAGCTTAAAAAACTTTTTTACCAAGGATGATAAACACCATGCTTGGTAGATCAGATACATCAGAGACATTGAGATAGTTATAGAGTGGTCCATGCTTAAATGTGATAACATGGTCTGAGTTTGAAATTAATGGATATACATTTTATATGAATTATCAGGAAAATAGAAGTACAGTTCAACATAGTAATGTATTGTTGATCTTAAAAGCTATTCATTTTTTGAGTTATAAAGACAAAATCCAAATTTCTACATTAATTTCATATTATGGAGTCATTGAATAAATATTGGAGGATTATTACATTAAAATTAATGTTCATCTATTTAATTACAAATGGTTTATCGATAACAACAGTGATAGATAAGATGAATTGGGAATGACACTTATTAATATGAATTTATTGGAAGACACAACTAATTATTTTATAATGGAAACATATGAAAAAAACACTATGTTCTTTATCAATCAGATATACTGTGGTCTATTGTTTTACAAGGAAAAAACAATTGGTTGGTGATGGTCAAGTTGATAAAGATGTTGATATAAATGATATTATTATATCCATTGAAATATTAAAAAGATAATAATGATGATCATGTTTTAGACATGGTTTGTTCCATAAGGAATGGGCATGAATAAGAATTTGGGAAAAACCCTACTAGTACATTTTGAATATTATAGGTAACATATTTTAATTTCACGTTTACTTTTATTAATTTCATAAATTGTTAGATATTATATTTTTTTTATTAAAATTTTTATTAAAACAAATAACTATAAATGTTTGTTTACTGTAGTTTGTTTTTTATTTTACCATGTTTTCCAGTACATAACTTATATATTTATTGATTTTTTTGAATGAAAATTATATTAAATCTAGATGTTAATTTATTTTTAAAAAAATTGATTTATTTGGTTTGACCATTTTTAATATTCCTACATGAATTTTGGTTTTTTTTCATTCATTTATATGAAATTTTAAATATCATTACTTTTGTTAGAATTTTAGTTAACTATAACAAATATAATTAATAATGAGTTATATTTTAGATTACATTTCTTGTTTCAAAATATTTATTCTTTTGATTACATTAGTATTGTTATTTGTGATTTTGTATATTTTTTTTACTAAATGTTTATTAATTTATTTGAAGTATAATGACTGTTCAATCAGTTGATCAACCACAAACTTCTGGAGACGAGTGATAGGATCATACCACTGTGAAGGAACATCCAGAATCTTCCCTTGATGTTCCAAAATATTTTACATGTGCTCCCAAAACATAAAATAAGGGTTCTAGTGTTGGTAAATGTGCTAGCACACATTTTAAAAAATTATCATTTTCTCATACCTAGGACCATGGGATATTTGTAGAAGTTGATGAGAATGATGTCCCGATAGGTCCTAATACAAAATAGTTCATAATTTTTGTATCCACTCAAGGTAATAGAAAATTCACCATTTTGTTTAATAATTATAGAATTGTTGATAATAAAACAATAGATAAATTGTGGGAGACCATTTTTGTAATAGTTTTTATTTTTTCTTGGATAATCGTGACATTTTTAAAGAATAATATTTTATCCCTATTCTATATTAGAATACATTTGATATACCTGACCCTGAAAGAGTCAGGAGGAAATTTTTTTAGATGGATTGTAGGATATTTATGGATTTAAAATCAACTCTCATATCTGATTACCTTTTTTCATATATGAATCAAGACCTTCAATGTCATATATATCATTTTATAGATGAATAAACATGGAAACAACTCAAAACTAGTAGACAAGAAGAAATTTTAGAATGTTCAATGTAAAATTTTAGACGGATTATTATATTAATGATCTTATTAATGACTTCTTAATGATTTATTATTATAAATTTACTGGAATCAATGTGATCACATCAAAAGATCCAATCCAGAATTGTATACCTTCAGAGTTTATCGTGGGGAGGGTATACTTTTTTAAAATAAAAAATAATAGCTGTAAAATTACAAAAACATAGTGATGAGTCTTCCTAATCTAGATAGGTTTCCCCTCTATACCCTCCATCTAGACATGGAAAATATATGTGATATCAGATTATAAAATAGGGAAGTATCTTATAGAATAAAAGAGGGTCATAGTCAAGAAGATTGTATTTTTTTAATTTTATTTATTTATGTAAATCAATTCGTTATATAATTTGTATAATAACACAATTTTCAAATATTTCATCCACGTTTCTCTTAACTAGAAGATGACATAGGGGTAATTTGAAGATTATTAATGGAATCATAATTTATCTACTGCATTGGGAAATCTTGAACACCCAGGTTGTGCATGAGGGAACCTGGTAGGTTTATCGATAAAAAATAGTTACCAAATCATTTGGAGCATAATTTTCACAATATTAATGTAATGATGGAGGAAATATAATTTTTTTAGTAAAATCATTGTTTGTAGACATGGAAAGACAATTTTATACTGCAGCTCCCACTCCACCTCTGCCAGCTGCTTCCGCTCCCCCAACTCTACATATAGACCCCATAATTTTTCCTCTACCTCTTCCAATAGACCTAATTATTTATATTCCACCACCTCAAATCAACCATATTTTTTTTATCCTAATCCTAAACCCACTCCTCCATAGCATCATAGTTTTCATATGTTTTATATTGATGATCATCACAATCGAATTGTTGCATATGGGATGATATATTATATAGGAGATAAAAAACATGATAAAAAGATAGAGGTAGAAAATTATTGGGTCTCTGTACAAGATATTATGGATACATCAACTTAGGTACCATTACATATAGATAAGGTGACGACAATTGGACAAAGTATCTACAACTTTTTAGTTTTTTCATGTAGGCTTATATGTCCCATTACAATAGATGTATGTGTATTTAATATCTTTTATTTTTTATTTTATTAATTTTTCTCACATTTGAATTCTAATATATTTATCTATTTATTTTCAATAATTCTTTAATGGAAAATAAGTACTATATTGTCAACAAAATTGATAAAGGGATATGACATCAGATTCAGATTCCTGTATTCAAGGAAGATCGTTAAGACATTCAAATTTTTTGGTGGGTTATTATATGTTTCCAGTAGGAGATCTTGTGTGTGCTTGTGCAATAGATGTGGGGATTTTGAAAAATTATATCATGGTGTTTTTTACTATAGATATTTTATGCATCAATGTGATACATGTTTTTTCCATGTATTTTTTCCTATGTTAAATATTTTGAAAATGTATAATTAGGTATAATTTGTATCTGGGATCATTATAAATTGTGTGAGAGAAATGAATTCAAATAAATATATGGGTTGATTGACCCAAAATTGATTACACCTGAATGGCATGAATTGGATGTGGAACAAAAAATAGTTTATATTGCTGAAAGATTTCAGCATAATATAATTACACAGTGTTGGATGTTTCCTTATGTTGATATGTCTGAAACATATGTCTAACAAATTTTTATTTATATTTTAACTCAATAACCACTAATTTTATATTATCATTTACTTTAGTTACCAATGAATGTTAGGTGTGTTTTTTCAACATTAGAAAAAAAATTATTGGATCTTCTCTATCGGTGGTGATGTCCAAGGGAATTTTTTGAACATGATGGAAAAGTAAGTTTTAATTTAATAATAGATGTTTATATAATAATAAAAATTAATTATATTTATTAAATATTATTTACTATCATATATTTGTCTTTATTTCTATCATATATAATGAAAATGTGTGCCAAGAACAAATATGTAAATGTATAGGTTAATATACATATATAATTAGTATATTTTTTATGTATTAAATTAAAATGATATTTTGAATTGAAAAATTGATATAAATAGAACATTCATTAACAAAAAGGCATCATTAAATTTGGATATTATATGCTATGCTTTATGTATGAAATAATTACAACTGGAAAAGTTATGAAGTTCGACCAGTTAAATTTCATTATAAATTATTAATTAATATTTCATTTTTTTTCATTATACCTTTTAACTATATTATTTTTATTTTTTATCTAATTTATGTCCCACAACATTATTGTTCATAAGAGGTCAAACAATTAAAAGTGGAATGTTTATTCTATTTTAAAGGTTTTATTGGATTTTAGTTCATTTATAGTTAATATTGTAGTTTTGAATTTTTTAATTATAAATGTGTATTTGGTGGTTATTTTGGTTGGATGTCGTTTTTTTAGTTAATATTGTAATTTATGATGTTTGTAAATGTGAATGTGTTATTTTACTAATCATTTTTCATGTTTCAAGTTTATTTTTTCACCTTTTAGTTCGGGATTTTGGTCTTTTTTTGATTGTTTGTGGTCTGGTTCTACAGTTGAGAGGTCGAGTTTCATAAATTATTTTAAAAAATAAGTTTTTATATTGATTATTTTATAATTAATGATAAGAATAAATTTATATTTGGTTTTTTACATTGGTTGTTAAATAACTAAGAACAAGAATGGTTGGGATCATGGTTTTCCAAAATGGTTTTTTTAACAAATGTGGTATATAGTTTTTTACATCGGTTATTTAATACTTTATGTGAAAATAATTCATCCCGGTGCATTTTTCACATTGTTTATATAAAAACTAATGTGGATGACTATTTTTATTATCAATTATTTAATAAAAGACATGAAAGAACTTCTGTTAAGCATCTTAAACATTGGTTATTTAATAACTGATGTGAAAAACTTCATCAAAGAATCTTTAACTTCGGCTTTCAGAGAACTGACTTGATAAAGCACTGAAATAATATTTTTTACATCGGTTATATTAACAGATGATTTTAAATATTATTTTTTATTTCTTTTGTAACAATGTCACCATAAAAAACCTAAAAAATCTATAAACAAACATAAAAAACGTTTTTTTCACTAGTGATAGGATTATCATATAACCTGTACATACCCATCCCATAAGTGGATAAAATTTTCCGGTATTTAGTGATTCTTTGCAGTAGGCCTCATGATCTGTGTTAATTTAGAATGACAATGTGATAGATTACTCCTCGAGGTAGTTGAATTTTCATGAATAGTACTACCCCACACTAGATATAGTATTAGATATAGTATTATTTGCATGGAAAATCAAGATACATTATCTCTTTGGTTAGTGTTCGTAAATATATATGGGTCACAAAATCCATAAGTATATATTTACAAAGAACCAGGTGAATATGCGCCAATGGTGGTGGTCAGATCTGATCATGTAATATGAATTATCATTAACTACCATCCTAGTAAAGCAAATATATTGGATGATTCTCAATGCAAAACATATCTAACAACTATATAAATGATGATAACTGAGAATGAACTGACCTTTTTATACTTGAAGATGATAGATATGGAAAACATAAAGGAAGGAACATCATCAATCCTTTTAAAAATGAATGATCACCCTTCTATTTTTTAAAGTATTCTGAATTCAAAAGATTATATATGGGAATTCAAATTAATGTTGATATTATAATAAAATGGAAAGACCCAGTTATCAATTTTATTGAAGAAGGTTCTATCAGATTTGTGTTACAACTATGTATTCCATAAAATCTTGTGGTAATGAAAGAGTTGATTGATGAATCACATGGCTCCCCTTCCCAATCCATATTAGAAGAATTAAGATGTATTAGGAACTCTAAGAGAACTATTTTTTGAAATATATGAAAAAGGATTCCATGGAGTATATATCAAGATTCCTTTTATGAAAGAAAGTGAAGGTGGAAACCTAAAAGTCCCAAGGGAAGATGCAACCATTTCCCATACCTAGATGGAAATGGGAAAAATCACTATAGACTATATCGTTGGACTAACAAATACATCTAGTGGGAGGAATTCTATTTGGGTTATGATGGATCATTTTTCAAAGATGTCACACTTCATTGAATTTAGAGGGGAAATCTCACGAGATTAACGTGCATAGATATACATCAGATAAGTGGTGAGGAATCATGGAGTACCACTATCAATTATTTTCAATAGATATCTATGATTCACAAACATTATTTAGAATTGTCTCCAAATTTAACTAAATTTAAATTTTAACATTAACACGGATTATAAGCATTAAATTGATGGCCAATTATAGTTGAATATCCAAAACTAGAGGAATATAGAGAGAATGGTAAATTGAATTTAAAGGAGTATAGAAATAACATATACCTCTAGTCGAGTTCTTATACAATAATAGTTTCCCAATAATCCATCCAAATGTCTTCCTATGAAGCCATTTGTGGGATGTGGCACAGAACACTAGCATGTTGGGATGAATTTAGGGAATGAAAACTACCGTGTCATAAAATGGTTTAAAAAATAGTGGAAAATCCGTGGACATTCAACATCAAATCAAAGCTGCTCAGAGTCCATAAAATAGCTATGATGGAAATCATAGACCATACCTAGACTTTGATGTTGGAGACATGATATAACTCTAAATATATCCATGGAAGAGTGTAATGGGATTAGAGAAGAAGGGAAATCTTCATCCATGATACATCAAACCCTTTTATATCTCTGAACGTGTCATAGTGGTGGCCAATAAACTGGCACTCCCTCTAAAAATACTTCATGTACTAGATGTATTCCACGCATCCATATTGAGAGACTACATACTAGACCCCTCACATTTACTCAATCCAAAGGTGGAACCATTGGAGAATGAAAATTACTTTGAGGATTAGTTGGTTAAGATCTTATATCATAGAGACAGATTCATATAAAATATGAAAATGACCTTATTCATCATGCTATGGAAAAACCCAATTTTTTTGACGTCACGAACTTGTGGATGTGATGAAACATAATAACAATCATATATTACAATGGGTGAAAAAAATTCATGGGTGAAATTTTTTAAGGGAGGAATATTTTTATTACTGAATTATTTTAAATAATGTTTCCTTCATTAATTTTTTCAATTAATTATTTTCAAAAATTATCATATAAAACACATCCACATTATTGGTGTTATATCCTTTTGGATTTAAATTAATGTTAATTGTAATTATCATTAATAATATATCCACTGGAAATGGATCACAAGATTAGTATAAACATGGGGTTTTATAAAATCCAATGGATATAGAAGAATTAAAAGATATCCTCGAATAGTAGGATCATACTATATGATGTGAATTTATCAGATCTTCATATGGTGTTAATATATTTAGGATTTTCCCTTGACAAAACCCAAGATGGGATCCAACTTATTAAGAATGAAAGAAACCATTTATGGGAGATGTTTAATCTCATCGAGATCACTTTAAAATCCATATTCATCGAACTGCCCCATGATAATATCAGAGTCACGTAACTTACTCTTAGGGAGTATCACAGTTTATTAATGTGATATATATCGAGAACAAGAATAATAAGTGTATTTACATTATTTTTTTATGAAAATGAATATATGATCATCATATTTTTTCTAGATTATTGTTGATATTTTGGTATAATAAAACACATATAGTATATTATATTAATACTCAAATTAATTAATGGAATTTATTTTTATTATTTATTTGGTTCTGATATAAATAATATTTTTAAAAGTTATTCTTAATAAATTATTTTTTTTCACATTTCTGAAAATTTTATTTCTATGAATAGAAAAAAAATGTTTATACTGGTTTGAAAACTGTTATTGTCAACAAACCAAACATTTCATAAAAATTTAGATTTTATTTTATGTGTAAATATGAATATATTTATAATTTTTTAGATAAAATCAATATAAACTGTGAAATTGAGATTTCAAAATTATACAATGCTGAATTTTTCATAATTTTCTGAGTGAGTGGAATTTTCAGTTAAAAATTAAATATTGTATAAATTTATTTTATGTTTTATGAAAACATAATGACCTAATAGATTAATAATAAATATAATAAAAACTATCAAATACCAAATCTATGTTATAAATTTTAAATATTGTTATTTTGTGTGTATTTGATTAATTTTATAAATCATTTACGAATCGTCCAAAACCCCTAATATATTTTAAGTATCTAAATCCATTAAATTTAGAGTGTTAATAACCTCTATATATGATATTGATTTATATTAATATGTTCATACCTTGGAATTAATAATTAACGTAAAACACTGCTATTTTTTTAGAAAAAATGGCTAAAACCATGGTATGTTATGTGGTTTTTGATATTTTATTGTGTATATTCTGAAACCTAAATAATAAATTAATACCAATTAATTTCTATATAATCCCACCCACGGTCCCATTACACTTCAATAAAAATCCATGGAACACGTCCATATTATTCCCTCCACTATATATAGTCCTTCCAAGGCTCACATAATCTATCAAGAAGCCACTCACAAGCTATTGGAGACAGAGATTCAAGTTAGGGATGCTCCTCCCCACCTTTTAATTCATTCTTATTCTATGAAATTTGTCTTCTTAGTAGTAATTTTTAATAATATCAATTTTATAATCATTAAATACTATAAAATTTATGTTATTTTTGTAACACCCCAGGCTTCCATGGTACGCTTCTCATTGAATAATAGGGCAGCGTGTGTTGTACGCAACCTTGAGTTCTAACACACTACAACCAATCAATGTATCTATAATGAATATTAATACCCACTTTTTGAAATTATATAAATTTTATATTTCAAAATGGAATTCATTTTTGGACTCGTAATATTGAAATTAGCCTAATTAGAATTTTTGGTTTTTTTTGAGAACTTCCAATTTTCGATGAATAGTGAAAAATACTTAAAAACAACATTTTTAATCAAAATTATTTATAGTGATAAATTATACTATTGAGTGGTTTTAAAGTATAATTAGAATATAATTTTACCAATTTATCCAATGGTGGTCATTATAATTAATTTCACTTTGAAATTGGAAATAAACAATTGTCAATCTTTTGATTGATATTGTTTCTTAAAAACATACTATTTGTTTTGACAACAGGAATTAATTATAAAATTAATAAATTCAACCTATATGTTTGGAATTTCTTAAAATAGATATCATTTTTTATTTCCTAATATCAATTGTAGCTTACGGTGGATTTTTGGTATTGTTCTGAAAAATTTCAATTTTTGATTAATTGTGAAACCACTAAGTGCTAGTTAAAAAACATATTTCTTGTTTAAATGAAAATTTACTGCATCTACAAATTGAATTTCAAAAATAGAACATACATGTTTGTCATTGTTTTGTAAAATTTGGTTCAATGAGATGAAAATAATTGTTGGTGAATAGTAACTTTTATGTTTTATTAATCACGAGTAATAGTCATTAGTGTTATATAAGGTAACTATAATGTTATAATAATATGAAATTACCTTTACACATGTCCTAACCTTATTTGATGAGTCATGGAAGACCTAGAAAATCCATGGGTCGACTTGGGGACCCCATGGAGCCACTTGGGTAAGAGAATGACATTAATAACGTTTTATTTAAAGTAAAAATAAAATTGTCACAAACATGTGTTGTTTTACTAAAATAATTATTACAAAAGGTTATATAAGTTTCATTTTGGACAATAAATATTCAATGGAAACCTAAAAATGTTAACTACATCATGATATTTTTTCTATAATTTTTATACCTTAAATAAATTAATTTTTTTATGACAACATGATGATTGAGCGATTACCACATTAATTAACCATTTAAATAAAATGAAAATATAATGTAAAATCTAAGAAACAAACTTGTCAAAAACCTATCAGATGGGCATATTTCGATCCCTTATCACCTTATCCTCGAAATATATAATTTTGGGACCTTTAAAATCCGAAACTCATTATATAATAATGTAACATTTCATGACATTCCAAGAGTGCCCCTCCTCTCCTCTTATAAAAGGACCCCACCTCTACCTCTTTATTCACACCATCAAGCCATTTGGATCAACCAAACACTGCCCAAATAATATCTCAACTTCCCTCTCTTACTCATAGAAGCCTTACATTGAGTATAAGTCTTCCCAAATAAGCCTTTTCCTAAAATCAAAAAGAGTTACCTTATTTTAAGGTAATCTCTTATCTCATGTTATTTTGTTTTATTTTGCTGCTCAAACCCCATAAAATATTTTAATTCCGTTCTATTGTAACAAACACAGTATCTTCAATATACTAGTTTATTTTTATGAGAATTATTTGATTTACACTTACACACACATTCGTCTAATTGTTAAAGAACATACTGTTTATGTGGGTGGCGAATTTCTGCCTCACCAAACGATGAATGTTCAATTTTATTTTAACACCATCTATGGTTTCCATTAAAATTTAAGTATATTAATTTATGATATATATTATGTTTATTTTTTCCTTATTCTTATTAATTTTTCATTTATGGCAATCCTTTATGATTTCCATTATGGGTAGATGTGATAATTTCATTTTAGGATGTGCGGACTACCACCCCCACAAAGTGATTTGAATCGTTAATTCCATATGTGGGACATGTAAAGGATGGCGTAAATTATATTATATGTGATATTATAATAGAATTATAATACACCTTTATATCATTACGATTTCATTCCATTAAATACGAAATAGATATGAAAGTAGCGTTCATGCGTACGTATGGCTTAACGTCTCCACGAACGGTGCATTTCATTTCATACCTCTAAATGTTATGTAATATTATAAATGCATATATATACTGGATATATAAGATATATTTGATATATATGATATCTACATCATGAATATAATTATGGATATAATGGATATTTTACCACATGAACAACTTGTAATTTTAAGAAGTTTATTTTTGACGCACGTACCAAAGATCGACGAAACGACCGTTATTAACCTAAATAATTACATAATGGTCAACAGATGGTAATAATTTATAAAAAAGGAATAATGAACTTGAAAAAAGTTCTTAATCAAAGTATAAATTAACTCTAGTTTATTATTCAGGAGGTTAAAAAATGATCGAGTCAAGTCAGACACGAGCTAAGGGACTTCGTCTCAATCTCCTTTCATTGAGGCATATTTTGATTTATACACGACTTTATTTTATACAGTGTATAAACCCCTTTGACTTTTACTTTTATTAAAAATGAACCTCTTTATATGGAGAATTTTTACTAAACGACAAAAGGAATGTTTTGCCTTATGTACGCGGTGACATCTACCTCTCTGCCGCCGTGACCATTATTTGAGATTCAACATCCTCTACAAGCCAAGTCCTTTTTTTAATGAAAAATAAAAACCATGTTTTAATTTTATTTTATTTTGGTATTGAAGAAGGTTTTGATAATGTTTTTATTATATCAATGTGTTTTATTTATATCTTGTGATTAAAATGTGCAAATGTTATGTTTCCTTTATGCATGTTTTATGTGCTACAATTATGTTATGGTTTATGATATGTTTAAACCTATTCATATGAGGAATGCATTGGACATAATAAGTGATGGGAGGATCCCTCTATAGCTTCTCGATGCATCAGTAGGTCTCATGAGACAAACTAGTGTCTTGGCATGTGGCCTTGACAAAATCCTATTTGTAGTCTTGGCATGAGGCCTTGGCTACGTGGTTATGATAGTCTGGCATTATGCATTCCATCATTTTAAAAGTGGTTATTGATATTTAATGTGATTATTAGACTAGTAGATTATCCATGTGATTATGTAAATGGAATTATTTCATTTTATTTTTTCCATAATATGATGAAGTTCATTTTTAAAATGATTTTGTTTTAGTTATACATTGCCTTAAATGTTTATGTTTTTTATGAAAGTTTCTGCTATATTGTTATCCTTACTGAGCATATGAGCTCACCCCTTTCAATGTTTTAATTTTTCCTAGATGAGAAGAAGTATTATATGAATTACCTTCAGGTATAGAATGAGGGGATATGAATACAAGATGTTGTTGTAGTTTTGTTTTACATTATGATGTAATGTAATACTTATGAATATATCCAGTGTTTCCAAGGCTACTAAACTAATCGGTCTTTCGAGACTTGATCATTTGTGATCATGCCAATGTTACGTAATAACGCACTGACTCTGGGTAACTGGGGTCGAGGAATTACAGTTGGTATGAGAGACAGTTTATGACTAACATTGGATGAAAGATTTAGATAAACTCTGATTAGAGCACATAACCCTAAGATTGACATTGAGGATTAGTATAGAAGAACATCATAGAATTTTGGTAAAATATAGATTTTGGGTATTTTCCGAGAAATACATCCCTATCTGGATAAGAGCAGGTAGAGGCAGCTCTGGAACAGATGTACCTAGGGGTAAAACCTGAAAACACCGCTTTGATCTAGACTCAAAAGGGGACTGGTGCACGACAATGGGCCTTGCTGCACTTTTGGTTACGACGCTCCTGGGGGATATGCTTAAGATAATTCAGCATTTCCTTACAAATCATTATAAATTATTTATGAGTATATACTTCCTAAAAGAAAACATTTTTATGATTATGGATTATATCCATAAACTATCCAATTTATGTGAGTTGTTTTCCAAGTTTGTTATTTTGTATTTCGAATCGTAAACTAATTTAGTTTATGCCATTGATTAGAAATGGTGCCTAGTGGATGGAATGGAAACCATATCAATGCACGTACTCTATGTAGGGATTTCCCTCCTACTCAAGATACTTATAGTGGAGCTGGTGATACAACTTGTGCTAATCAGCTTATCACTATACTGGGAAAACTCACTCAGGTTATGAATAATAACCTTACATGTATGGATCATCCGGATCCATAACATGGAGGATAAATGTTAGAATGCTTCATTTGGAAACAACCACAAACATTCAATGGGAGTACAGATCCCTCAGTAGCTGAGCAATAGATAAATTCCTTAGAAAAAATATTCCATGCCTTGGGGAGTAGTGAAAGGGAAAATGTTATCATGGCAGTTTACTGCCTCACTGGAGATGTTGATCAGTGGTGGTCATTGATTCAAAATAAAAAGAAAGATGAAGAAGTATCAGGTATGGAATGAAGATAGTTTAAAGAGATTTTCTTATAAAAATAATTTCCTCGTGACCATCGAGCAGATATGGAATGGAAATTTTTGAGTCTTAGACAAAAGGAGGTTGAGAATGTCGCGAAGTATGAGGCTAAATTTACAAGGTTTTCTAGGCATGAAGTAGATTATATACATAACCCAAGATTTAATATTGATTGTTTCTTTGATGGGTTAAAACTGTTTCTCTATCGAGCCTTAGTCTCATAGACTTTCTCTTCATACGAAGATATTGTCTCATGTGTTTTCAAGACAGAAAAGGAATTCTCGAAATCTTATGACAATAAAGTAAAGTAAGAGAATAAGAGAATGGTGGAACAAGAGACAGATAAAGGGAAAAAGGGAAAGATGGATTTTCCATTATGTGATAATTGTGGGAAGAATCACCCCGGTACTTGCCTAAAAGGAATGGGAGTTTTTTATAAATGTGGAGAAAAAGGTCACGAGGCTCGTGATTGCAAGGGATAGAAAAGGCTATTAATGTTAAATGCTAAAATTGTAGTAAAATGGGGAATTATGCAAATGAATTTCCTAAGAATCAGGGAAACATACCTCAGAAACGCCAAGGGATCAAGGCCAATCATATGCTATTACTACAGTTGTAGTGGAATAATTAATGTATTGGTTCTTTTGGAATCAAGGATTATATTCTGGTTATAAGAATAATGTGATATATATAAGGATTGTACTATTGTACTTGTTGTTTTCATTAAGGTCTAAATATGATGAAGGTAATCATATTTTTAGTATGTGACAATAAGAGAATCTTTACATTGTTTGGGGAATCTTATGTTACAATTGGTTTGGAATTTAGAGACCTTTAAGAGAGAGTCTAGACAGAGGAATTTTGGATAACTAAAAAGGCTGGAATGGATGAATTTAAACTTTGGATAGTATTTTTTAAGGGTAAAACATTTCTGAAGATTTTTTTGGGATATTATAATACTATTGTTTTAGGAAAAGGACAACCTGCGGGTTGGGGGATAACCTGTCGCGTCGGACAAAGCTGCAGGAATCGAACCCACAACCATAGTGCGACAGGACATTATTACCTACCACTAGCCTATAAGAAGTCCCTAGTTATTACAAAATTGTTTTCCTATTCTAAATTGTATGTGTTAATATTTGTAACCTTGTACTATTAGGATAAATATAATATTTTTGAGTTCTTTTATCTATTTGAGTGAAAGATGAGGTTTTGGTAGAAATTAGTTTAAGGTTGATACTCTACTTGTCAAGTATATATATATATATATATAAATCTCTCATATTCTATGAATAAATTAATTTTTAAACTTTAGGAATGGGATATTAAACAATTGTGTTATCCTAATACCTTATTTTTGTTGAACTGGTGATATTTTCATCATAGATTCATGGCTTTGAGTTCCTCAATTTTACACTTTTTTGAGATTGATGACCTCAATCAATCCCTAGTAATATTTACTTTTTTCCTCTAATTTTGTGTCTATAATTTCAACCAATGTTCTTCTATTCGAAACCCTAATTTTGTGGTCACTTTCTCATTTCCATTTCCCACTTATTAAGGCTAACTTTTATTAACCTTATTTCTGATATGGGGTTTCCACAAAGGTATTTTCTATTTTCATCCTTTTATTTTTGAGGAAAATTTTCAAATTGTGAGGACAAAATTTATTGATGTAGGGGAGAATGTAACACCCCAAGCATCCATTGTACACTTCTCTTTGATTAATAGAGCAGCGTGTGTTGTACGAAACCTCGAGTTCTAACACACCGCGACCAATCAAAGTATCTGTTATGAATAGTAATACCGAATTTTTGAAACAATATAAATTTTATATTTCAAAATGTACTTCATTTTTGGACTATGAATATCGAAATTAGCCTAAGTTAAACTTTTTTTGTTTTTCTGAGAACATCCAATTTACGATGAATAGTGAAAAATACTTGAAAACAACATTTTTAATTAAAATAATTTATTGTGATAAATTATACTATTGAGTGGTTTTAAAGTATAATTAGAATATAATTTTACCATTTTATCCAATGGTGGTCATTAGAATTAATTTCACTTTGAATTTGGACATAATCAATTGTCAATCTTTTGATTGATATTGTTTCTTAAAAACACGTTATCTATTTTGACAGCATGAATTAATTATTAAATTAATTATTGCAACCTATATTTTTTTAATTTTTTAAAATAGCCATCATTTTTGAATTTGGAATATCAATTATATCTTAGGGTGTTTTTTTTGGTATTGTTCTGAAAAATTTCAATTTTTGATGAATAGTGAAACCACTTAGTGGTAGTTAAAAGACTAATTTATTGTTTAAATGAAACATTAACACTTCTACAAATTGAATTTCAAAAATACGACATACATGGTTGTCATTATTAAGTAATATGTGGTTCTATGAGATGAAAAGAATTTTTGGTGAAGAGTAACTTTTATGTTTTATTAATCACGATTAAAGGTAATAAGTGTAATTTAAGGTAAATATAATGTTATAATTATATTAAATTACCTTTAACCTAGTCCTACCCTTATTTTATGAGTCATGGCCGACCAAGAAAATCCTTGGCTCAACTTGGGGACCCCATGGAGCCACATGGGTAAGAAAATGTCATTAATAACTTTTTATTTAATGCAAAAATAAAATTGTCAAAAACATGAGTTGTTTTGAAGAAACAATTATATCAATGATTTATATATGTTATATTTTCAACTATAAATATTCATAGGAATTCTTATAAAATTTAAAAAATAATGATACATTTTTTATAATTTTTATACATTAAATAAATTAATTTTTTTATAACACCATGATGATGCATCGATTATCTCATTAATTAACGATTTAAATAAAACGAAAATATAATGTAAAATCTATGAATTACACTTTTCAAAAAACAATTAGATTGGTGGATTGTTTACCCTTATCACCTTATCCTAGAAATATATAATTGTGGAACCTTTAAAATCTGTAACTCATTGTATAATAATGTAACATTTCATGACATTCCAAAAGTTCACATCCTCTCCTCTTATAAAAGGCCCCCACCTCTACCACCTTATTCACACCATCAATCCATTTGGATCGGCCAACCTATGCCAAAATACTCTCTCAACTTCCCTCTCTTACTCGTGGAAGCCTCACATTGGGCATAAGTCTTCCCAATGATGCCTTTGTCTCAAATCAAAAAGAGTTATCTGATTTTAAGGTAATGTCTTATCATTTGTTTTTTTGCTACTCCATCCCCTTAAAATATTTTAATTACATTATTTTGTAAAAACACCAAGATCATAAATATAATAGGATTTTGTTATGAGAAGGATTTGATTTACACTTACACACACCTTCGTCTAATGGCTAAAGAACATACTATTTCTGTGGGTGGTGAATTACTACCTCAAAAAATGATGATTGTTCAATCTTCTTTTAACACCTTTCATGGTGTCCATTAAGATGTCACTATATTTATTTATGATATATATTATGTTTATGTTATCCTTAGGATTCTTTATTTTTCATTTATTGCATGCCTTTATGATTTCAATAATGGGTAAATGTGATAATTTCATTTTAGGAAGTGTGGACTACCGCCCACTCAAAGTGATTTGAATCGTTAATGCCATATTTGGGACGTTTAAAGGATGGAGTAAATGATATTATATATGATATTATAATGGAATTATAAAACACCTTTATATCATTATGATTTCATTCCATTAAATACGAAATTGAAATGAAAGTAGCATTCATGCGTACGTATGGCTTATCATCTCCATGAACGGTGCATTTCATTTCTTACCTCCAAATGTTATGTAATATTATAAATGAATATATATACTGGATATATATGATATATATGATATCTACATCATGAATATAATTCTGGGTATAATGGATATTTTACCATAAGAAAAACATGTAATTATAAGAAGTTTATTTTTGATGCACGTACCAAAGATCGACAAAACGACCATTATTAACTTAAATAATTACATAATGGTCATAAAATGGTAATAAGTGATATAAAAGGGATAATGAAGCTGAAAAAGTTTCTTAAGCAATTATAAATTAACTCTAGTTTATTATTCAGGAGTTTAAATAACGATCGATTCAAGTCAGACATGAGGTAAGGGACATCGTCTCAATCTCCTTTCATTTGGCATATTTTGTTTTATACACAACATTATTTTATACGGTGTATAAACCTGTTTGACTTTTACTTTTATTCAAAATGAATCTTTTTATATGAAGCATTTTTACTAAATGAAATAAGGAATGTTTTGTCTTATGTACGGGGTGACAACTACTTCTCTGCCGTCGTGACCATTATTTGCGTTTCGGCTTCCTCTACAATCCATAACTTTTTTTAATAAAAAATAAATACCATATTTTAATTTTCATTTATTTTGGTATTGAAAATGGTTTTGATAATGTTTTTATTATATCGATGTGTTGTATTTATAACTTTTGACTGAAATGTAGAAATGTTATGTTTCCTTTATGCATGTTTTATGTGATAGAATTATGTTATGGTTTATCATATGTTTAAACCTATTCAAATGAGGACTACATTGGACTTAATAAGTGATGGGTGAAGCATGCTATAGCTCCTCGATGCATCAGTAGGTCTCATGAGACAAACTGGTGTCTTGGCATGAGGCCTTGAAAAAATCTTATTTTTAGTCTTGGCACGAGGCCCCGGCTACGTGGTTAGGATAGTCTAGAATTATGAATTCCATCATTATGAAAGTTGTTATTGATATTTCATGTGATTATTCTACTAGTATAATATCCATGTGATTAAGTAAATGGAATTATTTCATTTTATTTTTTACATATTATGGTGAAGTTAAAGTTTAAAAGGCTTTTTTTAGTTATTCATTTCCTTAAATGTTTATTTTTTTTATGAAAGTTTCTGATATATTGTATTCCTTACTAAGCATATGATCTCACCGCTTTCAATGTTTTAATTTTTCCAGGCTGTGAAGAAGTATTTTTTGAATGACCTATAGGGATAGTATGAGGTGATAGGAAGACAAGATGTTGTTGTAGTTTTGTTTTACTTTATGATATAATGTAAAACATATGAATATATCTAGTGTTTCCAAGGATACTACACTAATCGGTCTTTCGAGACTTTATCTTTTTTGATCATGCAAATGTAATGTAATAACACACCGACTATGCGTAACAGGGGTTGGGGTGTTAAGATTTTTATTATATGTATTTTATTATCTCTCTCATTTTTACTTTTAATAGAGATTTTACTCTGGTGAAATTCCATAATGGATGTCTATCTATTAATTTAATTTCTTGAAAATATTTTTTGTTACACATAAAAATATTAATTTTTTGTTGTTTAGTATTTTTTTAATAAAACCCTATTACTATAAATTTTATTTATAAGTCCTTAGAGTCCCCTTTATCACTCCCATTATAACCCCTATGAACCCTTACATATATACATTTCCATTGTTAAGTTCATTAGTTTATCCTCACCGTATCTTCTTTATTGATGTTTCTTTTTTTCTTAATATGCATTACATTTAAATTTTCTGATTTCATCAAATATCTATCTATGCCACTATTACAATCATTTTCATGTCTACATTATGAGTCACACCTTTCTCTCTCATCAACCCATTTAATGAATTTTTATGTGACATCAATATGATTTAGAAATTACACCATGATTTTCCTTTCCAAATAAATTTTGTACCCATTATATGTTAATGGTGTTTACCTTTATACATTTATATATAATTTAATTTGGAAATATATGTAAATATCTCAAATACCATGATCATGTAAAAAATTAAGATTTTAAAGGAATCCATGTTTTATGATCTATGAGGAAAACTTAAATATGAGAAGGACATGAATGTGATTAGTGCAGTAAAAAATATATAGCTCTCCAATGCATTTTGTAATGATTAGTCTCATAGGAGGTCAAGTGAAATGATCTTGGTGGTTTTACATGAATCTATATTTATGTGAAATTGTATGTGTGGTTATCCATGAATCATGAAACTCTACGGGAAATGGTATTAGTGGTCATCCTTTACCAATTTCTCCCCATATTAAATGAGAATTGGCTATGAAATATGTTATTTTGTGTGTTGTTTCCCCATTTCTCATTTTTCCATTATATTTATCATGCAATATACTATCTCATTAATATTTATTATGATTCCTACTTTTTTCTACATTGTTTTGACTTGTTGAACATGTATTATTTCCTTTATGGTATGCCCCGTTTATTCCCTTAATGAGTTTTATACCACACTAGTTTCTTATTTATGTCCCTTGGTTATCCCATGTTGTGTTATGTATGAAGGATTTTTGTGATCAGGTTAATTATGTTTTAAAAAATATGTTCTTCAACATGTTTTAATATGTTATGTGATGTACCAAATTCCAAAAAATACTAGACATATCCTCCTTCTTGGATGTATTAAGTGTAATATTATGAAATAGATCACATATTAGTGTGAAATAAAGAGTGGGGTTGTTATAATACCGAATTCCAATAGGGTCTCATTATTAGGGAATATAGTTTTTCTAATCATACATCCCTCCCCAGAAACTATATGAATTTTTTTTTATTCTAAAAATTATTTTAAAATTTAAAAAAGCCTTAATTATAACTTAATAATGACCACGATTCAATCATAAAAAAAACATCTATAGAGGCCCCCTAATATGTTTTTAGGGCCCATAAAATACGTTTTTTGTGGATCAATGTGATGGTGACCACATTTGATCTCCTCTACATGAATAGATCTCCTCCAGTATAGTATCATAAAATTTATCTTTACCTCCACCGTAGATTTTGATATATCACTATTTAATTTATGGTTATAAACCTGTTTTTTTATATTTATTATAGGTTATATTTATAGAGAATTTATTCCCTTGTGATTTGTTATAAATCCACGTTTTGATTTTTCTACAATGTGATTCATTGACATAAACCATGGGGGTTATATAATTATTTTCCTAAAAATTGAATACCTGACATCATTTAATAAATTGAAATGAGCTTTTAATTTACTAAAAAACTCATAATTAGTATTATTTGACCATTCATTTTAAATGGACATGAGATTTGATAAAAAAAGAATTTATATATAATGAAAATTTTAGTCAAAATTTATGAAAAATGATAGTTTGATTTAGATTTTTATATGAAATGGTTTAATGTTGATCATTAGATAATGCCTAAAATTGAATTATTTTTTCAAATTTCATTAAATTAGGGAAATAAATAATTTCTTTCAAATTAGAAATTAAATTTGATAAAAATTTTGGGAAATTATATATTTAAATGATTATAATTGATTGATTGAAAATTTAATTGATTTATTAACTAGTGGAAGAACATGTATGCCAAGGATATTAGTAGATTACTAGGACGGACATGTAATTATGTAGATCCCCAATAACAAGATTTATATTTACTATACTATCTAAAATAATTGTGTCCTTACCTCTAGTAAAGGCTCCTAGATTAGGGTGTATAGTGATTTTCCATAGTGTCTCTCTGAATATGATGTTTATTTGTGTGTGCAGACTAATCTATTTTCATTTTGATAAATGTTCAATTTGATTACCCTATTAACAAAGAAATTGACATATCTTGGACCAATTTTTTTTGTTCATTATATACATTATTTGACTGTATATGATATTGTATTTTTGAAATGTTTTGTTCAATCAAATTGATTTATATTGATAGTATTATAATAAATGTTCATTTATACCTATTTGAAATCTATTTTGTTCAGTCATCTATCTGATTATTGAAAGGAATTTTTATTTTAATTAGTGAATACCCTGACATGCCATGTTCCTATATAAATTTTTCGATAAAATTGATATTTTTCATGGTAATGATTATGGAATACAAGGTGAGACCTTAATAGGATTTATAACATACACCGTACATTTTCTATCATGAGTGTCATGACCCGTCCCCTGGGGCCCGTGTCTTAACTACCCCAAGCCCGCCTTTCATAGGCCAGGGGCTGGCCACTAGCACCAAAGGCGTAAATCCCTATAACTGGGAAGGCGTTGCCTTTATAAACGTAAATAAAACACAACGAGAGTACAAGCGGAATAAATCACTATGTACAGCAGTAACAAAAGTATTGAAATTAAAAAGGGGCCGGAAATACAATCCCAATATATAGGTATAACTATAACTGAATGTAAAGTACAACAGAAAAGACAAGCAACTGGAAGATGACACGCAGCTCCTAGATCGTCCACCACGGATCTTACCTGAATGGTAAGTACAGATGTCCTCCTCAGCACTCCACATCCAATCGTCCTTCCGTCTGTCTCCTCCGAGTACCGACTCGTCGTGAGATCCTCCTCCGGGTACCATCCAGTCCTCGAACGCTCGACCTCCGTCAGCATTTTCCATAGTCTGCATCCAACACAACAAGTTGTGGGCATACCCCATGCAGGGGTGAGTATAACGATACTCAGTAGGGACCCCGAGACCCTCAAGGTCTCTCTAAATCCAACAAGGATAACCAAAAAGTAGAATCTTAACAGATAACCCTTACTTAAGTATATGCCCATACCTATACCTAAGTTATCATGTAACCCCTCTCAATCATTATAAAACATAGAGGTTATGGAATCAACGGATAAACACTACATAGATATATGCCCAAACATATACCTAAGTTATCATGTGACCCATCTCAATAATGAGGAAACACAAGGGTCATAGACACAGCTCATACCGGGATTTTAATTATTGAAACTGTAATTGCTAAAGAGCTCATTCTCTGATGAGTACAGTGATCGTGTCATGACTCCGAGGTGCTGCTCACTAAACTTAGACTGCTGAGGTACTGCTCCTGTCGAGTACCGCGGGTCTGCTGCCAACTACCGGGCACTCCATCCGCTGATGGTCTGCTTCCAAATACCCGGCGCTCTCCCTAATAGCCTACAGAGGTACTCCTCCTGTCGAGTACCGCGGGTCTGCATCCAACTATTGGGCGCTCCGTCCGCCGTGGGTCTGTCGCCAAATACCGGGCACTCCGTCCACTGGGCTAGTCGACTCACTCCAAGTCGAGTCGGTCAAGCAGTCGACATGTCTCAGTCGGCTACACGGTCTCCGTAATCCATACGCTCATCTCTGGGAGGGTCCGCTCCATGAGCTATAGGTCAATACTCCATGTATCACAATGTTACATGAAAAAGTATCTCAAAGGACCTCCACGTCATAGGGGTCTCAACGCAACAGATGGCGCGCCAATCAGACTCCCGGTCTGTGTGTTATTAGAATTTTCGTTCCAGGGGCCCGGTTGGTTTCGTGTGCGAACCAACCCAGCTGTGTCTCAACTGTACCCCAAACATTCATTCAGTATACTCATAGGGAACGTTTCTCAACCTGATCACCAACACCGCTGACGGTTCCTCAAACGGACGTCCGGTCTAAAGTTATCAGCTTTTCTGTTCCAGGGGCCCGATTGGATTTCGGGTTCAACCCAACCCGGCCACTATCCAACTACATCCAAACCTCAGGAGAAGTATTCCAAAAGTTCTGTCTCATCAAGTGGAATCCAACAAGGTCGATGGCACATCAATCGGATGTCTGGAGCTCACGTTATAAGTGTTTCCGCTCTGAGGGCCCGGTTGGTTTCGGGTTCGAACCAACCCGTTCATACCCAAAGTTTTTCGAAACCTTGATAGTAATATACTGAAACGACTGTATCCATCCAAGGATCGCATTGAAACTGACGGTGCGTCCATCGGAGGCATGTATCGCATTTTATGGGATTTTAAGAGAACATGTCCAGTTTTAGGGGGTTTTGGGCCTGGACCGACCCGCCCCAAGACCCCCTGGGTCGGCCCGAAATGGGAGACCCATCCCGGGTCTGAGTCCAGCCCTCTAGGGCGCGGCCTGTCCCGGCAAGCGCGGCCCAGCCCAGCCGGCGCGGCCCAGACCAGCACGGGCTTCCCGGTCCGGCGTTGTCAGTTTCGGCTGGCATGGGCGCAGCGCGCACCGCGTGAGCACGGAAGGGTGGGGGGAACCGCCACACCCTTTGACGAAACAACGGACCCGTGGGGGGTCTGCCCAGTACTGCTGACCATGGGATTGACCCCCGGTCTTTCCGGATCTGGCCGGCCATAACGGCCAGCCAACGCACTCTACGCGGGACCAGTTGGTCTCGCCCTCCAGAACAGGTGGCCGGCGGCTCCGGCCTCCCTCCCTAGCTCCGCCGCGGCCCAAGGCCGTGGAATTGGATCATCCACCACGGTGTGACGGTGCCACACCCCTCTGCCACAAACCCGCTACGGCCGCGACCTCCTTGTGGTTCTTCGGCGCGGTGTGACGTCACTGCGTTCATGCGCCGCGGCCCGACTCCTATCGCGGCTTCATCCAGCCTCAACGGCACGGCGCGATGTCTCCGCGCTTCTTCACATCATTTTTCCTTGTTTCTGCGTGGCGCGACAGCACCGCGTCGCTTCCATTTCAAGCCATGAAGATAACCATCGAAATAAAATATGGGAGGTGGTTCGGCCGTGTTTGTGCGGTATGACACCCTCCTTTATTTTGATAACAGGTGGCCGATATTAGCGAATAATGTCCAAATACAAATCCGAATGTAATGACAAAACCCCTACCTAATGAAGTAGTCGAACGAAGGTTGTCGTGGGAAAAGGACGTTGCGGAAAACAGCGTTGCGGAAGACGGCGTCCTGGACCGAGGCTTTGTAAGCGTCATTGGCATCATGGAGAAGTGAATCGTCGGCGTCGCGGTACATGACATCGCGTCGTCGATCTCCGAGGAACCCTCGTTCATCTTCGTCCATCATCGTAGGTCGGCGTTCTTCGTCGGCGATGGTCCGTTCTTCGCATTCTTCAAAGAGGAAGATTAAGTTCAAGACTTGAGAAAATCCTACCAATCCATCTCGCACAACCCAAAAACCCTTAATGAAATAAGACTTGTCTTATTTAATTAACTCACAGAAGCTACCAATCAATTAGAAATTCAAAATTGAATTCTCGAATTAATTATATTGAACAACTTAAATAATTAATTAATTAAGAGAGTTGTCTTTACATATAAAGGGGGGGTGCGGGTGTGTTACACGATTAATGGGGGGATTGGAGGGTTAGATAATTTGAATAGGTGGGGACTCATGTGGGCCCCACCTCACTAATATCATACCATGAGTTAGGATTTTAGTGGGACCCACCCCAACTCCCTCACATGGATGTTAAACCACAAAGATGTGAAATAAAAATTGTAACACAATTTTTATCTCATTTTAAACTTATTTCATTATTTTTAACAAATCTCCCCAAGAAAATACACCTCCAGAAATGGTCTTCCTAAAAAAAATCGGCGTTGCGATTTCATTGGTGCCCTCTAATTTCGATTCCGATCACCGAATTAAAATTTAGAAAAACCCGCTCGTTCGTTCACTGAACATACTTGAGCCTAGCTTCAGAAATTGATTCCAGGAACACCGGGCCTCGGAATCAGGCGCCGTCAGAAACTGTGTACTCTTAAAATTTCAATGAAATTAAGAAAAAAAGATTCCTTGAAATTTTATGGTCTTTACAATTATTTTGTAAAATTTCTTATTCTAGTAAGAAAAAATGTGAAAAGGAAAATATTGAGTTGGTGGATTTTCATGACCATTTGTACTATGGTGTATTACTTGTGACTAGTAGAGATTTTTTCCACATGTTACAAATGATTTTTGAGAACATTTATATTTGGATTTATTTTTCAAAACCCTAAAAAAATAAAAAATAGGTTCTTAAAAAATTACTTGCATTATAATAATGACAGAAAAATTGATCTCAAGATTCTAATAGACGACTCCTCTCGTTAAGAAATAAATTGATTAACAATAGTTGAAGAATAAACCTTCTTGAAATTTCAATGGATGCAAGAAACCATTTACCCGTGAAACACTAGTATGAATTTATGGTGGTATCACCCATTGGAAAAATAATAGTGTTATTTCATAAAGGTCCTCACAATGTCAATGAAATCCACCATCATATGAGTTCTCCATGAGATATGGTACCAGATCCCACTAGGTTTAGGGAATGCTTATATCATAGGGAAAAATATATCCGCAAGAACATTCTAACACCCTTATGATAGTCGATGACAATCAAGATAGTTTTAATTCCATTAATAACAATATTATTGAAGCACATCATACCTAAACAACCAAGCCCAATGTTCCATGAAATATCAATTGTCCTAAAAATGATATTATCAAAGATAAAGGTACAAGCCGTTAATTATTTATAAACTATATATCCCACAATAATTATAGACTCTGAGAACATAATGATTTATTTTATTTATAGATAATATATACAAGTCTTATTTTGAATCTTTTTACAAAATAATATAATTCTATATCTCCTTATAGAAATAACCTAAGATATACTTTAACACCTCAGTAATTTGTTTTAAAAATTTATATAAATTGTGTTATGATAAATAATAATATAAAATTATGTGTTTCAATTAATAATACATATATATCAAATTTATAGAACTCAAAATAATTTTATAAAAAAATACTATTTTATATTGTACTTTTTCGTAAAATATTATTTTAATATGAATTCATGTATATGATTATTAAAAAATTAAATTTAATAGATATATTATAATATATATTGAATATTATATTTACATTGAATAAAACTAAATTATGTTATGAATATATTCACTATTATTATGACACCCCAAGATTTTATGGTATGTTTTTTCATAAAAAAATTCAGTTAATTAGATATATTATATTCCTAGAACACTGAGTCACTATGAAACCAAAATCTATTATTGTTATGACCTAGATGTTTACACTAAATTTGGGACTTATTTTTTTGAATTTCGAAAAACAGATATACACAGTTTCATTCAGTAAGTTATTTAGAGATTGATAAAATCAACTTAATTTTTGTGGATAGTAACCGGACCCTTATGAAGGGTAATGTATCCTTATAAAAAGTAATATGAACAATAAGAATATTAATTTAACCTTATTAATGGTAACATCACCCATTAAAGTATAAATAAAATTTAGGAATCTTATAAATGAAAGTATGATATAATTATTATTATGAATTTTATAAAACAGAAATGTTTATTTTAAATTTTATAATTAATATAAATTTCGAAAAATAAATTTATCTTCATAAAATTGAGATAATGTTTTGATTATAAAAATTCAAAAATGGTAAGGATAAATATTTGTGAATGTTTTTGAAATAGTTATATTTTGAGTGAATAGTAATAATACAGTTTTTTAGAACACACTGTATTTTTTGTGACAACATCAAGAGATATTTATAAAATAAAATTTATTAAAAAATTTATTGTGATGTATGAGTAATATTCAAAAGAAATAAATTAAAAAATTGTGTTATAATTTATTTCATGATAGGTATAAAAATTATTTTCAATGACAACATAGATTATGCACCGCATTGGAAATGTCAAATTTGGATCATTATAAATACTAATTGATGGATAAGAATTACTTTCATGAATTTTTTTTAATTAATATGTACAATTAATGTTTTTGTATGTTAAATTATAATTTTATATGTATATAATAATAATCTTATCTGAATGCAATTTTCGTGTAGGGAATGATAAGGAAAAATCATAATTTTAAGAAGATTACTTGTTATTTTTAAGAATTAATATAAAAAATTGAATAATTTATAAATTTATTTTGAACATATTTAATTTATTATTATTTTTTTAATTTGTTATTAATTTTTATATATGAAATTATTAACATTAATACCTATGAAATGCTGATGGAGCGTTTCTGCAAGCATGAGAAAAATAAATAAAATATTTTTTATTAAAATTTTTAGAATTATAAATCACCCATAAATTGGATAACGAATTTCATATAAGTAATTTTTTACTATTATTTATTTTTTATTGGATTTAGGGACAAATTTCTCCCAAAAAATCACTTAAATTCATTCAAAATATTTTATGTAAAATTAAGACAAGGTTTTCACACTATAAACATAGGTTTGTATTAAATATTTAATGTATGTTTTACTTGATATTTATTGATAAAATAATAATATTTTTAAATATAACTAGATTATATTTCTTATATGATTTTATTTGTATTTTTTTACACAAAATAAATACCGTAATTGGCTATCACAATTATTATGAAGTATTAATTTAATTAATGAATTATTAAAATTAATGAAACGAAATAAAATTAGAAAACATTAATTTTATATTTTGAATAAAATTAACAAATCAAAAAGACGAATATAATATTTTTATGATGTAATAAATATTTTTATTGTAATTTTAATCTTTCTTTTGATATGTTTGGAGTCATATTTATGAATACTTTTTAATCGTGACAAAATAGATTTTGACGAATAAAATAATTTATATAATTATATTAAAATCCCAAAATTATTCCAAAAGTCCAAAAATAAAAATATTCCTTTAAAAAATTAACCCCCTTTAGTTTTAGGACATTTTATAAGTCTTAAAACAATATAATATATATATATATTATTTAAATAATTTGAATAATCCTAAGTTACCCTCCTTATAAAATATAAAAAACACATCCCCCTTCCTTTGGAAAACCACTAATTCCACCACTTCCATAGCCAAATATATATAAAAATGGTCCCCTATAATTATCTTAGAATATGTAGGTACTTTCTGGAGTAATCTAACTCCAATAAAAAAGGAGGTTATAGGGATGTGTAAGAGAAGTCACAATGAGGAAAGAGTACGTCTCCATTAACTCCTCCCTCTTATATTCATATCATTCTTCTTTTCAATTTCCATTCTAACAAAAATACTATAAAAATTATTTATGGAGTAATATAATATAATATTAATTATTTTCACATACTTGATGTATTGTATATATTAAATATATAAATTTATCACTTCCTCTGTAAAGACAAAGTCATGTTAACGGTCGGTTAACCGCCTACGAACACATTGACAAAAAATATTTCATATAGAAACATTCATGGAAGGAAAATATGAATTATATATAGTAAATAAATTTTTAATTACATTTAATTTTTCATTATCTAATTATTTAAACGAATGTATCAATTACATTTAATAAAATTGGGAAATTGGTACAAAGAGGGGAGTATTTATGTAATATTTTATATCCAAACGCATCAATTTCATCAACAGAAAATATGAAATATAATTCACTGACTATGATTGATAAATGATTTTATATAATTACTGAAATTTCCTTATTTATCACTTTTTTAATAAAAAAATGTTTATTATTCCGGTGGCGCAAATGCGACGCATTTAAGTAGGGATTTAGGTAATAGATATCTTAACACAATTTCCCTTCAATGAGTTTGATATCTATGTCATTGTTTATGTTTTCTCCATGGATATGTGTTTGTGACCATTGAATGTTATATAGTTAATACCCACTTACAATATGTGTATTTGTTTCAAACATAATTATTGTATTGATTTTTCCTCAATCTTATAATAAGATAATTGAAAGGGGTTTCTCAGCTCACATTTAATCTCTTGATATTTCTAATATTCGCCACTATCTCATGTGTATGGATTATGTATACTACGAATTTATGTATAATATCATTAATATAATTATTTTAATGGTATTAAATTTATCATATGATGATGATTAATTTTGTGGAATGTGAATCGATTGATTACAAACTGGTAAGGGATTCTACCAGAACCCTCTTATTTCTTTTGGGTATCAATTTCAAAACCAATACATGAATGTAATGATTAATTAGTTTTTTATATTTATTATTAATTATATTTTTATGTTTGAAATTGTTAAATCTAGATGAGATCATCATTTTTAAGTTCTTATACAATTTTTAATGCGGTTCCCTTCTAAATTATTTTGGACAACCAAACCCGATTCAAGGGAACCTCCCAATTTCTTACCCATTTTCAAGTGCACTCTGAAATATGTTTTTAGCCAAAAATATTTTAATAAAATAATTAATTTTATCCTGAAAAAATATATTTTATTCTTTTCTGTTTTTATGATAACAAACATTCCCTTATGCTTTTAAATCTCTATAATATTTTCCTTAAATCGCATTAAAATTTTATATTTCTAAAGCATCATCAAAAAATCATTTTACATGATTTTACTTTTGATGGAAATATTTTATGCTTATTAGAATTTCAATTTCCATCCCTTTCCTTTTTAGGATATAAAATTTTACAATCTGATCTCATGACAAATAAAATTTATTTTCCAAAAGAACACATCTTTCCAAAGTAAAAGGGATTTTTATCATATCACATTTACCTTTATGTTATATATGAATTTTTGACAACTAATTAACTAAATGTGGTGAATTTCATAACCATAGTTGTATCATACAAAGATTATCTTCATTCTCATGATATTCTAAGTGGGTGTTATTATTATGATTCAATGATTTATAGGACACTTTGGAATGTTTAAGGATTATTTCCTCAAGAATTTATCAATGATTTATTAATGCATTTTCATATTTGATTATGATTATGTTATTTTAAAGTGGTATGGGACACATTTATTTAATAATTCATATTAATTATAAATATGTCGATATAATTTCACTTAGAATATGATGGGGGGCCCCTCTATATCCCCATGGTGCATCGACATGTCTCATGAGACAAATCAGTTCATCGAAAATCGTTCGAGTTTGTTTCCCAAAATCAAACGACTTTATACCCACATGCATAATATTTATTGATGTTATAATGGTTCATGTGGAATATAAATGATTTCCAAATAATAACTATTCTATTTATTCAGTATTTATTTATTAATTCCATTAATTTTTCACTATGAAAAAATCTATAAATCTATTTTCATTATTATTATATTCTTGGCATGTGTTTTTCAAATATTTACCATACCCATATTGATTATTTCTAACTGATTATTTTAAAAATTTTATTTATGCATGATTATACTATATGTAACCCTTACTGAAAATTTCAGCTCACCCCTATAATTTTTTTCCTTCCTTGGGGTATGAAGAAGAGAACATTTATTGTGTTTTCAAGGACGCAGTTTATTAGATTTTGTAATGTATCATATTTTTTTCCCTTTACTAATGTAAAACATGTTTTATGTAAGTATTTTGTTTCTTCATAAATTGTAGACTGATTGGTCTTTTGATATTTGATTCCTTATAATTATTCCAATTTAATAAAATAATGCCCAAGATCTGGGCTTCTAGGGTCAGGGCGTTACAGTTGGTATTAGAGGAACTTTATCAGAAACCTTTGAAAATACAATTTGGAAGTGTAGATTAGTGAAAAAAAATCACTACATAGTCATTGGGGATAAGAATACAATAACATCCTATAATGATTGAATGATATATATTATATTGATCTTCCAAGAAAATACTTCATTTTCTGTATACTAAAAGGTAATGTGATTATGATACTGATGTACATAGAAGTAACAACTCCATCAAGGTATTTCGTTATTAACCTGGGGTAATTTGATACAAAATAATGTGCCTAATGCGAGAATAGTATTACAATTCTAGGGGATATTATTTGGATAGTTGGCATTTTCTTTACAAGTCATTATGGAGGATTTATTACACCAAAGTAACCAATGTGTATGGTTTTAGGATATTAAAATCATAAATTTTTTTAATGTGTTATACCATGAATAGAGTTATAGATAGTTGATAATATTATGATCTAATACAATATATGTAATTGATTATAAGTGGAACCATGTTGAAGGAATGAGAACTACACCATTTCACATGATGAAAGTTGTATGAAGGATCGTATCTCCTATGGTCATAATCCATCACTTCAAAGGAACATAATCTCCTATGTATCCTCATAATATGAGGAAATAATATATGTTGTTAACAATGTATGTAAAGAAATCTCTGAGTCACATGCCTTTGAAGGGAGGACAAATATGAAGAGGATGGAAGAGTTAAATATGGATAAAGTGAAGAAGGGAAATAAAGGTTTTCCCACATGTGATAACTGAGGAAAAAATCACCATGGTAAATTAATGAAGGGAATGAGAGTTTGTTATAAGTGTTCCGAAAAAGGACCCCAATTTCGGGAATTCGAGGGTATGAAAAATATTTCCAATGTACAATGCTTCAACATCATTTAGATGAGACACTATGTAAGTCAATGTCCCAAGCGTCAAAGAAATATACCAAAAAATGTCACTAAATAATTCTAAAGCTATGATTCTGCCACAAATGATGTAGAATGGAAAATATTCCTAGTCATGAATCACATCATTTTAATATGTTGAAAATAATTTATTAGTTATAATAATTATGGAATATATGAGGATTTTACAATAATTCATTTTCATTAATTATTTGAATTCATAAGGTGCATTGTACCAAAAAAATATATTAAATGTAATGTTTATTTTTTTTTGAAAAAACATATTTGATAGAAATAAATCCTTAAATATATTCCTAATTTTGGGATAATAATGAATAAATGATTGATTTTGATGTGTATTGACTACCATTTAAATTATTATTGACTTCTTGACAAGTGTTCTATGATATCATCTAAGGAGATTAAAAACTTTTAGATTTCAAGAATAAATTCAATAACAAGTATATTATTTATGGAATATAAAATAATTAATATTTAAAATAAGGATTTATGGTAATTCATGTTATTACTATATTTCAATATGATATGTGATGTAATTATTCACTTGTTTTGAATGTCAAAATTTATAGCTACTTCATGTTGATTAGGGGCTAATGAAAAGTTCAACATGGAAATTTTGAGACCTTATTTATAAATTGTTGAATCATTATGAAATGTTTAACCATTTATGAAGGGTTTAAGTTGATCATTTTACGATCTTTTATAGGTTAATGTATAACTTCAAAACATGGGAAGCCTGGGCTATGTGATGATGCATAGGTAGTTTAAGGTGCAATCAATGGATACGTTTGTGTATATTTATACTCTTATAGAGTGGAATAATTCCTCAACTCTTGGAAAAGGTTCATAATAAATATTCTCCTATTATTAATGATTTTAATGATATAAATGAATTTTTTTCATATTTATAGTTTATGGTATTGTGGTAGTCAACTTTCATTTGAATGTGTTATCTATCACTTTCCATCAGAACATGATGGTCAGATTATTCTTTTATGCCCATATTTTCAATTGCATCTAGTTTTATCCTATTCAAATGTGTATATTTGTAGTAACCTATGCCTTTCACTTTCCCCCTTATTAAGAGAACATTTTGATTACCCTTTTTTGTTGGTGGGTTTCCCAAAAGAGAATTTTCAAGTATCAACCTTTAGCATTCTTAGTTGAATTTCAAATTGTGAAGAAGCAATTCTGTTGAGGTGCAAAAATGTAAAACCCTAGTAATTTGTTTTATAATTTTAAATAAATTTATTTATGAATAATAATAATTTAAAAGTATGTGTTTAATTTAATTATAATAATACTTTTAATATATATATTTCAAATTAATTTTAAAAACAAATACTATTCTTAATTATTATTTTGTGTGAAAAACTATTCTAATATGAATACGTGCATTTGATTATTAAAAAAATTATCAATAGATTATAGTATATATATATTTATTAATATAATTATAATTAAAAATACTAAATTATGTTAGGAATATATTAACTATTTTTATAACACACCAAGGTTTGGTGGTAAGTTTCATAGTAAATAATTTCAATTAATTAGATTGCATATACGAACACATCTATGAGTCAATGCAAAACATAAATATGTTGTAGTTATGACCTAAATGTTAAATGTAATTTTTCTAGTTCTGTGTTTTGAATTATGAAAAATAGGAATACGTTGTGGCATTCAGTATGATATTTAGAGTCTGATATAATGAACATAATTTTTTTGGGAATAATAACTTGAACCTTATGAATAGTAATGTACCTTTATGAATAGTAACATTAACCATATTAATTGTAATGTGCTCTTCTTAATAGTAAAATCACCCATGAATGAATAAATAAAATTAAAGCATCATAGAAATAAATTTATGATATAATTATTATTATAAATTGTTATAAAACATAAAAAAAATTATATTTTTATAAATAATATAACTATTGAAAATAAAATTTATTTTAATCAAATGGAGTTAAATTTTTTTAATACTCAGTTTGAAAATTGGTTAGGATGAAATTTGGATTTTTTCTGAAATAGTTCAATTTTGAGCAAATATTAAAAAAAATTTAATTAAATACGATAATTTTTTGTGAAAGAATAAAGTTTTATTTAAGATATTAAATTAATTAAACTTAAGGAATAAATTAACTATGATGATATAAAATTAATATTGAAAAAAATAAATCAAAACATTTATGTTATTAATTATTACATTATAGGTATAAAAATTATTGTTAGGGTCGACATACTGCATGCACAACAATAAAATTTTCAAATTTGGTTCATTATAAATAATAATTGAGTGATAAAAAATTATTTTCTTGGATTTTTATTATTTATTTTGTATAATTTATGTTTTTATTTGTTACATTATATTTTTATAGTTATATGATAATAATCATATCTTAATGTACGTGTAATGCTTGTCTAGGGATAGAAAAGGAAAAATAACAAGTTTAAGGAGATGTCTTGTTATTTATAATTGTTAATATACACAATGAATTAATTTAAAATTTTATTTTGAACCTAACTAATTTATTATTGTGATATTAATTAATTTTTTATAATTATATGTGAAATAATTAACATTATGGCTTATGAAATGCTGATGTTGTGCTTGTGGAAGAATGAGAAAAATATAAAAATTATTTTTATTAAAATTATAAGAATTGTAAAATGACCCATATTTTGAAAAAAACATTTTATATATGTATGTTTCTACCATTATATTTTTTATTCAATTTATGTTCACTTCGGAACCACATGAATCACTTTATGACCTTTAGAATATTTTATATAAATGTATGAAAAGTAGTTCGCACTATAAAATTTGGTTTGTATAAAAATTTTAATGTAAGATTTTCTTTGGTAATTATTCAAAAAATAGTAGTAGATGAGAATATAATATGATTATATTTCTCATATCATTTTATTTTTAATTTATAGACAACATAAAAAATTCCATGTTGTCATTCACAAAGATGGTGCAGTATTAATTTAATTAATGAATAAAAGGAATAAATAATATTAAAATTAATAAAATAAATATAATTTTAAAAATTGAATCTAACTCAAGTTTTTAATACATGAATATTCCATTTCTAGGATATAATAAATAATTTTATTCTATTTTTAACTTTTCTTGATTAGTTTGAAGTCATACTTATGAATAGTTTTTATCATGAAAAAACTGTTTTTCTTGAATAAAATATTTATTTAAATAATTTGAAAATCCCAAAATCATTGAAAAATAGAAAAATGATATGTTTATTTAATAATTTAAATCCCCCAAAATTATCATCATTTTTTGGAAGCCTTTAATCCTATTTTATATTTATTATATTTTAATAATTTGAGTAATTCCTATGTTACCCTTCTCCCTATATATAAATAGGCCAGTTCCTTTAGAAAACCACTCAGTGAACCTTTTCCAAAACAAAATCTCCACAGAAATCCTCTTTTTTAAGCCTCTTAGAATACGTAGGTACGTTCGGGAGTCATATAACTCCAATCACCATTGGATTTATAGGGTTTAACAAGATAAGAAACACTGAGGAAAGTGCAAGACTCTATTAATTCTTCCCTCTTAACTTCATCTCCTTCTTCTTTTCACATTCAATTCAAAACCATATACTCTAAAAATTATTTATGGATTAATAAAACATTATATTAATTATGTTAACCTACTACATGTTTTATATATAATCCATATATAAATTCTTCACTCCCGCTCTTATGAAAACATCCTGTTAATGTTCGGTTAACTGCCTATAGAGACAGTACAAAAACAGTTATTATATCCATCTTCATTGAAGGATAATATAGATTATATATAATATATAAATATTTAATTACAATAATTTTACAATTTAATAATTATATGAACTAATTTATATATTACATTTAATAAATAAGTGGAATTGGTGTAATGTAGGGAATATTTAGGTAAAATATGCTATCAATATGCTTCAATTTCCTCAATCAAAATTATGAAATGTAATACAATGTTTATAATTGAATATATTATTATTAAATTACTATAAATCAAATTGGAATCATTGTTTTAATATAAATAAGATTATTATTTAGGAGGGGAAAAAGTGATGTAATTAAGCAAGACTTTTGGTAAGGGATATCTTTACCCAATTTCCATTTATTGAGTTAAACTTCTATGTCACTACTTTTTTATTCTCCAAGATCACATGTGAATGAAAACTAATTGTTTTATATTTTATTCCCATATAAATTTTGTGTATTTTTATTTTTAATACATAATTATGTGATGGATTTGTCCACACTCTTATAATACAATCTTTGAATGGGGTTTCTCACCTCAAATTTATTCTCATGTCATTTCAATTATTCGCCACTATCTCATGTGTATGTATTATGTGTACTACCCATTGATATATCATATAATGAATTTATTTATTTTCATGGTTTCAAATGTATCATTTTATGATAGTAAATATTTTTGAATGTGATTCTATTGATTAGACACTGGTAAGGGATTCTTCCCGAACCCTCATTTTTTCTAACAAATTACTACATCACTACTTATAACCGAATTTATTGATTCTTTATTTTTATATTTTTCTTTTAAATTATAATTATAAGTTCTAAACACATATATGAAGATCATTTAATCATTTTTATATGGGGATATACATCTTTTATAGTGGTACCATTTTCAATTCATTCCAATAATGATTCCCGATTTAAGGGGACCTCTTTATTTATTCCCCATTTCAACTCCAATACAAAATATTTTTATTAAAAAAATATTTTTATAAAACGTTTAATTTTATTGTGAAAAACTATCTTGGTTCATTTCTGGTTTTAGGACATTATATTTTCCCTTCATCATTCAAATCTCTTTATTATTTTTGTTAAACAACATTAAAATGTTTAATTTCGAAAGATAATTTCAAATCACTTTTTACTCAATTTATCTTTAGTGGGAAAAAATATATGCATAAATATAATTACAATTACATTCCCTTTTAATTTTGGGATATATATGTTTACAATATGATTTCATGTCAAATACAAATGACATTCCAAAAAAACATCTTACCAAAGTCAATTGAATTTTTCTCATATCATTTAAATTTTATGATATATATGCCTTCTTCACCACTTATTCATTGCATGTGATTTATGTGATGACATTAGTTATATCATACCAAGATTCTACTTATTATCATGATATTCTAACTGAGTATTATTTTAATGTTTATGGTGGTATGGGACACTTTATAAGGTTTATGGTTTAATTACTCATGAATTTATCAATGATTTTATTAATGTATTTTCATCTATGATTATGATAAAAATATTTCAAAGTAGTACATGACAGATTTTTTTAAGAAGATATTATTTTGTGTAATATAAGAAATTCATTTGACTTAGAAGGTGATAGGTGTAGCCCATTATAGCCCCTATACGCATCTAGAGGTCTCATGAGACAAATCATTAGGCGCTAAACCTTTAATGAATGATTCCAAAAATTAGATGGATTTATTCACACAATCTTAAATAGTCTTGGAATAATAATGGCACATGTTCCAGATACTTGACATCCAAATAATAAGAATTATATTTATTCAGTATTATGTTATTAAATTCCTTGATGTTTTCTCTATGAAAAATCTATAGATGTATTTTCATTTCATGTAAACTGTTGGAGTCTGTATTTCAAATATTTACAATTCCATAATTATTATATCTAATTGATTATGATTCACTTTTAGATTATTTATTATTATTCTATATGTAACCCTTACCGAGATTTTTATCTCATCTCTTTCATTTTTTTCCTTCCCTGTGTGATGATGAATTGATCATTTATTGAGTTTTCTAGGATACAGTTTATTAGATCTCGTTATGTATCATATTTTGTTTCCTTTACCAATTAAATACGGGTTCAATGTATTCATATAGATTCATCAATACAACTATGTTTATTATTCCTTCGGTATTTTATTCCTCATAAGCATTCCAATTTAATTAAATATTGCATCCGCTACAGGCTTCTATTGTTGGGGAATTTCGTATACTCATAATCATAACATGTGGAATGGAAAACATGAAAAATGTGTGATAAAAAAATTTAGTAATATAAACATTTATAAAATATTCATAAAAGTATCAAGAAAATTAAAATTATAAAACATTAAAATGGTAGTAATATAAGAAAATAAGGAACATTAAAAAATTAATAGTTGTCTATAGGGAATAATTGTGGGGCATGAAATCTCAAATGATCAACAAATAACATGATCTAAGAGTGAAAAAAGTGAAAAAAATGATCCATGGATTCTAACATAATAATATAAAAAAAATTGTTTCATAAGCATAAGAGTAATATATTTTAACCTACTAAAGGAAGAATCACCACCGCAATTTATAACATGTTTGTCTTGAGATAACATCATATATACCTTCTTGGTCTTGTGATAACCACTTATGTACCCTATTGGGAATAGTATAACTAACCATTTACCAATTTGGTAATGGGATAATAACATTAAAACACTCAATGGAATGGTATACTACCACTGTATCCTTTTGTGATTTGTATACTACCCACGCATCCTTTTGAGATCATAAGATATTAATTATAAACAAATGAAATAATGGTAAAGATATCTCCACTACAATTTAATATTAATCATATATATATATATATGATCCACATGTAATCAAACATTCATCATATCATAAAGAAATATTGGTAATAAAAATCAGTTTTGTAATTTTTCCAAATGGAATCCCAAAAAATGGCTTCGATAATGAGATTGGATGTTGAAAAAAATTAAATCATGGAAAATAAGTATTAAATAATCAAAATTAGAGGGAAATTCAATAAAAATTACTCCAAATAAGATAAATATTTTATATGTTAATATGAAAATAAAAGTGAAATATTAAACAGATTATTTAGGAAACAATTTTATCATTATTGAAAAAAATGACCTTACAAGTAACTTTTAAAATATTAAATTGATATGTTTCCATGAAAATAATTTATAAAAAAATTTGGAATTAAATCAAGATAATATTGACTTAAAAATTAGATAAATCATTTTTTTACGAAATGTGGTGTGGAGGATAAAACACATGGTCAAGGAAGTGAACACCAATAATATTTTAAAATACCTTTATTTAATCAAAAATTATAAAAAATTAAAAAATATTATTCATTTAACTTGTAAACAAATGTATGAATATAAAAATATAACAATATAATTTTTGGATATAAAAATGTAAATTTAATCATATTTGGAATGAAATAATATGTTTATTGATGAAATATAAATATTCATGGGTATGGAAATAATTAATTATTATGTTAAATATTTGTTTTTAAAATATTCATCAAGGAAATAGTATAGAATTAAAATTGTAAAAATTAAAAGAGATTAAAATTTTCAATTTCATATAACCATTAGGTGTAATAAATTAGATATATTAGAAATAAATTCTTATAACTCATTGAATGAGAGAGGAGTTAATTAGAACCCTTACCAAATTTATAATATTTAAATAAAAAACTCATGAATGTGTAAATATTATATGGATTTCTCCATCTCTTTAAATTCATTAGAATTATTATATAAATATATATATGGAATGTATGTACAAAAAAAATTATTATATGTTTTGAATATTTAACATGTCAACAATAAGGAAAGTGGAGATGATAAAACCACTTATAAATGTGGTAAAATTTAATCTGATCCCCTTGAAATAGAAAAATATAAATGGAACTAGAAATTATAGGAATATAAATTCAATCATTATATAAAATAAAAACGATGCATAACAAACACCATACAAAAAAATTGGTTCACAATATGAACAATTTCTAAATGGAAGAAATTTTAGATGAAGAACCCTTGAATAAAATCTTGGCCACTAAAAAACACATTAAGCTCATTTATATTAAAAATTAACAGTATTGATAACCTATATCATAATATTAAAAATATTTAATAAATTTAATTATTTTTAATTGTAGTAATTTTCTTGGTATTTATAATATATTTTCATCATCAGGTGTTAGTGATTTTAATACTTCACAAATTCATTGTAATCACAATTATGTTCATCATAGAATGATATCAAGATCTTTATTTTTGGGATTTTAATGTACTCAATACTATTTTCCATATTTATTTCGATATTTCTAATTTAATTCCAGGGTATTTGTAGTCATGGTTCGTGAACCTGAAATAAATGATGAGTCTGTTTCGAGTAAATTACAGATATCAACTGATTATTTCATAACAATAATTGAGTTACTGTCATTCCATAATAATAATATTAAGGAAATATATTATTCATAATTATTATTTATCTTGATCAAATAATTTTTTTGAACCCTACATGTATTAAGGTGATGCAAAATTAAAAAAAACCATCAATAGAGGCAGTAGTCTGTACGTTTCCATGAGAATCATAATAATTTTTCCCCAAATTTAATTAATAAACTATGAAAATATATTTTATTCAAAACATCATATATATTTCACATATATTATATTTATTCATTAAATAAATTTTAAAACAGTCCAATAATGGATGTTAGGAAAAAATAAATATTCCATCCATGGATGTGGTTTTCCATGTGTACGAATAGGTTTTTTTTCATTTATTAAATTTATGATAGGGTAATAGCTAATGGTTATGACATGAAAATTGAAAAAAATAATACAACAATCATAATCATCTAATTATATGAATATTTTTATCATAGTTTTGGAGGTGGGTGGCTATGAATAATATAAGTGATGATGTGAGAGAGTGGATAATACACATGTTGAGATTATGAGACTTATCCAGAAATACCTCTTGGAAATGGAGGAACTAATAAAATTTATTTTAAATAAGGAATGACAATTTTTTAAGAGGTATCTATTAGAGAAAAAATTGTAACATTTTTTCTGCTAATTTGAAGTATAATTTTGTATTTATAGTGGCATAAGTGATATCCTTTTATATGTGATTTTGATAAAATAACATGTCTTGGTTTGTTGGATTATGTGGTTTTGAATATTTCACAATCATTCACAATGATATCACTATTTTCAGATATTCTCTAGTGGGATTCATTAATGGAATAAAACACTAACGTGTTACCTTATCCTAGATTTTTCTAGAATCTTCTTTCGAACGATAGGTAATCATTATGAAATGAATCCAATGACACTTATTAACTCACATTAAAAATGTATGGGTTTTCAAACTCATCAAAAAAAATTGGGGGAAACATTTCTTACTCTGAGATTCCTTTTTTTATTTAAAACATTATTTTGAAACAATTATTCATTTACAATTATAATGTTGGTCTTCCTCATCCCAACAACCAATCATTATCATAAATATAAAATTGAATTATCTGTATGTTTTTGAAGTTATCCATCAATAGAAAGATATGTATGTATGTGATGTTATACATCAATTTTAAACATTTATGGATGAATTGGATATTCATTTTATTATTATTATGATGATGATGGTTTTAAGACACATTAAGGGAATCTCTATTGTTTATAATTATTCAAGGAAAATGAGTTGTTTCGATTTTGGGATCAGAACCATAAGATGATATTCCTATTATATTTTTGAACTGAATCAGAACCCATGTAGGTTATTTTGGATCAAATTGATCAGTCATAACATTTAATATCATATTATAAGGACCATACTGTGTAGTATAATGTCATAATGAAATGACATATAGAAAAAATGCTCATATTAAAAATTTGGTGCGGGGATTATCTCAATGTATCCCAATGGACCAACAAGATTTGTGGTCTCACATGTGGTAGTGAATGATACATGGATAGAATATATCCCGCCCATTGTTAGATATGAACCCATTAAGGATATATCCGAGTAAATATTAGGGTGGATTTTACAATTGGGTGTGGAAATCAAGGGGGCATCCCATGTATCCCATATATTTGATAATCAAATTTCAAATATTTCGATATAGATTTGGGATTACACCTACATAGATGGCCCCTATGAATGTGTCATTCGTAATATGGCACTATGAGGTGTCACAATTGGGGATTATACCAAGTGGGAGGTCCTTTTTGGGGATCAAGTAAATTTCAGTACTACCAATAATATTCTAATCCCACATAATTCATGCTTGATGTGATAAATAAGAGGAAGTGGTATATCTCGAAAACCAAAAAATATACTTTTCCCATGGATGGAAAAGTATAAGACTCAAAATGATTATAATATATTGGGATATGGATCCATTCACCCCTCTTTGATTTCATACCCTGTACAGACTAATAGGATTAGGGAATGATCCTGAACTAACACCCTTCAATGTGAAACATAAGGGTGATCCTCTACTTGTTAGGTGATGACTCCGTGTGTGATGATCTGGTTATGATCACCCTTCCACCCCTTTCAATAGATGTATGATGGAACAAGGGAGGTACTATGTACAAAAAAAGTTATTGCTTGTCCCAGGGAGCCATGTGGAACCATACCCATGTTCAGGACACTCGAGAGGAATCATTATTTTGAAAATGGAATTCATCATACATTATAGGTTTCTTTATATGAGGTCTTGTCATGATACCACTAGAATGGATCATGGAGGGGATAATGAGTGGTTGAATTTTATGCCACCAGAATAAACGAGAAATGAAATTAGATCACGATATAGGTACAACCTATTATTCCCCATTCTACATATCCCATTATTATGTGTGGTGTGTTTCCCTCCGTAGAGAGTTTTTCTACACTGGTGTGTTGCCATCCATATAATTGTTTGTTATGTTGGTCTTAGTTCATCCCACATAGTGTTATCATTAACTTTTTATGGATCCTTTTTTGTTTCCTTTTGCTTTTTTGGGTGAGTAGCATTAAGAATTCAAAATGCATATGATTTGTGGAAAAACATCTTGAAATAGATTTGGGTTTGTGGATTTTTCGATGAATTCCCCTTCTGCCTTAATATTATGCAGTAGATTTAACTTCTCAAAATTTATTTCACTCTCACTATCAATCCAATTTTTTTATTTCATTAATTCCCCCCCCCCAAGAAGTTTTTTATAGATGTTCATTAGTAACCATTTACCAAGATAGTTTGTCATCCTTGTTGGGGGATTCATTTTTTGGAGCCAAATATGGACATATAATCCCAAAAAAGAAATAATTTCTAGTAAAAAAACATATTCCAAGAATTTAATTGATATTTTATTTTTACGTTGCATAAATAACCATCCAATCATGTGATATTTATGGTTTCATTTGATGGTTTTGTTATATCCCCATCAAGTCTCTCACAGGATGTATAATTTATGTCCACATAGCGTGTTTTCTATGAGGATTCATGCCCCCATTCTCGATTTTTTACCCTATGAATTATTTTTCGTCCTCACACTATTTTAGTTTTATTATCCCATTTAAAAATTTATGAAATTGTTTTTATGACCCATCAAATGCCCCTATCAGAATGGAAACTGATCAATATAAAGAAGATTTGATTCTGATGAAGTGATTTGTTCTAGTTTGAATCAATTTGATGTATGTATGTCAACCCATAAAGGGGTAAAATGTTTTATACTGGTTTTAAAACTCATTTTTTATTATTAAAAATTCACTTTATTGTAATATTATATTTGGATCCATTATTTCTCACTCCCTCCTTGTAAAATTATCCATTGTGGATGGAAGTTCTCTCTAGAATCCTTGTGGATTTTGGAGACTGATAAATGATCTTAATATGATTTTAACAATATTAATAAAAACCAATTTTTTCCCTCAACACTATAATAAAATGGACCCTTTCAAACAGTCTTTTTCTTCCTCTTCAATCACCTCAATTAAGAGATTAACATACCTATATGAGAATCTTGAAAACAATCTTCATTATCACATCATCCCCCAATACTATATTCTATGGAGTCTATTTTTTCTAATGTTACTACATTTTCCTTTATAAAAATTATTTCCAATGTATATATTTTCACATTAATATAATTCCCTCCTCTACTGAAGTAATCTGAATCCCACAATGGCATTTTTTGACGCTTCCTCATATCATGTTCAAGTGGACTTTTCTTCTTTGGTACATATTATTTATGTGTCACATCAAGGGAAAGATTTCATTATGACTGGAACCATGTGTATAAAAACAATTGAATATAACCCTTATATGTATTTTCAAAATTACATTTAATATTATCCATAAATTTTCAGCCTCTCATGAGTACATCCCAATGGATGGTAGAGTTCCATTTTTGACTTGCGATGTGGAGGTAATTTTGCACACAAATGGGCTTAGGAATTCTGTGTGTTCCATTATTTCAGGGAATTCCCCTAATAGTTAATGTCCACAAGATTCTTCTAGGTAGTATTCATTTCTCATATTTTATTAAATCCTCCAACAAGGGTGGTACCTGAATTGAGAAGTCATTGTTTCCCAGAACCAACACTTTCCATTTGTCACAATGTAAATCTAGGATCAACTTTTGGCACCTTTACCAATTAGGGTGGATTTAAATTAATGGTGTATTTTATGATGAATTTATTACTTTTGATAACAACATGGATGATAATGAATTGGTTCTTGCATTATAAGGGACTTGTTAGTCACATAAGAGAAATTACAGGGTCATCCCCTTCATAAATGTTCACAGATTCCATTATGTTATTGGATTGAGATATATATAAAATATAATGATACAAGGAATAATATAGAATGTACTAGGAATTATTGGTTAGAATTTACTGAAGGCATTCATTTTTTTTATAATCCACCTTTCAAGGGATTAGCTGGAACCCTTACAAGGCCTAAAGGCTTAGAGACAATTACATTAACAGTAGGTATTATAGGTATTCACCAAGATTAGAAAACATGGATCATCTCCTACCCATCATATGTCAGGATATCAACACTCCACCTTCGTAGGGATGGTTGGATAGTTGTCATATGAAAAGATGAACATGCCCGATACTGATGGAAATTTCATACCCTCGCATTCTTACAATTCTTGTTGGCTCTTCTCTAGTGAATGTGCCTTCCCTGAATCCTAATCTGAATGATTGACCCTTTTTTTTATTGGTAAATCGTCATTCATGTGGCCTAAAGGCCTTTGGGTGGCCCTAAGACCTTATAGTGGCTCGAAGGCCTTAAGAAACAACTAGCTCGAAGCCCTTGGGTGGCCCGAATGCCCTGTTGGACCCGAGGACCAAACTGGTGGCCCAATGTCCTAGATGGATGAATAGTTCCAAGTGCTATGTACATCTATAATCCCCCAAAATATTTCCTCCCGTTGGATTTGATCTCAGGTCTCTTGGATGCACCTTCTGAGTCCTCACCAACAGGGATGAGGCTCATGTGATACTAGGAATCATCATTATCAATAATACCCATGTATTATAGGTTCATATTAGTCCACTATAGTTTAAGGACAGTATAATACATGGGGTTAGAAAATCCATCAAGATGTCTCTCCAAAATTTCAACCAGTATGATTTTTTTCATTGTTAATGAGTGGTTAAATCTTATTATCTCATTGTTCCTGTACTAGTAACATGATATTCACACTGATGATGGATTCTATTATCGAATATTGACTACCCATAAGCAGAGTTGTTACCACTCTACACATATTATTATGTTTTTGGGCCATATATAGGTGGTTTGATCCCCAAATCATCTTTGATGATCATTTAATTTTTTATGGGGTAGTATGCAAGAACACATGCGATGATAATAATATTAAAATATAATAAAAATGAATCATTCAACATTTTTCCATTCACATCTAATAATTTATACGATATCCCCGATATCCCAAGGCCAAAATGGTGATTTAGATTTGATAATTGATTTATCCCAACATTCATTCATTTTTTTCCAACACCATCATGAGTGGTTGTATAAAATGATCAAGAGACTTTTTAAGAATTATATCAAACCATATCATTGCGATATGTAATTATATAATAACTTATATATAGGGTAACAAACTGTTAAAAATTTACTCCCTATAGATTTTCATTACAATTTTATAATGTCCAAAATTTTCTGCGAATTATTTTTAAATATTATATGGGTTAATTTTCAAACTATGTGCTGAGACGATGTGTGATTATGAGTCCCAGTGTACATTGAATAATGTTTTGAATAATATTAATATATAAATTTAAATAATGTGTAGTTTTCTTAAAAAATTATAATAACCTCTAAATGTGTTCCCAAATCATAAATTTTTGGGAAAATTTGTCTTCAATGTAGTGGATTTACCCTAGGTGAGGCCTAAAATCGGCCAGTTAGGGTTGTCTATGAGAAGTATTTCTCAAACATTTTTTTTTGTATAAAATAAACTGAATATTTATTTTATATTAATAGTTTAATTGATACAGTGATGTGATGAAGTTTCCTTATTTAAATAAGACATTATATGGGGATCCACGGTTAGGCTCTCAACCCATTAAATTCTCTTAATTAGTTGGAGAGAACCCTAACGAAACCACTCATGAGAACTGAAACTGAATCACAGATCAAAGATCGATGAATGTTGTTCTTGATGGATCTCCCCAATGATGGAGAAGTGGGGAACAATATTCGTCAGCTAGCGATCCAATTAAAAGGAGGGATTTATTAAATTTTATTTCCTTCCCTGTTCTTGATTTAAAATAAGAACACATACTAGCCATCAAATAGGTTGATCTTTCATTTGTTTGTTCCTATAGGATGGGTTTAATTTCGGGATTAATGAGGTTTTTTATTATATTTACATTCCTTTTCTTATCATTTATACTAGAATGGATCAATACTATAATGAAAAATAGTCATGATTCATTCCTTAAGTTTGTTCCTGATGAATCATTTCTCCCCCATTGTGTTCTATGCGATCATTGCTCTCCATTGGGTTATTTAAAAATGATCCTTTCTCCATCATTTCATGGTGAAATGTTATGAAATTTATGATATGGAATACGAATGACCTAAAAAATGTGTGATAACAAGTGAAATAGAGAAATCATAATGAATCAGATGAAATCATTCATCTATTAGTTTTCATCAAAATAGATGAAAATGGATTTTGAGCTCATCAATGACCTGAAACACCTAATTTTGGTGTTAGGGTGATGAGGTGACCATCAATATGATATTTAAAGGTAAAAAAATCATATAAACAAGATCTATGAGGTCAAATGATGTGCGTGGAGGAATAAGATTTGATTTCGGAGAATCCTGATGAACAAAACATGTAACCCAGTGTTACATGTTGTGTGGACCCACTGAGTGGTGGATAGGGTTTTAGAATTTTGTTAAATGAAATGTGGTGTGTGACCCTATCAAACATTGTGTAGTGCCTTTCCAGAGACTTGTCGTATATTTTAAAATATAGAACAAAAAATGGTGGAGTACATGGGCTGCATGAATAACATGTACTCCCCCACACAAATTGTCTTTGACCAAGTACACATACTAATCCATGTGTTGGTACAAAAGTAGTGATAAACATGATGACACCATGTATTGGAACATGGCCAGAGTACATGGGTGAACCGAAAATGGAAGTACATGATGTGCAAATTCATCTACATTCCATGTACTCATCTTCTACATTACACGATTTGAATTACACAATTTGGAAGTACATGATGTGCGAATTCATTAAGGTTCATTCCATTTATTTCATCCCTGAATGTTCTGGGGTATCATTTCCTAATCATAAGAGTATGATCCATTTAGATGGACTTTCTATATATAGTAGCTAAAATCCCCTTAGAGTCACAATGTGGAATCCTTTATTCATTAATCATATAATAGGTAGTGTCCATGGAATTTACATTGAAAAAATCATCAGTCTTTGATCCTTTACATAGCGGGTTAATCCAGTTCGAGTTACTAGAATAACCCCATGAACCTTACTATGATCCTCATAGGTTTTATCATATCATTATCTGCAGAACTTTTAGAGTTTTTCTCTCATGGCGGTTCTCAAAAAATAGTACCACTCCAAAAGACTTCATCGAGGCTATCAGACAGGGTATTTTGTTATCCTAGATGAGTATGTCATGGAATCATCAGACTGAATCCCTAGTATTGGTATGTGGTAGGTGTGAATTTTCTCTAGAATAAGTGTCTTGGTTTGAGTATATCTACATATTGTTTTTATATGTTTTGCAGACATATACTCTGTAAAGAAGATTATATATTCCTTTGTGTATTTCTTTGTGGTTTCGGGGTGTCCTATTGTTTATTGTTATATTCACCCATCCATGTGTCATGTCTTGTGTAGATGAGCGAAAGATTGACATAGACCTAGGTGGAACCGGATCAAATGGAGCTTTGTGACATCAGGTAGGAGGATGTGTGTTCCTATGATGGTGGACTTCAGTCCTATTACCTTTTTTACATGTTATACTTCTGGTTATAAATGTCTTTTGGTGGTCTTGTATTTGGCCCAGTTTAATTATACATTACATTCCTGTTAGAATCTATTGGTTGAGATGTATTGGTATGTATACATTGTTTCATAGTGGTTTCTACAGTTCTATATTTTGTGACCATGGATATTTGTGTGTTCGTAAACATACAGAAGCAATGCCTCCCATGTTTGTGATATTCTTACTTAGTGCTATTCACCATTCCCTTCCCTATTGGAGTAAGTCGTTGGGATGGATGACACGGTCCCACTAGGACCTGTCTTGACCAATTAGGATTCCTACTAAACATTTTATCTTAACCTCTCAATCATATAAAACTGGAATCATGCCTAGTCATAGTTCTAAATTTTTAGTTGATGATGACGGTTGAGGATTCTGGAATGGAAATCTCATTTCATCATGTTAATGATCCCACTAACTAGTTAAGGGATTATTCCAAAAATGGGTGGAATAATATCGTAATGGGGTGTTTGGTAAGCTATATTGAAGGGTGAAAAAACAGTATAGTATCCTAAATCATCACCTTGTATGATTTCCTGACCAGTTCTTAATGAAGAAAGTCTTGTGTCCCCACATTCCCTGGCATACAATAGAGATTCATCCTCATGTACCATTTTTTTGAATGTGGTGAAGACACAACATCATTATTTGGTATTGTTGGCCAAACTGTTGATGTTGTTCCCTGTGGAACATCATTGGGCATGACACTAATCAATTCCAAACATATAATATTATTTCCTATAATTAAACCAGATTTGGTGATGGAAGAAATTATGATAATGGTTCCCCAATTTTGATAATGAATTTCTATCATGAATGTGATTGTAAATTATAAACACATTGTAGTTACTGAATAGGGCCAGGATCATAGTGCCACAATTGAACATATGGTTATGTGAAAATGGTATTGGACTCAAATATACCCTATCATCATGGAGACCACATTTTAAAATATTTATGTTAATAATGAACAAATTTTTTTCTTTTACTTAGCATAGGAAAATGATGGTATAATTATTATCATTTATATGTCCTTATCCATATTGGGAGGTGCAGGACACCCGCGAATGTGAATTGATCTATTTTAATCATTCCAATAATCATACACATGGTTTAAATGATACAGTAACTAGTATGCATCACTCAGTTAATATAGAAGAACAATTTTATGATAATATAGTTTCACAGACTATGATTTTGTGATAATATTACGCTAACATAACTAGAATACAGGTGAAACATTCATTAAAAAACACTGGAATGGAGGCCATGCAACATAAATTGTAGGGAAAATGGAATTTGTTAAACAAATTTTTCTATAAAATGAATATGATGTGGGGATGAAAACCAGTGTTGATAATTCCCTTGAAGTTTTGCATTATGAATTAGCATATCTAATGAGTTAATAAATTCATGTATAACTATAATTATTTCATTTGTTTCTTATTTCCCAATAATTACAAGAAGAGACTTTATGATGTGTATGTTCCTATGTTTATTTCATTATATAGATAAATAAAAACATTTTTAGAATAAATTCTTACCAATTATCTTATCCTACAGTACCAATAAATCTTAACATTCTTATTTTTGAAAATTAATCTACTAGATAACATGAATATTTTTGTCACTAGATAATAATCAAAACCATAACCTAGGATAATAATGATGATAGAATATCTTCCACATAATTTCTCATCAACAGGTAAATGAATAATCATTATGACTACTATACTATATTATTCTTTTTTGATGAATGGTAAATAAATCCACTAATTTTTCCTCTACCAAGGGATCCATCGTATATAGTTTTGAATATTATTATAAATAAATGGAAAACCCAACAAACATTGCATATTTTTTGTTACCATCCATTTTTTCCAATGTAACCTATGTTGTATATTTAATAGGAAATAATAAATTTGTATCCTTGGTGATTCTTGAGGGTTTTAAGGCTACTATGTACTTTGTATAATTTCATGGATATTTAAGTGTCTTGTAAGATGGACTAATTAAATTGGTGTTTTAGGCTGAAGAGATTTTACTATGAATTTTGGGGTGATGACCCCTGCATGGAATGATGGGAGAGAATGTGGCCTTGTTATTTATTAATCTGAATAAATAATCAATTAACATGACCAATAATTGACCCCATATCATGATTGAAAAACATCTTACAGTTTGTGGTATTAGAGGATGACATAGATAAAATATGTCTCTCAAAGGGATGAATTTTCTTTTATTTGAGATGTCCTTTTTGTGCATAATGTATTCATAGAAAACTAGGGAGTATCATCACATATTCTTATAGAGGTTTCCTAAGTAAACTAACCTTATATTATTGATGGTAGGTTTTTTGGATGACATGGATATCTCACAACCATGAAAAGAGTTTTATGAAGAGGAGAAGTCTGAGAATATTGGGGACCTTTTTATTAAAACCGATCATGAATGTGAACATATCCTATAGAAAATTTGGATTGGAAAAATCATATTATATTCTCTTGGACTACCATCATTAGGAAGATAAGGCCCCTATTTGATAGGGTTTTGACTATTAAGCATATTAATTTTGAGAAACTGTGAAATATATTGTGATGTTTAACAACTTATAGAAAGGATGTATGTGGGATACGATCTAAGGTCACATATATTTTACCAAAATATTAATAATTTTGAATTTTAAAATTATTATATACAATATCATTTCATAATCATCAAACATGAATGGTAGAATTAAAATATGAAATATTGGGAATTTTAGATATAGGAGTAATATGGGATGAAATAAGAAATGTCATGGGGGATTATAGACATATAATATTTTTATCATGAGGATGATTTTTTCATTGGTAGATAGGCATATTTTGAGGAAAACTTATTAATATCCTATAAGGTAATATTAATTCTCATTAAAATAGTGGTGTTCCTATGAAGCTGACATTCTATTAATAGTGACCAACTAATTTTAAAGAAGATTTATACTTCCTAATATAATGTGTTGGGTTTTTATGAGGAATGTGCTTGATTATAGAAGGATAATTTTTTATCAATATTTCCAGAGAATGGGTAGAAGTATTTTCCTCATGAAACTCTAAATCATACACTATAATGGTGGATATGTTTATGACATTTCTCAAGAAATAGTTTCTAGGAATCACTTTATAACTAATTATAGTGAGAATTGATCCATATGTAGTACTAGGCTTGATTACCCATGTTGATTGAATAATTATATAGGGAGGAGATATTATTCAATGAATACATGATTTATTGTGGGTAAGAAACCATATTTAACCCTCCTATGATGAATTATCCCATAAATAAGAGAGTGGGGGAATTTTTTTGTGTGGCTTAACTAGGATATAGGATATTGGAGACACTATTTATCTTATGGTAATAAGAATCAATTCAATCATTGTTTTTAAAAAAACATGTTATTTATTTTCATGCATGATGGATATCAGCTACTATATTTAACGTCATAATGTATGAACATAGTTGAATAAATTTGAAAAATGTATCACGATGTATTGAATAAAAGATGGGGAACTGGGTTTCATGAATGTCTTTTACAGTGGATGAATGAAATTTAAAATTAGTCCTTTATTTATAATTCCTAATAAGATTGATGTTAACCCAGAAGTTTAGCATCATAAATTATTGAGTAGTGTTAGCAACATGTAAAAAAGTCATGAATCCCCATAAATGCTATCGAAGAATTTGGGGAATATTTTTCTGGGAGGCATCCTATTTTTGTGACATGATGCTTCTTATTCTTGTTTCCTAGGGAATCCTATGTTTGTAACACAGGAAGATAATATATTTTAAAATCATGTATTAAAAAAAATTCATATAGATTAACTTCATGTGACTAGTATGAAATGATTTCTTCATGTTTTATATTATACCACTAGAACCATGAGACATAGATACCCTGATTAATAAGATGCTAATGTGGAAAAAAAGATTTGATTTTCCCCATATGTGAAATGGAAAAACATAAACCATGATTGTGGGGGTCATTTGATCTAGAAAAAAGATAAGGGTAAATAACACGAGGAATAAAAAAGGATTATAATATAAAGTGGTTTCTACCATGATGTGTTCAGTGCTGATGGGATAGAAGAAATAAATCCTGAGAACCATATTTCCTTCAAAAGAAAGTTCGTATTTATGTGGGGGATTTATTCAAATCCAATTGGGAAATATTATGCATTATAAAACAATGGTGTCCTAGGAAAAATGAATTCATTTTACCGATGTCAAATGATACACATTTGATATCATAAATTACTGAAGAAAAAATGAATGGTTGGTGGAATGAATGTGTCTGAGTATGAATGAAGTATTTAGAATGGTATTATTGATGGAGCTTGGGGTTTCCATTATAGATCTGACTCATTTGTAGGGAATGGGACTTTTTTTGAAGATTGTGCCTATTATAGGATAAAGGATTTATGAATCAAAATATATTTCAAGTGAACCATAATCAATACATCAAATGATTTGAAACCAAGCAATGTAGAATACCAATTCTGGGTGTTTATTTCTATTTGGGGATGACATTGAAAACATTATTATATGAAACAAAGAATACTCTGTTTTTTATATAAGAAATTTATTAATATTAACTTCACATTCTTATGAGTTTTATCATGATATTTAACTTACTGTGAAATTTATTATATGATGGTATGTAGTAAATTTTTTAACTCCTTGTACTTATACCATTCTTTTTAATGTCGTGCGGTCAAACAGATGATGTTATAAAATTTAACATCATACACGGTGGATATTAGTTTCGTTTCATTTTTCATCTTGTTTCATGGATGCATGTTATATATTACATGATATATTTATTTAGGAATGTTTCATTGGTGGTGGTTGTGGTAGTATTTCTATCCAATGAGATCAAATAATATACACCATTAGAGTATACTTTCCAAATGGAAAAATTCCCCACCCACATTGGTTATAACATTATGGATTTCTCTCAGGGTATCATTAGATTCCCATGGACCAATATCATCTCTCCTTCATGGAATGACTAGAGGATGACTTTTTTGGTAAAGTCTCATGAAATACATTTTTGGTTGAATGAAATTGTACAAGGTGTTCAATTTTTTTCGTCATATCTCTTAAATTATTCTTAACATTTCTAATATTACAGATATATAGACAGATACGCAAATATGGCAATGAGAAGAGATGGAATTACAACTCATTGTATAGGACTACATTTATCCCACATACAAATGTTTATGTGGTTGGCTCTGGGGAATTGTGGATTATAAACCAATAAATCCACATGCCATGTATTATATTTTCCTCCAAAAAAATATTATCATTATCTTACATGTTTTTTAGTATATTTGATATGGTATTTTTGAATGAATATGTCTATCCATTTGTTATTTTATGATACTAGGATTAATGGTTGGATTTTATATTATATAGTTAATATAGAATCTCCAACTTAGCTGAACAGAAATTGGTGTCTTTGTCTATTAGTATTATATGATGGGCCCAAAATCAGATAATAATGTTAGAGTTCATTAACACAGAAATATTTCTTAACTGACATCCTTGAAAGGTATAACATTGGCACACATGGATAATAATTTAATGGTCATGAAAATGTTATTTAATTACTTTTTCTGGAAAAGGGATATTGTCCTACAAAATCAATTCCTCATCTGGAAAATGGCCAAATACTTTTTTTTGCATACATAAATGTTTTGGCTTGGTGAATAATGTTGTCATGTACCTGATAGAAATCAAACTATTTGGTGAATTTATTCTAATCCTATGTTATAGTTGGCCAATAATACTCATGTCAATAGATTTAATGAGAAATATCAAACCCTAACTATTGGGTTCCCCATACCATGGTTTGAAATTCATTCATGATAGTTGTGGTAAATTATACATATTTAAAGATTTGAATGACCACATCAAGGTCATATTTATAGAGATTATTTGATGATTTTTGATGTCATGTTGATGAATTTTAATACGCCATTTATATATTTTTGTTTTCAAGACTCTTTCTATGGGGAGGAGTCCGTTTTGATGGTAGTCTATAATGAATATCATCAAACCAGTACTGGGAACATATGATATGGGGATGGTACTAACATCATTGATAACTTTAATAATGACTTGAAAAAATGTGAATTCATTTGGTAGTGTGCAATGATGATGCAGGATTCATCATAGTCTAGACTCGCAAGAGCCATAATTACAATCACTATTAAATCTTATTGGTCTTTTTGTTACCAATTTATGTGAAACACTATCATATCAAAATGTAATTCCACCATCAATAATTGGACATAATCAAACATGGGGATTCACTCATATTTTTTGATAGCCTAATGAATATTTTATTTATTAATGACCAATTCTGAAATGACCATTATTTCCATGTTATTTACTGGTACCTAAAGTGCTATCTCTAGTCCTTTAATGAGGACGTAATGTTCTACATCATTTTATTTGCATCATTCCATAAAAAATATGGAGCATTTTAGGAACTCATCTATTAGGGAAATAATATTGAATCTTATTCTGATTTTGTTGACTATGGGGTCTTCCACCCTATCACATTTCAGATTATGGATCCACCATAAATATAAATATTCAATTTATAGGGGCCCTATATAATATAATTTATCTATTAATAAAGTAGTTCAATATCCATTGATGTCATTTCATATAAGGGATGTTTTTACGGATTTCTACCAACATCGTGCCTTTTATAGGGTTTTTAAGAGTTAATATAATAAAAAACTACTTTAGGATCACATCTCATCATGGTGTAAACTCAGTCATCAACGGACGACTGAGAAATTTATTGAGTTGTTTTCTGTAAGAGACCAAATGTATTTTTATGGTGAAAATAATTCCTCTATTATATGGAATAAAATTATTAGTTCCCAAAAAATCGTATTGATATCAGAATAATTATTCTTAGCATCAAATGTGGCTCAAAATAGGAAATAATGTCTTATTTATCTCCCAAAATCTTTCTTTTATGTGATTTAGGTTCCCATTTTTTACTGAATCTTTTTCACATATAAAATGAGTGTTATCCACAAATAATTTTGAATGAGCACTACATGGATCAGAAGATATCACATTAGATTGTCGAATCCTTCCTAAAAATCATCCGTCTACTAATATGTGACCTTGTTTTTCCTAAACTTAGTGAAACGAAATATGTTTCTTCAAATGATGGCAATCAGGAATGTAATATAGGATACTCTTCCTTGATGTAATATGAAATATTTATAGTTTTGAGGAGGTTACACCTTCATGGTAGACTTTTTCTACCTAAGGTCGACATTGATTCCATAATGGGATACACCTATGATGATATCTCACCCCCGAGGTAATGCAAAAAAAGGACACCTCAATGCATTCATTTCAAGTAGTGATATTGTAGTTTGATAAAGAGTGTTTCAATATGATCCAATTTTTAATAATTATATCAATAAATAATCACTAGATCATCATCACATCCTTTTTAGAACATCCCCATGAAGGGATTGAAGATGTGTTGCATAAAACGTTTGTATTTAGTGCCGAAATTCTTCAAGCCAAAGGGAATTACTTGATATAAAAATACTTCATGAGGTTCCATGAAGGATGTGTCTTATATATATTATTTGGACATTTGTTTTGATTATACATTGAATAATCATCCATGACGGAATGTTATTAAAATATCATCATTTCATCAATTAGTATATTTGAAATTGGGATTACGAAATCAGCCTTTAGAATGATCCAATTGAGATACCATAAATCAATGTAGACACTAATATTGTAATTAATTTTTTTGATAAGTATTATATTTTCCATATATTTTTATATTTTACCTCATAAATGATGTTGATCTGAATGATCATGTCATCTTAAGACTCAATTTTTATAGCATGTGTCATATATTCCCTCATAGATGCTTTCATAATACCCAGATGGTTCCCCAGTTGGTCCATGTGGTGAGTGGAAACAATATAATTAAGGTTGAGAAATTATGTGTAGTTCCACATGAGTATTTCGTGGTATAAATTTGTATAGCAGGTATATAACTCCTTCTATTTGGATGAAATGGATTAACTAATCAAATTGGGTTATAGGACCTCTTATATATATATATATATAAGTATCTTAGTTTATCAATCTTGGTATAGAATCCCTCATTAAATGTTGAAGGAGAATCCCTAAAGTCATAATCTTCTTCTTCTTACTCTCCTTATTCCTCTATTCTATAGGGGGATCATGTGATAGGAATATCTATCTAGACTCAGTAGAATGGTCGAAGTTTTGACATTTAAAGTATAAATAGATATCCCCTAATAGAGATAAATTTTTTTGTCTCTTTGAAACATTAGAGGGGATACAGTGAGGGATAGAGAAGGGGAATCATCATTCTACCATAGTGACATAAAAACTTCTTCTGACTCAGCTGATGGGATAAGGATTTCTCAAGAATCAATGCATAGAATGTTGAAATTTTTATTTTAGTTTGTTCAAAACTGAGAAGAGTGAAAATACATATCAACATGATTGGAATCTATATTCATTTCTAATTTCATTATTGTCATAGAATTTTAGATTCACCATTAACACATGTTCTAAACTCGATTGATGGGTAACACATATTCTTCATTGAGATATTTTAAAGGGGTTGGATGTTGTCATTTCTTGATTATTCTGAAATGTGTCACAAGAAAAAGTTTCATTGATGGGTGGTTTCCCTTCCCATAAATATAATCATGTGTCAGTATTTTGTGATTCACATTATTCAAATAGGTCATTATCAGCCTACAACATCCTAATTTAACCATTAATCGGATATTTTATGCATTGATGGTATGATGAGTGGATCTCTTTGTGTTGATGCAACTAGAGACATAATATAGAAACATTCATGTATGTACCCTATCGGATATCCGAAATCTCTAAGTTGGATATGAGGTAAACATACTAATCCTTCATCTAGATTTGGATTAGGGTCTTTTTCTCACTTTTTCCATATCTACATATTGTTAGACTAGATGGATCCTTGGTATTCTTTTTGTAGAACATTTGGTGAAGTGTTCATTTTGGAATGAGTCTAAATCGTGAGACATTTTCTATGATATCTCATCATATATCAAAACCATGTATCCTTCAAGGCACTTAAAAGTTCTTTATGTGTCTATGTATTATGTAATATTTTACTAATATTTAAAGGATATAAAATTGTGAAATTCAACTTGATTGATCCTCAACAGATATACTTCAGTAGTTTAATCCTCATATTCAAACTTCTGGGGGATTAGAAAATCAACTACACATCCTTACCTAATACCTTTGGACAATCGTCAGGCATCTAGGATCAATAAAATGGATTTTAAGAAGGATAAATGCATCAAGATGGAATACCTCTCATTTAATGTCCTATGCTTCCATGTGTGAGGATACACATTCATAGGGAATTTATGGGTTGGAGTGTTGGAAGTAGATGTATAATTCATTGAGTTAGGCCATAATGGTTCTCATGACCTTGCTAGATTAGTGAGAACATGTCTATATGATTATTGAGGGTGATAGGACTGATATACCTCCTCATATTGATATTCTAGAATGATCGATTGATGGATGATTTTAGGGTATACATGTGGTATCTATGCTCATGATGGACTAACTAAAGGGATCTTCCATGAGTCTTCCTAGTACTGAATGTTTGAGGAGGGACATGTCAATAATTAATGATTATACCATGACTATATCTTTTCATAAACCCTCAGATCATGCAACCTCTTTCTATATATTCCCTGTTATCTATGGGGGACCCAGGTTCATTTCCATAATCTTAACCATGTAAGGGACCCACTAAATGAATTAAATTAATCAAAAAAATGATTAATTCCTAATTATAGGAGGATTATGTCTGGATGAACCTCTCTAGTGGTAATATTGTTTAGGGAGATTCCCGTTGTTTATAGACTAGATGCCTAAATTCTGAGATTGTGAATAAATTCACTTCTCCTTACTATTATTTTTTCATCATATGTTGTCTCCCCACTTCTCTAAAAAAATAATGTTCCAAAATAATTTCATTAGGAGGACAATAAGATTTATGGACAAGGTTGTGTCATAGTGGACAAGACTAGAGCCATATATTATTGTTTCATATGTCCTCAAAGGATAAAATGAATTCAGTTTATTATCATTCAAGGAAACCAATCCCAAAACCACTCCATTACATTACTAGAATTGTATTTACACTCAAATTTTTTCCATAGATTAGTTATGGAAACATATGCTAGTTGTGATGGTTACATCACTTTCAAGAGTCTATCAACTTTTCCAGGATTTATTTGAATTAAAATCGCTCCAAAATGTTGTGTAAAAATTTCCAATAAATGATGAAATAATCTGATCCTTCATCGAGACCCACCTAGTTTTGAATCATGGGCTCTTTCATATGCAGTAATCCAATTTAAATGGATTCTGTAATTTAGTGATATTTCAAAAAAAGATAAATGTATAATAGATAGAGGGAGGGGTGAATAAGTGTTATCTTTTTGTTTAATGTTTTTATTCCATCAGAATAACCTTCGCATCTTTTTTAAGAGTTATCATCTTGCTAAAAAACCAACCATGAAATGAACCATAAGAAATCCCAAATTTAAAAGGATCACCACTCTACAAGAGAATCTAAATCCTCAAAATGGTTTGTAAATAATATTATACAAAAAAACTAGAAACAAATCCTTATGTGTAGAATTAAATGAGTAAGATATCCCCTTACACTTGTGTAGAAATATGTTTTACACAACACCGTAAGTGTTTAATGAGGCATAAAATCATATAATACAATATATTTTTCACAAAAATATTACATTACTGCTTGATCATCATTGAAAAATATATTCTTCAAAAAAATCCTTACTTTATTATCCATCAGTAGGAAGGAACATCCTATGGACTTTACAATGACACTCAATTTGATTTCCCAATCTGATTCCCAAGTCCGATTTCTCAATATAGAAATGTTACTCTATCATTGTGCTATTGAAAATATTATGATCTACATCTTTTAGTGTCTATAAATCATACTTTTATTACATAGTCCAATTCTTGAAACTGGGAATAGGATGTTCTCTCTTGTCTAGTATTCTTCTTTTTAACAAAAACATCCTTCGGAAATCTCATTCCAGAAACGTATTACCTTTATAATTATTTACCATTTCACCTTATCTTATGATCAATATATGTGTAAGAATGTACAATGTACTTCCACCAATTATAGGTGACCAAAAAAAAATTTGGGTGGAATTTTGAAAATCATTCTTGCTCAATGAAATTTCCTGATTCAAAAATTCACCCTGACATTTGAGTGCATTATTAAATCATAAAAGATTTTCAATTATTATCAAAACATATCAAATATTCTCACAACATTACCTCACTTTGTACTAAATTTACAAAAAAATAATTCTGATTCGAATTCCCAGTTCTGATTTTCTCATTTAATTTCCCTGCACTAGTTGAATGAAAAAAAATTATTCCAATTTCTATATTTTTATGAAGACTATATATTCATCAATATGTTTCACTACAAGAAAATAAATCAAATGATAAAATATTTTTCATACTTCCTGATCCCCTTGATAATAAATTTATATATATGTAAAAAAAATTCAATAATTATTTCTGACACCCTTTAACGACACATCTAAAACTCTTAATAGAATATTCTTCTTCTTCTTTTATCTAAACCGATTATCTCTACTCCATTGAAATTACCTATGTTATCATGTATCTGTTTTATATGTCTCGACTTTACATTGATAATATGTATCATGTATAGTATGATTATCAGAATCACATAGATTTTGATGTATCATTTATCAATTTATAAGTTTAATTTAAATCTTCAATTTCATGCCACACGATAATGAAAACTACCAAATAATATTATTGGTGAAAATCGGTGGATGAATTTTTTATTGATCACTGTTTTTATTCTCCATTGTACTCCCAAAAAATGTTTATTCATCTATGATTCTTTGATCATAAAAATTCCCAAAAACAAACAATTATTCGTCTATTGATCTCTTGTAGAAATCAATGAATTTGATGATTGGTTCTACGGTTACTCCGATTATCAATGTGAAATTGTGTCTACTGGACTAGTTTTAGAATGAACATCGTGCATTCACTAATTACGATACCAATGAAAAATCAACATTTAAATTCTATATCTACTGATTATTTTCTCATTGCCTATTATTCTGACAGAAAAATAGCAACATGATTCTCTTCATGGTGTGGCCAACCTTATTATAATTTAAACAAATACATTTTAGTTGATCCGACACTAATGAAATAAGACCCAAAATCATTTTAATTAGAAATAATGTTCTTTAAAAAAATTCTATTTTTAAAGTGAATTCCTCATGTAAATGAACATTTTCAAGAGCGTCATCATTATATTCTAACTAATATTATGATGTATCATGACATAATCATGAATTTAAATATATTTAAGATCTACTTATTCATATTCTATCATAAATTGTTATGTGTTGATACATCTCATTCGTCTAACAAATTTTTTTTCCAACAATCATTATGATTGGATTTTCTTACCTTTTCCTTTAAATAGATTTAATCATAATATACTTTAATGGCCTATGAATTTATTTGATTACAAAAATACAAAGCATAATTATAATTTCATCAGATCCATGTAGAATCTTATTCACTTCCCAGTTATGATCTTCATTTCATTAAAAACCCATGGTGATTCCAATGAACTTAATATTCAGAAAATATTCTTCCCTTTATGATGGAATTTTTAATCATATTGATTCTAAAATCCTGAATTTGATCTGTCCATCCGATAACTAACAAATACAAGTTAATTTCATTTCTCTTCCTCTATACCTTCTGTGATAACAAAATAAAACATACTTACTAAAAAACATCTTTTAGCTTCCAAAAACATTATCCATCTAACTTGGTCTCATTAATCTCCCCTTTTTTTCTATATACCAAGGTTCATAATTCACATGTTTTTGTAACCTAAATACATGGACATCTTTTCAACAATTACAATCCTACATGATCTAACTCATTATATAAAACAAGAACCATTCATAAAAATTCATGTTCTCATAAAGTAATTACTATGAAACATCATCATATCTCCAGAAAAATGTTCTCCACTTATGAAATATATTTTTTATAAAAAATATTTCATAGAAGTAGTCATAAAAATATTTATAACATTTGAAAAACATTTTCATGCTAAATTTGTAGCTTCTGCACAACTCCTCTTTTATACATACTTTTGTAAGGATTTATTTTTGAACATTTCTCCCACATGACAAAACTATCTAAAGGTAATATGGTAGGGGAAAACAAATACCAACTCCTGGATGAGAAAATTGTTTTATTCCCATGATCAACAATAGTTTATAAAAATGGACTATCAGAAAAGGGTTTGTCAAAATATAAGCAAATTGTTCGGATGTAGGAACTTGTTTCATCTTCAATTCAATACTCTCCACATTCTATTTGATGAAAGGGTATTAGATATTAAAATGTTTTAAATAAGAACATTGTATCGGGTTTCTTGTATGGTTTATTGAGATTTATTTATCAAAACCAACGAGAAAGGGTAAACTCACTTCAATCATTAAATTTTCCAACTCAGCCTTCATCCACATAAGTTTGGTAGAAGATTTAGTGGTAGAAAGGGAATTTTCTTCATCCATGAAAATAGTTACTGAATTTTGATTCTTTTTTTTCAACTAAATCTTAATTTTCCTAGAAATAAAACCCCTCTATATTTTTATCTTCTATCAAATACATTTTATTCCTTATCAGTGTCTAAACACACATGAAAATCAAAACTTTATGAGATTTCATATATGATTTGAGAATATAATGTGTAATTGATATATCTTACAATTAATTTTTTATATAATATATTTTACTCATTTGGATTACTCTACATTCTTGAAAAAAAGATAACAATATAAAAAATTTCATATATGGATGTATTATGATACAAAAAACATTCTATTAGCTTTTGACACCCTTTGTATTCATATTCCTTACCTTCACTACTATTATAATACATTGTCACCACAAACAATTGTGTGTAAATTTGTTCAAATTTTCCATCCCAATCTTCTTAAAAAGTTCATTACGTCATTTTGTCGAGGAATAAAAATTTATTTTCTCATTTATGAGATTTGTAAACCAAGAATGTATTTCATTTCACCCATCATGGAAATTTCAATCACCTATTACATCTCTTCAAAAAATGATACATATATTATTTGATCATTAAATGAAAATATAACTCCATCCAAAAAATTGATTATGATGATAGAAATATTATCACATTATTTAATTTAATTATCAATATCAACACGTACTTTCATAAAAGTCATCTTACCCATGGAAGTGTCTAATTTGGAAAACCATACTCTATGATCATTATTTAACCCATTAAATCCCATCTTAATCAAACACACATAAAATTCATCTTTCCAAACAACAATGACACAAGGTTTCTAAATAAAAACATATTCATCAAGATACTCATTTATAAATTCATTTTTCAGACCCATCTAATTAATATTGTAACTTCATTACGTAGAAATAGTAAGATAATAATGATTATTTCTAAAAATTCAATAGGAATAAAAGTCTCATCCAAATCAATACCTTAAATCTAGGAGTATAATTTTCACACTAATAATTTTTTTTTCATATAACTTCTCCGTCATCATTATACTTATTTCAAAAAACCCATTTTGAACCAATAAAATTTTTATTATCCAAATTGGGTATGAATTACCATGTATCATTATTTTCAATCTAATCCAACACTTCTATCATATCTTTGACCCATTGTGAATGATAAAAAAGCATCATTCACATCTATCAGTTTAAATTTCGAATATAGAGAAGTATGTGTAAAAGATATTTATGTTCATCTTGTCTGATCCACTAATTTTGATCACCAATAATGTTTGAGGTTCCACAATATTCCCCAATGTAGGATGACATTTTTCATTTTCATACTCGTCATAAGAAATGGATAATGTTGATTCATATTCTTAAGGTGGATTACAATTTTTTGTATCTATGTCATAATTTTGGACAATAATTTTTTTATCATCCTCTTATTCTTTATATGTTTGAGTCTACTTAGTCTCTTCCTAATATTTTTCAATGACCATCACATCAGAAAAACAAAATATTCATCCAATTTCATTATTGAATCACCAAAGTCTTTTTATATTAGTATCATAGCCAAGAAAAATTGATTATTCACCTCTATTCTTGTAACCCCTGGAGAATTTGCTAAATATTTTTTTGAATTAATTTTTAATATTTTTATTTTCTATTTCACATGAAAATAGAAATCAATGAATATATATATATATATATATTTAATCACTATATTAATCATTCTTTTACCATGTAACCAACTTGGATTGTGCTACAAAAAACAATAAATTCTCTTTTGCTACAGGAAAAACAAACATGGATTGTGTTACATGAAACATCATATGGGATTTCACTACATATAAAATGACATATATTTCACTACACACAACACCAACTAGTAATTCATGTCATGACCCCCTTCCACAAAAGATTCACCTCCTGAGCTGGCAATGGTGAAAGGGAGATAATGACCCCCGAGTCCCACCTCCAGTAGGCCCCGGGGTGGCGACTAGAACCAAGGGTATGTGTTTTTGACAAATATGGGAGGCATTACCCTTTTTATTTTTTTAAAGACCGGGAAATTGGACAAGTCCACCACCAAAAAGGAAAAGACCTAGTGTATATAAATAAACCCAAACCATGCCCACATTCATGTTTAAATAATTTTATAACAAGGTACATGTACAAGAAAGCTCAAAGTACAATACCAAAAGAAAACAAATGTACAGAAACAACAACAACTCCAACTGTCCAACTAGTAGGGTCCCGCACGGCCCTGGTAGTCCTCCTGGAAACTTGAAAGTAAACATAGGGTGATAATACAAGTATAATCAGTAGGGAAAACTAAAACTATCGTGCACATGTTGGGAGACATCCTAATGTCCCGTGAGAACAACAAAGGAAACCTAGCAAGGAATTCTATCCACCCAACCTCACCAGCCACACTCACCAAAAACACAAGATCAATAGGTATTAGTATATAATAAACAAGAGTATTGGGTACCCCACACCATTTCCCTTTAGTTAGCTACTCTTCCTAACGATGATCGTCCTGACACTGCCATACTCTCCCCGCCCACACACACCTGGGCCTCACAACCACGTATCCCACCCGCACACACCTGGGCCTCACAACCACGTATCCCGCCCGCACAGACCTGGGCCTCACAACCACGTATCCTGCCCGCACACACCTGGGCCACACAACCATGTATCCCAACCGCACACACCTGGGCCTCACAACCACGTATCCGGCCCGCACAAACCTGGGTCTCACAACCACGTATCCCGCCCGCACACACTTAGGCCTTATCCCGACAATTTTTGGGAAACAGAAGAACCTTCCCGAAGAGTCTTCGGCTAAAACCACCCCAATCGATACCTACCCGAAGTGTTTTATGTGTAAGGTCGCCTCATTCCATCACAGCCTAGGGGAGAAGGAGCAGGAAGGAGCTAGTAACTAAGGGAAAAACACACTCTCCCATAAAATAGTAGTGTTCACCACTAAGCGCTCATCATGGGTGTGGTGTGATAAAACACAAAAGATACAGATATATATACATATAACAACCACACAGCCCAACCTATGGCTTCTAAAAAGAGAAACTGAGCACGTGTCTCGGCACTGCTACTACGAAGCATGCATACAACAAACAAAACCAACCCCCTTTAGGTTTTCACATTCAGCAGAATTAGTTTTTTAGTTCCTTAACTACTGGGCAACTATCCACATCTAACCACACCAATAGATTGTAAAACATATCCCTACCATCCACAAAACAAGTTAGGAAAAACATAAGCATCACAACAAAGTCCCTCTTATCAACCAACCAACCCCATTGATTATTATTTCCGTTTCATTACCACACCCCACCATTCATTAACTCTTACAGGTTTTATTTATTAAACACAACCCACTGTTCGTTCACATTTAAACCCATCCCTAGAGCCCCACTGTCAACCACCATAACCACAACCGCACTGAACCCACACATCAACACCTTTTTGTAACCATTTATTACAGCCCATCTTCCCAACACCATCATAGAATTCACACCAACCCAAAACCAAGCCAACCGTAGCCCCGCTGCTCACACAATCCACAACAACCCACAAAACACCCCCATCACATGCCTCGTAACCAAGCCAACACCCACATGTTCATTATTCCATTTTGTTTAACCGGGGTGATCACACAAGGGTTCCCAATTTTAAACATCCAAATTTACGTGATTAACCAAATTCCACATTCCACAAGGTTTTCACCCATAAGAAAATCAAAAAGGATAGGGCAACATTTAATTGCGTAAGTAATGGCCACCAATGACTATGATTTTCCCTAGGCAGAAGCTCATTCAATTCACAACATAACATCACAGGATATAAAGTAACAACAATCAAAACATCCCATCCCCATTATATAAGCCGGTTATTATCTTCATTAAAATGGTTCAGAAGTGTTTCACGTAAACAAGAGAAAACCCACCCCGAATGATGCAAAACATTAGAGAGACAAAGGTAAGATACCTACCCAACAGGTTCTTGATTGCAACGCTCCTCCAGATCAACCTTAGAAGACGTCTATCAGTGTTCTTCACTTCTATCGGGTCCCGTCAAAACCTCCTCGGGTGGAAGTCAGAAAGAAAAGGCTGAAGGAAAGACAACGGACCCAGGCTCGGATGCTCCGCCTAGCTGTTACGATTCCGTGGCCACTGACGGATCGTAAATCGGAGCTTGGAAGAAGAAATTATAAAAGGAAGATCCTTCGAGTCTCTTGGGAGAGCTCTACTCAGAGGAGAGGAGAGGAGAGGGATGAGTTGAAAGGAGGAGGGGACCCCTACTTTTATTGGCGTGAAAAGCAAATGTACACGACGTTTACTTTATGGTACACGGCGTGTACTCGGTTCTTTCACATGGTCTCCACGCGGCTTCCAACACGGCTCTGCGGCCGTGGACTGGTCAACATACGGTTTGAGGGTAACACATACGTGGGGAAGGACTACACAACATGTAGTTTGGACACTCGGTGTGTACTCATTCATTGCACACGGAAAGGACACGACTCCTATGTGGTACACAACCATTGACTGGTAACGCGTACGCGGGGAAGGACTACACGACGTGTAGAACATGACACACAGCATGGACCCATTATTCCACACAGCAAGGACACATCTTGAAACACGGGGTGTACCCGGAAAGGGAGTACACGACGTGTACCCAAACTACACGGCCTGTAGTTTCAAAATTCTGGAAAGTGTGGGAAAAGTCCATTTTCCCTATAGAACACTTCTTGACCTTCTTCTTGACAATGGAATGGGCCGGAGAGGTCCGGGCCATTACATCAGATACCTCTTAAAACATTATCATCCCCGAGAATTCAAAAACCATCCTAGAGGAACCCAACAAGATACCTCTTAGGGTTCTCATTATAATAGGAACCCAACCAACAACCCTAATCAAATGTGTTAGGAATTCCTTCTCCTATGTCGAGATATAATCTGATTTATGTGGCACTGACTCGCCTGCACGGGTTTAATCGCATCCTCATTAATGCGTCTCGATTAAGAATTTGGTCTTCCCACTTTCATACATTAGGATTTTTCAACTCGCACTAACCCCAACACCACAAAACCAACACACTACCCAAACACGTGGGTTTCAGAAATTCTTTCAACTATGTCGAGATATTATCCACTTTAGGCGGCACTGACTCACCCGCACAGGTTCAATCGCATCCGCATTAATGCGTCTCGATTAAGAGTCAGGTTTTTCCCTTTCCCACACATACAGACATGTTACACATTACCAGGGAACAAAGAAACAAAAGTTCTCACAACTGACAAGCCCAGATTTCCATATATCAAAGGTACAGAGTACAACATCAACACAAGCTCAGAAGAACAAGGGAAAAACACAAGTCAAAACAACTCCGGGTACTGAGGGTGCATCTGGGTCTCCCACTCCCAAGTGCTCTCCTCGAGGCCGCCATGCCTCCACAACACACGAACCAATGGAATGGTTCGTCCATGGAGCACCTTCTCTTTACGATCTTCGATTCTTACTGGTCGTTCCTCGAAGGTCGCGTCGTCTACCATATCTATATCTCCCAGTCGATAACGTGGGAGTCGTCGTGTAAGTACCGACGATGTTGGGTGATGTGGAAGACATCATGAACCTTCTCCAACTAAGGTGGCAGGGCCAGCTAATATGCCACCTCGCCGACTCGCCTCAACACCTCAAAAGGTCTGATGAACCTGGGTGAGAACTTGCTCCCCTTCCCAAACCTCCGCTACCCCCGTCGAGGGGAAACCTTCAAGAACACATGATCCCCCACCTCGAACTCCAAAGGCCTCCTCCGACAATAAGTATAAGACTTATGTCGATCCTGAGCTGCTTTCATCCTCTCACGTACAAGATGGAATTTCTCTGTGGTGCTCTGCACTACCTCTGGCCCAAGAGCACCTCTCTCACCAACCTCTTCCCAGCAAATCGGTGAACGACATGGCCTTCCATACAAAGCCTCAAACAGTGCCATTCCAATAGTAGAGTGTAAGCTGTTGTTGTAGGAAAACTCTACTAAAGGAAAGTGTCGTACCCATGATCCTCCGAAATCCAGAACGCATGCTCGTAGCATGTCCTCCAACGTCTGGATAGTCCGCTCCGTCTGCCCTTCAGTCTGGGGGTGGAAAGTAGTTCTAAGGCGTAGCTGGTGCCAAAAGCATGCTGTAACCCCCTCCAGACTCGTGAGGTAAACCGAGTATCCCGATCTGAGATGATAGTCTTCGGGACTCCATGAAAACTTACCACCTTGTCTACGTAACTCTGTGCTAAGGTACTCATCGGGCCTGACTCCTTAATTGCTAATAAGTGAGCCAATTTCGTCAGTCGATCCACCACAACCCAGATAGCATCATAACCACCATGAGCTCTGGGTCATCCTGTGACAAAGTCCATTGAGATGTCATCCCACTTCCACTCAGGGACATATAAAGGATGCCACAAACCACTGGGAACATGGTGTTCAGTATTCACTTGCTGACACACTAGGCATTTAGCCACAAACTCCACCACTGAGCGTTTCACCCCGGGACACCAAAACTGATCCTTTAGGCCTCGGTACATTTTTGAAACTCCTGGATGTACCGCCATGGCTGAGCTATGGAACTCACAGAGAACTCCCTCACACATTGCCTTTAGAATAAACAACCTTCCATGGAAAAGCATCTGATGTCGGTTGTCCTATGACCATCCTTCTGAAGCATTACCCTGATCGACACGATCCCGCATCACTTCCGCCTCGTAGTCCCCCCACTGAGATTCTTCCACCTACCGCAACAAGGAGGACTACACCATCATTTGAAACAAATAGCCTCTAACACCTTCTACCCTGGAATCCAAGTGCAAGGAATCCAACTCTCCCATTGCCTTCCAAGCATCAGCAGATTCCTAAACCACTTCCTGATGTGACTTCCTGCTCAGGGAATCAGCCACAACGTTGCCCTTACCTTCAGTTTAAGAGATATCAATTTCATAGTCTTGGAGAAACTCGACCCATATCTGCTTCTGCAAGTTCAGGTCACACTGGGAGAAGATATAGCGTAGGCTCTTGTCATCTGAGAAGACCACAAAGCGCTCCCCAAAGAGGTAATGTCACCACAACTTTAGTGCGAACACTACTGCTGCATGCTCTAGGTCATGGGTGGCATAGTTACACTCGTGAGGGCTCAACTACCTAGACCCATAAAAAATCACACCCTTATTATGCAACAGCACGCACCCCAGACCAAGGCCAGAAGCATCACAAAACACTTCATACAACAACCCTTCCTCTGGAAACCTGAGTACGAGAGCACTGAACAACTTCTCCTTCAGGTAGACAAAAGATTTCTGGCACTTCTCACTCCACAGGAAGACCTGCTTCTTCCTCTTCAAAGCGTTCAAAGAATCATCAACTCGAGAGGAAGTCCGAAACAAACCTCCGATAATAACCTTATAACCCCAGGAAACTACGAACTTTTTCCATGCTCTTGGGTGCTACCCAAAAAAAACTGCCTCTGGCACTGCTCACTCCACATGAAGACCTGCTTCTTCCTCGTCAAAGCGTTCAAAGGAGTAGAAACTCGATAAGAAGTCCGAAACAAACCTCCGATAGTAACCTACTAACCCCAGGAAACTATAAACTTCTACCACGCTTTTGGGTGCTTCCCTAGAAAAAACTACCTCCACCTTCGACGGGTCCACTGACACTCCATGATGAGACACTACGTGCCCAAGGATGTGTACTTCTTGTGTCAAGAACTTACACTTCGACAATTTCCATAAAGCTGGTGGTGTCGAAGGACGTCCAAGACTGCCCTAAGATGCTCAACGTGCTCCTCCTCTGATCTTGAGTAGATCAGGATGTCATCGATAAACACAATGATGAACCGGTCCAGAAACTCTCGGAAGACAATGTTTTTATGTCCCATGAACACATCTGGTGCATTCGTAACTCCAAACGGCATCAGTACAAACTCAAAGTGCCCATACCTGCACCTGAATGCCATCTTCAAGATGTCACTGTCCTTCACCCTGAGTTGATGATATCCCGACCGTAGATCAATCTTTGAAAACAAATCTGCTCCCCTCAGCTGGTCGAAGAGATCATCTATCCTTGGGAGGGGGTAACAGTTCTTGACCATTACCTAGTTCATCCTTCGGTAGTCTATGCATAGCCTGAGACCACCATCTGCCTTCTTCACGAACAAAACTGGAGCACCCCATGGCAACACGCTGGGTCGAACAAAACCCTTCTCCATCAGACCGTCAATCTGAATCCGCAACTCCCGCAACTCCGAAGGTTCCATCTGATAAGGTTCCATCGAAATAGGATGGGCACCAGGCTGTAAGTATATCCCTAACTCAACGTCTCGTCGGGGGGGGGGGGGGGGGGGTCATAACCTCCTCAAGAAAAACATTGAGGAACTCCCCAACAACTTTAGGGACATCCATCATCTCTGTATCAGCTGGAACCACTGATAACCCGCCTAACAAGGAATGGAGAGGCTCCACACACCGGCTTCCCACCTGATATCTCCTCTCGTCAACAAAAGAAACGTGTTGCCCATCCATGTCAGAGAACACGACTATTCTTCGGAAGCAGTCATTAGCGGCACTAATAGAAAACAACCAGTCATTGCCTACGATGACATCGTATGGCTGGATCTGTAATAGAAGAAGGTCCCCACTAGATCGATGTGGTCCCAACATCAGCCCACTTCCCCGGGAAACACAAGATACGCTGGTCTAGCCCCCAACTGGTGTACTCAATACCAGTGGTAGGGAATGTCTCTCTACCTCTAGTCCAAAATAATGGGCTAGACTAGGTGAAACAAAGGAGTGTGATGCCCCCGAATCGAATAAATTAGAAACAAGAGTGCTGAACAAACAAATCGCACCTTGTACCAACTCTGGTCCCGCTGGAGCTGCCAACTCTGCTGCGTGCAACTGTCCACGCCCAGCTCCTCTGCCTCTCTGATGTCGTCCACCTCCCTCACCACGCCCTGGTCGAGGTCCCTGAGGTTCCCCCTGAGGTCGACCTCCTCTTGCAAACCCTGCCCTTAGAGGAGTATGGTCCTGCTGCTGCTGGAAGGGCCTTACCGGAAATTGGTGCTTCTGATGTGGGCGTTGAACCTGTCCACCTCCACCGTACTGAGCTCGGGTCGGTCACCGACTCTGAACGTGCCCAAAACCTCCACAAGAAAAACACCTCAGTCCCGGGATCGTGAAAAAGGGACGAGGACCTGAAGATCTGAACTGGAACTGCTAGAGCATGCTCCCCACTGGCCTGAACTTGGAAGGTCCCGTCGCAGGAGCCTTGCTGCTAACTGCCTTCCCCTTTGACGAGCCTGGCTGGATCCCCTCTCAGGGTGCACCACCCAACGAGTGCATCCTCTCTATAACCTCTGCCTTCTTCTGTACCGCCAAGTATGTCGGAAGGGTGAAGGGGGTGACATCATACTAGGGCTAAGGACGAAGCGCCTCCTCCAAACGTCTTGCCCGAGACTCCTCATCCAGAAAGAGATCCCGAGCAAAGCGCATGAGATCTTTGAACTTGATCCCCAGCTCTCGTACCATCAAACTCCCCTACTGAAGGAAGAGTAACTCCTACCGCTTATCCGCCTTGATCATGGAAGAAAGGAATTCTTCTCAGAATTCCTTCTCAAAGTCATCCCATGGAACCTCTGCCTCTATCCTCTCTCCGAGGTAGATCATCCACCACTGTCGTGTCGCACCTCTTAGCTGACTGACTTCTAGGGGAACCCAGTACTCCCTCGGAGCACGGATCAAGGTAAAAGCAATCCCTAGCTCCTCAAGCCACCCCTCCATCTCCGTATCCGAAGTACTACCCTCGTACTTCTTGAGGGTCTGCCGCTGGAAAGAATGGAGAGTCTTCTGCCACTGGCTATCTTACTCCTCTCGTTCAATCCTCAACTGATCGACCACCTGAATCTACTGGGCCTCGGCTGTCTGAGCCACCCAGGGACGACGTCCAGGTGCCATAACTGTACGGTAAACAAGGATCGCCTAAGCCCAAGTAGTAAGGAAAAACTCAAGGTTTTATTTCATCATTTTATTTCAATTTCTTTCCCAGAACACCCAAATCAAGTAAAAAACAATCATGATAATGCATGTACCTTCCCTAGGGTCTCTACCCTGCAATCAATATAGTCTCACATGGTCGTTCGGTAGGCTCAAAGTCCTTGCATCGGATCACGGGGGGCCCTAAAATCCCGTGTCCTAGCCGGTCTTCCCTGGCATATGTCACGCACCAAGATCAACTAACACTATTTCCCTACCATCCCATGAAATCCTCACTATGCCTAACTACAGACTCCATACTATCTCTCAAACATCACCTTTGATACCATTATGTCATGATCCCCTTCCACCAAATATGCCCCTCCTGAGCTGGAAATGGTGAAAGGGAGATAATGACCCCCGAGTCCTACCTCTAGTAGGCCACGAGGTGGCGACTAGCACCAAGGGTATGAGTTTTTCACAAATATGGGAGGCATTACCCTTTTTATTTTTTAATGATCGGGAAATAGGACAATTCAACCACCAAAAAGGAAAAAAACCAGTGTATATAAATAAACCCAAACCAGGCCCACATGCATGTTTAAACAATTTTATAACAAGGTACAAGTACAAGAAAACTCAAAGTACAATACCAAAAGAAAAAAAAGGTACAACAACAACAACATCTCCAACTTTCCGACTAGTAGGGCCCTACATGGCCCTGTTAGTCCTCCTGGAAACCTGAAAGTAAACGTAGGGAGAGCATACAAGTATACACAGTAGGGAAACCAAAATCTGTTGTGCACAAGTGGGGAGACATCCTAATGTCCCGTGAGAACAACAAAAGAAACCTAGAAATGAATTCTATCCCCCCAACCTCACCATCCACACTCACCAAAAACACAAGCACAACATGTATTAGTATATAAGAAATAGTAGTATTGGGTTCCCCACACCATTTACCTTTAGTTAGCTTCTCTTCCTAACGACGAACGTCCTGACGCTACCAATATCTCCCCGCCCGCACACACCTGGGCCTCACAACCACGTATCCCGCCCGTACACACCTGGGCCTCACAACCACGTATCCTGCCCGCACACACCTAGGACTCACAGCCACGTATCCCGGCCACACACACCTGGGCCTCACAGCCACGTATCCCGCCCGAACACACCTGGGCCTCACAACCACATATCTCACCCGCACACACCTGGGCCTCACAACCATGGATCCCGCTCACACACACCTGGGCCTCACAACCACGTATCCCGCCCGCACACAACTGGGCCTCATCCCGAAGTTTTTTGGGTACAGAAGAAGCTGCCCGAAGAGTCTTGGGCTAAAAACACCCCAATAGAAACCTACCCAAAGAGTCTTAGGTGTAAGGTCACCTGAAGCCATCACAGACTAGGGGAGAAGAGCGGGATGGAGCTAGTAACTAAAGGAAAATACACCCTCTCCCATAAAATGGGAGTGTTCGGCACTAAGTGCTCAGCATGGGTGGGGTGCGATAAAACACAATAGATACAGATATATATACATATACCAACCACACAGCCCAACCTATGGCTTCTAAAAAGAGAAAATGAGCATGTGCCTCGGCACTGCTACTACGAAGCATGCATACAACAAACAAACCCAACCCCCTTTAGGTTTTCACATTTAGAAGAATTAGTTTATTAGTTCCTTAACTACTGGGAAACTATCCAAAACTAACCACACCAATCGTTCGTAAAACATATCTCTGCCATCCACAAAACAAGTTAGGAAAAACATAAGCAGCACAACAAAGTCCCTCTTATCAACCAACCAACCCCATTGATTATTATTTCTATTTCATTACCACACCCCATCTTTCATTAACTCTTCAAAATTTTATTTATTAAACACAACCCACTGTCCGTTCACATTAAAACCCATCCCTGCATCCCCGCTTCCAACCACCATAACAACAATCACACCAATCCCACACATCAACACCTTTTTGATACCATTTGTTACAGCCCCGCTGCCCATCACCGACATAACATTCACACCAACCCACAACCAAGCCAATCGAAGCCCCGTTGCTCACACTATCCACAACAACCCACAAAACACACCCATCACATGCCTCGTAACCAATCCAACACCCACATGTTCATTATTCCATTTTGTTTAACTACGGTGATCACACAAGGGTTCCATATTTTAAACATCAAAATTTACGTGATTAACCAAATTCCACATTCCACAAGGTTTTCACCCATAAGAAAATCCAGAAGGAGAGGGAAACATTTAATTACATAAGAAAAGGCCCCCACCGACTATGATTTTTTGTAGGCAGAAGCTCATTTAATTCACAACATAACATCCCATGATATAAATTAACAGTAATCACAACTTCCCATCCCCATTATATAAGCCAGTTATTATCTTCATTAAATGGTTCAAAAGTGTTTCACGTAAACAAGAGAACACCCACCCTGCATGATGCACAAAATTAGAGAGACAAAGGTAAGATCCCTGCCCAACAGGTTCTTGATTGCATGGCTCCTCCGGATCAAGCTTAGAAGACATCCGTCAGCGTTCGTCACTTCTGTCAGGTCCTGGAAAAACCTCCTCTTGTGGAAGTCAGAAAGATAAGGCCGAAGAAAAGACAACAGACCCAGGCATGGAAGCTCCGACTCGTTGTTATGATCTCATGACCACTGACGGATCGTAAATCGGAGCTCGGACGAAGAAGTTATGGAAGGAAGAGCCTTCGAGTCTCCTGAGAGAGCTCTGCTCAGAGGAGATTAGAGGAGAGAAGAGGGGTGAGTTCAAAGAGGAGGGGAAACCTCCTTTTATATGCGTGAAAAGAAAAGGTACATGGTGTGTACTTTATGGTACACGGCGTGTACTCGGTTCTTTCACACGGTCTCCACGCGACTTCCAACACGGCTCTGCGGCAGTTGACTGGTCAACACACAGTTTGAGGGTAACGCATACGTGGGGAAGGACTATACGGCGTGTAGTTTGGACCCACGGCATGTACTCAATCATTGCACACGGCAAGGACACGGCACCTACGGGGTACAAAGCCGTTGATTGGTAACGCGTACACTGGGAAAGACTACACGGCCTGTAGAACTAGACACACGGCGTGCACCCATTATTCCACACAGCAAAGACACGGCTTGCAACACGGGGTGTACCCGGAAAGGGAGTACACAGCGTGTACCGAAACTACACGACGTGTAGTTTCGAAATTCCGGAAAGTGTGGGAAAAGACCATTTTACCCTCCAGAACACTTCTTGACCTTATTTTTGACAATGGAATGGGTCGGAGAGGTCCGAGCCATTACAATTCACTATAAAAAACACCGACATGGCGTACTCTACATGTAATACCGAGTTTCTATTAAACATCAATTTTTTGATATAATTATTTAAACGAGTTAGTTGTATCCTAGCATCTAACAGATAGAAATATGGATATTTATAAATAATTTTCAAATATTTACATAATGGTTTTATATAATTAAAATATATTTATTATGAAAATAACAATTTCTTGTAATGTATTTATATGTTTAAAAATTTTATTTTCTTGAATGAACTGTTTTACTTATCCTACTCTAAAAAATAAGATTTCAGTAAAAAAAAATAAATTTAATTTTATAATATAAATATCATTTTTGAAATTTTAATTATAATATTATGTTTGGGTGAAATTATTGGATTTTGTTAAGAAACATCAATTTTTTATGAATAGTGAAAATACTGCATTTTATTTAACTACTCCTTTTTCATTTAAATAATTACTAATGATAAATTATATGATACAATTGTTTTAATATACAAATATGTAAATTATAAACCTATTAATATATTTTAGTTCATTTTAATCAATATCAATTTGAAATAAGATATAAAAACATATCAAATATTTGAACATTTTTCTACTTTAAAAACCTAAGAATTAATACCATCTATGAGATTAGCAATAATATCAATTTTTTCTCTTCTGTGAATTATATTTATAAAAATTTAAATACCTCATTTTAACCAGTACAATATTTTTAGTCTTATTATATCATGTTAATTTTTTACCAAAAAGATTAGTACAAGTGATTAAAATTAATCATTTCGATTAATGAAAAAACATGCCTATTTGGTAACAAAACCATAATAATAGAGGCCTGAATAATATATACACATTGGAAAAACACATTACAGACAAATATTTAATCCATAAGTGTTCCATTATTTATTTTTCCTAGTTTTCCATGACTATTGTTAGGTAAAAACATGTATACACCAGACATGTTTTCAAAAAATCCAAGTGTGTCATTTTCCTTCCCTATAAATGACAACCACCTCTTCCCTTTATTCACACCTCTAAAACCTCTTAGGATCATACAATATCTATCCAATACACTTCAAAACATATATCCATTACACATATACTCCTCTACTTGGTAATAATAAAATCCAAGGAAATCTTTTGGCAAAAACCGAAATGTGTTACCCAATTAACTGTTAATGTCTTCTCTCAGATCCTTTGTTTGATTTTCCATATTCACCCCAAAGCTCACATTATTACGTTATATTATAACTAAAATATTATATTAAATATACTAATATTATTTTATGTTATGTTTTTCACCTATAATTACACACACATCAATCTAAAGGGTAACTAACATACAGTTTATGTTTACGATGAACTACAACCTCACTAAATGATGATTGTTCATTTTTCCTTCCATACATTTCATAGTGGATATCATGATGTAAATTATGTTTATATTTATCATTTAATATATTTATTATTAATTTAATCTACTTTATTACATTAAAAACATATATTTTGTTCATCCTATATTTTGTAAAAAAGATAAGTTTATTTGAGGAAGTGCAGACTATTTCCCTCTCAGAGCGATGTGATTCGTTCACACAATACATAGACGGTATTAAGGATTGTATTAGTTGAATTATATGATATATATAACATAATAAATATATATATTCAAATATTTCAAGTACATTATTTCTTTCAAGGAGAAAAAAACAGAAACAACGTTCATGCGTATTTACGACTTACCGTCACCATGAGCAATGTATTAAATTTCATAGTTTTGTAATAAATATATTAATATAATAAAAATATAAATTATATAAATTATATTTATATCATTTTTTACATTATTTAAATATAAGGGTGAAATATATATCAAATTGAGACACAATAGAAAAGAAAATTGATTATTACTAAATGTGTAACCCTAACATGAGTCTTCTAACAAGTGGGTAATATAAAATATTAATAAATCCATAGATGATATAATATATAATAATATTTTTATTGAAAAGTTTTATAAAAAAATTACATTAATTATATTGGAGGTTTGAATGAGTACGATGAGATTCAAGACACATTGTAAGGGAATTTCATCAGACTTTTAATTTTCTTGAGACTATGCTTTTTTCACCACGCATTCATTTTATAGTGTTTATACTGCACATAGATGTATTCTATGATTTAAAAAAATTAATTTATGTATATTTAAATATATATTATAATTTATTTTATGAGTTTAAAGTTTCATAATATACCAAATTATTAAAGTTATTTTTTCTCAAATTGCCTTTTTTGAGACACATGTTTTGTCACTCGCCTATGTTGTTTAACGAGGTGTATATGATTAAAATTTAAATTTTATATATTGAATATTATTCATTTCATGATATTTTATACTTCATGAAACTTCATTTTAGAACATGAAATTTATGATCCCATGTAACCATGTAGTAAGTGTTTATTGAAACAATCTTATCGTTTTTTTGAGATTGTAGGTTATTATTATTCATTTAATGAAATGTTACTATCCATGTCCACAAAACACTAATAAAATTAATTTTAATACATTTATTAAATTTATATCAATGTATTATAATATTTTTTCCAAATTTTTCTACTTATGGTAATTACAAAAGAAAAATTAAGAAAAATATAATGGCATCCCTCTATTGAGTCAGAAAATTTTTTTATTTCAAAACAATTTTTTCATAGATGAATAATGTTTTTTTCAAATGATATTTTAATATAATTATCAATGAAAATGTATTCTAAAAGTTTTATTTTGTTTTAAAATATTTAATTATATTTTTTGATTGTTATTTTTGAATATTTTTCTAAAAAACACTTTCAAGCGTTCCTTATATGTTTTCAAATTTAATTTCAATGAAATATTTTTCATAACATTTTGAGAAATTATTTATCATTTTTAAATGTATTTTTCATGAAATGGGTATAAGAAATATTTTAATTTTTCATTATAATTTTTCAATGTTATTTTCAATGATATCGTTTTCAAAAAAAATTCAAGTTTCCTTTATTAGTATTCAAATTAATTTCAATCAAATGGTTTTCAAAACGTTTTATTTATTTTTTTACATGTTATTGAAGTTAATTTCAATGAAATGGATTTAAAAACCTTTAAAAACATTTTTTATATGTTTTCAATGTATTTTTAATTTAATTGTTTTCATAACATTTCCATGTTCCCATTATATTTTTTCAATGAAAAAGTATTGTAAACTATTTTAGAAGAATTAATTATAGGAATTTATGTCTTTTTTCATGAAAATAATTTTCAAATATTTTTTATGTTTTAAAGAGTCTTTTAAATAATATAATTTCTATTTCCCTCGTGAAAATCTTTTAAATGATCTTTTAAAATTAGTTCCCATCTATGATTACATTTTTTGGTGTTACTCTTTCATTTTTATGTAAATTATTCTATGTTTCCACTCATATTAATTCTATGATTGGAATATGTTTTTATGGCATGATATTAATGAAAATTATTATCTTTCACTAGATACATACTTCTAAAACCCAATTTTTTACACATATTGTGTTTTTGAGACCTGGTACTTTTCCATAGTTAATTATTATTTAAGTGTTCATGATTCCAATCTCATTTAATGGGTTATGATATAATTATTTTTTATAATCATGTGTCACTCATATGTATGATTTTTTTATAACAGATTTGATCTATATATTCCTCTAAATCATTGAGTAATGATCGATGACTAACAAATAATTATTTTACATGTCAACCTGATTTCACGTTCAAAATGTTATGTGTGGACATGGTAACATGTTCAAAATCTTATCCATAGATCACATTGAATGTCCCTGATTTTAGGAGTGAATTGGATTACTTGTTAACAATGTTATGGGTGATCCTTATTATGTGTTCCTATGTATATGTGTAAACCATATTACATCTAATAATGTTATAAGTGAACCTTATTATGTGTTAATTATGCAATGTGTAAACCTGATTAAATGTTCACATTGTTAAGAATTGACCTATTTTCTGGTGCATTATTTTATGAATGATCTTAATTTGGGTGTTCACAATGTTATATATGAAACTGATTACCTATTCAAAATGTTATGAATGGAACTAGTTTCATGTCCATAATTTTATGTGTGAACCTGATTACATGTTCATAATGTTATGAATGAACTTGGATTTATGTCCCAAAGTTAATATGGGGGACTAATTTCACATGCTTAACTAATTGAGTGATCTTGTTTACACATATACATGTTCTCTATGTTATAAAAATATGTTCATGACAAAAATTACATATCATGTGACTTTGTTATGCTTTCATGACATATTATACGAATTCTATTATGAATCATGTCTTATGAACATCCAATCATTATTAAGATCTATAATTTGTTGGGTTAGATCTCAAAATATTATTCTCATGTTCCATACTATTTTTGTTCATGTTATTTTTACACATTTCTTTTGTTTACCCTCACTGATCATATGATCTCACACATTTATAATGTTTTCCATCCCAATGTTATGAATAAAGGTCTTAAATAGATTTACTAAAGGTGGAGATATTTATGGGAAATGTTGAGGATCTTTCACCATGATGAAAGATTTTTTTCCCATGTTTCTAAAGACACTAAACAAGTACTGCCCTCGGGAATTTATTCTTATTAATGTAAATAATATTCATCTAAAATAATGTAATATACATGTATTTTATACTTATGTAATTATAGTTAGTATCCATGGAATGGTTTAGTAATCCTTCAGAAAATAGTATGAGAAAACGTAAGTGAGATCCCTATATATATTTCTAATTATAATCTAGGAATATCTCTAAGGAAAAATATAAGGATGTGTTAATTTTTATGAAATTGCCCTAGAATTTTGGTAAAGGATATTGTGTGGGGTATCCTCAAAATACAACCCTTCATGAAACTACAAGTGGATGTATCTCTAGTACATATGTTACTAGTTGTTAAAACTTCAACATGATTTTATGGTACAGGAATTGGGTAATCGGGTATACAACAATGAGTCTTGTTGCACACTTGGTTTGAAACTCCCAGGGGATATGCTTTGGGAATCTAAAAACAATTACAGATCCATTATAAAGTATTTTAAGAAAATATGACTATCAATAACCTAGAATAATCCAAAGATGTTGATGATTAATTAGTAAGGTAATAAACAAGAGGAAACAAGGTTAACATTATTTCGTTTATATAATATAGCTATTATGAGCAATAAAATTGGAGGATGACCGAAGAGAAAGATATCTGGATTATGTCGAATCAGATATCACGATATATGATTAATTATAAAAAAATTGTGATAGTCCCAACAAATCGTATATGAGGAAGATGGAAGTTTATAAATGATCAAATTCTAAGGAGAATATAGTAATTAATATTCAACTTCCAACATTTCAAGAATAAGTGAAATTGAACCATGAGGAATACCTCAAATAGAGAGAAAGATGTTATCTCTGCAGGGTAAAGTTTCATAGTGTGATGAATTTTTATGGGTTTTAATGTATCATCTATGGAGAACATGGGCATTACCCAACTAAATGCCCAAAAATAATAACTTAAATCCAAAACATGGAATTATGCATTCCATTCAATCCATTAAAGTTGATATATTGAAATATTTATGTGTTTCGATCCGTGAATTATGAATGGTGAATTATATAAGGATTATTTAGTTTATTTTTTTTTCTAATGATTTTAATGGATATGTTTAATAAATATAATTGATATGAAAAGTAATTTAATGAAAATTTTATATTAATATTAAACACAAGATTAAGTGAATGATAACCATTATTGTGTTCCTAATGTAAAGATAATTATTTTTGGATAATATACATGTTGGATATAAATAAATGAATTGGATGATACTTGTAAAGTGCCATAAATTCCAAAGAAATTACTATTTTTATTTTCTTTGGGATTTTACAAGTACGTGGTTTCAGATGGCACATGATTCTGAGGCCTGGTGTGCCCGGAATAAATTTCCGAAGTTTATCTCGGGTAAGTTCAGTGAACGAATGAGCGTGTTTTCCTAACTTTTGAACCGGTGCTCGGAATCGAAATCCGAGGTCACCGATTAAAACCGCAACGCCGATATTTTATCAAGTGTACCTTTTCTGAAGGTGCATTTTCTCGGGAGGAGTTGTTAAAAATCTTGTTTTAGTGCGGAATAAAATAAAATTATATTAAAATTATATTTATTTTCCACTAAGTAGTTATATCCTATGTAAGGGTGTTGGGGGTGGGACCCATTTGTTGTTGACTAACCTTCAGAGGATAAAGGTGGGCAGGGTCCCACACCAGCCCAACACCTCACATTATTAACTCTTAAACCCCTCCACCTCCCTATCATTTATGAGGCCATCTCTCCTCTCATAATGTGTGCCAACCCATTTTGTTAATGGATTGAATTAATTTGGGTGTTTATAATTCATTTTGAGTTATAAACCTTTCACCCTCCTCTCTATATTTAATATGCCACCCATATAATTAATAATTTTATTAATTATTTTGGTGTGTCAACAATTCTTGGAATTGTTTCTTTTTTCCTGGAAATGTTTTTATTAAAGGGGCCTTGTAAAATATTTGTGGAGAAAATATTTTGGCTGGGGGAAAAACTCTGGAGAAATTTGAGGAGAGATCTCTCCATCCAACGAAGAACGTTCATTACGAAAAACGCCTCCGGTGGAGAACGTGAAGTCACCGACGATGTGCCTTCTCTTCTTCTTCCTCCACGTCAAGGGAGGAGACACCACCGTGGGGAACGTCTCCATCGATGATGACTCTTCCTCAGACATCAACAAAATCTGCACTGATCTACCGTGACGTCCGATCATCGCGACTATTTCCTCTTTCCGCGGCACGACGCCATGCAACGTCTTTCAGAGTTAGGGGTTGTTTTACATTCAAGATTAATTTATGTTCTTTGTTGACGTATATTAATCCGCCTGTTATCAAGATAACGGGAGGAGGACGGACTGCACGAACACGGTCGAACCTCCTCCCCATGGTTGTTAATTTTTCTCTATGGTTTGGAATTGTGGTGGTGCGGTGCTGTCACACTGTGAGGGAATGTGGGAACTGCGGCCGGTGCGGGCTACGACAAAGGAGCAAGGCACCGTCGCACGGCGCCGTTGAAGCTGAAAGAGGCCGCGAGTAGAGCGAGGCCGCAGTGGAAGGGCATGGCACTGTCACGACGCATCGGAACATCAAGGGGCCACGGCGGGGGCAGGCTATGGGGGAGGGGGCCAGCGCTGACACATCGCACCGGTCGAAGAAAGGCTGCAACAGTGGCGGTCACTAGCAGGCGGCGGCCGGGCACGGTCGGCCGCCGGAGCTCTAGGAGGCAGGACCCCACAAGGGTCCCGTGGCGATTCCCAAGGCCGGCCAAACGACCGATCGTTTTCCGAGAAAACCGTGGGGCGTAACCCCCAGGTTCAATTATTGTAGACCCCACTGGGTCCGCCGTTCCTCAAAAAGGGGGCGGAGCTCCCCCTTTTCACCCACTCGACCACGTGCCAAGCCGCGGTCACCCGCGCCAGGCCGGACCAGCCACACCGGGCCGGACCGCCCGCACCGGGCCTAGCTGCCCACGCCGGTCCAGGCGCCAATGCTGGGTCGGACCCCCATGCCGAGCTGGGCCGCACCGGCCGGGCCGGTTCGGGCCGACCCAGGGGGTTTCGGGCTGGGTCGGTCCGGGCCCATACCCCCTATATTCGTTCATAATCATTCAATGGGTCATAACATGGGCTATGGACCTCCGATCGATGCACCTTCAGTTGAGATGTGATCCTTGGATCGAGACTGTCGTTTCGGTATTTTACACTCAAGGTTTTAGAAAACTTTTGATATGGCCAGGGTGGTTCGAACACGAAACCAATGGGGCCCTCGGAGCAGAAACACTTATAACATGAGTTCCGGACGTTCGATTGATGTGTCGTTGACTTTTTTGGATTCCTCTCAGTGAGACGGTACTTTTTTCCTACTCCGTTCGATGTTTGAATGTTGTTGGAGTATGGTCGGGTTGGTTTTGAATTAAAAACCAACTAGGCTCTGGGATGAAAAAGCCAATAACTCTCAGATCGGGCGTCCGATTGACCCGCCGTTTGTCGTGTTGTGTGCCTAATGATGAGACAGAACATTGGGAGACATACACTCTAGACTATGTGTTAGTTGATGTATCGAACCCCTTTGCTCATGGACTGGACCCTCTAGGAATCGAGCATGATGTGTGCAGGAACCCTAGAGCTGGTTACGACTACGACGAAGATGACTTCCGTACTAGGATCCTCCGTAGGTTCGACGAGTAGAACTACCGTACTGGGAACCTCCGTGGGTTCGATGAGGAAAACTACCATACTGGGATCCTCTGTGGGATCGATGAGGATGGATACCATACTGGGATCCTCCGTGGGCTCGACGAGGATGACTATTGTACCGGGATCATCCGTGGGTTCGACGAGGACAACTACTGTATAGGGATCCTCTGTCGGTTCGACTACCGTGTTGGGATCCTCCGTGGGTTCGACGATGATAACTATGATACATGGATCCTCTGTGGGTTCGGCAGTGACGAATACTAAACTTGGATCCTACGTGGGTTTTACAGAGGAGATGATTTAGAGGCTACATCTAATCATCGCCACCCCTCTTCGTAAATGGATACCTGTGTGAAATGAGTCTTGACATTAAATCAATATCTTTTATGTGATTGATTTGATAACCTGTGTGGATTAAGTTATGATTTCCTATGTGGATTGGGTTGTAGATTCCTGTGTGGATTAAGTTATACTTTCCTTTGTGGTCTTGATTGTTCGTAAGCTCGTGATTTGTAGATGAACTGGATTTAATGACTTAGGTATATTTATGGGAATATACCTAAGTAGTGTTGGATGATACTTCGTTATTGTTTCTTATCATTTTGGTTTATCCTTAGTGGGTTCAGGGAGACCTCCTGGGGTATCGGGGTCCCTACTGAGTATCGTATATTCAAACCTGCACAGGCTTCGCCCACACTACGTTGTGTTGGTTGCAGACGACTGACATCACTGATCATGGTTGAGGCTTGTAGAGCCGGATGGTACCCGGAGGAGGATCACACGACGAGATGGTGCCCAGAGGTGGATTTATCATGACGAGTCGGTACCTCGAGGAGATGGACGGACGTGGGGTGTTGTACCTACCTCTAGGTAGGAACCCGGAGGACGATCCAGGAGAGGCTCGTCATCTTTTAGCTGTTGTCCTTTGAGTTGTACATTACATTCAGTTGTAGCTTTACATTTCTTTTGGGCTTGTATTTCTGGCCCCTTGTACTTTTTGCATGTTTGTTTACTGCTTACTTAGTGTTTACATTATCTTGCTTACTCTATGGTGTTTTTGTACTTTATAAAGGAAAAACCTTCCATATTATTAGGATTTACGCCTTTGGTGCTATTCGTCAGCCCCTTTCCTATGGAAGGAGGGATTTGGGTAGTCAAGACACGGGCCCCAAGGACGGGTCATGACCAATTGCTATCAGCAGAGTTCAGTTCTACCGCGGAACTCAGGACTCTGATATTTCTCTATGTGATGAAATAGTTTTAAGGGTATTTGAGTGTGGTTATCAGTCTAGAAAATCCAGTGTTGGTGCGGAGGCCAACATATCCATACACCAGGACCCGAACTTCTGATTTCGGACTCATTGCATGAAAACATTAATTTCATGTGTGCTTCAAAAGTTTTCATTGTGATTACCTTATGTCAGCTCACCAGTTATACTATATTGACCATGGCGCACCTTTCTCTTTTCATGATTTCCCCACGATGGCATCCATCTAGGGTTCTGATCATTGTGTGAGACGATAGCCCACCGAGCGATGAGACCTCGGTGTAGGGCCCTATTACAGTAGAGGCATCGGCGTTACCTCTACCTGCCTAGCCACCAATGCCACCAGCCCCAGTCGTTGAGAATGCATGTCACCTTAGTGCACTACACAAGTTTTAGCGTTAGAGACCGCCCAGGTTCCATGGGGAGACGGACCCTTAGGCAGCCGAGGATTGGCTGGAGGTTGTTGTCGGAGTTTTCAGGTTAGTGGGGACACTAGCTGACCTCATGGTGATCCTTGCAGCGAGTCTCCTGCATGCGGAAGAAGGTAGATGGTGGATCCTGATGCTCCAGGTGCACGACATGGCATCTATCCTTTGGTTGGACTTCGAGAGCCTCTTTCGTTCAGAGTTCGTTCTAGCCACCCTCCAAGCGGTGCACATTCAGGAGTCACTACAGCTCCGGCAGGGCAGCATGATTGTGGCCCAGTACTCAGTGAGTTTTACTGATCTCTCGCGCTACTCCACGTATATGGTACGGTACCCGTTCTTCAGGGCCCAGACCATCAAACAGGGACTGAGGCATGAGATCAGAGCTTCGATGATCTCCCTCAACATTCTGACGTAGGTGGGGGTGTTGGAGAGAGCCATTCTAGTGTAGAGTTTTCTCACCGAGCAGTCACCAGTGGCAGGACCCTCCACCGGAAGACCTATAGCGGAGTCTTATGCAACTGGAAGTAGATAGATGACGCATAGGTCCAAGCGGGCCAGGCCATCAGATGAGAAATCTCAGGAAACATGTTCTATTCTGCGGGGCACACGAAAGAGAGCCGTCTACACGAGGAGCAGGCAATGTTATGCATGCAACAGGCAAGGTCACATGGATCGAGACTGCCCAACCCGTCTTGCAGATGAGCAGCAGTCGGTAGAAGGACTTCCCAGGAAGAGGTTCATCCATGGTGGTCCGCAGGGAGTAGGCGGACGAGGCAGACATGCTGACCGAGCATTGGGTGGTGGGCGATGCTTTGAGGCCCTACTACCACCACTACCACCAGGGAGACCACCCCGACTGTAGGGAACGGGTGGACAGGGGAGAGCTCAGCTTTAGGCATCTGAGGCTTACGACCATGGAGCTCCAGGAGTAGATGGGCAGGAGAGGGACTTGCTCCCGACATGTGGACTTTTGTTCATGTTGCTTCTAGACTTGTTGATGTTTTGTGTCTTTCAACCATGAGCTAGAGTAAAAAAAGACACATGTCCTTGTGAAGTTTTGTTCCCTGTCCTTTTTATGTAGTTGATACTAAGAGGATTCAGTTTAAAACTGTTGACTTGACCCTCACTTTTGAGATACATACTAGAGGAGACCCAGTGACCACACACTGATTCCGATTTTGTGACTCAACCCTTGGAGGTGAGAGTAACGGTTGGATCTCTTGGTAGTAGCGTCGAGGCTTTACGATGTCATCATCGGTATGAATTAGTATCATCCATGTCGGGATTGGCAGTATTAGGCAAAGAACATGGTTCATCTAGGGGATGAGACCAGATTTCTCTTATCGAAAAAGAAAATATTTTTGCAGCTCATGTAGGACAGGAGATGGTCCAGGTCATCTCTGAGTGGATGAGGACAGCTCAGTGCCGACAGAAGTCTTATGCTGACAGGAGGTGGAGACCACTAGAGTTCGAGGATGGCAACCACATTTTCTTGTGGGACTCACCTCGATGTGGATTAAGGAGATTTGGTCAGGGCGGCAAGTTATCTCCGCGCTTCATAGGACCATTCCAGGTTCTCAGCAGGATAGGCAAGGCGGCTTCTCTCCTGGCATTACCACCTCATTTGCACCAGGTGCATGATGTCTTCCATGTATCTCAACTGAAGAGATACATCTATGACCCGATGCATATCATCGACCATGGGGAGCTGGACATCGATGATTGGGTTAATTTTTTTGGAGGTTCCAGTGGAGATAGAGGATCCACAGGAGCGGGTCCTATGTGGATAGTCGATTTAACTAGTGCGCTTTCACTTGTAGCTCGAGAATCTTCTAGAGAGCACATGGGAGCAGAAGGCTCAGATGCGTTCTCAATACCACGTTGTTTCCCTAATTTTTGGTGTAGCTGTATGGGAACGTATAGCCCTGAGGTGGTAGTAATGTAAAGACCCGTAAATTCCAAGGAATATTTTTTTCAATTTCTTTGGGATTTTAAAAATACACAGTTTCTGAGGGCACCTGATTCCGAGGCCCGATGTGCCCGTAATCAATTTCCAAAGTTTATCTTGGGTACGTTCAGTGAATGACTGTGCGGGTTTTCCTAACTTTTTAATTGTTCCTCGGAATCAATATCTGAGGGCACTGATGAAACCGCATGGCTGGTATTATCTCAAGAGCACCTTTTTTGAAGCTGCATTTTCTCAGGAGGAGTTGTTAAAAACGTGGTTTTAGTGAGGAATAAAATAAAAATCAATAACAATTTTATTTCTTTTCTTCTAAGTAGTTATTTACTAAGTATGGGTGTTGGGGGTGGGACCCATTTGTTGTTAACTAACCTTGATAGGATAAAGGTGGGGTGGGTCCCACACGATCCCAACACCTCACATTCTTAACTCTTAAACCCCTTCACCTCCCAATCATTAATGAGGCCACATCTCCTCCCATAATATGTGCCAACCCATTTAGTGATTGGCTTGAATTAATTTGGGTGTTTATAAATCTTTTTGAATTTTAAACCATTCACCCCTCTCTCTATTTAATATGCCAACCCATATAATTAATAATTTTATTAATTATTTTGGAGTGTCAACAATTCTAGGAATTGTTTCTTTTTTGCATGGAAATATTTTTATTAAAGGGACCTTGTAAAATATTTGTGGAGAAAATATTTTGGGTGGGGGAAAACCTCTAGCTAAATTGGAGGAGAGCTCCCTCCTTCCTATGAAGAACGTTTTTGACGAAGAACGCCTCTGGCGGAGAACGCGATGTCACTGACGATGTGCCTTCTCTTTTTCTTCCACTGTTTCAAGGGAGGAGACACCACCACGGGGAATGTCACCATCGATGACGAATCTTCCTCCAATTTCAATGAAATCGGCACCGATCTACTGTGGCTTCCGATCATCGCGATTCTTGCCTCTTTCCACGGCTCGACACTGTGCGACTAATTTACTAGGTAGGGGTTGTTTTAAGTTGAAGATTAATTTACGTTCTTCATTGACATTTATTAAGCCACCTATTATCAAGATAATGGGAGGAGGTCGGACTACATGAACATGGCCGAACCTCCTCCGCATGGTTGTTAATTTTTAACTATGGATTGTAATGGAGGCAGCGCGGTGCCATCGCACCGCGCGGGAAAGAGGGAACCGCGGCCGGTGCGGGCCGTCGCGAAGGAGTGTTGCGCCGACGTGCCGCACCGTTGAAGCTGAAAGAGGCCGCGGCTGGAGCAGGTCCACGGTAGGGGGGCGCAGCGCCATCGTGCCGCGTTGGAACATAAAGAGGTCGTGGCCGGGGCGTGCCGCGACGGATGGTCGCAGTGCCAATGTGCCGTTCCGGTCAAAGAAAGTCTGCGGCCTAAGGGCGCGGCGGTGGTGGTCACCAGTAGGCGGCGGTCGGGCACGGCCGACCGTCAGAGCTCTATGAGGCGGGACCCCTCACGGGTCCCGTGCCGGTTCACAAGGCCGACCAAATGGCCGGACGTTTTCCGAGCTAACCGGTGGGCATAACCCCAGGGTTCAATTAGGGCGGACCCCATTGGGTCCACTGTTCAGCAATAAAGGGTGGGGGTCGCTCTCCCTCTGGGACCGTTCAGCTGCATGCCAAGCCACGGTCACCCGCGCCGGGCCGGGACGTGCACTTTTCGGCCGGACCTGGACCCGGGTCGGGTTGACCCGGTTTGGGCTGACCCATGGAGTTTCTGGCCAGGTCGGTCTGGGCCCAAACGCCCTAAATATGGTCATAATCGTTCAAAGGCTCATAACATGGGCTACGAACTTCCGATCAACGCACCATCCATTGCGATGCGATCTTGGTATCTAGAAAGTCGTTTTGGTATTTTACACTCACGGTTTTGGAGAACTTTGGGTAGGGCTGGGTTGGTTCGAACACGAAACCAACTGGGCCCTCGGAGCAGAGATGCTTATAACATGACCACCGGACGTCCGACTGACGTGTCTTCGACTTTGTTGGATTAATCTCAGTGAAACGGTTCTTTTGGATTACTCTGCTCGAAATTTGGACGCAGTTGGGGTATGGTCGGGTTGGTTTTGACTTAAAAACCATCCAGGCCCCTGGGACGAAAATGCCAATAACTCTAAGACCGGGTGTCCGATTGACGCGCCGTCTGTCGCGTTGTTTTCCTAATGACGAGAAAGAACATTGGGATACATCAACTCTGGACTTTGTGTCTGCTGATTTATCAACCCCCTTGGATCGTGGAGCAGACCCTCCCAGAATCTAGCATGATGTGTGCGGGAACACTAGAGCTGGCTGAGACTACGACGAAGATGACTTCCGTACTAAGATCCTCTGTGGGTTCGACGAGGAGGACTACCGTACTGGGATCCTCCGAGGGTTTGGCATGGACGACTGTCATACTGGGATCCTCTGTGGGTTCGATGAGGATGACTACTGTACCAGGATCCTCTGTCGGTTCGACGAGGACGACCACCGTACTGGGATCCTTCGTTGGTTCGACGAGGAAGACTACTGTACTGGGATCCTCTGTGGGATCGACTACCGTGCTGGGATCCTCAGTGGGTTTGAAGACGATTAATACTATACTTGGATCCTTCATGGGATTGGAAGCAAAGACTACTACACTTGGATCCAACATGGGTTCGGCCGAGGAGATGATTCAGAGGCAACATCTAATCCTCTCCACCCCTCTTCGTAAATGGATACATGTGTGAGATAAGTCTTGACATTCAATCATTATCTTTGATGTGATTGACTTGATATCCTATGTTGATTAAGTTATTCTTTCCTGTGTGGATTGGGTCGTACTTTCCTGTGTGGATTAAGTTATACTTTCCTTAGTGACGTGGATTGTACTTAAGCTCGTGAGTTGGAGCTGAACTGGGTTTGATGACTTAGGTATATGTATGGGAATATACCTACGTAGTGTTGGATGATACTTTGTGATAGTATCATTTCATTTTGGTTTATCCTTATTGGATTCATGGAGACATTCGGGGGTCTCGGGGTCCCTATTGAGTATTGTATACTCACCCCTGCACGGGCTTTGCCCGCACTACATTGTGTTGGATGCAGACGACGGACATCACTGATTGTAGTTGAGGCTTATAGAGCTCGACGGTACCCGGAGGAGGATCACATGACGAGACCATGCCCGGAGGTGGATTTATCACGACGAGTCGGTACCTCGAGGAGACGGACTGAATTTGACTGATGTACCTACCTTCAAGTAGGATGCCAAAGGATGATCTAGGAGCGGCTTTTCACCTTTCAGTTGTTGTCCTTTTTTTTGTACTTTACTTTCAGTTGTAGTTGTACCTTTCTTTTGGGCTTGTATTTCTAGCCCCTTGTACTTTCAGAACGTTTATTTACTGATTACTTAGTGTTTACTTCAGCTTGGGTACTCTGTAGTGTTTTTTTTACTTTATAAAGGAATAATATTCCCTATTATCATGATTTACGCCATTGTTGCTAGTCACCAGCCCCTGGCCTATGGAAGGCAGGCTTGGGGTAGTCACGGCACGGTCCCCGAGGACGGGTCGTGACAATACTAATTACTTGTGTTCTGATTATTGATTGGTTGAAAAATTTGTGTACGTAATCATGGATGAGGTTTAGAACATCATGGATTTAAGTAAAATATCCATTAATCTTTTTAATAAGGAAGCTGCATGTTTTAAAAAATGATTTTTGGTAATTTATGTTATCACTATACTTCAAGAGAATGTACTACGAGAGTATCCAGATAATGTAGATGTGACAACCAATAGTGAAATTGTGTTTTATCTGGGATCAATGTTATACTTATTTAGCAACCTTCTTCATAATGTTTTGGAATTTAAAATTTTGGAAGGATTATAAGGATATCCATTTTTGTAATGACTATGTTCAACATTGAATTATGTCTGTGAGATTAACGTGATATATAACCATATGTGGATTTATTCATATTATATAATTTTTTTTAAACACGTCATTGAGATTTTGTGTTAAGGAAGATGGACCAACATAACCATATTTTTTTGGATCTCATGTTCTATTTTTTCTTTCAGAATGAAAAATTCACCATCAATACATGGAATTAGATATTATGTATGAATTGATCAAGGAAAACACAAAGTGTGAGATTTTACATAGGAAAATTAAAAAGAATCTTGTAAGTATATTTAATTATTTTCCATGATCCTAAAAGACTTACACAAATCTAGGAAAAGGATATTGAAAAAGATTTATCATATAACCATCATCTCTTATAAATCAGATGGTCCCTTAGATCATAAAAATAATATGGTTTTGTGATCACCCACTTATTGTGTTAAATTTTTTCTATCAATATCCATCCGATCATGATGATTATATTATTATTCCATGACTATGTTTTCACATCCCAAAAAATTGATTCTATATGGAAACCTAGTTATTTGTTTCTTTGGGTTACTCCAATCTTTCTAAATTTCATTTTTTTAATGAATTTATAGAATTCATTTTTATGGTGTGGGTTTCTATGAAATAAACATTCATGTATTATGGATTTGATAATCAATATGAATTTAGAGGGAGAAATTCATTTTAATGTGGGTTGAATATAACAACAATATATATTACAAAATATTTTTTGGAATTAATTTTTATTTTTGAAATTTTTCATTTCACGTGACACATGAAATATATATATATATATATATATATTAAAACTCAACGTTGAACATTCTGTTAACGTGTCACCAACTTAGATTGCACTACATCCATTAGTAATGTGTCTTGCAATATACAGAACAATTAATCAGATTTCACTACATGAAATGATAACATTGAATGTTCTACATGAACCACTAACATAGATTTTTCTACATACAACACTGACTTGGAATGTGCTACAGGCACTACCGATTTGGTGTATGTAACAAACAATATCAAATTTTTATGAAACAAAATTTTATTAATAAAATAATTTAAACAAGTCACTTATTAACTATCAACTTAAACATATTAAGATGAAAATTAATAAACATGTTTTAATTATTTTCATTATGGTTTTATATAAATAACACATACATATTATGAAAAATATAATTTTCTTTTATAATGTCATCATATGTTTAAATGTACAATTTTATCGAATGAACTGATCTTCATGTCCTTATCTAATGAATAAAACACAATTAAATTTAGGCACATCTTGAAAACTAATTTTATAAAATATACATCATTTTTTAATTTATAATTATGAAATTATATTTGGGCGATTTTTTGGTATTTTTATGAGAAACATCATTTTTTGATTTATAGTAAAATAATACATTTTAGTCAACAACCACCATTTTGATTAAATATTTATTATTGATAAATTATATAGTAGATTTGTTTTAAGGTAAAATTATATCAATTAAACATATATAAATAAAATTTTGGTCATTATAATCAATTTCACATTGAAAATGAATATAAAACCATAAAAAACTTTTGAAGATCTTTTTACATTAAACCCTCGTTATTTCGTCCCATCTCTGGGATTATCATTAATCTCTAATTTTACTATAATATTATTATAATATATAGAAATGTAAAAACACCATTTTAAGAAATATAATATTTATATTCTAATAATATTATTTAAAATTTTGACCAAAATTATTAGTAAATGTGATTAAAATTAATCACAACGATTAAGGTCATAATAATTTTAATTAGGGAAAAACATTAATCTTAGGGGGAAAATGACCTAGAAACATGTCCAACCCCCATTTATGGCCATATTTTGGCCATTAACCATTCATTATTTTTTTGGTTTAATTTATTGTTTGTTCTTTTAAAATGTGTACACCTATCTTTTTTAAAAAAAATACCATGTGAGTCATTTTCCTCCCCTATAAAACCCCACCAACCCTCCCACTTATTCCTAAATATCATACCTCATAGGTTCATCGAATAACATTAATATACACTTATCGACATTCCTCCATTACTCATATAAGACTTTCCTTGGTAATAAATAAATACAAATAAGGTTTTTTTCACAAACGAAAATGAGTTACGTGATTAATAGGTATCGTCATATCTCAAGATCCTTTATTTTATTTACATTAACCACCACATAAACTCTCATTATTACATTATTTAATATATAAAACCAACATCATAAATATAATGATAATTTTTATGCTCATGGATATACATAATCGTATATACAGATCCTTCAAATGGTTAACAAACATATTTTTTATGTGTACAAAGAACTACCACCTCACTAAAAGATAATTGTTCATATTTCTTTTTCCACCTATCGTGGTTGAATTACGATGGAAACTGTACTACTATATGTAATATATTATATTTATTATTTCATTACGATTATTTATTAACATTAAAAGACATATCTTTTTAATTTCTATTTGGTGTAAACATGATAATTAAGTTTGAGGAACTCTGGACTACCGCCCCCTCAAAACGATGTGATTCTTTCACATAATACATGGAATGTATTATGAATGGGTTTAGTGATCATATATGATATATATTATATAATAATTATATTGAAATAATATTATATATATATATATATTATATAACTTTTTCATTCAATGTTGAAATAAAAATTTGAAACATCGTTCATGCATAAGTACAACTTACCATTTCTAGGAACATTGTATTCTATTTTGTAATTCAATATTATATATGTTATTATTATATAAATACCCATAATAAAAAATATATTTATATCATGATTTATATTCTTTAAATCAGGATATAATTATTTAGACCAAATTAATAACCAATAAAGACACAAGTGAAAAACAAATATAATATTACCTAAAACATAACTGTAACATGAAATTACTAATAAGAGAGTAATATAAATAATAATAAATAAATATATAATATTAGATATAAGAATACGGTTTTTAATATATTTATATTATATATATATATATATATATATTAACAGTTTTGAATGAGTATCACGAGATTCAATACATATGTTTAAAGAATTTTATCTCACTTTATATTTCTGTGAGTTACATGCTTTATTCACCACCCATTTATTTTTTTAGGGGTGTGTATAATTCCGATCTATGTATTATATGATTCTTATAATTAAATTTATGGACATTTACATATCCATTATATGATATTTATTTTATGGTGTTGATGTTAGAAATGTTTCCAAATCAATAAAGAAGTTTTGTGTGAAATCAACATTGTTGTGACACATGTTTTCATATATTCATATGTTATTTAATGATGTGTATATTATTACAATTGAAATGTTATATAATAAATATTCATACATTAATGATATATTATGATTTATGAAAAATTAATTTTCTTACATGGAGAGTATAATCCCATGTTACTATGATGTAATATTTTATTGAAATAATCTCATCTCATTTCATGATTATTAATGAATATGATTACTTTAATAAGATATTATTATCCATATCTCATGAAAACTCATATGATCCTCATACATTTATTATTAATTATATTCAATGAATTCTTATCATTTTCAAATCTATTTTAATTATGATATTTAATAATATGATTTTAAGAGAAATCGGATTGTATCTATCTATTTAGTTAGAATCTGTTTAATTTCAAAACCATGTTTTCAAAAATGTTTTAGAAATTTTTTACAAATGATCTTTGAAGAAAATTTTCAATCAAAAATATTTTTAAAAATGTTTTCTAGTTATTAAATATTTCATTATAAACATTGAAAATTAATTTTAATTAATTGGTTTTCAAAAGGCATTCAAGATTTCATTATAAGTTTTGAATTTAAATTTCAAAGAAATTTTTTTAAAAATGTTTTCATGGTTTAATTATAATTTTTAAAAGTATTTAAAAAAATTAATTTAATTTTTTTTTCAATAATTCATTATAATTTATAATTTTTTCTCTCAAATAAATGGTTCTAAAAATTTTTTGAATACGTATTTATAAGAATTAAATGTATTTTCAAAGAATTGGTTTTCAAAAAAATTTAAGTATTTTTTACAAGTTTTCAATGTTATTTTCAAAGAAATGTTTTTAAATTTTTTTTAAACATTTATTATAATATTACATATTATTTTCAATGAAATGGTTTTCAATAATTTTTCAATCTCTCATTATATGTTTTCAATGAAATATTTATCTAAATAGGTTTTCAATGAAATATTAATAATAATTCAAGAATAACTTCATGAAATTATTTTTCAAAATATTTTTATGTTTTAATGAGAATTTTTAATTTAATAATGGATATTTTAATATAGAAGTTTTTTTAAAAGATCTATCAAAATTATTTATCATATTATATAACAGCTTTTGGTGGTACTCATTCATTTCTGAGGATATTTCAAAATTTCCCATTCTTATTCTTAATATGAATATTTTATTTTTTTATGAGGGTGATCTTAATGAAAATTGATTCTCTTTCATGGATATATGATTTTGGAATATTCTTATTTTTGCAGGTGGTGATTATCTGAACTACCTCTTTTCCAATGGTAATGGTATGAATAAATGATCATTATATAGATCACATTTCATGGGATATAACATGATTATTGTTTATAATATTATAGAACATGTATATATAAATTTGTTATGTCTTAGGATGGATATATATCTCCCTCCAATGAATTGGGTAACGATGGATGGATCATGAGAATATATTTTTGGCGTGAACCTAATTTCATCTTCATAATGAATTTCGTGATCCTAATTACATGTTCACAATGTTATGAATAGAAATTGTTATATTTAAATATGTTTATGTGTTACCTGATTACATGGTCACATTATTATTAGTTGACCTTTTTTGGTTTTTATAAGTTTATGCATGAACATAGTTACATGTTCAGAATGTTATGATTGAAACATATTGTTTATTAGTAATGTTATGAATGAAACTCATTATATGTTCACAATGTTCTTCATGGACCTATTTTCATGTCCATAAGTTTATGTGTGAACGTGATTACATGTTCACAAAGTTATGTGTGAACCTAATTACTTATTCAAAAGGCTATGCATGAACCTGGTTTCATGTCCATAAGGACATGAATGAACATCATTACATGTTCACTATAAGGCCCCGGCCTTAAACCTTACTTAATCTTGAGATATTTCAAGAATACTCCTTGAGGATCATTTCAGGTTTAGAGTTTTAGAAAATTAGATCATAAAACATGTATTACATTCCACATTTAAGAAAAGTGGTTACATAAATGATAGTATTCATTTTTCCCATCAACGGAAACTTATTTAAAATAAAACATGGATTCTTTCTTGACACTTCCTTGAAACTATCATCACATCATGTACCTTTCCCTTGTCCTGTGAAAAACATTTCAAAAAAACATGGGACGAGCATAAAAAGCTCAGTAAGGGTTATAAAAATATGGAAAAAAAACATGAGTTCATATATACATAAGAATGAAATCATACTTTACCCATAAACATAGGCACATTAACATACCTCATCAAATCACGAATAAATCATAGAAATCATAATACATAAAGGTAACTTGAGGCATTCATAACATTATTACGTAGGGAGTAACCCTCTTGGTTACGTTTGGAATACCCATCGCAGTATATTCCCTAAATCTCTTCGAAGAAACCTTAACATTTCACTCCTTCGTGTTACCCAATGCATTGGAGAGCTATATCGGGCTCACATGCCCTTATTTTATCACGGAACCACCCGTCTTCATAATAATGCCCAAAAACCATAACATAATTGTATCACATAAAACATACATAAAGGAAACCTAACATTTCTACATTTCAATCACAATATATCAATAAAACACATTGATATAATAAAAACATTATGAAAACCATTTTCAACACCAAAATAAAATAAAATTAAAACAAGGCATTTATTTTTCTTCAAAAAAACGGTATGGCTTGTAGAGGAAGTCGAAACTCAAATAATGGTCATGGCAGCAGAGAAGTCATTGTCGCCACATACGTATGACAAAAACATTCCCGTTTGTCGTTTAGTAAACTCTTTGTATAAAAAAGATTCCTTTTGAATAAACGTAAATGTCAATGGGGTTTGTACACCGTATAAAAGAAGGTTGTGTATAAAACAAAATATGCCTCAATGAAAGGAGATTGAGACGAAGTCCCATACCTCTAGTCTGACATGACTCGATCGTTATTTAATATCCTGAATAATAAACATGAGTTAATTTCTATTTGTTTAAGAACCCTTTTAATGTTCATTATTCCTTTTATATAAATTTTTTCCATGTCATGAACACTATGTAATTATTTATGTTAATAAAGGTCGTTTTAATGATCATTGGTACTTGAGTAAAAAATAAACACTTTATAATTACACTTTTTTCATGTATTTATTATATCCAGAATTTTATTCATGATTTAGATATCATATATATCATATATATCCAGTACAAGCATGCATTTATAATATTACATAACATTTATATGTAAGAAATGAAATATACCGTTAATGGAGACGGTAAGCCGTACGTACGCATGAACGCTGCTTCCTTTTCTATTTCGTATTTTATGAAATGGAATCATAATGATATAAAGGTATATTATTATTACAGAGTAATATCATATATAATATCATAACTCCATCCTTTATACATCCCACATATGGTATTAACGAATCAAATCACTTTGAGGGGGCGGTAGTCCGCACTTCCTTAAATGAAGATATCGTGTTTACCCATAATGGAAACCATAAAGGTATGCCCAAAATGAAAAATACAGAAGATTAAGGAAAACATAAACATATTATATATCATATATAAATATAGTTTCATCTTAATGGCCACCTTTGAAGGTGTTAAAATAATGTTGAACAATAATCGTTTCGGGAGGTAGAAATTCACCATCCACGGAAATAGTATGTTCTTTAACCATTAGATGTACGTGTGTGTAAGTGTAGCTCGAATCCTTCTTATAAAAAAAATTCTAGTATATGGAAGATACTGGTGTTGTTACAAAAGAAATTAATAAAAAGAGTTTAGGGGGTTGGAGAATCAAAATAAAACTAAAAAACACAAGTGAATACATTACCTAAAAATTGGGTCACTCCCTTTGGTTTGAGGTCAAAGGCTTCCTTGGGAGGACTTCTTCCCAATGTGAGGCTTTCAAGAGTAATATAGGGAAGTGGAGAGACAAAATGGTCAGGGGTTGGCAGAGCCAAAGGCTTTGGAAGTGTGGGTAAGGTGGTAGAGGTGGGGTCCTTTTATAAGAGGAGAGGAGGGGCACTCTTGGAAAGTAATGAAATATTCCTTTATTTTAAAATGAGTTTCTGATTCAAAAGGTCCCAAATTCAAATAATTCTAGGGTAAGGTGATAATGGTTCTAAATCCACCCATCCAATCGGTTTTGGACAATTGTAGGTCATATATTTTACATTATCTTTTCATTTTATTTAAATCCTTTATTAATGAGGTAATCGCTGCATCATCATGAGGTCATAAATAATTTAATTTATTTAATGTCTAAAAATTAGAAAAAAAATATCATGATGTAAATAATATTTTTATGTTTCTAATTAATATTTATAGTCAAAAATATGACTTGTATATCTCGATTTAAAAATTGTTTTAGTAAAACAACTCATGTTTGTGTCATTTTAATTTTAACATTAAATAAAATATATTAATGTCATTTTCCTACCAATAAAGCTCCATGGGGTCCCCATGTTTACCCATGTATTTTCGTGGTCGGAAATGACACATCCAATCAGGGTAGGAAATGTTTCTAGGTATTTTCATTTTATTATAATATCACTTTTTCCTTAAATTGCACTAATTACCTCTAATCGCGATTAAGAACTTAAAAGTTACTATTCACCAAAAAATTATTTTAATCTCATTGAAAAACTTTTTACTTCTTAATGACAACCATGTATGTCGTATTTTTGAAAATCAAATCACAGAAGTGGTAATTTTTCATTTAAATGAAAAATCAGTTTTTTAACTACCACATAGTGGTTTCACTATTCATCAAAAATGGAAGTTTTTCAAAAAAATACCAAAACTTCACCCTAAGCTATATTTGATATTCTGAATTCAAAGATGATTTATAATTTAAAAAATTCAAATCATATAACTTACATTAATTAATTTAATAATTAATTCCCGCTGTCATGACAAATAGCGTGTTTTTATGAAACAATAAGCATCAAAAGATTGACACCAGTTTAAGTCCAATTTCAAAATGAAATTGATTCCAATGACCACCATTGGATTAAATGGTAAAATATATTCTAATTTCACTTCAAAACCAATTCAAAAGATAATCTAATCATATAAATAATGTAGATTAAAAAGAGTTTTTGAATTAAAATACATCATTATTCACTATTCATTAAAAAATGAACTTTATCGGAAAAATACCAAAAATTCACACAAAGTAAATTTTGATGTCCCAATCATAATGAATAAGATTATTTTGACAAACATAGCTTATAATATTGTCAAAAGATATATTTAAAAATGGTTTTCCATCAAAAGGAAGTAAAACAATATTTAAAAAATATTGGTGTATTCCATGTTGAGATTTGATTTATTCTCATTTTAAGCCTCTAAAACACTATCTAATTCACTAATAGACATAGATAAAAATATCTATTATTCATTACTTACATGGGATGTTACATCCTTCCCCCATTAAGAAAAGTGCGTCCCTGCAATTTATTTACTTATCGAATAAATGGGGGTACTTATCCCTCATTGCATTTTCAGATTCCCATGTTGCCTCTTCCATCATGTGGTTTTCCACAAAACCTTAACCTGATTAATCACCTTATTTCGTAACACTTGCTCCCTGTGGTCAAGAATCTGGACCGGTTGTTCCTCATAAGATAGGTTCTGTTCCAGTTGAACTACCTCTGGACTCAAAACATGAGTTGGATCTGGCATGTACTTTCTCAGCATCGATACATGAAAAATATTGTGTACCTGAGATAAACTTGCAGGTAAAGAAACCGGGTATGCAACTGATCCAACACTCTCCAGAATTTCATATGGTCCAATGAACCTTTGACTCACCTTTCCTTTCTTACCAAATCGCATCACACTTTTCCATGGTGAGACTTTGAGAAAAACATGATCACCTACCTCAAAAGATAGATCCTTCCTCATGTTGTCCGCATAACTCTTTTTCCTGCTCTGAACTGTTCTCATGTGATTCTGTATCAGCTGAACTTTTTCTGCCAACTCTTCTACCAATTCTGGTCCCATCAGCTTTCTTTCACCAACTTCATCCCAAAAAGCTGTAGTTCGACACCGCTTCCCATATAACACCTCAAATGGTGCCATCTGTATACTGGAATGAAAACTGTTATTATATGAAAATTCAACCAAAGAAAGATGTTGGTCACAAATTCCCTGATAATCCATAGAGCAAGAACGTAGCATATCCTCCAATGTCTGAATTGTTCATTCTGACAGCCCATCTGATTGAGGATGAAAATTTGTACTAAAATTTAATTCAGTACCCAACGACTTCTGAAGGCCTTTCCAAAAGTTAGATGTGAACCTGGGATCACGGTCTGATACAATGGAGAGGGGAAATCCATGTAACCTTACTATCTCTTTAAGATACAAACGATAAAGTTGATCTATTGAATAGGTATCTCGTATAGCAAAGAAATGAGTTGATTTAGTCTAGCGATCAACAATAACACAGATTTCATTATTACCTTGAGGTGTCTTCGGCAATCCCAAAACGAAGTCCATGGATATATTCTCCCATTTCCATTCTGGTACTGGTAAAGGCCGAAGCATCCCTTTCGGTAACTGCCGCTCTGCTTTAACCTGTTGACATGTCAAACACTTCACAGTAAAATCAGCAATATCTCTTTTCATTCCATCCGACCAGTAATACTCCTGCAGATCTCTGTACATCTTAGTACTACCAGGATGAACTAAAAAAGGAGAACTATGAGCATCACATAACAACTCTCCCTTCAACTGTGAATCACAAGGCACCCAAAATCTCTTCCCAAATCTCAAAACTTAATCATTATCAATGTTGAATTCAAGCAACTTACCTTTCTGAACCAGCTCTACCTTTTTCTGCAACTCACTGTCTTGCTTCTGTGCTTGATTGATTCTGTCTGATAGAGAAGATTTCACTAATACCTAAAACAAAATAGAAGAACATCCTGCACCATCAACTTCTATGACAATGTCCATAAAATCTTTAATTAAAGTATCACGTTCCAAACGCAACATTTCTAATGAAGCATTACTTTTTCGACTCAAAGCATCAGCCACTTTATTTGATTTTCCCGGATGGTAATGAATTGTACAATAATAATCCTTGATTAATTTTATCCATCTCCTCTGTCTTATGTTAAATTCTTTCTGAGTGAATATATACTTTAAACTTTTGTTATCGGTATATATTTCACACCTTACTCCATACAAATGATGCCTCCAAATTTTTAAAGTGAAAACAACAGCATCTAATTCCAAATCATGTGTAGGGTAATTTACATCATTAGTTTTCAACTGTAGTGAAGCATAAGCAATTACCTGATCATTCTGCATGAGGAAACAACCAAGTCCTTTCAATGAAGCATCACTATAGATAATAAACTCCCCATTCCTTGATGGTAGTGCCAATACTGGAACATTCACCAATCTTATTTTCAATTTCTGAAAACAATCATCACATTCTTTTGTCCAGATAAACTTAACACCCTTCTGAGTTAGCTTAGTCATTGGACTAGATAACCATGAAACATTTCTAAAAAACCTTCAGTAATACTCATCAAAACCAAGGAAACTACGAATCTCTGTTACATTTGTGGGTCTTGGCCATTTTTCAACAACCATTTTTTGCAGGATCAACGGTTATCCCATCTTTAGAAACAATGTGACCAAGAAAGAAATTTGTTGCAACCAAAACTCACACTTGCTGAATTTCCCATACAATTTCTTTTCTTTTATGGTTTTAAAAATTACTCTTAAATGTCTTTCATGCTCCTATTTACTTTTAAAAAACACCAAAATATCATCAATGAAAACCACCACAAACTTATCCAAGAACTCATGGAAAATTATATTCATTAAGTCCATGAATACAGAAAGTGCATTGGTTATCCCAAAAGGAATTACTACAAATTCATAATGGCCATATCATGTACGAAACGCAGTCTTCGAAACATCTGCTTCCTTTACATTCAGCTGATGGTACCCCGATCTCTGATCAATCTTTGAAAAAAACTGAGCTCCCCGGATCTGATCAAACAAATCATCGATATGAGGCAAAGGATATTTTTTCTTAATAGTGGTGTTATTCAAGGATCTGTAATCAATGAAAAGTCTCATAGAACCATCTTTATTTTTAACAAATAAAACAGGAGCACCCCATGATGATGTTCTAGGTCGAATGAAACCTTTATCTAATAAATCTTGCAATTGCTCCTTCAAATCTAAAAGTTCAATTTGAGCCATTCGATAAGGGGGTTTTGAAATTGGCTTAGCATCAGGAACTAAGTCAATAGTAAATTAAACTTCCCGATCTGGTATTATTTTAGGCCACTCATTAGGAAAAACATCAGGATACTCATTTACCACTGGCACGTCATTATTCTGAACAGTTCCCTTGTTTTCATCAATATGTGCAAGGTAACATTCATTTCCAACTTTTACATGTTTCTCGGCCTCTTGATAAGTTATCAAAAGTAAGGGTTCATTCTTGTACACAAAATGAATGTCTTTCTGAAAAGAAAATTCTTTATCTCTACATTCAATCTTAGAATGGTAAATAGAGATCCAATCCATACCCAGGATAACATCAAACTCTACTAGAGGTAGAACAATAAGGTTTGCAAGTAGGTTCTTTCCACAAATAAGGATAAGAATATTCTTATAAATTCTTTTTTCCTCAACATTTCCCCCAGGTGTTTTTACCACAAGTTCAGGAGTCCTTTCTTGAGATGGTATTACCATTTTACTAGAAAGGGTTTCAGAGATGAAAGAATGTGTGGACCCCAAATCAAACAACACACTGGCATAATTGGAAAAAAAAAACAAAGTACCTGATAAAACTTCATTTGATAGCCCGACATCTTCTGAAGTAGTCGCAAAGGATTTCACCACCCCTTTTTGCTTTTATTCTAACTACTTCCCATCACTCAAGCTCTTTTTCGGACACTCGTTTGCATAGTGACCCATCTCATTGCACTTAAAACATTTCACTAACTATAAATCAAATTTGGACTTACCATCACCTTGATCTTTTTCAATGCAATCACGAGCCTTGTGTCCCATCTTACCACATAGATAGCACTTTCCAGAATTCATAAGACATTCCCCATCATGCCTTTTACAACAATTATCACAAACTAGAAACTTAGTTTTCTTACCATCAGACATTTTTGAGGAATTTTTCCCTTTCTCCTGCCACCATTGTCTCTTCTCCTGCTGGTTGTTATAGAACAATTGATCATCGGCAAACTCCATTTCCACCTTCTCTGTACATCGAACAATATTTTCATAACTTTTAACCTCATGAGAAGCTAATTCCATTCGATATTTTGGTTTTAATCCTGAGTAAAAACGATTGATTTTACTATCAAGGTCTTAGATAAAATTTGGAGCATACCTTGCCAATCGAGTGAACCTCTCTTCATAGGCAGCCACTGAGTCTTCCTCTTGCCTCAATTCCAAGAATTTTTTTTCCATCCTAAGTCGAACAACCTTAGAAAAATACTTCTCAAAAACATACCTTTGAATACATCCCAGTCAAGAGCATCAATGTCATCAGAGTCCCTGATATTTTTAACCATTGACCACCACTGATCTGACTCACCCTCTAAACGGTAAATAGAAAGACTAACCATTTGATTTTCTGAACACCCCATGACATAGAAAATCTTTTCCAGTGCTTTAATCCACCATTCAGTTAGCACAGGGTCAGATGATCCTCTGAATGATGGGGGATGTTGCCTCAAGAAATGATCCACCACTGACATGTTCCTCTACGGTTGATCTGGCTGATCTCGAGCATGGATTCCACCACCATTTATCGCTTGAGTAAACTGCGCCATTACTGCAAAAAATTGTTCAGTTCCAATTCCGACCATCTCAAGATGCTGATTCGGAAGGTTATTTCCTTCTGTATGCCTTCCTAGAACTTCTTCCTTGTTTCCTCTACGGAAAACCATTCTGAACAAACATGTCTTAAATGAATCAACATGGTAATCTTCAAATGATATATCAGTTCAAAAAAATTATTTTTGGATAATAATTTAATAGAATTCTAACTCCTAAAGTTATCTAAACCGACCTTTGATATCAACTATAAGGCCCCAGCCTTAAACCTTACTTAATCTTGAGATATTTCAAGAATACACCTTGAGGATCTTTTCAAGTTTAGAGTTTTAGAGAATTAGATCATAAAACAAGTATTACATTCCACATTTAAGCAATGTGGTTACATAAAAGATATTATTCATTTTTACCATCAACGGAAACATATTTAAAATAAAACATGGATTCATTCTCGACACTTCCTTGACACTATCATCATATCATGTACCTTTCCGTTGTCATGTGAAAAACATTTCAAAAAAACATGGGATGAGCATAAAAATCTCAGTAAGGGTTATAAAAATTTGGAAAGGAAACATGTGTTTATATATACATAAGAATGAAATCATACATTACCCATAAACATAGGCACATTAACATACCTCATAAAATCATTAATAAATCCTAGAAATCATAATACATAAAGGTAACTTGAGGCATTCATAACATTCATACGTAGGGAGTAACCCTCTTGGTTACGTTTGCAATACCGATCACAGTATATTCACTAAATCTTTTTGGGGAAACCTTAAAATTTCACTCCTTCGCATTACCCAATGCATTGGAGAGCTATATCGGGCTCACCCGCCTTTAGTTTATCCTGGAACCACCCGTCTTCATAATAATGCCCAAGAACCATAAAATAATCGTATCACATAAAACATACATAAATGAAACATAACATTTCCACATTTCAATCACAAGATATCAATAAAACACATTAATATAATAAAACCATTATGAAAACTATTTTCAATACCAAAATAAAAGAAAAGTAAAACAAGGCATTTATTTTTATTTAAAAAAACGGTATGGCTTGTAGAGGATGTCGAAACTCAAATAATGGGCACGACGGCAGAGAAGTCGTTGTCGCCGCATACGTACGACAAAAACATTTCCTTTTACCGTTTATTAAATGTTTCGTATAAAAAATATTCCTTTTGAATAAACGTAAAAGTCAAAGGGTTTTATACACTATATAAACGAAGGTTGTGTATAAAACAAAATATGCCTCAATGAAAGGAGATTGTGACGAAGTCCCATACCTCGGGTCCAACTTGACTTGCTCATTCTTTAATCTCATAAATAATAAACTTGAGTTAATTTCTACTTGTTTAAGAACCTTTTTCAAGTTCATTATTTCTTTTATAACACTTATTTCCATGTCATGAACACTATGTAATTATTTATGTTAATAACGGTCGTTTTAACGATCATTGGTACTTGAGTCAAAAATAAACCCTTTATAATTACAAGTTGTTCATGTATCCATTATATCCAGAATGGTATTCATTATGTAGATATCATATATATCATATATATCCAGTACATGCATGCATTTATAATATTACATAACATTTAGAGGTATGAAATGAAATGCACCGTTCATGGAGACGGTAAGCCGTACATACGCATGAACGCTGCTTCCATTTCTATTTCGTATTTTATGAAATGGAATCATAATGATATTAAGGTATATTATAATTACAGTGTAATACCATATATTATATCATAACTCCATCCTTTATACGTCCCACATATGGTATTAACGAATCAAATCGCTTTGAGGGGGCGGTAGTCCGCACTTCCTTAAATGAAGATATCACATTTACCCGTAATGGAAACCATAAAGGTATTCCAAAAATGAAAAATAAAGAAGATTAAGAAAAACATAAACATATTATATATCATATATAAATATAGTTTCATCTTAATTTCCACCTTTGAATGTGTTAAAAGAATGTTGAACAATCTTCGTTTCGGGAGGCTGAAATTCGCCATCCACAGAAATAATATTTTCATTAACCATTAGATGTAGGTTTGTGTAAGTTTAGCGATAATCCTTCTTATAAAAACATCCTAGTATATGGAATATACTGGTGTTGTTACAAAAGAAATGAATAAAAATATTTTAGGGGGTTGGAGAAGAAAAATAAAACAAAAGAACACAAGTGAAGACATTACCTTAAAATCGGGTAACTCCCTTTGGTTTGAGCTCAAAGGCTTCCTTGGTAAGACTTCTGCCCAAAGTGAGGATTCAAGGAGTAATATAGGGAAGTTTAGAGACAAAATGGGAAGGGGTTGGCTGAGCCAATGGCTTTGGAAGTGTGGGTAAGGTGGTAGAGGTGGGGGCCTTTTATAAGAGGAGAGGAGGGGCACTCTTGGACAGTACAGAAATATTCATTTATTTTAAAATGAATTTCGGATTCAAAAGGTCCCACATTGATATAATTATAGGTTAAGGTGTTAATGGTTCGAAATCCACCCATACAATAGGTTTTGGACATGTGTAGGTCATATATTTTACATTATCTATTCATTTTATTTAAATCCTTTATTAATGATATAATCGCTGCATCATCATGATGTCATAAATAATTTAATTTATTTAATGTCCAAAAATTATAAAATGAATCATGATGTAGGAAATATATTTATAATTCTAATGAATATTTATAGTCAAAAATCTGACTTGTATAATCCCATTTAAAAATTATTTTAGTAAAACAACTCATGTTTGTGTCATTTTAATTTTAAAATTAAATAAAATATATTAATGTCATTTTCCTACCAAAAAGGCTCCATGGGGTCCCCAAGTTGACCCATGGCTTGTCTTGGTCGTCCATGACACATCCAATAAGGGTAGAACATGTGTCTAGGTATTTTCATTTTATTATAATATCACTTTTTCCTTAAATTGCACTAATTACCTCTAATCGCGATTAAGAACTTAAAAGTTACTATTTACCAAAAAATTATTTTAATCACATTGACCCACATATTAATTCTTAATGACAACCATTTATGTCAAATTTTTGAAAATCAAATCACAGAATTGGTAGTGTTTCATTTAAATGAAAAATCAGTTTCTTTAACTACCACTTAGTGGTTTCACTATTCATCAAAAATTGAAGTTTTTCAGAAAAATTCCAAAACTTCACCCTAAGCTATATATGATATTCTAAATTAATATATGATTTCTATTTTACAAAATTAAAATCATATAAGTTACATTAATTAATTTTAAAATTAATTCCCGTTGTCATGGCAAATAGCGTGTTTTTATGAAACAATAAGTATCAAAAGATTGACACCAGTTTAAGTCCAATTTCAAAGTGAAATTGATTCCAATGACCAACATTGGATTAAATGGTAAAAATATATTCTAATATCACTTCAAAACCAATTCAAAAGATAATCTAATAATATAAATGAATTATATTCAAAATAGGTTTTGAATTAAAATACAACATTTTCACTATTCATTAAAAAATGAACTTTATCGGAAAAATACCAAAAATTCACACAAAGTAAATTTTGATGTCCCAATCATAAAGAATATGTTTATTTTGACAAACATAGCTTATAAAATTGTCAAAAGATAGATTTAAAAATGGTTTTCCATCAAAAGGCAGTAAAACAATCTTTTAAAAATATTAGTGTATTCCATGCTGAGATTGGATTTATTATCATTTTAAGCCTCTAAAACACTATCTAATTCACTAATAGACATAGATAAATTATATATTAGTCATTACTTACTTTGGATGTTACATTCACAATGTTATGCAACGACATAGTTGCATGTGAATATGTTGATGTTGGGGACTGATTTCATGTCCATAACATAATGATTGAACCTGTTTATACTTATACATGTTTAGAACAATATAAAAAATTTTGCATGCCAAAAATTACATGTATTATTCATATGTTATTATTTTATTACTCATTAACATAATCCTCTTTTATCCATGTCTTTTGAACTTCTGAAAATTACTATGGTTTCTAATATGTATGGTATGATCATCAAATGACATTCTAAAGTTCCATTCCATTTTTTCACGTTATGATTATGAATTTTCTTGATTTCCCATTATTGGGAATATATGGACACCCATTTATTATGTTTCCTTTCCCTAGGTTATGATGAAAGGTAAATGAATGATTTATTAAAGGAGGAGTTCTTTATGAAAGATGTTGATGATATTTCACCAGGATAGATGATTGTGTATCCATGTGATCATTGACACTAAAATATTACGGTAATTGGGCATATTGAACTGTAATATATATAATTTTAATCGAGAATTATGTAATATCCTTGTTTGTTAATCCTGGGTCACTATAATTCTAATACTTAACCAACATTATACCTTTATTATTTATGATTCACAAACTCCCAGAACTATTAAATGTTTCAATCTTTTACTTTTATACTAAAAGATTTTATATGGAGTTATATCGGAATCATGCCTGTATAAAAATAAATATTCAATATAAATACAAGTGCTTATGTATTTCCTCCCAAAGTATTGGGATATATAAATTTCATGTATCATAGTTCTTCCCATTTCAACGAAACATCCATTATTCCATTTAGCAACAACATTTTTTTGACGTTTGTAATTTGTGTTAAACCGTTGATGAATTCCATACTTCTCAAGATAATTTTCTAATTTGTAATTTTTGTATTCCCCAATATTATATGTTCTCAACATCTTAATATAGTAATCACATTATATTTTCTCAATCCTCGTGAAACATTTAAAATATTTAGAGCATCTGACTTATGATTCATATACATAACACATGTAACACATATAAATTCATCAATGAATGTAATGAATTTCATATATGAATTTGTTTATTTTATTATCATTCGAACATAGATATCAAAATGTATAGGTTACAAGGGTCATTTTGAAAATAATACTTCTATATGCATAGAATTTTGATTATTTTATTTCAATAAAAATAGTACAACATCTATATCTTATTATTGAAATATCAGGAATGCCTCAGACATTATTTGGATTTGAAAAAGTGATCGTGTTTCATAAACACATGTTCAAAAAACATTTATTCCATAACATATTTTATTCTACCATGCTTATATAATAAATGTAGTTTATTTCACCAACATTGAATATTTTTTATTTTTTCTGTGGTCATCTGTTGTGTATCTTTTCATATTCCTCAATTTTACCTGGTTTTGTTTCATCCCACCAACAAAAAATCTTTTTTAGATATCAAATTTTATTTCCCAAGGATGGATTACATAAATAAATTTATTAAGATATATTATTCATTTCCAGATGACAAAGTTACACTTTTTTAACACTTCAAATTCATCAAAATTTTCAATTATCCAATAATATTATAAGAAGACCCAGTATCCAAAATACGAGGATGTTCTTAATTTATATATTTATGATTAGATTCAACAAGAATAGGTTTTTCTTTCCCTTTTTCATTAATCACATTTGAATTTTGAGAGTTATTGGAAAACAATAGTTTTTTATGGCAAAAAAATAATAAAACTTCTTGAAATGTTTCCAAGATTTTCATATTATTCATAAATTGTTTCTAGAGGATGGAATCAACTCTTATTATTCACACCAACCTTATCATATATCTTCCAAACAGCTTTATCATACTTCATAAATTGAGGATATTGACTCCCACTCAATCATTTCCTTCTATAATTTTCTAAATAGAAGAAATGTTTTTTATAAAACCATATTATATTTTCCAAATTTTTGAATCCACCAAAATACTAGTAGTACCCATAGAAATAATATTTTCCTCTAAACTAAGATATCTACTAGAATTATGATAATTTTTTTCAAAAAATATCTTCCATGAACATTGTTGAATACCATAATTTTTATTTGAAAATAGAATATAGTTTCTCAGCTCGGCTTTCTTATCTTCATTATCAAAAAAAAGTTGTTTTTAGATTTTCTCTAATTTCAAAATTTAACAAAAATATAAGACTTTATTTTTTATGAAACATATAACTTCTCCAATTTGTTGGGTTTTTCCACATAGATAACATTCCATGAATTTTTTTCATATAAACAATTACATAGTTATTAAAAAGCTTTGTATTTATCTATATTTTATCCTTCTCATGTTCACCCTTATAAGAACACTTAGTAATTTTAGAGATTGATTTTTTGAATATTATATCTCTATATTCATCTTTAAAATTATTAGGATAGAAAATATATAATTAAACATATTTTCAAAAAAGTTAAACTTCTTGATGTTGATAAAAATTAAATCCATTCTAATGTGATTTCATCAAAATCATCAATCACTTCCATTAGCTAGACATTATCACCATGACTATCTGCATGATTATTAGATCTTTTTAAATTTTCGGATTTCCCATTCAAGCCTCCCATTATTCCTCTGGAATTATATCAATTTTTCAATGAGATTTTATTATTAGTGTTTTTCTTCTTTGTGGGAACTACTAATTCTGATTTCCATATTTTCACTATATCAATAAAAGTATTTTTTTCATCTTTATCAATATATTTTTAAAATACAACTTCAATGCCTTATTCATTATCATTTTTAGATAAGAAAATTATACTTCATGGATTTGAATAATTTTTTATCTTTTCCTTTGGAACATGGTTTATCATTCTCACCCTATTTCTTAAATGAATTTCTTGGTTTTCATTCATCATCATCATTGTGCACTTCATTCATTATTTTTGAAAATCATCTTAAAAAATCACCAATATCTCCATATTAAAAAAAATTAAGGGTTTTTTCCACTGTATTTACCCATATGTATTCTCAAATGTTCATAAAACAAGGATATATAGTGAAAAATATTTCTTCATAACTTATTTTTTTATTTATAGTCATCAATAACATCTACATCAAGAGTAATTGTATATTATTCATTTTAAGAAATATTTAAATCTATTTATATATCATATATTTTTTTACCATGATTTCATTATCTCATATCATTTCATAAGGAATAAAATCACATTTCAAATAATCTAGATTTAATGTTTTGGAATCTCAATCTTATAATAATGAATCTTTAGCATTAAAAATTTCAGGGAGAATTGACAATATAATTTCAACATAAGTAGAAACCTCATTCATTTGACAAAGACATTTGACAGTGATGACAATGTAATATAAACTAGTTAGTAATAACTAACTGATTTGTATTCACACATCATGAGTTCTAAATACTTCAATCTACATATTTAAACCATTCATACTTAAATATTTTATTTCCTTCATAAATGTTTTTCAAATTGTCCCAGAAACCATTAGATGTAGAAACACCTAAAACTATAAATATTTAACTTTTATAAAGTGATGATAGTAATGAATTATTATACATTCCATCATTAAAAACATTCATCATGACAAATGATTTAATAGGAAAATTATCATAACTATAAGTAATTCCATATGATTCATCTTCAAGAACATCATACCCAATATTCATAAGTTAAGACACATTATGTGCTTCCAAATATGAAAGTTCATACCATAGAGAAGTGGAATCCATTTACTATTCAAAAAATTCATATTTTCCAACACAATTAATCTTCCTATCATTATAAAAAAACAAAGGGAATGAACTGTTATTATATCGATTATGATTTTCCCCCATGATTAATTTACCAATGAGAGGGGAATTGTTTAATTGGTTCATGGTTTTTATTTTATATTTCATTTCATTAAAAAAAATTCTATTACTCTGTTATCACCATGTGGAAAAAACATCTAAGAACACCAACATAAAAACACATGAATTTATTGTGATCACTACTCAACTTGAGTTTTTACATCCTTTATATGGTATGGAAACAATTTGATAAAAAATATAGTATAGAAAATCCTTTTATGTGTAATAGAACAAGTAGGATATTACCCTACTGTAATGTTTCACTATGTTGAAAATAACAATGCATGTTCTTCAAGTAGCATAAAATAATTTGATAAAATTTTCATCTAAAAAACAAGTTACAGTGCTTCTTGATCAACTTTCAAAAATATATGATTAAAAATAATTCATCAATTTATAACCTAACATTAGGAAATAATATCCTATGTACATCATAAGGACAATAAATCTGATTTCATATTCTGATTATTATATATAATTTCTCAATATGGAAATTTTACTCTATCATAATACTGCTGAAACAATTCTTAACTATATTTGACTTAGTCGTGAGGTCCTAGTTTTATTAATGGGTCTTATTAAAGAAATATTTAATATTTTCTTCTTTCTTCTCATTTATTATTCTCTCTAGAAAAAAAATCCTTATTTAAAATCATTGAAAAAAATTATTCTTTTATCAATTATTTATCACTATTCCTTCTCAATTGAATATTATATATGGAAGAAATTAAAAAGTATATTCTCATTTATTAGGTAACACAAAAATGGTTTTGGAATGATTTTCAATATCATTCCCACTCAATGAATTTACATATTCTTAAATTTGGATTTTTTTGATACATCAAGCCTTGTTAATCATATCTCAACTCTTGTAATGTATTCATGAATATTATCACAAATTCAACTTTCATTATACATTTATAAAAATATTTAATTAAATTCAGATTCCCCTTTCTTTTTTTTCACATTATTGTTCTGTACACTAATTAAATGAAAAACTGTCACCCCAATTTCTACATTATGAAGGAGACTGACGAATTTTCAATAATTTTATATTTATGAATAGAAAAAAAGTAATATTATTCTTTAGGCTTCATTCCCCCCTTGATATCACTTTTGTATATCTATAAAACTCATCTTGAAAACATTAAAACTCCTTACGATAAACCTACCAAAATTCTCAAAAAATATTATTCATTTCTTATATAATGATAGTTGATCCCAAGTCTGATAAAGTAATCAGTGTTTTAATTTTTATTTTAGATCATTCTCAAATTTACATCGATAGTCTGTTTAATCTTTTTTATCATTATCAGAATCACATTGTGTCTAATTGCTCTTTACCAAATTGTCACAATAAATTTAATTCTTTTTTTCCATACAACATGATAAGGGAAAAAAATTTCTAAAAAATGATGACTACATTATCCATTGATCTCTGTTTTTATTCTCCACATTTATCCATACAAAATTTCATTATTTTTCAAATCATTGGTCAAAAAAAAACACAAAAAAACTATTATTATTCTGATAATCTTTTGAATCTATCAATTAGTCTGGTGATTAGTTCCACAGTTACTCCAATGATCAGTTTCACAACGCATCTAATAGATTTGTTCTAGTAGCAACTTCTACCTTCTTTAATTATGATACCAATGAAAATTCAAGAATTAAATTCTTTTATCAAATACTTTTTTCTCCTAGAATTTTCATCTCACTAAAAGTAAGCATATTTGTCTTCTTTAATTTATAATCATCCTTAACATTCTTTAATAAATTTTGGGAATGATTATCTCACACCTATGAACTGATACTAGTAATCACAATCTTCAGTATCTTTCTTCTTTCACATACTTTATCATTCATCATGAATTCCCCATGAATTTGAATATATTTTTTTCATCTTTAGCATCGTCTAACTTACAATAGGATGTATCATGACGTCCTAATTATTTTTAATATGACGAAGATCACTATTATCAACATCTAACTTATAATGGAATTTATATTAACTTATAATTCTTCCAACAAAATTTTAATTCCAACCTATAATAGAATTGGATGTTCCCCACATTTCCTTCATAAGTCTTTCATTACATGGTTTGAAAAAAACATATAAGTTTTTTGTATTATAAAACAATGAAATATGATCATATTTCATAAGATATATGTAGAGTATAATTCAATTACTTATTATAATATTCTATTCACTCAAGAAAAAATGTGATCCAATGAACCTTTTATAGTAGAAAACTTATTCCCATTATGATATAAATTCTTAATAATTTTGATTATAAAATCTAGAGATCAATTTGTGAGTCTAATCAACAAAAATATAATGTGTGGTGGATTCTTGTCCTCGTTACTATCTTGGATATGAAAATACAATATTGTTTCTAAACCAACTTATTCAAGCTTCCAAAAACCTTCTCCAACCAAGTTGACACAAAAATAGTTAAAGATATACACATGTCATAATTATTACACATTATAATTTATATCCACGAAATGATTTCCCCTATGCATCCTCCCATAATGCAGTTGAGGTGGGGATTTATATTGTTTTATAATGTATAATTCATGATATGGAATGGTTTATGGAGTGGGATCAAATCTAGATGATGGCTTAGGTGTGAATTATACAACCTCTTGCTTTCCTATTATCTTCCCTAGTTATGAAGTAATCATTCAAGAAATGAGCTCAGTTATCTATTTTAAATATTCAATTATTTATTAAATTTATGTGTGATATCGAATGCTTCCTATATATCTCATCGATATTTGAGTCATTAAGAATGCGTCCCATAGGTTCTCTAATAATATAGAAAAAAATTATTCTTATGGATGTTGAAGGCTTATAAAGTAGGTTAGCACTATCCATATGGGAATGAAATCAAAGACCCTATAAATCTATTATTGTTTTTTGTTTTAGATTCCAATGATCCTTTAATTTTTACTATTGATCTAAATTAAAAAAAACTACTGATAGAGATCTTCTTATCCCATTATTCCCTGATTTGGATAACTGTTGTACCAAATATTCATATCCATACAAGGTTTTGATGAAGCTTCGGATTTTCAATAATTTTTATTGTTTAGGGGATCTCATCATATGTTAAAAGGGGGATAAAAATTTAAGGCCCCAGCCTTAAACCTTACTTAATCTTGAGTTATTACAAGATTACACATTGAGGATCTTTTCAGGTTTAGAGTTTTTGAGAATTAGATCATGAAACTTGCATTACATTCCACATTTAAACAATGTGGTTTCATAAAAGACAGTATTCATTCTTCCCATCAACGGAAACATATTTAAAATAAAACATGGATTATTTCTTGACACATCCTTGACACTATCATCACATCATGTACCTTTCCCTTGACCTGTGAAAAACATTTCAAAAACTTGCGATGAGCATAAAAAGCTCAGTAAGGGATATAAAAATATGGAAAGGAAACATGAGTTCATATATACATATGAATGAAATCATGCTTTACCCATAAAACATAGGCATATCAAATCATGAATAAATCATAGAAATCTTAAGAAATAAAGGAAACTTGAGGCATTCATAACATTCTTACGTATGGAGTAACCCTCTTGGTTACGCTTGGAATACCCATCACAGTATATTCCCTAAATCTCTTCGGAGAAACCTTAACGTTTCACTCCTTCGCGTTACCCAATGCATTGGAGAGCTATAACGGGCTCACCCGCCCTAAGTTTATCACGGAACCACCCGTTCTTCATAACAATGCCCAAGGACCATAACATAGTCATATCACATAAAACATGCATAAAGGAAACATAAAATTTCCACATTTCAATCACAATATAACATTTTATTATATTAAAATAATGAATCTATTCTAAAAGAAACCATTTCCAAAACCATTTAAAACATTTAATAAAGAGATTTTTGAATCAAAGTGTCCCATACCACCTTGAAGCTTAAAATTTTAAACCATTAATATCCATATAATTAAATCCTTAAAACCATTTTGAAAAAATGGATATTAATAAGAACAAATAATTAAAACATTTAAAACGATATTTTGGTTAAAGGGGTTTTACCAAAATTAGAGACACTTGAATACAATAATTGAGGAATAAAACTTAGTCAGGAATTTATAATATCATGAGAATAAATGGATTCATGATATAATACTCCAGAGGACAGTATATACACCATATAAGAGTGAATTGGTGCATAACAACAATGAACCCTCAATAGAAATGTCAAATGTGATGAAATCCCTTATAAAGAAGGTATCCTTAAATTAAGGACAAATAAATCTCAAAAATATGTGTGAAAAATATAAATACACCCAATATAAGTTGATATTAAGTGTAAAACAATAAAAGGTCATTCACACATATTCAATGGATGACATATTCAATGACTACATGTTGAACCCAAAGAAATCGAAATTGGGTTAAAAAGTTCCCTTGACAGCCTAACGACATCACATCAAAATGAGTTGATGAGAGATAAAAAGTGTATCTCATCACTTGGACATAAAATTTACATCAAAAAGGATATATTAGAACATATCCCAACATAACAATATGTAAATTAAAATACCTAACAAAAGAAGTCTTTTAAAAAACGAGGAGGGTGAAAGGTTCCCTTACCGACTTGGGTATCTTTCAAAAAATACACCCCATGAATGAAGGACAATAGATCATTGATGTAAATAATCATAAACGAAAGTATATTACACAAAGAGTAGAATAATGGGCATTACATACACCACTCAATGGAATTTGTGGCAAATGTAGCATAAATCTCACGGGAATAAAAGTGAGATGAAAAATCCCTTACGAAAACTCGGCAGCCTAACGACGCCACATAAAACTTTCGAATATGGATTGATGAGATCAAATAGGGTATCTCATCACATTAAAATAAAATTTACAGAAAGAGGAATATAAAATAACATCCCCCAATGTTACAAAGAGGAGATTAAAAGAAGTGACATAAAGGAGAGTACTTAAAAAGAAAGAGAGAGGTTAAATCTCTTACGAATGTTCGGCAGCCTAACGGTGCCACTCAAAACATCCAAAATGGATTGATGAGAGAGAATAGGGTCTCTAATCACATGAACATAAAAATTACAGTATGTTTAATATAAAAGATCATCCCAATAACAAGAAAGATGAGCTTTAAAAGGAATGACATAAAAGTGTGTACTTAAAAAGAAAGAGAGGAGTAGGATCCCTTACCTCGGGTCCGACTTGACTCGATCGTTCTTTAATCTCATGAATAATAAACTTGAGTTAGTTTCTAATTCCTTAAGAAACTTTTTCATGTTCATTATTACTTTTATACCACTTACTACCATGTCATAAACATTATGTAATCATTTAAGTTAATAATATTTGTTTTACCGATATTTGGTTCTTAAGTCGAAAGTGGACTTCTTACAATTACATGTTGTTCGTGTGGACAAATGTTTATTATATCCATAATTGTATTCATTATGTATATATCATATATGTCATATATATCCAGTACATTCATGCATTTATAACATTAAATAATCATTTAGAGGTAAGAAATGAAATGCACCGTTCATGGAGACGGTAAGCCGTACGTACGCATGAACGCTACATTCATTTCTATTTCGTATTTTATAGAATGGAATAATAATGATATAAAGGTATATTATACTTCCCGTATAATATCATATATAATATCATATTTCCATCCTTTATACATCCCACATATGGTATTTAACGAATCAAATCACTTTGAGGGGGCGGTAGTCCACACTTCCTTAAATGAAGATACCGCGTATACCCATAATGGAAGCCATAAAGGTAAGGAAAAAATGAAAAATACAGAAGCATAAATAAAACATAAACATATTATATATCATATATAAAAATACTGACAGCATAATGGCCACCTTTGAAGGTGTTAAATGAGTATTGAACAATCATCGTTTCGGGAGGCAGAATTTCACCATCCACGGAAACCGTATGTTCTTTAACCATTTGATGTAGTTGTGTGAGAGTGTAGCTCGAATAAATCTTATAAAAACATTCCTAGTATATTGAAGATGCTGGTGTTGTTACAAAAGAAGTAAATAAAAAGAGTTTAGGGGGTTGGAGAAGCAAAATAAAACAAATGAACATGAGAGAGTGAATTACCTTTAAAACTGTAACTCCTTTTGATTTGAGCCTAAAGGCTTCCTTTGAAAGGATTCTGCCCAAAGGGAATCCTCTAGGATGAGGCGAGGGATGTGGAGAGAGTAAATGGGCAGGGTTTGGCCGAGCCAAAGGCTTGAGGAGTGTGTGAAATGAGGTAGAGGTGGGGGCCTTTTATAAGAGGAGAGGAGGGGCACTTTTGGAAAGTAAAGAAATATTACTTTATTTGAAAATGTGTTTCAGTTTCAAAAGGTCCCACATTGATATAATTCGTGGATAAGGTGATAAGGCTTCGAAATCCACTCATCCAATATGTTTTTTACATGTGTAGTTCATAGATTTTACATTATCATTCCATTTTATTTTAATCGTCAAATAATGATGGCATCGCTGCATCATTATTATGTCATAAATAATTTAATTTATTTAATGTCTAAAAATTATAAAAAAATACTATGATGTAGGAAATCTTCTTAGCTTTCCAATGAATATTTATAATAAAAAATATGACTTGTATAACCGCACTTAAAAATTGTTTTAGTAAAACATATCATGTTTGTGTCAATTTTACTTTTACATTAAATAAAATGTTATTTATGTCATTTCCCAACCAATGTGGATCCATGGGGTCCCCAAGTTGACCCATGGCTTGTCTTGGTCGGCCATGATACAGCCAATGAGGGTAAGACATGTTTCAAGCTCATCTCATTTTATTAAAGCATTATTTTTACCTTAAACTACACTAATTACCACTAATCGCGATTAAAAACTTAATAAGTTACTATTCACCAAAAATTATTTTAATCTCATTGAACCAAATTTTACTTCTTAATGAAAACCATGTATGTCAGATTTTTGAAAATCAAAACACAATGATGGAAAAATTTCATTCAAACAGAAAATCAGTTTTTATAAGTACCACTTAGTGGTTTCACTATTCATTAAAAATTGAAGTTTTTCAGAAAAATCCCAAAAATTCACCCTAAGCTATATTTGATATTCTGAATTCAAAAATGAAGTCCGTTTAACAAAATTCAAAACATATAAGTCACATTAATTAATTTAATAATTAATTCCCGCTGTCATGACAAATAGCGTGTTTTATGAAACAATAAGTATCAAAAGATTGACACTAGTTTAAGTCTGATTTCAATGTGAAATTGATTCCAACGACCACTATTGGATTTAATGGTAAAAATATTTTCTAATTTCACATTAAAACCAATTAAAAATATAATCTAATCATATAAATAAATTATATTAAAAAGTGGGTTTGAATTAAAATACAACATTTTACACTATTCATTAAAAAAAAGAACTTTATCGGAACGATACCAAAAATTTACACAAATTAAATTTTGATGTCCCGATTATTAATAAGAGTTTTATTTGGTCCAAAAGAATGTTTAAGAGTGAACAAAACTATATTTAATGATGGTTATCCATCAAAAGGTGATAAGTGAACCTTTAGTGAACACTAGGGAATATACGCCTAAAATTGAATTCTTTCCGTATTTTAAGCCTTTATCTTTTATTGTACAAATGTAAAAATATTTAAGAACATATATAATCATATTTTATTTATTTCTATCCATTCCCGCCATTACAACGGCTACATTTTAACTACCATTTAAAATAATATTATTTTATTATTAGAGTGCAACGTAAGATTCCCAAGAAACTCGTTGTTGCGTGTTGGGTACGCCATCGAGCATAGCGTCCCATTTAAATTCATATTAATATTTTATTCACAAATATGGATAAATATGAAAATGTCATATTCCTTATTTACCTGGAGTGTTACATCCTTCCCCCCTTTTGGGAATTGCGTCCTCGCAATTTTAAAATTGCGCTTGGAAACATCCTTGAACGTCCCACATCAGAAGAAGAGTCGGTAAAACAATCACTTTAAAATAAGGAAAGATAAGCACAGAGGTCACCCAAGTTAACCCATACTAGGACTCCATGTAGGAAAACATGGACATGGAGGAGAAAACATAGGTTCATTTTCTGATGGAGAGTGATAGAAAACATGATTAGGAGAAAGTTAACAATGAGAAAGTCACAATCTTGTGATGGGTTAAACGGTGTTGGGTTCCCCTGTAGGAAAAGTTAATAGAAAACAATTTTGTTTTAAGTTACTTTTTATTGAGGAATTTATTCATAAGGAAACATAATCACTTATCATGTTGACTTTCAACTTTTACTAGATTCCTTAATCAAACTCATATTTTTTCCAAAAGACGAGTATTTAGGGAGACTTGTTCGCATTAAGAGTACTATAATCAACTTCTAGAGAATCACCTAATCCACAAAAGAGAACTATATACTTACCATTTCTTTAGGCATTAACCAAAACCAAAACCAAAACCAAAAGGTTAGTACAAGATCAGATAATCCAGAAAAGGATAACCCTTTAAAAAAAAGAAAATCTATTCTTAACCTCCAAAATTTGTCCAAAAAAACCCAAAGTTCAACGAGGACCATTATATAATCAATTTGTCCATAAAATTCTTCAAAGTAAACCAAACTAAGATTTAAACCCAAATATTTGAAGGATTTAGTCACATAGTCTTCCAAGTTAAATCGTAACATTTATCTCCAAACAACATCAGTTTCTCCTAAAGTCTCATATTGAAAAGTAATTAACATAATCACATATCCTCTATGATAGGTTAATCAATTTCATAAATAACCCAAAATCAACTTACTCTTAATTAATAAAATCATATAACTAAAAAGAATCTGTCTAACTAACCGGGGACTTCACGTAGTCCAGTGGTAGGCGATAAATACCAGTCGCACTTTGGATGTGGGTTCGATTCCCGCAGCTTTGTCCGACGCGACGGGTTGTCACACGGTCTGCGTGTTGTCCTTTTTCCAAAACTATATAATTCTTAAAACATTCCCCAAAAGAGACAAAATTATCAAAAATGATCATAACATATTTTAACCTCAAGTTTATCTCATGCTTTTCATTTTCCAGCATATCATATAATAATCCATAATTACCTCAAAAGTAAGGATCATATAAACCCAAATGGTTCTTTATAACTATGTCCACAAAAGAAAAGATAACTATTACTTGAATAAAATTTGCCTATATTAAACATCAGGGTAACACATAATATAAAAAGTCTTCTAATGTAACCCCATCATCAAAAGAGATTTAATACTCTAAAGAATTTCACCATAACTCTTGAGGCCCTTATATGTTGACATCTTACTCATTCAACATTCTTCATGATCCATTATCCATTCCTTTCCAACTTATTACGAAATACCTCTTTCCTACAAACAAAATCATGAATCATATCCTAAGATTCACAAATAGGAAAAAAATAGTCATGAAATAGTACATACCTTTGATTGGTCATTGTCAGTTTCTTCATCCTCAATCGGAATGGCATTAGGTATTGGTAAATGAATATTGGTACGCTCTTGGTGACCCCATTCACGAAACTTCTTCATAGGACATGTGTTTGCATAATGACCATGCACACCACATTTAAAACATTCAATTGATCCCTCAGAAAGAACCTCTTTCCCTTTCCTCGAGTCAACCGGATGCTTCCTTTTTCCATGGCAGGTTCTTGCTTTATGAAATTCATTTCCACATCTATAGCATATTTTTGTCCGTTTGAAACATTTTCCTAGGTGTTTCTTTCCACATCTTTGACACATAGGTTTTTTAACACACTTACCTTTATGATTATTACCTATACTTCCGTAGGGATTTGTTTCTTGCATATATGACGTCTTAGAGAAATATCCAAGGTTTAGGTGGTCAATCATGACTCCAGATAGTTGGTTGAGGATAATCACAAGAGTTCTCATTGTAGCTCCCATATCATTCAGTTGCTTGCTCAAAAAACTGTCACAGTTTCCTTCACATCCACTGTTACTTTGGTGCCTGCTAGATCTAGCCATTTACTAAAACCAAAAAGGTCAGTGTGAGTATATCAAAAAAAACCATCATGTACTAATGAGTAAGATAAACACTAAGATATACTTACTCATTCACTTTATCTAAAACTAGGACTCTTTCTGAAATCCTAACCATTATGGTAATGCCACATATGCTTAAAGAATACCCTATCCTCTAAAGTTATCTAAACCGACCTTTGATACCAACTTTAAGGCCCCAGCCTTAAACCTTACTTAATCTTGAGTTATTACAAGATTACACATTGAGGATCTTTTCAGGTTTAGAGATTTAGAGAATTAGATCATGAAACTTGCATTACATTCCACATTTAAACAATGTGGTTACATAAAAGACAGTATTCATTCTTCCCATCAACGGATACATATTTAAAATAAAACATGGATTCTTTCTTGAAACATCCATGACACTATCATCACATCATGTACCTTCCCCTTGACCTGTGAAAAACATATCAAAAACTTGCGATGAGCATAAAAAGCTCAGTAAGGGATATAAAAATATGGAAAGGAAACATGAGTTCATATATACATAAGAATGAAATCATGCTTTACCCATAAAACATAGGCATATCAAATCATGAATAAATCATAGAAATCTTAAGACATAAAGGAAACTTGAGGCATTCATAACATTCTTACATAGGGAGTAACCCTCTTGGTTACGTTTCGAATACCCATCACAGTATATTCCCTAAATCTCTTCGGAGAAACCTTAACGTTTCACTCCTTCGCATTACCCAATGCATTGGAGAGCTATAACGGGCTCACCCGCCCTTAGTTTATCACGGAACCACCCGTTCTTCATAACAATTCCCAAGGACCATAACATAGTCATATCACATAAAACATTCATAAAAGAAACATAGAATTTCCACATTTCAATCACAATATAACATTTTAGTATATTGAAATAATGAATCCATTCTAAAAGAAACCATTTCCAAAACCATTTAAAACATTTAATAAAGAGATTTTTGAATCAAAGTGTCCCATACCACCTTGAAGCTTAAAATTTTAAACCATTAATATCCATATAATTAAATCCTTAAAACCATTTTAAAAACATGGATATTAATAAGAACAAATAATTAAAACATTTAAAATGATATTTTGGTTAAAGGGGTTTTACCAAAATTAGAGACACTTGAATACAATAATTGAGGAATAACACTTAGTCAGAAATTTATAATATCATGAGAATAAATGGATTCATGATAAAATACTCCAAAAGACATTATATACACCATATAAGAGTGAATTGGTGCATAACAACAATGAACCCTCAATAGAAATGTCAAATGTGATGAAATCCCTTATAAAGAAGGTATCCTTAAATTAAGGACAAATCAATCTCAATAATATGTGTGAAAAATATAAATACACCCAATATAAGTTGATATTAAGTGTAAACCAATAAAAGGTCATTCAAACATATTCAATGGATTACATATTCAATGACTACACGTTGAACCCAAAGAAATCGAAATTGGGTTCAAAAGATCCCTTGACAGCCTAACAGCATCACATAAAAATGAGTTGATGAGAGATAAAAAGTGTATCTCATTACTCAGACATAAAATTTACATCAATAAGGATATATGATAACATATCCCAACATAACAATATGTAAATTAAAAGAACCAACAAAAGAAGTCTTTTAAAAAAAGAGGAGGGTGAAAGGTTCCCTTACCGACTTGGGTATCTTTCAAAACATACACCCCATGAAAGAAGGACAATAGATAATTGATGTAAATACTCATAAACGAAAGTATATTAAAAAAAGAGTAGAATAATGGGCAGTACATACGCCACTCAATGGAATTTGTGGCAAATGTAGCATAAATCTCACGGGAATAAAAGTGAGATGAAAAATCCCTTACGAAAACTCGGCAGCCTAACGGCGCCACATAAAACTTCCGAATATGGATTGATGAGATCAAATAGGGTATCTCATCACATTACAATAAAATTTACAGAAAGAGTAATATAAAAGAACATCCCCCAATATTAAAAAGAGGAGCTTAAAAGAAGTGACATAAAGGAGAGTACTTAAAAAGAAAGAGAGAGGTTAAATCTCGTACGAAAGTTCGACAGCCTAACGGTGCCACTCAAAACATCCAAAATGGATTGATGACATAGAATAGGGTCTCTCATCACATGAACATAAAAATTACAGTATGTTTAATATAAAAGATCATCCCAATAACAAGATAGATGAGCTTTAAAAGGAATGACATAAAAGTGTGTACTTAAAAATAAAGAGAGGAGTGGGATCCCTTACCTCGGGTCTGGCTTGACTCGATCGTTCTTTAATCTCCTGAATAATAAACTTGAGTTAATTTCTAATTCCTTAAGAACCTTTTTCAAGTTCATTATTACTTTTATACCACTTATTACCATGTCATAAACATTATGTAATAATTTAAGTTAATAATATTTGTTTTGCCGATATTTGGTTGTTAAGTCGAAAGTGGACTTCTTACAATTACATGTTGTTCGTGTGGACAAATGTTTATTATATCCAGAATTGTATTCATTATTTAGATATCATATATGTCATATATATCTATTACATGCATGCATTTATAATATTACATAATCATTTAGAGGTAAGAAATGAAATGCACCGTTCATGGAGACGGTAAGCCGTACGTACGCATGAACGCTACTTTCATTTCTATTTCGTATTTTATAGAATGGAATAATAATTATATAAAGGTATATTATAATTCCAGTATAATATCATATATAATATCATATTTCCATCCTTTATACATCCCATATATGGTATTTAACGAATCAAATCACTTTGAGGGGGCGGTAGTCCGCACTTCCTTAAATGAAGATATCACGTATACCCATAATGGAAGCCATAAAGGTAAGACAAAAATGAAAAATACAGAAGCATAAATAAAACATAAACATATTATATATCATATATAAAAATAGTGACAGCATAATGGCCACCTTTGAAGGTGTTAAATGAGTATTGAACAATCATCGTTTCGGGAGGCAGAATTTCACCATCCACGGAAACCGTATGTTCTTTAACCATTTGATGTAGTTGTGTGAGAGTGTAGCTCGAATAAATCTTATAAAAACATTTCTAGTATATTGAAGATACTGGTGTTGTAAGAAAATAAGTAAATAAAAAGAGTTTAGGGGGTTGGAGAAGCAAAATAAAACAAATGAACATGAGAGAGTGAATTACCTTTAAAACTGTAACTCCTTTTGATTTGAGCCTAAAGGCTTCCTTTTAAAGGATTCTGCCCAAAGGGAATCCTCTAGGATGAGGAGAGGTATGTGGAGAGAGTAAATGGGCAGGGTTTGGCCGAGCCAAAGGCTTGAGGAGTGTGTGAAATGAGGTAGAGGTGGGGGCCTTTTATAAGAGGAGAGGAGGTGCACTTTTGGAATGTAAAGAAATATTACTTTATTTGAAAATGTTTTTCGGTTTCAAAAGGTCCCACATTGATATAATTAGTGGATAAGGTGATAAGGCTTCGAAATACACTCATCCAATAAGTTTTGAACATGTGCAGTTCATAGATTTTACATTATCTTTCCATTTTATTTAAATCGTCAAATAATGATGTCATCGCTGCATCATTATTATGTCTTAAATAATTTAATTTATTTAATGTCTAAAAATTATAAAAAAATACTATGATGTAGGAAATCTTTTTAGCGTTCCAATTAATATTTATAATCAAAAAGATGACTTGTATAACCCTACTTAAAAATTGTTTTAGTAAAACATATCATGTTTGTGTCAATTTTACTTTTACATTAAATAAAATATTATTTATGTCATTTCCCAACCAAAGTGGATCCATGGGGTCCCCATGTTGACCCATGGCTTGTATTGGTCGGCCATGATACAACCAATGAGGGTAAGACATGTGTCAATCTCATCTCATTTTATTATAGCATTATTTTTACCTTAAACTACACTAATTACCACTAATCGCGATTAAAAACTTAATAAGTTACTATTCACCAAAAATTATTTTAATCTCATTGAACCACATTTTACTACTTAATGACAACCATGTATGTTGGATTTTTGAAAATCAAAACACAATGATGGCAAAATTTCATTCAAACAGAAAATCAGTTTTTATAAGTACCACTTAGTGGTTTCACTATTCATCAAAAATTGATGTTTTTCAGAAAAATCCCAAAACATTCACCCTAAGCTATATTTGATATTCTTAATTCAAAAATGAAGTCCGTTTTACAAAATTCAAAACATATAAGTCACATTAATTAATTTAATAATTAATTCCCACTGTCATGACAAATAGCGTGTTTTATGAAACAATAAGTATCAAAAGATTGACACTAGTTTAAGTCTGATTTCAAAGTGAAATTGATTCCAATGACCACTATTGGATTTAATGGTAAAAATATTTTCTAATTTCACTTTAAAACCAATTCAAAATATAATCTAATCATATAAATAAATTATATTAAAAAGTGGTTTTGAATTAAAACACAACATTTTACACTATTCATTAAAAAAGAACTTTATCGGAAAGATACCAAAAATTTACACAAAGTAAATTTTGATGTCCCGATTCTTAATAAGAGTTTTATTTGGTCCAAAAGAATGTTTAAGAGTGAAAAAAAATATATTTAATGATGGTTATCCATCAAAAGGTGATAAGTGAACCTTTAGTGAAAACTAGGGCATATACGCCTAAAATTGTATTCTTTCCGTATTTTAAGCCTTTATATTTTATTGTACAAATGTAAAAATATTTAAGAACATATATAATCATATTTTAGTTATTTCTATCCATTCCCGCCATTACAACGGCTACATGTTTACTACCATTTAAAATAATATTATTTTATTATTAGAGTGCAACGTAAGATTCCCAAGAAACTCGTTGTTGCGTGTTGGGTACGCCATCCAGCATAGCGTCCCCTTTAAAGTCATATTAATATTTTATTCACAAATATGGATAAATATGAAAATGTCATATTCCTTATTTACCTGGGGTGTTACAAAAAACATGTGTTATATGTTTTAATGGGTCTCCTGATACATTGATTACTAGAAACATTGGGAACACAAAAGTTTGCAGGGGAGGAACCATGGTCACCCATTTATGGTATGTTTTCTTATTTGACTATATAGGGGCTCATAATTCCTCCACGTCATCATGTTAAGATAAAAATGATTTCATAGTGTTTATAATACCATAATGTATGTTTGGATTAATAGGATCTTGATTGGGGGAGTGATAGGAAGATCTTGACATGTTGACTCTATAAATATATGTGGATGAAATTTTGTTTGGGACAAAATTTGAGGGGTATCATATATTTGTTTTGTTATTTCCCTGGTGGAGGTAAAAATTGATATATGTCCATGATTAGGACATAAAAATTATTGTCACTGGAATATGGTTGGTGGGTTATCATGGATCAACATCAGTTTCCCTAGTGATCCTAATTTGTTGGGGTACACCTATTAGAAGCGCGGGTGAGTCTCTTCTCATGGAACATATTTGATAGAAATTATTCTTCACATAAGTTCTTCATTGAGTGTCTTGAACTATTTAATATCTTCCTCATGGTACTGGAATTTCTTATTCATGATTTAGGATTTATCCACTTCAGGATGTGGACATTATGTACCTTTACATTACCATTCTTATTGTTGGATGTATTCTGAAGAGATAGTGAGGTATTGGTTGAGGGAATACCCAAATTATGGGTGAGTCTTTGGTTCATCACATGCACAATAGAAACATTTACCATTGTTTCGATCTTTTTATGAATTCATCCAACCACTTATTTACCATCTTCATTGGAATCCTCTATGGCTACATCGATAAGATTGATGCCATGTATATTCACTGATGCATATTGCATCATAGGTGCCTCATTTTTTATTGACTAATTAGAGGGTTGTTTTTAACCTTTAATGGACCTATCACATGAAATCTCATATCCTCTTTGATCTTCTTGATAAAAAGTGACTCTGAGGTCACAACCACAAAACCACATCGCTTGTTTTTCTTCAAAGAGATGTGGTTCGTGACAAATGATGAAATAGGACACCTCATTTTTTTAATTTCCACCCAATCGGTTAAATTGGAATTTTCTTTTTTGATGAGGATGAAATAAAAATTCACCCATCCATATGGGCTGAGGTTTCTATTGTTCCTTCATTGTCATTCCTTGAGCCGAATTTTTTATTTTTTATGATTCAATTTGTGTCAGAATTTCCCCTATCCCTAGAGGTTGTGGCTAACACCATAATGTGGTAGTTCCTGTGACTAAGACATCCCTCTTGAACTTGTGAATTGTTATTCAAGTAGGATCCCTATATATTGAATGATTTGTATGTCAACCAACGGATTCTATGGACAAAAAATATAAATGATGGTTGAAATAAATAATTTTAGAAGCCTTCCTGTTGTTCTTGATTTCAATATTTGTACATTTTTCTTGATTGTATTCCCTCATCATACTGAAAAGTTTCATAATTATTCAAGGATTATTCCATATTAGTGTGCAATCATTTATATGTGGAGGTATATTATGGTTTCTACAGTGGGGAAATTACATTATAATATTTCAACTATTGTGTATTGTAGTTACCAAGAGTGAGGTGAATTGAAAATATCAACATCATCCTCATAGTAATGTTTGAATAACATGAATGATTTAGATGTTTAGAAGAAGTAATTTATGTAATTGAATGATAAATGAGTGTTGAAGATCTTTTAGCTGATTAATTGATCATGGCCCCCATGCTGGTGGATGTGAATCCAAGTCAACATGATGTTGAATTAGTCAAAATAAAATAAAATAGTCTGAATTCCCATTGTATGGGAAGAACATCATCTCATGGTGGGGGAGAGAGGTCTAAATATACAGTACGATGTTTTTATTGCACTATTCTAACAATACCTTCTAAATGTTAAACTATGTAGTGGTTGAGGTCCAGAAAATTATTGGTATATTATTATAGGCTAAAAGTACTCTCATATATGTTTATTCTTCTTCGAGAGATTCCTCAACATGTTTATCCCAAAATGTGTGCTTCTTGGTTGATTTCTAGCATGAATTGGGGATATTAGGGCTATTGTGGGAAAAATAATTGTTTGGAAGTTTTTTAGATAATTATTTCCCCCTTGTATTGACTCTTTATTGGAAAATAACATTTCCTTCTATTGATGGACCACCAGTCATGACTAATATCATCATTTCAATCACCTTAGAATATGAGGTATTTGTATTTTTGATTCCTTAATGGGTGTTATTTATTTTTTATTGATCATATTTACGTGAGGTGGTATATTATCATTACCAATTTTATATGATCACTCACAATGTATTAGATTGATCCCACAAGGAAATCATTCAAGTTAACTATTCTTGGGAAGACATCTAGATCTACTGGAAGCTATGATATGGGGAAGGCATTTTTGACTGCTACATCCACATCCAAAATTTGTCTATGAATTTTAGGATACTTTTACATCACTAATTGGCCTTTTATATCATCAATAACTCTATATTATTATTGATTTGGGTTGTAAATTCACATCAAAAATTCAAACTCGCTTAAGAGGTATTTAATTTCTGAAGTTCTCCTATGGGAAGTTAGAACTGGGTGATGTAAATGATGATTCCCATGTATTGGAGTGGGATTAGATGATCCTTTTGTTTCATTGAAAGAATTCTGATGAGTTTTTTGAAATTTCCGTAGCGATATATTCATGCCCTGGAGAATCCCCCAAAATCTTATAGTAACCACCAGTTGGAACTGAGATTTGAGCATTATCCTATATTAAATTAAATATTGAATGTTAATGGTGACCATATATGATGGGAGTAGGAATGTATTTCTATTTATGATTGACCCTCCCAATATACATATATGTCACACTACATGAGTACATGACTGACTGAAAATTATTTTTTATTATTATGTAAGAAAGTAACCCAAGGGGAACAAATCACGGGGGGCGAAAATAGTGGAGACCAAGTGAATCCTTTCGGATCACGTTAACACACTCGCACGGGAGGGAATTAAGACTGTCAAAAACTAACAAGCTCTCCTCCGGTCTGACCCCGCGAGCTAGCACATCAGCCGAAAAGTTGGTTTCCCTTACACTGTGATGAATCAGCTTGCCCTGGTTGGTCTCCGCTTTGCATCTTCTAAAAACATACATCAAGCTCCATGGTACGTCACATTTCCCCTTAAGGGACCGAACTAGAATCTCTGAATCGGATTCAAATTCCACCACTTGAAAACCTCTTCTTCTGCATAACATGATACCTGAGAGGAGAGCTCTAAACTCCGCACCTAATGAAGTGACCGGTCCGAAATAAGCGCTGAAAGAAATGTGAACTGAACCCGAGCTATCCTGAAGGATGCCACCACCTCTCATAATCCCCCCCGAACACGAGCCATCCACATTTAATTTTAAACCGCTATTTGGAGGCTGCCACCGAAACCATCACATTTTGGAATGTTTTAAGGGCGTTTCTAGGAAATCATGTTTAATATTTCATAATTAAAAAAAGTTTTGTGCAAAATTCTCAGTTGGAATGGGGATATACACCCATTTCAGTTTCAGGAAAAATATATGAGTCTTCCCCTAGTTCATAACTACGGTATGTCGACTAGGGCCTCAATTTTCGAGAATATTGTAATGGCAGTCTTGATGTGATTGATTTTGGATATATATTTAAATAAATATTCCACTGTATTTATCTAATGAAATTTAGTTGTAGGAGAATATATTTGAATATGGTCATTGACCACCCCCCCATATTTTAATGAAAGATTGATATGCATGAGGAAATATTTTCATCTTCTCATTTTCCTTAGTCATATTTTGATTGAGGGTTTGATATGCTTGATAATGGATTTTCCTCTTCTCCTTTTCAATAGTATTTGACTTATGATCATGCTATTCCTGAGCATGGATTTTCATCTACTAATTTTTTCCACTGTATTAGGTTGGTGATCTTGATATGAATGACCATCAATTTTACAATTCTCATTTTTCAACATATTTAACTAAAAATATTAACAGACATGACTAGGTACATTCATATACTCATTGTTTTCCACCGATGTTGATAGGAAGGATTCATATTTAAGAGAATTTATTTTTATCCGCTCATTCATTTCCACCATATTGGACGTGGGGGATTGATATCTGTTAGTATGAATTTGAGTATTCTCATTCTTTTATTCCAATTTTTGAGTGGAGAGAATGATATGTCTGAGAATTTATTTTAATATGTTATTTTTTTCACTAGATTTGAATTGATGTCATAATATGTGTGAGTATATATTTTCATCTCCTATTTGTTTGAATCTTTATTTTACATAAAAGAATGATATTAATGAAAAGGGATTTCTATATTCCCTCTATTTTCCTCAATATTTGACTGGTCGTTTTGATTTTCAAGAGCATAAATTTTCATCTTCTCATTATATTCCATTGTATTTCACTTAAAGGATAGATATTCATGATTAGGTATTTCAAATTTCTCATTTCCTTCCACCTTATACTAGTGGTGGTCATGGTATGCATGAGCTAGTATTTTCATCCACTCATTTTCAGCCACCATATATTATTGGTGTTCATGATATGAGTGAGAATATTTATACATCTTCTTATTGATTATCATTGTATTTGAATTAATGGTTTCTTCAATAGGAAAATGAATTTTTTGTTATCCCTCATTGTTCCAATTTTCAATCTATGGGTCACCCTGGATTCCATTCACTAGATGACTGGTGTGGGAGCCCATGTAGTTGTGTTACTTTCATGTATAGGATTTTGGCAATGTGGAATTGGATTTGGTGATTTCCCCATAGAGCCCTTTGGTAGGATCCATGTATCACCAGGATGAAATTGAATGAAACCTATTAACTAACAACTATAAGGAAATTGAGGAAACTATTATCTCATTATGGTGAGTGGTTCCCGAAGCTATTTTAATAATCTAATGGGGAAAATTATTTTGGCACCATTCTGTTCCATTAAGAGGATAGTCGGGTAGGGCATTATAAACTTGAGGGCCTTTCATGTAGTAACTGGAGTAGGGAGATTACCAATGATCTGGCACTAATATATCATTTCATTTCAAACATGGAATTTAAGGAGATGATTCGGTTATAACATGCATTGATTTGATGAAGATCTATCTTGTTGGACAGTTGAAGAAACTTCAGTATTGAACCGACGAGATTCCATTTGAAAAGAGAATAGTTATAATGATATTACATTCAATACATGTTATAAACTCAACAATAAAATCCTCATAAAAAATTGTCCTTATAAATGAATACATGTGTTTTCAATTGTCTTGAACCCAACATTGGAAATCTTTTATTTTTTGAGACTGTTATGGGGACCTGTGTGTTTTTAACACAATTCTCTTAGTAAAGGAATCACATCAGCTTCGCCGGTTTTGTTTCTGATAAAGTATCATGGATTGGTAGGATTGGTTGTCGGGAGTTTTAACATTTACAGATCAAATTCACTGAGTATTCTATTTTTGAATGGTCTCCAACAAGTTTTATTTGTTCATACATAAACAACCATGTATTGCCACATTGAATATGTTTTATGCCCATGCTTTCCAATGGTAGATGGTGATAGGGAAATTAATCTAATGATTCGTAGTGACTCATATTAGTCAAGATAATGGGAGGTCGGTATCATCACACACTTTGGGGGATATTTCTTTCTTCGAAACTCTCTTATAGTATTAATTTAAGACATTCTCATGAATCCTTTATTAATTACCATGTAAGACATGGGTCAACCTTGGTCCAAAAATAAATTATTTGGAAATATTTAACTTATAATCATATATATATATATATATATATATCTGAGTGTCTTGATCGATGGAGATAACTTTTCGTATCTATGTTTATCCAATAATGGTACCCTTTTATAGATAGATTATAGACTCTGTGGAAATTTATGATTACAATGCTAGTTTTAATCAATGATATGGAAAAATATAGTGTTTATTATCATTTAGGTGAAATGTAGCTGATTTTATTTCATGATCAAACCCATATGATATTCTTCAAATTCAAAATTGATAAAGGAATCAAAACCCACATAGTTTCATTACACATAACATGAATCATTGACCCTTATATGGTCTTGTGATAAAGACCAAACCATATAGTTTAACATCATGTGATATGAATATCTAGTTGAAAGGATAATATTCATTGTTTAGCATGTGAATTATGTTGAATAGGACCAAAGGTCCTAAATGAGATGTGGTATCCCTGGTCGAGTATGATGTTATCGCAAATATGGTGCAATAGAAATGGTGGTAAAGGAGACTCTAATAAAATATGGTCACCTTCCATGTATATGAATCTACTAGGGATGTGTCCAATAAAATATTAGTGTGAATTGTGGTATTAGTTTAGAAGCTCAAGGAGGATTCCAATGTATCCTAGTTAGTTAGGAATCAAATCCCTTGTTGTTCGTAATGGGTTGCTGATTATACATATGGATGATTCCCATGTGATTTCCTCCTTCAGAATAGGACTCTTTATGGTTTTATGGTTGGGGATAATACCAAATGGGAGGAACATTTGATTGGATCATTATGATTTCATGAATTACACTAATCTTGTATACCCACATGAGTCAGGATCAGTGTGAGAAACAAGCGGAAGTGGTGAATTTGGAAAACCACGCTATCTATTTTTTACATTGTTGGATGAGGATTAGATGCAAATGGAGAGAGAAAAGGGGGTCACTCAGACCCTATCCCCTCTTGTTCTCATACCCTAGGTAGGTTGAGATGGGGAGGGAAGGATCTTGTAGTGGAACCCAGCAGATAGAAAATAATGCATTATCATTATCATGTTAAGAGATATCTCTCGGATGGCTGGAAGAAAAATTATCCCTCTCCATCCCATTTCGATAGGTGGAAGAGTAGATGAGGGAGGGTCTATGGATAGCTGATGGGACTTCCTAGACCTAGGATCCATTTAGCACCTCACCCAAGGATGGAATCCCCATTACCATGGGAATTTATTCTCATGAAAATTCGAATGATACCCATTGTTATGTAGGTTATGAACATAATCCTTCATACCATGGGTATTTATGCCCAATAGAAGAAACTGTTTTGTGTAGTAATTTTACCATACACATCAGATTGATTTTGAAGATGATTTGGTCCAATTAGACTACAAGTGTCCATGGTGGGGCCATTGTGGTAGTGAATAATATGATAGAGGAAATCAATATGGAAATAAATGACTACATGAATTATACATACCTATTTATTCATCATTATTTATAGAATAACTCTCAGTGGGGTGGGGTTCCCTCCACATTATTCTTTTCTACATGGGTCTATGTTGCTTGAACGTAGTTCTTTCTTATGTTGGTTAGATTTCTTTTCACACAAATCAATAATATTAAAGGGAGGGATAGATCCACATAATAGTTTTCTATGTGATGTGATGAACCTTAAAAATACTATATGTTTAAGATGAGGAATGGCATCTTCGTGTTGATTTTGGTGTGTGGATGGAAATGTGAATTCTCTTTCAACCATAATGTTATGCAGAATATTTACATAATCATAATAGATGTTTCTTGCACAATAATTTTTGTTGTTGTTAGTTCTTTTTATTTTCACTATGGTGTTTTTAGAGGAATGGAGGTAACTATTTAATGAGTTAGTTGACCATCTATGTTGGGGACTTCATTTGTGGGATTCTAATAAGGACGTCCAGTCATGTGAATGATTATTTTTACATGGTATAGGACAAACCATCCACCACAATAAATGATATTTCATTTTAAAGGGTTTAAAAGACCATAAATTCCAGAAAATGGTGTGGTTTCATTTTCATACATCATATAGAACCAACACATCCCACAAAATTTTTTTTTGTTGGATTCCATGAAGAGAGGGAGTCCTCCTAGCGAGTTTTATTTCAAGAATTGTTCACACTTTGGGAAATTGTTGAATTTGAATAATTTGAAATGATAACCCTTTTTTGTAGATTCTCTATTTACTAATTCATGAAATTGTTTTCCACATTTCATGGGTTGTTTTCAAGACCAAATAATAGGTGAAATTGAATTATTTTACCTTGAAATTGAAGGGTTGGTGAGGTGTAAAGAGGTAATAAAATTGGATATACATGAGTTAGATGAGGAATGGATGGATAAACATGTGTGTATGAAATTAAAATATAAAATATATATTCTAGGAGTTTTTATCAAATTTAATTTCTTAAAATTTAATAAAACATATTTTATAAAATTTTATGCTCATTAACCAAAATTATAAATTGACTATGTTAATTATTTTTTATCAAAAAATATAAGTTGACCCATATTTCCCTCATATTACTTGGAATTTTCAAATGGTAATTAATTTAATCTACTTCATCTTATAAATATTATAAATCTTACCTTTACATTAAAACATATGATACTAAATAATATCATATTTAATATAAAATGGACTTCTTATACATTAAGTATATTTATTATTAATTCCTATAAATTAATAACAAAATGATTTTCAATTTTTTTATATTTAAAAACACACTATTGTAAACATTTAATACATATAAATTTAATTTATTTTTAAAAAACATAAACAACATCTATAAAAATAATTCTTGGAAAAATAACCATCTAAAAGTTATATATGTAAAAAAAATTAATCCTAGTAACCTATTTTTATTCCATAAATTGAAATTGAACGTAATTACACATTTTAATATGATCATTGTTAATAATTAATTCATTTTATATGATTTATTTTATGAAAGTGATAAAAATTAATTGTATTGTATGAATGCATAACACATTAATACACATTTTAGGATGAATTTATATTCTAATAATAAAATGAATATATGAATTTCAATGAAATTAGTATTTGATAGATATAATATTATTTAATGTATATATTATCGATACAATTCATGCAAATCATTATTGACTATAATATATCTAAATGTATATATCATAAGAGGGATATTGTTAATAAAATATATTTCTATTCATAAAATGACTTCATTAGTCATATTAACAGAGTAATTTATTTTTTTATTTCATTTTTTGTAAGAAACCTTTATTTATCACTCCAAAAATATTTCATAACGAGGGTAAATATATTTATACCAATAAACATAATGAATATTTTATAAAAGTTTTATTTTAAAACTTATATTCCTCTATTAATTGGATGAATTGATGTAGTTTTATTTTTCTCTTGGGTTGGAAAAAGGTTATTCAATGTAGTATTTAATTGAAGGATAATATATACTAAAATATCTGGTAATTATATTTTCCACCTTAAATAAATTTAATAATAACAAATATATAATTATTACTCTCTAAATAAATAACTAAGGGTATCCACATGATTTAAAATACTCGCGATATAATTTATAATGAGATATAAACCTCCCAAAGATATGTAAGACTATAAAATTAAATAATTCATTTATTACATTCTTGTATAGATATTATCTACCATTTTTATAAATTTAACACTTTATCTATATATAACATTTATGATTTTTTGTTGTTATACCTTAAAACATTCATTTTTGAAACACCCCATAAATTTATGTTTTTTCTCTTTTTAAAATTTATCTTTGTGATATCTGACATTGAACGGAACAACCATCTTAATCAATAAAATATTATTATAATCTATCTGTTTAATTGGAGTTAATTAATAGTATCAATAAAATTAAAAAAAGTATATATATTATACAATTTAAAAAATATTCAAACTGATTTAATAGGAATATGATAAGAACAAATTAAATTACAAACAAAAGAATCTATAATATTCTAGAGATAGTTCTTTTCTATTATTGGAGAAATTTTTTTGAAACTAAATTTTCATGATTTTACAAATATTATTTAAAAATGAAAACTTATTTTTTGAATGATGAATATTAGAATTTACTTTTATCAATTTTTTTATTTTCATAAAATTTCATTTTGAATAAATTTGAAAAATATTGCATTATATTTGAAAACATATTTTTCATCATATATATCTATATATTTAAATAAATTTTAATTTTTTTACATTAAAATTAGATCAGTTATATATCACGTAATCCATTTTAGGTCATTTGATTCAAAATCAGATGGAATTTTGATATAAAAATCATTTCACACGTTGGAACATTTTTTCTTTAAAACCCCAATATTTTATCCTATCTACAGGCTAAATTTCAAAATATTTTTTTCAAATTAGGTGAATTGAAATTTTTGAAATGGATTCCATATTTGGAGTAAAAAATTAAAAAATTATTAAATATGTGACTTATATTTTGGTAGAATATGAATATTGAAATTGATAAATTTTTGTTACAATAATAAAGGGTAAATATGGTAATTATCAATAAAAATAATATTATAACGACCATAAATTTCTATATCACATGCCTAAATTTTATTTATTGGGTTACATTCATCCCTAATCATTTAGATTTAATATATATTACGTTTTTCCCATAGTAAAATATTATTACAGTCATAATATTATTTGTAATGAAATGTCTTAATTGTCTACATCATGATTTGAATAACTATAAAATTTTTTATAGGATGTAAACCAAAAGGTATCTTAAAATAAAAATATTCATTTTTAAGATTTTTTTATAATCATTTAAACCTATTATTTTATATTTAGGGAATAAATAATTACATTAAAGTCTTACCAAATTATGATGATGTAATTTTATTACTAATGATGATATCATAAAAATGATATTACAAATACTAAAATAAATATAATTGTATGTTATTAATGTAATATATATATTTTAAAAATCAACTACAGATGTTTTGGATGTATAAATGTGTAACATCCTTGGTAAATAAAGAATATTGTATTTTTAATATTTAGTAATATTTTTGAATTAAATATTAATTTTACTTTAAATGGGTTGCTATGTTTGATAGTGTACCTGATATGCAACAATGGTTTTTTTGAAATCTTATGTTGCACACTAATAATATAATATTATTAGTTTAAAAGTTTGTTGACGACTAGACGTTGTATAGGATGGAATGAAAGGAAATAACTAAAATATGATTATACATTTTTTTAAATGTTTTTACATTTATCCAATAATAGTTAGAGGCTTAAAATAAGAAAATAATTTGACTTTAAGCATAAATACTCTAATATTCCCTAAAAGGTCGATTTATCACGTTTTGATGGTCAACTATATTTAAATATATTATTGGTCACTTTTATATTTCTTATTTAACCAAATTAAATTCTTCTTTATAATCAGGTCACTAAAATGTACTTTGGGTAATTTTTTGGTATTTTTCTGAAAATGTTCATTTTTTAAATGAATAGTGAAAAATATTTTATTTTAATTCAAAAGTGCCTTTTAATCTAATTTATTTATATGGTTATATAATCTATTTAATTAGTTTTAATTTGTAATTGAAATATATTTTTACTATTTAATCTAATTTTGGTCATTAGAAGAAATTTCACTTTGAAATTGGAAAAAAACAAGTGTCAATCTTTTGATAGTTATTATTTCTTAAAAACACGCTATTTGTTTTGACAACTGGAATTAATTATAAAATTATTTAATTCAATGTTTATGATTTTAATTTGGTAAAATGGAAATAATTTTTGAATTTGGAATATCAAATATATCTTAGGGTAAATTTTTGGTATTTTTCTGAAAATCATCAATTTTTGATGAATAGTGAAACCACTAAGTGGTAGTTAAAAAACTGATTTTTCATTCAAATGAAATTTTACCACTTCTGTGAATTGAATTTAGAAATTCTGTAAAACATGGTGGTTATTATTATGTAAAATTTTGTTCATTACGATTAAAATATTTTATAGTGAATAGTAACTTTTGACTTTTATTTACCGCGGTTAAAGGTAAATAGGGTAATTTATGGTTAAAATAATATTATAATAATTCAAAATTACCTTAACACTTGTCCAAAACTTATTGGTTGAGTAATTTACGACCATGAGAATCCTTGGGTAAATTTTGGGACCCCATTAAGCGACATGGGAGTGATAATGACAATTTAGATTAATTATCTTAAAGTAAAGGCAAAAATGACAAAAAGAAAATATATTTTAGTAAATTAATTTTTAGAAGGGGTTATATAAATAATCTTTTCGACAAAAAATATTCATTATATAGCTAAAAATATTTTCTACATCATGGTCTTTTTTTTATAATTTTTAGACATCATTTATATTAAATTTATTAGGACATAATAATGATGCAATTTTTACCTCTTTAATAAATGATTTAAATAAAAAAAATGACTAAAATAATATCCAAAACCTGCCCAATTTCAATTGGATGATTTTATTTTGGATACGAGTCATATTATCTTCGACTATAATGTGTTTTGGACCTTTTGAAACAGATGATAAGTTTATAATAAAATATTTTTTTCACACTTTCCTAAAAAGGCCCTCCTCTCACTTATAAAAAGAGACCTATTATAACCAATTTATCACACCTCTAAAGACTTTTAGCTTGTCCAAACTCAACCAAATTAAGCTCCCTAAATTCCTCTACTACTCCTAGAATCCTTACATTAGGCAGAAGACACTTCATGAAGTCCTTTTGGTTCAAACCAAAGGAAGTTACCCAAATCAAAGGTAATGATTTCTCTTAAACAGATTTTCATTTATTTTACTTCTACAACCCCTAAACTATTTTTATTCCTTTATTTTGTAACAAAACCATTATCCAAAATATAATAGGATGTTTTAATGAGAAGCATTCGAACTACACTTACACACACCTCCATCTAATGGGTGAAGAACTTAATGTTTCTGTGGATGGAAACCAAACGCCTAATGAAATGATGATTGGTCAATTATATCCTACCACCTCTCATGGTGGCCATTATGATGGAAATTTATTTATATAAGATATATATAATGTTTATGTTTTCTTTATTCTATAGTATTTTCCATTTATAAAATTCCTTTTGGTTTCCACAATGGGTAAATACGATAATCTCATTAGAGGAAGTGCAGACTACCGCCCCCTCAAGAAGATATGACGTGTTAATGCCATATGTGGTATGTATAAAGGGTAGAGTTAATAATATTATATATTATATTATAATGGAATTATAATATAACTATGTATCCTTATGTTTTAATTGCATTAAAATAAAAAATTGAAATGGAAACAGCATTCATGCGTACGTACGACTTATCGTCTCCATGATCGGTGAATTTCATTTCATACCTCTAAATGTTTATATAGTATTATAAATACATGTATACACTAGATATATATGATATATATGATATATAAATCATTAATATCATTCTTATGATAAAGGATATTTTACCACAAAAACAACTTGTAATTATAAGGTGTTCATTTTTGACTCAAGTACAAAATATCAAAACAACGATCATTATTTACATAAATGACTATGTAATGTTTATAACATGGTAATAAGTTCTATAAATGAAATAATTGACTAGAAAATGGTTTTTATGCAAAAGAAATTAACTTTAGTTTATTATTTAGGATGTTAAAGAATTAATGGGTCAAGTCGAACACTAGGTAAGGGATTTCGTCTCAATAACCTTTCATTGAGGCATAGATTGTTTTATACACAACATTCTTTTATACGGTGTATAAACCCCTTTTACATTTAATTTTATTCAAAAGTAATCATTTATCTATGCAGTGTTTTTCTAAACAAAAAAATGATTGATTCTTTTAGCGTAAGCGGTGATAATGACCTTTCCGCTGCCATGAGAATTATTTGATCTTTGGCTTCCTTAACAATCCGTAATTTTTTTAAAGGAAAATAAATACCATATATACTTTTTAAGTATTTTGGTAATGAAAATTGTTTTGAGAATGGTATTATTTCAATATCTTTAAATGATATAATTGATTAAAATGTGGAAATGTTATATTTTCTTTATGTTTTTTATGTGTTATGACTATGTTATGGTTCTTGGGCATTGTTACATATATGGGTGGTTCTATGACAAACCTAGGGCGGGTGGGCCCGAAATATCTCTCCAATGCATTGGGTAACGTGATGGAGGTAAACGTTAATGTTTCTCCTAATAGTTTTAGGTAATATAATGTGATGGGTATTCCAAATGTAACTCCTTACGTAGTTGTGATAGCAACAATGTAAGTACGATATGGATGCCTCAAGTTACCTTTTTCATTTATGATTTCTCTGTATATTTAATAAATATTATGATTTCATGAGGTATGTTGAAGAGCTTATGTTATGTATGTATTGATGATCTAATGTTTTCTTTGTTTGTTTTATAACCCTTACTGAGCTTTTTATGCTCATCCCAACTTTTAAAAAGTTTTTCACGGGACTTAAACATGAATAGGGTCAAATATGGGATCAAGGAAAATTCATTCTATCAAACACATGGAACTAAACATGACACTTTTTTTCAAAGAGTTTTTATTTTATGAAAAAAATGGAATTTGAGAATAAGTGTATACTCTGAAATCATTGAGATGTAATGTAATAGTTATGGTTTAATACTCTGAAACTCTAAACCTGAAAAGATCCTCAATGTAAATTATCCGCTTAATTCAAGATTATGTAATGTTTTAAGACCGAATTCTTATAGTTGTGTTCGAGGTCAGTTTAGATAACATTAGGAGTTAGAATATTTGTATATTAATGTACATAAATTAATTTAATGTCATATTGAAATGATATAGCATTTATAGATTACCATGTTGCATCGCATAAGATATTTTTCTGTTTGGAATGGTTTTCCACAGAGGAAAAAAGGATGCTATGTTGGGACAACATCATGAGGAAGACAACCTTCCAAATCTGCAACCTGAGATAGTCGGAATCAGAATTGAATAGTTTGTTACAACGATGGCATAATTGACTCAGGGTATAAATGGAGGTGGTATCCAAGCATGAGATCAGCGAGACCAACCCCAGAGGAAAATGTCAGTACTGGAGCATTTCCTGAGGCAGCTTCCCCCATCATTAAGAGGATCATCGGAACCTATTCAAGAATAAGGGTGGATTAAAGCAGTGGAGAAGATTTTCGATGTTATGGGGTGAACAGAACATCAAAATGTTAGTCTCGATGTTTACCGTTTTGATGGTGAAGCTGATTAGTGGTGGTCTATTGTGTAAAATATCAGGGATAATGAGGAGATTGATGCCCTTGACTGGGATGAAATCAAAGGTATTTTCCTTGAAAAATATTTTCCTAAGGTGGTTCGACATAGGAACGAAAAACAATTCTTTGAATTGAGCCTGGAGGATGACTCGGTGGCTGCTTATGAAGAAAAAATCACTCGATTGGCAAGGTATGCTCTGAATTTCCTACAAGATCTTGATAGTAAAATCAAACGTTTTTACTCAGGATTAAAGCCAATGTATTGAAGGGCTTTAGAATCTCGTGAGTTCAAATGTTTTGAAAAACTCATTTGATGTTCTGTGAAGGTGGAAACGGAGTTTTCCGATGATCATGTCTTCTTTGACAAACAACAGAATAAGAGGTAGAGGTGGAATACAAAAGGGAAGGACTATTCAAAAGATTCTGACAGTAAGAAACATTAGTTTATATTTGTGAAAATTGTGGTAAAAAGAATGATGGGGAATGTATAAGGACCCAGCCTTAAACCTTACTTAATCATGAGTTATTACAAGATTACACATTGAGGATCTTTTCTGGTTTAGACTTTTAGAGAATTAGATCATAAAACTTGCATTACATTCCACATTTAAACAAAGTGGTTACAAAAAAGATAGTATTCATTTTTCCCATCAACGAAAAAATATTTACAATAATACATGGATTCTTTATTGACACTTCTTTGACACTATCATCATATCATTGACCACTCCCTTGACCTGTGAAAAACATTTCAAAAACCTGGGATGAGCATAAAAAGCTCAGTATGGGATATGAAAGTATGAAAAGAAAACTTTAGTCCATGTATGAAATCATACTTTACTCACAAAACATAATCATTTTAACATACCTCATCAAATCATGAATAAATCATAGAAATCATAATGAATAAAGGTAACTTGAGGCATTCATAACATTCTTACGTAGGGAGTAACCCTCTTGGTTAAGTTTGGAATACCCATCACAGTATATTCCCTAAATCTCTTCGGAGAAACCTTAACGTTTAACTCCTTCACGTTACCCAATGCATTGGAGAGCTATATCAGGATCACCCGCCCTTATTTTATCACGGAACCACCCATCATCATAAAAATTCCCAAGAACCATAACATAATCGTATCACATAAAACATGCATAAAGGAAACATAACATTTCCACATTTCAATCACAAGATATCAATACAACACATTGATATAATAAAAACATTATGAAAACCATTTTCAATAACCAAATAAATGAAAAGTAAAACATGGTATTTATTTTTCATTTAAAAAAAGTATGGCTTGTTGAGGAAGTCAAAACTCAAATAATGGTCACGACGGCAGAAAAGTCATTGTCGCCGCATATGTACGACAAAAACATTCCATTTTTTTGTTTAGTAAAATGCTTCGTATAAAAAATATTCCTTTTGGATAAACATAAAAGACAAAGGGGTTTATACACTGTATAAAATAAGGTTCTGTGTAAAACACAATATGCCTCAATTAATGGATATTGAGACGAAGTCCCATACAAAGATGGTATCCTTGGATTAAGGATAAATCAATTACATAATTATGTGTTACAAAAAAATAAACCGAATATAAGTGGATATTATGTGTAAAAAAATCATAGTACTTTCACACATATTCTTAAAACGACATATTCAAGGAGTACAAGTTGATCCCAACGAATCAAAATTGTGTTAAGAAGTTCCCTTGAAAAAACTCGACACCCTAACAGCGGCACTTCAAAATTCAGAAAAAGAGATGATGAGAGATAAAAAGGGTATCTCATCACATAGACATAATATTTACATCAATAAGGATATAGAAGAACATATCCCAACATAATAGTATGTGAATTAAAAAACATAACAAAATAAGTCTTTTAAAAAGAGGAGGGTGAAAGGTTCCCTTGCCGACTTGGGTAACTTTCGAAATGTACACCCCATTGAAGAAGGGACATACAATGAAAATGTAAATACCCATTAATGAAATTATTTTAAAAAAAGAGTATAATAATGGGCAGTACATACACCACTAAAAGGAAATCGTGTCAAACGTAGCATAAATGTCAAGGGAATAAAAGTGAGATGAAAAATCCCTTACAAAAACTCGCCAGCCTAACGATGCCACATAAAACATCCAAAAAATGGATTTATGAGATCAAATAGGGTCTCTCATAATATTAAAATAAAACATACAGTATGATTAATATAAAATAACATCCCCAAACATAAGAAATATGAACTTAAAAGAAATTACCTAAACGAGAGTACTTAAAAAGAAAGAGAGAGGTTGGATCCCTTACGAAAATTCGGCAGCCTAACTGCGCCACTCAAAACTTCCAAAATGGATTTATTAGGGAAAATAGGGTCTCTCATCATATGAACATAAAAAGTAAAGTATATGTAATATAAAATAACATCCCAATCATAAGAAAGATGAGCTTAAAAGTAATGACATAAAAGAGTGTACTTAAAAAGAAAGAGAGAGGTAGGATCCCTTACCTCATGTCTGACATGACTCGATCGTTCATTAATCTCCTGATCAATAAAATTTTGTCAATTTATAATTTCTTAAGGACCTCCTTTGATGATTATTATTCAGTTCATATCACATATTATAATGTTATAATAATTGGTTAATAAAGTGAGTTCATATCAGACGTTTTTGTCGATGTTCGGTACATGAGTAAAAATTGAACTTGTTGGAAAAGAATTTTCCATGTAGTTATAGGTACATCATATCCAGAATAGTATTAATGTTTTAAATATCATATGTATCCATTATATATTAATTTTATACTATTCCATAGCATTTGTAATTAAAAGAACCGTTCATGGAGACGGTAGGTCGTACGTACGCATGAACGCTACTTTCATTTTTTAAATATTAATGGAATTAATACAAAATGAGATATATATATATATATTATAATTTCAGAATGATATCCATCATTTAGGTGTAATATATTACATATATATCTATTATATTTATGTACTTATAATAGTACATAACATTTGGAGATAAGAAATGAAAGGTACCGTTCAAGGAAACTGTAAGCCATACGTACGCATGAACGCTACATTCATTTCATTTTTTTATATTCAATGGAATTAAATAATAAAGATATAAAGGTATACTATAATAAAAGTAGGATATCATATGTAATACCATTAATTCCATCCTTTATATGTCCCACATATGGCATTAACGAATGAAATCACTTTGAGGGGGAGGTAGTCCCCACTTCCTAAAATGAAGATATCGCATTTACACATAATGGAAACCATACAGGTATGCCATAAATAGAAAATAACGAATCTAAAGGAAAACAAAAACATATTATATATAATATAAAAATATATTTTCATCTTAATGGCCACCTTTGAAGGTGTTAAAAGAATATTGAACAATCATCGTTTCGTGTGGCAGAAATTCACCATCCACAGAAATAGTATGTTCTTTAATCATTAGATGTAGGTGTGTGTAAGTGTAGCTCGATTCCCTCTTATAAAAACATCCTAGTATATTTAAGATATTTTATTTGTTACAAAAGTATTTAATAAAAAGAGTTTACAGGGTTGGGGAAGCAAAATAAAACAAAAGAACACAAGTGAAGACATTACCTTAAAATCGAGTATCTCTCATTTATTTGAGCTCAAAGGCTTCCTTGGGAAGACTTCTACCCAATGTGAGGCTTCTAGCAGTAAGAACTAGATTTGGAGAAGCAAAATGAGCTTGGTTTGTCCGAGCCAAAGGCTTGAGAGGTGTGGGTAAGGTGGTAGAGGTGGGGGCCTTTTATAAGGGGAGAGGAGGGGCACTCTTGGAAAGTTACAAAATGATACTTTATTTTCAAATGTGTTTCGGATTTTAAAGGTCCCACATTGATTTATTTCGAGGATAAGGTGGTAAGGGTTCGAAATATACTCATATAATAGGACTTTTACAAGTGTAATATATAGTTTTAACATTATCTTTTCATTTTATTTAAACCCTTTAATAATGAGGTAATCGATGCATCATCATGATGTCATAAATAATTTAATTTATTTAATGTCTAAAAATTATAAAAACTTATCATGATGTAGGAAATATTTTTATTTTTCTAATTATTATTTATAGTAAAAAATATGACTTGTATAACCCCATTTAATTTTTTTTAGTGAAACGTCTCATGCCTGTGACATTTTTGGTTTAACTTTAAATAAAAAGTTATTTATGTCATTTTCAAACAAAAGTGGCTCCATGGGGTCCCCAAGTTGACCCAAGGATTTTATTGGTCGTCCATGACACATAAAATGAGTGTAGGACATGTGTCTAGGTCATTTCATATTTTTAAAACATTATTTTTACCTTAAATTACACTAATTACCTCTAATCGCGATTAAAAACTTAAATGTTACTATTCACCAAAAATTATTTTAATCCCATTTAACCACATTTTACATCCTAATTACAACCATGTATATAGGATTTTTGAAATTCAAATCCTAGAAGTTGTAAAGTTTCATTCAAATGAAAAATCAGTTTTTAAACTACCACTTAGTCGTTTCACTATTCATCAAAAATTGATGTTTTTCAGAAAAATACCAAAAATTCACCCTAATATATATTTTATGTTTTGAATTCAAAACTGATGTCTATTTTAAAAAATTCAAAACATATATGTTGCATTAATTAATTTAATAATTAATTTCCACTATCAAAACAAATAGCGTGTTTATAAGAAATAATATCTATTAAAAGATTGACACTAGTTTAAGTCCAATTTCAATGTGAAATTAATTCCAAAGACCGCCATTAGATTAAATGGTAAAAATATATTCTAAATACAATTTAATATAAATTACAAATATAATCTATCTATATAAATAAATCAGATTAAAAGGAGGTTTTGAATTAAAATACATCATTTTTCATTATTCATTAAAAAATGAACTTTATCGGAAAAATACCAAAAATTTACACAAAGTAAATTTTGATGTCCCGATTCTAAAGAAGAATTTTATTTTGTCAAATATAACAAATAAAATTTTAAAAAAGTGGATTTCAAAGAGGTTCTTCATCAAAAGGCGGTTAATCGACCTTTTAAAGAATGTTAGAATGTTTACGATTAAAATTGGAATTATTCACATTTTTAATCCTCTAACATTTATTGTAAAAAGTAAAAATATTTGAAAGAAATATATAATCATTTTGTAGTTAATTCTGTTCATTCCCTCTATTACAAATGTTAGGCATTAACTACAATTTAAAATAATATTATTTTATTATTAGAGTGCAACGTAAGATTCCCAAGAAACTCGTTGTTGCATATTGGATACGCCCTCGAGCATAGAATTACCTTTAATGTAATATTAATATTGTATTCAACAAATATGGATAAATATGAAAATTTCATATTATTTATTTACATGTGGTGTTACATCCTACCCCCCTTTTGGGAATTGCGTCTTCACAATTTTAAAAGTGGGATTGGAAGTTTCATTGAAAATCCCACATCAGAACAAGAGTTAGTAAAACTATCACTTTAAAAGAATGGGAGAGAAGTACAAATGTCACCTGAGTTAACACGTACTAGGATTCCAAGTATGAAAATATTAATATGGTGGAGAAAACAAAGTGTCATGTTCTGATGGAGAGTGGTAGTAAACATGTCTAGGAGAAAGTTAACCACAAGAAAATCACAAACTTGTGATGGGTTAAACGGTATTCGATTCCCCAGTAGGAAAAGTTAACAGACAACATTTTTGTTTTAAGTTACTCTTCATTGAGGAATTTATTTTTGAGCTGAAGTAAATCATAATGAAATAGACTTACTTTTCATGTATACTTTCAACTTTTACTAGATTCCTTAATCAAACTCATATTTTCTCCAAAAGACGAGTTTTTAGGAAGACTTGTTCGCATTGAGAGTACTATAATCAACTTCTTGAGAATCACCTAATCCACAAAAGAGAACTATATATTTCCCATGTCTGTAGACAAAATCCAAAACCAAAAATTGTTAGTATGAGATCAGATAATCCACAAAAGAATAATCCTTTATAAAAAGAAAAACTATTCTCAATCTCCAATATTTGTCCAAAAAACCCACAAAGTTCAACGAAGACCATTCAATAAACAATTTTCCATAAAATTCCTCAAAGTAAACCAAACTAAGATTGAAACCCAAATATTTGAAGGATTTAATCACATAGTCTTCCAAGGTACAATTTAACTTTTATCACCAAATAACATTAGTTGCTCTTAAATTCTCATATTGAAAAGTAATTAACCTAATCACATATCCCGGTTGATAGGTTAATCAATTCCATAGATAACCCAAAAAAACATACTCTTGATTCCTAAAATCTTCTAACTAAAAATAATTAGTCAAACTAACCCAGGACTTCACGTAGTCCAGTGGAAGGCGGTAAATACCAGTCGCACGTTGGTTGGTGGTTCGATTCCCGGAGCTTTGACCGACTCGACGGGTTGTCACACGGCATGTGTGTTGTCCTTTTTTCAAAACAATATAATCCTTAAAACATTCCAAAAAATGAGATAAAATCTTTAAAAATAATCATAACATATTTTCACCTCATGTTTATCTCATGCATTTCATTTTCCATCATAACATATAATAACCCATAATTACCTCAAAAGTAAGGATCATATAAAGTCTAATGGTTACCTTTATAATTATTACCCGAACTTCCACATCGATTGGTCATCTCTTATATGATGCATTACAGAACATACCAAGGTTCAAGTGGTTGATCATGACTCCTTGATAGTTGGTTTAGAACAACCAAGAGTTTCATCATTGAATCCCCCATTTTATCTAGTATCTTAATCAGAGAACCACTATAGTTCCCTTCAAACCTGTTGTCTCATTGGTGCCTGCTAGATCCATCCATTCACTAAAAACAGAAATGTCAGTGTGAGTATATCAAAAAAACCATCATGTACTAATGAGGAAGATAAACAATAGGATATACTTACTCATTAACTTTATCTAAAACATGGACTCATTCTGAAATCCTATCCATTATGGTATTGTCACTTATTCAAAGAGAATACCCTAACCTCTAAAGTTATCTAAACCGACCTCTGATTCCAACTATAAGGCCCCATCCTTAAACCTTACTTAATCATGATTTATTACAAGATTACACATTGAGGATCTTTTTAGGTTTACAGTTTTAGAGATTAGGATCATAAAACATGCATTACATTCCACATTTAAATAAAGTGGTTACATAAAAGATAGTATTCATTTTTACCATCAACGGAATCATATTTAAAATAAAACATGGATTCTTTCTTGACACGTCCTTGACACTATCATCATATCATGTACCATTCCCTTGACCTGTGAAAGACATTTCAAAAACATGGGATGAGAATAAAAAGCTTAGTAAGGGATATAAAAGTATGAAAAGAAAACATTAGTCCATGTATGTATTCATACTTTACTCATAAAACATAATCATTTTAACATACCTCATCAAATCATGAATAAATCATATAAATCATAGTGAACAAAGGTAACTTGAGGCATTCATAACATTCTTACGTAGGGAGTAACCCTCTTTGTTACGTTTGGAATACCCATAATAGTATATTCCCTAAATCTCTTCGGAGAAACCTTAACGTTTAACTCCATCGTGTTACCCAATTCATTGGAGAGCTATATCGGGCTCACCTGCCCTTAGTTTATCACGGAACCACCCGTCTTCGTAATAATTCCCAAGAACCATAACATAACTGTATCACATAAAATATGCATAAAGGAAACATAACATTCCCACATTTCAATCACAAGATATCGACACAACACATTGATATAATAAAAACATTATGGAAACCATTTTCAATACAAAAATAAAAGAAAAATAAAACATGGTATTTATTTTTCATTTTAAAAAAATGTATGGCTTGTAGAGGAAGTCGAAACTCAAATAATGGTCACGGCGGCATAGAAGTCATTGTCGCCGCATACGTATGACAAAAACATTCCCTTTTTTTGTTTAGTAAAATGCTTCGTATAAAAAATATTCCTTTTGGATAAATGTAAAAGTAAAAAGGGTTTATACACCGTATAAAATAAGGTTGTGTATAAAACAAAATATGCCTAAATGAAAGGAGATTGAGACGAAGTTCCATACAAAGACGATATCCTTGGATTAAGGATAAATCCATTACATAATTATGTGTGACAAATGAATACACCAAATATAAGTGGATATTATGTGTAAAACAATAAGAGTACTTTCACACATATTTCTAAAACGACATATTCAAGGAGTACAAGTTTATCCCAGAGAATCAAAATTGGGTTAAGAAGTTCCTTTGAAAAAATATGACAGCCTAACGACGACACTTCAAAATTCAGAAAAAGAGTTGATGAGAGATAAAAAGTGTATCTCATCACTTGGACATAAAATTTACATCAATAAGGATATATAAGAACATATCCCAACATAATAGTATGTGAATTAAAATATATAACAAAGAAGTCTTTTAAAAAGAGGAGGGTGAAAGGTTCCCTTACCGACTTGGGTAACTTTTGAAACGTACACCCCATTGAAAAAGGTTCATACAATGAATATGTAAATACCCATAAATGAAATTATATTACACAAAGAGTATAATACTGGGAAGTACAAACACCACTCAAAGTAAATAGTGGAAAACGTAGCATAAATGTCACGGTAATAAAAGTGAGATGAAAAATCCCTTACGAAAACTCGGCAGCCTAACGGCGCCACTTAAAACTTCCAAAAATGGATTTATGAGATCAAATAGGGTATGACATTATATTAACATAAAAAGTACAGCATGAGGAATATAAAATAACATCCCAAAACATAAGAAAGATGAGCTTAAAATAAATGACATAAATGATAGTACTTAAAAAGAAAGAGAGAGGTTGGATCCCTTACGATAATTCGGCAGCCTAACGGCGCCACTCAAAACATCCAAAATGGATTGATGAGAAAATATAGGGTCTCTCATCATATGAAAATAAAAAGTACAGTATGATTAATATAAAATAACATCCCAATCATAAGAAATATGAGCTTAAAAGTAATGACATAAAAGAGTGTACTTAAAAAGAAAGAGAGGGTAGGATCCCTTACCTCATGTCCGACATGACTCGATCATTCATTAATCTCCTAAACAATAAAATTTGGTCAATTTATAATTTATTAAGGACCTCCTTTAATTATTATTATTCAGTTCATATCAAATATTATAATTTTACAATAATTGTTTAATAAAGCGAGTTCATATTAGACGTTTTTGTCGATGTTCGGTACATGAGTAAAAATTGAACTTGTTGGAAAAGAATTTTCCATGTAGTTATAGGTACATAATATACAGAATAGTATTGATGTTTTAAATATCATATGTATCCAGTATATATAAATTTTATACTATTCCATATCATTTTGAATGAAAAGAACCGTTCATGGAGACGGTAGGCCGTACGTACGCATGAACACTACTTTCATTTTTTTCATATTAATAGAATTAAAACAAAATGAGAGAGATATATATTATAATTATAGAATGATATCCATCATTTATATGTAATATAATACATATATATCCATTATATTTATGTACATATAATAGTACATAACATTTGGAGATAATAAATGAAATGTAACGTTCATTGAGACGGTAAGCCGTACGTACGCATGAATGCTACTTTCATTTTTTTTGTATTCAATGGAATGAAACAATAATGATATAAAGGTATATTATAATCCTAGTAGGATATCCTATGTAATACCATTAATTACATCCTTGATATGTCCCACATATGGCATTAACGAATCAAATCACTTTAAGGGGGAAGTAGTCCGCACTTCCTATAATAAAGATATCGTGTTTACCCATAATGGAAACCATAAAGGTATTCCATAAATGACAAATACAGAATCTTAAGGAAAACATAAACATATTATATATCATATTAAAATATAGTTACATCTTAATGGACACCTTTGAAGGTGTTAAAAGAATATTGAACAATCATCGTTCCATGAGGCAGAAATTCACCATCCACAAAAACAGTATGCTCTTTAACCATTAGATGTAGGTGTGTGTAAGTGTAGCACGAATCCTTATTATAACAACATCATAGTATATTTAATATAATGGATTTGTTACAATAGAAATGAATAAAAAGAGTTTCGGGTGTTAGAGAAGCAAAATAAAACAAAAGAACACAAGTGAAGACATTACCTTAAAATCGAGTATCTCTCTTGGATTTGAGATCAAAGGCTTCCTTGGGAAGACTTCTGCACAAAGAGAGGCCTCTAGGAGTAAGAGAGGGATGTGTAGAGGACAAATGAGTAGGGTTTGGCCGAGACAAAGGCTTGTGTGGAGTGGGTAAGGTGGTAGAGGTGGTGGCCTTTTATAAGAGGAGAGGAGGGGCACTCTGGGAAAGTTACAAAATGTTACTTTATTTTCAAATGAGTTTCGGATTTTAAAGATCCCACGTTGATGCATTTAGAGGATAAGGTGGTAAGGGTTCTAAATATACTCATCAAATAGATCTTTTACAAGTTTAAGTTGTTGTTTTAACATTATCTTTCAATTTGATTTAAATCCGTTATTAATGTGGTAATCGCTGGATCATCATGATGTCATAAATAATTTAATTTATTTAATCTCTAAAAATTATAAAACAATATAATAATGTAGGAAATCGTTTTACATTTCTAAGGAATATTTATAGTCAAAAATATGACTTGTATAGCCCCATTTAAAAATTGTTTTAGTGAAACATCTCATGCTTGTGACATTTTTATTTTTACTTTAAATAAAAAGTTATTTATGTCATTTTCCAACCAAAGTGGCTCCATGGGGTCCCCAGGATGACCCATGGATTTTCTTGGTCTACTATGAAACATCCAATGTGGGTAAGACATGTTTATAGGTCATTTAATATTATTAAAATACTATTTTTACCATAAATTACACTAATTACCTCTAATCGCAATTAAAAACATAAAAGTTACTATTCACCAAAAAATTATTTTAATCCCGTTGAACCACATTTTACATCTTAATTAAAACCATGTATGTTGGATTTTTGAAATTAAAATCACCTATGTGGTAAAGTTTCATTTAAACGAAAAATCAGTTTATAAACTACCACTTAGTCGTTTCACTATTCATCAAAAATTGATGTTTTTCAGAAAAATACCAAAAATTCACCCTAATCTATATACGATGTTTTGAATTCAAAAATGATGTCTATTTTACAAAATTCAATACATATATGTTTCATTAATTAATTTAATAATTAATTCCCACTGTCAAAACAAAAAGCGTGTTTTTAAGAAACAATATCTATTAAAAGATTGACACTAGTTTAAGTCCAATTTCAAAGTGAAATTAATTCCAAAGACCAACATTAGATTAAATGGTAAAAATATATTCTATAAAACTTTAAGCTAAATTAAAAATATAATATGTCCATATAAATAAATCAGATTAAAAGGAGGTTTTTAATTAAAATACAACATCTTTCACTATTCATTAAAAAATAAACTTTATCGGAAAAATACCAAATTTTTACACAATGTAAATTTTGATGTCCTGATTCTAAAGAAGAATTATACTTAGTCAAATATAAGACAAAAAATTGTCAAAAAGAGGATTTAAAAAAGGGTTTTCTATCAAAAGGCGGTTAATCGACCTTTTAAATAATATTAGAATGTTTACGCTTGAAATTGGATTCATTCGCATTTTTAATCCTCTAACATTTATTGTAAAAAGTAAAAATATTTGACAAACATATATAATCATTTTGTAGTTATTTCTGTTCATTCCTGCCATTACAACGGCTAGGAGTTAACTAAAAATTAAAATAATATTATTTTATTATTAGAGTGCAACGTAAGAATCCCAAGAAACTCGTTGTTGCGTATTGGGTACGCCCTCGAGCATAGCATTCCCTTTAAAGTAATATTAATATTTTATTCAAAAAATATAGATAAATATGAAAATTTCATATTATTTATTTACCTGGGGTGTTACAGAATGTCTTTTGAATTATGGTAAGTGATACTGATGTGGTAAAATGGGACATAAGGCACATAATTACACTGAAAAGGAGATGGGTAATGGTTAGAAAAAATATAATTTACAGTCAGTAAAATGTTTTAAGTGTAATTAAATGGGTCATTATGCAAATTAGTTTCCAACAAAGAACTCAACTGGGGGAAGGAATCCAAACTACAAGCAGAAAGGGGTGGTCAAATCCATTGAAACAACTTCAACAGATGTTGGGCCATCAAATGAAGTAGTATCAGGTATACTATTTTTTTGTTCATATTATGCTAATGTGTTGTTTGATTCAGGGTCTACACACTCATTCATTTTTGAGAAGTTTTCTAATAAATTGGTAATTCCATATCATGATATGAATACTGAACTTATGGTAAAATCACCTGGAGAAATGTTGAGACCAAAAGAAACTATAAGAACCTACATGTCCTTGCATGTGGAATGAATCTACCAGCAAACCTTATTGTTTATTCTCTAGTAGAGTTTGATATTATTTTGGGCATGGATTGTCTTTCTATTTATCATTCTATGACTGACTGTAGAGCTAAATATGTTTCTTTTGAGAAATATTTACAGTTTGTATAAATAATGAACCCATTCTTTTGATAACATATCTGGAAGCTGAGAAACAGGTAAAAGATGGAAATTAATGTTACCTTGCAAATATTTTTGAAAACAATTAACTATTCAGTTTAATTATGTTCCAGTGATAAATGAGTACCTTGATGTTTTTCATGATGAGTTGCCTGGTATTATACCTGATCGGGAAGTTGAATTTAGTGTTGACTTAGTTCCTGATTCTAAGAATATTTCAAAATCCCCTTATCGAATGGCTCAAGTTGAACTTTTAGAGTTAAAGAAGAAATTTCAAGAGTTATTAGATAAAGGTTTCATTCGACCTAGCACATAACCATGGGTTCTCTTGTCTTGTTTGTTAAAAAGAAAGATGGTTCAATGAGAATTTTCATTGATTATAGATAATTGAGTAACATTACTATTAAGAACAAGTATCATTTGCCTCATATCGATGATGTGTTTGATCAGCTCCAGGGAGCTCAGTATTTTTCAATGATTGACTTGAGGTCGGGGTACCATCAGATGAAAGTAGAAGAAGCATACATTCCGAGTACCACGTTTCAGAGTATATATGTCCATTATGAATTTGTAGTTATGCCTTTTGGTTTAACCAATTCACCTGTGGTATTCATGGATCTTATGAAAACAAAATTCCGTGAGTTCATGGATAAGTTTGTGGTTGTGTACATTGATGATATTTTGGTTTATTCCAAAAGTAAAGATGAACATTAAAGTTATTTAAGGGTTGTCTTGCAAACCATAAAGGAAAAGAAATTTTTTGGGAAATTCAGCAAGTGTGAGTTTCGGTTACATAAAATTTCATTCTTTGGTCACACTGTCTCAGGAAATGGGACAACTGTGGAGCCTGATAAAACAAAAGATTTTGAAGAATGGCCAAGACCCACACATATAAATGATATTTTTATTTTTCATGGTTTGGAATGTTATTACCGGAGGTTTTTTGAAAACTTTGCACGGTTATCTAGTCCAATGATTAAGTTAACTCGAAAAGGTGTTACGTTTATCTAGACAAAAGAATGTGATTATTGTTTTCTGGAATTGAGAAGAAGATTGGTGAATGATCCAGTTTTTCAATACCTTGAAAAAATGGAGAGTTTGTTATCTATAGTGATGCTTCGTTGAAAGGACTTGGTTGTGTCCTACTGCAGAATGATCAGGTAATTCCTTATGGTTCATGACAGTTGAAACCTAATGAGTTAAATTACCCTCCACATTATTTGGAATTAGTTGATGTTGTTTTTAATTTAAAAATTTTGAGGCATCATTTGTAAGGAGTAAAGTGTGAAATATATACTGATCACAAATGATTGAAGTATATATTCACTCATAATGAATTGAACATGAGATAGAGGAGATGGATGGAATTAATATAGGATTATAATTGCACGATCCTTTACCATCCTGGAAAAGCAAATAATGTGGATGATGCGTTGAGTCAAAAAAGTAATGCTTCATTAACAATGAAATGTTTGAAAAGAGAGAATTTGGTTTTTGATTTGATGAACATTGGCATAGAAGTTGTCGGTGCAGGAAATTCTTCTGTTTTGTTTCAGTTGTCAGTGAGATCATCTCTATCAGACAGAATCAAGTAAGCATATAAGGAAGACAATGAGTTGCAGAACAAGGTAGAGATGGTTAAGAAAGGTAAGTTGACTGATTTTAACATTGATAATGATTGTGTTTTGATATTTGGGAAGATATTATGTGTGCCTTGTGATTCAAAGTTGAGATATGAGTGGTTTTGTGAAGCTCATAGTTCTCCATTTTCAGTTCTTCCATGATGTAATAAGATGTACAGAGATCCTCAAGAGTATTTCTAGTGGGATGGAATGAAAAAAGTTATTGCTGATTTTACTGTGAGGTGTTTGACTTGTCAGTAGGTTAAAGCAGAGCGGATGTTACCAAAAGGGATGCATCAGTGTTTACCGGTGCAAGAGTGGAAATGGGAAAATATATCCATGGACTTCGTTGTGGGATTACCAAATACATCTCAAGGTAATAATGCAATCTGGGTTATTGTTGATCGGTTGACTAAATATGCTCATTTCATTCCTACTCAAGATATCTTGTCTCTAGATTAACTATCTCGGTTGTATGTTAAAGAGATAGTCAGGTTGCATGGAGTTCCACTCTCCATTGTTTCTGATTGTGATGCCAGATTTACTTCTACCTTTTGGAAAGTTCTTCAGATGTTGTTGGGTACTGAATTAAATTTTCCTATAGATTTTCAACCTCAATCAGATGGGCAGTCAGAATGAACAATTCAGACCTTGGAAGATATGTTTAGTGCTTGCCTAATGGATTACCAGGGTAGTTGGGACCAACATCATTCTTTGGTTGAATTTTCATATAATAACAGTTTTCATTCCAATATACAGATGGCTCTGTTTGAGGAATCATATGGGAAGCGGTGTCGAACTCCAGCTTTTTGGGATGAAGTAGGTGAAAGGAAGCTGATGGGACCAGAATTGGTAGAAGATATGACAGAGAATGTTTAGTTGATTCAAAATCAAATGATAATAGCCCAGAGTAGGCAGAAAAGTTATGCGGACATCTGGAGGAAGGATCTTTCTTTTGAGGTAGGTGATCATGTTTTTCTCAATGTTTTTCTATGGAAAAGTGTGATGTGTTTTGGTAAGAAAGTAAAGATTAGTCCGAGTTTCATTGGACCATATGAAATCCTGGAGAAAGATGGATTAGATGCATAATGAGTTGCTTTACCTCCATGTTTTTCTCAGGTACAAAATGTTTTCATGTTTCTATGTTGAGAAAGTATATGCCAGATCTATCTCATGTTTTTAGCCCAGAGGTATCTCAGATGGAAGACAATCTCTCTTATGAGGAACAACCTCTCTAGATTCATGACCGTATAGAGTAAGTTTTGTAGAATAAGGTAATTCACCAGGTAATGGTTTTGTGGAAAAACCATATGGTTCATGAGGCAACATGGGAATCCTAAAATGCTCTGTGGGATAAATACCCTCATTTATTTGGAATGTGAATAAAATTGCGAGGATGCAATTACCAAACAGGGGGAAGGATGTATCATCCCAGGTAAATTAATAATATGAAAATTTTCATATTTATTAATATTTGTGCATTAAATATTCATTTTACTTTAAAGGAGTTTCTATGTTCGATATCGTACCCGATACGCAACAACGACTTTCTTTGAAATCTTACCTTGCACACTAATAATATAATATTATTATCTTAAATGGTAGTTAACGAATAGTTGTTGTGTTGGTTGTAATGGATGGAACTAACTAAAATATTATTATACATGTTTTCTAAATGTTTTCACATTTATCCAGTATAATTTAGAGGCATAAGATAAGAAAACAATTTGATTTTAAGCATAAATACTCTAATATTCACTAAAAGGTCGATTTATCACCTTCTGATGGTGAACCCTCTTTAAATCTAGTTTTGGTCACTTATATATGTTCTATTTTATGAAATGAAATACTTATTTAGAATTGGGACGCCGAAATTTACTTTAGGTAATTTTTTGGTATTTTTCTAATAAAGTCCATTTTTAATGAATAGTGAAAAATATTGAATTTTAATTCAAAAGTGACTTTTAATTTAATTTATTTATATGGTTATATTATCTTTTTAATTAGTTTTAAAGTGTAATTGAAATATATTTTTACCATTTAATCTAATGTTTGTCATTAAAAACAATTTCAATTTGAAATGGATATAAACAAGTGTCAATCATTCAATAGTTATTGTTTCTTAAGAACACGCTATTTGTTTTGACAATGAGAATTAATTATAATATTAAATAACGCAACTTCTATGATTTGAATTTGGTTAAATGGACATAATTTTTGAATTTGGAATATCAAATATATCTTCAGGTGAATTTTTGGTATTTTTTGTAAAAAACATCAATTTTTGATGAATAGTGAAACCACTAAGTGGTAGTTAAAAAAATAGATTTTTCATTTAAATGAAATTTTACCGCCTCTGTGAATTGAATTTCTAAAATACGACATACATATTTGTTATTAGTATGTAAAATGTGGTTATTTAGGATTAAATTTTTTTTGGTGAATAGTAACTTTTTGACTTTTATTTACTGCGGTTAGAGGTAAATAGGGTAATCAAGGATAAAATAATATTATAATAAATCAAAATTACCTTAACACTTTTCCAAGCCTTATTGGTCGATTCATTTATGACCATGAGAATCTTTGGGTCGATTTTGGGACCCCATTAAGCCCCTTGGGAGTGATAATGACAATTTAGATAAAATAACTTAAAGTAAAGGCAAAAATGACAAGAAAAAATAACTTTTAGTAAAATAATTTTTAGAATGGGTTATATAAATTATCATTTTGACTATAAATATTCATTAGAAATCAAAAAATATTTTCTACATCATGGTATTTTTTTAAAAATTTTTAGACATCAAATAAATTAAATTTTTTATGACTTAATAATGATGTAGTTTTTTTCCTCATTAATAAATGATTTAAAGAAATAAGATTATAAAGTCTAAAATAATATCCAAAACCAGTCAAATTCCTATTGGATGATTTTATTTCAGATATGAGTCATCTTATCTTCGTCGTTAATGTTTTTTGGAACTTTTGAAACCAATGATAAGTTTATAATAAAATAATATTTTCACACATTCCTAAAGAGCCCCTTATCTCCCTTATAAAAATAGACCAATTCTATCCAATTTCTCACACCTCGCAAGCCTTTTGGATCGTCCAACCTCTAACCAATTAAGCTCCCTGCATCCCCATCCTCATGGTGTTTGATTTTATTTTACTTCAACGACCCCTAAAATCTTTTTATTCCTTTATTTTTTAACAACACCAGTATCCTTAAAATATTAGGATATTGGTATGAGAAGGATTCGAACTACACTTACACAAACCTCCATATAATGGGTGAAGAACATAATGATTCTGTGGATGTCAACCAAACGCCTCACGAAACAATGATTATTCAATTATCTCCTACCACCTCCCATGGTGGCCATTATGATGGCACTGTATTTATATATGATATTTATTAATTTTATGATTTCTTTATGATTCTGTATTTTCCATTTATAAAATTCCTTTATGGCTTCTATAGTGGGTAAATACGATAATCTCATTAGAAGAAGTGCGGACTACCACCCCCTCAATGTGATATGACTCATTAATGCCATATGTGGTACATATAAAGGATGGTGTTAAAAATATTATATATGATATTATACTGGAATTATAATATAACTATGTATAATTATATTTTAATTCCATTAAAATAAGAAATAGAAATGGAAGTAGCGTTCATGCGTATGTACGGCTTACCATCTCAATGATCGGTGCATTTCATTTCTTATCTCTAAATGATTATGTACTATTATAAATACATGTATAAACTGGATATATTTGATATATATGATATCTAAATCATTAATATAATTCTGAAGATAATGGATATCTTACCACATGAACAACATGTAATTATAAGGTGCTCATTTTTGACTTAAGTACAAAATATCGACAAAACGATCATTATTAACATAAATTACAATGTAATGTTTATAACATGGTAGTAATTGATATAAGAGGAATAATAAACTTGAAAATGGTTTTGAAGCTAGTAGGAATTAACAATAGTTTATTATTCAGGATGTTAAAGAACGAACAGGTGAAGTCAAACACGATGTAAGGGACATCGTCTCAATCGTTTTTCATTGAGGCATAGTTTGTTTTATACACATCTTTTTTTACGGTGTATAAACCCCTTTGACTTTAACTATTATTAAAAATGTGTCTTTTCTCCACAAAGCGTTTTACTAAAAGAAAAAAAATGAATTTTTCTTTTAATGTAAACGGTGACAATGACCTTTCCGTCGCCACGAGGATTATTTGATCTTTGGCTTCCTTAACAAGCCGTACTTTTTTAAAGGAAAATAAATACCATATCTTATCTTTACATATTTTGGTATTGAAAATGGTTTTGAGAATGGATTTATTATTTCAGTATCTTGAAATTATATATTGTGATTGAAATGTGGAAATGTTATCATTCCTTTATATTTTTTCTATTTTATTACTATGTTATGGTTCTTGGGCATTATTAAGTATACGGGTGGTTCCGTGAGAAACCAAGGGCGGGTGAGCCCGAGAGAGCTCTCCAATGCATTGTATATCATGAAGGAGGTAAACGTGAATGTTTCTCCTAAGAGTTTTAGGGAATATACTTTGATGGGTATTCCAAATGTAACTCCCTACGTAGCTGTGATTCCTACAGTGTAAGTATGATATGGATGACCCAAGTTACCTTTATGATTTATGATTTTTATGTGTATTTCATAAATCTTTTGATTTCATGAGGTATGTTGAATAGATTATGTTATGTATGTATTTATGATCTAATGTATTCCTTCGTTGTTTTATAACCCATACTGAGCTTTTTATGCTCATCCCAAGTTTTGAAATGTTTTTCACAGGACTTAAAGATGAATATGGTCAAGGATGGGATCAAGGAAAAGTCTTGGTGTCTAAAACATAGAACATGACGTGAATCTGTTTTTCAAAGAGTTTTTATTTTATGAAAAAATGGAATCTGAGAATAAGTGTATACTCTAAAATCATTGAGATGCAATGTAATTGTTATGGTCTAATTCTCTAAAACTCTAAACCTGAAAAGATCCTCAATGTGAATTATATACTTAATTCAAGATTATGTAAGTCCAGGTCCTTATATAATGAATTCTGTTTGAAATTATCTTCTTTATTGATATTTGTTTAAATGTCAATGTAATGAATATTGTCAAGCATGAAATTATGGATATTTTAAAATAATTAATATTTTATAAAATGATATAAAATTATAAAAACTAAAATTCCCGAATCTGATTGGGATATAGTTTAACATGTCATAAATTTCCCCACTATAGGTTTTTATAAATTAATTTTAAATATATAAAACCTCCTTGAGAAAAAATATTTTCTCACAGTATGAATTAAAATGTTTTAGTAAGGTATATAATCGAATGATAGTGTGAAAAAATGTTACCTAAAAGTTTATAGAGAATATTGGATGAGGGGATGTAGACTGATCCACATATTATCTTTTAAATAAATCTCTTTTGAGCCATTTGGAAATGAATATTAATTTATATTAATTTAATATTATGAATGTTTCCAAATCTTCCCCTCCCATCAATGATAAAGAGGTAACCTCCTCCCTCACAACTATACAACACCATGAGCATTCCAACTCAATTAACCCATGAAAAATTCTCCTCAAAAAATCCTAGGCCATGTTTTATAGATCTTGGTATTCTAAAAATAACATCCATATATACATTATGAATATATTTAAAGGAATTCCAGTGAATAATAAGTTATCGTGTTTATCAACTATTTCATTTTTAATTTTTTTTCCACTTCGTAAACAAGTGATTTTTTCTTTATAATGTAATAAATCCTATATAATATTTTTTTAAATTTTATTATGATAATGGGACATAAATTTTCATTATTGAATCCAATCTAAGATAAATGATATTATTTCATATGTGTACATATGGATCATCGTCCCCAGATAGTGGTGTTATCAGTTTTTCCTTAAAACATTACACGGGTTGGTATAATGAAAAAAATAATGAATATATATGATAATTATGACATGATATTGATTATGAGGAAATTAATATACCATCCACTTAATAAAAAGGCTCTGAGAGTGAGTAGAACCATTGCTCCGCAAAATGTTTTAAGAAAAAGATTAATGTTAGGTTATTACACTAGGAACAAGGATTATGTACCAGCAAGATAAACGTGAAAAGAAGAAAGAAAATGGTAAGAATTTCCTCAAAATTATCCATGCAAGGGCATAAGTTGGAATACATATATATGAACTAGAGTAGAATCCACCCATGTTTGATTCCTCACTGAGATAAACCTGTAAAGAAGGTAATTAGTATGTTGAAAGCCCAACATGAAATCATCCAATCCAGCAATAGAAATCTCTGAAACCAACATAGTGAACTGATTTCCCAGTCCTTATCAAAATCATTTTCCTTATCCATGCATATGTATGACATACCCTCTCTAATACACGATGTGATTCATTTCCCATGTTCACTGTTAATGAATGATTATAAAATTATATAATTAATAAATTCGATATCCATGACAATAAAATCTTTCTTGATATGTTGGATATATATCATAATAAAAATAATAGACACATTCATGAAAACTCGTGGATGGGAAAATGTAGCAGTTTACACCCAAAATTGGGGTCGTAATGAAATATAATTAACAAACATGTGATAACATGATATAATAATATCATATATGGTAATATAACTAGGAATTTGGATCATTTTTATGTTAATAACATGTTTAATAGTGTTATAATGAATTTTAGTGCATGAACAACTAAAGGAAAATATATTATAAGGGTTTTATCCTATCACATTTACTTCATTGAGATATATTCCTTTTATAGAATTTATTTCTATTTTTTGGTGTAAATACTTTTCCATTTACATGTTATATAATATTTATCATTATTTTAAGGATATTATAATTTTTATTTAATGTTATTCCATACGGGGATTATGATTAAAATGTTTTAAATGGTTATGGGGCACTTAATAATTTTTATGGATTATTTTCTTCATGATGCTTTCAATGGTCTCAATTGAATATATATTCAACTATTTCAATGTCCTTTGGTGAATTTTGAAATACATATTGGTTAATCACTATTTACACTATTAAAAATATTATTCAATATAGATTGTGATTATGTCTACATAATGAATGTTGTTTTCATATTTTATTCCACATTCAATACAAATGTATATGTTCATTATATTTACCCATATTCATATGAGGAGTGTATTGGACATAGTAAGTGATAGGTAGGGAACTCTATAGCCAATTATTTCATAGATAGTTCACATAAGATAATATATTTTTGTAATTGGATAAGGCCATACACATTTATGTATAGTACATGGTATGAGTCCTTGACAATATGTTTTTGATATTCAGAATTATGCATTCCCTTATTGTTAGTTTTTTTATTGAAATTCCACATGAATTATTTTACTCGTAGAAAGTCGATGACTTTGATTCATTATTATATGGTTATTTATATGGAAATATTTTATCATCTTATATTCCTAACATATTATGCTCTAATTATTGAGTATGTTGAATGTGTTTTAGTTAATCATTGTGCAGAATCATTTATGATTACTTATTATTGATTCTACTATATATATATATATATCCTTGTTAAGAGTCTGAGATAACTAATTTATTATGTTCCATTCTCCTCATGAATCCATGAAGTGTACTTTGATTCGATGCAATGTTATGATAGTGGAAATAGATATATTCTCAAAAAATTAAAATAAATTAATCTTTAATTTAGGTTTTTAAATATATGTGACAATTATATATGTTTCAAGGTTACTAAAACGACCATAATTTTTCGTTATTTGGGAATAAATTACAAGTATCATATGCCAATGTAATAAATTAATCACCATATCGTTGATAATTGGTTCAGGTTCATTAGAGGTGGTATTAGAGGAAGTTTATTAGAAACCTTATGAACATGATTTTTGAAAAACATAGTTTACATAATATAACCCTATCAATATCTTTTTAGATAAGTATATTTATAATGTATCAGAATATAAATTATTCTTCAGGACAATGTAATTTATCACAGTGATTAGTGTTTCTCACATTATGATTATGTTTTAGTCAATTGATGGAAACATAATGAACTGGTTTAAAATTGAATTTGATAGATAATTTGTGGAAAAAGTAAGTCACCAATGTTGTCAAGGTTAGAATAATTAATATGTTTATAAATAATTGTGTTGATATATTTTCAATAACATAAGTTTCATGGTAACTATCATGTATTTATGAGATTAATGTTCTCAAAACCATGTTTGAGGTTTCCTGTAATGGGAGTTAATTAATATTACCTGTATTTTGGTAGACTATTAATGTAAAAACCCATTGGTTTAGTATGTGTAGAAATATTATTTATGAATTAAAGGATTTTCAATTTTTGGAAATATATTTAATGGTAAGTGTACTATTTCGGTTTATATGATCATTAAATTTAAGTTAATTATGAGTTATAAAATTCTATGGAATATAAAATGAATCAGATGAGATAACCTATATGTTTTAAATATTTAATTAATGTTTAATATATTAAGGTAATTTTTATGACCATTATCACATTTGTGAATAATATTGATATAATTTTTTAAAAAAAGGATAAACCTCAGTCAAGGTGAAATCTCGTCACGTCCGGAACGACCATTGAGATTGAACACACAACCAAAGGTTGACAACGGTGCAACGACTACCACTAGACTATGTGATGTCCTGGTTAGTAGGAAATTTTATATTTCCAATTTATAATTTATAATGGTAATTTCAAATTTAGTTACATTTGGTTTATCAAATAGATTTAATTATAATTTGAAATGATTTCGTTATTGTGTGATTAATGTTATTCTATAAGAATATTGATATTATTGGAATCCTATAGGATTAATGTATACATAATTTTATAAGGAATAAATTTTAAATTATCTTTTGGAGTCAGATTTTATTTTATTATGGACTTGTGGTGATTCAGGTTATTTATAGAATTTTTTTTCATATCATGGATATTATGGTGTTTAGGCAATTAACATTTTTATGAGACATTTAGAGAAATTGATTTTGATTGGAAGACTATGTGATCAAATACTTTTGATATCTGGGTTATAATATTTTTATTGAATATCTTCAAGGAAGGTTAGTGATTAGTTGAATGATATTTATTGAACATTGGGTATTAATATTTAAATTTTAGAGATTAAACATGTTTTTAATCATATAAATATTTAATTTTTTGGGGAATTGTGTAACATTATCATATGTTTATTTTTTATTCTATAATGATATGGGGTATATATTGTTTGGCATTTGTGTATTTTTTGATCCGTAGAAGTTTACTTGAATTTTTTAGGTATGAAAAATTAATCTTTAATACTCATTGTTCAGGGAAAAAGATGATTTGTTGGTGGAAATTAATTAATGGATGAGACACTAGTTTTCATGTAAGTATGATTCCTTATGTTCTTAGTCTAATATGTAAATTAATTCTTTATGTTTAACAAAATTATTTTCAATGAAAATTTATATCCACTTACTTTTATCAAGGGACTTTAAACGCATCACATATTTATGATTCTTTGGTTGTTAAATTTTCCATGATCAGGTTTAATATCACTTCTATTATTATCCGAGTATTATTTTTCTCTTCCATATCTATATTTTCAAACCTTTAATCATAGTATGTGATATCTTAGGTGAACTTCATACTTACATTTCTTTTTTTTAATTGGACGTTTCATTAACACAGTTTCTTTTGTGGTATTTAAATATTGGTATTCAAAAAATTTAATAATTATTTACCAAGACCAAATTCAAAAATAGCTAAGAAAAAATTTATTAATTGAGGGGAGAATGATACAACTATATATTTTATTGTATGACACTTTTTAAATTTATTATCTTTGATAGAATATGTAGCATGTGGCACCAAACATAAAAAATAATATATTATTATACAATAATAGATTAATTGGAGAGAATAAATTGTATTAAAAATCATATAAATTTGATATTTATTAAAAAAATTATAGTCATTTAAAACATTTTATAGGAATATGATAATAATAAATACCAATTTATATGTAAAACACTATACTTTTTCTAAAGAGAGTTTTGTTTCCATTTAATGGAGTACTTTTTTAAAAACTAAATTATGAAAGATTTCAAAATTCTATTTGAAAAAATAATCTTCAATTTTGAATTTTGAATAAAAAAAATTATATTTGTTATATTTTATGTATTTTGACACTATTTTAATTTTTTAATGAATAGTGAAAAATACTAGATTTTATTTAAAAACAACTTATTTATGTAATTTATTTATATATTTATTTTATACTTTAATTTTATAAAAATATAATAAGATCTATTTTATATCATTTAATGTACTTTTGGTCACTTGAATAAATATCATATTCAATTTGGATATTAAAAAAAATTAATCTTTAGAATAGTTTTACATTAAAATAAATTGACTTATCTCGTCCGGGGGAGTATGTTTTAAATAATTTATACATCATTAATGAATTCAATTTTGAAAAATGGATTTCTTATTGGGAATGAAGAATTAAAAATTTATTAAAGATTTACCTTTTTTTGGACAGTATGAATATTAACTTTGGTGAATGTTTATTACCACTATAAGGGATAAATACGACAATTGTGGGTAAAATAAGTTAAATAGAAAATTAGTTTACCGTAATACTTTCTAAAATAATATTTTTCTCAATTTTAATAATCCCTATACATTTAAATTTCCATTATACAAACATTTAGTTCCAATAAGAAGTTACTAAGACTTTTATAATATATTGTTAAATATAATGTCAAAGATATCCCCTTCATGGTTTTTATAACTCGAAATTTTTTATATGATGTTATACAGAAGGTATATTTGAAAAATAAATTTAATTTTAAAAATAAAATGTCAATATTCATTATGGAAATTTAATTCAAATTTTTATAAAATAAATAATTATCTTAATGGATTACACAATAATTATACAGTGATTATTTAATTAATGGATATATCAAATAAGGGATATTAAAAATATTAAAATAAGTATAATTTGAGATAATTATTATACAAAAATATATATTAATTACCTATAAATAATAGGGATTTATTAATTTTTTTATTTCAATTTATATTGTGAAATGATATTTTCTATAATTCAATATAAATAAGAGTGTAAAAATTGACAGTGATGATATTTTAAAATAATTATATATTATTAAATGATATAAAATTAATGACATTATGAATATCATAAAAAATATTTGGATAATGTTTTCAATTTCGTTCATCAACCATTATTGGTTCTTTTGATGTTTTATAGTCAATATATTTTCCATCAATGATTAAAAGCACATATCATCACGGTATGAGTTAAAGGGGTTAAATAGTGGTTAAATACATAGGAAAACGATATGAATGTGACCTAAAATTGTCTAAAATCTTTTTTATGAGATGATATATATGCATAATCATATTATATTCAAAATAACTCACTTTTGTAAACATTTTTAATGAATTTTAATTTATATTATTTATTTATTTTGAGAGTTTCCAAAAAAGTTTTCACCTCAATTATAAAAAGGGAAACACACCCACACTTATATAGAATGCCATCAACTATATATATCAACCAATCCATGAAAAACTATCCTCCCAGGTTCTTTATTTTTTTTATTCTTCCCTTCCAAAATACCAACCTTAGATCCCGTATGAAGATATTTAAAAGAAGTCTATCTAAGAAAAGGTAACCATCATTATGAACAATTTCTAATTTAATTAATCATCATATTCATATTCATGTGTTAATTCCATGATAAGTTAATAACATGAATATCATATATATTCTGAGATGTTGTTTTGATTATGTGACCAACATAGTCTATGTTTTAACGATCCTATGAAAAACCAAATTGCCACATGTGCGTACGTAAAATACACCATCTCCATTGTGTGTTGTAATAGGTTTTCCATCACTACATTATATGGATTGGTATAATGATGTAAATAATTGATATATATGATAATTATTATATTATATTCATTATTGAGAAATTAATATACTATCCACCTCTTTTCTCTTCGACCAATAAGGTAATTATTGCATCACTCATGTGTGCGTACATCTTACCGTATCCATGACGCGATGCCATTCATTTTCCATGTCCCCCAATCAAGACTGGTTGTAAAAAGTATATAAAGAATAAATATAATATTTATGAACATAATATCACTATGGGGATTTTCTATAATAAACCTTGGAAAATGAAACGAGTCATTCTTGAAAAATCGTGTGTGGGAAATTGAACGTGATGACACCCAAAACCGATATAATAACGAAATATTATCAAAAAATAGGTGAAAAATATATTATAAGATAATATATAGTATCATAAATACGAATATGGATATTATATATGTTAATAAAAATCATTAAACCATTAAACTAGGTTTTTAACAATGATCAACTAAAGGAAATCATAAGGTAAGGGTTTTCTCATCTCACTTTTACATTGATGAGATATATACCTTATACACAACTTATTGACTTCTTTTTGGGCTATATATTGACCCTCATTCTTCTAATATAATTAATACCATTATTATAATTATATTATATGTTTCATGTAAAGTTATTTCTTCATTATTATTATGATTAAAATGTTTCAATGTGTTATGGGACACTTTGGAATGTTTAAGGAATATTTTCATTATTAAAATTTTAATCATCTCAATTAAATGTATCCAAATATTTTTAAACATAATTTACTAAATTTAGTATTTATTATTGGATTATATGTTTTGATACCATTCACCATACTAATCAGGTTTTTTTAATTATTTCTACTAAATTAATTTTATTTACAATTTGTATTTTAGTTTCAATACAAATGTATATATAAATATAGTTTCACTTATTTCCTATGAGGAAATAATTGGGAATAGTATGTTATGAGTGGGGCCTGCTACAACCCCTCAAAGAATCGGTGTGTCTCATAAGGAAATATAGTATATGTATTGGCTGAGGCCTTACCCATTAATTTATGGTGTCTCGACTGAAGCCTTGAATATATGTTTTCTAAGCCTAGTATTGTACATTCCCTCATTATTGTTTTTAAAATTGATATTCCATGTGAATTATTCTATTAATAGAATAGCACTAGTTATGCTTCATTCTCATTAGATTATGTATATGTCATTTTTTGGAAATGTTTAATTCATAACATATAATAATCATCTTATTCAACAAGTGACACATGTTTTAGTTAACCAACATTCCAAAATATTTTATGACGATTTATGATATATTACACTATATGTATTCCCCTAATGGGAATATAAGGTCACTCGTTTCTTAGGATTAATTTTCCATAAGAATCCATGATGTTTTCCATGGTATTAATGTAATGATATACTAGAGGAAATAATGTTAATATCAATAAAAATATATGTTGTAATTTGTGTTTCCAAATGAATGTGAGAATCATGTGTTTATCTAGTGTATGAATTCAACTAAACACTTAGGTTTATTTTTAATAAATTTATTTTATCGTTTTCTAATGTAATCGTGTAAGGAACAAACTCTGGGTTATTAGTGTGAAGGTCAGTAAATTTTTCATGATATTACTTTCAAAAAAATAAAATAATTAAAATTATGACGATAATATATAAAAAAAATTAGATTAAATGATCATATTAATATGAAAACTAAATCTAAAGATACATTATTAAATGAAAAAATCATTTTAACCTATGATAATTTTGGATCAAATATTATATAATGGGATCAATGTATAACCCCTTAGTTTTTCCAAGATTTTCTGTAATCATATTCATATTAAATAATCTAATAAAAATACATTCGAATACATCATAATGTATCATAAATATAATTTGAATTAATGAAGTAATACCCCTTGATTGTTTAAAAACTAGTTTGATGTTAAACATTTTGGTCATGTAGCTAGTAAATATTTATTTGACCAAAAACTAACCATATTGGATTGTTACCCCTAGGTGAATAGGAATTAGAGCCTGAATGCCCTTGTTTATATCTAAATATGGATATCAACTCTTGTAAACCACAAAAATTTCTTTTTGATCAAAATTTTTTTATTTTACCCTATACGTATAACTTTACCTATCATTTTCACTAATGCAATCACATCTATATTTGTTATAAATCCAAAAAAAATCAAAACAATAACTACATTAATTGAAATAAATATCTAAACCATGATATGCTACCAATAGAGGAAACCTAGACACACACTCAGTGGTCTTGTAATAATAAATAATTTTTATAAATAATTTTTATTAAATGAGATATTAACCAATCTAAAATATTATGTATTCCAAAATATTTAATTATTAAATGTCTCAATTCTCACAAAATCCCACAATCCAAAGGATTAGTGTCTTTTTATATTGAAAAAAAGAATTATTATTTAGAATATTTATCTATAGTCACTCAATATTAGATCAACATATAAAAAAATATTAGGTTATAAACATCATTATAACATGAGGTAGGGAAAATATAAGATAGGGTGGATCTCAAATGCTCTATAAGGGAAAAGTATATTAATGAGTAATAAAGGGTAAGATTATAAGAATATGAGAAGATTGGATAATATGAAAAATATATAATAATAAGGTGACATTGAATAATAAGTGTTTTCACAAGGAATAATAGAAGGACATGTAATATCATATTATCAACACACACAATAGAATAAGGGTTCAAAAAAATACGACAATATATATGTTACAAGGATCATAACATAAATATTTATACTAAAAATTTGGGGTAAGAATAAGAATATGATATTATAACCTATTAGGGAAGACATCAAGACCTAATTCTCATAAAATATTGGTACGGAGCTAAAAACCCATATAACATGTTGGTTATCGTGTCAGGAACAAAACTCAATTAGTATATTGGGATTTGGATAGTGACCTATATAAACCGTTACTCATCGTCTCATAAATAGTGTACCCCCTAGGGATTTGGGGACTACATGTTTAACCATTTGGGAATTTAACTTCTACATATACACCCATTTGAGATTATGGGATATAGTCCAAAAAAAGTGAATAATAGAGATATATAAGACCTAGTATATTTCATAAAAAAATTGATACATATGAGTTCCATAAGAAATAAATCATTCATCATACCATTAATCACAAAATCAAAATACGGGTTTTCTTACAATTTCAAATGGAATCACGTAAAAATAATTTAATATTTAGATATTTTGATACCATGATATTAAATAACAATTTGGATTATTTCATAAGGTGATTTAAATTGTGATTAATGAAATATCTCTCTAATAGAGATAGATATTACAGATGTAAATAGGAAATGGAAGTGAAATAATGAAAATAGTTTTCATAACCCATTTTTATAGTTAAAAAATGGTGTTATTATCATTAAAATTATGATTTCAGTAAGTTAACATGGAAAATTGTTGGTAAATAAATATCACAAATGGATACTTAAAAAATGATGATTTATTTTCTAGAGGAAATGTTTAGTGGAACATAAAACATAAAATTATAGAAGGAATCACCTTTAATATTTTCGATACATTTGTTTCAACACACAACATAAAAGTTTAAATTATTTATTTAATAAAATTGTATATTAAAATATGAATATCATTGGATAAAAAATATATTTTGATTTTTAAATAAAAAATAAAATCATTTTTTAAAAATATATAATATGGATATAGATTAATAAAATTCTTCAATGTGGATGAAATTTTTTATTAACATTGTTTTAATTTTATGCGAAATAAATTTATCAATGAATATTATTTAAAAAAAAACCATTTCATCATAAAATATTATAACAATATTATATAAAATTTAAATTCATTAGTCTATTGATAATATTTAATGCATTGTATGTATAAAAAAACAAAATAGAATATGTGTTTAATACATCTGATGTCTTATAGAAGAAAATTTGAGATTATAAAATCCCTTATGAATTTAGTAAAATTAATTGAATTGTATTGAAGAAGGAAACATTTAATGGAACATTAAAAACCATTTATATAAATATAATAATAATATAATATTAGAAATATATATTATTTACACAATGGAAAAATAAAATAGGTGTATAATAAGAAACATTTATCTATAAAAGTAATTATAGACAAAGAACTCATACATAACTCTAGACTTCCATGGAAGAAAATTAATAAATAATATAATAAAAAACACAAAATAATATATTTTAAAACAATATTGACTTATAAAATAGTTTCATATTGTAATTATAACCATTTATTATAATGTTATTTATTGTTTATTTATTATTTTCATCTTAAAATTTTAGGTATTTTGATCACGTCTCACATTATTAATAATATAATTGACAATACACATAGATTGATACTATGTTAACCAATCCATTATTATTTACGGAACATCAATAGAATAATCATAATAAATTATAAAATTATAATATCATTCCATGAGGGTGTTTTTCATGATCAGTGAAGATTAATTCTGGGATGAGCGTGTTTTGGGGAATTTACTTATATTAATATATTACATTATAATGGTTATTGATTTTTTTAATCTTGTAAGGGTCATATGAATGGAATATATTATTTTTAAATATCATATATACAATTAAAAATATTTTTATAACCTTCATTTTAAGGAGGTTATTAAAAAACCCACCATACATGGATGTGATTGTCCATATATAAGCATGACAAGCAATTTCATTTTTTGGCAGATGGATGGAGAAGAAGATAAAGATGAGTTTTATTTATAAATTCATAATTATTTCATATATATAATATTAATACCTTAAAAATATTTTTTAAATCATCCATAGAAGAAGGTGATAAAAAATTAAAGACATCGTTAGTGGAGGTTACAATCTGTATTACCTACAAGAAATGTTTTCATTTCCTGAATGTATTAGAGGGTAATATATAATTTTCCTACCATTAAAATAATAAAATTATGTATAATATTGAAACTGATGGAATTATATTAATATTATCATAATTGTTTTTTGAGGATATATGATGTGAAAAAAACTAAAAATAATGTTTCAGAGTGGATAATCCTCATATAGAGAGTTTGTGTCTTATATTGAAAGACCACATAGAAATGGATTATTTGGGGAAATTATTTATAAAAAAGGGATAAAAAAGGTGTAATAGGTTTCTAAAATAGGAAAAAAAATTATGAATTCATGAATAATTAAATATCTATGTTTTACTTGAAGACTGAGTAAGTTATCTATTTTATATGTGGCAATGAGGGACTTTTCCTTATCATTGAATTTTAATTGAGGGATGAAGAGGGAATCACTTGTGATTTAGTTGAGTTATATGAGGAATTATTTCTCATTAATCATATTATAAAGTTAAACCATTAAAATTATTTTCCGTAATTTCTTATCTAAATTTAGCAAAATTGTATCCACTTTATTAAATGGATTTTATCCTTTATTAATGTTGATTAAAAACTAAACATTGTAAATATTTTATTACTAAACATTTATGATCACCCCACTTACAAAATTATTACCTGATGAATCAAAATTTTGACTCCATTAGTTAAATTTATGTTTATAAATATTATAAAATTACCTTGAAAATTATAACATATGATTTTTTTAAAAATGGTTTTAAAAAAATTAATTTTTATACATTAAGCGTTTTTATTGTTATTTTTTATCAATTAGTAATTACATGAGTACAAATATTAAGTTATATATATAAATATATGTTGGACTCCTCATGTGTTAATCATGTTGTAATAATCACAAATACTATTACTGATAATTAATCTAAATCTTCATTGCACATCTTGCTAATGCTCATCAATATCAATAATAACTACACATCATGTTTTAATGATAACAAATCTTATGGATGTTAATTAATCTCTTTATTATTTACAAGTCTTATTCATGATCACAAATCTCACATATATTATCAAGCCTTTATATTTATGATTCAACTTCTCTTACTCTCGAATGATTAAACTTAATCCTTATTCTGCATATTACTGTCTAAGTCCAAATACTGATATTTGTCTAAGTATAGACACACCACGAAGGACTCACCATAACCCAGACACCGTGACCCAGACACTCTGAACAAGACACCGTGACCCAGACACCATGAACCAAACACCGTGAAGGAAAAACTGTGATCCAGACACCATGAGCTACACACAGTGACATGGACATACCGTGAAACTCATACTGTGTACCTCACACTGTGAAGAAGGCACTATTTACTTAATCATGTGACACCATTTCTTAAATTTTTTCCAATATTATTTAAATAATTCTAACGGTCATATTTGATGTTTTTAATGCAATTAATGTTATTTAATGATAGTTGTTGGCATGTCAGGTAACCATATCTCGTACCTATGAAAACTGAATCATTCCTACTTCCAGAACACGTGTAATATAAGGATGTTTGAGATGCATTATTCGTGTGGCGTGAATGTGTGCATATACAACGAGAAAAACTTACATACACCCGAGAGCACTGTGTTGTACAAGAAGAACAATCCTGAACAATAAAGAGATTTAAAGACTTCCAAAGAACTCCTATGAATGAAATCCAACACCACTGAAGAACACACGGGGAATCAAGAGATCATTTTCATTCTTGTAGAATGCAAGCTGAACTACAACACTCTGTTTTTCAATAGAAAAACCATAGAAGGACTCAGAAGCATTCTAGCTGAATCCAACGAGTCCAGGGATGCATTGATAATCACTAGAGATTTCTAAACTCTTATCTGTTCTCTCAAAGTGATTTATTTATTAACTTTCAAGCATTGTGTTGTACTCTATATTTCTTATACACACATTGTCTCCTGCACTGAACTGGAGGATATCAAAATCCTCACTCCAAATCTCTTAACTCCTGTTTACCCATGTCAACTGTGGAAGAGGTTCTTGTGTGGCCTGGTCTTTGTTTTGTTTCCCATGGAGAATAGTGGTAGAGGTCCCTCTGTGGCCTGGACAGTTTTCTAAACTATTGTTAACCGCGATCCAGGTTTTGGATCATATTTATATAAATTTGAGAGGACTAAGTCCAGCTTATGATTGAACCTCTTGTTATATCTGTTGTGCATCTTTAGTTTATGTTCAAAGTATACTACATATATCTTATTTATTCCGCTACTATTACATTGAAATAAACAACTATTTTAAATCTACTTTGATAGTTAAATTAGAATGTGCTTACACTTATTGTAAATTATTAGGTTATTTTTAAAAGTTAGTTTGATATTGTGGTTAAATTAACCAAGACCTAATCAATCTTTGTGAAGCTAAGTGAACATTTACAATCTATATAAATTCACTACAGTTTAACTTATTTTATAAATTAGTGGATTTTAAATAGACAATATTTTAACAGAAATTGTAATTGGAACTCAATTTCCCCCCCCCCTCTTGAGTATCCACTCCAACAAACATTTGGTATCCGATGTTTTGATTTTGTTTAATGACTTTTGAAATAATCTATTTTTCAACTTTGATTTTAGTTGCATCTTTAAAGATCTTAAATTTATGTTAGTTCTAAATTTTATCTCTTTTAATTATCGTTCTAAAATCTAGTTATGGATAATAGACTAGAGGGTGCTGCTAATAACATGAAACCTTTCTTCAATGGTACAAACTATGCTCATTAGAAACATAAAATGAAAATTCATTTAGAAAGAATGGGTTTTGATATCTAGACCTCTATAGAATCACAATATAAAATTCCACAAATTGAAAGAGTAACATGGGATGAACCAAAAAAGTCTGCCTACAATAATAATTCTAAAGCCATGAATGTCTTGTACTGTGATCTAGGAGATGAGGAGTTTAACAGAATTTCAGCTTACAAAACTGCTTTTGAAATATGGGATACTTTGGGTGTTTCTCTTGAAGGAACTACCAATGTTAAAGAAATGAGATTAAATACTTATACTATTAAATATGATAATTTTAAAATGATGACTGATGAACCAATTTCCGATATGTATCTCAGGTTTAATGAGATAGTCAATACAATGAAGTCACTCAGAAAGTTCGTTCCATTAAAGGAACAAATTATGAGAATCTTGAGATGTTTACCAGACTGATGGAGAGGTACATCTGTTTCAATCAGAGAGTCAAGTGACATTGCTGCTCTACCTTTCAAAGAACTCATTGGTAAGATTATGATGTATGAGGAAGAACTAATGGTGAATAAAGAGGAATATGATGAACCTAAGAGAAAATCTGTTTCATTCAAGACTACTACTTCAAAGAATAAGGACAAAGAAAAATCTCAAATACAAATTGATAGTTCAACGAGTCAAAATTCAGACTCTGATAGTGATGATGAAATGGCTTAGATAGCCAGAAGGTATAATAAATTTCATAGGAAGAAGAAATTTTTCAGAAAATCAAATTAAAAAGGAAAGTATAACAATAAGGAACATTGGAAGAAGGATTGGAAATAGCCAGATAAAAGTGATGAAGTTGTTTGCTATGAGTGAAAAAGGAAAGGACACATTAATTTAGACTGCCCAAAACTAAAATTCAAGAAGAAATATGATTACCAGTATAGTAAGTACAAAAAGGCTATAAAGGCTACCTGTTGTGCTTCTGAAGATAGCACAAGTGAATCTGAAATTTCTTATTCAGAAAGAAATCATGAAAACATTTTTTTCATGACAAACACATCTGGGGTAACCTCAGATACTCCTGTTTTAAATACTTATTATTCTGGAGATGATGCAGAATATGATTCTGATTCTGAAAACATGACTAGTGAGGAAATATTTGAATATTTTAATATGCTGGAAGAGACATGCAATGAACTTAATGATAAATACAAATCATTAAAGAAACAACATGCTCTCACTACTATTGTTAAAACCGAACTTACTATTGAAAAAGTGCAAAATGCTCAACTGTTAAAGGAGAAAACTCAACTAAAAATGTCTAATGAGCAACTTACAAAAAACATAGAGAATTTCAAAAATGGAAAATATACACTAACTCAAATGATAGGAATGCAGGTTGTGCCAAAATGCACTACTGGAATACGCTACAAACCTGGACAAAGATAGATTACTAAGAATGGATTTATTCCTAAATCTGGAGAGAATACTGCTAGTTCTAGTTCTGGACATTCATATTCATCAACTAGTTATTAACATAGTTATAAATAAAATAGAGTTTATCATTCAAAATATTTTGTTTCTGTAAATTATATGAGACCCATAAGACACATGTGGGTACTGAATTCTTTGATTGCTAACCTGTCTGGACCCAAGATGATCTGGGTACCAAAATCATTTCCGATCTAAATCAGTTTTTTAGGAACCCTGGTTGAAGAGTTCCCACAAGAAGACATGTTATTTGGACAGTGGATGTTCAAGACATATTTCTGGGGATTACTCATGTATCAAGAGTTTAATAATGGTTTATGGATATTATGTAACCTTTGGTGATAATTCTAAATGAAAGATCATCGACCTAGGCCAAATTGGTAACACTGATTCTGTTTTAATTTCTAAAGTTTTATTTGTTGATGGATATAAATATAATCTGTTAATTATTTCTCAATTATGTGATGATGGTTTTAATGTCAAATTTGAAAATGATTCTTTTAATGTTTTTAATTCTAAAAATGTTTTAGTATTTTCTTCTCTAAGAAATGAAAATGTTTGTGCTGTTGATTTAAATTCCATAGCTAAGCAAAATGTTACCTGTTTAAATGCTTTTCATAAAGAGTCTCGGTTGTGTCACAGAAGATTAGGACACTAAAATACACACTCACATAGAAAACTAACTAGTATGAACTTAGTTAGAGACCTACCTAAACATGAGTTTCCAAATGACAATGTTTGCAATCATTGTCAAAAGGGAAAGAAACATAAGGTTTCTTTTAAATCAAAGAAAGAAGTTTCAACTTCTCAACCTCTCATGTTGGTTCACATGGATTTGTTTGGACCATCTAGAGTTTCTATATTAAATGGTACATACAATGTCTATGTACTAGTAGATGAATTTACTAGATATACTTGGGTATACTTCTTATCTCACAAAAGTGAAGCTCTTTCTTACTTTGTTAAGTACTCCAAATATGTAGAAAATCCTAGTTGAATTAAGATTAGAACCCTAAGAAGTGATCATGACCGTGAGTTTGAGAATCATGAGTTTGAATCCTACTACTCGCATAATGGCTATGTTCATAACTTTTTTGCTCCTAGGACACCTCAGCACAATGGTGTAGTAAAATGAAGAAATAGAACCCTGCAAGAAATTGCTAGAAAAATGCTTAATGAATATGACCTGCCTATTTACTTTTGGGCTGAAGCTGTGAATACAACTTGTTATATTATTAAGAGAGTCTTAATTAGACCTGTTCTTAAGAAGACACCACATGAATTGTGGAACAATAGAAAACCTAAAGTTAGTTACTTTAGAGTCTTTGGATGCAATGTCTTTATTCTCAATAAAAAATATAATCTTGATAAGTTTTATTCTAAGAGTGATGAAGAATCTTTTTATGATATTCTTTAACCCTCAAGTCTTATAGTTCTTTCAATAATAGATCCATGTGTGTGGAAGAATCTGTTCACATAAAATTTGATGAAACTAATCCACATGAGCCTAAAACCTCTCCTGATAATATTGAAGAAGATTTATCTCTTCTGGACCTTAATGAAAAATCTAATGAAGCTGCTATAAAGACAACCAGTTCTGGACTTATTCTAGAATCTTCTTTTAATGAACTTGAAGCTAGAGAAGAACCTAAAATTTCTAGTCCTACCTTTACTAGATCAACTATAATTCTAAAGAATCATCATTTAGATGTTGTTGTAGGAAATCTTGATAGAGGGACACAGACTAGAGCTTCTCTTAGAAATCAGGTTGAACATCAATCCTTCTTTTTACAGCTTGAACCTAAAACATTGATGATGCTATTAATTATGAATTTTGTGTAATTGCAATGTAAGAAGAACTCAATTAATTTGAGAGAAATATAGTTTGGATTCTTGTTGAAAGGCCTAAGGACACTTTCATAATAGGCACTAAATGGGTGTTTAGAAATAAAGTGGATAAATATGCAAACATAGTTAGAAATAAACCTAGGCTAGTTGCACAAGGCTATAGTCATGAAGAAGGTGTTGACTATGACGAGACTTTTTCTTTAGTAGCCAGATTAGAAGCTATTAGGATTTTACCTGCTTATGCTACACATCTAAATTTCAAACTATATCAAATGGATGTCATTAGTGCATTCTTGAATGGATATATTGTTGAGGATGTTTTTGTTGAAAAACCACCTATATTTTCAAACCATAATTTTCCAAATCATATTTTCAAATTATCAAAAGCTTTATATGGTTTAAAGCAAGCTCCAAGAGCTTGGTATGATAGATTAAGTACTTTTCTAATTTCCAATGGTTTTACAAAAGGAATAGCTGATCCTATTCTGTTTATAAAATGAATTTCTAAAGATGTTTTATTAGTACAAATTTATGTAGATGATATTATTTTTGGATCTTTAAGAAATTCCCTATGTACTAAATTTTCTAAAATGATGCAAAATGAATTTGATATGAGTTTAATGTGTGAACTTAAATTCTTTCTTGGATGTAAAATCATTCAAAATGATGTTGGAATTATTTTAACTCAATGTAAATATACAAGAGATCTTTTAAAACATTTTGGATTGGATAGCACAAAAGGTAGTGACACTCCCATGAGTACCACCTGTAAGATGGATCTTGATGAAAATGGTAAATCTGTTGATCAAACCACTTATAGAGGAATGATTTGTAGTCTACTCTACCTGACTGCTAGTCGTCCTGATATTATGTTTAGAGTGTGTATGTGTGCTCGTTTTCAAGAAAACCCTAAAGAGTCACATTTAAATGTTGTGAAGAGAATTTTCAAATACCTCAAGAATACTCCCAATTTAAGACTATTCTATCCCAAAGGACAATAATTTGAATTTGTTAGTTATTCTAATGCTGATTTTGTTGGATGTAAGTTAGATAGAAAAAGAACCTCTGGAACATGTCATCTTTTAGGCAAGTCACTAGTATCATGGTGTAGTAAGAAACAAAATTCTATTGCATTATCTACTACTGATGCTGAATACATAGCTGCTGGAAGTTGTTGTGCACAAATTTTGTGGATGAAACACACATTACTAGACTATGGATATCAATTCAGACATGTCCCAATAAATTGTGACAACACAAGTGATATTAATATTTCTAAGAATCATGTTTCTCATTCTATGACGAAACATAATGATGTAAGACATCACTTTTTGAGGGATCATTATCATAAAGTTGATATCACTTTAGAATTCACTGGTAATGAATATCAACTTGCTGAGATATTCACTAAACCATTAAATTACGAGAGATTAGACTACATTATACATAATATTGGTATGATTAATCATTATTAAATATCTTACTGATCTTAATGTTTAATACTTTACTATATTTTACATTACAGTTTCATGGTCACTGATTCTAAGTTACTGTTTTATGCTCACGGTCTCACCGTCAAGAATTTATGGTCACGGTCTATCAACTCACTGCCTCACCGTGATGACTAGTTTTCATCACACCGTAATGCCTACTCACAGTCTCACCGTCAAGATTATTTATATTCTTATTTTAACCTGTATCGCGGTAATTTTTATTTCACCGCTATTGGATTTCCCCAGTTTTTGTTTTTATGACGTTTTACATTCCCAAATGATAAAACATAAGGGTTTCATTCAATTTCTTACATGAACACTCTCCTAATGCTTCTCTTCCCACTTGCCTGAACCTTCAGTGAATTCCAATGATGAAGCATCCATCTTCCCCCTCATCTAAGAAGCACCACTCTAAGAAATAGAAGAGGATATCGAGGAATGATCCTGAAGGTCCTCTAAACCCAAACCTAGTAAGTTGTACAGTTGTACCTAAAAAATCGGTTTTCCCAGAGTGGATTCTGTGTAGAAGATCTTTAGTTTTGAACATTTTATGAGAATAGGGATGGCTTGAATGGTTCACTGGACAGAATAGATTGATTTAACTGAGATTGGTATCTCAAATCTATCAGTATGTGATGTTTTCCTTTGAGTTTGGTGAAAGCTTAATGGTGACAAGCTGGATAAATGGTCAGAAGTGATATTTCTCTTCGAGGTTGTGGGCTACATGCACAGGGATTCCACATGAAAGAGTTTGTGAGGATTAACAAAGATACCCTCCTCCAAAAGCTGACATCTTTGACCTGGAGAATGCTTTGGAAATCATTACTAGAAATGGCACCAAGCGAAGGGACATAACTGCTGAATTAGATGGGGAGACTAGAAATCTGTTCAAGTTGGTTCAGAATTTTATTAGTCCTAGAATGGTGATTTTGCTGTGATAAAGTTTCAGGATGTGTTCCTGATTCACCTGTTGAAGAATGGCCATAAGATCAACCTTTGTATGTATGTTATTAACCATATCTGTGAGCTGATCATAGTCACTTCCAAATCCACCTCTTTTTTTTACTCAAGGATGATTTTAGCTATGCTAGTTGCAGAAGGGATGGTTGGACCAAATGAAGAAAAGTTAAACGACTTTGATTTCTACCTATCCTTTCCTATCATTAGAAGGACGAAGATGAGCTGGAACCCCTGGAAGAAGCAGTGTGTTGAGGATAATGATCAACTCAATAAAAATATTAATCCTGTTGACTATCCAAGAAGGCGTAAAAATCTATCTGATCCTGGTTTGGAACCAGATGAAGTGGCTGAGTATTCAGAAGAAGAAGAAGAAGAAGTAACAGCTGAAGTACCTCCTAGAGAAGAAGCTAGAAGACCTCCAATGGAAACAACTCCTGTTTAAAAAGAATGAATTGTTGTCCCTACAGTTATCCCTGCTGAAATACCTCAAGGAGAGGAAGCTGTTGTCAGTTTGAGAGAAGAGGAAGATCTTGCTTCTAGTGCTGATGTTAATCCAAAAGCTCATCCTAATGCTGCAAGAAAATTGGTTTTTCCTGATTCAGAATAGCAACCAACCATAGAGGAAGATCATGTTGAAGAGGATCTTTCTTTTGAGAAAGAAGCAAGTATGGAAGCTCAACCAGTGGAACAATCTGTTCCTGAGATTATTCCCTCTGCTGAAGAGAGGATGAAAATTTCCTTTCACCTGGAAAGGTAAGAGTTTCTTGAAGAGATTAGGGATGATCCTATGGATCTTGATCATGGTGGGCCTATAGTCTCTGAAATGGAAGCACAATTTCAGGGGTAGGAACCTGAAAACCTTGAGATTATAGAAGTTCGATTTTCTTAAGCTTCTCAACCTTTTTTCACATATTCTGCATACACTCAGTATGAATTCCCATGTTTTTATGATGTAATTGAGTCACAACAATTGAATTCAACTGGAATGGATCTTTCTTCTCTGTTTCAACTGAAGTTTATAGCTCATCCAGAACCAGAACCAGAGCCCCAACCTCAATCTGAATCAGAATCTGAGTCAAAGATGACTCTGAACCTCAACCAGAATTTGAACCTTTGTCTTTACCTACACCCATACCCGAGCATCAATCCATTGTGACCAAAGATGATCTGAAATTTTTTTGAGAGACTTTGTTAGCTGGAGATGAGAAAATTGTCTCCACTCAACCGCATCCAGTGACTCAGTTAATTCAAGAATATGCATCAATACTCTTGGAAAATATTGTCTTGCATATTCAACCAAGGATGATCCGAGAAATTCATAAAGTCATTGTTGAGAATAAGCTGCAGACTTCTGATGTTGCAAAACAGTAAAATATGATAGCAAACTTGCAGAATGAGTTATCTTTGAGATCAGTGCCTGCTCCTGTTTCTACCCATGCACCAGTTGCTACTTCTCCTGATCCATCTGATTCCCTCCTTGCTCGGGAAATTTTGTCTCACGTTTATCCATATCTACTCTCTTTTTATGAGAATATTGGACAAAGACACACCAAAATGCTTGAACGCATGACGGAGCTTGTAGAAAATTTGAATAAGCTTACAGATGAATACAATGGATGCCTTCACAACATCCTGAAACAGCTCAATGTTCTAACTGAAGCTGTCATGGCTTCACCTGCTTCAGGTAAGACCTCCACATCTTCTTTGGATGATTCTATTCTGAGATCCATAATCAAGGAAGAACATCAGAGTGCCTTCAGTGGCTTGGATCAATCTTCTTTTTCAGAAGTTGTTAATAACAGTGATAGAGCATTGGACACGTTTAGTATTGATTCTAAGATATCCAATGATGCTCAACAAGAGATCACCAAGAAAATAGAATTGTATCTATCCTGTATTTTCTCTAAAAGTGATATGATAGATCACTTTAGATATATTGTGGAAAATTTGAGAATCCCTCCGGTGACTCAAGCTTTTAAATCTCAAGTTCAGGAACATACAAAGTTCATCAGATTCATGGACAGATTTATGGATAATAAGGATGGTTTTGAAAAGGCTATGCAATATGGTGGTGAAATCATTACTGATTTCTTCAATATTTTGACGTCGTATCTTCATGGGAAGAGTACTGCTATAGATGCTTCAGCGGCTGCACCCCTCAGACCTGGTCTACCTACTTTATCCTCAACTTCCATGACAGTTATCCATGCTCTTTCACGGACCCGGTCAATCATTCTTGACCAACCACAGCTTAGATCTTCTAATGCTCCTACTTTGGATCCATCTTTTTTTGAAGTTCTACCTTACCCTCTTTGTCTACCGCATCTATGCCTTATTCTACTTCAGCACCAGCTCCTGCTGCTGATAAAGGCAAGGAAAAGATGGATCCCTGTAGTGTCCATGGACACTTTTCTTTTTGATGAGATTCCATTTCTTGTTTACTGTTTGTACTTCTCCTGAATGTTCCATTCGGAACCCTTTTTTAATGAAAACTGTAGTGTTTCATTTCAATTTCTCTACTTTTTGATAATCCCAAGAGGGGGAGAAAACTACAAGTAAAAAAAGAAAAGCTACAAGTTTCAGTACTATAATGATTTTTTCTATTCTAATATGCTAGTTTCTTTAATGTTACATTTCATTTATATTTTGATTATAAGGTTTGTGATCATCAAAAGGGGGGAGATTGTTGGACTCCTCATGTGTTAATCATGTTTTAATAATCACAAATCCTATTACTGTTAATTAATCTCAATCTTCATTGCACATCTTTCTAATGATCTTCAATCTCAATAATAACTACACATCATGTTTTAATGATAAAAAATCCTATGGATGTTAATTACTCTCTTTATTATTTACAAGTCTTATGCATGATCACAAATCTCACATATATTATCAAGCCCTTATATATATGATTCAAGTTATCTTAATCTCTAATGATTAAACTTAATCCATATTCTGCAAATTACTGTCTAAGTCAAAATACAGATATTTGTCTAAGTATGGACACACCGTGAAGGACTCACCATGACCCAGACACTGTGACCCAGACACCGTGACCCAGACACCGTCATCCAGAAAACGTGAAGGACAAACCGTGATCCAGACACCGTGAGCTACACACCGTGACATGGACATACCGTGATACTCATACAGTGAACCTCATACCGTGATGAATACACCGTTTACTTAATCAATGTGACACTGTTTCTTAAATTTTTTTCAATATTATTTAAATAATTCTAACAGTCATATTTGATGTTTTTAATGCAATTAATGTTATTTAATGATAGTTGTTGGCATGTCAGGAAACCGTATCTCGTACCTATGAAAAGTGAATCATTCCTACTGCCAGAACTCATGGCGTATAAAGAAGTTTGAGATGCAGTACACGTGTGGCATGAAAGTGTGAATATACAATGAGAAGTACTTATATACAGCCGATAACACTGTGTTGAATGAGAAGAAAAATCCTGAACAAGAATGGGATTTCAAGACTTTCAAATAACTCTTATGAATGCAATACAACACCATTGAAGGACACACGATGAATCAAGTGTTCATTTTCATTCCTTTAGAATACAAGCTGAACTAGGACACTCTGGTTTTCAATAGAAAAACCATAGAAGGACTCAGAAGCATTCCTACCGAATCCAACGAGTCCAGAGCTGTATTGATAATCACTAGAGAATTCTAAAATCTTATCTGTTCTGTCTAAGTGATTTATTTATTAACTTATGAGTAGTGTGGTTTACTCTGTATTTCTTATACAGACAATGTCTCCTGCACTGAACTGCAGGATATCAAAATCCCCACTCCAAATCTCTTAACTCTTGTTTACCCATGTCAACTGTGGGAGAGGTCCTTGTGTGGTGTGGTCTTTGTTTTGTTTCCCCCAAAGAATAGTGGTAGAGGTCCCTGCATGGCCTAGAGAGTTTTGTAAACTGTTGTTAACCCCGATCCAGGGTGTCGATAAAATCTTTATAAATTTTAGAGGACTAAGTATCAGCTTGAAACTGAACTTCTTGTTATATCTGTTGTGCATCTTTAGTTTAGGTTCAATGTATACTACATATATCTTATTTATTCCGCTACTATTACATTGAAATACAAAACTATTTTAAAGCTACATTTATAGTAAAATTAGAATGTGTATACAATTATTGTAAATCATTAGGTTAATTTTAAATGTTGGTTTGATCTTGTGGTTAAATTAACTGAGACCTAATCAATCTTTGATAAGATAAGTGAACATTTACAATCTATAAAAATTCACTACAGTTTATCTTATTTTATAAAACAGGGGATTTTAAATAGACAATATTTTAAAAAAAAAATTAATTTGAACTCAATTCACCCCCCTCTTGATTATCCACTCCGACCAACATTTGGTATCAGAGGTTTTGTTTTTATTTATGTACTTTTTAAATACTCTGTTTTTCAACTGTGGTTTTAGTTTCATCTTTAAAGAGGTTAAATTTTTGTTAGTTTTATATTTTATCTCTTTAAATTAACTTTCTAAAATCTAGTTATTGATAATAGACTAGAGGGTGCTGCTACTAACTGCCCACCTTTCATAAATGGTACACACTATGCTTAGTGGCAACATACAATGAAAATTAATATATAAATCATGGGTTTTGATATCTGGACCGCTATAGAGTCACAATATAAAATTTCAGATACTGAAGGAGTAACATGGGATGAACCTACAAAGACTGGCTATGATAATTATTTTAAAGCCATGAATGCCATGTACTGTGCTCTAGGAGAAGAAGAGTTTAACATGAATTTCAGCTAGAAAAACTGCTTTTGAAATATGGGATACTTTGGGTGTTTCTCATGAAGGAACAACCAATGATAAAGAAATGAGATTAAATACTTATACTATTAAATATGATAATTTTAAAATGTAGACTGATGAACCTATTTCTGATATGTATCTTAGGTTTAATGAGATAGTCAATATAATGAATTCACTCGGAATGGCTGTTCTAGCAAAGGAACAAATTATGAGAATCTTGATATGTTTACCAGACCGATGAAGAGGAACATCAATTTCAATCCAAGATTCATGTTACATTGTTGCTCTACATGTCAAAGAACTCATTGGAAGCTTATGATGTATGAGGAAGAACTCAAGCTGAATAAAGATGAAGATGATGAACCTGAGAGAAAATCAGTGGCTTTCAAGACTACTGCTTTAAAGAATAAGGACAAAGAAAAAGCTCCAATACAAACGGACAGTTCAACCAGGTAAAATTCAAACTCTGATAGTGATGATAAAATGGTTCAGATAGCCAGATGGTTTATGAAATTTTATAGGAAGAAGAAATTTTTCAGAAAATAAAATTACAAAGGAATGTATGACAATAAGGGACATTGGAAGAAGGATTGGAAAGGCCAGATTAAAGTGATGAAGTTGTCTACTATGAGTGAAAAGGAAAGGAAACATTAATGGTGACTTCCCAAATCTAAAATTCAAGATGAAATATGATTACAAGGACAATAAGTACAAAAAGGCTATGAAGGATACCTGGAGTGCTTCTGAAGAAAACCCAAGTGAATATGATATGTCCGATTCTGAAATAAATCCTGCCAACATGTGTTTTATCACAAAAACATGTGAGGTAACCTCAGATACTCCTGTTTTAGATTCTCATTATTCTAGATATGATGCAGAATCTGATTCTGATTCTGAAAACATGACAACTGAGGAATTATTTGAATACTGTAATATGCTAGAAGAGACATGAAATGAACATAAGTATAAATACAAATCATTAATGAAACAACATGCTCTCACTACTATTGTTAAAACATTACTTACTATTGAAAAAGAGAAAAATGCTCAACTGTTAAAGGAGAACACTGAACTGAAAATGTCTAATGAGTAACTTAGAAAAGACATAGGGAAGTTAACAAATGGAAAATATACACTAACTCAAATACTAGGAATGCAGGTTGCACCAATATACACAATTGGAATAGGCTACAAACCTAGACAGAGATAGATTACTAAGAATAGATTTATTCCTAAATCTGGATAGAATAATGCTAGTTCTAGTTTCGGACATTCATATGCTTCAACTAGTTAATCACATAGTAATAAATCAAATAGGGTTTATCATTCAAAATCAATTGATTCTGTAAATTATATGAGACCCATAAGAAAAATGTGGGTACTGAATGCTTTGATTGCTAACCTGTCTGGACCCAAGAGGATCTGGGTACCAAAATCATTTTCTATCTAAATCTGTTTTGTAGGAAACCTTCTTGAAGAGTTACCACAAGAATACATGGTATTTGGACAGTTGATGTTCATGAAATATGTCTAGGGATTACTCATGCTTCAAGAGTTTAATAAAGGATTATGGAGGTCATGTCACCTTTGGTGATAATTCTAAAGGAAAGATCATTGTCCTAGGCCAAATTGGTAACACTCATTTAGTTTTAATTTCTAAAGTTTTATTTGTTGATGGACTTAAATATAATCTGTTATGTATTTATCAATTATGTGATGTTGGTATTAATGTAAAATTTGAAAATGATTCATGTATTGTTTTTAATTCTAAAAATGTTTTGTATTTTCTTCTCTATGAAATGAAAATGTTTATGCTTTTGATTTAAATTACTTATCTAATACCAATGTTACATGTTTAAATGCTTTTCATAAAGAGTCCTGGTTAAGGAATAGAAGATTAGGACACTAAAATATACAATCACTTTTAAAACTATCTAGGAAGAACTTAGTTAGAGACCTACCTAAACTTGAGTTTCCAAATGACAAATTTTGTAATCTATGCCAAAAGAGAAAGCAACATAATGTTTCTTTTAAATCAAAGAAAGAATTTTCAACTTCTCAACCTCTCGAGTTGGTTCACATGGATTTGTTTGGACCATGTAGAGTTTCTAGATTAAGTGGGAAGCACTATGTCTATGTCCTAGTAGATGACTTTTCTAGATATACTTGGGTATACTTCTAAGCTCACAAAAGTGAAGCTTGTTCTTACTTTGTTAAGTACTCCAAATCTGTAGAAAATCTTAGTGGACTTAATATTAAAACCCTAAGAAGTAATCATGACCATGAGTTTTAGAATCATGAGTTTGAATCCTATAGCTTGAATAATGGCTATATTCATAACTTTTCTGCTCCAAGGACACCTCAGCAAAATGGTGTAGTAGAAGGAAGAAATAGAACCATGTAACAAATTGCTAGAACTATGCTCAATGAATATGACCTGCCTATTTACTTTTGGGCTGAATCTGTGAATACAACGTCTTATATTATTAATAAGGTCTTAATTAGACCTATTCCTATGAATACCCCACATGAGTTGTGGAACAATAGAAAACCTAAAGTTAGTTACTTTAGAGTCTGTCTACAAAGTCTTTATTCTCAATATAAAAGATAATCTAGAAAAGTTTACTTCTAAGAGTGATGAAGGAATATTTTTAGGATATTCTTTAACCATCAAGGATTATAGAGATTTCACTAAAAGAACCATGTGTGTGGAAGAATCGGTTCATAGTTACAGCAATTTTAATATATAGAATTACATCACTATTTTTTAGAGATCAAGAAGCCTCAATATGTTATTCTAGATGATTTCTTTAATTAAGATTCTTAACTCTGGTGTTTAGGAAAAAAATAAGATTTAAGTTATTTTAAGTGTTTAAAATAAAAATATTATAGAAAAAAATATAATAAACATAAAGGAACACATAAAAAAACATTTTGAAAATAAACACATAAATACTATTGTGAAAGGAATATATAGTATCCTGATGTATTTAGCTATTGAATATATGAAAAATAAATCATATTTCATTAGAAGTGACCATGATCCATTAATTTTCATATTTTATTACAATAGTAACGTGATTATGCTACCATTGAATAAGATGCATGAGAAGTCTTCTTAGAATTATCATCCAAGTTTTCACCTCAACCACCAATTCACGTGGAACAAAAACTTGGAGTTTTTTCAATTTTATGAGTCATTTGAAAAAAATCGTTCATTCACCAATAATGTTCGTACATTTTAAAACACATGTTATATTTGTGAATTTTATTTTCACTCTTATAGAAATTATAACTCTTAACAATTATCATCAAATTAAAATGTCCTCAACTAGAGAATATAAACTAAACAAAACTTATATACTTACTAGATAACCCTAAATATTATGGTCTACCATACTTCCAAAAATATGATAAACTACATGAATTGGTCCATTTTATAATAACCGAAACTACATGAAACAAGTTCAAAAACACATTACATCTATCTATATGATATTTAATCCTTACCTGTTCTTTTAAACTATATTGAGTGGTTATTTTTACATGTCTATAATTTATCTATAGAAAATTTCTCACTACATGGCCCTTATTTATATGGTATATCACTCAACCAAAATGATAATAAATTATCTGTAGTGGCCATTATCATTCAACTATAGACATTGTGACATGTGTTTTCTTACAAAATTGTCAAAAAAATTCATTTTTTATTTTTCATATGGAATGCATTTTATCAAGAAATATCATTATTTCTTAAATCATTACGTATAAATATATGGTGAATGGTCAATAAAAATTACTATAAAGTGGAAATTATCAAAATAACTTAAAAAAAATCATATATTGTCATAAATACATTATCCCAAAATGTATAATATTTTTCATATAAAGGTCTGATAAAAATAAGAGAAATTATATTTTGGGATAAATAATGGGAATCATGATATCTACTATATTTAAATTTTAATGATCACATAACCAATAAATAATTGGCCTATTTTTTATCACTATGTATTTAATATGTATCATTCTAATGGGCATATTGTGATTCCATGATATTCAATCTTGGTCCCTGTTTCATGGTGATATTCATCTTATCTTATAAACACTATCCTAGAATCCATTTAATTATACCATTTATTTTTTTATTGACCAAAATTTTATTCACATTATGTACCTCTAATAATTTTTTGATTAAAAAATATACCCATATGGGTTATTCTTATTCATAACAACATACACTACACAACATTTTAGTTTAATATCTATGAATATAAATTATGAATCATAACACATTTAATTTCTCAGGAAGGTAATATTAGTGATTCAACAATTCATTTTATAAAACATCAATAAGTGTTAATATTGACATAAAAATTTTATCCATGACTTCCCACAAATGATAGTATGAGTAAAATCATGTAATTACTCAATATAATCAACATTATAATGGATTATTTAATGTATGGTTCATAAAAAAGAGTCACAAATATATTGGTTGTTGACAACCTAATTTAATAAATATTGATCTTCGATTTCTAACTCCACAAAAATATAAAAAATTTATACAGAATTATGATATGATTGTTTCACATCATGTTTCGTAATCATCAGTATATAATTCTAAATGCATTGAATTAAAATATGACACATGATAATGAAATGGGTGATACCATCAATGAATCTTTAGAAACATAAAATCCATGATTCATATGTTTTACTATAATATATCCATAAACTATATGAGAAACAGAAAATTAAATATAACCATAATCTATGTACACATCATTATTCGTGACATAAATCTATACATAATCACATTTGAGAATGTTGATGGATAATTTTTCCCCAATTTCATTAATTTAACGGTTCCTAAAAACTATGTTAAAAATAATCCATTTCATGATAATTTCCTTAAGTGATATCTAAATTTATAGAATACTACATTTTAGAGCGTTTATGGATATCTATATAATTAACCATACATAGCCATCCCATAATTACATGATATTTCAAAAAATATAAAATAACTTATATACTGATGAACTTTTATGTTTCTAGTTATAAAGAGTTCGAAAAATATTATAGAATAAAACTCGTAATTTTTTTCCATTTTTTAATTTTTTTACAATATTCCAAACATTATTAATGATAGAGTAGATTCATTTAGGTTCAACATATCATATTCATAGGTTAACATTACAATCATTTATAAATATACATCATCTATGTTAAAATTAGTTTAAAAATTAAGATGAGAATAAATCAATATAATGGGTTTAAAATAAATATATATCTATTCACATACACCTTATTTAGCAGTGTGGAATAATGTATTTAATTTCACCTTGGTGTTTACTATTAGTAGTGAAAAATTCATCTCCAAGGACTAGTTATTTATTCTTTTAATAATGGTGTAGAATAAATTAATATGAGAGGTTACTATGACTATAAATCTATGGAAAAAGTGTTTTCATAATCTGAATAAAATATACGTGATTAGGGTTTTTTGTTTGTCTTTTGTTTTATAATCCTATCACAAATATTTCAATTTGAGTCTCAAAACATTTTGAAATGATTAAGTGAAAGAATTCACAATATATTATATTTTGCACCCTTTATTAATTTTTTATGATGAAAATGATTCTCAAAATTTCAATTCATGGGATATTATACTATATATATTTGAAAGTAGTATGTTTTCCAGTATTTAATTTATAGGGTAACAAAAAAGCTGGTATTGAAGTTCGCATGTTTCCATTCTAAACACATATTTCTTCCTCACATGTGTACAAATCACTAAACACTACCAATTAAATTATATGATAATAAAACTATATTATTTCAAATTAAATAGTTTGAGATAATAATTCTAAACGTTCTAAATAATATCAATTTTGATTTAATTGTAAAACAATTTCATTCATATTAAATTATAATAAAAATAAATTATAATCATTTAAGTGGATAAGTAATATATAAATTCAATTAATTTCCGGACATATTCATTATAATTGGGATACCAACCATTTATCCCACAATTCTTGGTTTCTATATAGCAATTAAATGAGGAAAATTTTAATTTTGATCGGTAGAAAACAAGTTAAAAAAGGAACCTATTGTAGTATACTTCTCTAGAGAATTAGAGTTGATCCTTAGATTCTCCATATCCACATCATATTAGGTGTTCACTCTATTAATATATTAAGGATACACTTATATATTCCTTTTTTATATATCCTCATTTATTATCTCCTAAAATTCTCAGAATACCATTATTAATAATTTATGTGTTTGAATCTGAAAATATTTTAGGTGTTTTGATATTGTGACTTCCCACAAAATCATGGAATAAAATCCATATCTTGATATAATTCTATGTGTATGACATTGATGAACCTATTTTAGTATAACTTATTTATTTCATTGCATGGATTCACATATCCATTTCTGTATCCATGAATTTTTCACAAACTTATAATTTTCTAGATTTTATCTGTTTCTATCCTAGTAGTCCAACTGTGTAGCAGGGGGTTGAAATGGAATTGGTTTCCTCTTCCATCCATATATAATTCATAGAGTCCAGATGGACCTCCATTATACCAGTTATGGTCTCTAATTATTCAAATGGACTTCATGACCATGTGGCCTAACTACATTCAGTATTCTCAACAGTAGCACATATTATGCTATTGTTTTATATGTACTACCCAACCCTCATGGTAGCATAACATGTTAAACTATTTTATCATATTCTGTTATGGATTCTCCATGGATGTTCATCAACTTCTCCATGTAGGGATAATGTCTCACCAACCACCTAATGTTATATTCTCAAGTCATGGTAACTTGAAATGTATCTAGAAATGGCATATGGTGACTTTTCTGTCTAACTGGAGATGGTAGATACTTCTTCCACAATACTAGCAGCATCTACCTTCAAATAATCACTATGGTAGGACATTTACAGTATTTATAATTGTTGTACACATCCATGAAGTCAATGGTTTCTTGAGAATGGAATAATTATACGTGTTTATTATTTTTCATCTCCTCAACACAACTTTCACCTGTGTGAGACCACCGAACAACGGTTTCAATACGACATAGGCACATACATTCCTCCTCAACAAAATGATCCAATAATTTTATTTGATGGTTTTGAGGTAATAATAATTAATTATCCAATTTTAGTCTCCAAGAATCATTTAAATAAATATACCGATAGAATAGTTCAATATAAATATACCCTAAATGTAATTAATTCCACTTCCCATGATTAAATTATGGTCACTGTCAATGATATAATAATGAATAACTTGATTATTCATGAATTCTCATTACTATGTTTATTTAATATTTTCAAATTTGTCTATCATTGTGAAAGTAAATTTTTTAGGTTTTGTTAAATTCATTCTTGTTATAAATATAAAATCTACCACCAAACCACATATGATTGAAATATTTCATCTAGTATTAGTGATGTCATAATTTCCCATGTCATAACACCTATTTTATATTTTCATAAGAAGAAAAAAAATTATATTGAACGAACAAACATCCATTCTCATTACCCAAATAAGAATCCCCAAAATATTTTCTCAAACTATAATCCATTTATCCACTATTAATTAGTTTTCCAAAAAAAAAATTTATGTAACATAAAAAATACCTATAGTAATGTTTGAATGGGAGTAAATGGATAGAGAAGCCACCCATTCATATCAATGTATTTCGTGGTTTCTATAAAATAAATGAGGATAAATGTAAAAGGTGGGATGAAGGATACATTATTATCAATAAAAACAAGTCATTCACATTAAATTCTTTTTTTCATAGTTGTAACTTTTAACAGTTTCAATACATATTCTAAAAGGTATCATGTCCAAATATTGTTACATCCTAGCCTGAATTTCCATTAAACTGGTAGCCAGTCCGATTGGTCACATGACATCAGGTGTGTATCTCATATGCTAGAGGATACCGACTTGAAGAAAGGGTCTCAAGAGGTGACATAGGGGAGACTATACTGTAATATCAGAGTAGTTAAATGGAATAATGGAAACTAAATATCTGATAATAATAGAAGAAGTAAATTAGTAGTTAACAATAGTTCTACAAAATACAAGTATCATAATAACTGAATTGAAGTATCCAATTCTAGTTTATCAAAGGTATGGATATATAGTTGATGACAAATTAACTAAAATAGTAAACATACAACATGCCTAAAAAATAGAGAAATATAGGCCTCACGCAAATAAAATAACTAAAAATACCAAAGGTGGTCTCCACGAGAATCCTGAGGTCTAAATCAGCCCTTTTCTCAAAAAACCCAGTTACAAGAACACAACATCAGCCATGGTCAATGGTCCTGAAAACAAGAATACCAAAATAAATTAATACAAAACCACTCATCCAGGTTTATATGGGACACCGGACAGATATACCTTCTTTGGCTCATACTCGGATCAATAGTTTGATCATCTCAATATATGTATAATATATATATATATACAGATACATACATACTTATATATATATTACCCGAGGGGACTATGATGTAACCTACATGAATACAACACTATTCTATGGGTTGATAGGCTCTACTAAAAGATTAATAAACCTCAAAACCTGATAGAGTATGGTTTGTCATGCCTATCACATGGGATGGAGAGTTTACACACATTCGAAACACTATAAGATGAGATGTGGTGCTCAAATTCAATTTTCCCATATTCACTAATTGGTGATGATCACCATTCCCAACATCGAGGTATGGGAATGTGAGTCACCAAGATCATCAAAACCCTTACTTTCGTATCATATCCTCTTTTAAATGCACATTTATAACCTGAATGGGGAAATAAAAATACTCATTCAAATCCTTATTAATACATTTAGAAAATAAATATAATTAAATTTCTGATGAATTCAATCATGTAGTACCTATAATTCTTTTCATTTATAAATCCCATTATAAAAAAATAAATATTATACTATAATTCATAATTAAATTCCTATTTTTCATTTTAATACCAATTTGAATTTACAAATGAAGCTTAACATTTCACATGAAGCATTTAGAAAAAAAATACAATGGGAATGTCCATACCATCCATTGGGCCTTTCCATTTAAAATTAATTTGATTATCTTTAAGAAAACAACCAAACATGCTTCAGTCATTCTATTTAATATAATTCCACTGTTTATTCCCAAACATGCAAAACCCATTTATGAAACTCATCATCAAAAAAAGTTACCATGTTAAATATATTTATAAATAATGAATCCATCTCTCATAATCTATTCTATAAATTCCTTTTACCATAACCATTCAGTTTTCCAAAACATGTATAATTCAATAATAATACTCAAAGTTTCAAATATAATGTGTCACTATTACAAGGAATATGCCAACATATGAAATGAAATTTAAACTAATCGAAGATGAGATTTCAATTAATATTATTAAATGGGGAGAAGAGATAACAACCCACAAAAAAATCACCAACCAGATGCATATGTATATATCAAACCAAGTCTAACAATGATAATAATAACTATCACTATATTTTTTATTAGAAGACAACACACCTCCATTAGAGGTGTTTTATTATAAAATGTTTAATTTTTTATCAAAAAATTATTTATTTTATTTAAGGATTTCCTTTATGATTCACATTGTAAATTATCAAATGAAATCTTAATTCATCTTATATAATGATGTTGATAAGGAATTCAATAAAATTATGAGAAATGGAAACATATCCTACCTCTAAGAGGAACCATGATAAATAGTTTTTCACTTACATTTTTGACAATTCTTTCACCACACTTGCACACACACACATTAATAAATATTTACATGTCATTTAATTCAATTATTATTACCCTGATCATGTTGAAATATGTACATATAAGATATATATATATATATACATAAATATTTTCATGAGTGGTAAGATTCAAAAAGTTTTAAAATGATCAAAAAATAATACCAAGAACACAACAATAATGCCTTAAGGACCAACACCTGAAACAGAAGTTACATGAACCATAAAAAATATGAAAACCCAGATATAAATTGAGAAACAATGATGAATGTTGGAAAAAATTACCCCAAACCTATAAAGGAATCCCAAATCATACCATTATCATTCTCCTTTGCCAACGGATGCTGGAATATACGTACGTGAGTCCGGAAAAGCCTTATAGACATCCTAGAATCCGAAGAAACACAGAAATATGATTACCCCTTGAGTAAGGGTTCTGTCGAACCTCACATATCAATGAGGAGAGGGAAAAGGATGGATGATAGTTAGAGGATGGAGGATAAATATTACCTAGAGACCTTGAACAATAATCCCCATGAAATATAATTGATTTCTTTGATTAATGTGGACCTGGAGAGGGGGAAGTCGTTCAGCTCCAAGGGGAGCCCAAGGGGGAGTTTCCATGTGAGCATGGTGGGTAAGGGGAGGGGTATATTTTGGTTTATTTTCTATTTTATTATTGTTCTAGTTAATTTAATTAACTTTTATAAAATAAGGTACTGCACATGGTTTTGGATGCATGGTTTGAAAAATTGTGCGACAACCATGCTCTCTCTACTAGATATTGTGGCACCCTACGTGGGCCTGCCGCATGGTTCAGAAACATTATACAAATTGTGCGGTGAATAGAGCTTAGGTACTGCCTCTTTTGACTAACTATGTGGGATACGAAAATAATTTAGTAAACCATATAAATCTCATGATTCCAACTTCTTTCGAACAATATAAGGCTGCACAATTTACTGCAATGGGCCTCACTGTTTTCAAAAAACCATTCAGCCTGCACATACCATTTGAAACTTTATTTTATTGGCCTAGAACTCTTGAAACTCCTCATGACCATGGGGAATATTATCAGGATATCATAGAAGAGGAAAAAAATCACATTGAATGGTTCCAACTCTCAGAATTATGCTCTCAATCATAGAATTAAAAATGGCCCACCCAGTAAATGAAATAACTATATTCCATTTCATTATCATCTGGTCTAAAAGAAAAGGAAGTTATAACCTCCCCAACATAGAACTTATCATCCCCATGAAACCATAGGGAACAACAAAAACATCACCAAACCAACAAGGGTCTTGAATTATCATTCAAATGGTCATGTTGCATTTGAAATTCCTAAGGCACCAGTAATAACATCATAAGATTATAGAACTTAAACCGTTAAAATCCAACCCAACACCATATTTCCATAAAAAATAATGATTCAACGCTTACTTGGTAACATTCAGATAGAGACACTACCCTTCAATCATCTATTAAAAAATATTTTCTATGTTCCTCTTCACCGTAGGTATTTAACTTGAAAAGGGCCAATTTTCAGACTCAATACCCCCCATAATTTGAATTTTGATATATAAATTTCCTAAGATAATTAAAAACACACTCCCAGCATGACATTGAACCTACCAAATGGTCCATCCACCATCAATAACATTTAGCTCTGACGAGCCGACATTTCATAAAAGGCCTTAGCCGACACAAATTGTACCCCTCTTCACCTGAAAAATGAAAAAAATAGTCCTCTACAAATCATAATATTGATCAAGAGAGACAACCAGTCGAGCCACACTCGTTGATAATTCAAGAGGATGATCTACATTGATGGATAACATTTTACAAACAAATATATGAAGCATTATCTCATGGAATAACATATACCAAAAACATGTCCAATGATTTCCATACATGACTTTCCGTGATGTTACATGTCTAATGAAAAACATGATCATTTTAGATCTATCACACCACAATATGAACATGGGTGTAATCTAGATCCAATCCACTAGAATCTCCATCCTTTTAAATGTATCATCCGAGATCGAAAAAATGTTCGTTGTACTCTCATATTCATCAAGATTATAATTCAAGGGACTATTCCAAGGTAGTCTTCACATTGAAATTACTAGTGAGTCACTGACTCAAGGTTAGAACATCCACATTTTATAATTGACTGATCCTAGTGAGCCATCGTCCTAGAAACCCAGTCAATAAAAAATCAACCATTCCCAGAGGTTTCCCAAGGGGTTCCTGAATTGGAACACAACAATCACTCAAAACTAACCTATCCTTCTTAGAAACCACACATACATTTTGAATCACATGGAAAACCACCAGCAAATATCAATATCAATAATAACTTAGCGTGGCATAATACAGACGCCCTCTCAGTGTATCTTGGATGACATCAAGTTAAGGGTCATTTTCATCGATTAGTACAATACTCTATGAATATTTTAAGGGATTCCACTCAATCATTACTGAATACAAGAGAGAATAACAGTCTAACCACCATTATGGTACTTCATTGAAGAAAATCAGCTTAACCTTGCAACACAAAATCACAATTGATCATAATTTCCTTTCCACCTACGGGATTATGTGATCACTCACACATAACCTACTAATTCCATCCAATACTAACTTCTATTTATTAAAGGTTTTATACACAACCAATCTCATTGACTCTATGCTTATGAAAATGAAATGGGATGAATTGATACCTTGAAATCATTAAGGACATATAAGAAAACCATCAATTTTCAAATGGTACCTCAGAGTGTGTTCTATATTCGTCAAAATATATACAACCAGCATGAACAATATGATTATCCTCACCTTATTAGTGTCTTAGTCGATGATAGAGATGATAAATAAGTTTCATTCAAGATATCTTGATGAAAAAAACATAAATGAAAGAGTGAATCTTGTATGATCTATGATCACAACGTCAAATCATTTTGGGGAATCAATATTTAGACCATATGAAGATTCAAATAACCTGAGTCTCATGAAACAAAATCCCCATGATTGGGATGAACATGATTTATTTATTCCAAGTTTATTATATTATGGAGATGACCAGATAATATAATCAATGCATAATTCTCAATGAAATTTCGGAACTCCGTTGATTCCTTACCACATCTAACACTCAAAAGTTCCATGTATATCAATGCATTCTACCCCAATGTTATAAAAGAAAATGGAATATACTAAATAATACACAGAGTATTATCATTCATATGAATTGATGTATTTGATAGAAGGCACTACAGTTTTAGTCCCGAATCAAATTTCAACATACGACCATTAACCTTGATGACAACAAACCAAGTATATCGTTTCTAAGGATGAATAATGTGTCATGAAAAATATCAATAATATGACCATGACCATTGAATGTATAACATATTTAAACCATGAATTATTCGATTATCACATCGATAACAATGCTATAAGATAACATGACCCCCACCCCCTCTGAGCATGGGTCTACATTAGAAGGAATGTTTCTTACTAGTGAAAATGACACCCAAACTATACCAAACATTAGAAATTTCAAAAGATTTGGCACATCATTAAACTCTAATGTTTCTACCTACCATAGGATATCACCTTAAAAATAACTAGGAACAACCCTTTCACTAGGCCATGCTAACAAAAGTCACTAGGCTAAAATGTTAGTCATCTATTCCATTCCTAATGGAATGAACACCTATAGAAAATTCTTCCACATCTATTCTAGGGGATCTCAAGTGAGAAAATCAATCAACCCATATACGAAGGATTATAAAATGGGACACCACATATGGATCAATTTCCCATAACATTACATTTATTCCGATTTAAATATTCAATTATCTAAAATATTTAATTCAAAACATAAAATACTATTTTATAATACAAAATAACATGTTAAATTATTTAGCTAATGCCTTAATGGAAAAACAAATGTTATAAAAAATTCATTTTAGACATTAACCATTTATGGAAATCGTATTTTTATTATAAATTAGTCAATAAATCAATTTTTTGGTTATATAGAGACTAGGAAGGGTCCCACTAATCCGACCTAGATTCTTCATTATGAAACCAAAAATAATTTTCATAGTTTTCAAGTATTAAAAACACCCAAATGGGTAATCCCAAAATAACCATGCCCCAATTGAACATCATGGTTCCTATTGTTAATTTAGATGTTAAACAATTCATTTCCAATCGAAATTGAATTGTGTTTATGTTTAAAACCATTTCATAACATGATATAGTAATATACCAAATTTTAACTAGAAGGGGGTTCGATTCCAAATTCATGAAGATCCTATTCACTTCATGGATTGAAAATTTTGTCAAATTAACAGAAACCAATCCATTTCAGATTATAACATGATAATTTATATAGAAATCCATCTATATCAGTGGCTATCTACCAGTTCGTAAAGTGACTAAAAACATTAAAATTTCTCATTTGGATCCCATAAATCAAAATCTATTTGCATTAACAGTTGAAATATAGAATCCAATTACAATGGATCAAATACATGGGATACCTTCTCCTAGATATATGGAACCCATAATCAATAAAACGGATACCTACCTCCTATCATAATTACAGTAAATAAATTTATCACATCCAACTAATTTTGTTTTACCAAAATCCAGCACACCACCATAACTTGTAACATTGAAAAGCACGCTATTAACACATAGACATGTCATGTAAACCGGAAACACAAGATAAATAATATGTAGTATGAAATATAATCTCATAATAATGATATGTAAACAGGAATTCCAAATATTAACTAAATAGGTACAAGATATGATTTTCAGTAAAATACATAACATGGAATATAGAAGGCATACATAAAAAAGTAAAATCCAAGTTGGGAACCCAATTCACATAATCAAAATCATTAAGAAAACTAAAATGAAACTATATAGCTAGGAATATTCTTAACATGGGAATTATATATGTGCCTTATATTATTCATGCAATACTTCTTCCATTCCATAATGGACCAAAAAAATACCATAACTCTCATAAATCAGTAAGCTACTAAAATTACCTCAGTTACTCAAAGTTAAATAATAATAACTACAATATAAAACAATATTGACCACAATCCGATCCTTAGCCACTTAGTCATTTCCATGTATGTATGGTGATCAGTCCTATGAATGTATATGTCCCAAAAGAGAACAAATTCCTAGTATCCTTTCTAAAAACCCCAAAATGTATTAAAAAGGGAAAATAAGTCTCTGATACCACTTTGTAATGTCCTGAACCAATATATCATTAAACTGGTATCTGGATAGATGAGTCACATGCCCCTAGGTGTATCTCCCCGTATGAAATATGTTGTTGACTTGTAGAAAGGGTCTCAGGATGTGATAGTTGGTAGACTATACCCTCATATTAATGTAGAAAAATGGTACACTAGATACCCTATATAAGATAATAGTAGAAGTAGTAAGTTAACCATAAACTACAAAGTTATGGAACAAATATTAAATAAGTAATTTAAAGTGTGAAACGCTAGTTTATACAATATATGGGTGTATATTCCATGACACGTAACTTAAAATAGTAAACATAAAACATGCATAAAAATTTATAATAATACAAGTATCATGTAATTAAATGAATTAAAAACGACGAAGGTGATCTCCACAAGAGTCCTCCACTCTAAATCAGTCAATTACTCATAACTCCCAAGTTCATGTACATAGAAACAATAATGGGAAAAGGTCTTCTGAACAAGAAGGTCTACTCAGGTACCCGATTGAAAAGGTGTCCCAAAAAAGGTGCGATATATAAATATTAGTACTGAAAAACCCCTGATGTCTTGCCCTATCTAGATAGTTCAATATGAATTAAACAATGTCATATTGATGTTAAAAAAATTACAGAACTAAATAAATACACAACCACTCTACCAGGTTCCTAATGGACAAATGAAATTTATACCTTCATTGTTTTGTATCCATAATAAGAGTCTTATCATGTTACTTTATATATTGTATACATATAAACACACACTCACAAACACAATTATATATCAGTAGAGGATAGGAACCTAACCCTCAAGCATTTTACACCAGTCTACGAGATGATATGCTCTATCCAAGGGGATGTAATCCCAATATCCCTATAGAGTGGGGGTTTCTCATGCCCATCACTCAAGATTGATAATGTTCATGTAACACCCTGAGATTTTAGGAAAAATATTTTTTTAATTTCATTAATGTCTTCTATTGTACGCTACACCAAAAGTAGCATGCACGACACACATCCCTGACTTTTCTTTCATTACACGCAATCACAATCTTCCACGATAGCGTGTGTTGTACACAATACCGAGTTTCGCTAAAAAATGATATGTTATATAAACTATCCGTTATGAATAGTAATACCCAGTTTTGGAAATTTTATAATTCTTATAATTCAAAATGGACTTCATTTTTGGATTCTGAATATCAATATTAGCCTAGGGTGAATTTTTTGTATTTTTATGAAAACATTCAATTTTTGATGAATTGTGAAAACAATGGGTTACTATTCCAAAACGACTTTTTATTTAAATAATTATTTAATTTATTTAAATTTATTTTAGGTAAAAATTGATACATAATACCTATATAAGTTCAATTTAATTCATTGGAGTCATTTTATAATAATTTTAGATATATAAAAATTTTATTGAACTTTTCACCGTCTATTACCCACCTCCTAGGAGAATTTGGAAATTCATATAAAACATAATTTCACCACTTTTGTGAGTGTAATTTTGAAAATCCGAGAGACATGGTTAATATCAAGGACTAAAATGTGGATCAATTAGATGAAAATAATATTTGGTGAATAGTAACTTTTTACTTTTATTTACCACGATTAAAAGCAAACAGGGTAATTAATGTTAAAAATGATATTATTATTACCATAAAACATCTACTAATTCTATTGGATAAGTTTAATTCCAACAAAAACAACCTTAGGATGAATATATGACCATTTAGGTTCACTTGGATTAGATTAGGACATTTATTATTAATTTATTTAAAGAAGGGTTAAAATAGTTAAAATCAATGTTTAATAACTAAAACATTTTTAATATAGTGATATACATAAAATAAATTCGACTTTAAATATTCATTAGAGATATAAAAATATTTTATACCTAATTTTATTTTATTTATAATTTTTAGAAATTAAATAATTAATGTTATTTATGACACAACGGTGATGCAGTAATTACCTAAATAATGAAATATTAAAATAATTGATATTATAAATACCCAAATACATGTAATTTGAGAATTTCTATTAATTATACTAATTTCCTAGGTTAATATGGAATGTTATTATTGATGTAATTAACTTTTTGTGAACTAATCATCCTTTTATGAGTTTCACAAAAATCAATTATCAAATAGTGTCAAAATTGACATAAAATAGTTTTTTAAGAAATATTATATTATTAATTGTTATATTATTCATTAAAAACTAAGGATATTACAAATTACTTATATAAGGTTATATATATTAATAATAAACAACTTGGGGTTCGTTTTGTTTTTTATAGTAAGATTATAAACCTTATAGTGTAAGAAAACAAGAACATACGGTAAAAGTTAAATTATTTAACTTAGGGTTAAATCTAAATGATAAGGTTAAAATTGTATCCTAAACTTGTATAAAATCTATTGGGTGAGATTATTCCAACCCTTACCCACATTATATTCGAAATAAATCTATTTGGAGCTATTATAAACCGAATATGACTTTATTATAAAATAATATTTTGAGTTTTTCCAAAGGTGCCCCTCTCCTCCCTTATAAAAAGGGCACCCCTTCCCTCTTCGCTTCACACCCTTTTGAGCCTTGATTCTATTATAAACCCTGAAAATTTATCTTCTAAACTTCCCTAGAAACATTATGGATGTTCTTATATTCTCAAAAGTCCAACTCTACTTCCTTAAGAGAAGGCTTAAAGGAGGTGCGTCGAAGAAGAGGTAATCTCTTATTTCGATTATCTCAAGTTTCTTTCTTCTTAAACCTCGTCTTATTTAGTTGTCTAATTATAAATTAATAACATTAGTATTAATTATATACTTATATGTTATTATAAATATGAAACAATACTATTTCACCTTCTATCCATCCTACAGAAAACAAAATCACCACGCGTGCGTACGTACGAAATACCGTCTCCATGTCGTGGTGTAATTTGTTTTCGACCACCACCTTAATTATATGGGTATAATAGTGTAAATATATAACTATATATGGTTATTGTAATGTGATATTGATTCTTTAATATTTTACATACACTTCAATACAATTCCACGATCATGGGAATGATATCATCGCTCGTGCATACGTACGGACTACCGTCTCCACGAACGCGATGGGATTTATTTTCCATGATTAACCATTCAAGAATGATTATAAAGTATATATAATGAATAATAATGAAATATATGACATAATTAATCTAATGTATTTCTGTATATATATATATATATGTCATCCACTTACTTCTATTCAAGTCAATAAAGAAACGAAAACAGTGTTCATGCGTACTTACAGCCTACCGTCTCCATGAACGATGTCTTTCATTTCATTTAACTATAATATATATATATATATATATACTGAATATATATGATATATAAATCATTTTTTAAATTCTATAAGTAATTGAATCATGATATAATTATTAATAACATCAAGAACAACAACTCCAAACATGTACGATAAATGAAACAATTTTACCCAAAACGCTACTTTAACATGGAATTGACAAACGAACGGGTAATATAAATACCTAATTGAACCATATAAGATATAATAACAATTAATATGATTCTGTAATAAGTCAATGAAATTATTTGAATCATTATACAGGAGGTTCATATACATACGAAGCATATCAGACATAAGGTAAGGGATAACTATTCCAATCTCATTATTATCCGAGATTGATTATTCGTATGTATTTACTGGTGTTATCTTTATCATCCACGTCCATGTTTTATAAAAATGTTTTCATGTATGTTTAATTTCCTTTTTACCCATTTTTGAATTTTAAAACATATTTTTAAAGGAATCTTACTTTTGTTTACCACACGAGGAACTTTTTGACTTTTCCGGCAAAAGTACGAGAAGATTTTTATAACTTATACGGCATGAAAGGATTTTTACGGTTTTGTAATGACTTATTTTCATGAAGAATCCTCCAAATTATTTCATTACTATTTTCAACAAAATCACATTCTTTTAAAATTGAATTATTTTTTGAGAAAAGAAATTGATTTTGAAGAAAAAAGAATATTTTCCTCAAGAATTCATTTCAATTCATTGATCAAAACCATATTTTCATCTAAGATGAAATTATTTAATATGTGTATGTTTCAAGTATAATGTATCTATGATTTAAATGGTTTCAATTTTCTTTTTATGAAATGATATCCATTTCTTTTATAGGGATTATGTGATGATAGGATGATGTATATGAAACCCATTTTATTCATTGGGTTATTATGAATTATGTATGTTTATTTTGTGGCACAACTAAGAATGATTTCATTATGAAATGGATGGGACCTATATCTACCTCTAATTCATTGGGTAAATATTTATATCTCATGAGATAGACATGTCTGGATCTGTAAGTTAATCTGGTTTAGTGATATAGGACTGGAATGAGGAGTGAACTTGATTCCGAAAGGGACTTTGTCCAATAAGATGGTCGTGGCAGCTATGCCTTGGCTACTATGGAAATAATAACAAGTGCTGAATGGTTTCCAAAATTACATGATTTATTCCCATGCTATTTTATCATGATTGATGTTCCTTTATGATATATGACTTACGTACTTCCATGATTTATGTCCTTGCTCAAGATTTTGATGTTTAGATTTTACGTTCAAGCTTTTTCATTCAAATGTCTATGGATTGTTTTATGTTCTCTATGCTTACCCTTACTGAGCATTTGAGGTCACCCTTTTTATGTTTTCTTTTCCCCAGAATATTAAGAAAGGTTTTATGAAAGAAAAAAAAGGGGAATATCATTATGGGAGAAATTGAATATCTTTCACCATGATTAGAAGATTAAATTCCGGGATTCCAAAGACACTAAACTATTACGGTCCTTTTGTGTATGTGTTTGTTATTTATTAATTATTCCACAAAAGTATGGTAATGTCAATGTACATAAAACTTTAGGTCTCTACAGTTGGTATCAGTGGAAAGGTTTATTCAACCTTTGTAAACTTGGATGCGAGAACATTAGTGAGATCCCTATAGATATTTCTAAGGTATGTCTAGGGATGTCCCTAATGTTACGTATAAGTATAGGTTATAATCCAAGAATTACATTAACGATATTAGAATTAAACCTAAGATGTTAGATATTGAAGGTTCTCCCCCTTTATTATGTTTTTTTTCCGTGGCATGATTTTTTCCACTCACACTATTATTTTTGGGTTTTAGACGATGGCTGGAACCTGAAGGAACAGTGTTGATCAATGTAATGGACAATTCAATGATTTTCCTCTTGAACAAACCAATGTTATCGGAGGTTGAGTGAAAAATATTATTGTTATACATACACATGATATGAATCATTCTGGACTTCCAAATGAGCAGAGAATGGACCAATATTCTATTGTGTCCTTCATGTGGAAACATCCACCTTCTTTCAGTGGGTATTCGGATCCACTTGTTGCTGAACAATGGATCACTACCACTGAAAATATATTTTCAGTTCATCAATGTTCTGAACATGATAAAGTCTTCTTAACAGTATATCGTTTGTAAGGTGAAGCTGATCAATGGTGGAATCATATCAAGAATACGAGGCCAAGAGATGAAATTGAGTCTATGGAATGGGACGAGTTCATGAACCTATTTTTCAATAATTACTTCCCTCATATTCTTAAAAAATAGATGGATAAGGAGTTTCATGAACTAAAGAAAAAGGATGATGAATATGTTGGTATAAACCATTAGAATTTTACAAGGCTTGTAAGGTATGCATCTGGATTTATCATCCAACTTGAATGTAAAGTTGATCGATTCTTCAGTGGCTTAAAACCAAGTCTTCGATGGGAATTAACTATAAGAGACATAAGAAGCTATGAAGAAATTGTGTGATGTGGTATCAAGGTAGAAATTGATGTTGGTGTTACATATCCATCTCATGGTTTTGAAAAAAAACGTAAGATGGAGTTCAATGAGAAATCTCATAATAATGGTGAAAAGAAGATGAATATTTCCTTATGATCAATGTGTGGAAAGAAGCATGGTGGAGATTGTCTTAAATGGACTAGAAAATGTTTTAAGTGTGGAAAAGAAGGTCATCGAGCAGCTGAGTGTCGAAGTAATGGAAAAAGGGTTTCTAATGATGTGAATAATGAAAAGACTGCAGAGAATGAACCACCAACACTTAAATGCTTCAAGTTCAATGAAATGGGGCATTATGCTAATCAATGCCCTGATCCAAGGGTTAATGATGATCGACATGAGGAACCACTTAAGGCAAAGGACAAAGGGAAGTCACATGTGATCACTATTGGTAATGTTGAATATGACAACAATGTGGTGGAATGATTAATTGTTTATGTAATGGAATTCCAAAATAATGTAGTATATAGTATCGTGGAATATTGGAATATTTATGTATTGGACTATTGTGGTTTTCAATAATTTTATGGTGCCGGTAACCATGGAATGTGATTGAGATATTTTTGTAAAGAAGTTGATATGCGCATAATGAAGGTATAAGGAGAAAATGAAATGTTTGATAGTATTCAGGAGCTAATGACTGATATAAGGAAATAGTTATATCATGGTTTGAGTATATAGAATTTTGGGGTTTTGGTATGTGGAAAGAGTTAACTTTTGATAGCACTCATGTTTTCACAAAGGTTTAATGGGTATTCATTTTTCAAGAGAATACATGATTAAGGCCTTTGAATGTTTGTAATGTGACCAACAAGACATATCTTATGATATATGGGGATCAACGATGGTATTAACATGCTTGTTATATGAACACTCTCGTAATCATTTCCAATATAATATGATAATGGACAGATGTATTTTGGATTAGACTAATGATTGGAATGGATTATGTTGGACATAAGATAGTATTGTTTAATGATAGATCTTTTTCAATATTATTGATGGAAAGTTGTAATATTGTATTTTTAAGAAAAAAGGACAACCTATCGAACGGGAGACAACCCGTCACGTCAGACAAGGATGTGGAATTTGAACCCACAACCGAAGTGCGACATGCCTCTATTTCCTACCAATGGCCTACAGGAAGTCCCTAGTTAGTAGAAAATAGATTTATTTTATTAAGAGGTATGATAGATGAAGTATAAGTTCATTTTTGGAACCATATACGATTAAACTCACCATAGATGGACTTAGTATATTTGATAACTTTTGCTAACATTTTGTTTGAGAAAGATGGAATGAGTAGATCATTCTATCATATGATCTACTAACACTTCAATAATTACAAATTCAACTTAATTTCATTAAGATATTAAGTGGAATTTGTTCAAGGCGTGAACAACGGTTAGATTATACCAAAATAAAGTAAGTCTTTCTTATAATTCAAATTCTTCAACTTTAGGGAAATGATCTTGAAAACCCATGTTGTTGTCCTAGTTCCCTTATATATGATGAATCAGATGATACCCAAGATCATCACAAATTTATGGCTTTGTGATTGTTGGCTTTTTCAAAGCCATGTCCTCTACCACTCTCAATCAGAACATGACAGTTAGATTTCTCTTCCATATCCATATTTTCACATATGTTCTCCTATGTGGAAACCTACTGATTAGTTAATTTGGTTAACTATTATGTTTCATACTTTAGTTTTTAAGTAACGTTTTGGTATTACTTTTTACTATGTGGGTTTCTGTTAAAGAAACATTCGAGTAGAAAACCATATATAACCCCGACGAATTTTGAGGGCGAAATTACTTTTAAGGGTGTTAGAATGTAACTCCCCGAGATTTTATGAAAAATATTCTTTTTAATTTTATTAATTTCTTGTTTTGTACACTACACCAAAAGGAGCTTGAATGACACACATCACTGACTTAGCTTGAAATACTTGCAATCACGACCTTCCACGACAGCGTGTGTTGTACCCAATACCGAGATTTGCTAAACAACGATATGTTATATAAACTAGACGTTATGAATAGTAATACCCACTTTTTGAATTTTTATAAATTTTTTCATTCAAAATGGACATCATTTTTGGATTTGGAATATCAAAATAAGCCTAGGGTGAATTTTTGGTATTTTTCTAAAAACTTTCAATTTTTTATTAATATTGAAAACACTGGGTTACTATTCAAAAACCGACATTTTATTTAAATAATAATTATTTTATTTAAATTTATTTTAGGTAAAAATTGATACAAAATACCTATATAAGTTCAATGTAATTCATTGGAGTCACTTTATAATACTTTTAGATATATAAAAATTTTATTGAACTTTTCACCGTCTTTTACCCACCTCCTAGGAAAATGTTGAAATTCATATAAAACATAATTTTATCGCTTATGTGAGTGGAATTTTTAAAATCCAAGAGACAAAATTAATATCAAGGACTAAAATGTGGTTCAATGAGATGAAAATAATTTTTTGGTGAATATTACCTTTTTACTTTTATTTACCACGGTTAAAATTAAATAGGGTAATTAAAGGTAAAAATGACATTATTATTACCATAACAGATGTCCTAATTCTATTAGAAAAATGTTATTAGACCAAAAACAACCTTAGGAATAAAATATGACCATTTAGGTCCACTTGGATTATATTAAAACATTTATTATTAATTTATTTAATGAAGTGGTAAAATAGTTAAAATCAATGTTTAATAATTAAAACATTTTTAATATAAAGTTATAAATAAGATAAATTCGACTATAAATATTAATTAGAAAGATAAAAATATTTCATACCTAATGGTATTTTATTTATAATTTTTAGACATTAAATAATTTATGTTATTTATGACACAATGGGGATGCAATAATTTCCTAAATAATGAAATATTAAAATAATTGATATAATAAATACCCAAATAAATGTAACATTATATTTTCTTATAAATTCCACTAATTATCCAGGTTAATATGGAATTTTATTATTTATTTAATTAACTTTTTTTTGAACTAATCATGCTATTATGATTTTCAAAATAATCAATTACCAAATTGTGTCAAAATTGACATAAAATAGTTTTTAAAACAAATATTTTATTATTAATTGTTATTTTATTCTTAAAAATATAAGGATCGGCCAAATGACTTATATAAGGTTATATATATTAATAATAAACAACTTGGGGTTCTTTTGGAATGTTATAGTATGTTTATTAACCATAAAGTGTAAGAAAACAAGAAGACATAGTAAAAGTTTAATTATTTAACAAAGAGTTAAATCTAAATGATAAGTTTAAAATTGTAACATAAACTTGTCTAAAATCTATTGGATTAGATAATTTTTACCCTTACCCATATTATATTCAAAATAAATCAATTTTTAGCTATTATAAATCGAATATGACTTTATTATAAAATAATATTTTGAGTTTTTCCAACGGTGCCCCTCTCCTCCCTTATAAAAAGGGAACCCCTTCCCTCTTATCTTCACACACTTTTGAGCCTTTAAGCTCGAACAACCCCTGATTATTTCTATTCTCCACTTCACTAGAAACATTTTAGAGGTCCTGGTCTTCTCAAAAGACCAACTCTACTTCCTTAAGAGAAGCCTTAAATGAGCTGCCTCGAAGAAGAGGTAATCTCTTCTTTCGAATCACTCATGTTTCATTCTTCTTCAAATTATTATTATTTAGTTGTTTCATTATAAAGTAATAACATCAGTATTAAATATATACTGATATGTTTTTATAAATATGAAACAACCCAATTTCACCTTTTATCCTTCCTACGTAAAACAAAATCACTGCGCGTGCGTACGTACGGAATACTGTCTCCACGACGTGGTGTAATCGGTTTTCGACAACCACCTTACCTAGATGGGTAAAATAGTGTAAATAAATAACTGTATATGGTTATTCTAAAGTTATATTTATTCTGTAATATTATACATAAAATTCAATTAAATTCCACGATCATGGAAATGATATCATCGCTAGTGCATACGTACGGACTACCGTCTCCACGAACACGATGCGATTCATTTTCCATGATTAACCATTCAAAAATGATTATAAAGTATATATAATGAATAATAATGAAATATATAAGATAATTAATATAAATTATTTATGTATCTATATATATATATATTTCATCTACTTACTTCCATTAAAGTCAATAAAGAAAGGAAAACAATGTTCATGCGTACGTATGGCCTCCCGTCTCCATGAAAAGTGTGTTTCATTTCATTTATCTATCTATTATATATATATATATAATGAATATATATGATATATAAATCATGTTTTAAAATCTTGAAGTAATTAAATCACGATATATGTATTAATAACATTAAGAAAAACAATTCCAAACACGTACAATAAATGATTTTTTTTTACCCAAAACGCTACTTTAACATGGAATTGACAAATGAATGGGTAATATAAATACCTTAGTGAACCATATATGATATAATAACAATGAATATGATTCTATAATAATTCGATGACATTTTTTAAATCATTATACAAGAGGTTCGGATACATACGAAGCATATCGGACATAGTGTAAGGGATAACTATTCCAATCTCGTTCTTATACAAAATTGTTTATTCATAAGTATTTATTGGGGTTACTGTAAGCATCCATGTCTATGTTTTCTAAAAAAATTTCATGTATTTTTATTTTCCCTTTTACCCATTTTTTAATTTTACAAAATGTTATGAAAGGAATCTTACTTTTTTTGTGACAAGAGGATCTTTTTTACTTTTATGACAAAAGTACGAGAATAATTTTTTTTAACATATACGCCATGAAAGGATTTTTACGGTTTAATAAAGACTTATTTTCATGAAGATTACTCCAAATTATTTCATGACTATTTTCAAAAAAATCTATTTCATTTAAAATTTCATGACTTTTTGTGAAAAGAAATTTATTTTGAAGAAAAAAGAATATTTTCCTTAAGAATTCATTTCAAGTGTTTTATCAAAACCATTTTTTCATCTAAGATGAAATTATTTCATATGTGTATGTTTCAAGTATATTTTCTATATTTTTTACATGGTTTAACATTTCTTGTTATGAAATGATATTCATTTGTTTTATATGGATTACGTGATGATGGGATGATGAATATGAAACCCATTTTATTTGTTGGGTTATAATGAATGATGTATGATTATTTTGTGGCACAAGTAAGAATGATTTCATTATGAGATAGATGGGACCTATATATCCCTCCAATGCATTGGGTAAAGATTTATATCTCATGATATAAACATGGATGGATTGGTAAGTTAATTCGGTTCAGTGATACATGACTGAAAGGAGGAGTGGCCCCGATTCAGAATGGGACTTTGTCAACTAGGATGGTCTTGGCGGCAATACCTTGGCTACTATGGAAATCATAACAAGTGCTGAATGGTTGCCACAATTACATGATTTATTCACATGCTATTTTATCAAGATTGATGTTCTTTTATGATATATGACTTATGTACTTCTATGATTTATGTCTTTGCCCATGATTTTGATGTTTAGATTTTATGTTTCAGCTTTTGCATTCAAATGTTTTTAGATTGTATATGTTCTCTATGCTTACCCTTAATGAGCATTTGAGCTCACCCTTTTTGTGATTTCTTTTCCCCAGGATATAAATAATGGTTTTAGGTAAGAAAAAAAGGGGAAGATCATTATGGGATAAGTTGAAGATCTTTCACCATGATTAGAAGATTAAATTTCGGGTTTCCAAAGACACTTAACTATTACAGTCCTTATGTGTCTGTGTTTTTTATGTATTAAGTATTCAGAAAAAGTAATGTAATGTCCATGTACATCATGATTTGGGTCTCTACAGTTCATATCCTAGAAACAAAACAATATATAATGAGGTGATCAAAATCACATCTCCCATATCTATTATTTGGTGAGGATCTCCATTCCCAACACTAAGGTAAGGGGTCATGAGTCTCCATCCTCATTCGAACACTTTCCGTTATTACGTTACATCATTTAAAGGATAATTTATAAATAGAATGGGTAAGGAATACCTCACATATATATCATTATTAATCCATTTAGAAAATAAATATAACCACGTTTATTATGAAATCTTTGTGGAAAAACCACCCAAGATTTTCATTTATCCATCCCAATATAACCACTATCACAATTACAATATAATGCAAAATAATATACATATTATGGAATTAAATACAATGTTAAATTACCAAATAAATTATTATGTTTCTCATGAAGCATTTAACAACCCATAACTAAGGTCATGGACCTACCATACCTTAGGTATTTCTGTTTTAAAAAAATTTGATTCACTTTATGAAAACAACCCAACATGATTTAGTCATTCCATTTTTGAAAAATACATTGTTTATACCGAGAAATTCCAAAAATATTTATGAATATCATTGTCAATAGAAGGTAACATGGTAAATTAATATATAAAGTATGATATCATATTTTATAATCCATGATTTACTATCCATTTACTATAACAAGTCACTTTTCCTAAACATGAAAAACTCATTAATATGACTTATTGGGTCAAATGAAAAGGGTTATGGTACCAAAGCCTACACTTACTATAGAAATTTTAATTAAACTAAACGATCATGAAAATTCATTTCTTATTATTCAAAGGGGGAAAAGATAAATATATACAAAACCAGCACCAACAAGATGTATTTGGATAAATTACAAGATGATTAAGCATGATATAAGTAACTATCCAATTTCTTTTGGATTAGAAAATAGCAAACCTCCGTTAGAGGGGTTTTGTTACAAAACCAAGACAATGTTTATAAAATATCATTTATTATATTTAATCATTTCATTGAGGGACCATAGTTCAATTTATCATAGGATATCATATGTAGAATTATTTGAAGAAGCATATAATGAATTATTAAAATTTAAGAGGTCAGGAATGAGACACTACATCTAAGAGGATCCAGGACGAAAAAATTGGAACATCGAATTATTTATATAGATTTATCCACACTTTCACACACACACACACACATATATATATATATATAATAATCTAATGAACATATTCCCCTATTAATGAGGGATTATGTAGAAGAAAATATATATATATATATAAACATATTTATATGAGTGAAATCCATCACGGAGATGTCAAATTCTGTAAAAATAATACTAGGTATTGAATAACAACATGTCAATGATAAAAACACCACTATAAAATTACCATAAAAAATCAACAATTAAAAATTTAGAGAAAATGAACAATGATGGATAACCTTACCCCGATGTGATTATGATAAGAAGAATCAAACCAATCCACTTCATCATTAGTGGTGGATGTCAGGATATGAACAAGGGAGTCTCGTGAAGCCTTTACGAAACCCTAGAACTAAAAGGAACATAAAAATAAATATTATCCATTGACCAAGATTTCGGTTGAACCTCACCGGAATACGGGGAGAGGGATACCGTCAGTATGATAGAAAGGGTAGGTAGGATATTTCACACCTCAATACCATGACCATGAATAACCAAAAATATGGTGTATTTTTATGATCAATGAGGATCCCAAGAGGGGAGTCTCATGCAGCTCAAAGAGTATCGTAAGTTGGGAGGTGAACCATGATCTCAGGGGGCTGAGGTATGTTGTAGAATAATGTTTAGTTTTTATATTATTTTATTATTAACTCAGCTAAATAAAATATTCAAAAACATTTCATTGTGCATGATTTCGGATGCCTGGTTTGGAAAACTATGCACCAACGGTGTTCCCTCTATTTTTCATTTGGGTCACCCCATAGGGGCTTGTCACCCACATTGTAAACCATGTGACCACTATGTTGAAAATAATGTTTATTTACTACCTCTTTCCACTAACCATGTTTTCCGGGAACAAATTTTTTTAAAACATGAGAAGACCTTGCACAAAGCCTCTATCCACCTACATCCGCTATCATAGTTATTTGGAAAGTTCCATATGATTTTTAATAAACAATGTTCCTTGGGTAGACCCTTTGAAACATGATTATATGGGTCTGGTGCTCCTAAAACACCTCAAGACACCAAGGAATCTAATTAGGTCTTCATTCAAGCCTAATAAATCACTTTTAGTGGTTCCAACTCATAGAGTTATGTTTCAAAATACAGTTTAAAAATTCCATGTATAGTAAATGTAAAAATGGAAATTCCTTTAAATTTTCATCAGCTTCAAAAGCATGGCTAATTATAATGATCACCCCAAAAATATGATCACGATTAAATATAAAATATTTTGTCAATTAATTTTCTATGTAATCGAGCATATAATATAAAAAATCAATCATTGAATGGTTAATAGTTATAAATCAATATAACACAATTTTATAAGTTCAATGTATGAATAACGGTAAGGAATTTTCTTTTAAAGATGTCAATTATTTCCCTCAAATCATGATCCACAAATTTTATTGTCAGCGATTTTCCTCAAGTAATTGAATTCTATGTATTAATATTTGAAATCCCATTATCATTGAAATCACAAAAATGGAATAATTGGGTTTCTAAGAATACCATGTCTCCTAGATAAGTCAAGTAGTGTATACATTCAAATCATGGGTATTATATTTTTTGTTTTTAAAGTATTACAGATATTTTTATCATAAAAAGAAAATTTGAACAAATGCACTTAATTTAATAGAGAGACATAAAAGTGATCTCTAATTTTAATAAAGATTTATCTCTATGGTATTATAATTTTTTGCGTAATCTTGTTCAATTCCATACACAATGGTAATAACAAAACAACTCATACAAGGGTGAGAAAAATTATATTTATGAAAAAATTGGTATAGGGAAGATGATATTTTATGTAAACTCCTACAACTTATGATGATAAAAATACTGGGTTTCCCCATGTATGGTCCTTTTGTTGATGTTGATTCCTCAAACTAACTTCATGATAAGAATTCATTACATGGGATAAATATATTTTGACCTCTTCTATCAATTCTATATGTAGTCTCGCATAGAATTTTTTTATCCATTTCCCATTAAAAATAAAGTTGTTTTATTATTATTATTTATTGATATCAGTGGAACCAAATGGAGAGACATGAGTAAAAATAAATGGTTCTTATCATATGGGTTGATTATTACCAATAATTAACATAAATATGGAATTATAGAGTAGAACATGATATCATAGTTATTAGGTATTTTACTGAATTAGATGTTCATGTAGCACTATAGTTCCCTATTTTAAAACTCTATAGTGCTTAAAATCCTATATTATGATTTATTATAAAACTTTTAACTAACGTTTTCAATCTTTTATAGAACTAACTAATTAAAAATTGATATTTTTTATTTTTCAATATTCTAGGTTGTCTAACCCCACATGTACATGATTTTTTTTCCATAAATTAACTTGTTGGGGGTGTTAACATGTGGGTGTCTTATAGGATATCATTATTGAAATTATGTGTCACCAATCCATAATATCTAATCCATATAGTTGGGTTAAACCAATTTCTCTATGATAGATTTATTATCATGTTTGGAAGAAAAAAATTGGAAATTCGTTTGAGGATGGTAGAGTGTAGCTATCTTCTGAAGTACCCCATACATATTAAGAATATGCTCCATCATTATATTGAAAAAACGAGTCACCAAGTCAGGGATGATGGAATTTGGAATTAAAAACCTACAAAATTATTGCGATATACTAAAATAAAATATAAATTTTGAATTATTAGACATGGAGGCCTTGAATTTCATGCATTTTGATACATAAGAAACATCACATATTATATATGATATCAAGAAAGACATGGGATAAGGTCCAATAAAATCAATTCCGCATAAATAAATTATTTCGGAAATAATGATGTGGATTTATGTCATTTATTGTATTTTTGATATATTTCCAGAAAATTGAGTCTTTTCCCACATCAAACAATATTAATTGGCATTATTATACATGATAACAAAATATATTCTAGGTTCCATTACATTTGAAGGAATTATTTTAGTTCAAAAGTTTCCTCCATGATAAATGTATGAAGAAAATAGAATAAATAATCTATTTCACATTCTGGGAAATAACTCCTTATAAATTCATCTTATATATTTCATATTTAAATTAATCTTATCAAATTTAAAAACCTCCATCATCCTTGAGATTGTGCTTTTGATGACGGTGAAGGTGATAAGTTACCTGATATGTCGCCAAAAAATTTACCAATTCCGCATAACATGTTAGTTTACCTCCCATGATGTATATTGTTTCTCCTAGTATGTGATCATCCATTGGTTTTATTTTTGTAATTTAATGTTATATTAGTGGTTTAAATTATTTTAAAGAAAAATTATAACATGTTTTCTTCTCTGTTTTCTTCATTGATCTCTATTTTTAATTTATATAATAGGTGCATCCAATATACCAACCATGTATTGGAATAACTTTTCTTCATTATCTACCTAAGTGTTTCCAAATCAAAAAATATATATTTTCATTACTTCTACGTAAATAAATTTTTTTTATATAAAATGAAAATTGAATGGAAATAATGTTGTGTAATTTTGTAATTCACCTGAGTGGAATCCATGGTTCCAATGGAATATGTTATCACATGTTCCCTTCCATTAGTCATTTTGGAGATCACTGCTCCCACATCTTGTATTGATGCATTGAAAAGTAGTTCAAATGGGTTCTCCCAATTTTGGGGTTAAATAATTTTGAATTAATAAGTTTCATTATCATATCATCAAATGACTTCATTAAATCATAACTAAAATCAAATTTATCTTAATTGTAATGAAATTTTTAAAGATGAATATAAATATTATGGATGTCCCTTATTAACATTCTATAAAACCCCACATTCCCCAATGATGATCTGATATATTTTTTGACACAATGTATATGGTAATGAATTGATCACTTTAGCCTTAGATTTATCTACCTTAATGTCATTTAGTGATATGATATTACATATTACTATTAATTTTTAAAAAATAATGCGACACTTCACTATGTCAAAAACATATTTATCTTGAATTCATTTTCACAATACTTTTGTTTCATATTTCTCTACAAATAAATAAATAAATTTATAAAAATAGTGACTTCTTTTATAAATAAATTCAGTCATTCATTAAAATGACCTATGTCTTTTCTTACCATTTATATTTGAAATGTTACATGGGTGTTTCATAAACCAGAAAGAATCCTATTGTATAAAATTTATGAAAATTTCATGTGAATTATTTTTTCTGTTAGACTTCTAGAGGGAATTTCTATGTAAAAATACATCAAAAATATATCCAGGACACAAGAAATTTCCAATCCTTTTGACCATTCTATAATTTTGTAGATGAATGATATGGGGAAGTGATATTTTCATGTCTCATGATTCACCATTCTAGAGTTAGTGAAAATAATCTAATTATTCTAAGAACTCATGAGAATTAATTAGTTATTCTCATTTTTCATAATGGTTAAAAACTTTTATTAGAATCCTAATGGATGGGGATAAATCATTTTTACATATAAATTGGATAAATAATAATAGATGAATGATACTTCTCTATTTATTTTTCACCTACAAAGATAGAAGTGGGGATTAGCCACCCATATAGATACTTAGATGCCAGGAATCAACTTCTATGATAATTCTATTGGAGAAAACCATGGGGATAATTATAGTTATTTTTCATATTCTCTACCCGATTTCTATGATTTTACTTCTTAAATGGACATTTAAATTTTTATCTTGCTCTTTTTAGAGGTTCTTAGTCTTTGTTAGTGGAAATATTTCTTCTTGAATAAGATAAGAATAATTTATATTACAGGGGAGTTGTTTTATTTTCATATTATGGTTTTTATGTAGAAATAAGATTTTATTCGATTCACCACTTTCACATCATCAATAAATTTTTATATGAGAATTGTGAAGACCTATTCCAATAAATATTAAATAATATTTGAGGATATTTAATATATATATTTACAATAGAAATTTCAACATAGTTCAGTATTCACTTTTCCCATGGTGTTATCAATTAAAAATTTATTTCATATGTCTAAAACTTCATAGAGTATACCTCAATCATCAATGGCCTAAATACGTTATACATGAGTTATAAAAAAGTGGTAGTGGTTCCATGAAGAGTTCATCTTAGAGACAAGGATACTATAGTTCCACATGTTATTTCCATGCTCCATTGAAAGAGTTTCATCATTTAAAATGATGATCTTCTTAGAAATTATCAATAATGGTCTTCCCAATATGATCAGTGAATGGCCTGGTGAATTATCATCCTCAATGGAGAAAACATAAAAGTTCACTAGAAATATTGTTCTATCCACTCCCACATGCATCTCCTCAAAATGTAGTATGGTAAAAATAGTGGACCTCATTTCTTGTTTTACTACCACTACTATGGATTTCAATTCACCTGCATTCCAATATGAAGAAATAGATTGATATATGACATTATTAGAGCAACCAAAATCACAAAAAAAATAAGAAAATTTCTATGAAATTATATTAAAATAAATTGAGAATGTCCTTGGATATTGAATATCTCTTTGAAATGGTGGTGTAATCATGGAATGGACACTCTTACCTAGGTTAAAGAACCCATTCCCGTCAATCAATCATTATCTTGTTACACATCCCTTTGATATATTTGGATTGTATATGATTTGTTTCTGATATAATTGAAGATAGTTATGCTAATTTATAGATTTTAAATGTCTCTTGGATATCTCTTTGATCTTTATATTCATATTGCTTATTTTATTTCATAAATATCGAATGGAATTCCATTGGATTATCAATGTTCTTTATTTTACTCTATTTTTAATGCTGTTTCATGTCATTCTTTTGGAGATCTTTTCTTGGGTTCATTTTCCTTATTTTTTTCATCTTCTTTTGGTTGATTTGTTTATTATTGTGGAGAATTTCCAAAATATTCAGACGAAAATTATTCAATATCATCATAAAAATTAATGGTATTAGCTAGCCAAATCTACATACAAAAGAATGCGATGATCGTTATGTCACGAGCCACCATCACCAAGATGGGGGAAGGGACAATAGATTACCATACCCATCCATCTTCAGGTTGAAGGAGATATAATGACCCCCGAGACCTACCTTTAATAGGTCTCGGAGTGGATACTAGCCCTAAGGGTATATAATCACACATAAAATGGATAGAATTGCCCTTTTTATTTAGTAAGATCCAGAGATAGATAGCATGTCCAAAACAAAACCCAGAACTAGATGTGAAAGTAAGGCCAAAATCAAAACATTCCCATCTGTATGTCCAAAAGAAAATGCTACAAAAGTTCAAGAATCCACCAAAAAGAAAAGTACTAAAGAAGATAAAAACAGAAACAACTATTATCCCCAGGTCCAAAATAGTAAGATCCAGCACGATCCTCGATGTACTCCTGTAAACCTGAAAATATTTTATATACATTGGTTTATTATACAGGTATACTAAGTAGGGATAACCAAAAGCTCTCTTTTACAAGTGGGGAGGCATTCTAATGCCCTATGAGGAAAGGAGATAACTAAAGCACCTAGAAATGTAATTATCCACGCCAACCTCACCAAAACACACTCCCCAAATAATAGAAGTCATGTAATGTAATAGTAATAACACATTGATTTTTTGGGTACCCCACACCACTTTACCACTAGTTATTGAGGATGTCCTATGTTTCAGACCTCTCCCACCATTCTCACCGCAATCCCAGTTCCACGCCCCATTCACACACACCTGGGCTATCACTACCACACATCTCGCCTACAAACACCTGGGCCACAACAACCAAATGTTACCATTCCCACACACACAAGGGTCCGAACAACTACTACCTCGCCCAAAGACACCTGCTGCTCATCTCGAAGACACTTGGGAAACTACCTGCCCACACACACCTGGGCCAATCACCACCATGTATCCGTCCAAGAGATTCTATGGCTATAATGGACCTCATGACATTATAGCATGGTCTATGAGTCATGGGATATGTGGTAAAGGGAGAAGAAAATGAGCTAATAACCATCCAATCATAGGAGTATTGGAAAAAACACCCTCCCTAATGAAATGGGGGTGTTCGGCCCAAAGAGCTCACCTTTGGTGGGGTGAAAATATAAATCATAAGAGATACAATTATATATATATATATATATATGTAACAACCACTCATTCAATCCTAGGGTTCCCAAACCCTGCCCAACACAAACACCTCATTTCTATTCATTCAAAAGAAGCAGCACACCCACAACCATGTCACAACACATTAACAGAACCAATTTCCCATTGAACCAATTCTTGTTTCATATTCAAGATATTACATTTAATAAATTCTTAAACACTGGGAAAATAATAGGCATGGCCACAATCCAAGGATGGAGAAAACATCCAAAAATCAATTTAAGAATTCACACCCGGTTCTCTTGTAATGAAAAAATAACAAAAGGGATCAATGAGATCCCTAAATGTACTGGAACCATGAAAATCCCCAACATACATCCCCACACGACCTCATATCAATAAACCAACAATTTCACCAACACAGGGATCCCATCCCCATCCATGTCACCCCACACGAATGAAGAAAACAACCACGTATTTTACCAAAACAAAATAATTGAGTTTCCAAACTCAAGCACCCCATTCATTAAGTCCCTTCATTCTGTTTGATTAACCTGGGTGATCACACAAGTATTTTTTTTAGTAGGCATACATTTAATCAGTCGAGTTTAAGTGATTAATCAATTTCCATGTTATGCCATTAAATCATCATAGAAGAAAAGGGTTCATTAGTGCGCAAAGAAAGACCACCAATGCCCATGATTTTAAGGGGGCATAAGCCCACACAATTCACAACACATGATCATAGATAATAAGTAAAACGGAAACATTGATCAAACCTCTCCTTCATTCAATAAAATTAAATTAATTATCTTCATTAATTTTGGTTTCATCCCTTACCGTAGACACAATAGAATACCCACCCCACATGATACATAGTAAAGAGAGACGAAGGAAAACCCCCTACTTAGAGGATCAAAGATTGATGTTTCTCTCCACTAACCAATAACTGGTGATGCACAACTTGTAGGGGAAGAACATCAGGGACTCCAAGGGTGAGAAGAAAGGTTCTAGCATTGGCACACCACTTGCCTCGGGAAGGGGAACTCCAAATGCACAAGGAAGAAAAGGAGACCAATTAAGAAAAATAAGAAAAGGGAATTCTTGTGCGATAAAAAGGTGAGGTCCTGGAGTTAGGGGATATGGATTTTTTTTTGAATGACTTGGAAGAAGGATCATGGTTTCACCACGTGGTTGGGTGGTTTCACATGATGGAATTAATTGTCATTTAATAATTCACATCGGAGAGATGGTTGTAATGACTATGAGTTAAATGGTTTCTTTTAATCAGAAGAAAACGCACAACAGGGGTGGAACTAGTATGTATGGGGGAGGGTTTGTCACCACGCCAAAACCACATGTTTTTGTAAGTTAAGTGTTTCCTGAATTTGAGGGGTCTTTAGATTTTATTTATGGGCTTTTTAAATGGATTTGAAAGGGGTATTAAAACAATATTACATCAAAAGATGAATTTTAGTGGGGTGGGGGGGGGGGAAGACACGGGAAACCAGAGAAAAGTCAAAAATTAAAGACATGGTTCCACTATAACGGTGCCACGGTCACATTGCCACTTTATTGGCATGGCATCTGTCATGGTGCCACCATGACTGGTGTGCGACTGTCACAGTGTCTCCCTAACTGGTGCCACCGTGACTGGTGCCACCGTGATCGGTGACACTGTGACCGGTGTCACCATCATGGTGTCACCATCAAGGTTCCACCATTTCGGTGGAGCCATTTGGTGGAACTGTGTTTTGGAAAAGAACAAGACTAGGACAATTTGGGCTATTACATTAGATACATATCAAAGTATTATCACCCTAGAGAATTAAAACCAGTCCCCGATAAAATATAGGGGTCCAAAAAACCACCTCAAAAGATACCTCTCAGGAGTAAACCTCATCTTCATCTACGGACACCTCTCCCTCACGTAACCTTACCAACATTCATAGGTCATACCATCCAGTCATATGGATTAGGGAGCTTCCTACTCCATGTCAAGATATTATCCGGTTTGGGTGGTACTGACTCCCCCACAAGGGTTTAACCGTATCCACATTATTGTGTCTTTATTAGGGAACAAATCATTCCCTCCCAACAGTCTATATTCTCCACACACATTCACAGAAAAAGGAACACATATCATAGTTAAGAAGATCAAGCATTTCAACACAGCATGTACAAACAAAACAGAACAAAACTCAAAACAGCTCTGGGTACTGGGCGTGCATATGTGCCTCCCTCTCCCAGGTACTCTCCTCGAGGTCACCATGCCTCTACAACACATTAACCTAAGGGATTGTTCATCCATGAATTTCTTTCTCCTTTAATCCTTAGATCATCACTGGTCTCTCTAAAAACGTCACATCATCCTCAATATACAACTTTCCCCAGTCAAGGACGTGAGAATCGTTGTGTAGATACTGTCTGAGATGAGACACATGGAAGAAGTTGTGCACTCTCACTAGAGGCAGTGGTAGCGCTAAATGATAAGACACTTCGCCTAACCTCAACAACACTTTGAACGATCGGACGAACCTAGGAGAAATCGTAATCCCCCTACCAAACCTCCATTTCCCACGCCAAGGGGAGACCATCAAGTATACATGGTCCCCGACCTCTAACTCCAAGGGTCTCATTCTATTATTGGCATATGAATTCTACCAGTCCTGAGCCTCCTTCTTCCTCTACCAAATAAGCTGATCTTTCTCTATCGTGCTCTGCACCACCACCCGGCCAAGAACACATGCTTCCCCGACCTCTTTCTAGCATACGGGTGAGTGACACGACCTCTCGTACAAAGAATATAATGGAGCCATGCCAATGGTAGAGTGATATCTTTTTATGTAGGCAAACTCCACAAGAGGAAAGTGTCGTACCCACGATCCCCCAAAGTCCAAACCTAATTATCGTAGCATATCCTCCATCCTCTAGATGGTCTGCTCTATCTAACCATCTGTCTAGGGATGGAAAATAGTGTTGAGGCATAGCTGGCTGCCAAAAGCAAGTTGGAATCATTTCCAGAACTGTGAGGTAAACCGGGTATACTGACATGAGTCTATGGACCTAGGAAACCCGTGCAACCACACAACCACATCCACGTACAATTGTACTAGGGATCAACTGTACATGACTCCTTGATTGCCATGAAGTGAGATGATTTCGTAAGTCAGTCTTATACTACCCAGATGGCATCACATCTTCCCTGAACCCTGGGTAGTCCTGTGAAGAAATCCATCGAGATGTCCTTCCACTTCCATTCGGGGGCCAAAAAAGGCTACAAAAAACCTCCTCGAACACGGTGGTCAACCTTCACCTACTGACATACAAGGAACCTATCCACAATCTCAGCCACTGCTCGCTTCACCTCGGGCCACCGAAACTGATTCATCAATCCTCGGTACATATTGGATACTCCTGGGTGCACCGCCAGGGGTGAGTTGTGAAACTAACCATGAACTCTCTCACGCATTCCCACGGTGAAAAAAAATTCCACGAAACAACATTTGATTCTTCCCGTCTTCTGACCATCCTTTTGGAGCATTGCACTCACAAATGCTATCACGCATCACTTTGGCCTCTCTATCCCCCACTGAGACTCGTTCCCCCGTTGAAATAGAGAGGACATCATTTTCATTTGAAACAGATAGCCTCAATAACTCTCCACCCTTGCATCCAGGTGTAGGGATGCCAAATCTTCCATTGTCTTCCAAGCATCTACCGATTCATGAACCGCATCCTTCTGTGACTTCCTGCTCAAGGAATCAGCCACCACATTCCCCTTTACTGAGGTGTTGAAATATCAAAGTCGTAGTCTTGTAGGAACTCCATCCACCATCACTACCCCTTGTTCAGGTCCCTCTGGGAGAAGATATACTTCATGCTCTTGTGATTCGTGAAGACCACGAAGCACTCCCCGATGAGTTAATGCCACCACACCATTAGTGAGAACACGACCACCGCAATCCCCGGATCATGGGTGGAATAGTTATGCTCATGGGGATGTAACTACCTTAACCCATAGGATATCCCTCTATGTTTCTACAACCGCACACACCCCAGGCCAAGTCCATAAGAATCAAAAAACAACTCGAACAACACCCATTCATCTGGAACCCTATGAAGTGGAGCATTGACCAACCATTCCTTCATGTAATTTAAGGATACCTCACACTTCCCATTCCACATGAATGCCTGATCCTTCTTGGTCAAGGCTGTCAGAGGTGCTACAACTCGGAATAATTTGGGCACGAACCACTGGTAGTAACCTGCTAAACCAAGGATTCTACGAACCTCTGCCACATTCTTGGGAATTTACCAAGAAACAACTCCCTAGACCTTTGATGGGTGCACAGCTTTTCCCTGCTCGGACAACACATGTCCAAGAAAGTGCACTTCTCACATTCAGAACATGCACTTGGAAAATTTCCCATAGATTTGGTGTTGTCGGAGGTCCTATAAAACCATTATCAGATGATCAACATGATCCTCCTCTGATTCTGATTAGATTAGGATGGCATCAATAAATACGACTATGAATCGGTCCGGGTATTCCCCGAAAAACAGAGTCCATGAGCCCATGAACACAGCTGGTGAAATCGTAACACAGAACGACATGACTACAAACTCAAAGTGCCCATAACTGCACCAGAAGGCAGTCTTTCAGATGTCACCCCCTTCACCCTCAACTCATGATAACTTGACCGCAGGTCGATCTTGGATAACAATCCTGCCCCTTTTAACTGGTCGTTAAGGCCGTCTATCCTTGGGAGAGGGTAATTGTTCTTGATTGTTACCTGGTTCAATCTTCGATAGTCTATGCACATTATGAGACCCCCATCTGCCTTATTTTCAAATAATATTGGAGCACCCATGGTGATACACTTGGTCAAACAAAACCCGTATTCCTCAAATCGTCAATCTGAATCCGCAACTCCCATGAAACAGATGGCGCCATTCGGTAGGGATCCATTGCAATCAGATGAGAACTGAGTTTCAAGACTCTCCCAAATTCAACATCACGTCGAGGGGGTAAAGTCACCACCTATTTAGGGAAGACATCCATGAAGCGACTGATGATCCCCGAGACTTACTCCATCTCTGTATCTTCCAAATCCACTAACATCTCAGGTGACAAGGAATGGAGGGGATCCACTCGTCGGTTGGCCTCCTAATAATCCCTCTTGCTGATGAATGTCACACGTTGATCGCCCAAATCAAAAAACATGATCCTTCTTCGGAAGCAGTCAATAACGCCACATAGAGAGAACATCCAGTTGATGCCCATGATGAAATATTATGGTTGTATCTGTAACAATACAAGATCCCTGCAGGACTGATGTGGCCTTATCATTAGCTTACACCCTCGACAATCATAATAAAAGTCAGTCTAACCTCCGAGTAGCGTACTGAACACTAGGGGAACTGGAAGTCTCTCAGCATCAAGACCCATAGCACGACCCAGACTGGGTGCAACGAAGGACTGTGAAGCTCCTATATCGAACAAGGCATAAACATGAGTAAAAAACAAGATGATTGTACCTCGAACGACTTCTAGCCCTCCTGGAACTGTTGCATCCGTGGCCTATAAATACACACACCCAACTCTTATACCCATATACTGTCAGAAACCTCCCGGAACATGCCACGGTCGAGCTCCTTGAGGAGCGCCCTTAGGTCAGCCTCTTTCTACAACATATTCCCTCAGAAGAGCAGGAGCTCGCTGTCCCTACTACTGTTGTTGAAAGGTTCTGGATGGAAATTACCGCTGCTAAGGTGGGTGTTGTACTGGCCCACCCCTAAAATACTACACTCGGTCAAGGCACTGATTCCAAAGGTGTCCATGACTACCACAGATGAATCATCACGGTCTTAGTCCCGAATGGAAAGGCTGAGGATTGGGAGATCGGAACTAGAACAGCTAGGGCATTCTCCCTACTGGTCAAAAAGTAGAGGGCCCTGCTGCTGGAGACCTGCTGCTGACGGCCTTTTCCATTGATGAGCCAAACTGGCTCACCTCTCACGGAACACCTCCCCGCGTGTGCCACCTTAATACCACTTCATCCTTGTTATGGACATCCAAGTATGTCGGGAAGGTGAAGGGAGTAACGACATACTGAAGAGGAGGTCGGAGTGCCTCCTCTAAACATCTCTCCCGAGACTCCTCATCAATAAAGCGGTCTGGAGAAAAGAGAAGGATAACCATGAACTTGATCCCCAACTCTCTCATGGATATACACCACTACTGGAGGGAGAGTAGTTCCTAGCTCTTCTCATTATTCATCATGGAAGAGAGGAATTCTTCCCGGAACTCCCACTCAAAGTCATCCCACGTCACCTCACCCTCCCTCTTCACCCCAAGATAATGTGTCCACCATTGATGCGCTTCTCCCCACATCTGGATTACATCTAGAGGATCCCAGTACTTCTTTGGATCCCGAATCAAGATGAAATCTATCCCCAGATCCTCAAGAAAGCTCTATGTCTCCATGTCTAAGACGCTGCCATCGTACTTCATGTGGGTCTGCCGCTAAAATCCAAAAAGTGTCTCCTTCCACTGATCATCCTCCTCCTCTAGGTCAACCCTATTCCCACCAGCCAAATCATCCTCCTGGGCCACGATCACCCACACTACCCATGGTCATCATCCTGGTGCTATAGCTACAAGTTAACAAGGAATTTCTAAGCCCGAGTAGTATAGAAGAATGATTTTAAATTATCTTAGACTTATTATTCATTTTAAATACCCAAAAACATCCAATACACACAAGAACACAAGTCATTATGATTTATGTAACTTTCCTAGGGTCTCTACCCTACAATCTGTATAGCCTCACTTGGTCGTTTGGTGGACCCATAGTCCTTTAATAAGATCACAGGGAGCCTAAAATCCCATGTTCTAACTGGTCTTCCCTATCCTATTTCATGTACCATGATTTCCAAACACCGATTCCCTACCATCCCATGCCATCCTCAGTATTCCTAACCCCAAAATCTATCCTATCTCTCAAACTCACCGCCTTTGGTACCTTTTTTTCAGGACCTTCCTTCACCAAGATGATGGAAGGGACAATAGATTTACAAACTCTTCATTCTTCATGTTAAAGGAGAGATAATGACCCCTCAGACACGCCCTCAATTGGTTCCGGAGTGGCGACCAGCACCATGGGTATAGAATCACACACAAAATTAACGAAATTTCTATTTTTATTTAGTAGAATCGGGAGATAGACAGCAAGTCCCAAACGAAACCCAAAACTAGAAGTAAAAGTAAGGACAAACGCAAACCATTCCCATATGAATGTCCAAAATTAAATGATACAAAAGTAAAAGAAACCCCCAAAAAGGAAAGTACCAAAGAATAGAAAAACTACAATAGCTACTGTTCAAAGGTCTGTACTAGTACAGTCCTACATGATCATCGATGTCCTCTGAGAAACCTAAAAACAGTTTATATACATAGGGTGATTATACAGGTATACTTAGTAGGGAAAAACAAAATCTCCCATGCACAATTGTGGAGACATTCAAATGCCCTTTGAGAAAAGGAGATAACTAGAGAACCTATCAAGGGAAATATCCACCCCAGCCTCACCAAGGCACACTCCCCAAATAATGCAAGTTACGTAATTTAATAATAATAACATATCGATGTTTTGGTTACCCTTCACCACTTTCCACTGGTTATTGAATCTGTCTTTTGCGTCAGACCTATCCCGCCTTTCTCATCGCAGTCCCACTGCCACACCCCACCCTCGCACACCTAGGCTATCACAACCACACATCCCGCCCAAAAAAAACTCGTCCAAAACAACCAAACATAACCACTCCCGCACACACCTGGGTCTGAACAACTACAACCTCGCCCGAAGACACCTGTGCCTCATCCCGAAGACACTTGGGAAACCACCTGCCCATGCACACCTGGGCCAATCACCACCATATACCCTTCCCGGAGAATCTAGGGCTATAATGGACCTCAGTCCATTATATCCTGCCCGAAGTGTCATGGGATATTCGGGAAAGGGATAAGGAAAGGAGCTAATAACCAGCCACTCATTGGAGTGTTGGGAGAACACCCTCCCCAACGAAATGGGGGTGTTCGGAACAAAGTTCTAAACTTGGGTGGGGTGTGAATATAAAACATAAAAACTAAAATTATATATATATATATATATATATATATATATATATATATGTAACTACCACTCATCCTAGCCTAGGGTTCAAAAAACTGGCCCAACAGAACCACCTCGTTACTATTCATTCATAAGAAGCAACAAACCCACAACCATCTCAAAACTCATTCCCAGAACCAATTTCCCATTGATCCCATTATTTTTTCATGTTAAAGCGAATACAATTAAGAAAGTATTAACTACTAGGCAACTAACAGGCATGGAAAAAATCCAAGGAAGGAGAAAACATCCCAACAATAATTTAAACATTCACTCTCAGTTCTCTTGTAAATCAACAACATAAAAAGGGATCTGTGAGATCCCTCAAAGTACTATGACCAAGAAAATCCATAACATACGGCCCCACATGACCTCAGATCCACAAAAAAATAGATTCTCCACCACAGGGGATCACAATTTCATCCATGTCACCCCACACCAATCAAGAAGAACAACCCCACATATCACCAAAAAAAATTATGGGAGATTCCAGAATCGAACACACAATTCCTTAAGTTCCTTATTTCTATTTGATTAACTCGGGTGATCACACAATGATTGTTATTCATTGGGAATTGATTTAATCAGACCAGATTACATGGTTAATCAATTTCCATGATATGCCATTCAATCATCACAGAATACAAGGGGTCATTAGTGTGTAGGGAATGACCACCAATGGCCATGATTTTCAAGGGTTCATAATCCCATAAAATTCACAACACATAATCAAGGATAATGAGTATGGAAGAATCATCAAGCTCATCCCCCTTCATTATTTAAATTTCCTTAAATTATCATCATTAATTTTGGTTTAATATCTCCCCGTAGAGACAATTGGATACCCACCCTGCATGATACACAGTAAAGAGAGACGAATGAAAAATTCCCTACTTGGATGATCAAATATTGATGTTTCTCTCCATGTGCCATTAAATAGGGATGCACGACATTCAGGGGAAGAACATTGGGGTCTCCAAGGGTGAACAGAAAGGATCCAGCATAGGTGCACCACTTGCCTTGGGAAGGGGAACTCCAAACGCACAAGGAAGAAAAGGAGATATGTAAAGAAGATGAAGAAAATGTAATTCACGTGCGATAAAAGGGTAAGAAACTAGATTTACGGGATATGGAATTTTTTTGAACGAGTTTAAATATGAAACATGGTTTCACCATGTGTTTGGGCAGTTACACATGATGGAATTAATTTTCATTTAATAATTCCCATCAGAGAGGTGGCCATAACAGGTGTCCATTAAATGGTTTCCTTTAATTACAACAAAACGTGAAATATGGGAAGATCTGAAATGTATGGGGAAAGGGTGTGAAACTGAGAAAAAAACCACATGTTTTGGTACGTTAAGGGTTTCATGACATTGGGGTAATTTAGATATCATTTATAGGCTTTTTAATGGATTCGAGAGGGGGTATTAAAACACTTTTACTTGAAAAGATACGTTGCTGGGGGGAACTGGGAAAACTCAGAAACTGGAGAAAAGAGAAAAATGAAATACATGGTACCACCATCAGGGTGACATAGTCACAGTGCCACCGTTTTGGTGTGACATCCATCACAGTGCCACCATGACCAGCATGCAACCGTCACCATGTCACTATAACCAGTGCCACCAATACTGGTTTGCGACCATCACAGTGCCACTAACATGGTGCCACCATCACTGGTTCCACTCTGATAGGTGTGAAACCATAACTATGCCACCATCACGGTTCCACCATAACTGGTGGCATGGTGACCGGTGTTCAACCGTCACGTTGCCACCGTGACTGATGTCACCATCATGGTTCCACCGTGACTGGTGTCACCGTCACGGTTCCATCGTTTCATTGGAGCCATTTGGTGGAACTGTGTTTTGGAAATGTACTAGACCAGGAGGGTCCAGGCTATTACACATTATCACACTATCCGTTGGGTTTAGGATTTTTTTGTGCTGGTATATATCTAGAGTTATTTCATTGTATATCCTTCATAGAATAAAATTTATTTCATAAATACTTCCCTTTATTTTTCATATCCTCAATCTCTATTATTTTTCATTATTTAATTGGTGGTTCTCTAATCAAGGGATTTCCATAGTTTTTTCATGGAGAATTATGTGGTTGATATCGTTTTATTTGGTATTATTTATTGTACAATTTTTGGAATGCTTATTATTCTAGAATTGTAGTTAAAAATGGGGAAGACGATTGTATTATTTGGTAATACGAGCTTTACCCTTGATTTTTTGACCTCCAAATCCATAATTGGATTTTTCTACTCTCCACGGTTTCTTTTGTTAAATTTAAATTGATGTAACGTTTCATCCAATCACTCTATACCATATATCTCAACACATTGATTAGTGATGTGATGATGTAATGAGAAAAAACCACACTCCTTAGGTGTGGATGGTTTTTAATTCACTAATATCATATTCATATATCAAAATCGACATGTAATTATTAACATTTGGTTTCGTGTACAGGTAGTGATAATTATATCATTCCTCATGAAAAAATATTCTTTTTGTTACTCTACTTCCATAATGTTGAGAATTTTATATTATATATTCAATTAGGCTTATAGTTTCCAAGGGTGATTTTTGAATCAACGCTCACTCAGATTATGTTTCCAAGAGGTTCGTATTATTTCCAAAAATGTCATGGAATAAGAAAACTAGGATGTGGTTCTATTACATTAATTTATAAGGGAATATCACACAAAACATCTTGAGTCATTCCCAATACATATACTGCTTCTCACATGTATCCTATTGGATGGTTAATAGTTACTTTATTATTGTTATTATCTTTGATTTTGGGAAGGCTAATTTAAATAAAAATCTTGTGAGATTATAGTAACCATAGAAATCACTATTTTCTAAAGTATAAATCCACTCCTATAAAGATACCATATTTGAAAAAGGAAATTCCCTCCAACTAGGATTCTCTTAAATTACTCTTCTTGGATTAATGATTCAACTTATGAAGAAAAACTCTTAAATGTCCCAGTTGATATATTCTCTAATAGGGCTATGAAATTTAGGTAGTAATGGAACCATGAAAACATGAAAATAAATTTCAATTTTTATATAGGAATAGTTATATAAGTTTTTAATGGTAAACATGTTTAGAACAATAATACCATAGTGTCTTTTATTAATTAATTACATATATACTTAGATTAGAGTGACCACATGAAGCTTCACATGATTCATCATGATTTACTTGATAAAGGATATTCAGGTTTCTAACTGTATTTATAATTTTCCACTCTATATTTAGATATAAAATAAGTAATACCTTATTATAGTTACTATTCAGAAAAGTTATTGGTTTGTTTATAACAGATTAAATGAAAATACCACCATGTATTGACTAGTTAATGTTTTGGGGTGTCAAAAAATCTATATAATTTATCCTAGAAGTGTAGTATTATTTGTAACTGAAATCATATCTATATAGCATGAAATTAATATTTTTATCATAGTGTAAAAAGAAATTATATGAGTGTGATCCCCATGACTATAAAAAAATGGGTGTTTTAAGAATAAAAATAATTGATATGTGATTAGGGGATTTTGGTTGGATGACATTTTTTAATTATATTAAATTCATAAAAATTTCATGCTATACAAATATTCAATTAAATAAAAGAAATGAGTAAAAAATTATATTCATTTTTAACCATTCATTATTTTATTCTATGGAAAATAATCATCCATTAATGAAATAATAAAATGAGTATGAGGGATTTAAGAAATGTAAAATAAATATACAGATAATGAATTGAAATGAATTTTCTGATTTAAATTAGGTTATACATTGATTATACATCTCCTCATATTGGATGTATTATCCTCTATTTATTAGGGGATGAGACACATATATATCATTTTTGTCCCATAATCATTAGTTATTTAATTAAATATTTAATGATGGATTATTTATATTTTTCTTGATTAACTCAACAAATATTTCTTGTGTTTCCATATTTTGATATCACTCAACCAATTTAAATAAAATAATTATTCTTGTCTATTTCTTAGTGTGAGATATATCCAATCCCATTTGAACTTCACTTATCCATTTTCTTATGAAGCTTCATGTGGCAATTCTTATAACCATGAACGCAGAACATACATATTATTTAGTATCATGTATCTAATTCTATCTCCAAGATCCCAATGTAATTATGGGGTATCAATTACATTGGTTTACTCATACTTTTATATGTACTACATATGGAAATATATAAATCCTTGATATTATGTAGGGTGTCACCGTCTTCAAATGGCCTTCATAGCCTTATAGTTATATTACTGTCAATCTTCTTTAATATAGTACATCATATGCTTCTATTATATATTTACCACCCCAACCTCAATGTATCACAATATTTTCTATTATTATATCATCTACTATGAATGTATCACCATAGTTGTTCATGAACCACTGCATTTAGGGATGGTGGATCGCCCACCACTCGATAATAGATCCATAATAGATAATATCTCGCATTGTAATTAAAAAATGAATTTTGTGGATCCTCTTCTATCTAGCCATGATATATCCATTTTCCTACCTGGTAGTAGTATCTACCATCACACCATCACTATGTAATAAAAAATAATGTATTTTGAATGGTGTTACCATACCCATACTAGTGATAATATCTCATGAACAGAAGAATACAACACAAAAAATTCATTGAATCTCATATTTAAAACATTCATTTATTAGAAACCACATCATAGTTGTTACAAAACATCATAATCATGTCTGTTCCATATGAAAAAAAAATTATTTGTACTTTACCTGGCCATGATAGATCCTCTAGTGAATGAATGAAAATATTAATCACTTAATCGTGATTCACTTCCATCACCTGAGAGTCCATAAGAAGTTAATTGTTGTTTGTTTCCTCAGAAATAATTATGCGCTTGTGAATAAAATTCCATGGATATAGACATGATGGTTTCTAGTGACACATAAATGATAAAATGAAACCTCGAGTGGAAGAAGAAATATCAAGGTAGTGAAGAGGGGTGTCTGACATGGTATGAGAGGTAATAAGCCATGCCAACAATATTTTTCCAATTGATGATCAAAAACAGAAATATAAAATCTGACATCAATAATACATTGAGTTGTGATATTGATTATATATTATCCAGATGAATCTATTTCACAAAATGAAAATGTGATAGTGTATTGGTGATGATGTACTCTATTCAGATATGACATGGGCTCGTTCCAACAGACATGGGCCTATATGGTCATCATAACACAATATGATGGGTGTGATCCAAATCACATGGCTTTTAATCACATCATTCATATCCCATCCATTGGGGAATCAATAGTAAATTTTTCCCTTATTGGGATGAATAAATTTCATGGACATCTTGAGTTTTATGTCCAGCTAGTTTTCCACATTTATAACTGAAATATTTTTTTCGAACATTTACTAAAACTACAATATAATAATCACAATTAAAATAAAACATTTAATATAACTATTTAATTCATTTTAATTACTCAATTTTATTTCCCCTCTAATTTAAATAAATTTTTTTTAATGGTAATATTCATTTAAATCCATATTTATCATTATTATTTGATTAAAAAATCCATGAATATATTAGTACAACAACTATTTTGGAATATTAAAAACTTGAAAAACCATGAAAATGTGTCTACATTAAATAAAAACATTGACGTTATATAAAGATGTAATAACTCAAGAAATAAACATCTGTGATTAAAAAATTTCATAAAAAGTCATGTAACAATGAAAAAAATCAATATTTCAAAGATGAAGGTGGTTAAGGTTGTGAAATATATATATCGCCATTTCTATCACACATATAATCACACTTATAATAAACGAACCCATGATGTTAATTCATATATGTATTATCAAGAGAATAAATTATTACTCAATTTATTTGACTTCTATATTGGACTTACCCATCATAAAATTAAATTTCAAATGACCATAACTTTAAAAAACACATCTGATCTTTAATTTAATAATAAATATCTTAAAACATACACTTTCCATAATATTAACAATCATTTTCTTCTAATCCAATATAAATAAACCTAAAATAAATATATATTTTTTAAATTTTTATAAAAAATTCATAAAAATAGAATTTAAATTAAATTGGAAGATGTAAAAACCATGGGATGGAGATAAGAAAATAAAACCACATAAGATTTAGGGGGAAAGGGACCACAAGATTTTAATTTAAAAATATATTTCATTCGCACTTTTGTAAAGAATATAATTTTATTCACGTAGAAAATGATCAATGATATTTCATTCAATATTTTATTAATGAAATTGTATCTAGTAAAAGATTACCTAAAAAAGCATAGATTTATAGTGAAGTAATTTTCTAAAAAATAAATAATACGAACATGGATGAGAACTATATGAGAGAAAATCATTTCAATAATTGTATAAATTAAAAAACCATTACCAAAAGTATCAAATCACCTCGTACATACTCAAAGATATTGAATAATAAAACCATATTAAGTAATTACTATACAAAATAATTTTTTATATAGATTTCAATATTTTAATTATTCTACTAATTTCAGGTTTTATGACATTTCAGTCATTTTTTTGAATATTTTTGTTTTCTGTGTTGAGGGTGTTTATTTCACAATCTCTTAACAACAATGTAATTTTAATCACAAAAGAATTATTTTTAAATGGTTACATAATCACTATAAAATAACAGGGATATTATTCAATAAAATTTCTAATTAAAATTATTTCAATAGGTCATAATATTTATTCCATTCAATGAATTTTCACTAGTGATGATTTTATAATTTAAAAAATTAATATTTTTGATTATTTAAAATTTATTTTTTATAATATACATTTTACCATCATAGAATAATAATCATGAAGTTACAGTAAAATCAATGTTATATTGTATAATAAATTAAATTTTTTGTAATATTCATGAAAAACATTTCTTTATGAAAATATCATTGTTTATCTAGGTTCCAAAATAGTACCATGGTAAGTGATTCCTTTCAATAGAGTATAAAAGTAAGGAATATCAACATATATATATATATATATATTATAAAAACAACATATAACAACAAGGATATAATTTTATGGTTACATTTAAAGATTAAATATTACATTGAAATGAGTTTGAGGATAATTGAAATGAAAAGACATATTTTTGGAAAACCCGGTATTTTGATGTTGAAATGGATTATGAAAAGTAGTTTCCATGGATGTAATGGAAGATGTATCATCAAAATTGGATCAAAAAGATTAAAATTCCATGTTAATAATCTCAAGAAATCAAAATAATAAATTTTTTAGAATATTTTTATGATATAGATATATAAATAATACCGGAGAAAGAGGTATGAAAACTGTTACCCTGATCTTCAAACCAACTCCATTGGATTGATTCGAATGCATTTGGAGAAAGATGATTCTAAAATGAAATTGTATAATAATGATATAATGTTATCTTCAGATAGATATTTTAAAAGATTATGGAGGTCAAACTAAACAGTAGATGTGTTTATTAATGGTTAGAAAGAATCCCATTTTATAGGAAAAATATGATGGTATTTTTCCCAAATATTATATCATTAAGACTATTTTATGTTATAATAAAATGGATATTTGTTTCATAATTTGAAAACATATTATATTATTTATGATTTACCATCCAACATGATTGAATATAATATTTTATGAGTATTGGAATCAATAGAAAACATTTCATAAGCATTAAATACCATTTAAGGTTATTTTAGGATTATTCAGATTATTTGATTTGAAAAATATCTAGAAAATTATGGTTTCCAAAATTAAAATTTTAATACATTTTTTATATATAATTTTTATCTAGAAAAAAAATTCAAGGGAATAATTTTCCAAAAACCAATTTTCTAAAATATATTTTTAAATATTTTTATTTGATTTTTTCTATCCTTGCACAAGCACACCATCAGAGCAGTATACGAATTTTAGGAAATTATTATTTAATTTAAAATTAATAAGTAAATAACTATAATCTATTAATTTAATTAATAAAATTTATTATTATGAAGAACAATTATTTTTCTTATAAACATTTTTATTATCACAAATGAAAAAAATTATATTTTATTTTCAAGGATTTTTAAATTTTTGGGTATGAATTTGAATATTTATTTAGTAATTTAATTATAAGAAACATCAATATTCATCAAAAAAAAATTAGTAATATTTTTTGTCACTTAATTTTGGTAAAATATTATTATCTTCATAGATAATAACATAAAGAAATAAATTATTACATTCCAATACTATGTTGTCTCTACTTCCGCAATAATTTTTTTCCCATATTTATCTTCAAATTAAAAATAATTTATATTAAATCAATGATTTTTATATGATATTTTGAGTGTAAAATAATATATTTGTCCTTATTTAAAAAAAATTATTCAATATTTTTATCATGATGATTCCTTAATGTTGGTCGGAGTGGATACTCAAAGGGGGGGGGGGGGGCGGGTTAATTGAGTTCCCATTAAAATTTCTATTAAAAATATTTCTCTTAAAATCCCCCAATTTAGAAAACTATGTTAAACTATAGTGAATCTATAGAAGGTTTAAAGGTTCAATTAGTTTCTCAAAGATTTATTAGGTCTCAGTTAACTTAATTTGATGATTAAATTAACTTTTGAAACTAACTTACTGTTTTACAATAAGTATAAACACTTGGTAATTTAACTATCAAAGTAGTTTTAAAATTGTTTTGTATTTCAATGTAATAGCAGTAGAATATGTAAAATATATATGTAATACTTATAGACATAAAATAAAAGCACAGAAAGGTTAACCAAGATTATCAGTCTCAAGCCAAGACATAGTCCTCTCAACAATTTATATAAATTGATACACACCCTGGATCGGGGGTAAACAACAGTACACTACTGTCCATGTACAAACACCTCTACCACAGTTCTTCGTGGAAAAAACAAACAACAGCTCACAGGCTCTTCATGTCTTACTCGACCTCTACCACCATCCACAGTGGGAAACAAAATATTTATGGAGTTTGAGTGAGGATATAAGAATCCTGCAGTTCAGCACAAGAGACGGTGTGTGTGTCTAATAAACAGGGTACACACACTGCTCAAAATGTAAAGATAGAATCACTAAGATAAGTATTATTGGCTTTAGAAATGATTTAGTGATTATCAGTGTAGACCTAGACTCGTTTTGTTTATCAAAAAAGCTTCTGAGTCCTCCTCTGGTTTTTCTCAGAAAAGAGAGTGTCGTTTTCTTCATTGGTTTTTGGTCCAGCTTAGCAGCCAGAGTGCATGAAATGTCTGTTGTAGTTCTTCACTCAAGATGCAACTTGTGTTCTCCTCTAGAGTATGTTTCTTCATGTATGAATAGGATTCTTGGAGTGTGTATGTAGCCTAGAGACAAATGCTCCACATTTGAATGCTGTTCAGCTCTTGTCCCTTTCACCCTTTTTGTGTCTCCTTTTTGCCTTTTGTGTAACATGCACGTATCTTCTGCATTTCTAGTGTTCTCTTTCCATCCCTTTATAGCTTCCAGCTTCGGCAAAAACGAATAATCGCCTTTTCCATGGGTACTAGGTACGGTTCCCTGGCATGCAACAGAAACCATTAAATAACATTAACTGCATTAAAACCATTAAATCTAATCGTTAGCTAAATAAATAAATAGTATCAAGTGTATAGGGTTTGAATGGATGGTCAACCATTAGTAGCATTATAATGCTAGACGTGCACGGTCGACATTGTGTCGTAGAACCTTCCTTCGGTAGATCTTTTGAACTTGCATCGGTAGCACATATAATAGTGACTTTAGTTCCATCGATACCTCTTATTATCGGTAGTTGTTGCGCCATCAGTAGTTGTCTCTCCATCAGTATCTCTTTGAATCATTAGTCTATCTGTAGACTTACACTATTGGTAGAATTTTATCGGTAGCTTGGTATATCGGTGACTATACATGTATCGGTAACTATCTGTGAACTGGATCTATCGGTAGACTTCTGTCTATCGGTAGCTCTGTTCTGTTAGTCTGTTGGTAGCTCGGTAGACTGGTTCTATCAGTAGACATCCTCATATCTGTAACTCGGTGGACTTGTGCATATCGGTAGCTCTATACCATAAGCTATAACACTTGTCTATTTTATGAAAAACACACCTGAATGGGTTATAATTACTCCAGAACTTATATAAACATTGATAGACATAGATTAACATATCTCATGGATCATTTTAATATTATTATTATCTTGATCAAAGATTTAATGAATTAATATATAGGAAATCATTAGATTGATATTATCAAAGTATATGAAAGCATAATTGGGATTATCAAAATAGGTGAGGTCAACAATCTCCCCCTTTTTGATAATCACAAATTATGATATTATCATTTAAAAAAACTGTATCAGAGAATATATAGTTAAGCTCAATTCTCTCAGAGAAAACATTATGGTTTAAAACATAATTTATCAGATACGTAATTAAATGTATTAGAGATAATAGAAAAATCCATGATATCAAAGGTAAAATTAGGTGGTATCAGAGAACATCAAAAAACTAAATGAAATGATATCATAGGATTAAATGAAATGATAACAGAGGATGAGAGAAAAGGAACTGGTATTAGAGGATGAAATTTAGAGGTAAAAAAGGGGCAAAGCATGATATCTCTTAGATAAAAGTGCTCCCCCTTTCATTAATATTTCTCCCTCTACGTGAATATGTTTTCCTCTTTTGATACATAGGGAGTATTTCTCCTGCTTTGTAAAATATTTCTCCCCCTTTGTGAAAATAAAAAAGTGAGAAATAATAAAGACAAGTATTACAATAGGAATAGAATAAAATCACTTGTATTAAATGTGAAAAAAAGGTAAAAAAGACAGAAAACAAAAGACATAGGATTCCTATCAAATAGTCCGGCGACTAGATCAAACTTCATAGTCAACGTGAGATTTTCCCTTGGGGTTAGAAGAGGATTCTTGTGGTGAGGATTCTGGTGAAGGATTAGGAATTCCTGAAATGACCACAGGAGGCTGATTAACTGATACTGTGTCTGGCCTATATTGACGATTCATTTGTGTGATCAGAGGTGTGAGGCATCAAATATCTTGAACATGAGTCATCTGAATTGGAGAAGCTGTGGAGGCAAAGGCACGCAAAGCAGGAGGGACAATTACTGGCCTGTCATCAACATGCCGAAAGGGCAGAAAAAGATTTCTGAAATCCATAATGATTCTTCCCCTCTCTATATAGTGGATATGAAGTCATCCTTGTTCTCCATAAACTTGTCCAAAGATAGAGTTAATTCTCTTAGCATGCTAACCTGCTCTCTAAAGGCCTGAGTGACAGGAGTCAGTTTCATATTCTCAATCAGAAGCTTGAAATGGCTGGTCATTTGGGTCTTTGTGTAAATTTTAGAGAAATAGGAGTCCACCTTTTCATTCAATTATTTGTTAGAGGAAGAGGCTTCTCTCATGTAGTCTTGGACTATCTTCAAAATTTCTCTGGATGAATCTCGGGTAGAGAGAACAACTCTGCTCAATTTAGATGAGTCCACAGAGCCACTGGTTGAGGCAGAACCAAGATCTTCTTTCATCATAGCTCGAATTTGATTCAAATCCATCGAAGGTTTAGATGCAAGAGAACCAGCAGAGAAAGATATAGTCTCTTTCAAGCTTTTGGTCAATCCACTGATAAGATGTTTAACATCGGATTCTTGGGTTTTAATATGATCTTTCATAGAATTTTTAAAACCTTCAATTACTGAAACCATTTGGCTTATAACACTCTTCACATAAGATAAGTCCTTATCTGCATGGGATTTTGAGCTCATGTAAGAGTTTAAAGAAACAACAGATTCCTTTAGAGATTCAAGATCTGCATGAAGTCTAGAAACTTGAGCATGGAATTCATTATCTTCTTCAACTATTTCGCCCATAAAAGTTGATAAATCACAGGCAAGAGATGGTTCAAAAGATATTTCCAGCATAATCATTTATTCAAAGAAATTGTGCTTCATCTCAGCAACTGAGACACAAAAAGATTCTTTCAGTTCATCCCTTAAGATATCTATATCATCCTTGGTAACCAAATCAGCAGGTGAAACTGTTGCAGATGCTCTTTCAGAGGATAAACTGAAAACAGAGTCAGTAATAACTGATTGAATTGAATATACCATATAAACTTCCATTTTCTTTACCTCTTCCACAAAACATTCATTAAGGTTTTTCTTCATCTTATCCATGTCATGAATTCTGACCACATCTTCAGGAAATAACTCAGAATCGACATCATAAGTAATCTTTGGTCTATTGTGAGATGCCTCATCATCTGAATCTGAATATTTTAAACCACAGACTACAAAACTAGGGTCTTCTACCCAATAATTAAAACCAACAACCACTTTAACACTTCCAATCATAGATCGATGCTCTTCCTCAATGGGTGCATCCTCAATTAGGATAACACCATTCTCAGCAACATTCACAACAGCATATTCAGCAGGTCTTTCATCCTGAGGAGAATCTTCCACTACCAATTCCATTACTACAGCAGTAGGAGGGTCTTTTAAATTATGTAAGAGTATTTCAACTTCATTTTCTTCCTTATTAGGTACTAATGATTGTCCAATCACTAGAATCAGACTCAAATAAGCTGACAGAGATGCTTCACTCTCATGAACATCTTCTTCATTTTCTACAGTTTCCACTTCAATAGCTTCTAAAGCAGCTTCTTCCTTATCTGATATATGTTGAACTATATTTTCAGGAGCTGGGCTAGGAGGAAAGTTAGGGTCTCCTCCTTCATCACCAGAGGACACTTCCTCTTCTGAATCATCACTATATTCTTGCTCCCCTTCATCAGGTCCTAGATCTTGATCCCTCACATCCTTTGGTCTTGAAGGATGATTTAGAGGATTAAACTCTTCATACTCCCTTTGGTCATCATTGACCCATTATTCTCTCCAAGGGTTCCAATTTATTTTCATGTAATTAAAAACAGTAGTTTTGATACAGAAGTTATTCTTTACTACCACTATCTCATCTTGAGACTCAGTAACCCCTTTTACCTTGATCATCATAGAGATTAGCTTAGCAAAGAATAGGAAATTTGTCTTTGATTTCAGCCTTGTCATATCTTCCATATGAAGCATCGGCAACATGCTCAAATTAAACTTTACACAATGTCTTAAGAGGTGTAGGAGATAGATATCTTGATATATCAAATTGTAAAAGTCTCCCCTCCTCGGTATCAAGATATGTTGAACAAATATGAATACCAGTCTGTTCCCTCCATCCATTTCTGCAGCAACTACTTTCCTTTGACTTCCATCACCAGTCAGTTCTTCCAAAGTAGTCTCGTAAACAAAAATTTCACTGGTAGGTTTCATGGCTCTCGTAACATATTTAGATACTCCTTCATGTGGAACTTTCAAGCACTCATTCCATTCAATAGCTGAAAACGACATCTCCTTTCCATTCACAAAAGATGTTACTCGATTTTCATTCTCCGATTCTTCAAAGGTTACAAAATCAAAAAACTGTTTCACTAATTTTGGAAAGTATGGACAACAGTTTTTCAAAAAACACTCTACCCATTTTTGATCTTCAAGAACTTCGAGCACTAAATACCTGCTAGGCAGCAGCCATTCTACACATAGTTCCTTTTCAATCATAATAACTCGATTTTGCAGATGAGGATTCACTGGTCGTCTTCCCAACCTAGTTCTAGCAACGCTTACACTACCACATGCTTCTTGCTCAGTCTTTTGCTTATTTGTTTTCGGCTCAACAGATTCATCTCTTACTGTTGGAAGTTTGGTTTTTTCAATCGATGGTTCCAAGGATTTATGGTTCTCTAAGGATTTGGGAGCTAAGGTTTGAGGGTTAATGTTTGAGGCTCGGTGGATTTAGAAGTAGCTTGGACTTTAGTTTTATCATTTCGGAATCATAAAATAAGTAAAAAATGAAATATAGTAGAAAAGATTCAGATTCTGGAGGCAGACGGAAGTTTTAAAACAGTGTGCACATCGGTGAGGTTTTCTATCAGTGAAGTTACATCGTTGTGGTTTTCTATCAGTGAGGTTTTAAATCGGTGCGGTTTTTTATTGGTGAGGTTTTACATTGGTGAGGTTTTCTATTAGTTATATTTTACATCGGTGAGAATTTTACATCGGTGAGGATAACTACCAATTGTGGTTAAACATTCCTAACTCGTGTCTAATGTAACATAGCCTATCCGAACTCAAAGGTTTAGTGAAAATGTCAGCTAATTGATGATCAGTGACTATAAACTCAAGAGTAATATCACCCTTTTGGTAATGATATTTCAAGAAATGGTGCCTTATATCAATGTGTTTGGTCCTAGAGTGAGACATAGGGTTCTTCGAGATATTTATTGCACTAGTATTGTCACAGTTGATTGAAAAGTGTCTAAAGTCATATCCATAGTCCAAAAGAGTGTATTTCATCCACAGAATTTGTGCACAGCAACTACCAACAGCTATGTACTCTGCATCGGTAGTGGATAATGCTACAAAATTCTACTTCTTACTACACCAGGATACTAAGTAATACCCTAATAAATGACATGTTCCTAAAGTTATCTTTCTATGTAACTTGCAACCAACAAAGTCACCTTATGAATAACTCATTAACTCAAAGGGTTTTCCTTTTGGGTAAAACCATCCAAATCTTACAGTATGTTTATGATACTTAAAAATTCATTTAAAAGAAAGTAAATGCGATTCTTTTGGATTATCATGAAATCATGCACACATATACACACTAAAAATAATTACTGGTCGACTAGAAGTAAGTTAAAGTAAGCTTCCAATCATACCTCTCAAATTGGTTTGATCCACGGGTTTCTTAGTTTCATCTGCATCCAATTTACAAATAGTACTCATAGGAGTTTCAATTTCCTTAATACAATCCAAACCAAAATGTTATAAAATATCCTTTGTATATTTACTTTGATTCAAAACAATACCACATTCATTTTGAAACACTTGAAATCCAAGAAAATATTTATGTTTTCCCATTAAACTCATTTCAAATTCATTTTGAATTTTCATTGAAAATCAGTACATAAATTTTTTTTACAAGATCCAAAAATAATATCATCATCATAGATTTGAACTATTAAAACATCTTTAGAAATTAATTTAATAAAAAGTGTTGGATCAGCAATCACTTTAGTAAAACTTTTTGAAATAAGAAAATTACAAAGTCTATCATACCTATCTCATGGAGCTTGTTTTAAGCCATATAAAGCTTTATAAAGTTTGGAAACTTGATTCGGAAAATGAGGATTAATAAAACATGGTGGTTGTTCAACAAAAATATCTTCAACAATATAACCATTTAGAAAAGAACTTTTGAAATCCATTTGATATTACTTGATATTCAAATGAGCAGCATATGAAAGTATTATCTTAATGGATTCTAATCTAGCTACAGGTGAAAAAGATTCCTCATTTTCTAGTATTTCTTCTTGATTATATCCTTGTGCAACTAGTCTAGGTTTATTTCTAACTATGTTTCCAGACTCATCAACTTTGTTTCTAAAAACCCATTTTGTGCCTATTGTTAAAGTTTCCTTAGGTCCGTCAACTAATTCCCAGACATTGATTCCTTCAAATTGATTTAACTCTTCTTGAATAGCCATTAACCAAAATTCACCATTGATATAATGATTGATATTTTTAGGTTCTAGCTATGAAATAAAGGCCTGATGTTCAACCTGATTTCATAGAGAAACTCTAGTTTGTGTACCTCGATCAATATTACCAACAACATCATCCAAAAGATGATTCTTTTGGATCCTTGTTGATCTAGTAAAGGTAGGACTAGAAATTTTGGGTTTATCTATAGGTTCGGGTTCCATAGCAGCAGATTCTAGAATATATCCAGAACTTGATGTTTTTACAGCAGGTTCTTTAGATTTATCATTAAGGTACAGAACACTTCAATCTTCCCCAAGATTTTGAATAGAGGATTTAGGCTCATATGGATCAATTTCATCAAACTAGATGTGAACAGATTCTTCCACACATTTGGTTCTTTTATTAATGAATCTATATTCCTTGATAGTTAATGAATAACCATGAAAATTTCCATCATCACTCTTAGAAGCAAACTTTTATGGAATATCCTTTGTATTAAGAATAAAAACATTGCAGCCAAAGATTCTTAAGTAACTAACTTTAGGTTTTCTATTATTCCACAACTGATAAGGGTTTTTTTAAGAACCTGTCTAATTAAGACTCTATTAATAATATAACAAGTTGTATTCACAGCTTCAGCCCTAAAGTAAATAGGCAGGCCATATTCATTAAGCATGGTTCTACCTATTTCATGAAGGTTTATATTCCTTCTTTCTACTACACCATTCTGATGAGGTGTTCTAGGTGCAGAAACGTTGTGACTATAGCCATTGTGTGAGCAATAGGATTCAAATTCATGATTTGCAAACTCACGGCAATGATCACTTCTCAGGATTTTAATCTTAAGTCCACTAATATTTTCTACAGATTTGGAGTATTTAACAAAGTAGGAACAAGCTTCACTTTTGTGAGCTAAGAAGTATACCAATGTATATCTAGAAAATTCATCTACTAGAACATCGACATAGTGCTTCCCATTTAAACTAGAAATTCTTGATGGTCCAAACAAGTCCATGTGAACCAACTCGAGAGTTTGAGAAGTTGAAACTTCTTTCATAGATTTAAAATAATATTTATGTTGTTTTCCCATTTGACAGGGATTACACACTTTGTCATTTGGAAATTCAAGTTTCGGTAGGTCTCAAACTATGTTCTTTCTAGTTAGTTTTCTAAGTGAATATGTGTTGCAGTGTTCTAATCTTTTGTGCCAAAACCAAAACTCTTTATGAAAAGTATTTAAACAAGTAACATTTTGTTTAGCTAAAGAATTTAAATCAACTGTATAAACATTTTCATTTCCTAACGCAGAAAATACGAAAACATTTTTAGAAATAAAAACATTACAAGAATCATTTTAAAACGTCACATTAAATCCATCATCACATAATTGAGAAATATGTAACATGTTATAGTTAAGTCCATCAAAAAATACAACCATAGAAATTAAAACTGAATCAGTGTTACCAATTTGGCATAGGCTAATGATATTTCCTTTAGAATTATCACCAAAGGTGACATGGCCTCCATCAACCATTATTAATCTTTTGAAACATGAGTAATCTCCAGAAATGTGTCTTGAATATCCACTGTCCAAGTACCATACTTTCTTGTGAGAACTCTTCAAACATTTTTCCTACAAAACATATTTAGATAGGAAATGATTTTGGTACCAAGATCTTCTTGGGTCCAGAAAGGTTAGCAATCAAAACATTAGGTACCCATATTTGTCTTATGGGTCTCATATAATTTACATAATCACAATATTTTTAAAGATAAACTTTATTTGACCTATAACCATATTAATAACTGGTTGAAGCATACAAATTTCCAGAACTAGAATAAGCAGAATTTTTTCCAGATATAGGAATAACTCGAGTTTTAGTGAATTGTCTCTATCTAGTTTGGTATCCCAAACCAGTAGTGTACTTAGGTGCAAAGTGATTACCTAACATTTGTGTAAGTGTTTCTTTTCCATTTTTAATCTTCTCTTTGTCTTTTCTATGTTTCTCATTTGACATTTTCAGTTCTGTATTTTCCTTTAGCAGTTGAACATTCTTCTTTTTTTCAATAGTAAGTTCGGTTTTAATAGTAGTAGTGAGAGCATACTGTTTCTTTAATGATTTGTATTTAACCTTAAGTTCATTGCATGTATCATATAGCATGTTACAATATTCAAATAATTCCCTAATAGTCATGTTTTCAGAATTAGATTCAGATTCTGCATCATCTTTAGAATAATAAGAATTTAAAACTGGTGTATCTAATGTTACCTCAGATCTGTTGGTCATAAAACACATGTTGGCCTGATTCTTCTCAGAATCAGAAACATCAGATTCACTTCTGCTGTCTTCAGACGCACTCCATGTTGCCTTCATAGCTTTCTTGTACATCTTGTCCTTATAATCATATTTCTTTCTAACATTTAACTTTGGACAATCAGCCTTGATGTGTCCTTTCCTTTTACACACAAAGTAGTCTATTTCATCATTCTTGCCAGCTTTCTTCCAATCCTTCTTCTAGTGTCCCTTGTTGTCATGCATTCCTTTGTAGTTAGATTTCCTGAAGAATTTTTTCTTCCTATAAAACATCATGAATCATATGGCTATTTGATTCATCTCAGTATCACTATCTGAATTAGAATCTTCACTGGTTGAACTCTCTGTACGTATTTTTATTTTCTCCTTATATTTACTCTTAGAGGAAGTATACTTGAATGCTACGTATTTTCTCTAAGGTTCATCATATTCCTCCTTATTCCCCATGAGTTCATCCTCATACATAATTAATTTACCAATAAGCTCCTTTACTGGAAGTGCTCCAATGTCACATGACTCTCTGATTGAGACAGAGGTGCCTCTCCATCATTCTGGCAGACATCTCAGTATCCTCATAATTTGTTCCATAGCTAGAACAACTTTTCCAATTGAACTCATTGTTTTGACTATCTAATTAAACCTAAGATACATATCAGAAATAGGTTCATTAGTTTACATTTTAAAATTTTCATATTTAATAGTATGAGTATTCATGCTCATTTCTTAAACATTGGTTGTTCCTTCATGAGAATCACCCAATGTATCCCATATTTCAATGGTATTTTTACAAGCAGAAATTATATTAAACACTTCATCTTCTAAAGAACAGTACATAGAATTCATAGCTTTACAATTATTATTATAAGCGGTCTTTGTAGATTCATCCCAAGTTGATCTTTCAGTTTCTGGAATTTTATATTGAGACTCTATAAGAGTCGAAATATAAAAAAAATGCTTTCTAAATGAATTTTCATTTTCAGTTTCCACTGGGCATTGTTTGTGCCATTGTAGAAAGGTGGCTGGTTAGTAGCAGGACCCTCTAGCCTATTATCCATAACCCAATTTTAGATAATTAAATTAAAGAGATAAAATTTAGAACTAAATGAAATTTATGATCTTTATATATGAAACTAAAATCACAGTTGAAAAACAGAGTATTTCAAGAATCATTGAACAAAAACAAACCTCTGATACCAAATGTTGGTCGGAGTGGATACTGAAGAGGGGGGTGAATTGAGTTCCAATTGAAATTTATGATAAAAATATTTCTCTTGAAATCCCCAAATTTAGAAAAAAAAGTTAACTGTAGTGAATATGTACAGAGTGTAAATGTTCAATTAGTATCTCAATTATTGATTAGGTCTCTGTTAACTTAATTTGATGATTAAAATAACTTTTGAAGCTGACTTACTAGATTGCAATAAGTATAAACACATGTTAATTTAACTCTAATAGTATCCTTAAATTAGTTTAGTATTTCAAAGTAATAGCAGCGGAATATGTAAAATATATATGTAATACTTATAGACCTAAAATAAAATCACAACAAAGTTAACCAAGAGGTTCAGTCTCAAGCCGAGACATAGTCCCCTCAATAATTTATATAAATTGATCCACACCCTGGATTGGGGGTAAACAACAGTGCACTATTGTCCAGGTACAAAGACGTCTACCAATGTTCTTCTTGGGAAAAACAAACAACATCTCATAGGCTATTCAGTTCTTACTCGTCCTCTACCTCCATCCACAGTGGGAAACAAAAGAGTTATGATGTTTGAGTGAGGATTTAAGAATCCTCCGGTTTAGCACAGGAGATGGTGTGTGTGTAAAATTAATAGGGTACACACACTGCTCAAAATGTAAAGATAGAATCACTAAGAGAAGTATGATTGAGTTTAGAAATACTTTAGTGATTATCAGTGCTGCTCTTGACTCGTTTGGTTTATTAGAAAACCTCTTGAGTCCTTCTCTAGTTTTTCTCAGAAAATAGATTGTCGTTTTTTTCATTGATTCTTGGTCCTGGTTAGCAGCCTGAGTGCATGAAATTTTTGTTGTACTTAATCACTCAAGATGCATATTGTGTTCTCCTCTAGAATAATTTTCTTCGTATATGTCCAGGATTCGTGGAGTATGGATGTAGCCTAGATACAAATGCCTCACATTTGAATGTTATTCAGCTCTTGTCTCTTTCACCCTTTATGTGTCTTCTATTTGCCTTTTGTGTAACATGTCCATATCTTCTGCATTTCTAGTGTTCTTCTTCCATCCCTTTATAGCTTTCAGCTTTGACAGAAAAGAATAATCACCTTTTGCATGGGTAATAGGTACGGTTCCCGGACATGCAACAGAAATCATTAAATAACATTAACTGCATTAAAACCATAAAATGTAACCGTTAGCTAAATAAATAAATAGTATGAATTGTATAGGGTTTGACTGGTCGGTCAATCATTATTAGCGTTCTATTGGTAGAAGTGCACGGTCGACCTTGTGTCGCAGAACCTTCCATCAGTAGCTCTTTTGAACTTGCATCGGTAGATCATATACTGGTGGCTTTAGTTCCATCGGTAGCTCTTGTTATCGGTAGTTGTTGCTCCATCGGTAGCTGTCTCTCTATCGGTAGTTGTTTGCCTGAGTAGTCTATCTGTAGACTTACACTATCAGTAGACTTCTATCGGTATCTCGGTATATCGGTGACGATACTTGTATCGGTAAGTATATGTGAACTGGCTCTATCGGTAGACTTCTGTCTATCAGTAGCTCTGGTCTGTTTGTTTGTCGGTAACTCGGTAGACTGGTTCTATCAGTAGACTTCTTCATATCGGTAACTCGGTGGACTTGTGAAATTCGGTAGCTCTATACCAGTAGCTATAACACTTGTCTGTTTTATGAAAAAACACATCCGAATGGGTTAGAATTACTCCAGAACTTATATAAACATGGATAGTCATTGATTAACATATCTCCGGGATGATTTTAATATTACTATTATCTTGATCACAGATTGAAAGAATTAATATATAGGAAATTATTAGATTGAGATAATCAAAGTATATGAAAGCATAATTGGGATTATCAAAACAGGTGAGGTCAACACTTGAAAAATATAATATTATTTTATTTTTTTATTTTCCAAAAAATGAAATTTTCATAGAGAATACAGTAAATTCACCATAAAATAATTCTAAAAATAAGGTAATAATAATTAATATAATTATATATAATTTTAAATATAAAATTTATATATTAATATTTTATGTAAAGTCATAGATTACACAAAAAAGTTATTTATAATAAGAACTATTCATTTCCCCAATGGAAACCCATATTTTGGTTTTGTATATTATAAAATTTATTTATTCAATACAAATATAAATCATTATATTTCACAAGAATATTCACATATAAAATATCCAATAATTAAATAATACATTAAATATTTTATAAAAATAAATACTTTATTGAAATAATTTTTAAAAGTGAAATAAAACATAATTTTTTTCATTATGTAAATATAAGAATTATGAATCTATATTGAGGGTATAATTTGATTATATAATATTGTTGATACTTGTAAGAAACAAATTAATATGATTTAAAATAATTATATCTTGAATAAATATAACATCATATTATGAATATTAATGAAATATAAAAGTAGTTTATCATATAAAAATAACCAGGTCGTTATATTATACCACCTTAAATAAATTGGATCCTCTGAATTTTACATTCAAGAAAACCCCGTAAAAAACCCCTACATTAACTCTTAAATCATATAACCCATAGAAATTTTATCAATAGTTTCACGACTAATTCAAAAATACATTAAACCAATAATGAATAACAATATTTTAACAATTTGGATCAATTAATAGTTTAAAAATAAATAGAAAAATTTATTCTTATTAAACAATAATACATTTACAAGAATAACCAATTAACCATGATGCATCATTTTCGAATAACAAGTATTTAGAAATGGAAAAAATATATCAAAATTATTTCAACATCTATTTTATTGGTTTTAAAAGCAATTATAGAACCATAATTCAAAAGTTCTTACATATTGGAACATTTAATGGAAATAAATTTAATGGAAATAAATTTTCGTTATATGTTAAAATATAAATAAGTGGGAAGTATTTCCATTTATAAATATTCATTTGATTAAGGAAAAATAAATTTATAAAATAAATATAACATTTATCATTGAATATAGACAATGTAATATATGAATAAATTAGAAGAGAATACATATTTATCATCCAAAATAAGAAAGGAAATAATTTTGGTATGAAATAATATTGAGATAAAGGAGACAAATATTTAATAAATAAAAGTTTAATAATTCTATGAAATATCAATTTTTTATAAAACAAGATATTCATCAATAAATAATAAATTGATTTGAAAATGTATTTTTTCCATATAAAATACTAATAGTTAAAGGGAATGTAATTGCATATAATCATCCAATAAATCTATCAAAGATGAAATATTATGAGAAAAGGAAAATATTTACTATAAAGAAAATTGCACTTTTTTAGTAATATATCAATCAAAACATAATGAAAGATAACTAATATAATACAATTTTAAATATATTAATTAAAATATGGATATATTATAGGAGGTTTCAATGGAGTATTAATTACACCATGTAAAAGTAAATTGGTGCGTATCACGAAACATGGCTCGAGGAATGATAACTATAAAAACTATACCCCAACAAACATCATTATTTATAATATGAGAATCATTTCAAAAATAATATTGAGAAATAAATATAAATCTTCCAGAAGAAAAATATATAATATAATAAAATAAAAAATTTAAAAATTAATATTTTCAACATAAAGTATATATAACCCAATGATTTATGATTCAAAAAGAAAAACCAATTTTAACATCATATTATCTGAACAATAAATCAATAATAAATGAAAATAGACCATTAGTTGATAAAAAAATGTAAAATAGTAAGATTTTCGTTTTTTGATCATTTTTTTAAACCTAAATAAGAAGATATATAATATAATAACAATAATTAAAACAATTAAATCATTATACTGAAACCCCTAAAATCAAGAAAACAATTATCACATGTCCTCTAAAAATACCCATCATATCACATCTACCAAATTTCACTAGACCTAAATAATCATAACAATTGGTGTTAATAAATTTATAACCCAAAAAATAATTATCAACTTTATCACTTGTTCTCCTAAAAATTACGTAAATTTTTGATTTCATGATAACATTATCCAAAACGAAATCAAATCACAAACTAGCCAATATATAAAATAATCCCAAAAATATGGTAACTTGTTCAAATATAAAATTAATAATTTTTCACCCAATTATATTTTAATACTTAGATTAACTATACAACTAATCGTATTTTATAAAAAATTAATAACCGTCTCTATCAATAATTATTATTACCTCATCATCAAATCACATACCAACCCAAAATATTATCCACAACATTTTACGTTTATCCTATGTAATATAATATAATTCCTTTTAAATATCATTCTTCTTAAATAAAATATTAGAGGAAATAAATGTATTAACCTGACAATTATTCTTCTAATATCCACTAATTTTCTCTAAAAATATCATTCACAACATTAAATTCCAATTTTATAAGTCCTAAAATTTTTATAAATGCTTTTTAATTTTTTTTTCCAATAGACTTATTAAACCATAATTCTATATAAAAATGCTAAATAATCCTCAATATATAACTTCTAAACATCAAAAGTTATCCAAACCTTGATTTCATACCAACAATAAAAAGTCAAACATAACCATCGCATAATTACATGTTTTTAGATAACATTATATCACATTCCTACATATGATTATTTAAATTTCAAGATTTAGTTAATTATAAAAAAAATCTATCAAAAACCCTAAATTTTAATCAATATATAAAAGTTTCCATCTATACCAGACACTTTTACTAATATACTTACTATGTTCGAGGATATAATACCATATAAAGAGGGAGAATTTATAATCTTTTCAACTCATCCTTAATCCTAGTGAATCTTATTTGGATTCATAATATGATCATACAACCATATAAGGGGTATACAATAAATAGAAAACCTATAAATATATCAAAAAGTGACAAACCATTGAAATTATTTCCCAATAAAATAATAAACATTAAAACCATTTAAACATATTCTATCTCAAAAATTCAAATTATTTTTCCAACCAAATATTTTAAAATTTTTTATGTATGGAATTATAACAACAATAGAAAAAATAAAGTCTATTGTCACTCTTTCAATAACTATTATAATCCCCCTTCTATATAAGGATCAAATTTAGTTACTTATCATAAATCTTCACTAAAGATTAAATCATTTCCCAAAACATTTGCGGGTTATATCAGACCATCCCATCATCATATGTATGATTAAAGAACTCTGATGTGAATACGAAAAATACGAGCCTAAATTTCAAAATATAAATAATAAAAATATACATTATGACCTATAATCACAAAAAAATTTACACATATATATAAGATGAAATAAAATATACATTCTTAGTAAAATTTATTTTGAAATAAATATTTTTTGAAAATTATTACATTAAGAATTGAATTGGAAAACATTAGAAATATATAATGGAATGTTAGTAACTACAACCATAAAGGAAAAGTTAAATAATTATCATTAAAAAATGAATTGAAGTTATATTTCATTAATTGATTAAAAAAAATATAAAATATCTTGTGCGAAAAATGTTATGAAAAATTTCATTAGTTGTTTAGTAATTAAAAATAATTATCCCTGGAAACTTATAGTAATAAATCATACATGATTATATGGAAATGTTTTTAAATGAAATTATTATTAAAAACAAATATTTTATGTAAATCATTAAAACAAATACCAATTACCTTGAGTCATGACTCACCTAATACATGTTTAAACATTATAGATAATAAAAAAATGTTTATAATTTAATTTAATAAGTTCATTTTTGAAGTTCATTATTTTAATATAATATATTTAATTCAATTAATATCCTCTTTCATTAATTAATTCGAATTGTTCACGTCGATCATGTTAAATTCATTCTGTTCACAATATCGAGAAATATCATGGTCAAATTTATATAGTTTAAAGCCATTGGTGAATGTTTGGATAATAATAGAATTATTTCAAGGTACATTATGTCATAATATTTTAGAAGAAAATGTGTTCAATATATCATAAAATAGTTTCCATTCCAATAATTTTCTTCGATGAGACTATTTTTATGGTTAATAATGATCATGATTATTTAAATTTAAATCATCATTATTAGATATATTTTAACAGCAAGAATGATAAATACAAAATTAAATTAATATTAATTTCATATTAAATCATTAAACAAAATTTTTAGGATTACTCTAGAAATAAATATATTTATTCAAACATCATTGTTTACTTAGGAAGCATGAAACTACATAGGTAAGATATGTTTATCTAATGAGTTTAACAAAAATAAAAATTATTTAATATTTTTAAATGATTTGTACTTTAAAAAAATTTATTTACAGTTTAATATTAAGGATAATGTATGTTATTGGAAATAGTAATAGAATATTTGATATGAAAAAGAATATTTTCAGAAATCAACATATTTTAACCTAGTTAAAGAAAATGAAAAATAGTTTTGTGAGATACAATGGAAAATATTTCTTAATTTCATGAAAAAAATACTTCAATACAATTTTAATATATTCATTTATGTGAAATAGGTGATATTTGAAAATATTTTTTTGACAATGTTTCATAATTAGGAAGCATGAAAGTGGATTGAAAACTCTTAAGGTTCTCCTTGATCAAACTCCTTCATATTGAGTCTACAACCATTAGAAAAATAACTTTTTAAAAGATTGGAGCCTTAAAAATTTTGATACGTTATTTTATAAGGGGGTATTGGATTTATATTCCGTTTAAATAGAATATGATATTTTTTTGGAAATGTTTGAATGAGTCCCCTTTTATTGTAGAAATTTAATGACCTTTTAAATAATATTTCTTTGTTACGGGTAATGTATGTGATTTTAAAATAGAAATTGTTTCATAAGTGACCAATATATTAATTTATAGACATTTAAAAATAATAATTTACTAAACATATCATTTTTTTTATTTTTATCCTCTTATAATTTATTATTTAACATTTCATTCCCATTATGGTCATTGGTTAGGTTAATCACATAATATGATTTTAAAAACTAGTCAATAAATATGAAATGAAATATTAAATATTTAAGTCATCTATTAACAACCATTTAAGTCCTAAAAATTAGTCAAACACCATAATTCATGTAAACATTATCATAACAACATTTTTAAACTAGTTATTTGATTTTTTATGGCTTGCATAAGTGCTACCAAACATTGCATAAGAATTTTGAGAAATTATTCTATAATTAAAAATTGAAAATTAAATGATGAAATTAATATAATTTAGTGTTCATAATATTTATCTTATATAACCATTTATCGATTATTTATTTAAATTATTTTCATGAAACCATTATTACTAATGTTATTTTTTTTAAATTTTCATAGATCACAAAACAAAATGGGTAAAGATTTGGATAATTATCGATTTAAAAAATAAAAAAAATTCATAAAAATTAATTAAAATAATTTGTAATTATTAATTTTTATCTCTTAATGTATATATAAAATTTATCCATTCCTTATTACTATTTAATTGATTAAAATTTTGGCTTTTACAATGTAGTGTAGGCACTTCGTTATCACAAATATATATATATACATATTGACATTACCATTAAATAATATTAATTTAATAATATAAGAATGATATTTCCTTAATAATATAATGTTTTATATTTTCACAAATTTTCATAAATTAATATTTATTTTTTATTTCATGATTTTTAAATCAATGAAACAATATTTATAAAAAATATATTTTTTATTATTTATTAAAAATTTATTTTTATAGAGTTATACAAAAAAAATCATCAAAATATGATTCTGACATGTTAAAACCAAAAATTCATTCTATTTTATCCAAATTCAAATTCTATGTTTTATAATTTTATATTTTCATTAAAAAGATATATTACATTGATAAATAATCTATTTAGAATATAAATAGTGGTTTTATGATATGAAAACCAATATTCATATTTGATAGATTGATAAATTTATTTATAAAATTATTTTGAAATCATATAAGTACTCATTTATAAAATATCCAATAAATTAATATTCATTTAAATATATCATAATAAGAAATATCTTTAAGCGAAAAAATTCAACCCTTATATAAAGAATCTATTCTATCATATAGTGAAAATAACAATAATAATTTTATAATTAGAATAAAATTTTATTATCTATTTTATTTTTGGTACATGGAGGATATATAAATTGTAAAATATAACAGTCTTCAATAAATATATATTAACATTATTAGTATAAATTTAACATAAAACTATGATATTATATAAATATAAAATGGTTGTCTTAATGTTGGATTCACATTCATCAATTTTATGGTGTTCCTAACATAAGATAAAACATAACCTATTATATAACAATATTTTCTTTATTCTTATTCTTATTGGATATATATTATTTCTAGGATCGTCCAGTGTGGAACCAATAATTGTTATCTATCTACCTCACCCAAAATATTTACTTATATGTGGTATTTCTCTAATTCATGTTATGTTTATAGTATTATATCCTCTACATGGAATTCTTTTCATACATTTCTCTATTAAATCTCTATTTATGAAAATATGTGGAACTTTTTATTCATAGAGGATATGTAGGGTTTCATATATCAACTATTCATGGTGCATTGAGGAATACACCATTTATCAAGGTACCCTATTGTTAAACCCTTCATATATATAAATCTAGTTAAAACCTTAAATCAATAGGGTACCATATGAATTCACATAGAGGTGTTCTCCACCATTTATAAATGGGACCTCATTTTGTCTTCGGCCCTTCTTTTATTCATGTTTAGGTAAATTTACCCATATTATATACTAGTTTAATCTATCATTATGAAATTATCTATTATAAATTATAATGTTTTCATAAATGGAATTCCAAATATTAAGCGGTACAAGAATCGAATATTTTTACAACCATTTTAAAATTTTCAATTTTATCTAACAATCATTAGGCCGTAAATGTGTGGATAAAAATATAAAACATAAAAACCTGAATTTAGTAATAAAATCATATGAAGGGACTGTCAACAATATAGGTGAATGAAAAAATTGCCTATGATCCACCCTGTAATAAAACAAATAAATTTTAATTTCCAACAGTTGATTTACCTTAAATAAATACTATAGTTTATTAAAATGTATTGATGGTCTCCAGATTAAATATGTTGACTTATTATAACTATTAACAATTTAATCATATCTGTTTTAGATATATCATTTCATGGTTTACCCAATCCAAAATATATCTATTAAAAAATATTGTAATTATTCTGAATTAGGAACCATATCTAAATATATATTTTATTTAAAGAACGTAGCCAAAGTACACATCGATACCCATTTTCACTATCTACCACATATTGGAGTTAATAATATTCTAATATATCAATTATGATTTTTTATTTTTCTCAACGGTTTAATAGAGCCCAATTCTCATTTGGGTGAATTTTTTTTCACAAACAGTGAATAAATTATATACATATTATAATCATCCATTAAAAAAGGGATAAAATTTCATTACACATAATTATATCCTATTTTAAAATAAACTATAAATAAACCCTAGATTCTAAGATAAATTACAATTAAAATATGAGCCGCATATCAATGCAATCATTATTACACAAAACAATTCTGAATGAGACAAAAATATCACCAGATCAAAAATACATAAAGGGAATCCTAGGTATATATAAAGTAATATCCATATTGGGGATCCATCATGTAGCTTTATAAGAACATTCAATATTAAAAATAATTGAAATATTCATGAACATTTTTTGTTGGAGATGAACCACACGTATTGAAATACAATGATATATATTACTATGAATGTTAGAAAACAATTTTGTTAATTTATAACAGGGTTTATTCCAAAACTTTTCTACCCCTTGGGTTTTCACTCGGATGTTGGATTTGTTCACATATGTATGGTGACTCAATCTAAAAATATATTAATATTTACATGAATTCGATATTTTAAAAATTAAATCTCACATAAAATATCATAATCCAATTAATAGATGGTTTAGTGGCTTTTAAGATTAGTTATATAAGAAAATTATTACTCAATACTTGGAAATATTTCCCCATAAAGAAACTCTTCTAAACCCACTAATAGATTTATTATGTTTGATACATATCATTATAAAATATTTAAGGGGAGGAAATCAATGGGGTGAGCTCAAATAAAAAATATGGTTAATCATGTTCAATAATAAGAAAATAGAAAATGTGAGAATATGATAAGAATACATATATGATAATTTAATCAAGAAACATGAAAACAAAATATAGATTTAATAGCCAATATAATAAGGATGGAAATCAAACGTATTGAAGGTTTAATCAAGGAAATTAAATAATTAAATCATGGTATAATTAACATCGAGAAGGTATATAATACCTTACCTAAAAACGTAAATCAAGGTTTACTCCCAAGAACATCATCATAATGTGGACAAAGTCCAATGGTATATTAGGTTCACTACCCATTCCTATAAACCTAGTGGGAAAATAACCATTGTGGCATAAATTGACTCCCTAAAAAATTATATATACACTTATAAATTATTAATATTTTCCATATTCATTATAGAGCTATATAGTTTTTTCGACCACGAATCACATAACATTGATTCCTTAGGTTGATAATGTACTCATCATAAATAGTAGAAAACATACCATAATGGATAAGCATCAATCCCTAATTTCATTAATAAAATCTTGAAATATATAAATATTTTAAAAATTAATTTTGAGGATATATAAATTTGGGCACAACCATTACAAAATTTATTAATTGTTATATAAGACACATGATAGAAAAACTATAAAAAACATTATGCATGATCAATGATATGGAAATTAAAGGGGTTTCATAATTTATACTCAATAGATAACTATTAGCTAAATAATAAAGATTAATAAGTGAATAAGGACATCATATTGATGTTAATATTTGATAATGAAACACTTCCCATGATAATTTAGATCTAATATTTAAATTTCATGTGATTGATCTTGGATAAGAAAACACAAATGTACTTCTTGGGTGAAGCACTATGAAATATATTAAGCATATGTTTATATATGGAATGAGAATAATATTTTATATAAAACTAATATTGAAATAATATTTTTATAAGTCTAATATATATTGTTTTTTGAATATATTATTTGTTTATGGACCATTTATAGGGGTGATTCATGACATGAGACTATAAATACTGAAATTCACTTAAATTGTGTTTACATAATAGTGGTAATTTCAAAGAGAAATAAAATAATTTATATCCCCAAAATGGTCTAGATATTGAATTATGAATATTTTAAGGTAAATAAATTCAAATATTGATGAAATTAATAGAAATAATCTTCCATTAAAAATTTAAAACAATGATTATATGTAATTGGAATGCAATGGAGGTGGTCGCAAAGATACACTTCCCTATGTTTTTTAAAACATTTTTTAAAATAAAACTTCATTAATGTTAAAATAAAAAATAATTTTGAAAATTTGAAAAGGAAAATATAAATATTACATGAGATACCATTATTTAGGTTTATAATTAAATAGGTTAACAACAATAGAATGTGAAATTATAGATAAATAGGTGAATACATTGTTTGGGACGATGATAATTATTCATAACATATTTTTAATTATGTTAGTAATTTACTATAACAAATAAATGAAATTTCAATTATATTTGATATTTGAATATATAAATATGGTACAATATTTTAATTAATGATTAATCTCAAGTAGAAACATTATAATTTGAGAAATTATATTGAGTAATCAAAGACACGTATATGTTTGGGATGACAAAAAAAATTTCCCATAGAAAAGATGATCCTAAAATCATGGGAATTTTCATTATTCATAAATAAATTGTCATATAAAAATAAAGGGATATTACATAAACTATTCAAATGAATTTTTTTGCATAATATAAGAGAGCCCCTCAATAAAGGTGATTGAGGTGGGAACCATTATTACATTAGATAAATTGTATTAAAATATCCCTAAAATAGATATATAAATAAGATTAAGTAGAAATACACTGAATATATATATATTTCATTCTATTATATATCCAATCATATGTTAAAAAATCATCTAAATCAAATCTTGTTCGTAAAAGAAAATGATTCTTAATGATGTTTGTTTGGAGAGGAAACACTTACCTCATGTTTGGATGTACTCTGTACGTAGACATAACGTCCTATATAAATAAAATATACTAATTTAATATATATATATATTAAATTTATTTACATATATTTATTTTTCTATGGTCTATGTATTGGTTGTGTGTAATTAATTTTAATATTGTTTTTAATAATGTTAGTTACTCAGGGATGTTTGGTTAATTTCATTGTAACACATTAAGATTGATAGCAGTTGTCAAAATTGTTGTAAAATAACATCATGAGCTCTATTAATTTTTATGTTTACATCATTTATTATTACTATAATATAATAATTATGTATTTTCAAATGTTATCTTAAAATATATCCAAATTAAAAATGGTACCATTCTATATCCATTTAAGGTTGTTAAATAAATGACTATAGATTCTTGTTAAAATAAAAATTTTAACCCTAATATTATTCTTTTATATTGATACATATCTGAACAATATCACATTTTTTACTTGAATAATTTTTTTAACATATAATTTATAGTGGTTATGGAAAATTTAAAACCACATTATTTAAGGCGGTAGCCTACAAACACACTATCGTGACCTGACCCCAGAGATCCTGAATATAGCGTCTACTATCAATTACATTGGCAGGATTAAAATAAATCAAATCCCGAAGGACTGTTTAGTTTATTATTCTTGGTAAAGAATATACATAATAGAGTCTTGTATTACAAATGAATATAGTAATTACAACAAAATATTTTTCCTTCAAAATAATAACCATCAAGAATATACTTTCATAAATTAATCAAAATAAATATATATTTCATATGGAAAAGAAACATAATAAAGGTGAGATCGAATTCCCATTATTGGTATTGTATACTCGAAGTAATAATAAAATAATAGTTATAAATCAACATGGAAGTTAAATAACTAAATAGACATGAAAAGTAATCAATAAGAAGAAATGAAATTGAATAAATAACATTAAAAGGTAAATAAAGACACATGACATTAAAATAAATATATAATTAAAAATAAATATTTTATTGAATGAAACTGAAACATATGCCAATTAATTGTTAAAATGGAAATGAAATTTTTACATAGATCTGTCGACATAAAATGTCCTGAATGAATAATAAATAAATCTAAATGATTTAAATTCATTCTTAATGGATGTGATGTTTGAGGGACCTAAAATATACCATCAATAAATTCCACAAGGTGGTTTAAAACAATAAATAGAAATCTATTTAAATTTCACAACATATTTTCCTCACGAGAAACTGTTGATGCATCGAGGATATATATAATGTTTGGGATCCTTTGTCATTACCAGTCCAAATAATTCAACATATTGAATAAACTATATAAATAAAATGGCTTATCAAATATATTTAATGAATAAAAAACAAAAAAATTAATATTTCCCCAAATAACAAATTAACTGTCAATGTAGACACCGAATGTAAAATGGTATTTGGTTTATGCAATAATAATATCCATGATAAAATAAATAGATCATTTATTGTAAATTTAAGGTCTAATGATAATAGGAAATTGAATATTTTTAGGGGACCTACAAATATTTCAAAGAAGTTAATGTGAAAACTATCATTGGCCAAATCAATCATAAACCATCTAATAAAATAATAAGGATGGATTCAATAAAATATATCCCATGTGGAGTAAAATCAATAGTTATTGGCATTGATAAATGTAAATAATATTAAAATATTCATTGATTTCAAAAAAACATTTGAATAAAATATTATTAGAAATTTACATTTTAAAAAATTTCCATAAAAAATTAATATTGTTAACATTAAAAGGAAACATCAATGAAATGACAAAGGGAAAATATGTATATGATGTACGAGGTAAAAAGAACATTCCCTTTGATTGGTAATTTTTTTAGAAAATTACTTTTTCAAAATGTGACATGTATATTTCTTAGAAAAAAAAATTAATAAAAAAAGTGTAAATATGACTTTTATAAATAACATCAAACACATTTTTGAATTTTTTTTTGAGAAAACAGGGTTCATAGAATAAATTGTGTTTTCTGACTAAAGAGAGAAATATTGTCGGGTTTTCTTGAAAACATTTTCTAAAAAAGTTTTAGTATATGATAGTGTAAAAATGTTACTGTCTCTTAATAAAGGTCATGACTAACCATATGAGAAAAAAATTATATAGTTTACACTAGAATAATCAAATAATTTTCCCTTATGGATATTTATTTGTATCTTATCCTGAACAAAATGAGATTGTAAATTTATCGTTAGAAAATATCATAACATTTGAATGATAATCAATCAATGAGTAGATTACATTTATCGACTTTAAATACACTTATATAAGAGGAAATGCATAGATTAATAATAAAGGTCATTATAAAAATAACAATATAATTATAGAAATAATGATGAAGTAATATAACCCAATGAAAATAAATTATAATATTAAATTATTTTCTACTTGGAATCTTTTATCTCAAATCCCTTTATAAGATATTGTTAAAATTTAAACCAAAAGGTTCATGAGGATTGAATAAATCAGGATATTATATGTTATGGTGGTAGTACGTACACCATATATAACAAATTAGGTGCACAAAAATAAATTTATTTTTATATATATAATATAAAATAACAAAAGGAAGTGATATTACCAAGAAAATCATTAATAATGTTCTTGAGAAAAATAATCGTCAACCATTACAATGTGTCCCATACCACATTGAAAATTTTGATTCATAATATCCATGAGGGAATAAAATTAAACGAAAAATATAATTTAATGCGAATAATGAGTTTAATTTTATTTAATTTCAATTGGTAGTATATACACTATATAAAATAAATTAGATACATAACAACAAATAATTCTCAATGGAAAGTAAATTGAAACGAAATCCCATCCCAATCATTTAATTATAGGATAATGTACATTAATTCCCTATAAAATAATATTCTATTGATTATGAAATTTCATTTAACCAATTTTTGTGTGAATCATTACCGTTATTTCACTTATTACAATGTTGTAAACCATTACGTAATCAATTATGTTTACACCGGTTGTTTGGAAAAAATTCATTTTATATGTCAAAATAAATTTGGTATGTCATATATGGTCAAATGGTAATGACATAAAAATATAAATAATAATATTCATGCAATTATTATAATATTTATACATAAATTATACCTTTTAAAACAATATTTAAACATGGTTATGAAAAATGAATCATTTTTTTAGTCATGGAGATCTTAGGTCGAACGCATGCTTGAGTAAAATACTCATTTTTCAATTATAATTATAGAAAGAAGGTAAATAGAATTATATGATTCTAGAATTATCATAGTATAAAAAATAATATAATATTTAGTCATATATATATAATTACTTTGATATAAAAAGGAATCACTTTATAGAGAGGAGGCAGTAGTCCACAAATCTGTACAGTAATGGTATGTGTAATAAAATGTTAAAAAAATTATAAATACATAAAAATATATTATATATCATATATAAATAGATATTATGTCATATTTTCTAACCATGAATGTTGGTAAATAAAAAATTAACAATATTCATTTTGTTAGGCGGTAGTTCACCGCACAAAGAAACATTAAGTTCTTTAAGAATTAAATGGATTTATTTGTGAGTTTAGAAATAAACCCTTGCATAAAAATACCTAGAATATTTAGGGTAATGTTTTTTACAATTATGTTTTGATAATATTTTAGTTATTGTATAATTGAAATAAAACTAAAAATCTTGAGGAATTTTCTTACCTATTATTAAGGTAACTCCTTTTGGATTGAACCAATGGATTCATTGGATTGATTTATGCCCATGGTCATCATTATAGGATTATTGGAGGGATTTTTATAATCTATTTGGGAATAAAATGGTTGATCAAATATGGTTTGAGTAGTGAAAGGATTTGGGAGTATAGGAGTTGTTTTTATAGTGGAGGAGGAATGTCAAACATTTAATATTTTGACAATGGAATTCCATTCAGGTTTTTCATGTTTCATGTGGATCCAGTAATGGTCCAATTTTTATTAAATAGTGTATATAGTCTATATAATTCCATCCAATAGATCTTGGACATGTTTATAGGTCATTTTTGTCCATAAGGTTTATTTTTAATTTTTTATTAGGTTTAATTTAACCTTAATAACTCTAATTATTTTTATTCACATTCAATAATATTTTTTGAAAAAAAAAATCAGTATTATTAGACATAATAATTTATTATGATTCAAAATATGAAATCCAGGTTTTCAAATTATAATCAAATAATTGGCATAAATTAATTTAAAATTGATCCCGCATGTGGGATGGAAATGAGGTTTTCTAAAGTAACAAGAATCAAAATATTGATATGTTTGTTCAATATATATCATATTATAAATTATTACAATTAATTAAATTTTATATATTAATTATAATATGACCTAATGAACTTATAAAGAAAAATATAATTTAAATATAACCTTACAAAAAAATTATATGAAGAAGATGTTTTGAACTAAAATTCCGTATTTTTAAATATACATTAACAAATAATATAGTCTTGAAAACTATAAAAAATTCACCATAACATAATTTTTGTTATTTTATTTCTATTTTTAATTATATTTTTACATGTAAAATCAATTAATGTGTCGAAATTCACATTTTAAAATGCCTTCTCAAATAAAAATTGGAAAAAATTTCGTTATATACATATTGGTTTTTATGGGTGAAATTGGGTTTTTTCTTCTATAATGCCTATCAAAATCAATGGATGAATATCAGAATTATTATATTTAAAATATAAAATATATATTAAAATTATTATCTTTATGAATTTAATTATTTTCTTTCTGATAAAACTATTTTGGATACATAAAAATAATTATATTTATTTTTATATCCAATTTGTTCTGAAATTCAATTCTGATTATTTGGTATCCAATAAATTAATTTTATATTCTTATAAAATATAAAATTTCAAAAAAAAAATTTAACATTAATAATCATTAACTTAACTACAAGGTCATATAATATTATATATAATTATAATTTTTTTATAATATATTGTTTTTTGGTGAAACTCGGTATTTTGTTGAACAAAAGCTATTGAAAACATCATTATTTCATGTGGTGAAAGATACGTCAGTGTTTCATTAATTAAAATTTATTTAATTTATTAAATATATGTAAAATACTAAATAATTTTTAGAGTCGTCATAAATTATATTCCCTTACATGCTTGGTGATGTCTGTTATACATGATATCGAATAAAAGTTGTAATTTTTAATTTCAGGGTGTTACAATCTCCCAACTTTAATTAAATTGTGTACTCATAATTTAAAATATATCATTTTACTATATTGTTTTATATTTAAACATTGAAATATCACATCATGAGAAATGATTGTAAAACATTTTCTAAAAAAGGTATATTGGGAATCAAAAATGTCACATGGACTAACATGTAACACTGACTCTATTAGGAGAAGAGTAGTGGAATGTATAAATACAGACATTGAAGAAAACCATACATATTTATAGGGAGCGATTGAGATCATAAATTAGAAAAATGTGAATTATCAATAGAAATTTGTTGGACACATATCCATAAACCTCTGATGATTCTGATGAACGTCAGTTCAAAAAAATAAATTCAATTGGAATTTTATTTATAATTTTTCTAATTTTGAGTAATTATTTAAATAGATAATAATACAAAAATGATATATTTATATAAATTGAATTAATAAATTTCGTTATTATTTTTCCAATTTACCAATTAATTTAAAAATTAATTTTCATGCCTCAAGTACTAAAATAAACTTTTAAAGGATCGTATACCCTATAAAAGTAGGAGATGTATATCCATTTTCCTTAAACTATATTCCAAAAAAATATGGATAATATATTAAACTATAATAACAAAAAGTTATATTATAGGTTCATCATTAAAATTTATTAATAAACATTTTTTACTAAAAGCAATGAAAAGTTAACTAAGAATTTTCATAGTATAATGGTTGACATTAAACCCTTACCGTTCATCAGTAATGGGTTCAAGACCCACTCCTATTATCAATTTTTTGTATGTCACACACTATACATAATTTCTTTTCCAAAAACATATTAAAATAATTTCAAAAATAACTATGAATAACCTTAATTAATGAATAGTCATTTAACTATGGTTTTCAAAACAACAATTATACATTAATATGTCATTCATTTTAATTTCAAATAGTTCCTTCCATGATATATGGTGGATCCTATGCCATTCATCTATTCAAGTAATTCTTAATGGGTTTTAATGAAAATGTGAATTATCCTAATAATATCCCTTAATATTGTCAAAAATGTTGTACAATATGGCCCATTTTCATGAATAGGTTTCACCGAGTTCGGCTTATAACGCCTTTTCAGAGTTATTACTCCTCGGTAAATCTATTGTAGAACCAAATCCATATATAGTATCCATATTGGAATTTATTATTTGGAAATGCCACATAATATATACCTTTAACAAATTCTAGATTGTTGTTTTATACATATCCTATATTTTACCTTAGAGTTATGTTCACTAACCTATGATTTCTTAAGACTATTTCTCAAGGGTTATACTGAACTTATTTTCATAAGAACTGTGGTGAACCGACCCTATAAAGACCATTTCTGATGACTAATGCAAATTACATTGGCATGATTAGAAGGAATAAAATCCCAAAGGTCTTATTTGTTTAGAATTCTTGGTAAAAAAAATACCCAATTGAGTTTTGTATTAAACCTGAATACACTAATTACAATAAAAAATCATCAAAATAAAAACTTCAAGGATAAAATTATTCCATACATATTATAAATTCATAAATTTATCACTCTACTTCTTTAGTTCCTTGTTAATGGAACCATTGTAATGTTGAACTCAAATACGCAGTATGAGTAATGTATTGCAGAATAAATAATGAACCAATAGGAATAAATAAATATGGAATGCTTACAACTAAAAATACATACAAAGAAATACACTAAATCAAAAGGAAGGGAATAAAAAATAATTAAAGGTAGATGAAATAAAATCCCATTCAAATAACTAGACAATTAAAAATTAATATTGAATGGTAATAATCTAAAACACATGCAAATAAATCAATGAACTAAAATGAATGTAATCCATTTATATGCTAATGAAAATTATCATCGAGAAATAATAACTAAAACTATATGATTTCAATACATTCTAAATGGATGGCATGTCTATGGCACAAGAAAACCAATACCATCAAGACCTGTTACAAGTGGGTTTAATATAATGATACAAACTTGTTTAATTTTATTAACTTATTTGTCTCATGAGAAACATTTGATGAATTGGGTATCGATATAAAGTCTGAGATCCCCCCATCAATACTATTTCAAATCATTACTCACATTGAATAACCAAAATAACTAAAATTTCATATCAAAAACATATATTTAATAAAAATATGGAATTATCAATATTTCTCAAAATAATAAAATAACGTCCAATGTAGGCAACATATGTAAAAAAATTTATGGTTTATTCAATTGTAATATCCATGATAAATGAAGTGAATAATTTAGTTTAAATTCAAGGTTCAATGATCATAGGAGATTGTATATTTTAAGGGGATAAAAAATAAATAAATTAAGTGAATGTGAAAATTATCCCTGAAATAATTATTATATTAATAAAATATATCCCAAGTAGATTAAAATAAATTATTATTGTTGTTGATGAATATAAATATTATATAAATATATTCATCACATATTCTGGTGGAAAAAATAATCTCTTATATGATCTTTTGAAAAACCTTTTATTTGAAAATAACATTTCAAACATTTTCTTTGAAATGTATTATTTTAACAATTCAGGGGAAACATCAATGAAACTATGGTGAGTAAATCTATAATTGTCATATGAGGTAGAAGAGAACATTCCTTTCTAATGCTAAAATGGTTAGAAAATGTCATTGTTTGTAAATAGATAATATGATTCACATGAAAACATTACTACAATGGAAAAATGGATAATATGCCTTTAATAAAGCGTTGTAAAAAAATTGTTTTTTTAGAAAATGGTTTTTTTAGAAGAAAAAAGGTTCTCTGACTAAAGATATAAATAAATTCGGGTTTTTTTGAAAAACAAATCTAAAACATTTTTGAGACAAAAGAGTGGAAAATATTACTATTAATTAATAATAGTCATGAATAACCATAGGGGAACAAAATTAATGGGTTTATTAGATAATGATAAAATAATTACCTTTGAGGTAAATTTAGCTGTAGCCCATCCTGAACAAAATGAAATTTGAATTTCCTCCCTTAAAAATATTATAATGTTATTGTGAGATTGAATGAATTAGTTGATTAGGTGTATCAATTATAAATCTACATGGATTTGAATAAATACCTTAATAGTTAGTAGAATAAATTTTAGAAATAATAATATAATATTAAAAAATTAGGAATTAATATAACTAAATCAATAGAAATTGGGTTATGAATTTATTTCCCACAAGGTATATTTTAACTAAAAATCCTTAAATGAAATAATATAGATGAAACTAAAAATCTCATAAATAATGAATGAATAATGATATATATGTTGATATATTGGTTTTTACACCATATATAAGGAAATATGGTCCCAAATAAAAAGTGATTGGTTCAATATAGAGTTAATAATCATAATAGGATGTGAGATTACAAATATAATCATTAAAAAATTCCTCAAGAATAATAATTTTTAAACATTCCAATGTGTCTCATAGAACATTAAACCATTTGTGTCATTATCTCCATGAGTAAATAATATTAAATGAAACATATAATATCATGAGAATAAATAGATTTAGGATATATCATTTTAAATGGTATTATATACACCATATAAATGAAACTCGCTGCACAATAAAAAATAAGTCTCAATGGAAGGTAAATTTAGACGAAATCCATTACCAGGTGTTTCTTTTTGGTTGAACATCCATTAAAATATATTATAATAAAATATTTTTAATTATTTAACATATTATGATCATTTTTCATGTTTTTAACTAATTTAGTTTCACTTATTGCAATTTTTTTACATCTTATTAAACAAATATGCTTACATAAGGTGTTATGACGAAATTCAGTTTATGTGTCAAACAAACTATGGTAGGTCAACAATGGTAAATTGGGTCATTATAATTACATATCTAGTATAATAATAATGATTTAATAATCAAATTTATAAAAATATTATACTTTAAATCCAATAATAAAATATGGTTATGAAAAATTAATCAATGTTACAATCATGGAGATAGTAGGTTTTGCATACGCATTAGTAAAGTTATCAATTTTAAATGATTCTTATGGAAAAAAGGTAAGTATAAATATATCATTATAGTAGGATAATTATTTATTTTTATACATTTATTTATTCTTATATACTTATATATATATAATTAGTTTTATTTAAAAATTAATCACATCATGTTGAGGAGGTGGTAGTCCACAAAATAACAAACGACATTCCTGTTATTAATGTGTTTGAAAGGGTAATAAAGAAACTGGTGTACACTATCTTTATAAAAATATAATTATTTCATGAATAATATATATATATATATTATATGTCAAATTTTTTTAATTAATATAATCCTTTATACATTTCATGGATCATGTAAATGAATCTCATTATATGGAGGTGGTGGTAGTACATAATTCCTCAAACGATGTTATCTTATTAAGAAATAATAAAATTAAATAAATTTATGTCTTATAAAATGTTTAAAATGCTACAAGGAAATAAAAATTTCATTTAAATCGTATTTAAAAGAAATTCCATCATAATTCTGAACCATGAATATTGGAAATAGAAAAATGAACAATCATTGTTTTGTGAGGCGGTAGTTTTCTTAGCCCATAAACAATATGTTTTTTATCCATTTGATGGATGTTTGTGTGAGTGTAGTTCGAATAAATAACATAAAAATATCCTTGTATATTAATGATACATGTGTTTTTTATTATCATGAAATAAGAATATTTTTAAGATTGTACAATTGAAATAAAACTAAAATTCTTGAAGAAGTTTGTCACCACTTATTCGGGTAACTCCTTTAGGTTTGAAAAAACATATTTCTTGGATTGATTTATTACAATGAAGAGGCTTCTAGGATTAGGTGAGGTATTTTTAGAAGATATTTTTGAAGACCATGGTTGAGAAAAAATGTCATGATAGATATTAGGAATATGGATGAGAGGAATCTTTTTTATAGTGGAATATGAGTGGAAATCAAGTAGTATTTTGACAAAGGAAATGCATACATGTTTTTCAGGATTCATGTGGAGCCAATAATGGTATGTGTAATATCTAAGAGATAATAGGGTTGATCTATGGACATCAAATAGATCTGGGAAAAGTGTATAGGTCCTCCTAGGCCTTATGGTTACGGTTTAGTCCCTTATCATTCTTAATTTAACCATAGTCATTGTAGACAATTTTATTCATTTTCAATAATAAATTTTTTTTCGAAAACTCTATTTTTATTTTTATTAATTATATTTGATTATTAATCCAAATATGAAATCCATTTTTCCAAATTCTAATCATATAAGTGTAAGATATTATTTTAAAATTAATCTCGCAAGTGGGACAACATTGTAGGGTTTTAATGTTAAAATGATCAAAATATTGTAGTTTATTATTAATAATATCAAATTGAAATTGATTACAATTACATAAATTGTATTCATTGATAAAAATATGATTTAATTAGACATTATATCCTATTAAAATTTTAATTTAACCTTAAAAATAAATTAGATGAAAAGGAAGTTTGAACTTATATCTAGTCTATATATATTCATAAAAAATATGATTCTAAAAAATATAAATAAATTCACCATAACCTATTTTTTTATATTTCAAATTTAACATTTATATGAAAATATAAAATCACTTACTGTGAAAAAAATTATATTTTATTGGGTCTCTATTAGAATGCGATATAATTACCTATATAAACATATAGGTTATCTGTTTGAAAATGGGTTTGTTCTTGTCTTATGCCTACCTGACCAAATGGATAAAAATGAAAAAATTTATTACTTTATAACATATATATTAAAATAATTAAATAATTTTTTAATGATATTTATTAAGAAAAAATGATGTTAATGCATAAAAATAATAAAATTTATTTTTATGTCCTCTCAGATCTTATTTTTTTTATCATTTATTGGTAACCAATGAATTCATTTTTTATTTATATAAAGTAGAAATTTTAGTAATTTATTTAATATTATTAATAAATATTAAAAAATTATTTATCATAACATATTCTATTAATTTATATAATTTTTTTAATATATTGTTATTCGGTGAAACTTTTTATTAACGTTTAATGTAAGCTATTAAGGAAAGTATCTCTTGCGTGCGATGTATGCTAAATCGCTGATGCATGTATTAGAAGCTAGATAATGTATCGAATATAAAAGTATACTTTAGAATTTCAGGGTGTTACCCAAACATGAATACATTTTCTTTATCATTAATGATTTTGGATGAATGTATAAAAAGGATATTTCATTAGTATAATAATAATTAATAATATTATTAATTATTGTTATATATTAACTTAAAGGATAGAGTGGATATTAGGGGTGTAGAAGAAGTGGAAAAGATCTAGAGAAGTTAGACTTAGAGTATTACCTCTCAATTGGAATATATCACTTTCGTAACTCCTTAAGACTTATTATAATGGTATTTTGTAAGAAAATTTATAAATATATAATAAAGGTGTTTATATAGAGGATATATTATAATTTCTATTCAAAATAATATTTGGAATTGGTGAAAATGTGGGGTGGAGGTGGTTACATTTAATAATTGAAGAAAACAAAACTTTTGGAAAATCTCATTATTTCAAAATGGTATCACTGCATTATTCTATGACAAAAACATATAAAATGGAAAATACTAGTGTGGTAAACCAAAGAATGTAAATAATACTTCCAATAGATAAAATAGTTTTCAAATATTTTAACATTATTCAGTATGTAGAATCACATATATTGTAATTTATCCTTTTTGTGATGACTAATGTTTCAGGATTGGAAAAAAATTGAAATCATAAAATTATAAATTAATGTAACTAATAATTTTAATTGGATTATTTAAAATAATTATGGAATTTTATAAAATTAAATTTCCATGATTGATATAAATTCAATTTAGTATGAGAAGATAACACTGAAAACCCATTTCTTAAATATGTTAATTTAATGATTAAAATATATTAATGAGGTAATATTATCAATGTATATTATTTTAAAGAAAAATATTTGTTTCTTATAATTGAAATAATTTTTTCAGCCATAAAATCATCACAACATTTTATTTTAGAAAACATAAGGATCAATTAAATGTAAATAACAAAATTTTATTTTCATTATAGATGAAATATTACTGTTGTTTTGAAGGATACTAAAATTTTATATAAATTTAGAAAAAATGTTTAGAATGAAAATAATTATTCCATAAATACATATTTGAGCATTTAAAAGGTTTTATAAAACTTTAATCCATTCTTATGTTTTGATAAATTATTTAAAGTCTCATTTTTTAGAAACTTTTTTAATTTTCACTCTTCATATAAAAATTTATAATGTTAATAAAAAATATCAAAAATTAATTAGTAGATAAATTTTACATAATGAATCCAAAAAAGTATTTTTTTTAATTCAAATTATTTGAGTTTTAGTTTTTTTAGATATACAATCTTAATAACCAATAATGACATTTTTTAAAATGAAGAACTTATGTTCTAAAATGTGAAATAGATGGTTTAAAATTTTAAAACTATTTGTATAATTATAAATGAACCTTTAAAAAAATATTATTTCTTATAAAAATGTTTGATGAAATTTTAAATTAATACATATATACTAACAATGACATTAAAATCTAGTTATATATATAAAAGATATTTTGATCTATTCACCTAATAGTCAATCTATTTAAGAAAATGAGAAAAATCATCTTATAATAATATAGAAATTATAAGTAAAAAATTGTATTTTATTCCAATTCAAAATTTATAATATCCTATTTAAAAATTAAACTAAAACTATAAAATATATTGAGAAGCTATTTTTATAGAAAAATAAATGTTTAAAATATTCGTTTTTCTTATTCTTAATTTATATAAGACACTAATAAACCTAAAATTTTGAAATAAATATTTTATATTATTGAAATCATCATTTAAGAATAATATACATACTTCATTTAATATAAAGTAAATATGATAAAAAAAATTTCTAAAAAACAATAATTAATAATATATTTTTATTTAAAAAATACATTATATATATTGATACATAGATATTGTTATAGATATATATAGATATATATATATATATACATTTTGACATAATTTTGTTCTGCATATTCATACCTACTAATTCAATGACTGGGTTTTAAATGTTGAAAAATATAACTATTTCATTAATAATCATTGTTTTATGTGGAGGAATATATCAAAAAAATATGACATAATTAGTCGATAAAAAATAAAGAAATATAGTTTTTGTACAACTTTCACATTCGGTTAACTTCATTAAATCCAGGAGGAAAAAATATCTTTAAATTTTATCACTGTCTCAATATCATAATTTAAATTGATTTTTTTTGTACTTTTCTCTATTAATGTAAAAAAAAATTACATTATATTATATCTCTAAACCAATCAACAATAAATTATTTAATTCCCCTTATCTGTTACTAGCAGAAGAATTTGTATGTAGGATTTTATGAAAATAGAGAAAGGTTTTAAAAAAATAGCCAATAATTTTTATATTTTAAACCAACTGGAGATTGTTGATAATGATTTTTATTTATTTATTTTTATTTACCTATAAAAGGTTAACATAAATTTTTATATACAAAAATAATTTTATATAAAAGGATGTCTTACTTCAGATGTAAAAATGAAGATTTTTCCTTGTAACAGGGTCATGAATGTTTAAATGGATTAGTATATGAATTATTTGTTTGAATATTTTTATGAAAATGATATAATATTGTATTGAAAAATGGTATATCTGTATTTGAGATATTATTAATGATTAGAAATTTTATACTAAATATCTCAAAAAATATTGTTTGATATTGGATTTAGATATTGTTGGAGTTATAATGAATTATATATAGATGATGGTGTGTATATAGTAGACAATGGAATTAAATCACATATAAACATTCCATAGTTTATTTATCAAAGTCATAGTTCATACATAAATAGTTAAAATGATGATATTATCTGAATTTTTTATTCCATTTCCTTGGTAGTAGTGTTTTGTTTGGAAATGAGAAAGAGCATGATATAGTGCATGGAATTTTATTTGATAATTATAACTATGTGAAATGGTGAGATGGACTATGTCATTGAAGTTAATATTTAAAACTAATTAAATCTAAATGGTCCATAGACGTCCTAAAAATGTGTAAATATCATGAAATCCATTTTAACTAGTGTTTGGATGACTATACTGATGATGTCTAATGTAAAATGTGGAAAATATGATGACTGTAATGAAGAGAATAATATTTTGTCTTTTGTATAAGGAACCGGCCTATAAAAATTACTAAATTTTGAATTAAATGAATAATTCACATTTAGGATCTTTTCAGGTTTATAATTTTAGATAATTAGGCAATAACTATTACATTTCATCTAAAAAATACAAAGTATACACTCCTACTCAATTTCCATTTTTTCACAAAATAATAACTCTTGAAAAAAATAGCCATGTCTAGTTCCATGTTTTAGACAGCATGAATTTTCGTTGATCACATCCTTGACCATATTCTTCTTTATGTCCTGTGAAAAACATTTCAGAACTTGGTATGAGTAGTAAAAGCTATGTAAGGGATACACAAAGAAAGAAAACTGTTAGTTTTTCAAAACATTAAGCAAACCTTGAATACTTTATCATAAGTAAAATTTTTCACCTTTATGAAGTATTAAATACTCTTTATTGAGTAAAATATCATAAATTACCATTTTGTAACCAAAAGAATACAATAAAACCCATGTCAAGGACACATAACATATAATGGTAACATGGGACATAAACATACTTAAATGAAATAACCATATGGTCAACATCCACACATATCACTAAACGGAATAGCCATACGGCCAACTTCCATAACCAATGCATTGGAGGTTATAGCATAACCACCCGTCCTGGTTTTCACGGCACCACCCTTCATTTGGTTTATCATGTAACCACCTGTTAAATGTCTATGTACCATTATAAAATCATAACACATAAAACAAATATAATGGAATGAATACATTTCCACATTTCAATCACAATATATCATTTATATATATTTAAATAAAAGAATCCTTTTTCAAAAACATGTTTAATATAAAAAATATGTAAAAGAGTATATGGTATTTATTTTATTTTAAAAAATACATTACTGCTTGTTGAGGAAGCCAAGAATCAAATAATACTCGTGGTGGCGGAAAGGTCATTGTCACCGTGTACGTTAAAAAGAGACATACTTTTTCTCATTTAGTAAAACGCTTCGTAGAGAAAATATTCCTTTTTGAATAAAAGTAAAATTCAAAAGTGTTTATATACCGTATAAAAGAAAGGTGTGTATAAAACCAAATATGCCTCAATCTACGGAGATTTAGATGAAGTCCCTTACCTCAAGTCCGACATGTTTTGTTCGTTTCTTTATATTCATGAATAATAAACTTTGGCCAATTTTAAATTTCATGAGGACATCCTTTTAATTTTATTATTGAATTCAGATCATATATTATCATGTTATAATAATTAGTTAATTATATGAGTTCATATCATACGTTTTGACGATGTTCGGTACATGAGTCAAAAATAAACTTGTTTGGAGAGAATTTTCTTTGTAGTTATAACTACATCATCTCCAGAATGGTGTTCATGATTTAAAAATCGTAGATATCCAGTATATATATATTTAATAATATCCCATAATGTTTGGAGATAAGAAATGAAATGTATCGTTGATGGAGACAGTCGGTCGTACGTACGTATGAACACTACATTCATTTTTTGTCATATTAATGGACTTTAAAACTAACTGATACATGGATATATTATAATTACAGTATAATATATATGATATATAGGCAAAATTAGTTCATTAATTACAATCTTCATAAATTCCTTGTTTGGAATGAACGCGTCACATCACTTGAGGGGGGGGGGGGTAGTCCACACTTCCTCAGGTGAAATTATCACAGTTCCAAAACATACAAAGCATAATGTTGTGTTTTAAATATAAAATACATAAGCATATATAGGACATAAATAAAATATATATAATATATAATTATAGTTCCATCATAATTCCCACCATGTAAGGTGTTAAAATAATATTGAACAATCATCGTTTTGTGAGGCAGTAATTCGCCACTCACAGAAACAGTATGTTCTTTAATCATTATATGGAGGTGTGTGAAAGTGTAAATCAAACCCTCCTAATAACAACATACTACTATATTTAGGATAGTGGTGTTTTTATGGAATCAAATAATAAAAATTTTAGGGGGAGTGATGAAGGAAAATAAAAAAAATAAACTCGAGACAATAAATTACCTCTCAATCGGGTAACTCTTTTTGACTTGAGGAAAAGGCTACCTTGGGAAGATTTCTGCTCAATGTGAGGATTCTAGGAGTAATAGAGGGATGTGGAGAGACAATATTAGTAGAGGTTGGATGAGCCAAGGGCTTGAGAGGGTTGGGTATGTGGGTAGAGGTGGGGGCCTTTAATAAGAGGGAGGAGTGGCACACTTGAAAAGTCATGAAATGTTACTTTATTATGAAATAATTTTCGGATTTTAAAGGTCCCACAATGATATTTTTTGAGGATAAGGTGATAAGGGTTCTAAATCCACCCATCCAATAGTATTTTGAAAAGTGTATGTCTTAGATTTTACCTTATATTTTCATTTAATTTAAATCATTCATTAATGAGGTAATCATTGCATCATCATGGTGTGATAAATAAATTTATTTATTTAATATATAAAAATTATAAAACAAATACCATGATGTATGAAATATTTTTTGCTTTCCAATAACTATTTATAGTCTATGAGTTTCTTGACCCGTCCTCGGGGCCCGTGTCGTGACTATCCCAAGCCCTTCTTCCATAGGCCAGGGGCTGGCGACTAGCACATAAGGCTTAAATCCCAAAGATGGGAAGGCATTGACTTTATAAATGTAAACAAACACAACTGAGTACGCAACAGGAAGTGGACACTAAGTAAAACTGAATACAAAAGAGTGTAGTGTAAAGTAAATGGGAAAGTATACAAACCCAACTGAACAACAAGTACAAGTAAAAAGGGAAAAAAATCTAGAAGTATAGATCAACTCCTCGATCATCCTCTGGGGATTCCTACCTGAATGGTAGGTATAGATGGCCACATCAAAACCCACATCCATAAGTATCCATCGTGTGTAAACAGGTCGCAAGTTCCACCTCCAGGTTTGGTCCTTTCGTGGTGCTCTAGGCCTCCGTCAGCACTGTCTGTCATCCGCATCCAACACAACGAGGTGCGAGCATAGCCCATGTAGGGGTGAGTATAAAGATACTCAGTAGGGGAACCGAAGGTCTCACTATATCCACTAAGTATTATAAAAAGAAGAAATATACAACCAAAAAGTATCAACCAACACTACTTAACTATACTCCCATACATATACCTATGTTACCAAACTCAGTTCGGCTCCATCTCATGAGACCAAGAACAAACCAATTCCACAAAGGAAGTAAATTCAATTACCACGATGATAATGGTTGAAAGACATGTATCTGATCACATAGGTATGCCACAATTTAGAGAGATATAGATGATTAGATGTAGCCACTGGATCAACTAAGCTGTCGGACCCACACAGGATACAGTCTAGCTAAGTTGTCAGACCCACACAAGATACAATCTAGCCATCTCTTCTATGATGTCAGACCAACACAGAATATAGGCAAGCTATTCAGGAGTATTAGAGATGATCAGATGTAGTCAATGATTCATCTAAGCTATCGGACCCACACAAGATATAGGACTGGCTTCTCTATCAGAACTGTCGAACCCACACAGGATTCTGGTATAGTTTTCGTCTTTATCAAACCCACTGAGGATTCCAGTACGGTAGTCGTCGCTATCGAACCCACACAGTATTCCTGTACCGAAGTCGATGTAGTCGCAGCCAGCTCTAGGGTTCCCGCACACAACACGTTCAATTCTGGGTGGGACCACTCCTTGAGAAAAAGGGTCGATACATCAAATATAACTAATTCCTATGTTGATTTATAATGAAGTTCTGTCTCATCAATAGAAACCCAACGTGACAGACGGAGAGTCAATCGGACTCCCGGTCTGAGAGTTATTGGCTTTTCCGTTCCAGGGGCCCGGTTGGATTTACATACGATCCAAACCCAGCCGGTTTCCAAATTAATCATAAAATCATTTATAGTATCGCAAAAGGTCTTCCTCGTCGTGAGGATCCTAGTGCCGCAGACGACGCGTCATTCAGACACATTGTCTTAAAGATAATCCCATTTTAGCGAAGTCGGGCCCGGCCTATCAAGCCCAGTGGGCTGGCGGGTCGGGTCAACCTGATTTCGCGGGTCCGACCCAGGCATGGGGGGTCGGCCAGACCTAGTGGGGCACGACCGACCCGCGGACCCGTCCTGGATAGCGGGCCGGTTCGGTTCTCCCGGCGGCACCGAGCGGCACCGCCCCTCTTCTGCCCGGTCGGTTTTGTCCTGCGCAAGTGGCAAGCTGTCTCTTCAACCCGTCTGGCAGGAAACCGGCCGGTTCGCCAGCCGAGAAGCCCACCGAAGCGGGACGAGGTTCCACCATAGCACGGTGCCAAAATGCGCCACAGTCTTCTGCCCGATAGTCTATAGTCGGCTGGTTCATCCAGAATGCGGCCTGCACTTTTTGGGCCACGATCTCACCTATGCGCGGCACCTAGTGCAGCCATCCTCTAGTGGGTCGGCCGGTCGGCCGGCCGGTCCATCAGCCCAAGCGGCCCGCGGTTGTGAGTTGCAGTTTTCCACCAAGCGGCTGGAACGTGGACGTCATTGCCACTTCTGGTCGTTGCCGCCCCATCCATCACATGGCCTACTTCCTTCGGCATGGTGTGACGGCACCACGCCCTATCTTCTCTTCCTCCATCATCTAACAAAATAAACCAACAGAAGGACATCGGGGTGTGTTTGTTTGGCCTGCTCCCCATGCGTTATATGATAACAAAAGGCCATCACCAAACAAAGTTAACATCAAAGAATCAAGGATGTAAAATTTAATCATTTAAAAATAAATAAATTTCCAGACCTTGAAACTTGTCGTTGAACGTCGATGAGCCGTGGAAGACGAGCGCCACAGAAGTCAGGCATCGTGGAAACTGCATCGTGTAAGACGGATGTCTTTCCTTCAACGTTAGAAGAAAATGTCGTTAGTCTTTGGTGATGTTCCTTGCGAACGTTGTATACTACTTTAACATGGAAGGAGGTCGAGGAAAGGAAGAAAACATACCATTGTTCTTTGGTGGAAACAACATTCTTCGACAAGAGAACGCCATTCTTCATTGGAGATGGAGATGTCCTCTAAATTCTCTCAACATCCACCGAATGCGAGATTATGCTAACCCAAGTAAATGAATGGAATCTCCTCTTTTAATGTTGGAAAAGTAATTTCAAATGAATTAAAAAAGATTAATTTATGTGTGGAATTTAATTAATCTTAGGTGTCGACAATAAATGTGAGAAGGTGGAGGGTTTAAAATTTAAAATAATGAAGGTGGATTCATTTAATTCAAAGGGGAGTTTAACTGGAGTTTAGGGGAGGTGAAAATTTTGAGTTCGTGTGGTCCCGACCACACATTATCCTCTCATGAGAGTTATGTGGTGGTGGGCCCCACCACCAACCATTGATTGGAGATAATAACCACCAACTAATTAAAAATGTGTTACTACAAATTTTTATTTATTTTCTATATTTTAAGTATAATCCCCAAAATATAAATTACACTCTCATCCAAACGCAACTACGGTAGAGATCATCTTAAGAGAATACAGGCATTGTGATTTCACCGGTGCCCTCGGTTTTAAATTCCAAACACTGGTTCAAAATATAGAAAAACCATCACATTCGATTATTGAATGTACCTGAATAAATCATTAGAAATTTATTCTTGGCACACCAAGCCTCATAATCAGGCATCGTCAGAAACTGCGGACTCTAAAAATATAAAGAAATTAATAAAATGATTTCCATGAAATTTTCGGGACCTTACATAACACTAACCTCACGGATTTACATCCCCATTAAGCTACAACACACAGTAGGGAAAAAAATGGGGATACTGAACATGCATCTGAGGCTCCCACTCCCATGTACTCTCCTAGAGGTTCTCGTGCTGCCAGCGAATGCACACCTGAGAAATCGACCATCCACGTAGGACCCGCTCCTGTCAATCCTTGATCTCCACTAGGACCTCCGTGAAAGTCTCCACATCATCGACTTCCAGCTCCCTATGGTCGATGATGTGGGACGGGTTGTGCACATATCTCCTCAACTAAGATACATGGAAGACGCCGTGCACCAGGTGAAACTGAGGTGGAAGGGGCAGGTGGTGAGACACCATCGCTACCCTGTTGAGGACCTGAAACGACCCAATAAAACGTGGATATAACTGGCCGCCTCGGCCAAATATCCATATAACTCATCGATGTGAGACTCGTAGGAATACATGGTCGCCATCCTCGAACTCCAGTGGTCTCCGTATCCTATCAGCGTAGGACTTCTGTCTACTCTGTGTTGTCTTAATCCACTCCTGGATGATCTGCACCTTCTCTGTCGAATCCTGCACCATCTTTGGTTCAACAAGTGCTGACTCCCCTGGGTCAGTCCAGAACAGAGGTGATCTGCAAGGTCGGTCATTCAATGCCTCGTAAGGGGCCATCCCAATGGTGGATTAGTAACTATTGTTGTACGAAATCTCCAACAAGGTTAAGTGATCCTCCCAACTAGGACCATAGTCGAGGCACATGCACGGAGAATGTCCTCGAGAGTCTGAATGGTTTTCCCTGTATGACCATCTGTTTGAGGATGGAAGGCGGTTCTCAAGCGAAGCTGTGTCCCAAATGCCTCATGTAATCTCTTCCGTAGCCGGTATGTGAAACGAGCATCTCGATCGGAGATGATAATCGATGGAACACCATGAAGCCGTATGATCTCTTGAACGTACAAGCATCCCATGATCTCTACTGATCCCTGCTCTCTGATTGGTATGAATCGGGCCGACATGGTGAGTCAGCCTATGATCACCTAGATAGAGACGTGTCCTCTGGATGTACGTGGAAGCCCTATCATAAAATCCATGGATATCCCATCACACTTCCACTCTGGGACCTCTAAGGGTTGTACCAAGCCTCCCGGTACCTGGTGCTCTGCCTTCACCTGCTGACAAGTGAGGCACCATGAATGAAACTCTACTAATACCTTCTTCAAACCCATCCACCCTTGCTATTTTCTAGGGTAATGATACATCTTCTCCACTCATAGATGTACCACTCGATGGGATGTTTGAAACTCCCTCAACACATCCTCCTGTAGGGAAACTAGTACCATGGTACGTCCCCGGAAGAGGATGACATCCTCCCCACCTTCAAATAACCCATCAGGTGCCTTCCTTGAGGATATATGAGCACGTCGTGTCTCACAGTCAACGTCCCCATGTTGCGCCTCCCAGATTCACTGATGAAGTGGAGGAGTGACTGTCAGAGACTATAGAAAGGCTTCTCCATCTCTATCCACAAAGGATATATACAACATGGCCAGATGCTTTGTCGCTTCTCTAAGAAGCTGAATGACAGATATCCTACTGAGAGAATCATCCATAACGTTCCCCTTTCCCAGTGTATAGACTATCTCAAAGTCATAGTCCTTGAGGAACTGAAGCCATTTCCGCAATCTCAGGATCAGGTCCTTCTGTGAGAAGATATACCTTAGACTATGGTGGTTAGAGTAGATTATAAAACACTGGCCCATCAGATAGGTCCACCACATCATCAAGGAAATAACCACTGCTGCTAACTCTAGGTCATGGGTAGCATAGTTCTATTCATCATGTCTCAACTACCGTGAACCATACACAATCACTACTCGCTCCTACATCAGGAAACACCTGAGTCTGGTCCCAGATGCATCGCAGTAAACTATGTACCCTACGCCCTCCTCTAGTAGCTTTAAGATGAGCACATCGATAAACCTCTGCCCTAGCTCCTGAAAGCACTACTAGAATCTATATGACCACATGAAGGGTTTCCTCTTCATTGTCAATGCTGAAAGCTGTGATGCGGCTTTGGAGATGTCTGGCACAAATCTTCGATTGTACCCAGCCAGTACCAGGAAACTCTGCACCTCCATCACACTCTTTGGTGGCTCCCAAGCATGTACTTCCTTGATCATTGCTAGATCAACTGCAAATCCAGCCTCTGAGATGACGTGTCCCAAGAATTGAACCTCTGGAATCTAGAACTGCAACTTTGAGAGCTTACAATAAATATGGTTCTCTCAGAGTGTATCCAGTACCACCCGTAAATTGTAGGCAGGCTCCTCCCCAGTAGTCAGGTAAATCAGTATGTCATTGATGAAGACTATGACAAAGAGATCGAGGTATGTTTTGAAGATCATGTTCATGGGTCTCATGAATACTGCGGGAGCATTGGTTACACTGAAGGCAATGACCAAGAACTCGTAGTGGCCAAACCGACACCTGATGGTCGTCTTATTCACATCCTCATCTCGAACTCTGAGCTGGTGATAGCCTGAGATGAGTTTTATATTCGTGAACCTTTGTGCTCCCCTGAGCTGATCGAAGAGGTCGTCAATCCTCTGGAGTTTTTTCTTGTTCTTCACGGTCACTTGATTCAGGTGACGATAGTCAACACATAGTCGCAAGCTCCAATCTTCCTTCTTGGAAAACAAAATCAGAGATTCCTAGGGTGAAACACGAGGTCAGATAAATCCCTTCCCCTGCAAGTCCTCTGGCCATACCTACAACTCACGAAGCTCGGTGGGAGCCATTCTATATACTGGTGTAGATATTAGTGTTTTCCTAGGGTACACGTCAATGTTGAAGTCTAACTCTCTGCAAAGAGGTAGTCCTAGAACATCTTCAGGAAAAACATGCACATACTGATCCACCACAATTGAAAAACTTGGACTCCTCACATCAACCGCTCTGAGGATGAGACTAGAAAACTGATGTGTGATCGGCTGCCCCCACCTCTGCGTAAGTCCATCCTATGATGAAAAGGATCCCTTCTTTCCGGTGAAGGTGAACCTGGTCCCATCCGTGTATATACACCGCACTTTGTACCTAATACAGTCAATCTGATCATGAACTGTGGATATCCAATCCATACCCAAGATGACTTCTTAAGGCCTCGACGCCACTACAAGAAGATCCCAACCGAAGCTCTCGCCTCCTAGAGTATGATCACATTGCCGGTACTAGTGCGTAATCATCGAGTATGCACCTGTAGGAGTCTCTAGACCTAAGGATCGATCCAACTACTCCATCGGAATCTTTGAGCTCTGAACGAGGGTAGCGATAATAAATGAATGACTTGCACCTGTGTCTATATGATCTGTAGCAAGGGTGGAGTAGACACTGATAGTACCTCGAATCATCTCATGTGCACCGTGGTCGTAGGCCTTGACTGCCTGGAGCTGAGCCCGCCTCTGTCTGCCAGCTCCCTGTGGTCCGGGTGGACCTCCTGGTGGTGGTTGTGGTAGAGCCTCGAAACATCGTCCACCACCAGCTGCTTGACCAGCTCCTATTCCATGTTCTCCTACACCAGGCGGTCCACCACAGTCGAACCGCTGCCTCTGCATGGGAGTTACCTCTACTGTCTGTTGCTCATCTGCATGGCGGGTCGGGAAATCCCCAGGCATGTGGGCCAACCCACCGCATGCATTGCACTGCTTTCTCCTCTTATATCTGACTCTGTCTCGTGTGCCCCACATAACCAAACCTGTATCCAGAGGTCTCCCACCTGATCGCCTGGTCCACTTGGACCTCTGCGTCATCTGTCTACATCCGACAATAGAAGACTCCGCTACATGTCGCCCTGTAGTGGGTCTCGCCACTAGTGACTGCTAACCGAGAAAACTCTCCACTAGAAGGGATCTCTCTAGAACCCCACATGCGTCGGGATGTTTAGGGGAATCCTCGAAGCCCTGATATCATGCTTGAGTCCCTGCATGAAAGTCCGGGCCCTAAAGAAGTGGCCCCATAACATATTTGTGGAGTAGCATGAGGGGTCGGTTAACCTCGCTGAGAATTGAGCTACTGTCATGTTGCCCTGCTGTAGATGTAGTAACTCTTGAATCTGCACCACTCGAAGGGTGTCTTGAACAAAATATACCTAGAATAGGATCTCGAAGTGTGCCCAGAGTAGTGATGCCTTGTCATGTGGCGGGAGCATCAGGCTCCACCATCTAGTTGATGTTGTGTGTAGGAGACTCGCGGAAAGGATCACCATAAGGTCGGCTGGTGTCCCTACCAATATGAAAACTCTCACGACAGCATCCATCCAATCCTCAACTGCATTTCGGTCCGTCTCTCCCCGGAACCTGGGTGGCCACTATCACTGGAACTTGTGGAACGCACTCTAGAAGTGTGCACTCTCTGATGTTGGGGCTGGTGGTATCGGTGGCCCAGTGGGTAGTGGTACCGTTGGTGCCTCCACTGTAATGGGGCCTTGCACCGAGGCCTCATCGCTCGGTGGGATACCATCTCATATGAAACTCGGAACCCTAGATGGCTGCCTTTCTGGGGCCATCCCAAAAAGAAAAAGGTGTGACACGGTCAAAACAATATTCTGGGTGAGCTGACACAATGTAATCACAAAGAAAACATTTTCAATGGAATCACACATGCAATCAGTGTTTTCGTGTACTGAGTCGGAAATAAGAATCCAGAGTCCTAGAGTAAGGATATGTCGACCACTTCAATAAAACTGGTTTCCCTAAACTGATATTCACACCCAAAACACAAACCACTATTATTTCTAAAAGAAACAGAGTCTGTGTTCTGTGGTAGAACCGACTCCTCTGATACCAATTTTTCACGACCCATCCTCAGGGCACATGCAGTGACTTCCCCAAACCTGCCTTCTATAGGACAGGGGGTGGAGAATAGAACCAAAGAAGTAAATCCCTATTCTAGGAAGGCATTGCCTTTATAAAAGTAAACGAACATAGTAGAGTACACAATAGGAAGTAAATACTATGTAAAACTGAATTCAAAAGGGTGTGATGAAAAGTAAATGAGCCAGTATACAAACCCAACTAAACAACAAGTACAATTAAAAAGGGAAAAAAACTGGAAGTAATGACCCGCTCCTAGATCATGCTCTAGGGATTCCTACCTAAATTTTAGGTACAGATGGCCACCTCATCACCCACGTCCGTTAGTCTCCATCGTGTGCCGACTCGTCACAAGGTCCACCTCGGGGTATGGTCCAGTCGTGGCACTCTCGGCCTCTGACAGTGTTGTCTGTAATCGACATCCAACACAATGTGGTGTGGTCATATCCCATGTAGGGGTGAGTATAATGATACTCAATAGGGACCCCGAGACCCGTGAGGTCTCACAATATCCACTAAGAATAAAAAAAAGAAATATACAACCAAAAAGTATCAACCAAACATACTTAGGTATATGCCCTTACATATACCTAATTTACCAAACTCAGTCCGGCTCTAAATCACGAACCCAAGAACAAAAAAATTCCACAAAGGAATTAAAGTCAATCACCATGATGATAATGGTTGAAAGACATGTAACAACTCACATAGGTATGCCACAATTGTAGAGAGATATAGATGATCAGATGTAGCCACTAGATCATCTAAGCTATCAGACCCACACAAGATATAGTCCAGCTAAACTGTCGGACCCACACAAAATACATGCCAGCTATCTCGTCTAAGTTGTCGGACCCACAAAAAATAAATTCAAGTTATTCCAGAGTAATAGAGATGATCAGATGTAGTCATTGATTCGTCTATGCTGTCGAACCCGCACAGGATACAGGACAAGCTACTCTTTTAGAACTGTCGAACCCACATAGGATTTTGGTACATTTTTCGTCGTCATCAAACCCACAGAGGATTCCATTGGGGTAGTCATCATCGTCGAACCCACACAAGATTATGGTAAGAAGTCGACACAGTCACAGCCAGCTCTAGGGTTCCCGCACACAACACGCTCGATTCCGGGAGGGTTCACTCCTCGAGAAAAGGGGTTGATACATCATCTATCTTGAAGTATTGTGTTGATGTATCCTGAAGTTCCATCTCGTCAAAAGAAACCCAACGAGACAGACAACGCATCAATCGGTTGCCCGGTCTGAGAGTTATTGGCTTTTTCGTTATAGAGCCCCAGTTGGATTTACGTTCGATCCAAACCCAACCGTTTACCAATGTCGTCGAAAAATCAATTAGAGTATTTAAAAATGTCATACTCGTCGCGAGGATCCTATTGCCGCAAACAATGCATCATTTGGACCCACGGTCTTAATGATATTCGCATTTAACCGAAGTCGGGCACGGCCCGTCAAGCCTAGTGGGCTGGCGGTTCGGCCTAACCTGGTTTGGCTGGTGTGACCAAAAATTGAGGTTCGGCCCCGACCGGTAGGGTGCGGCCCACCCGCGGACCCAGCTTGGGTAGCGGGACGGTTTGGTAAGCCCGGCAGCACCGAGCGGCACCGCCCCTCCATTGCCCAGCCAGCCGAAGCCGGCCACTATTGTCTGACTCGAGTGGCCTTCACGGCGGGCCGATGTATCTTCTATTGGGTGCCAATCGGCATTGTGGTTCCCTTCAGCTCGACCGGTTTTCCCACTAAGCGGCCCGCAGAAGCGGGCTGTGGTTCCTTTACAGTGTGGTGCCATGAGGCGCTACAATCTTCTTCCCGGCTGGCCGTATCCGGCCGGTTCCTCCAGAAAGTGGCCCGCGCATTGTGGGCGGTGGTCTCCCTTCCACGCGGAACCCGGTGCCATGGTCCTCCAGTAGGCCGGCCAGTTCTTCTTCCCAAGCGGCCCGCGGTTGGAGGCCACATTTTTCTTACAAGCGGCCGACGCGCGGCTGCCGTTGCCACCTCCTATCATTGTCGTCCCATCCGGCATGTGGACTCCTTCCTCTAGAGCGGCGAGATAGAACCACGCCCTCTCGACTCCGCCACCATCGTCTAACAACATAAACCAACATAGGTACGTCAGGCCGTGTTTGTTCGGCCCACGCCCTACGCGTTATGTGATAACAAATGGGAATCGCTAAATAATATAAACATCAAACAATAGAGGATGTAAATTTTATTCACTAAAAAATAAATAAATTTACCTACCATGAAAATTGTCATTGAACGTCGACAAGACATAGAAGATGAGCATCGTGGATTTTGGGCTTCGCGGAATATGGCATCGCATAAGATGGATGTATTTCCGTCAACTTCAGAATAAAAAGTCATTAGTCATTGGAAATGTTCGTTTTAGGCGGCATCTACTCCTTTAAATAGAAAGGAGGTTGAGGAAAAGAAGAAAACACATCTTCATTCATCGGTGGAAAATGTGTTCTTCGTTGATAGAACGCCGTTCTTCGTTGGAAATGGTGATATCCTCAAAATTCTCTCAAGTTCCTCCCAATGCGAGATTATGCCAACCCAATTAAAAGAATTCCATATGTTCTTTTAATGTTGGAAAATTAAATTCAAATGAATTCAAAAAGATTAATTTGAGTGTGGCATTTAATTAATCGTAGATTTCGACATTAAATGTGATAAGGTGGAGGGTTTAAAATTTAAAAGAATTGAGGTGGCTTCATTTAATTCAAAGGGGAGTTTAAATGGAGCTGAGGGGAGGTGAAAAGTTTGAGTTTGTGTGGGCCCCACCACACATTATCCTCTCATGAGAGGTTATGTGTGAGTGGGCCCTACCACCAACATTTCTTTGGAGATAATAACCACCATCTAAATAAAAAATTATTAATACACATTTTTATTTAATTTCTAACTTTTATGTAGAAACCCGAAAATATAACTTCCATTATCGTCCAAATGCAACAGCGGTAGAGATCTTCTTAAGAGAATATTAGTGTTATGAGTTTTTCGATGTCCTCGGGATTCAATTCCGAGCACCGGTTCAAAAGATAGAAAAACCCGCAAGTACGTTTACTGAACGTACCCAAATAAAACTTTAGAAATTGATCCCGGGCACACCAGGCCTCAGAATCCGGCACCGTCAGAAACTGCGGACTCGTAAAATTAAAAAGAAATTATGAAAAAACATTCCTTGAAATTTCTCATCCATTACAAAGATATCATTTATGTAATCAAAATTAATTTTTTTTTACATATGTGATACATACTTTGGTTATATTTCCCTTTCTTTAAAAATAATATGATATAACGTCACTATCACACTAAAGTGATTCCATCATGTCCCAATGTTTGCACAAGGAATCCCATGTTCGGTCATGACTCAAAAAATAACATTAAGACACATTTTGGGGTCATTTTATATTATTATGATATTATTATGATATTATTTTATTACCCTTAACTACCCGATTACTACTTAATCACGATAATTAAAGATAATTTTTGTCGTTACTATTCATAATGAAAAAAAACAAGTGTCTTAATTACATAATTTGGACCTTATGATTTAAAATATGGACTCTATTTTACCAAATTCCAAACACAGAATTTGCAGTAATTAATTTAAAAATAATTCCCGTTGTCAAAACAAAAAGCGTGTTTTTAAGAAAAAATATCTATCAAAAGATTGACAATTGTTTATGTCCAATGTCAAAATAAAATTAATTACAATGACCACCATTGGATTAAATGGTAGAAATATATTCTAATAAAACATTAAAACAAATTAAAAAGATAATCTATCCACATAAATAAATTATATTAAAAAGCGGTTTTGAATTAAAATGCATTATTTTTCACTATTGATTATAAAATGAACACAGTCAAAAAAATAACCAAAATTTATCCAAAGTAAATTTAAATGTCCCAATTTAAAATAATAAGTTCATTTTGAAAAATAGATCTTATAAAATTGTCAAAATGTATATTTAAAAATGTTCTCCATCAAAAGGCGTTAAAACAATCTTTTAAAAATAGTAGAGTATTATATGCTTAAGATTGGGTTTATTCTCATTTTAGGCCTTTAAAACACTATATAATTCATAAATAGACATAGATATGAAAATTTATTATTCATTACTTACATGATATGTTACACCCTTCCCCCTTTAGAAAATTATGTTCCCGTAATTTATTTACTTATCGAATAAGTGGGGGTATTTATCCCTCATTTCATTTTCATATTCCCATGTTGCCTCTTCAATAATGTGGTTTTTACAAAAAAGCTTTACATGATGAATCACCTTATTCCGCAACACATTCTCCCTCTGGTTAAGTATCTGGACAGGTTGTTCCTCCTAAGATAGATTATCTTCCAGCTGATCTACCTCTAGACTCAAAACATGAGATGGATCTGGCATGTACTTCTTTAACATTGAATCATGAAAAACATTGTGTACCTGAGATAAATATGGAGCTTAAGCCACTCGGTATGAAACTGATCCAACTTTCTCCTGAATTTCATATGGTCCAATGAACCTTGGACTCAGCATTCCTTTCTTACCAAATCACATCACACTTTTCCACGGTGAAACTTTGAAGAAGACATGATCACCTACCTCAATAGAGTGACCCTTCCTCCTGTTGTCTGCAACGCTTTTCTGCCCGCTCTGAGCTGTTCCCATGTGTGTCTATTTTAGCTGATCTTTTTCTGCCAACTCTTCTACCAATTTTGGTCCCATCAACAACCTTTCACCTACTTCATCCCAAAAAGTTGGAGTTCGACACTGCTTCCCATATAATGCCTAAAATGGTTCCATCTGTATACTGGAATGAAAACTATTATTATAAGAAAACTCAACCAAGGAAGGATGTTGGTCCCAACATCCCTGATAATCCTTCAAACAAGACTGTAGAATATCCTCTAATGTTTGAATTGTTCATTCTGACTGCCCATCTGATTGAGGATGAAAAATTGTACTAAAATTTAATTCAGTACGCAATGAATTCTGAAGGACTTTCCTAAAGTTAGAAGTGAACCTAGGATCGCGATCAGATAGAATGAAGAGGGGATCTCTGTGTAACTTGAATATCTCTTTAACATACAACTGTGAAAGTTTATCTATAGAGAATGTATCTCTAATATGAAGGAAATTAACATATTTAGACAATTGATCAACAATAAAACAGATTTCATTATTATCTTGAGATATCTTTTGTAATCCCACAACGAAGTCCATGAATATATTTTCCCATTTCCACTCTGGAACTAGTGAAGACTGAAGCATCCCTTTCGGTAACTGCCGCTTTTCTTTAACCTGTTGACAATTCAAACACTTCACAGTGAGATCAACAATATCTCTTTTCATTCCATCCCACCAGTAATACTCCCGCAGATATATGTATATCATAGTACTGCTAGGATGAACTGAAAATGGGGAACTATGAACCTCACATAACAACTCATTATTCAACATCGAATCACAATGAACACATAATCTCTTCACAAACCTCACAATAAAATCATTATCAATGTTAAATTTAGGAAACATTCCCTTCTGAACCAACTCTACCTTTTTCTGCAAGTTGATGTCTTTCTTCTGCTCTTGCTTAATTATGTTTAATAGAGATGATCTCACTGACACCTGAAACAAAACAGAATAACTTCATGCACCCACAACGTCTATGCCGAAGTTCATCAAATCAAAAACCAAAGGATCTCGTTCCAAACGTAGCATCGTTAATGAAGCATTAATTTTTCGACTCAAAGCATCAGCCACATTATTTTCTTTTCCTAGATGGTAATGAATTGTACAATCGTAATCCTTGATTAATTACATCCATATCCTATGTCTCATGTTCAATTATTTTTGAGTGAATATATACTTTAATCTATATTGATCAGTATATATTTCACACATTACTCCATTCAAATGATGACTCCAAATTTTTAAAGCAAAAACAATAGCAGCTAATTACAAATCATTTGTAGGGTAATTTAACTCATGAGTTTTCAACTGACGTGAAGCATATGAAATTACTTGATCATTTTTCATATGGACACAACCATGTCCATTCATCAAATCATCAGTTTAGATAACAAAATCACTATTTCTGGAAGGCAGTTCCAAAACTGGAGAATTCACCAATCTTCTTTTCAATTACTGAAAACAATCATCATATTCTGTTGTCCAAATGAACTTAACACATTTTCAAGTTAACATATTCATTGGACTAGATAACCATGAATAATTTTCAATAATCCTCTAGTAGTAACCTTACAAACCATGGAAACTACAGATCTCTGTTATATTTTTGGGTCTTGGACATTCTTCAACAAAATTTGTTTTTGTAGGATCAATAGTTATGCCATTTTTTGGATCAATGCGACCAAGAAAAGAAATTTGTTGTAACAAAAACTCACACTTTCTGAATTTTCCATACAATTTCCTTTCTTTTATGTTTTTCATGATAACACTTAAATGAAATTCATTTTCCTCTTTACTTTTTGATTAAACCAAAATATAATCAATGAACACAACCACAAATGTATCCAATAACTCATGGAAAATTATATTTATTAGATCCATGAATACAACAGGTGCATTATTTTACCCAAAAGGCATAACTTCAAATTTATAATGGTCATATCTAGTATGAAACACGGTCTTCAGAACATCTTCTTGTTTTACTTTCAACTAATGGTACCCTGACCTCAAGTCAATCATTGAAAAATAATGAGCTCCCTGGAGCTAATCAAACAAATCATCGATATGAGTCCAAGGATATTTGTTCTTAACAATGATGTTATTCAATGCTCTATAATCAATGCAATGTCTCGTTGAACCATCTTTCTTTTTAACAAACATTAAAGCAGCACCCCATGGTGATGTGCTAGGTGGATTGAAAAATTTATCTAATAAATCATGTAATTGATTCTTTAACTCTAAATGTTCAACTTGAGAAATTCGATAAGGGGGTTTTGAAATTGGAATAGAATCAGGAACTAAGTGAATAGAAAATTCAACATCCCGGTCAGGTATAATACCCGGATACACATCAGAAAAAACATCAAGATACTCATTTACCACTAGCACATCATTAATCTGAACAGTTCCTTTTTTCAACAATATGTGCAAGGTAACATTCAATTCCATATTTTACAAGTTCCTCAGCCTCTTGATATGTTATCAATAGTAAGGTTTCATTATTGTACACAAACTGAAAGTATTTCAGAAAAGAAACTTCTTTTGCTCTATATTCTATCATAGCATGGTAAGCAGAGATCCAATCAATACCCATGATAACATCAAACTCTAAAAGAGATAAAAAAAGGATTTCATGTAGATTCTTTCCACGGATAAGTAAAGGATGATTCTTATAAATTCATTTTTCCTCAACATTTCCCCCTGGTGTTTTTACCATAAGTTTAGGATTCACATCTAGAGATGGAATTCCCAATTTACTAGAAAATTTCTCAGAAATGAAGGAATGTGTAGACCCTGAATCAAACAACACATTGGAATAATATGAACAAACAAACAGTGTACCTGATACTACTTCATTCGATGCCCCAACATCTGATGAAGTAGTTGAAAAGGATTTCACCACCCCTTCCAGCTTGTAGACTAGCTGCATTCCCTCAGTTGAGTTCTTCATTAGACCCACATTTTTTAATGACCCACATAATTACACTTGAAACGTCTTACCACTGGCTTTTCATTGCCTTCTTGATCATCTTTCTTACAATTATGAGAAATATAACCAAACATTACACACCTAAAGCACTTTACAGACTTGGATAATCATTCTAAAGGATTCATTTTAGCACACTTCTCATAGGATGGATATTTTGTTACCTTACCTCTAGGCTTCCTTGATGAATTCATTCCCTTTGCCTGCCTACAAGACCTCTTATTCTGTTTTTTGTCAAAGAACACATGATCATGGAAAACTCTATTTCCACCTTCTCCGTACACCGAACATGTTTTCATTACTTTTGAACTCGCAATAAGCTAAAGACCTTTGATACTTTGGCTTTAACCCTGAGTAAAAAAGTTTATTTTACTATCAAGAACTCGTATGAAATTTGGAGCATACCTTGCTAGTCATGTGAAATTTACTTCAGAAGTATCCACTGACTCATCCACCGGCCTCAATTCATGGAAATGTTTTTCCATCCTATCAAGAACCTCCTTAAGAAAATATTTCTCAAGATACATATATTTGAATTCATCCAGTCAAGATCATCAATCTCCTCACTATCCCTAATATTTTTCACCATCAACCACCACTGATCATCTTCACTTGGAAAATGGTAAACAGTGAGACTAACCTTTTTATGTTCTGAACACCCCATGACATCAAAAATATTCTCTAGTGCTTTAAACCACCATTCTTCTAGCACAAGGTCAGATGGTCCTCTGAATGATGGGGGATGTTTCCTCATAAAATGCTCAACTACTGACATGTTCCTCTGTGGCTGATCTGGATGATATCATGTATAGATACCACATCAATTTATATCATGATTCATCTATTCCATAACTACAAAAAACTGTTCATTTCTGATTCCGTCTGTTCAGTTCTGATTCTGATTGTCTCGGGTAACTCTTTTTTATTTGATCTAAATGCTTCTTTCAGAAGACTTCTTCCACAAGTGAGGATTCTAGTAGTAAGAGATGTATCTGGTGAGAGAATATGAGATGATTTTGAAGAGTCAATGTCTTGAAAGGTGTGGGTAAGGGGGTAGAGGTGGGGTCCTTTTATAAGAGGGAGGAGGGGAACTCTTGGAAAGTAATGAAATTTTACATTATTATGAAATTATTTTCAGATTTAAAAGGTCCCAAAATGATATATTTTGAGGATAAGGTGATAAGGGTTCTAAATAGACCCTTGCAATAGGTTTTCTACATGTGTATGTGTTATATTTTACCTTATGTTTTCATTTTATTTAAATCATTCATTAATGAGGTAATCACTGAGAATGGTGTCATAAATAAATTTATTTATATAATGTATAAAAATTATATACAAATACCATGATTTAAGAAATCGTTTTTTCTTTCCAAAGACTATTAATAATCTATATATCATTTATGTAAACAAAATTAATTTTTTTTACTTAGGTGATATATACTTTGGTTATATTTCCCTTTCATTAAAAATAATACGATAAAAGGACACTATCACACTACAATGATTCAATGGGGTCCCAAATTTTTCAAAAGGCATCCCATGGTCGGCCATGACTCGAAAAATAGAATTAGGACACATGTTGGGGTCATTTTATATTATTATGATATTATTTTTATTACCCTTAACTACCCGATTACTACTTAATCACGATAATTAAAGATAATTGTCGTTGTTACTATTCAGATTGTCCAAAAACAAAAGAGTCTTAATTTCATAATTAGGACCTTTTGTTTCCTAATATGGACTCCATTTTATCAAATTACAAACATAGAAATTGTAGTAATTAAAATAAAAATATTCCCTGTTTTCAAAACAAATAGTGTGTTTTTAAGAAACAATATCTATCAAAATATTAACAACTGTTTGGGTCCAATTTCGAAGTAAAATTAATATAAATGACCACCATTGGATGAAATGGTAAAAATATATTCTATTTACACTTTAAAACCAATTATAAATATAATATATCCATATAAGTAAATTATATTAAAAAGCTGTTTTGAAGTAAAATGCATGTTTTTTTCACTATTCATTAAAAATGAACATTGTGAGAAAAATACGAAAAATTTATCCAAAGTAAATTTCAATGTCCCAATTCTAAAGAATTAATATATTTTGACAAATGGTGCTTATACAATTGTTAAAAGATAAATTTAATAATGGTTTTTCATTAAAAGGCGTTAAAATTATCTTTTAAAATTGTTAGAGTATTCTATTCTTATGATTGGGTTTATTCTTATTTTAATCCACCAAAACACTCTCTAATTAATAAAAAGACATACATATGAAAATATATTTGTCTTTACATAATTGGGATGTTAAATTTTGAGTTTCAATTTTCAAAATCAGGAAGAACAAAATGGTCAGAGGATATGTAATGAAAGGATTGTACCATTGATATGTGAAATAGACAAATAGATAACACTACACCATGTAGGTGAACGTTTCTACAACCAAATTTCTAGAGTTTATGTAGAATATTTTACGGTAAGTATTGTTCTATGAGTTAAAAAGGGATTTTAAATATTAAAAGTCACTATATTGATGTATATCGATAAACATTTCACGTTGATTCTAATGAATAGCCAAAAAATTTCATTTTAATGACGAAAAATATTATAGGAACACCAATTTTAATGGTTTATAACATCAATAATTTATTTGATATTATAGATCAGGATTCAATGACCCAAATTAAATTAAATATGGATGATTTTATGTAATATTATCAAATTTTCATATTTAAATGCAATGAATTTTGTGGTTATGTTAAATTATAATTTAAAATTTTAATTATTCCATGGTTATAATTAATTATTATGTAAAGAATTGATGTAGGTTGAAATTAAATGATATAAAGACGGATAAGAAAAAGGGAGGAGTAATTTTGTATTCCATTATGGTTGAAATTTGTATAACATATTTGTTGTTGAATAAATGTTTTTGAATATGAATTGTTGAATGTGAGTATTCCTCCTATTATAAATCGTTATGGACAAAGAGTACATTTTATTCTATTGATGACCTGTATTGGATGAAGTTGGAATTATGGAGTATATACATTAAAATCCATGTAGTGGGTTATCATAGATAAATCTAGTTTATTTATGTGAGAATGTCTAAATTAACTTGATTATAATTCCTATATTAGTATTATACAATATATTGAATGCTTATTTATATTTTGTAAATATTATTTGATGGTTAAACACATAACTCTTCTCACAATAGTTCTTATATTCTTGAACATAGGGAGGAAAAGTTTTCATAACTTTAGAGTGTCACATCATGATTAAATTAATAATGGAACATCAATTAGTTATATAGATCATGAAGTGACATTTATGTAAATATTCATAGAAAGGACAAATAATTATATTAAATAAGAAGAAGTTAGGGAATGATAGAAATAAGCTGTGTATATTATTGGAGTAGTGGGATCCTACTAGAGATATACTCGCATATTAGTTAGGTCGTGGTGGAACAATAATATTAACACATCATGAATATGTGATACTTGGAGTATTATGTATGGGTGAACCATGTAAAAAGAGTGTGATAAAATAATTTATTCCTAAATATTGATGTGATTGAAAATTATATTGAAGGTTTTTTTCAATCATTAAGAAAATATATAATTAATTCAAGGAGAATTGTAAATTTATATACACCATAATTAACTCCACAAACACTATGGTTTCTATCCAAACTGTAGGGTAAAACCTCATCACATTACATGATTATTTTTTTAATAATTTAGCTCCAATTTTATAATCATACCAGATGAATAATAAACAAATTGATATGTTAAAATCCAACAAAATGTAATCTAAAAAATCCAATTCATTACATATTATCACAAAATTTATTGATGTACAATAATAAAATAAAATCACACATTAAAACTATATGGCCCCGGCCTTAAACCATACTTAATATTGAATTAAATGAATAATTCACATTGAGGATCTTTTCAGGTTTAGAGTTTTAGAGAATTTGGACATAACTATTACATCTCAAAAGATTACAAAGTATCCACTTCTACTAAGTTTCCATAAAATAAAAACTCTTAAAAAGAAACATGTCTAGTTCCATGTTTTATACAACCTAACATTTCCTTGATCCACTCCTTGAACCTATTCGAATTTATATCCCGTGAAAAACATTTCAAAAAAAACTTGGGAAGAGCATAAAAAGCTCAGTAAGAGATACACAAAGAGGAAAACTGTTAGTTTTTCAAAACAACATGTATACCATGAATTCTTTATCAATGTAATTAATTTCACCTTAATGAAGTAGTATAAACTCTTTAATGAATAAAATATCATTACTTACCCTTTTGTAACCAAAATATTACTATAAAACCCATATACATAACATATAAAGGTAACTTGGGACATAAATATACGTAAATGGAATAACCATACAGTCGACTTCCCCACATATCACTTAATGGAATAGCCATACGGCTGACTTCCATACCCAATGAATTGGATGTTATAACGTAACAACCCATCCTGTTATTCACAGCACCACCCTTCGTATGGTTTATCATGTAACAACCCGTCAAATTCCCAATTACCATTATAAAATCATAACACTTAAAACAATTATAAAGGAACAAAAACATTTCCACATTTCAATCACAATATATCAAATAAATATATTGACATAAAAAATCCATTATCAAAACCATTTTCAATGCCAAAATACATAAAAGAGTATATGGTATTTATTTACTTTTAAAAAACATTACAGCTTTTTTAGGAAGCCAAAGAACAAATAATACTCGTGGCGGTGGAAAGGTCATTGTCAACGCGTACGTTAAAAGAAACATACCTTTTGTCGCTTAGTAAAACGATTAATATATAAAATTTACCTTTTGAATAAAATTAGTAGTCCAAGTTGTTTATAAAGCATATAAAATAAAGTCTTGTATTAAAACAAACTATGCATCAATGAAAGGATATTGAGACGAAGTCAAATAAAAAGTCGGTATCCTTAGATTAAGGATAACTCAATTACATGATTTTGTGTGAAAAACATAAATACACACAATATAAGATGATGTTATCGGTAAAAGAAAAATAGGAAATCCACACATATTCATAGTATGACATAATAAATAAATAGATGTTTAACTCAATGAATTGAAATTGAGTTAAGAAGTTCCCTTGCAAAAATTCGACAGCCTAACGGTGTCACTTTAAAATTCATAAAATTAGTTAATGAGAGAGAAAATGGTATCTCATCACTTTGACATAAAATTTACATCAATAAGGATATATAAGGACATATTCCCACATAATAAGATTTAAATTATATGACATAACAAAATTAGTCTTTTAAAAATAGGAGGGTGAAGGGTCCCCTTACTGATTTGGGTAACTTTCTAAACGTACACCCTATTATAGAAGGGTCAAACAATGAATATGTAAATACCCATAAATGAAATTGTACTACACAATGAGTATAATAATGGGAATTACATACACCAATCAAAGGAAATGGTGGCAAATGTAGCATAAATCTCACGGGAATAAAAGTGAGATGAAAAAACCCTTATGAAAACTCAGTAGCCTAACAGCGCCACTTAAAACATCGAAAAATGGATTGATGAGATCAAATAGGGTCTCTCATCATATTAAAATAAAATTTAAATAAAGAGGAATATAAATGAACATCCCCCAACATTACAAAGAGGAGCTAAAAATAAGTGACATAAAAGAGAGTACTTAAAAATAAACAGAGAGGTTGGATCTCTTACGAAAATTCGGCATCCTAACGGCGCAACTCAAAACATCCAAAATGGATTGATGAGAGAAAATGGGGTCTCTAATCATATGAAAATAAATGTACAGTAAGATTAACATTAAGGAACATCCAAATATTAAGAATTATGTGCTTAAAAGGAATGACATAAAAGGGTGTACTTAAAAACAAAGAGGGGAGTAGGATCCCTTACGAAAATTCGGGAGCCTAACAGCACCACTTATAAATTCATAAAATGAATTGATGAGAGTAATAGGGGGTATATCATCATATGAAAATACAAATTACAGTACAATGAATATAAAATAACATCCTCTAACATAAGAACATGGAGCATAAATGAAATGACATAGAAGAGGGTACATAAAAAGAAAGAGAGAGGTCGGATCCCTTACCTCAAGTCCGACTTGTCATGTTCGTTTCTTTATATTCCTTAATAATAAACTTCAGTCAATTTATAATTCCCTAAGGACCTCCTTTAAATATTATTATTCAGTTCATATTACATATTGTAATGTTATAATATTTTTTTAATAATGTTAGTTCATATCAGACGTTTTTTCCGATGTTTGGTACATGAGTCAAAAATGGACTTGTTTGAAAATGATTGCCCATGTAGTTATAAGTAAATAATTTCCAGAATAGTATTAATGATTTAAATATCATATATATCCAGTAAATATTCATTTTATATTATTACATAACATTTGGAGATAAAAAATGAAAATCATTGTTCATGGAGACGGTAGGCCGTACGTACGCATGAACGCTACATTCATTGTTTTTGTCATATTAATGGAATTAAAAATAAATGAGAGAGATATATATATATTTTATAATTCCAGTATAATATATATGTTATATAGGTAACAAATGTTCATTAATTTCATTATTTATAAATTCCACGTATTGCATGAACGAGTAACATTACTTGAGAGGATTGTAGTCCACACTTCCTCATATGAAATTATCGCATTCTGACAACATGCAAAGAATAAAGGTATGTTTTAAAAATAAAATACAGAATCATGCAGAAAACATAAATACCATATATATCATATATAAAATACAGTGACATAAAAATGGCCACCTTTAAAGTTGTTTAAAGAATATTGAACAATCATCGGTTCGTGAGGCAGTAATTCGCCATCCACAGAAACAGTTTGTTCTTTAACAATTAGACGGATGTGTTTGTAAGTGTAGCTTGAATCCCTCTTATAAAAACATCGAATTATATTGAAGATACTGGTGTTTTTACAATAGAAAGGAATAAAAAAAGGTTAGGGGGTTGGAGATGAAAAATAAAACAAAAGAACACCATGGAAGACTTTACCTTTAAATCGGGTAACTCTTTTTTATTTGAGCTCAAAGTCTACCTTGGAAAATCATCTGCCCAAAGTAGGGCATATATGAGTAAGAGAGGGATGTGTAGAGACAAAATGGGTAGGTTTTGTCCGAGCCAAATGTTTGAGAGGTGTGGGTAAGGTGGTAGAGGTGGGGGACTTTTATAAGAGGAGAGGAGGGGCACTCTTGGAATGTCTTGAAAAGTAACATTATTATAAAATGCTTTTTTCGGATTTTAAAGGTCCCAGAATTATATATTTCGAGGATAAGGTGATAAAAGTTCGAAATCCACAATCCAATAGGTTTTTGACAAGTGTAGGTCTTAAATTTTACATTATCTTTTAATTTTATTTAAATCATTAAATAATGACGTAATCGCTGCATCATCATGGTGTCAAAAATAATTAAATTTATTTAATGTCTAAAAATTATAAAAAAATATCATGATGTATGAAATCTTTTTAGATTTATAATGAATATTTATAGTCAAAAATATGACTTGTATATCAAAATGTAAAAATTGTTTTAGTAAAACAACACATGTTTGTGACATTTTAATTCTAACTTTAAATAAAAACGAATTAATATCATTTTCCTACCAAAGTGGCTCCATGGGGTACCCAAGTTCACCCATGGATTGTCTTGGTCATCCATGACTCATCAATAATGTTAGGACATGTGTCAAGGTCATTTAATATTATTAAAACATTATTTTTACCTTATATTGCAATAATTACCTTTAATTGCGAATAATAAAACGTTAAAGTTACTATTCACCAAAAAAAATATTTTAATCTCATTGAACTAAATTTTACTTTCTAATGACAACAATGTATGTCAGATTTTTAAAAATCCAATCACATAAGTGGTAATGTTTCATTTAAATGAAAAATCAGTTTTTTTAACTACCACTTAGTGGTTTCACTATTCATCAAAAATTGATGTTTTTCAGAAAAATATCAAAAATTTACCCTAAGCTATATTTGATATTCTGAATTCAAAAATGATGTCTATTTTAAAAAATTAAAAAAATATAAGTTGCATTAATTAATTTAATAATTCATTCCCACTATCAAAACAAATAGTGTTTTTAAGAAATATTATCTATTAAAAGATTGGCACTAGTTTAAGTCCAATTTTAAAGTGAAATAAATTCCAATGACCACCAATGGATTAAATGGTAAAAATATATTCAAATTTCTCTTTAAAACAAATTCAAATGATTATCTAATGATATAAATAAAATAGATTAAAAAAAGGTTTTGAATTAAAATACAACATTTTTTACTATTCATTAAAAAATGAACATTATCGGAAAAATATCAAAAATTTACACAAATTAAAATTTGATATCCTGATTCTAATGAGGAATTTTATTTTTTCAAATATAACATATAAAATTGTCAAATAGTGGATTTAAAAGTGGTTCGCCATCAAAAGGCGGTTAATCGACCTTTTAAAGAATATTAGAATGTTAACGCTTAAAATTGGATTCATTCACATTTTCAATCCTCTAACATTTATTGTAAAAAGTAAAAATATTTTACAAACATATATAATCATTTTTTAGTTAGTTCTGTTCATTCCCGTCATTAAAATGGCTAGGTGTTAACTACCATTTAAAATAAAATTATTTTATTATTAGAGTGCAACGTAAGATTTCAAAGGAACTCATTGTTGCGTATTGGGTAAGCCATCGAGCATTGATTTCCCTTTAACTTTATATTAAAATTTTATTCAAAAATGTGGATAAATATAAAAATGTCATATTCATTATTTACTTGAGGTGTTACGTCCTTCCCATCTTTTGGGAATTGCGTCCTCACAATTTTAAAATTGGGCTCAGAAACATCATTGAAAGTCCCACATCGGAACAAGTGTCGGTAAAACAATCACTTTAAAAGAAATAAAGAGAAGTATAGAGGTCACCCAATTTAACCCATACTAGGATTCCATGTATGAAAACGTGGATATGGATGAAAAATAAAAGGTTCATCTTCTGAGGGAGAGTGATAGAAACATGTTTAGGAGAAAGTTAACCACAAGAAAATCACAAACTTGTGATGGGTTAAACGGTATTGGATTTCCCAAGTAGGAAAAGTTAATGGAAATCATTTTTGTTTTAAGTTAATTTTAGTTGTGGAATTTATTTTTGAGCTTAACTAAATCATAAGGAAACATACTGAATTTTCTTGTAGACTTTCATCATTTACCAGATTTCTAACACAAACTCAATCTTTCTCCAGTAGATGAGTATTTAGGATGACTTGTTCATAATAAGAGCTCTAAAATCAACATCTAGAGAATCACCTAACCCAAAATAGAGAACTATATATTTCCCATGTATTTATGAAAAACAGAAACTAAAATTGTTAGAATAAGATCCACAAATGAATAATCCTTTATAAAAAAGAAAAATATATTCTTAATCTCCAAAATTTGTCCAACAAAACCCAATGTTCAACAAAGACCATTCGATAAACAATTTGTCCATAAAATTCTTAAAATTAAACCAAACTATGATTGAACCCTAGATATTTGAAGGATTTAATCACATAGTCTTCCAAGGTACAAATTAACATTTATCTCCAAATAACATCAGTTGCTCTTGAAGTCTCATATTGAAAAGTAATTAACCTAATTACATATCCTCCATGATAGGTTAATAATTTCCAAAGATAACCCAAAATCCACTTAATCTTGATTCATAAAATCTTATAACTAAAAATAATTAGTCAAACTAATCAGGGACTTCACGTAGTCCAGTGGTAGGCGATAAATACCAGTCGCACTTTGGTTGTGGGTTCCATTCCCACAACTTTGTCCGATGCGACGGGTTGTCACATGGTCTGCATGTTGTCCTTTTTATAAAAATCCAAAAATAACCCTAACATGTTTTAACCTCAATTATTTCCTTATACCTCCCATTTTCATCCATATTCATTACGATCTCAACATATTAATTCTTGAATTCTTATTTCAACACCATAAGATAAAATAAAACGATTCCCAAAATGAATAACAACATACCTTGATCATGGCGTCCACTCAGTTTCATCGTCATCTTTTTCATGTAGGTAGAATTCCCATTCATTACAAAAATGATTTATATATCCTTAAAAATCATTTGATTCCTCCATCCAAATACACCTTGTACAACATGGGTCATATGGGTGTTCACAGAAAAATAGTTTTGGAAAATAATCATGTATGACATATAATTCCAAAACATCTGATAAAACATGTGAAATGCACTGTGTTGCATTTGTTGTCAATGAGGTATGTTGTTGTCAAGGAATGAATGGATGGATGTCAAGGAGTTTCAGTATGTGAATGACAAAGGATTTGATGGTGTTGGTGAGGAACGGAGAATGGCCATGGTACTAAGATGCATGTCACTTAGGAGATTCACTAAGTGACATAGGATGTTGTGGTTGAAACATTCTCTATCTGTATCATATGATTGTAGAGCTGTTCTTAATGTTCCAATACTTGTATCAAGGTGATACTAAGTGACAACACTTGAAGAATGATGATGGAGCATCATTATATCAGACGATTGTAGAACTGATCTTAATGTTTCAATACGTGTATCAAGATGATACTAAGTGACAACACTTGAAGAATGAATGATGATGGAGCATCATTATATCTGACGATTGTTGAGCTGCTCTTTAAGTTCAAAGAACTTGTATCCTGATGATACAAAGTCACAACAATAATTGAAGACCATGCATTGTATTGACAATGCATGAGGAGCTGAAGTGAACCATCCATACGTTCTAAGTGGATGAAGTGGTTTTAATGAAGTCCATGAACTAACTCTTAGTGCATGTGAGTTGAAGAAGTTCCAATTGATCTCTGATTAGATCAATAAAGAACATTGAATATTATAAGTGATTCAAGAGTTCGGTTGATGAAGATGAACCTTTTGAATTCCATATCCTATGTAAAGATCATATGAGGAGAAGTAATGGAATTCTTAAGAAGAGAAATGGAAGAAGAAGGTAGAAGAAGAATGGCTTAGAGGAAGAGGGCTTGGCATTTGGCTTATACTAATAGGAGAACTTTATATTTGACAAAGTCCTTATTCATGCCTTTGCCAAAAAATATGGCCAGCCATGGGCACCTTGAGGGTTGAACCCCAAGGCATGGGCGCTAGGAACCACACACATGGGGGAACCCGTGGGGCGAGCCCAGGGCGGCAGGGGCGCACCCGTAGGACACAGCGTAGGCGCCAGGGACACGCCCGGAGGAGCGCATAGTGGGCTCCAGTGGCGCGCCCGAGTGGCAGGGGTGGGCGCAAAGTGCGCCCTCTAAGAGAACACGGTGCGGGGCGACACCGTGGAGGGAGAAGTTCAACTGAGGAGTAGCGGAGAGCGCTTGGGTGATAAACCGCGGAAAATCCGCTCGCCGTTTCGATGTGGGACGTGGAAAAATCACCGGGAGCGCATCCTGGCCGCTCGATTGATCGTGCGCCAGATCGCAGCCGCTCATCTCAACCGCCGCGCGCCGCGTTCTAATCCATCCATTGATGAACTTTTCAACGCCGCATCGGACGGCTCCGGTCCATCGTCTTCCTCGAGCTCAGCTGAAGACCACCCCGCGAAGCCGCCGCTGAACCAGAGGCCTCCCGAATGAAGAATTCGAGTTCCCGGACACCTCCAATCAAACCGAAGGGTCCATGGTGATCGTCTGGCCACACTGAACACGATCATACAAGAAAATGGGCATGCATGCAAGGTTTGGAATATTTCGGTCTAAGCCGAGGCAAACCGAAGGTGCCGGGGCCATGTGGTGTTCATGTTTTTCATGGGATGGCCAAAACAGAGGCCGTGCATGCGTTCTAAATCGCATGCACGAGGAGGAATGAAAGAGGAAGATAAAGCCTCGTGAAACAGCACAGGAAAACAAGATTTGGAGAAAATCTTGAAGTTCTGAAATCTTCGGTGATTTGAGATTTATCACGCGGATGGACAGAGTCATCCCTCTGCCTATATAAGGAGAGCTCGAGGCTCTCATTGAGCTTGCTGATCTTTTGAAGAAAAACGAGAAGCCCCGTGAGAGCACCTTTGCCTCGCGAAGAAGAGCCTGCCTGCGCGCACACTTGCGCGGTAGTATAGCCTGGAGCTCCCCTAGCTCTGTTTTGTTCCTTTTGCGCACTCCTTGCGCAAAAGAAGAAAGGGAGGTCCCCTGCGCGCCTACTCCTTGCGCGGCAGGAAGTACCCGGGGCAGTAGCACTTGCGCGCCCCGTGGTTGAGGTGCCTTACACCCGAGGCCTTGCGCGGCCCTTGCGGCTTGGTACCTTGTGCGGCTGTTGGAGAAGGAGTTGGCCGCGGCTCAAGCATACCCTTGCGCGCCTCCTTTGAGATCAAGTGAAGAAGACCACCTACGGACAGTGGGTGTGTGCCAAGTGGAGAAGAGTACCCGAGGCTTTCATGCCTTGTGTGTGCACCAAGTGAAGACACATTTTGTGTGTGCAAAATTGAAGAACAACCTACGGGTTAAGGGTGTGCAACAAGAAGTGGGAAGAGTCCCAAGTCATGTGTGTGCTAAAGTGGAACAAGGCTTGCACCTTGTGTTTGCAATGTAATTGAGAAAATGTGTGTGCAAACAAAACAAGAAGTGGGCCGAACCTATGTGTGTGCACTAAGTGGAGTGGAAACACTTAGAAGAAGAAGAATAGTCACAATAAGTATAACACACATTTAAGTGTGTAAACACATTGAACAAAGTGTGAAGTTCAAGTGAGGAGGTGTGTGAAAAAAGTGTTACACCCTTTGTGGGTTTACTGCACCAAGAAAAGAAGAAGGGGAGTGCATGCTTACATGCATGCACGTGCACACGTGAACAAAGCTGAATCAGGTTGTGTGCATTTGAGAAGACCAAGAACAAGAGTTCTTGAAGAATATTAAGAGGCCATGCAGTCAGTGCATGAGGAACCAGAGTTGCCATGCATTCAGTGCATGAAGTTGTTCTGAAGTCAGACTGAAGCCAGACTGAAGTTAGAGATATCAGTTGTCTGAGTTTTCAGTAATTGAGAAGAGCCTGATCGACAGAAGTGATCAGAAGTAACTGAGCAAGACCAACAGACCTTTTCAGAGGCTGTTGAAGATTCTTGAAGAGAGAAGCCAGGTCATCCTTAGAAGAAGGAGATAAATCCTGAGCAAGACGAGAAGACCTGATCAACTCAAGTGATCAGAGGTATAGAGCAAGGCCAGCAGTCTTTATCCCAGACTGCTGAAGATACTTGAAGAAGCTAAAGAGAAGAAGAGATACTCGTGTGACTCGAGGAGCCAGGAGAAGCCCCCTGTGAGACTCAGGGTGGAAGAAGTCTTCAGTGGGATTCTGGAGCAGGTCAGTGGTACTCTGGTAACACTGTGGGACGCAGTATAAAGACCCTCCTGTGGGACTCAGGAGAGATACAGTGGGACTCTATATCGACCATTGTAATTTTAACAGGTTATAATGGAGAAACCATGTTGGGGAGTATAACCAACATGGCAAGGACGTAGGCCTTTGGTGCCGAACCTTGTAAATCCTTGTGTCTTGTGCCTTTACATTTACTGCATCATTCGTGGAAAGGTGAGAGATACAGGAAGAGTGGATCGAGGCTTTAACCAGCCATAGAGGTTTAATTGATAAGGAATCAATTAGTAAAAAGTTTTAAGGGATCACTGATTCACCCCCTCCCCCTCTCAGTGATTCACACTGATCTGGGCACTTCAATTGGTTTCAGAGGGAGGTTACCTCTAAAAGATCCAAGGGAGTCTTTATAAAGTGCAGATTTGAGAAAATGAGTGACCAGCCTCAAATGGAGATATCTGCCAAGACTCAGAAAAAAAGAAAGAAGAAACAGGCCAAGAAGATGAAGAAAGCCTGTCCTAGCTGTGATGAAGTTGGAATAATGAATGATCTTCAAAATGCAATCGAATATCTTCAGAAGACAGTCCCCAAGGAAGTGGCAATGTGTATAGCTACATGCATCCTTGATCTTCAAGAAGAAAAATCACAGTTAGAAGAAGAAGCCAATGCAATGGAAGATTAATTGGCAAAAAGGGTTGGCATAACCAACACTCTCAGAATGCTGGTGAAGGCTAAAGATGAAACCGTTTCTCTTTGCAATGAAAGATATGAAGACGCTGCGGAAGAATTGCAAAGAAGCCTTTCTAAGAAAGAATTCATTAAGACAATGGTCAAAGAATTTTTCCAAGCACTGGAAAAATTGCACAGAGTTTCAATGGTTTTCAAAGATGCTCAACTAGAAGACAAAGTCAAAAGGGTGAAGGATCTGGACATTTCATTGCTAGAAATAAAAAAGGTGCATGAATACCAGATAAAGAAGCTGGAAGAGAAATGGGAAGGAAGGCTAAGAACTATTGAGGATGAGAAGAACTCCCTCAATATGAAATGCTTAGAACTGGAGGTGATATTAAAAAATCTACAATCACCCAAAGCTGAATCCTCCCAGTCAGCTGATAGAAGAAATGTTGCTACTCAAGTGAGCTTTGAGAAGGATTATTCTAAGAGAAAGACATCCTCTAATGAAAGGGCAATATCTTCTAAAAGGAAGGTACCATCCATACCATCTTGTACTGATGCTTCTAATTGTGTTTCCACAAAAAGTGCAGGATGGAAAAATAATTCCAAACAAGTATGGATGAAGAAAATGAAGAAGCAGAGCTCTCCTGAAGCAGCACAACAATTCAAGACAAGTACCCTACAATCAGAAGGAATCAAAAAGTCAAGATTTGTGGGTCAATGTTGGTGTTCTAACAAGTATGGGCATTGTGCAAATGATTTTTGGTACAATCCTCTCAATGTGAAAGCACAAGGGAATCCCATGCCAAGGGGGAGCAAGCCAGAGGAAAAGAAGCAACATCCACAGGTCCAGAGACATCTGTTTACTACTAACAGATTTGGGTTTCTTGATAACATCTGGGATGTGTGCAAAAGTGGTCAAATAGATACATGACAATCTCCAACTGTATCCAGAGCTCAAAAAAAGAAAAGATCACAGAACCTGGCTCAGAAAGAATCCTTGGGAAGCAAGCATAAGAAAGTGGAAGATGCTCCCAAGAAGATTATGAAAAAGGAAGAGAAGACCTTGGATTTGAAATCCAAGAAGGGTGATGCATCAAGAAGAGCCACCAAGAAGACATGCTTCTACTGTGGAAAGAAAGGCCATACAATGGATCTTTGCAAACAAGCCATGGAAATCAATAGAAGCCAACTGAACTCAAATAGACAATCAATCCAAAAGAAGCAGAAGGGATTGATTGAAAACAAGTTGCCTAAGAGAGGTAGCTTGACAGCATCAAAGGAACCATGTGAAACTTCCAGAACTGAGGCCACACTTCCAAATGACTTGTTAGTCATATGGCCAAATCAGTTGCAACTTGCCAGAGAACTGCAAAGAGCTGAATATGAAGTTATGTCAATTGCTAAGGCAAAAGGGAAGATGAAGATTTCACATGAATATGTGTTGAGATCCACACCAGCACAAACATCAATGAAGATCAAACGTGCAAGTGTGAAGAATGGTGAAAATGGGACATCTCGGTTGAGAGAATCTTCTCAACCTTGTTGTTCACATTGATGGACCAAGGAGGTTCCATTTTATTCCCTAATCACTTGTATTTACATGTGCTGACAATGCAGGGAATTGAAGATGACAATCATTCTCAACTAGAGAGTGGTTTGGACAGAATGGAGTGCACCCCTTGAGGGGGAGCCAATCTGGAGAAGATGGTATTCTAAGATTTAATATCATCTTGAGAAAAGTGAAGGTATTACAATCATACTTTCATCCCTTGTATCTTAATTGTATTCATCATGTCAATTAAGGGGGAGTATTGATTGAAGGCAAATGGATGAAAGGGGGAGCTTTATCTTTGCACTGAACATTCTAATGAGTCTTGTGAAGTATGTGCAGGATTTAGCAATTCATTGTTATATCTGAAAAATTTCAAACCCCTGAAGCATGATCTCACATTTACAGAGAATGATGGATAGCATTGAGTTCCTTGGTTACATCACTCTTCTTTTCTACACCGGGTTAGCCCACGTAGACTTAGAGTTGATCTACTAAAGGTTCTTTGCTAAAGAGAACATGTGACATCATCCCTCTCTTTGTGCTTTTCAAGAAGATGCTATTCAAAGGGAGGAAGAGATAGTTTTGAAGAGAACCACACCACACCTTTGCATTTGATTTCCAATAAGGGGGAGAAAATATTGGCACACATATTGACCCATTCATATGTGCTGAAGAAGTGTATTGACAACAAATACAAAGGGGGATATTGAAATGCACTGTGTTGCATTTGGTGTCAATGAGGTATGTTGTTGTCAAGGAATGAATGGATGGATGTCAAGGAGTTTCAGTATGTGAATGACAAAGGATTGGATGGTGTTGGTGAGGAAAGGAGAATGGCCATGGTACTAAGATGCATGTCACTTAGGAGATTCACTAAGTGACATAGGATGTTGTGGTTGAAACATTCTCTATCTGTATCAGACGATTGTAGAGCAGTTCTTAATGTTCCAATACTTGTATCAAGGTGATACTAAGTGACAACACTTGAAGAATGATGATGGAGCATCATTATATCAGACGATTGTAGAACTGATCTTAATGTTTCAATACTTGTATCAAGATGATACTAAGTGACAACACTTGAAGAATGAATGATGATGGAGCATCATTATATCTGACGATTGTTGAGCTGCTCTTTAAGTTCAAAGAACTTGTATCCTGATGATACAAAGTCACAACAATAATTGAAGACCATGCATTGTATTGACAATGCATGAGGAGCTGAAGTGAACCATCCATAAGTTCTAAGTGGATGAAGTGGTTTTAATGAAGTCCATGCACTAACTCTTAGTGCATGTGAGTTGAAGAAGTTCCAATTGATCTCTGATTAGATCAATAAAGAACATTGAAGATTATAAGTGATTCAGGAGTTCGGTTGATGAAGATGAACCTTTTGAATTCCATATCCTAAGTAAAGATCATATGAGGAGAAGTAATTGAATTCTTAAGAAGAGAAATGGAAGAAGAAGGTAGAAGAATAATGGCTTAGAGGAAGAGGGCTTGGCATTTGGCTTATACTAATAGGAGAACTTTGTATTTGACAAAGTCCTTATTCATGCCTTTGCCAAAAAATATGGCCAGCCATGGGCACCTTGAGGGTTCAACCCCAAGGCATGGGCGCTAGGCACCACACACATGGGGGAACCCGTGGGGCGAGCCCAGGGCGGCAGGGGCGCACCCGCAGGACACAGCGTAGGTGCCAGGGGCACACCCGGAGGAGCGCATAGTGGGCGCCAGTGGCGCGCCCGAGTGGCAGGGGTGGGCGCAAAGCGCGCCCGCTAAGAGAACACGGGGCGGGGCGGCACCGTGGAGGGAGATGTTCAACTGAGGAGTAGCAGAGAGCGCTTGGGTGATAAACCGTGGAAAATATGCTCGCCGTTTCGATGTGGGAGGTAGAAAAATCACCGGGAGCGCATCCTGGCCGCTCGATTGATCGCGCGCCAGATCGCAGCCGCTCATCTCATCCGCCGCGCGCCGCGTTCTAATCCAGCCATTGATGAACTTTTCAACGCCGCATCCGACGGCTCCGGTCCATCGTCTTCCTCGAGCTCAGCCAAAGACCACCGCGCGAAGCCGCCGCTGAACCAGAGGCCTCCCGAATGAAGAATTCGAGTTCCCGGCCACCTCCAATCAAACCGAAGGGTCCATGGTGATCGTCTGGCCACACTGAACATGATCATACAAGAAAATGGGCATGCATGCAAGGTTTGGAATATTTCGGTCGAAGCCGAGGCAAACCGAAGGTGCCGAGGCCATGTGGTGTTCGTGTTTTGCATGGGATGGCCAAAACAGAGGCCGTGCATGCGTTCTAAATCGCATGCACGAGGAGGAATGAAAGAGGAAGATAAAGCCTCGTGAAACAGCAAAGGAAAACAAGATTTGGAGAAAATCTTGAAGATCCGAAATCATCGGTGATTTGAGATTTATCACGCGGATGGACATAGGCATCCCTCTGCCTATATAAGGAGAGCTCAAGGCTCTCATTGAGCTTGCAGATCTTTTGAAGAAAAACGAGAAGTCCCGTGAGAGAACCTTTGCCTCGCGAAGAAGAGCCTGCGCGCACACTTGCGTGGCAGTACAGCCCGGAGCTCCCCTAGCTCTGTTTGGTTCCTTTTGTGCACTCCTTGTGCAAAAGAAGAAAGGGAGGTCCCATGCGCGCCTACTCCTTGCGCGGTAGGAAGTACCCGGGGCAGTAGCACTTGTGCGCCCCGTGGTTGAGGTGTCTTGCACCCGAGGCCTTGCGCGGCCCTTGAGGCTTGGTACCTTGTGCGGCTGTTGGAGAAGGATTTGGCCGCGGCTCAAGCATACCCTTGTGCGCCTCCTTTGAGATCAAGTGAAGAAGACCACCTACGGACAGTGGGTGTGTGCCAAGTGGAGAAGAGGACCCGAGGCTTTCATGCCTTGTGTGTGCACCAAGTGAAGACACATTTTGTGTGTGCAAAATTGAAGAACAACCTACGGGTTAAGGGTGTGCAACAAGAAGTGGGAAGAGGCCCAAGTCATGTGTGTGCTAAAGTGGAACAAGGCTTGCACCTTGTGTTTGCAATGTAATTGAGAAAATGTGTGTGCAAACAAAACAAGAAGTGGGCCGAACCTATGTGTGTGCTCTAAGTGGAGTGGACACACTTAGAAGAAGAAGAAGACTCACACAAAGTATAAAACACATTTAAGTGTGTAAACACATTGAACAAAGTGTGAAGTTCAAGTGAGGAGGTGTGTGCTAAAAGTGTTACACCCTTTGTGGGTTTACTGCACCAAGAAAAGAAGAAGGGGAGTGCATGCTTACATGCATGCACGTGCACGCGTTAACAAAGCTGAATTAGGTTGTGTGCATTTGAGAAGACCTAGAACAAGAGTTCTTGATGAATATTAAGAGGCCATGCAGTCAGTGCATGAGGAACCAGAGTTGCCATGCATTCAGTGCATGAAGTTGTTCTGAAGTCAGACTGAAGCCAGACTGAAGTTAGAGATATCAGTTGTCTGAGTTTTCAGTAATTGAGAAGTGCCTGATCAACAGAAGTGATCAGAAGTAGCTGAGCAAGACCAACAGACCTTTTCAGAGGATTTTGAAGATTCTTGAAGAGAGAATCCAGGTCATCCTTAGAAGAAGGAGATAAATCCTGAGCAAGACGAGAAGACCTGATCAACTCAAGTGATCAGAGGTACAGAGCAAGGCCAGCAGTCTTTATCCCAGACTGCTGAAGATACTTGAAGAAGCTAAAGAGAAGAAGAGCTACTCGTGTGACTCGAGGATCCAGGAGAAGCCCCATGTGAGACTCAGGGTGGAATAAGTCTTCAGTGGGATTCTGGAGCAGGCTAGTGGGACTCTGGTAACACTGTGGGACGCAGTATAAAGACCCTCCTGTGGGACTCAGGAGAGATACAGTGGGACTCTGTATCGACCATTGTAATTTTAACAGGTTATAATGGAGAAACCATGTTGGGGCGTATAACCAACATGGCAAGGACGTAGGCCTTTGGTGCCGATCCTTGTAAATCCTTGTGTCTTGTGCCTTTACATTTACTGCATCATTCGTGGAAAGGTGAGAGATACAAGAAGAGTGGATCGAGGCTTTAACCCGCCATAGAGGTTTAATTGATAAGGAATCAATTAGTAAAAAGTTTTAAGGGATCACTGATTCACCCCCTCCCCCTCTTAGTGATTCACACTGATCTGGGCACTTCAACAAGATTTCTATAAAATAGTTGGACATAATTTGAGTTGGAACATTCAATTATTGGTCCATTTAAAATACCATATGTATGTGCTGAGAGACTATATTTTGAAAGCAAATATAAATAGGTTGTGGAAGGGTCTCCTTCCTCAGCACCATTTTTAAAATCATAATATGCTTCAAATTCTTGTGATAAGGTAAAATATTTGAAAATACCTTGATAATATTTACCTTTCTTTAAGAAATGAGAATATTTTGAAATTTGTATTTGTCTAAATACAACCCATGATCCATGACGATAACGAGGTATAGTGGAGGTGTTTGATATTTCAAACAACTTCTTGCAAGTGAGTTGTATGCTAGAAAAAGTTTCACAATCATCCGAACATGACTTTACAATAATTATTGCAAGAATGTCATCAGGAAGATATAGGAATGTAATTTGAGATCCTTCTCCTTCCATTCATAAGTGACTTTACTTGACCTCAAAAAATTTATAAAACAAGGATTTAACTGAAATAATATATATATGGACTAACCATGTGTCTAACAAAAACTCATAATCCCTAAAGCTATCTAAAACGACATTTGATACCAATTATAAGTCTCCGACCTTAAACCTTACTTATTATTGAATTAAATGAATAATTCAAATTGATGATATTTTCAGGTTTATAGTTTTAGATAATTAGGAGATTACTAATACATCGCAAAAGATTACAAAGTATACACTTCTACTATGTTTCCATAAAATAAAAACTCTTAAATAGAAACATGTCTAGTTCCATGTTTTAGACAGCCTGAAATTTACTTGACCCCCTCCTTGAACCTATTCAACAGTATGTAATGTGAAAAACATTTAAAAAAACGTGGGATGAGCATAAAAAGCTCAGGTAGGGATACAGAAAGAGGGAAACTGTTAGTTTTTCAAAACGACAAGTAAACCATGAGTTCTTTATCCAAGTAATAATTTTCACCTTTATAAAGTAGTATAAACACTTAAATGAATAAAATATCATTAATTACCCTTTTGTAACCAAAATATTACCATAAAACCCATATAAATAACATATAAAGGTAACTTGGGACATAAACATTCGTAATTGGAATAACCATACGGTCGACTTCCACACATATCACTTAATGGAATAGACATACGACTGGCTTCCATACCTAATTCATTGGAGGTTATAACATAACCACCCGTAATTTGGTTTATCACGTAACCACCCATCAAATGTCCATGTACCATTATAAAATCATAAAACATAAAACAATTATAAAGGAAAGAAAACATTTACACATATCAATCACAATATATCAGTTAAATATATTGACATAACAAATCCATTATCAAAACCATTTTCCATACCAAAATACATAAAATAGTATATGGTATTTATTTACTTACAAAAAACATTACAGCTTGTTGAGGAAGGCAAAGATCAAATAATACTCGTGGCGGTGGAAAGGTCATTGTCACCGTGTACGTTAAATGAAACATACCTTTTGTCGTTTAGTAAAACGATTCATATATAAAATATTCCTTTTGAATAAAAGTAGATGTCAAAGGGTTTTATACAGCGTATAAAATAAAGTCTTGTATTAAAACAAAATATGCCTCAATGAATGGAGATTGAGACGAAGTCCCATACAAAGTTGGTATCCTTAGATTAAGGATAACTCAATTAAAAGATTATGTGTGACAAACATAAATACACCCAATATAAGAGGATATTATGTGTCAAAAAAACAGAGTCCATACACCCATATTAATAGTATGACATAATCAATAAATAAGGGTTTAACCCAAAGAATTCAAATTGAGTTAAGAATTTCCTTTTCAAAAATTCGACAGCCTAACGACGTCACATTAAAATTCATAAAATTAGTTGATGAGAGAGAAAATGGTATCTCATCACATGGACATAAAATTTACATCAATAAGGATATATAAGAACATATTCCCCCATAATAATATGTATATTATAAGACATAACAAAATTAGTCTTTTTAAAAGAGGAGGGTGAAAGGTCCCCTTACCAATTTGGGTAACTTTCGAAACGTACACCACATTGAAGAAGGGCCATACAATGAATTTGTAAATACCAATAAATGATTTTTTTTACAGAAAGTGTATAATAATGGGAATTAAATACACCACTCATGGTAAATGGTGGAAAATGTAGCATAAATCTCACGGAAATAAAAGTGAGATGAAAAATCCCTTACGAAAACTCAGCAGCCTAACGACGCCACATAAAACTTCCAAAAATGGAATGATGAGATCAAATAGGGTCTCTCATTATATTAAAATAAAATTTACAGGAAGAGGAATATAAAATAACATCCCCAACATAACAATGTTGATCTTAAAAGAATTGACAAAAAGGAGAGTACTTAAAAAGAATTAGAGAGTTTGGATTTCTTACGAAAATTCAGCAGCCTAACGGCGCCACTCAAAACATCCAAAATGGATTAATGAGAGAAAATAGGGTCTCTCATCATATGAAAATAAAAATTCCTGTAAGAGTAATATAAAATAACATCCAAATCATAATAAAGATGAGATTAAAAGGAATGACATAAAAGAGTGTACTTAAAAAGAAAGAGAGAAGTAGGATCCCTTACGAAAATTCGGCAGCCTAACAGCGCCACATTAAAAATCATAAAATGAATTGATGAGAGTAATAGAGGGTATCTCATCATATGAAAATACGAATTACAGTATGTTGAATATAAAATACAATCATACAACATAATAACATAGAGCATAAATGAAATGACATAGAAGAGGGTAATTAAAAAGAAAGAGAGAGGTCGGATCCCTTACCTCAAGTCCGACTTGTCTTGTTCGTTTCATTATATTAATGAACTATACACTTTAGTTAATTTATAATTACCTAAGTACCACCTTTAAATATTATTATTCAGTTAATATTTCATTTTATAATTTTATAATAAAATTTTAATAATGTTAGTTCATATCAGACGTTTTTTCCGATGTTTGGTACATGAGTCAAAAATGAACTTGTTTGAAAATGATTGCCCAGGTAGTTATAAGTAAATCATTTCCAGAATAGTAATAATGATTAAAATACCCTATATATCCAGTACATATTCATTTTATACTATTCCATAACATTTGGAGATAAAAAATTAAAATCACCATTCGTGGAGACGGTAGGCCGTACGTACGCATGAACGCTACTTTCATTTTTTTATCATATTAATGAAATTAAAAATAAATGAGATATATATATATATATATTATAATTCCAGTATAATATATATGTTATATAGGTCACATATTTTCATTAATTTAATTCTTTATACATTCCATGTATTGCATGAACGAGTCACATCACTTTAGGGGGCGGTAGTCCACACTTCCTCATATGAAATTATCGCATTTTCACAACATGCAAGGAATAAAGGTATGTTTTAAATAAAAAATACAGAAGAATATAGAAAACATAAATACCATATATATCATATATAAAATACATTGACATCATAATGGCCAACTTTGAAGGTGTAAAAAGAATATTGAACAATCATTGTTTCGTGAGACAGTAATTCACCATCCACAGAAACAATATGTTCTTTATCCATTAGGCGGATGTGTGTGTAAGTATAACTCGAATAATTCATATAAAAACATCCATGTATATTGAATATACTGGTGTTGTTACAAAATAAAGCAATCAAAAAAAAGTTTTGGGTGATGGAGAAGAAAAATAAAACAAAAGAAGCATAGGGAAGACTTTACCTTTAAATCGGGTAACTCTTTTTGATTTGAGCTCAAAGGATTCCTTGGAAAGACTTCTGCCCAATGTGAGGAATCTAAGATTAAGAGAGGGATGTGGAGAGACAAAATGGGTAGGTTTTGTCCGAGAAAAAGGCTTGAGATGTGTGGGTAATGTGGTAGAGGTGGGGGCCTTTTAGAAGGGGAGAGGAGGGGGACTCTTGGAAAGTCTTGAAAAGTAACATTATTATATAATTCTTTTTTCCAGATTTTAAAGGTCCCACAATTATATATTTCGAGGATAAGGTGATAATAGTTCTAAATCCACACATCCAATAGGTTTTTGAAAAGTTTAGGTCTTAGATAATAAATTATCTTTTCATTTTATTTAAATCGTTAAATAATGAGGTAATCACTGCATCATCATGGTGTCATAAATAATTAAATTTATTTAATGTCTAAAAATTATAAAAAAACTATCATGATCTAGGAAAACGTTTTATCTTTCAAATGAATATTTATAGTAAAAAATATGACTTGTATAACCCCATGTAAAAATTGTTTTATTAAAACAACACATGTTTGTGACATTTTAATTTTAACTTTAAATAATAAGGTATTAATGTCATTTTACTACCAATGTGGCTCCATGGGGTCCCCAAGTTGACCCATGGATTGTCTTGGTCGGCCATGACCCATCCAATAAGGGTAGTACATGTGTCAAGGTCATTTAATATTATTAAATCATTATTTTTACCATAAATTGCACTAATTACCTTTAATCGCGATTAATAAAACTTAAAAGTTACTATTCACCAAAAAAAATTAATCTCATTGAACCAAATTTTAATTCCAAATGACAACCATGTATGTCTGAATTTTGAAAATAAAATCACAGAAGTGGTAATGTTTCATTTAAATGAAAAATCCGTTCCTTTAACTACCAGTTAGTGGTTTCACTATTCATCAAAAATTGATGTTTTTTCAGAAAAATACCAAAAATTCACCCAAAGTTATATTTATATTCCGAATTAGAAAATGATTTCTATTTTACAAAATTTAAAACATATAAGATTCATTAATTAGATTAATATTTCATTCCCGCTGTCAAAACAAATAGCGTGCTTTTAAGAAATAATAACAACTAAAAGATCGACACTAGTTTAAGTCCAATTTCAAAGTGAAATTAATATAAATGAACACCATTGGATTAAATGGTAAAAATATATTATAATTTCAAATTAAAACCAATTCAAAAGATAATCTAATAATATAATTAAATTAGATTAAAAAGAGGTTTTGAATTAAAATACAACATTTTTCACTATTCATTAAAAAATGAATTTTATCGGAAAAATATCAAGAATTTACTCAAAGTAAATATTGATGTCCCAATTCTAAAGAAGAATTTTATTTTGTCAAATATAACACATAAAATTGTAAAAAAGTAGATTTAAAAGAGGATTTCCAACAAAAGACGGTTAATCGACCTTTTAAAGAATATTAGAATGTTTACTCCTAAAATTGGATTCATTCGCATTTTTAATCCTCTAACATTTATTGTAAAAAGTAAAAATATTTGAAAAATATATATAATCATTTTCTAGTTAGTTCTGTTCATTCCCGTCATTACAATGGCTAGGTGTTAACTACAATTTAAAATATAATTATTTTATTATTAGAGTGCAACGTAAGATTTCAAAGAACTCATTGTTACGTATTGGTTAATCCATCGAGCATAGAGTTCCCTTTAAATTAATATTAGCATTTTATTCAAAAATAGGGACAAATATAAAAATTTCATATTCTTTATTTACCTGGGGTGTTACAAAAACTGTCATAAATCTATTCTGTCGGGTTCTACATATGTGGTTGGGGTCTTACCAAAGGGCCGGATTTTGGGGGTTTGTGTTGTGAAAAAAATTAACATGATTCTTAAATTATCTCTCCTACTGGTAAATCCAAATGGATACTTCATTCATATATATGTGAAGACCTCTTATCAAATGTATGGGGTAATATCGCTTTCTAGGCCCAATGATTCTTGGTGACTCTAAATTGTCTATATAAGCGGAGGTCAGTCTCAAGATACACATTTTTGGGGACTTGTTTCCTACTGTAGGACTCCTTTATAGATTAATGATATGTTCATGAATAACATCATAATCTCATTACAGGACGAGTTAACCTAACAAAAATACTATAGGTAAATTCTATTTTATGTGTAAAATCCTGGGATCTCATTAGTGAATCAATTTGTCTGTATCTAAGGTTCTACATAATTTAATGTAATGTGTTGATACTTATATGCCAAATCTATATAACCATGTTCTTTGCTATGTGATACAATGCAAGGAGGCGCATAATATTTTGAGGAGGGTAATGATCCATTATTAGGTGTCGTATGTATCATGGTTATTACAGAAATAAAAAACCATGTAGTTCATTGAACCTGTGTTGTTTAATTTCTTGTGGAAATGATTTGAGTGGGTGATGTGGGACACATTGTATTCATTCTAGAGCCATAGGGTATATCCTATATATCTCGTGTATAGCGAGAATCATTGTTTTCAATGTTCAATTTTTTAGGGATTATATATTATTGTAACCCCTATAATTCTATAGACTCATGGTGTAGATGATAATAATATTGAAACACACGATTATGATGGGATCCATTCATGGTGTGATAGAAAATGAAGGGAAAATGATAATTTCATTTTTCATTATATTAGAATTATTTGATGGGACTTCCATGAGAAGATTGACTATGGAACTCATGCCTTAGGGAAAAATCATATGTATCACAGATATTTCATGTACCAGACTCATCATAGTTTAGTTGATTTATTAGTCTGATTATAGATGTTGAAGTGTGATATGTTTTTATGAATAATTGGGTCCCTTTGTTAGAGTTATCAGAGTCATAAATGGACATAGAATGCAAGGTGTGTTTATTTCATCCCAGGCCTTTGGAAGTCATCTTGTATGTCTTGGTTATTATAGGAATACCAGTTCTTGTACTTCAGTCTATCAAAGCATACACAATGATATCACCATTAACATTATAGGTTTTATAGTGAAGATGATATGATAATTGAAATTAATTAATCCCTTGTAATCCATGCTCATTGTGAGAAACAAGGGATACAATGTAATCATTTTCATTACTTGAAATAATGGAAATAGTTGTTGGGAAAGCCCTAGAAGATCAATATAGATCTCTAATCACATGTATAGGTGACCTACGTATCCTAGATATGTAATTAATCCGAGTCCCCATAGTTCCATTTTATATCGGAGCACACACAATGAGGTTACCCGATTGTTCGGGGATTACACTCTTAGGATTCCCAATTGATCGAGACATACACACTGAAGATGAACAATTTTGTCAAATATTGGGATATGATGGTGACCTGGCCTGCTTGTCTGGAAGGTATCTAATGACCCTATTTAGTTGTCATATATCCCATCTAATGACATGGATAGCTTCTTATGGGGGTTTCTCATCGTCTTGCCAATGTTCCGAGTTGTCATTTTGATGATTTCTCTTTAAACATATGAAGGGAGTCACATGTTTTCATACGACATGGTTCGAAGTGTTTTGCGTATCTCGGAGAAAATCCCTGGAGGGTATCACGAGACTTGGCCAACATGTCTAGCGGTTGTTGTGGGTCTTAGCTATATTTCCCTGAGAGTGTCGCGAGACCTTAGTTTTCTTGAATAGGAGAAACTGTGAGACTTGATTGTCTAGAGTGAGCATCGTCATGTGAGTCTGGTGATGTATCTGAAGGAGGTACCAAGGAATGGGTGACAGACCTATAAGGTTATGAATGACCAAAGTGTTGTGCTCATGGGGACCTTATGAATTTCTATAACATGTATATATTATTTTTTGTTCCCCAAATAGAATGTTTATGGAGTGTCGTGAGATCTAGGTGAGTTGACCTAGGTCTATTGTGTGTCTTTGGATGACTCACATGAAGCACATGAGGGCCAACATGCATGATTTTTCTTAAATGGTTAACATTTAATTTTTTTTCTATCCCCTGTATTTAAAAGGCCTTAGGATGGTTCATTATATGTTTCTTTCAGTATTTCTTGATTTGAAGGATGTGTGGTATGTTTTTCGCATGAATTTCCAACAGTCCCTCATGTGATATATGAATGATCATGTCATGTACCCTATGTATGGTGCATGATTTATCTATTTTTAAAGTTATATTATAGGAAAAATGAATTTTTGGTTTTGAGATCTACCACTCCAAGAATTACCCCCATTACCTTGTTCCCAAGAGTCCAGAAGTCAAGATTGGAACACTTCTTCATGTTAGGGAGTTGAATTTTTAGGCATCACCACCTCAGTTGTTTTTTGGTTTGTGGGGCGTATCAGCATGAATCCATGCTATAGTTGGTAAATGGTTATAGAGCACTACGACTACGCAAGTCTCTACTTTGTACCACATCAAGGGTGTCACCTGATTTTCAGCGAGCAAGAGCCCCTGTCATTAACACCTGCATTATTAGATAATTTCCAATCAATATAGACTTTTTTGATCACACAGACCTATTGAATGACTACTTTATTTTCGTGTTCACATTTCACATAGAATTTTCTAGATCCATAGTCCTATTGAACTGAATATGTGAGAATCTTAATTACATTTCTATGAATTTTTGCTGGATAAATATAGTTTTCCTGGATGTCTTATGGGACTGTGCTATGGAGTTCCATAGTGTGTCACAATTGTTTTACAACTAAGAGAGGCTTCCAAATCCTCAGTATTTTCTTCTTTTTATATTTAAAAAAGGATGGGAATAATGATTTATTCCATGTGTAATGCCTTTGAAAATTAATCCTTTTGGTGATGCATCATGTGACCAATATGTATCATATGGTGGTGAACACACATTTAGTTGAAAATATCAATCAGTTTGTCCTCTGTAAGTTTAAGGGAATCACATAATCACCTAAACATGCCTATGGCTTTCCATTCGATGAGGCTGACAAGCCAACGTGACTTTGTGAGATGAGGTAGACATGTCTCCAGAGGCTCATGGTTCCTTGCGGGTCACTAGAGGTAATCCACAACATTTTCATTGATCGCAGGTAGCTCCCACCTCTTTCTCTTTTATTTTCATTGTTTTTAAAAAGGATTTGGGGACATGTGAATTTTTTGGGCATCATTTATCATAATCACCCATCCGATATGTGATTGTTTTCCTCAAAATTATGTCAGGTAAGGGTATCCACATATTTGGTAACATTCCTACCATTATATGGGTATTTTCATGTTTTATTTCCAGGTGCTTGTTAGCAAAATCTTATGTTACCAATGGGATCTCATCCAGCTACCACCACATGGATACTAGTTTTTTTAATGATCCTTATCCATAGAATATTGTATAGATTAAAGGGAACATGGTGGGATCTTTAGTATTTATGAATTATGTTTTGAGTTCTTCTGTGACCCTGTGATAGAAACTAGATCATGAATCCCCTGAAATTTCATGGGATATGCAGATATCTTCAATAATTGTCATCATTTTTGTTTGATGTGGAAATTATACCCATATTAAGATACTTAATCATTGTGAATTTTTCAATTCTCTTTGGGTGTACATTACCGAATTCCCCCCATCCAGAGTGACGTTTGTGGGGATAAGGGCTGGGTTCTGAGGAAGGTAAATGTCTTCTAGAGTCTTTTCTGATGTTTCAAATGATTGTCTCAAGTGATTTTTGGTCTACCATGAAATGTATGGTATTCCATAGAATTCCCAATATATATAGGAAGTGGGTAGCTATACCTACTGGATATCATTTCTCCAGAGCTCTCTCACCCTGTCACCATCACATATTCTTTCAACATGAGCATTTTGTGAGTCACGATCACGAGATCCCATTCACGTGATAAATTGTGATATATGTACCAAATTTATATTATCTATCCAGGTATATTATACTATGAATTATGAACATATTGTGATAATTATTTTTGAACACCAATCATGATGTACTATGTTTGTCTTGAGGGTTTTGCAGTGTATGATGTTCGATCATTCGATTCGAATGATTCACATGATCATGTTTATGTCCAATGATTGTGAGTCATCAAATGGTTCATGTGATTATGAGATTTTCTATGGGGGATATGATAAATGTTAATCCTTCAAATATTAAGAGATTAAAAAATAGTTTTTCTGATTTAAAAATTTCTTGTTGATTGTATGATGGGATATATGTTTAGAAAACAATTATTCCTCTATTTTTTAGGTGATTTTAAATTTTATTTGTCTTACATGTGCAAATGACATATTTTTTCATGGATTTGAGTTCCTTTCATGGTTCCTCAATTAGGTCCAATAAAAGGTCTATGATTTCCATAAATCACAATGATGATCCCCAATATTGAATGCATACTAATAGCAAAATACTAATGTGGTTCCTTTCATTCAGGCTAAAAAACAATACCTTATCTAATAGAAATCTTATGTACATGTTTGGTTTTCAATATATATATACCATTACTCCCTAATATATTAATCACCCATCATTTATGTGTTTTATTGCTTAGTCTTGTAAAAACAATTTATATGGATTAGTTGATGGTTACATATTAATATTATGGTTTGTCTTATCTGCTGGACAATAGTCATCTAGGACCAGATGACCGTGAATTCCTCCATTTACCTTTTTCATAGAGCTACTCAAGTATTGTTTCCTCTTCAATGATAAATATTGGAATTATATGGTAGTCAAAATTGGATCTACATGCCGGTTGAAATTTCACTGATAAGAGGGCATAACTTTTCTAGGTTATGCAATTAAATTTGGAGTTTGATGATGATTTACACTGGGATCACCTTTTTGAGGTTGTGTGGATCTAAAAATTTACTGTCTATCACAAGGTTGACCTCCTTCGAGAGTTGATTAGCCATTTGTGTCCTGGAACAGACATATATAATTTTTCCCAGGGTGAAGTAATCATGAGCCTATTATATATCTATCAGTTGGGAGGGATTCCTCCCCATAGAGAATTGTATGATAAGTTCTTCCTAGACATTTACCTCTTGAATGATCCTTCAAAGTCTCAAAAATTAATGTGATACATGTTTATTTTTATAATGGAAAAAATCTAAGAAATATCTGACAATGTTCTCTATTATCTCTGTCATAGAAATGAACAATATTTTTCTTTATAGTAATTGAGATAGACCAACTGTTATTCACCATCATCAGTGGCCCCCCTATCCAGTATGTGATAGTGACGACATATATTGGTCCATCTTAGAGGATGTAGATTATACCTCATGGGGATATTTTTTGAACAAGGTGATATCTCTTAGAATAATATTGGAAGGAATTATAGCCATGTTCTTGAATGGGAAACTCTTTCCATCAATGGATTCAATTTCATGAATTTGTGTTCATAAACTTGTTATGGTCAGGTTACTGGGATATGGATAGTGTCTCAATCAAGTTGTGTTGATCCTTATAGAACATTACTAGCTCCATGGTCATATCCTATTGGGTAACAAATGTTATAGGATCAATGGAACCTTCCAGTTTTTGTTTCAGAATTTTAGGGGTACATTTAAACAATTGTGACTATTAAAACACAACCAAGATCCATAGCATCTCATTTCATCAAATATTTATGAACATATCTAGGGTTGTTGCTATTTACCAAAACCAAAATGTGGTTACTAGTGGGGTACATCAATCTAAAACATTGACTTCACCACTTACCATTGTCATTTTTTGTTGATTACCTACAATGGAAGAGGTTCAATTGATGTAAGGTCGTATATGATCTCACATTGAGATGGGGACCTTGTATGAAGGGTGGATGAGCAATTGATCTAAGAGTAATATACAACAGATAATTTTTCTCATCAGTTTTGTTTTATTCAATGGGTATCCTAACTTCCCCTGGATGGCGTGTGAGTAGAAAAATATCATGGGATGATCTATTATTTTTGGATGATGTTGGAGCATGATTATTATGAGTTTAAGATCATACCTCCACCTAATGGAGATACTACCTTCTTTGCCAAGGATTATTATCTATGGAGATGGTAACAAAAAATCTGGAAGGTGTACTAGGCCAGTTTTTCTATCATGTGGATAAGACATTCTCCTTTCCAACCCATTTTTCAAAAACATTGAATTTATTGAGGATATGAGTGAGATGTTGTGAAAGGAAAATCGTTCTAGTTAAGAAACCTATGATGGTGAAACATAGTCTATTGATGAATTTAATCCTACAACAAATGCTGCATATGATACACCTTATCAGAGAAGGGAATGTTGGACATCATCTCATTTTTTTGAATGGGTATAACTTAGTAGTCATAATTCTATAATTCCATCCTCATTGGTTAAGGAGGGTCAAAGACAACATAGTATGATCTAGGAACATATACATTCCCTGATCACTAATACTCTAACTGAATTATTATGTTTCATATGGAAGAACCTTCATGAGTATTTTCATTACCTGGGGATAGGTGGTTTCATTTGGCATCCACTGTAGGAAAAAATTAATAATATAGTCTTTTCTGATGAGATCTATCTGCCAATGAATGGTATTTTTATGATTTTGTAAATTAGTATCCCAATTCTATAAAGATGGGGGATATAATGAATGAATTGGAGTAGGGACATCAATTTTTATCAAAACTATAAACTCATATGAATGTCTAGACTGCATAGATGTGGAGATGTGGGGAGATGATTTATCATATGTTGTACTACCTTTTTAAATCATCATCTTCATTAGACACTAATCAAAAAAGGGATGAATAGATGAATACTCTAGGTGATTATCTCCATCCATGGGAAGAAGTATGATATTTTGGGAAATAATCACCCCAACATTCAATTGATGCATATCATTAGACACTAGCTTATCATACCAACATAGCCATACAATTTTTATCATGTTTTGAATTTTATACTGCAATCCATTTTGATGAGATGTCAGAGAGACTCAAAAATGTAGATATTCCTCCCCATTTTCATTTTTTCATTGGATGAATTTTCTAAAGACTTTATACTATTATTAATTTTTCTTTCCAATATGATGTTAATGATATCTCGTTTCTCTGGATTTTAGAAATCTCTATAAAAAGCATCCCTTATTTTGGTTGAATGAACCTATAATTGAAAATGTATATCTTAACAGCTTACCTATGGGTGATTCTCATGAATTCCGCCTAACACGAGATTCTTTATTGATAATATATTGCAACTAACTTTAATTCAGCCGATTTCAAGAGTGATTTTCCATGTAGGACATATGTTATGAATGAGGGTAAAATGTATATTCACCAAAGGTGATAATAATTTTCAAGAGAAGGTCAATCATGATATGAGTTTCTATTAATCCTTATATTCATTCATAGGATAAATAATTTTCATGATATTTAGGGTAAGGTCTTTTTTCTCAGACCATATTTTATATTAGATTATGGTATTATATCATAGACCATATATCATGTTAGTTTATTTTCTGTTATCTTAGGTGTTCTATATCATTAGTTTAAGGGATTTTATCTAATAAATTCCATCACATTAGTTTAAGGTATTTTAGATTTTACCATCAAATCGCATTATGTTATGCCCATTTCACTCGGACCTTATATGGATTTATTTTATTGTCTTTTTTCATATATTTCTATAACTGTAGTTTATGATTATTAGATTTGATCATCTATATGATCGTTGGATATGGTGCATACATTCCACGAATGACCTAAAACACTCTAAGATTCCAGGTTCTACCTTATGTTGGTGTTGATCATGATGATCCAAAATCCATTATTCTAGAGTGAAAAATTTAGTTGATTACCATAGGCACAAATATAGGAGCCATAAGCATGTATTCATAGTCTATAAAAGGTATTCTGGATCCTAGGTATCATTTTTGGTGGTTATGGATAATTTATGGTAGAAATATTGTTTTAGGGAACAACAATTGGGATACTATGCCCACCAAGAATTTTAAAGTATGGATGATGTAAATCAAAACAAAAATTCATGTGGCTGTGGATATGGGATAGTGCAGACATGATGGGGATGGCCCAAAATAGTTTGAGGTGATGAGTTTTTCCATAGTGTTTACAAGGATCACAATGAATAAATATCCTTCTAAAAAGAATGGGATGCCTTTATTTGGTGGGTCACAACCCTCATGCATTAGTAGCATGTCCATTAAAAGTTGATCTCCACTTATTTCTATGGGATATGATATATTTATAAGTACTCAAACATCTTGATGATTATGTCAAGTATGGGATAAAATCTATCCCAAAAGGGTTCTAGAACCCAAGGGGAGTTTATCTCTTAATGTGATTCTTTATAACTACACCCTATGGTTTCAAATCACTAGGAATGTCCCATAAATGGTTCAAGAATGGAATATCACATAATTTACTTGAGAAAATGTACAAAACATGGTGGTGTAACATCAAGGATGTTTAATATTCTTGGGTAGTTTGGTATGGTGATTTTAAATCATTTTCCAAATTTCTCTAATCATGAGAATGATATGGGATGTTAATATTTTGAGTATTGTTGACACCCTGAGGTGTTGAGTTCTCCAAAAATGATGTTAGGGATCATAATGATTGAGATAATTTTATTTCAAAATGATAAATTTTGTCAAAATAAATTTGCACATATGTCGAGCCATGGGTATGTGCGGATAGTAATGAAAAGGGTCATTTTAATCCTGATATAATTTCCATGGGCATTGAATGTTCTATGGTCATCTGAGTTACCCAAATCATGGAGTAATATTTTTTAAAATTATAATATCCATGAAGAGTCTGAACACACTAAATATTGGGTCACTACCTAGAGTTCATATTGCTATAGCGAGGATATGTTACAGAACATTTATCTACTGTTTTCTTAGACCCATGAGTCCAATGATCATTAATTGGATTTTACACGGTCTAAAAAATAAACCCCATGAGGTTCATGCCTTATATGCTAGTGCCCTAATATTTTCTAAACTATAAGGATGAGATTATAGTGGGTGGAAACTTCAATTATTATCAATTTTCTCTTTACAGGTTTTCAACATGATTATTTTTGTGTCTCTTGTTTTAGTATTTTATGGTCTTATGTATTAGACCATTATAGGGTACTGTTTATGTTTTCACATAATTGACCAAATAAAATGTAGTTTATGGTCACTAGATGCATGGACCTAATATGAGAGATGTTACATAAGAGACTTATTTGAATACCAAGGGTTAAGAACAATCTCACATCTACCCAAGTATGCGATAGAGATGTTTTAAATCACGTTTATATTTTCTAAGGTCATTATTAATTATTTGGGATAGTCATATAGGGATTATTGTAGACACGCATAGGTATTGATTTTTATGGCAATTATAAAATGGATCACAAGGTTCATAATTACATTTTTTCACAGTGACTCATATGGATGACATGCATAAGGGCATATTCAAGAGTGATATTCTTGCATACATAGATGAGAAATGGGCCACTTGAAGATGGATAACTTTTCCATGGCCCATGAAAGGTTTAAGGTGATCTGAGGAACAAAAAATTGTGATGTTTTTTTGTGGGATGGGTAATACCAAAAAAGGGTTCAAACACCCTAATGATTAAGTCACCGCCCTAGAAATATATTCTCAGGATGAGTATATGTGACAAAACATTGTTTTAACTTTTTCGTAGATGATTGTTTCTAGTGAGAATAACATGTATTTTAATAAGTATTTAATGAATACCATATGAGATTTATTCAACATATCTATGTCCACTAATGATTTCCTAAAATCCAAGGATGAAGAGTTTAGCATGTGAAGAATTGAATATTTATCATCATTCCTATTATAGGGTTTTAGCCTGGCATGTTTTTTCAGGTTCATTAACAGAATAAGGGATTTCATTTTGACAAATTATCACCTAGAGGTCATATAATTTTACCACATGACAAGAAGTTTATTTGTCTGAATCGAATTGACCAAATATGAGTGCAGTTATAGAAAACCCAAATTATGATACACATGGTAAATAGTACTCCAAATTCTTCCCATGTTGGGTATGGAGATGTTTTAAATCACCGCTCATGTTTCTATGATCATGAGTCAATAATATTGGACTATCATATCGAGAGTAGTTTAGACAAACTAAGGTTTTGAGTTCTACCATAGTTATTTCTGGGCTCACATGGATTGAAATTAACTTTCTACATAGTGAGGAATTTAGTTGAAATCCATAAGAACATATGAAAGAGATATATGAATGCATTCATAGTCATGAAAAGTCTCAAATGAATCTATATATCATTTACAAGGGATATTAATGTTTTACAGAGACATAATATTCTCAATAAATGATTTTTGGTATATGGATTGATGTGATTTTAAAATATAGAAGAAGAACCATGTACTCTCATTGATTTGGGTATGGCGATTATAGTCCTTCAATAAAGGATGATGATGGGTGGTGGCCTACATTGTTTATCATCTTGTAGTGGTGACATTATTCCTATAATTTAACAACATGTGGTAAAGAAAAATTCCTTGCAGTTTATCATCATGTTGGAAGGACGTGTTTGTCATGATGATTTAATTTCATGAGACCAATATGTTTTCCATACAATTTAACATCATGCTATGTGGATTTAATTCCATAGTGAGCATATGTAATTCTTGTGGGTGGTCCTAAGGGAGAATGTATGTGTGTCACTACGTATCTCATAAAAATCAGAATCAAACCCTTGTAGTACTTAATAGCCATTTTTTTAGCATCATACAAAGATTAAATTGATCCCCCAATGTGAATAGGTCAAATCATAACTAGATCCATGAATAGAACTATGTGATTCACTACATATTCATTGGTGAGGGAATCAAGACACACGTAGTAATAAATTGAGAAAATATCTCTTTTATTTTATGGACTATATGGATAGGTGGGAATTTTTCCCATTTATTGTTGTAGATGGGACCATCGTTAGAGTTCTAGGCATCACTATGTGTCTTATAATGACAAGATTCAGAAAAAACATATTTCATAAAGGGAATTTTCATTTTAACTTCGTGAAGAATGAATGAATACGAACCAATGGGATAATTTTTAATGTTTCGGATGGAACCAATGATGGTTATTTGGGTGTCTCTATATAACTCATAAAAAAATTAAAATGATTCCATATATACTTCTTAAAGAATTGTGCAGTTTAACAACATTCTATAAGGACATGTTCCCATGTAGCTTAACTTTATGGGGTATAGGTGTGCTTGTATTCCATTTACATTCTTTCTTTAAGGATTGAAATGGGTACGTCGAAATATATTTTTCATTTTTTGTATGGGGAAACCCTTACTAAGAATCATCATCCCACATGAGCTATGCTTGGTGAGAGTGACAAGAAGTAGAAAGGGTCCCACTAACCATATATTGGAATTTAAGAGACGAACATTGGAATTTTGTATCATGCTATTACTGGATCATGATATAGGATTGAGGCGTCCCAACATATCTCATTTGAAATGAGAATGAATCCATATGTAGTTTTAGGAATCCTATGTAGTTTGACATCATGAGGTAAGGACATGAATTTATGCAATTTAATGTCATATGGTATGGATTAATTTAAATTTACATGAATAATGATGGATATTAGGGATCTATGATGTTTTATGTAATATATTAAGTACTTATATCAACCAATGTGAGGGAATGGGTTTTTTTGGATCCGTTTTGTTTATTTTTTTTGGGTGAGTAAATTGGATCACTCGAGGTGAAATGTGTGTAATCCTATGAATAGTCCCAAAATAGATATTTGGATGTCACAAAATATCAAGTGATGATAGGTATAAATATAAACATATTTATTTGGAAACCATGATGTTTAATGTCATGCAGGTAGGATGTAATCTGTATAGTTTATCGTCATGTGGTAAGGATGAACTCTATATTGTTTGATGTTATGTGGAAACTTAAAAGTTGTGCATTTTAACAACATTTACCCTAGACGAATGACAGGGCTTACTATGATTTGGTTTCCCATGTTGATGACAACTTATGGAATGTATTTCTTGATAAATCTCAAATCAGTGGGTGGTGTGACATGATCCACATAAGTGGTGGAAAATTAATATATTCCATTATGATTAAAATTTTATATTATATATGTTCTATCATAATTGGGTTCCAATTTCGTGGGATTCTTCCCCAGTATCATTGGGGTTTTGATAACTACCACATGTTCTCCTTGGAGGGGTGAATGATGGAGAACTATTTTATTAAAGGACGGTGTTATTCGATTCTGAGGGACCCCCATGTTATGAAATGTGCAAATTATGTTATCATATAGCCATTACAATTCATCTAGATGAATTTTAGAATTTTCATAATATGAGAGCATCCATCATGTGGCTATTTGGAGTGAAGGAAGACGGGACATTATTGGTAATAATGCTTAAGTCCTATATAATAATTATTACGGAATTTCATGTGTGGTGGTATGATAGGCCCATAAAGAATCATTGTGTTTATCCAGCCAAGAATCCTAATCATTTGTCACAATATTATATAGTATATTTGATAATGTATTATTGAAAGCCTATATCTCTACATTTTCAAATACATGGTAGGATGATGAGTGATGGAATCGATATTGTAATCATGGTAAAATTCATTCAACTCTGTGGAATAATAATTGTTCCCATTTTCTATAAATATTGTATGAGGGACCCCAAACCTTATAATGATATGGTAATTTACAAAGTTTATGATATTCTTCTTCCAGAAATCATTAATGGGTATTTCCTCATCCCATTTGAAAAAAAGTATAACAGTAAGTATGTACTTGAACTTTAGAGATTGGTTGGGAGATATTCCCCCAACATCCATACCTCATATGGAAAATAGCCCAGAATATATAGATGTAGATAACAATTCTAGGGATGATGGATGACATTTTCACGAATCTAGAACACATAACATTTCATAGTGAATTTCACAGAGTCATGTATTGTGGTTTTCCAATAATAAGAAAATCCTCTTCAGTTTGTGGGAGAGACAAGTCCAGATTGACGGTTAGTGAATAAGAATGCCTATAATTCATCATTGATGGAATAAATTTCTCCTTCTTCTTTTCTATTTATGAGTATTCTGTCAAGGTCATGCTACATTAGTATTTTTTCACATTTGTACCATCCATAAGGGTGATGTTTACTACCCAATGATGAATATGTTACCTTCCAACATGTTCTATTTGGGGAATCCAATTTTTATATAACCATATATGGGCTCCTTCCATCTAAGAGTGGTCACTAGATCATCATAATCAGGGGAGGTGCTAACCTAATTGATTTATTATATATCAGATACCAATATTGATGTGTCTATTCATCGATTTGTGATAAAAATTATTACTTCCTCTTGATTAGGGTCATCCAGGATGGTGGCTACATTAGCCAGTGCATTAGAGTGAGGATTCTATGATTATGGAATGTGATGTAATGTGAGTTTAAAAGAGAACTCTGCACCAATCCCCTAGTGTATCAACAGAGAGGGGCTCGTTTTTCTTTATAATTCATTATTCACCATGTCCCTATATTGTCACTAATTCTTAGTGCCCTTTGATATTCTTTTGTTCCATGTAAAAATATAGTTCTCTTTATTATCCAGTGATGAGGGCATGGTATTCTACCTCAATATTTTCGTAGTCTTCAGATAGTGAGAATGTATACGGAAATATTACTTTGTATGGAGAGAAAAATTGCATTTCCTAGACCAACCTAATTGATATTTGGGGTTTCCATCCTTAGGCCTACATTACTATGGGAGGCACCATCAATTTACTTTTCTATGTCTGGGGAGTATCATGGGAATAAAGTACATATTCATCATTGAGATTAGTGTCATCCAGTGTACTTTCTGGGGCAGGATGTGTTGTTAGTAAATCGGTTTGGGCCGACCCTTCACTGAATTCTGTTATATGAAATGAATTTAATATTTTTGATGAGTGAACACCCTTAGAGTCAAGAACCAATTCATAATAGGTTGTCTAAGTATGTACATGAACTTATCAATATGAGATACAATGTGGAATTCATGATGCTACAAGTAATGTGTCATAGTTTTCACCACATATATTTGTGTAATGTATTTTTTTGATATTAGAATATCTGGTCTCTGTACCTTGAATATAAAGACCCAAAATTTTGAAAAAATATTATTTTTTAACATTTTTGTGTTATTTTATTTGATACTCAAAAAAACCTTTTCATTTATTAAAATGTGTATAATTAAAATGAGATTTCTGGTTTTTGACTATTATATGACTTTTAGTCAGTATGACCATTAAAAACTAAATGTTGCAATTATTGTATCTAAATACAAGTGATCTTGGATAATTAATATAGAAAGAAGATTTTATGGCCTCATCCAGTAGTCTTGGGCCAATCAAAGCCCATCTAACAGAACTTGGGAAGGAGGTAGCACCACTAGGCTTTTCTCTAGACCAAACCCAAGGACAACTTCCTCGTGTGAATCTAGAACGGAATATAATTCGCGAGAAGTTCAAACTGATTAAAATTACTACTCGTGTCATGTTGGGCGAGCCGCCCTCAAATTATCTCACCTAAGCACACCTTACACTTTGGCCCTATGCTGGGATTATAAGGGTCTATGTATGGAGACCGTAACTGCCTTGTGTAATCCTTTGATTTAAATAAAAATTGTGATTTCTTCTTATGATGAAGTTTGTGAACTTTCAAATTTATTGATAAATATAGTATGCATATTTTTTATGAATTATATAAAAAGGATATTTGAAAATATTTATGTAATCCTTAAATAATTAATTATGTGTAATGATTTTCAAAAAATGGTCTTCTACAATTATTTTCAGTAAGAAATTCAGAGTCTAATAAGATCAACTTGATTTTTGATTAATAGTAAATTAAGAATGGTGATTTTACGCTTAGGATTAGTAATTTCACCAAATTGATTAATAATATCACTTAAAAAAAGTATTAATATAATTTAGGAACCTTGATTAAGTAATATGATTCAATAAAATATGTAAATAACTGTTTCAGAAATTATTAGTCAAGTATCAGTTTTTTCGGGTTAATAGTGTATTTATATAAAAATAAAATTAAATATATTTACAAAATTATTTTTATAAAATGGAGTTCATTTTTGACCTAATATCATCGATATTATTTTACGGTAATTTTTGGGGATTTTTTTGAGAAAAATGAATTTTCATTGAATAGTGACAATACAAGTTTTAAGTTACGGGTGTTTAATAACATCATTAAATGATTTATTAAGTATGTAATAATTTTGACCGACTTATGAATAGTAATATAAACTATGTGGTGTCCCAAGTGGCCAATACCATGGGCAAATACCATGGGAAAGCCCATGGTTTTGCCAATGCCACCAATGAGGTGTCCCTTGGACATTACTACCTTGTCCCCTCACTTTCCCTATAAATACCAAGCCATTCTCTCATCCTTTCGACTCCAAAATCATCGTCAACAACGTTATGGTCTCTTTAACTCACAAAAAGTCCTCCAAAGGTTCCCCAAAGCCCTTATGTTCCCAACCATTGAGTTTTAAGAGTTGCGTTTTAAGGTAAGGGATCCTACCTCTCTCTTTCGTGCCAAGTACTCTATTTTATGTAATTTATTTAATGCTCCATGTTATTATGTTGGGGATGTTATTTTATATTCATTATAATTTCCTTTTAATGTTCATATGATTAGATACCCCCTCTTTCTCTCATCATTTAATTTTATTAATGTTTAAATGGCGTCGTTAGGCTGCAGAATTTTTAAGGGATTCTTTTACCCTTCTCATTTTTCAATGTTCTACTTTCATGTCAACTATTTCAAGTTAATTTTTATAATGTTTTTTATGATATCTATATCAATAATAATTATATTTTATTTTCATATGATGAGAGACCCTATTCGATCTAGTCAATTCATTTTTTTCCTGTTTTAAGTGACGTTGTTAGGCTGCCGAATTTTCATAAGAGAAATATTATATATGTCTTCCATAAATGTTTTTCATTTCATATGTAATGTATTTAAAATTTCATTACTACATTATTATATCTATTATATTCTGTCCCTATACAATTGTTTGTATCATTTATGATTGGGTGACCCATGTCCCCTCTCTTTTCAATGTTTTCTAAAACCCTGTAACATAGTCGTTATGCTGCCGAATTTTCGTCTCAAAATGACTCTCTTTTTCTAAAATTATTTCATTTTATTAAGTAAATACTTAAAGATATTTCTTCTAAAATGGTAATCATATATATAAAAATATTTTTTATTTTAAATTCTGCGATTTACATACATGAGACCAACTTTCCATTTTCTTATGGGTTTAAAGTGACATAAAGATCATGTCTTAAAAGGAGTTTTTAAAATGTTATGATTATGAAATGAAACCCATTTATGATATGATATATGTGTTATGTATGAAATGTTGATTATGATATAAGTGGCTCACATGATAATAAAAAAAATTAAAGGTTGCGCCCTGATAGCGATCCAATGCATTGGGTAATGATGTAACCACTAGAGATTACAATTTTAAAAATATCTTGGTGTATTACCTTGGTAATTCCAAATGAAACCTTGGGAATGGACCATGGTGATATGTTCATGATTTTCTATGTTAAATGTTTTATCCACTTCTTCAGGTTATGAAACAATTTATTTTTATTATGATATGCCTCATGATCTCTTTCTCATGACTTAAAGTTATTTTTCATGACTTTTGATGTATCTCAAGTTCACATGTAAAATGTTTCCCTTGTTTCCCTTACTGGGCCTTATACTCAACCATTCCTTTGATGTATTCCCCCAGGATATGAGATTCTGTAATGAACTAGGATGAACAAATGAATAAGCCTTTCAAGTATTTAAGAAGAATGTTTTATGTTGTCATGTATTAAGTTCCTAGTTTCCAAGACCCTAAACCTTAAAGATAATCAGTTTTGTATAATGTAATGATAAATTATGTAATAAAAAGGTGGGATTCTATATTGAATCATATATATGAGGTAGTAGATATTATTATCTCTTCTTATATAATTTTTATATCTGCGGAGGGTTCCTAGTGAGCATTCCATGGTTTCCACATATAAGACGACTGACCTCCCTTCCACCTGAGGTAACCAAAATAGTGGGTGAACCAAGTAATTCCTTAGATGTTGGAATATTTTATGACATTCATCATATCATTAGTAGGAAGTTCACTTAATCATTATCCTTTTGAGGGGGAGATATTTTCCATCTTGGTTGTCTAGGAATCATCGAATATTGTTTTCGTTCCCTTGAAGTCACCTCATTTCTTTTAGATTTCTCGGCATTACACTTCTAAAATAGAACATGTTATATTAGATCAACCTCAATGCCACATTGGGGTTCCAAAAATCCCAGGAGCTTTTTTATTGTTACCCTGAAAACACACATAAACAGATGCATCTTTAAAATAAGTTGTCACATCATGATGATGATCATTCAGAGATTTGATCTCATTATTTTTGGGACTTGAAAACCATGTCCTCAACATGACACTCAGATATCCTTCCTATGAATTTATTAATGATGACATGAATAGTATATTGATACATGGTTTCAGTTTTCTTTAATATAGGTGGCATGGCCTAATATTATTGGATCCCTTAAGGATATATGACGGAGGTGGTTTCATCATCTTCAAGGGCCACCTTGATTTTATTGTACCCTAATTACACATGCATGAAGGAAAGGTCTTGGAATCCAGTAGTTATATTGGCCAATAGTTATATAGTTGAAAATGGGAAATCATCTTATAGGAAATTCCAATTAAGGCCTCTCAAATCAATGAAATCCAAAATCTACACATTTTTTTCTTGACTTGAATGATGTTGGAATTCCATTTTGGGTATTTATCTTCTAGTACAAAGTTGTATTTGGCCCAACTGTCATGTTATGCCTCCATAATGGTGGTATGAGAGGGTTTCATCCTCTGGAATGCATGTTTAATGACTCGATGCTCATTTGGTAGTATGCGATAGTGTGTCTCTACATCTAGGATCAATCAACGAATTTGTGTATAGTCCAAGGTGAACACATATCGATGATGCTTTATAAATGCTATATAAATAATTTTCACTTCGGTGGGCATGGAATCACTAATCAGGTATGTTCGTAGTTCATCTTATGTCCCCATATTTATTTTCCTTAGATAATCTATAGTTTTGGATACACCTTCATTGAATTTGGGAGGGGAGTTTATAAGATCATCCACATTATCAACCATTTATGAATTTGTGGATACATTTTTAGGTGATGAAAGAAATTAGGGGTCTTCTCCGTCACTATATGGGTGATGGATGATACTAGAAGATACATTGTAATCCCTTGAAATTTGATTAATCGTAGAGAGATTGCAGAGCTGATAGATATATAAATATCTATAGGGAATGGATGTGTTAAAACCCTCTGGGATTAGATCTTATAATTCAACCATGATTATGGGGAAAACATAGTCAGCATCGACCATGCTCCACTGATTGACATGGGCCGACTGTAAGCCATTGGGAGCTGAATCCAATATATCATCATCCACCATTACATAAATTCCTTCGTTATTGCGGAAATATTCTATAGTATATGTGTCTCTACATGTGTCAAATGTGGTGATGTCACCATATGGTATCCTGACCATTCAAAAGATTGGGTACTTCATAAATTTATGGAACGTTGATTGTACTGACAACTATTGTGTAGTAAGGTCACCCCGAGAAGGAAATTATATGCAACTTATTTATTGATAACCCAGAAATTAGTGTCATATATAAGTTCCCCAAAATGTGACTTATCTTTTATCATTTACAGATGACTGTATTAATAATTCACATACCCCTAAATCGTTATATTTGTGGGGGGGGGGGGTAAGAACGAATTATAATATAAAAAATGTCAGATAGTTTTAACTATAATGATATTGATATTATTTCCATTACCATTCATCACCCTATAATCGTTGACATTATTTATTCTGTGTAAAACATATAGGGTGTTTATGTGACCTTTAATCGAATCTTCTTGATCTCGATCGGTTAATGAGATTGAGATATGAAATTTTGAGGACATGGTCTCTAATGATGAGACATTTTCTATATTGACCTCTATCTTGAATTCTTATGATCTCTAGAGAGATTCAAAATGATCCTTAATGATTACTTTTGAAATTTGGAGTGCATAAGGGATTGAGATATTATATAGTAATTTAAAAAAAAATTAAGAGCATTTTAATTTTGTTATAGAGGTCATCGCTTCCTAACATGGGGGTTCCCCTTGAAATTCTATTCATGATTTATATTTTTTAGGTAGAGGTAAATTGGGTCTTTGATAAGGTTTATGGAATATCTTATTCTAGTGGTGCATGACACACTGGCCTCCCCTGTTTCTTGGGATGATTGGATTTTACCCCCACTAAGGAGTCATGTACGAAAATTGGATGTGGGAGACTATTGGAGGACTCTAAGGAACCACATTTTCTCTAGTTTTCATTCTATAAAACCTTCGAATGAATATCTACTTCATATATTTCCTTGAAAGGGATGTTCCTAGAATATTGGGACTGACAATGTATGTGTTGTCTCATATATCCACGGTTTTAGACCATGCATCCACCAGATCCCTGATAATTTTAGGGAAAACCATATTAGGGGTAAAATTCATCATCAAAATACGGGTATTATAATTTTATCAGGTTGATAGAACCAAATATGATCTCTTAATTTGATGAATAATCCATTTGGTGGGGGTGATCAGGTTGCAGATGATTTAGGGAACAAATTTTCAAGTGTTTGGGATTGGTTTGGAGGAGAATACGATTCTTCCCATGACGTCTCTTCATACATCCTGTGGCCATTCCCACATTTGGGAGGCACATATGATATATACTTCATGGGTGGTGGAGCTATCAAGATTCTACACAACTGTTCTTTCAGAGTGGTTTGACATTGATCAACATTTTTTTCAGTCATCCAACTATCAAACTTATGTGTATGTATTTCTATAACATTATTACATCTATCATATTCTTCCAACCGAATTATGCTTATGAATGCCATCACCCATGGGGATTTTTATTGCATCAGTTTTCCTAGCTCAACCATTCCTTGAAGGATGTCTTTAAAAATGAATAAATAATAGATATAATGACCCAAATTTCTATGGTAAGGTATATAGTCAGGATGGTCAGTGAGGATGGATTCATTCGAACTTTTTGAATATATAATCTTCAGTTAATTATTATCCATGGATTCCATGAAATTACTTTGGACTTATTTATTTCTGATGGAGTATACATTTTTAATTCGATCATCAAATCTTGGGAAACCCTAATTTCAATTTACTTCTTTACGTGAGATATTTTATGTCTGTCGCCACTCGACAAGAGGTGTGAGGTGGTTTGTATCTCTCATAGTCTTGAGGGTAACATCTATATATTTTATTATACCCTGATTTTTCCTCTATTTTCTGTGCATGAACTGATACTTGAATTGGAATTAGTGAATAGCCACTTCAAGAAGAAAAACCATTGTAGTGAACTCTTGGAACACACCTCAATATTTCTTATTGATGATATCCATCTAAAAACAATCCTTGGTATTCTCAATGAAGAGTTCCAATAGCTGCTCATATGAGAGAGAAATTCTCATTTCATAGGTTAAACGATTCCACCTTATAATGAAATCACACAACCTCTTGTTCTCATGTTGTTCGTAGTTATTCGGGTATAAGATCATCATTTTTATTAGTGTGTATCTTAAATACTAAAGGAACTAATAAAAATTGTCTTCTCAATCTTCAAGTAATTCTACTAGGAGTATGTTATACCTTAAAATGGTTGGCCCTTCTAGATTTTGTAAAAATCACCATTGATTTGTTTCCTCCAACCGATCATGAGGGCCCATGATTATACCAAATCAGAATATGAAGAGTGTGACAAGTTTTTCAGGGTCACCATTACTGTCAATGGTATCAATGATATATTTTATGATGTAGAGTGGAGTTGTAGTATCATTTACCCTTCCAAGACATGGATTCCTCTCGGCTATATCGGTGCAAGTCTCCCTTCCATGGATTCAATTTGAGTAGTTCAAGACTCGATGAAATTATGTAAATATTGGGGAAATGTTTTCTTAGAGACATCCTATCAACATTGAGTGGTTGGGGGATGATGAGGTTTTCCCACATTTGACATTTATTGATACTCAATTATGCTTATAAATGAATGATTAACCCAATGAGGGAGATGATGCCGTCGTAATGGAGGGAAGCCACAACCATTTTAGTCATCCTAAGTTGGGAGTACTAGATATCTAGATTCAGAGCCAATATAATGCTCAGATACATCTGTTTCTGGAGAATCAGATATGGGAGGGAGAATACTGGTGTAACATCCCAAGTAAGTAATGAATAATAGATATTTTTATCTATGTCTATTAATGATAAATATAGTGTTATAGAGGCATAAAATGAAAATAAATACAATCTTATGCATTGAATACACTAATATTCTTAAAAGATTGTTTTACTGCCTTTTAATGGCAAACCATTTTTGAATCTATATTTTGACAATTTTATAAACTATGTTTGTCAAAATAAACTTATTCTTTATGATTGGGACATCAAAATTTACATTGTGTGAATTTTTGGTATTTTTCTGACAATGTTCATTTTTTAATGAATAGTGAAAAATAATGCATTTTACATCAAAACTGCTTTTTAATCTAATTTATTTATATGATTAGATTATGTTTTGAATTGGTTTTGAAGTGAAATTATAATATATTTTTACCATTTTATCCAATGGTGGCCATTGGAATCAATTTCACTTTGAAATTAGACTTAAACTGGTGTCAGTCTTTTGATACTTATTGTTTTGTAAAAACACGCTATTTGCTCTGGCAGCGGGAATTAATTATTGATTTAATTAATATGACTTATATGATTTGAATTTTGTAAAATAGACTTCATTTTTGAATTTGGAATATCAAATATAGCTTAGGGTGAATTTTTGGTAATTTTCTGAAAAACTTCAATTTTTGATGAATAGTGAAACCACTAAGTGGTAATCAAGCAAACTGATTTTTCAGTTAAATGACAGTTTACCACTAATGTGTATTGAATTTTGAAAATCCGACATACATGGTTTTCATTAAGAAATAAAATGTGGTTCAATGAGATTAAAATAATTTTTTGGTGAATAGTAACTTATTAAGTTTTTAATCGCGATTAGTGGTAATTAGGGTAGTTTAAGGTATAAATAATACTTTAATAAAATGAAATGACCTAGACACATGTCCCAACCTTATTGGTTGTTTCATGGCAGACCAAGACAAGCCATGGGTCAATTTGGGGACCCCATGGATCCACTTTTGTTGGGAAATGACATAAATTACTTTTTATTTAATGTTAAAGTGAAAATGACACAAACATAATATGTTTTGCGAAAACAATTTCTAAGTGGGGTTATACAAGTCCAAATTTTGATTCTAAATAGTCACTGGAAGGCTAAAAAGATTTCCTACATCATAGTATTTTTTTTATAATTTTTAGACATTAAATAAATTTAATTATTTATGACATAATAATGATGCAGCGATGACATCATTATTTGACGATTTAAATAAAATAGAAAGATAATGTAAATTCTATGAACTAAACATGTCCAAAACCAATTGGATGAGTGTATTTCGAACCCTTATCACCTTATCCACGAATTCTATCAATGTGGGACCTTTTAAAACCGAAACACATTTTCAAATAAAGTAATGTTTCTTTACTTTCCAAAAGTGCCCCTCCTCTCCCCTTATAAAAGGCCCCCACCTCTACCTCATTTCACACACTCTTCAAGCCTTTGGCTCGGCAAAACCCTGCCCATTTGCTCTCTCCACATCCCTCTCCTCATCCTAGAGGATTCCCTTTGGGCATAATTCTTTCAAAGGAAGCCTTTAGGCTCAACTCAAAAGGAGTTACACTTTTTAAAGGTAATTCATTCTCTCATGTTCATTTGTTTTATTTTGCTTCTCCAACCCCCTAAACTCTTTTTATTTACGTCTTTTGTAACAAAACCAGTATCTTCAATATACTAGGATGTTTTTATAAGATTTATTTGAGCTACACTCTCACACAACTACATCAAATGGTTAAAGAACATAAGGTTTCCGTGGATGGCGAAATTCTGCCTCCCGAAACGATGATTGTTCAACACTCATTAAACACCTTCAAAGGTGGCCATTATGATGTCACTATTTTTATATATGATATATAATATGTTTATGTTTTCCTTAAGCTTCTGTTTTTTCATTTTGGGCATACCTTTATGGTTTCCATTATGGGTAAAACACGATATCTTCATTTTAGGAAGCGCGGACTACCGCCCCCTAAAAGTGATTTGATTCGTTAATACCATATGTGGGATGTGTAAAGGATAAAGTTAATGATATTATATATGTTATTATACTAGAATTATAATATACTCTTATATCATTATGATTCCATTCCAGAAAATATGAAATAGAAATGGAAGTAGCGTTCATGCGTACGTACGGCTTACCGTCTCCATGAACGGTGCATTTCATTTCTTAGCTCTAAATGTGATGTAATATTATAAATGAATGTAGGTACTGGATATATATGACATATATGATATCTACATCATGAATACCATTCTGGATATAATGAAACTTTGACCAAATTAACAACATGTAAGTGTAAGAAGCCTATTTTTGACTTAAGAACCAAATACCGACAAAATGAACATTATTAACTTAACTGATTACATGATGTTCATAACATGGTATAAAAGGAATAATGAACTTGAAAAAGATTCATAAGCAAGTATAGATTAACTCAAGTTTATTATTCAGGAGATTAAATAACGGTCGGGTCAAGTCGGATACGAGGTATGGGACTTCGTCTCAATCTCCTTTCGTTGAGGCATATTTTATTTTATACACAACTTTCTTTTATATGGTGTATAAACCACATTGAATTTTATGTTTATTCAAAAGGAATCTTTTTTATACGAAGCGTTTACTAAACGACAAAAGGGAATGTTTTTGTCGTACGTATGCGGCGACAACGACTTCTCCGCCGTCGTGACCGTTATTTGAGTTTCGGCTTCCTCTACAAGCCATACCTTCTTTTTAAAAGAAAAATAAATACCATGTTTTACTTTTCTTTTATTTTAGTATTGAAAATGGTTTTCATAATGTTTTTATATCAATGTGTAGTTTTGATATCTCGTGATTGAAATGTGGAAATTTTATGTTTCCTTTATGCATGCTTTATGTGATATGATTATGTTATGGTTCTTGGGCATTATTATGAAGACGGGTGGTTCCGTGATAAACTAAGGGCGGGTGAGCCCGTTATAGCTCTCCAATGCATTGGGTAACGCGAAGGAGTGAAACGTTAAGGTTTCTCCGAAGAGATTTTTAGGGAATATACTGTGATGGGTATTCCAAACGTAACCAAGAGGGTTACTCCCTACGTAAGAATGTTATGAATGCCTCAAGTTACCTTTATGTCTTATGATTTCTATGATTTATTCATGATTTTATGAGGTATGTTAAAGTGCCTATGTTTTATGGGTAAAGTATGATTTCATTCTTATGTATATATGAACTCATGTTTCCTTTCCATGTTTTATAACCCATACTGAGTTTTTATGCTCATCCCAAGTTTTTGAAATGTTTTTCACAGGTCAAGGGAAAGGTACATGATAAAATGATAGAGTCAAGGATGTGTCAAGAAATAATCCATGTTTTATTTTAAATGTGTTTCCATTGATGGGAATGAAGAATACTATCTTTCTGTAACCACTTTGTTTATATGTGGAATGTAATGCAAGTTTTATGATCTAATTCTCTAAAACTCTAAACCCGAAAAGATCCTCAATGTGAAATCTTGTAATAACTCAAGATTAAGTAAGGTTTAAGGCTGGGGCCTTATAGTTGGTATCAGAGGTCGGTTTAGATAACTTTAGGAGTTATAATTCTATTAAATGATTATCCAAAAATATTTTTTTTCGAAATGATATAGCATTTAAAGATTACTATGTTGCTTCATCTAAGACATGTTTGTTCAGAATGGTTTTCCGCAGAGGAAACAGGGAATCAGTGCTAGGAAGGCATACAGAAGGAAATAACCTTCCGAATCAGCATCCAGAAATGGTCGGAATTGGAACTGAACAGTTTGTTTCAGTGATGGCGCAGTTGACTCAGGCGATAAATGGTGGTGGTATCAATGCATGAGATCAGCCAGATCAACCGCAGAGGAACATGTCAGTGGTGGAACATTACATGAGGCAACATCCACCATCATTCAGAGGATCATCTGACCCTGGGCAAGCTGAAGGGTGGAATAAAGCACTGGAGAAGATTTTTGATGTCATGGGGTGTTCAGACAATCAAAAGGATAGTCTTGCTATTTACCGTTTGGAGGGTGAAGCAGATCAGTGGTTGTCTATGGTTAAAAATATCAGGGATGCCGATGAGGTTGATGCTCTTGACTGGGATGAATTCAAAGGTATGTTTCTTGAGAAGTATTTTCCTAAGGCTGTTCGACTTAGGATGGAAAAGCAATTCTTGGAATTGAGGCAAGAGGAAGACTCAGTGGCTGCCTATGAAGAAAGGTTCACTCGATTGGCAAGGTATGCTCCCAATTTTATCCGGGACCATGATAGTAAAATCAATCGTTTTTACTCAGGATAAAAGCCAAAATATCGAAGGGCATTAGCTTCTCGTGAGTTTAAAAGTTATGAAAAGCTTGTTCGATGTGCTGAGAAGGTGGAAATGGAGTTTTCCGATGACCAAGTGTTCTATAACAACCAGCAGAAGAAGAGACCGAGGTGGCAGGAGAAAGGTAAGAATTCTTCAAAAAAGTCTGATGGTAAGAGAATTAAGTTTCCAGTTTGTGATAAATGTGGCAAAAGGCATGCTGGGGAATGTCTTCTGAATTCTGGAAAGTGCTACCGATGTGGTAAGATGGGACATAAGGCTCGTGATTGCACTGAAAAGGATCAAGGTGAAGGTAAGAACAAATTTGATTTATAGTTAGTGAAATGTTTTAAGTGCAATGAGATGGGTCACTATGCAAATGAGTGTCCGACAAGGAGCTTGAGTGATGGGAAGCAGTTAGACTACAAGCAGAAAGGGGTGGTGAAATCCTTTGCAACTACTTCAGCAGATGTCGGGCCATCAAATGAAGTAGTATCAGGTACTTTGTTTGTTTTTTCAGATTATGCCAGTGTGTTGTTTGATTCGGGGTCTACACATTCATTCATCTCTGAAACCTTTTCTAGTAAAATGAGAATACCATCTCAAGAAATTACTCCTGAACTTTTGGTAAAAACACCTGGGGGAAGTGTCGAGGCAAAAAGAATTTATAAGAATCTTCCTATCCTTATATGTGGAAAGAACCTACTTGCAAACCTTATTGTTCTACCTCTAGTAGAGTTTGATGTTATCCTGGGTTTGGATTGGCTCTCTATTTACCATGCTAAGATTGACTGTAGAGATAAAGAAGTTTCTTTTCAGAAGGACTTTCAGTTTGTTTACAAGAATGAACCCTTACTTTTGATAACATATCAAGAGGCCGAGAAACTTGTAAAAGATGGAAATGAATGTTACCTTGCACACGTCGTTGAAAATAAAGGAACTGTTCAGATTAATGATGTGCCAGTGGTAAATGAGTATCCTGATGTTTTTCCTGATGAGTTGCCTGGAATAATACCAGATCGGAAAGTTGAGTTTACTATTGACTTAGTTCCTGATGCTAAGACAATTTCAAAACCCCCTTATCGAATGGAACAAATTGAACTTTTAGAGTTGAAGGAGCAATTGCAAGATTTATTAGAGAAAGGTTTCATTAGACCTAGCACATCACCATGGGGTGCTCCTGTTTTATTTGTTAAAAAGAAAGATGGTTCTATGAGACTTTGCATTGATTATAGAGCCTTGAATAATATCACTGTTAAGAACAAATATCCTTTGCCTCATATCGATGATTTGTTTGATCAGCTCCAGGGAGCTCAGTTTTTTTCAAAGATTGACCTGAGATCGGGGTACCATCAGCTGAAGGTAAAGGAGGCAGATATTCCGAAGACCGCGTTCCGTACGAGATATGGCCATTATGAATTTGTAGTAACGCCTTTTGGGCTAACCAATGCACCTGCTGTATTCATGGACTTAATGAATAGAATTTTCCATGAGTTCTTGGATAAGTTTGTGGTGGTTTTCATTGATGATATTTTGGTGTTTTCTAAAAGTAAAGAGGAGCATGAAAAACATTTAAGGGTTATCTTGCAAACCTTAAAAGAAAAGAAATTGTATGGGAAATTCAGAAAGTGTGAGTTTTGGTTGCAACAAATTTCTTTCCTTGGTCACATTGTTTCTAAAGATGGAATAACTGTGGATCCTGCAAAAACAAAAGTTGTGGAAGAATGGCCAAGACCCACAAATGTAACCGAGATTCGTAGCTTCCTTGGTTTGGCGGGCTATTACCGAAGGTTTGTTAGAAATTTTTCACGGTTATCTAGTCCAATGACTAAGCTAACTCGGAAGGGTGTTAAGTTTATCTGGACAAAAGAATGTGATGATTGTTTTCAGGAATTGAAAAGAAGATTGGTGAATGCTCCAGTTTTGGCACTACCTTCCAGGAATGGTGAGTTTGTTATATACAGTGATGCTTCATTGAAAGGACTTGGTTGCGTCCTAATGCAGAATGATCAGGTAATTTCTTATGCTTCACGACAGTTGAAAACTCATGAGGTAAATTACCCTACACATGATTTGGAATTAGCTGCTGTTGTTTTTGCTTTAAAAATTTGGAGGCATCATTTGTATGGAGTAAAGTGTGAAATATATACAGATCACAAAAGTTTAAAGTATATATTCACTCAGAAAGAGTTAAACAAGAGACAAAGAAGATGGCTGGAATTAATCAAGGATTATGATTGTACAATTCATTACCCTCCGGGAAAAGCAAATAAAGTGGCTGATGCCTTGAGTCGAAAAAGTAATGCTTCATTAACAATGTTGCGTTTGGAACGTGATCCTTTGGTTAATGATTTGATGAACTTTGGCATAGAAGTTGTTGGTGCAGGAATTCCTTCTGTTTTGTTTCAGGTATCAGTGAGATCATCTCTATCAGATAGAATCAAGCAAGCGCAGAAGCAAGACAGTGAGTTGCAGAAAAGGGTAGAGCTGGTTCAGAAAGGTAAGTTTCCTGAATTCAACATTGATAATGATTGTGTTTTGAGATTTGGGAAGAGATTGTGTGTGCCTTGTGATTCACAATTGAAGAGAGAGTTGTTATGTGAAGCTCATAGTTCTCCGTTTTCAGTTCATCCGGGCAGTAGTAAGATGTATAGAGATCTGCGGGAGTATTACTGGTGGGATGGAATGAAAAGAGATATTGCTGATTTTACTGTGATGTGTTTGACTTGTCAGCAGGTTAAAGCAGAGCGGCAGTTACCGAAAGGGATACTTCAGCCTTTACCAGTGCCAGAATGGAAATGGGAGAATATATCCATGGACTTTGTTGTTAGATTACCAAAGACATCTCGAGGTAATAATGAAATATGGGTTATTGTTGATCGCTTGACCAAATCTGCTCATTTCCTTGCTATACGAGATAATTTCTCTCTTGATCAACTTTCCCGTTTGTATCTTAAAGAGATAGTCAGGTTACATGGAGTTCCTCTCTCCATTGTATCAGATCGTGATCCCAGGTTTACTTCTAACTTTTGGAAAGGCCTTCAGAAGTCGTTGGGTACTGAATTAAATTTTAGTACAGCTTTTCATCCTCAATCAGATGGGCAGTCAGAACGAACAATTCAGACATTGGAGGATATGCTACGAGCTTGTTCTATGGATTATCAGGGAAGTTGGGACCAACATCTTTCTTTGGTTGAGTTTTCATATAATAACAGTTTTCATTCCAGTATACAGATGGCACCATTTCAGGCATTATATGGGAAGCGGTGTCGAACTCCAGCTTTTTGGGATGAAGTGGGTGAAAGGAAGTTGATGGGACCAGAATTGGTAGAAGAGATGGCAGAAAAAGTTCAGCTGATTCAGAAGCACATGAGAACAGCTCAGAGCAGGCAGAAGAGTTATGCGGATAACCGGAGGAAGGGTCTATCTTTCGAGGTAGGTGATCATGTTTTTCTCAAGGTTTCTCCTTGGAAAAGTGTGATGAGATTTGGTAAGAAATGAAAGTTGAGTCCAAGGTTTGTTGGACCATACGAAATTATGGAGAGAGTTGGATCAGTTGCATACCGAGTGGCTTTACCTCCGAGTTTTTCTCAGGTATACAATGTTTTTCACGTTTCGATGTTGAGAAAGTATATGCCAGATCCATCACATGTTTTGAGTCCAGAGTTAGTTCAGCTGGAAGAGAACCTATCTTATGAGGAACAACCGGTCCAGATTCTTGACCACAGGGAGCAAGTGTTACGGAATAAGGTGATTAAGCAGGTAAAGGTTTTGTGGAAAAACCACATGATTGAAGAGGCAACATGGGAATCCGAAAATGCAATGAGGGATAAGTACCCTCATTTATTTGATAAGTAAATAAATTGCGAGGATGCAATTTTCAAAAGGGGGGAAGGATGTAACATCCCAAGTAAGTAATGAATAATAGATATTTTTATCTATGTCTATTAATGATTAATATAGTGTTATAGAGGCTTAAAATGAAAATAAATACAATCTTATGCATGGAATACACTAATATTCTTAAAAGATTGTTTTACTGCCTTTTGATGGCAAACCATTTTTGAATCTATCTTTTGACAATTTTATAAACTATGTTTGTCAAAATAAACTTATTCTTTGTGATTGCGACATCAAAATTTACATTGTGTGAATTTTTGGCATTTTTCTGACAATGTTCATTTTTTTAATGAATAGTGAAAAATAATGCATTTTACATCAAAACTTCTTTTTAATCTAATTTATTTATATGATTAGATTATGTTTTGAATTGGTTTTGAAGTGAAATTAGAATATAGTTTTACCATTTTATCCAATGGTGGCCATTTGAATCAATTTCACTTTGAAATTAGACTTAAACTAGTGTCAGTCTTTTGATACTTATTGTTTTGTAAAAACACGCTATTTGCTCTTGCAGCGGGAATTAGTTATTGAATTAATTAATATGACTTATATGATTTGAATTTTGTAAAATAGACTTCATTTTTGAATTCGGAATATCAAATATAGCTTAGGGTGAATTTTTGGTAATTTTCTGAAAAACTTCAATTTTTGATGAATAGTGAAACCACTAAGTGGTAATCAAGCAAACTGATTTTTCAGTTAAATGACAGTTTACCACTAATGTGTATTGAATTTTGAAAATCCGACATACATGGTTGTCATTAAGAAGTAAAATGTGGTTCAATGAGATTAAAATAATTTTTTGGTAAATAGTAACTTATTATGTTTTTAATCGCGATTAGTGGTAATTAGGGTAGTTTAAGGTATAAATAATACTTTAATAAAATGAAATGACCTAGACACATGTCCCAACCTTATTGGTTGTGTCATGGCCGACCAAGACAATCCATGGGTCAATTTGGGGACCCCATGGATCCTCTTTTGTTGGGAAATGACATAAATTACTTTTTATTTAATGTTAAAGTGAAAATGACACAAACATAATATGTTTTGCGAAAACAATTTTTACGTGTGGTTATACAAGTCCACATTTTGATTATAAATAGTCACTGGAAAGCTAAAAATATTTCCTACATCATAGTATTTTTTTTATAATTTTTAGACATTAAATAAATTTAATTATTTATGACATAATAATGATGCAGCGATGACATCATTATTTGATGATTTAAATAAAATAGAAAGATAATGTAAAATCTATGAACTACACATGTCCAAAACCAATTGGATGAGTGGATTTCGAACCCTTATCACCTTATCCACGAATTCTATCAATGTGGGACCTTTTAAAACCGAAACACATTTTCAAATAAAGTAATGTTTCTTTACTTTCCAAAAGTGCCCCTCCTCTCCCCTTATAAAAGGCCCCCACCTCTACCTCATTTCACACACTCTTCAAGCCTTTGGCTCGGCCAAAACCTGCCCATTTTCTCTCTCCACATCCCTCTACTCATCCTATAGGATTCCCTTTGGGCAGAATACTTTCAAAGGAATCCTTTATGCTCAACTCAAAAGGAGTTACACTTTTTAAAGGTAATTCATTCTCTCATGTTCATTTGTTTTATTTTGCTTCTCCAACCCCCTAAACTCTTTTTATTTACTTCTTTTGTAACAACACCAGTATATTCAATATACTAGTATGTTGTTATAAGATTTATTTGAGCTACACTCTCACACAACTAAATAAAATGGTTAAAGAACATAAGGTTTCCGTGGATGGAGAAATTCTGCCTCCCGAAACGATGATTGTTCAACACTCATTAAACACCTTCAAAGGTGGCCATTATGATGTCACAATTTTTATATATGATATATAATCTGTTTATGTTTTCCTTAAGCTTCTGTTTTTTCATTTTGGGCATACCTTTATGGTTTCCATTATGGGTAAAACACGATATCTTCATTTTAGGAAGCGCGGACTACCGCCCCCTAAAAGTGATTTGATTCGTTAATACCATATGTGGGATGTGTAAAGGATAAAGTTAATGATATTATATATGTTATTATACTGGAATTATAATATACGCTTATATCATTATGATTCCATTCCAGAAAATATGAAATAGAAATGGAAGTAGCGTTCATGCGTACGTACGGCTTACCGTCTCCATGAACGGTGCATTTTATTTCTTACCTCTAAATGTGATGTAATATTATAAATGAATGTAGGTACTGGATATATATGACATATATGATATCTACATCATGAATACCATTCTGGATATAATTAACCTTTGACCAAATTAACAACATGTAAGTGTAAGAAGCCTATTTTTGACTTAAGAACCAAATACCGACAAAATGAACATTATTAACTTAACTGATTACATGATGTTCATAACATGGTATAAAAGGAATAATGAACTTGAAAAAGATTCATAAGCAAGTATAGATTAACTCAAGTTTATTATTCAGGAGATTAAAGAATGGTCGGGTCAATTCGGATACGAGGTATGGGACTTCGTCTCAATCTCCTTTCGTTGAGGCATATTTTATTTTATACACAACTTTCTTTTATATGGTGTATAAACCACTTTGAATTTTATGTTTATTCAAAAGGAATCTTTTTTATACGAAGCGTTTACTAAACGACAAAAGGGAATGTTTTTGTCGTACGTATGCGGCGACAATGACTTCTCCGCTGTCGTGACCGTTATTTGAGTTTCGGCTTCCTCTACAAGCCATACCTTCTTTTTAAAAGAAAAATAAATACCATGTTTTACTTTTCTTTTATTTTAGTATTGAAAATGGTTTTCATAATGTTTTTATATCAATGTGTTGTATTGATATCTCGTGATTGAAATGTGGAAATTTTATGTTTCCTTTATGCATGCTTTATGTGATATGATTATGTTATGGTTGTTGGGCATTATTATGAAGACGGGTGGTTCCGTGATAAACTAAGGGCGGGTGAGCCCGTTATAGCTCTCCAATGCATTGGGTAACGTGAAGGAGTGAAACGTTAAGGTTTCTCCGAAGAGATTTTTAGGGAATATACTGTGATGGGTATTCCAAACGTAACCAAGAGGGTTACACCCTACGTAAGAATGTTATGAATGCCTCAAGTTACCTTTATGTCTTATGATTTCTATCATTTATTCATGATTTTATGAGGTATATTAAAGTGCCTATGTTTTATGGGTAAAGTATGATTTCATTCTTATGTATATATGAACTCATGTTTCCTTTCCATGTTTTATAACCCATACTGAGTTTTTATGCTCATCCCAAGTTTTTGAAATGTTTTTCACAGGTCAAGGGAAAGGTACATGATAAAATGATAGAGTCAAGGATGTGTCAAGAAATAATCCATGTTTTATTTTAAATGTGTTTCCATTGATGGGAATGAAGAATACTATCTTTCTGTAACCACTTTGTTTATATGTGGAATGTAATGAAAGTTTTATGATCTAATTCTCTAAAACTCTAAACCCGAAAAGATCCTCAATGTGAAATCTTGTAATAACTCAAGATTAAGTAAGGTTTAAGGCTGGGGCCTTATAATTGGTCTCTTTATATAGGTGATAACTGGTAGGAATATTTCCCCAGATAAACTCCTCCATGAGTTTCTAGATATCTCGTATTTAAATCTCATATTATTAAAATTGTTCCCCTGAGTAAGGATATCAGTTAATCTAGGTGGTGATCGGGATTTAGTTGTACCGTTTATTTTTCTTTGATATTATTATTCCTAGTAGGTGGAAACTCGTTATTTAGTTGTGTGAAATTATGATCCTTCATTTGTCCTTGGTGTACAACATGTCATTTTTTGTGTCCAGATCCCCTTCTAATGGGGTAAATTTTATGTTTTTTTCTCATTTCATTTACATCCAAATTAATTTCCACCTTTTTGAATGTGAGGAAATTCATATATTTTTATAATATGTTTTGTTTTTTCCATTACATTCAACATAAAAGGAATATTTTTTACTGCATTTATTAGGGTCATTATTTGAACCCTTGTCCAATATAGGTGGGACATCAACAATTTATTATTTCCTTACCTTAATAGAAAAGATAGAATATCTATTTAGTCATAATTATGATAAAATTACACCCAACACTATGTGGTTGGTGTCAATTGGGGCCACTATTAGTATAATTAATCCTACATTTGAGGAACCAAGGAATCCAATAAGGGACGTTATGATTCTTATGATGGAAAAGATGATATAAATACCCCCAATCTAGTCGGATTGGGTGATCTAAAAGCAGTTCTAATAATTATAGGAACCTAGTAGGTGATGATGAACCTATATGGATTTATTGAGAAATAAATTCCCCCAGCCCAGTGGGATGGGGTTCTCCTACATCTTCCGAGGATTTTTCCTGAATCCTCTTGTGAATTGATGATCCAAGGTGTGGTTCTAGTAGACATTATCCTAGACCAGGGGGATGAGTCCACTCTTGGAAAACTACTATGCTATATGCAATTGAGGATATTTTTATATTTTAAATTTGTGATCACATTTGAGCTGGGTGAGATGGCAACACATGATGTGAATTATTCTTTATTAGAATCTCTCTAGATGATTTTAACTTCAATTTCTATGTATGGAATTTTTTATAATATCATTAAGGGTCCAATTTGATGTCATGTTGGCAATCCTCTTCCTTCATGTAGGATGATTGGTCATTGTAAATGTGGGGTCATTACATTATAGTTTCAAATTGGATTAAGTCTTTCCCATTACCCTGATTTCACTGGATTCCATAACATTATAGGATTATTGTTCTAATTTTTTTTTTCATGGGATGCAAAAATGTATAATCCTCCAAACTATCTTCATCCTCCAATACGGTTTTATGAAATGGTTTTGGAGAACATTTGTCAAAGTGTCACGGTGCATTAGTGGAAAACGCATTACATATTTTAATGTTTATTTTCCCATTATGGATCCCAGGATATAAATATAGCATCTTTGTTTAGATAACAACATTGTATATTGGTTTTCTGAAGGAAACACTCATGTGAAGGATATGGGGTATATGGATCATTCAATAATAGAGGAGTATACCACATATTTTGGTATAGATTAAGAGTGGACTCCTTTTCTAGCTCCTCTGGGATCTCATAGAGATAAGTAGCGAGAGAAAATAACATTACAAGGATGTTTTTTTATCACGAATCTCTCCATATGTTAATTTCATCATCTTACTCATCATACATACATTCCTCCATCCATCCAGATAATAGAAGATGGATTTGATCAGATCTTACTAACAGGAGTGGACTGTTTTTTAAAGTTGATGGGTAACCATAGAATGTTGTCCAATATGTTCCAAGATCCTCTTTATATGAAGGTTTTGTAGTTTTGAAAAGCTCATGTTATAGAGGTGAATATGAAATGTGAGTATTTCTAGGTACATGGGAGATATAATCATCGAGAGCTTGACCATGGTGTATTTTAGGAGTAGAGTCTTGTCGATCAATCTCCAAATTACCGTGAGGAGGAATTTCCCAGCAATGAAAATCTTATTCTTCTAATTTTCTAGGGCATTACAATAACCCTCTTGGTGTTGAGAATTATTCTAGAACAATTTCAAGGACTCTAACATTGAGAAGATTCAGAATATGTGATGTGTTATGTGTCATGTTTGGAATATGGAAAACTACCTTCTGAGATTTGTTTGAGATATGAGCCTAGTGTGTGACGGTTAGAAGAACATGAATATAAACCTCTGGTGCACTAGGAGTATGAGCACACTATTGAGAAGATGTTGAAAAATTAAAATATTATGTCTCTTTATTGATAAGATTATGATACTTAACTGATGCATGTTTCATTATCACATGGTGATCCTTAGTAAATAATAGAGTATGTGCCTGACCATCAGCCTCTGGGATGTGTCACTAGTCTTTCTTGGTAGGTGAATGAGCTTTCCCTGAGGTGTGTTTTCTTTCACATGGTTATCTCCAGTTGGAACAATAATTTGATCCTTGTTTAGAATATTCATTCCCCACTAAAATATGATGATAGACCTCTATAATGGGATAATAACTATGATATACCTCTTCTATTTCCTGTGAATGATGCTAGTGTAGTCATCCATTTGCATAAGTAGGAATATGTTCATTCCATGCATGATCTACCCCACTATTTCTTAAGGATTCACTAAAAAGAATATGTTCCATTATCTAGGCGTGTTCTATTCTCAATTATTCATCCTTAGTTTGAGTGGGTATATATGACTATCCCTGGGCCTTGGGAGTATGTCACTGGGCATCATCGATAGAAATTTTAGCATGTCCCGATGCTTGTGCACCTCTCACATGGTGAGCCGTTGGAAAAATAGTGTTATGGACCTAATCCTGGGTCGTTGGAAGTTGACATCAGACTTGTTCAACAGGCATGTGATGTTGTCCCAATGCATGTGATTCTCTCACATTGTGACCCCCTTTTGGAATGGGAGCATGAGCCATGTTATATGCATCATCCATTATCATATTTCTCAAATAATCATCCTTGATGGGAGCAAGAGTGTGTGCAAGGTCTGGTACAACAAATTATTCAATGTGATTAAATTGTTGATTTTCCATGTCTATATGTATTGGAGTATTCACATGTTTATTTTTTGACAATAATTCTAGAATATTCAATAAAAACTCTCCAATTGTTGAGAAAATATTTTGGAATTTTAGAAAAGTGTGTGTAGGGATATAAGCCTGCTCATTTTCCTTCTTCATTATAAACTAGAAGATGTATTAAATTTAAGTGGGGGATATGAACCCACGCTATCCATCTCCATTTCATCAGGGTTTTCCAATGGTATTCATTCATTGAGGGAGGTATATGTGCTCCCCCATGCTTGATGTGGGAATACGCCATCAAACCTATTCTGAGCCAGAAGGGACAATACCCTTCATGATGTTTCCTATTGAAATATGTCATTATGTATCATCAACCAGAGTGTGGATATGGTCCCTCTCTTGCGTATCCAGTGCCTTCCTCCCCTGATGACCCTATTGTGCTTCCTGTGTATGGGTATCAAAAGAGTAATCTTTTTATATGGTACCATAAACATGTGATTGGTGGGTACCAATGTGAAGATAATTGAAATAGCAGTTGGGTGGTTCCCTCCTCAATTGATCCTGAACCGAAAATATTACATATTTTGTTTCCTAGTATACCATCATTAGATATTGAAGGTGGTATTTTTCACAATCTAGGATATGATCCAAAAGATATTTGTTTTAGTAGCGAGGGATATTGGCTTAGTAATTTCATTTTCCAGCCGATGTGGATTTACTGACGGTTGTGCTCAAGGAGCCTCATTGAAAATATCCATGGTTGGGATTGAACCATGTCAGTGGTACTCCAGGACTATCATATTTTCCACCTACCATTGGAATTTTTTAGAATGTGAGATTGTTTTCTAACCTATGCGGGATGCAGTTGCTGAGGATTTACCGAAGATAATTATGTAAGATGATGAATTGTCTTGAATTAGGATATTTTCAATATCAATAGTCAAAAAGAAATCAAGGAAAAATATCCCCTATTATTACATTATTTTATGCATGACGTGTGAAAGTAGAAATAAATGTTTAATTTTTTTTCATGTTATCCTTATCCATACATTATACTTGCATTAACTTTTCAATGCGAGGATGGACTTACAAGGACCCCAGTTACTGAATATTATCTCTTAGATCATGTCGGTCTTACTATATTTTTATAGTGACTGAAATAATTTATGGGCTATGGGATTCAATTTTGAGATTTCTGTGTTTTTTCATATGGGGATAAAAACGGGCTGATGTATTATAACCAAATAGTTTGTTATTAAATGGATTCTTGTTAGGTTCTCCTTTTTCATGTTGTATAGTAGAAAAACAAAATGGTTGGATGTATAATAACATATTCATTTAGTAATTTTAATGATTCGCATAGGTTTTATAATTTTTGTTTGAGTATATTATGGAAAAATGGTTTAATGGATTATAACATGTTCATTTTTTAATTTCATAAATTCACTTGGGGTTTACCATTTCTATTTTTTTGGGATCTAGGAAAGTCGATGGGGTGCACCCGACGGGTCTGATAGTGGGCAGTTGTGTTATGCACAATCATGAACATATGACAACCATTTTTATCTTATCATGAAATACCAATGGTTCTCTCATCTATAGTTGGGTATGTACTGGCTTTCCAAATGTAGGCAATTATCTAGGTTCCAAGGACCAACGACTACTGGGAACTCACATTTTTTGGTAGGATTGAGGTAAGGCTCATCACACCCATTTGGGTAAAATGTTAACCCAATCCATGACTCTCTTATAGATTTATAATATGTTCTAGAATTTATTCCTAATCATAATACATTACATGTTACCCTAAAAAAATATATCGTGTTATCTCATTTTATTTGTTAAAGACTTGGATCTCTTTAGGGAGACCATCTATTTGTAAAAAAGGTTCTCCAACATTTCTGGTAATGGGAACCTACTTATATGATGAATCCATATAACTATGTGCTTTGGAATGTACTACCATGTAATGAGGCCATTGATATTATAAGGTTGGGATTGATCCCTTATTAATATTCCTAAATATATCATTTATTATGGGAATCAAAACACACAATGTTCTTTCGACCATTGATGATTAACATCACATTTAAAGGTAATTTGTTGGTGATCTAGGACACATGTTATTCAATCTCGAGTCTTAGGGGGATTTCCTATGTATCCCATGTATTGAAAGGATTAGTGTTTTAATTATTCATGTGTTCAAGGCATAGATATTCACGTCACCTATATCATTATAGAGACACATGGTGAAGACAATATAATTATTAAAACTCCCTAAGATCACATGAGATATGCTCGGTGTGAGAAAAAAGGGTTGGAAAATGATCATTTTGTTTCTCATGATGTGGGAATTATGTGTTGAGACTGCCCTAGGATTATTTATTGTAGAACTCGAGCCTCGAGTAGTCATCATATGTATCATGGTTATTAGAGGAACAAGAGTATTCACAATTTTGTTGATTTTTGAATCTACTGATATATAAGATACTATCACCATATCTTAGGAATAATTGTCTCCGAAAATATGATATGTTTGAGAAAAAAATGACTTACACTAAAAGGGGTTATTATTAGAGCATAGGGTATATGAGTGAATCCTATGTATCAATTTAATGGAGTAATATGATTTCTTATAGTTCAATCTACTCGGGCATACCCACTAAGGTCACACATCCAATTTTAGAGGATTATTGTGCAGGTGTTATGATCATTAATACTCCCCAATACCAGATGATCAATGCTCATTGTGAGAAACAAGGTATGTCATGTAATAATTTTCATTACATTAATTATGGGACATTGATGTTGTGATTACCTAGGATGATCAATATGGAGGTAAAAACTCAGAGAAGGGTGACATACAAAACCTGAATATGTCTGGGATTTGAGTATAGATTGTTCCCACTATATTGGGGTTTACACAGTATGGTTACTCGATTGAGTGGTGGCACACCCTCTAAGGATGGCTTCATGATCAGGGCTTAAACACCAAGTATGAACAAAGCTCTAAAACCATGGGATTCCCTAGGGACCTGGACTGCTTGACTATAGGTTTCCACGAGACCCAGTTGACTTATCCTGGAAGCCATTTCATGATCTAGATGGCATATTCACAGGGAGTTACATTATCCAGATTATGTTCCCTAGTGAAATTTTCATGGTTTGGATTGAAACATATGGACGGTGTCAAATGTGTGAATATGACATGGTTTGAATCTTATATTTTATCTTGGATAACATTCTTGTAGGTCCTCTTCATACTGGATGATATGTTGGAGGTGTTTTGGGTCTCATATGTAATGCATAGAGGGTATCCCATGACCTTATTTTTCCTTCATAGATTAAACCATGAGACATTAATAACAAGATAATGCATCATTATGTTTGAAAGGTGATATATATGAACAAAATCACAAGGACTCGGTTACAGCCCCAAACTATTTTTGGAATACAAAGTTGTGTTCTCAAGGGAACTATATATATTTAGTGGACATATTCATTGGATTCTATATGTCCCAAATATCATGTTGAAGGAGTGTCGTGAGATACAAGTGAGGTGTCCTTATGTTGTAGCATTCCATTAGATGACTCATGATATGAAAATATGGGAAATCTTGATTTTTTATTTTTTTTATGTCTTTAAAATTTATTCTTTGTTATAGACCATTTATTGTGAAGTCCATTGGTTTGATTAGTATCAGTTTCCTTGATTCTCATGTGATGTAGCGGGCATGTGATATGTTCTTAACATGTTATTATAGTAGTGCTTCATGTGATCTATGAATCATGATGCAGTGTACCTTATTTATGGTGCATGATAGTTGTGAATGTTCGTTGGTATATTACTTTATGAAAGACTTTCCTGTTGGAAGATCATCCATTATGAGAAGTCCGATATCTATATTTCTCCCAAGAGTCCAGAAGTCGATAGTTGAAAACTTTTTTCATGTTTTGGTGGGATATTTATTAGAATCTCCACCTCATTTTTTCTCATATTTTTCTGGCATATCTAGCAGGAATCTACGATGGGGTCGGTGAAGGGATCTCATGCCACATGGCTTCGCAAGTCTCCTCTGTATACTACACTAATGGAACTTCTTGATTTTCTGTGATCACGATCCACTCTCATAAATGCCTCCCATATCAGAATATTTACAATTAATGGGTACTTTCATGATCATGTAGTCATGTTGAAGGAATTCTTTATTATCATTTTGACATGTCCAAGAGCCTTCATTTAATCCATGTTCTCGATAAAAGGAGATGGTGAGATGATCGATAAATGTTGCGGGACTTTCCATGATACAATTTTGGTTTGTTTGAGGGTCTTTTAGGACTTCACAACAGAATTATTTAGCACATAAAATGAATTTTTCAATAGTGAAAGGATTATGCATCCTCATGATATAATCCCATTTATTTATTTTAAAATGTTTGGGATTCATTTGATACATAGTCGGTAATTTGGATGAAAATTAATACATTTTTTGGTGATGTATCACAAGATCTATATGGTTCATGTGGGGTTGCAGAAGAATTGAAATGGAATAATACATTTGTTTGTCATTAAGGAACTGATGGGGTGTTCATGGACAACAGAACATTCCGGAGACTTTCTTGGTGATGAGGCTGACAATGCCTATGGGATTTGTGATATGAGAAGGACATTTCTCAAGAGATTCACAGTGCCTTTCAGATCACTAGTTGTGTGGAAGATGTATTTTAGTGAACGTGAGTAGCTCCCACCTTATTATATTTTATTTCCTTTTTTTATATTAAAATTTATTGGGGTCTTGTGAGTTTTTACAGCATCATTTATCATAATTACCCTTCCAATCTGTTATGAGTTGAATGAGGATTATGACTGTCAGGGGTTTTCACCTTTTAGGAATCTTTCTTCCCATTTTATTTTGATTTTCACGTTAGATCACAAGTAACTTTTTGTTGTCAATCTATGTGGGATAGGGGAGCTCATAAACCTTCCACAATGTTGCTAGTGGTTTTCCAGACCGCCATTTAAAAAGAAGTGGGGCTCATTGAAAGGGGGTTCCACGAGATCCCCTTAATGTTATGTGATGTGCATGGAGTCCTTGTGTGACCTTATAATGGTCACACAATCACAAGTCCATTCATGGATTATGTGATATTAAAGTCTCAATTCTTCTTATTATTATTGTTTTGTATAGAAATGATACCAATATTCATGTATTTTTTCTTGTTTGAATTTGCAGATGCTCATTTGGTGGGAATGAACAAAATCAAATGGGAAAAAATATGTCCCTATAAAAGTTTAATCTATTACCTCTCTGTCACTGAATCTAAGAAAATATTCAGTAATATATTAATGAAATGTATCATGTTGTAGTTATCTCTCCACCCCATATGTTAGTAAATACATTGGGTGGTCCACATATTATTTTTACAAACAGTTCATCTATACAAGAATGTGATACCAAACATTATAAGACCCCTTTTTAGTAACCTCCTATTTTTATAGTTTTCTATCTCCACTCATATTTGTATCAACGTTCACATAACCCGAAATAAAATTGACCATGTTTCAGAACTACATTTTCTATAATTGTTATGTGATGTTTACCTTATTTTAATTAAACTGAAGTGAACCATCATTTTGTCACAAGTAAAAAAACTATTATTTTTTATTTATATTATTATAGAATAAATATTAATTTTATGATATTATCATATTCTTGGACAAATAATTTTCCCTTATTCCATTTCATCCTTCATTAAAGGCATCTATATGCATGAATTTTATAGCATGTTTTTACCTCAAGCCTTATATTTTTATATCTATCTCCATTTTATTATTATATTTTTAATGAATCCTAATACTACATGATACATAATGAATATGAGACAATTTATACTAGTCTGAGATGAGAAGTATCCCATTCATATATTTTAAGGGAATTTCATTCCTTGAGATTTATAACTGTGGAATTGTATTCACCATCCATATTTATTCAATTTAACCTATATCGTTATATTATTGTGTCCATATGGTTCATAACATTACATAATAAACCAAATCTGTAATTTAGTTCAAAACGGGAAACCTAAATTTCTCTCCATATTATGGAATGAAATTTTCAATCCTAAAATACGAGTCATTAAATTAAATTTATTAAATATAAATTTATTCTATGTTCATCATACCCCGACTATATAACATATAAATTGAATATTTCATCAATTATTTCTATTCCACACACATTGAGTTTATTTTTTTATTATAGGAAAGAATCATTCCTCTAGTCAATTATCTATATATCTAAACTATGGGATATTATTATCTAGATTATATTAATATAAAAAAAAATAATATTAGTTTCGCAGATCTAAGAACCTTCTAACTATGGTATTAATTGGTTAAATATTTGCTACTATAAAATTTTTGTCACCCAATAACCCATATTACCAGACCTTAAGTCCTGAAATATGGTTGTATAAAATCATTTAGGATAAAAATACGTAAGTGGTGGCCTAAAAATATCATTTTTCTAATAAATAAGAATCATCATTGGAATTATGAAGCTTATTTGGAATGTGAATGAATGTGGAACAATTCATTTTGGGACATTCCTAGTGTCCTTGATAATGTCCGAAAAAAATCATTAGAACCAAGACATGACCTAATTTTTTAGCAAGCCTTCGTAATTCCAAATCAATAATATTAAACAACTTCAAAAGACATTTTTAAATATTTATTATGCTATGTTTCATCATTCATAGTTTTCATTGAGCCTAAAATTGGGAGGACCTCCCATTTATGTTAATATTAAAAGTATTACATTTTCACCATTATTCTAGTAGTTCTAAATTGTCAATTTTTTAATTCCATGATTTTTATACTTTATGGTTATTAAACACTTCTTATACCATATTTCATATATAAAATCTAAATAATATATTTTATGTCAAAATTTTCATTACACAAACCCTTTCATAAAGATTTATCATTTATTCATTGATTGAATAAAATTAAAATCCTTTGGAATGGTGGAAATCTTAATTTCCTTTTATGTACAATGTTACCACCCTGAGAATATTCAGGGTCCAAAACAAATATTGAAAAATTACATTATCTTTATTTCAAATGTATTATTGTTATATCTTCATTACCAATCGTCAATGGATTATAAAACTATAAGAATCCCTCTTATATTGAACCATTGTTTATTTTTTAATAGTATACTTATTAAATGGTCCCCGATGTTCATGTATGATCATTTAAACTTGAGGTCACACAATAATTCATTATTCCCATTGTTAAAAAATATTTATGATACATCGCACTTCCACAATAAAAGATATTGTATTTCAATACCATTTAAATAAATACTTCATATGTAATGATTATTTTGTTAATGAAATAACTTAGTTGAGATTATCCCCATGGATATAAAATCAATCATTCTAGATCCCCCATGTATAAATGTACCGTCAGGTGAGATTCATCTCATTGAAAAATATTCCATGAGTACATATTGTCTTCTTAATAAAAGTAAAGTGATTATATATAATCATGTTTGATAAAAATACCTTAAATTATGAACAACTTATTTTTCAGAAAATACATGTGTTTTTATTCACCTATTCACTACAAATAAATCATTTCAAGACTTTTGAATTTTTCAAAACATTAAATTATTCATTATCCTAAAATTGATTCAAAAAAATACTTTTATGATATCCACTTCATTTAAAAAGATTAACAGAAGTCTTTATTATAATCTGGGTAATTAAATTACATAAATTAGGTTTATCCTCTTCTATAAAAACACCTTCATTTACACCATCCCATTGGAAATTAAAATCCTTGAGTTATGATACTCATCATTGAAAAAAATGATGGATCAATATTCTACTCTAAGTAAATGTTTCATGGATTTGAGAATATATTATTTGTAATGAAATTAATTATGGGAAGCACCACTTTTTAGAATCTATATTAACACATAATGATTGCATTAATATTCACTATTGTTACTCAGAATTAGTATTTTTTTTCAAAATGAATCCAATATAGATGAAGGAATTTTATAGGCACGGAAAAAATAAATTGAACACTTTTATATGACGACCATGAAATTATCCATACATGGAACTCATGAAAATTAAATAATATGTCAATGCCAAAATAATCCACAAATGCAATTTTACAAGTACATCATGTTGTAAAATGTATTGGGGGATGTAAATTGATAAAAATTTTATTCTCAATCTGGTGAGGTACTAATGAGAATTTACAATAATTATAATTTTTTGGAATACATTAATAATTTTATAACATTTTCTATAAATAATTCTTATGAATTATATAGGTAATCAGAAAATATTATATCTATCTAAAATATATATTTATTTTACATATAGAATGGTTTAAATCATAATATTATCTTGAATTTTATTGCTTATGGGGATAAATAAGACAACTAAAAATTTTATTATTAATCTATGATGTTGAATAAAAAATTAACTTGGATTATTATGGAAAATAAGGGGTTAAAAATTAATCAACCCTTAGGTGAATGAGGGAATAAATTTATTCTTGTTTAAACATATCTCGAGTAATATCAAGAGTCGACCATTGATTTTGGTTTGTAGGGATAATGGCTTGATTTTATAAAGTCTATCAACATAATTTTTTCTATCATTAATATATTGAACCTATAATGTTCTCCTATACTAAAACTAATATAAAATAATGTATTATTCCACTAGGAAATATAAACAACAATATCTACTTCTACTAATGTATAACACTCAAATGGTCCCCTGATGGGAACATTAATATAGGAATTATGAATCCTTCCTTGTGTGATATATTTTTTTGTACATCTTTTTCAAACTATAATCCTTCAAAATAGAATAAATTTTAACATTTCCCAATGATCCATTAACATTAAGTTTTAGGGGTAATTTCAAATGTTATTAATTTTACATTATATTGAATGTGTTGTTTTAAATCACACTCTTTATCTCCAGTGTGCATATCCCAAAATCATATATATACATAGAGTTTAAAATGGTATAAGGGTAGAATAATATTTAAGAATCCATATAATTATGAAAAACCCAATAAATTATTAAATTTTTACTCCCACACACCCATAATTTTATCATTAGGTTCTCCTCAAGGCAACCCCAATGAGATAAATTATACAATTAAACATCAATATATAACAAGTACGAAAGCAATGTAAAAACATTTTCCAATATGTTTTTGTGGTCCCATAATAAGTTCAAAAATTTTATATATTAAAAAAAATGGAATAAATTTAATCGCATATTACTGAGGAGTTGATGGAACCATGGATAAAATTAATTACACCAACCCTATACATATTCATGGGCTCATGCACGAGATTTATTGAGGAGATCTTTTGTAAACCACATCCAATTTACCAATCATGATAAAAAATTGGCATACGCATATTTTTTTCATCATCTATGAGGACCACATGTATTAATATATAATAAAAGGTCCATTTGATGATCAGATGTCATTATTGACAAATAATGGAATGAATCCTTCAAAAAATACTATTTAACGCTTTATCAAACTGATACAGTTTCCTAGTGTGATAATTTTCACAATAATATATCACTTTTATACAATGATGAATTCTAGGAATCATTTCTATATTTCAAACCAATTTTCATGAGTTTATCTACATGGACCAAACCAATGGTTACTTTTTTGTAATCCCCAATATTATTGTGGTAATCTCTATGGAAACAATTTACAATCCTACTATTTTTTCCTTAGAATAAATTCTAACCTATTGGATCTTTATATTAAGTCTTCCTATTTATCCTTTATTACATTCTCACCTATATATTAAACAATTGAGACTATCATCTATCCTATATTCTTTGATATAATTTTATATAAAAACATATATTATCCCATGAATCCCACCCGTAAAGGTTTTAGTCTTTATTACCCATCTTTCTGATTGGATGTGATTTTAAATGTGACATCATTCCAGTGTGTAACAAATAATGAAATGTTGAACCGACTGGTCACCCATTACGTTCCACCACTACAGCATACATGAATTCCTAATTCTCACAGTCTATGTACAAGCTCCATGGAATAATTTATAACAATTTGGGAATGGTTTCATCCATAAAAATTCTGAATGACCAATCGATGAATCAGATGTCCACAAAAACAAAATAAACCACAGGAATATATATAAATATATAAATGGAATATACACATCCTGATATAAATTATATATCAAAAACAATATCATTTGATAATTTATAAAAAATTCATACATATGATATACATAACTCAACATATTAAAAGGCTCAGTATAGAAACATGCCTAAAGTGTCCAATAAATAATAACTAATATGGGAAGAAATCTCAAAACTCCTCCACATGAGATAACTCCATGATACCATCGTCTCCACTATCTCATATAAAACATAGACAATAATAATCAATAAGGGATGCCAAACTAAGTGAATCTCTTACCTATTATTTTATCATATAAAATTTCCTCATATTCCAAACATTATATAGTTTGTGTGATAAGAAATTTCTAATAAGTTACCATAATGATTCTATATAAGTCCATTCTCTGTATAATCCAAAAATTTTAGTTTGAAAACAACATAAAACAAATTCCAGTTTGAAAATATGACATGTTAAAAGTGTTTCATTTAAATTAATTATTTTTTTCTCATTAAATTCAAAATTTATAAAAAAATTAATTATTAGGATCATGTTAATGATAATTGAAATCATTGAGAATAAATATGATTAAAAACAAAATATTTCATAATAATAAGAAAGATAATATTTATAATAAATGGTTTTAAAAATAAATTTAATGGAATCTAACTTAAAAAAGGCCCTTGAAATAAACATTGTTGGTGCTAACCAATAGACAATAGTTTCTGTTATTCAAATACTTCTCTGGCTGATGAGGTAGGTATATCTTTTTTTAGATCTCTCTTAGCCATCCATAAACCCAATAATAGTTCAATGTGAACTCTTAATCCATTTTTCTAAATTTTATAATCTCCATATATATTCCTTCTAAACAATCTCTTGGTCCCTTTATCAACTCATCCTAGATATTCCCTAAAATATTCTACGATTTTTTGTGCCTATGTCACCTCACACACAGCCAAGGTCTCCCATGTTTCCCATATTCTAATAACAAAAATATATAAAATGTTTCAGTTCAATAAACAAAACATTACAATAGTAATAAAAAACCTATCTTATAGTAGAAACCTATTTAGAAACCCTCTTTAAATCCATTTAAATCTATAAATCCCCCTCGAGGAATTTTATCAATCACATCACATGATTTTAAATATATCCCTTTCAAAAGTACCTCCATTAAAACATACAATTTCCAATAAACTATATGAATCACTCCAAATATCGATAAATAATTATTTATAAAAACTATGAATGGAAATTTGATAAATAAAAATTAATGTTATTAATGAATAAAAGGATACTCCTGAAAAAGAACACATAATTAAATAAACATACCAGAAACAAAATGAAAATATACTTCCATTGAAAAATATTAAATTAATTAGAGAGATATGTCATAACAGATGTGAACCACAAAATAACCATGAAATATACACCCCATCAATAACCCTAGGTTTATAAAAATTTAAATCGGGTGTTTCCATATACTAAAAAAATTGAATAAAAATTTTAATTAGGTAGAGGAAGGATAAATCAAGATAAATCCCAAAAAAATTAAGAAACTCACCAAATAATTCTAGAAATACAACAAATAATTAATTTTATAATGATCCTAGGTCATAGAATGTACTCTATAAATGGGGGGGGGGAATTGCGGAAGAGGGGAGTTATAATTGATAAGAGGAAATAATAAAAATCCATATTATTAATTTCATAGATAGGACTACTTGGTTTTTAGTATGGTTAGTCAAACCCTTCACCAACCATGTGGGAGGAACAATCTCCTGAAAATCAATACCATATAATTCCAAGAGAAAAATCAATTTTTATTAAATGTATCCTTAACCGATGGAAAATCCACACTATCCAAAAAACTCTATATTTGTAAGGTCAACAACACTATTACTATTGGCAGTGTGCTAATAGAATGAGGGATTGATTCCCCAAAAAACAAGGATTTCAACCTCAAACACCCAAAAAACACAAACAACTAAAAAAATTAATAAAATTAGAAATGAGAAATACCAATGTCATATGGGTATCATGAATCTCCGCACCATACAACATTAAGATCCCAAAATGTTTGTAACACCCCGAGCTTCCACGATACGCTTCTCATTCAATAATACAATAGCTTGCATTGTACGCAACTTCGAGTTCTAAAACATCGCGACAAATCAAAGTAGCCGTTATGAATAGTAATAACCACTTTTTAAAATTATAGAAATTTTATATTTCAAAATGGACTTCATTTTTGTATTCCTAATATTGAAATTAGCCTATGTTGAATTTTTTGTAATTTTCTGAGAACTTCAAAATTTTTATGAATAGTGAAAAATACTTAAAACAACTTTTTTAATCAAAATAATTCATAGTGATAAATTATACTATTGAGTGGTTTTAGAGTATAATTAGAATATATTTTTACCATTTTATCCAATGGTGGTCATTATAATTAATTTAACATTGAAATTGGACATAAACAATTGCCAATCTTTTGATATAAATTGTTTCTTAAAAACACGCTATTTGTTGTGACAGCGGGAATTAATTATAAAATTAATTAATGCAACTAATATGTTTGGAATTTTGTAAAATAGACATCATTTTTGAATTCGTAATATCAATTATAGCTTAGGGTGAAATTTTGGCCTTTTTCTGAAAAACTTCAATTTTTGATGAATAGTGAAACCACTAAGTGGTAGTTAAATAACTGATTTTTCGTTTAAATGAAATATTACCACTTCTGTGATTTGATTTTCAAAAATCCAACATACATGGTTGTCATTAAGAAGAAAAATGTGGTTCAATAAGATTAAAATAATTTTTTGGTGAATAGTAACTTTTAAGTTCTTAATCGCGATTAGAGGTAATTAGTGTAGTTTAAGGTAAAAACAATGTTTTAATAATATTATATGAGCTTGACACTTGTCCTACTCCTATTGGATGAGTCATGGCCGACCACGAAAACCCATGGGTCATCTTGGGGACCCCATGGAGCCACTTTAGTTGGAAAATGACATTAATATATATTTATTTAATGTTAAAATTAAATTGACACAAACATGAGTTGTTTTACTAAAACAGTTTTTTAGTGGGGTTACACAAGTCCAAATTTTGATTATAAATATTAATTAGAAAGCTAAAAAGATTTCATACATCATAGTATTTTTTTTATAATTTTTAGACATTAAATAAATTAAATTATTTATGACATCATGATGATGCAGTGATGACCTCATTATTTAATGATTTAAATAAAATGGGAAGATAATGAAAAATACAAGCCTTGAACTTGTCCAAAGCCAATTGGATGAAGAGATTTCGAACCCTTATCACCTTAGCCTCGAATTATATAAGTTTGGGACCTTTAGAATCCGAAAAGAATTGTGAAATAATGTAACATTTCAATCTTTCCAAAAGTGCCCCTCCTCTCCACTTATAAAAGGCCCCCACCTCTCCCACCTCATTTACACTTTCAAGCCATTTGGCTCGGCCAACCTCTGCCCAAATACTCTCCCAACATTCCTCCCTTACTCATAGAAGCCTCACTTTGGGCATAACTCTTTCCAAGGAAGCCTTTGGCTCAAATCAAAAAGAGTTACCCGATTTTGAGGTAATGTCTTTTCTAATGTTGTTTTGTTTTATTTTTCTTCTCCAACCCCCTAAACTCTTTTTATTCATTTATTTTGTAACAAAAACAGTATCCTCAATATACTAGGATGTTTGTATAAGAAGGATTCGAGCTACACTTACACACACCTACATCTAATGGTTAAAGATCATACGGTTTCTGTGGATGGCGAATTTCTGCCTCACGAAACGATGATTGTTCAACACTCATTTAACACCTTCAAAGGTGGCCATTATGATGTCACTATTTTTATATATGATATATAATATGTTTATGTTTTACTTATGCTTCTTTATTTTTCATTTGTGTCTTACCTTTATGGATTCCATTATGGGTATACGCGATATCTTCATTTTAGGAAGTGCGGACTACCGCCCCCTCAAAGTGATTTGAATCGTTAATGCCATATGTGGGATGTATAAAGGATGGAGTAAATGGTATTATACACTATATTGTACTGGAATTATATTATAAATTTATATCATTATGATTTAGTTCCATTAAATATGAAATTGAAATGAAAGTAGCGTTCATGCGTACGTACGGCTTACCGTCTCCATGTACGGTGCATTTCATTTCTTACCTCTAAATGTTACGTAATATTATAAATGAATGTATATACTGGATATATAAGATATATATGACATCTAAATCATGAATATAATTCTGGATATAATGGATATTTCACCACATAAACAACTTGTAATTATAAGAATCTTATTGTTGACTCAAGTACCAAAGATCGACAAAACGACCGTTATTAACTTAAATAATTACATAATGTTCATATCATTGTAATAAGTGATATAATAAGGATAATGAAATTGAAAATGGTTCTTAATAAGGTATATATTAACTCTAGTTTATTATTCAGGAGGTTAAAGAACGGTTGAGTCAAGTCAGACACGAGGTAAGGGAACTTCTTAACCCAACTTCCATTCTTTGGGTTAATCTCCTACTTTCAAATTATGTCATGATGTTATTATGTCCTATTTTGTATTTTTACTTTCTTTATGTGTACCTATAGTGAATACACATAATATATCTATTTTATTTTAAAAATGATCTTTTTAAGGACTTCGTCTCAATCTCCTTTCATTGAGGCATATTTTGTTTTATACACAAATTTCTTTTATACGGTGTATAAACCCCTTTGACTTTTACGTTTATTCAAAATGAATCTTTTTTATACGAAGTGTTTTACTAAACGACAAAAAGGGAATGTTGTTCTTTCCGTACATATGCGGAGACAATGACTTCTCCGCCGCCGTGACCATTATTTGAGTTTCGGCTTCCTTTACAAGCCATACCTTTTTTTAAAAGAAAAATAAATACAATGTTTTAACTTTCTTTTATTTTGTTATTGAAAATGGTATTAAAATCATTTTTTTATATCAATTTGTTGTATTGAAATCTTTTGATTGAAATGTGGAAATGTTATGTTTCCTTTATGCATGTTTTATGTGATACGATTATGTTATGGTTTATGATATGTTTAAACCTATTCATATGAGGAATGCATTGGACTTAATAAGTGACGGGTGGAGCCCGCTATAGCTCCTCGATGCATCGGCAGGTCTCATGAGACAAACTAGTGTCTTGGCACGAGGCCTTGACAAAATCATATTTGTGGTCTTGGCACGAGGCCTTGACTACGTGGTTATGATAGTCTGGCATTATGCATTCCATCATTATGAAAGTGGTTATTGATATTGCATGTGATTATTCGACCAGTAGAATATCCATGTGAAGAAGTAAATGGCATTATCTCATTTTACTTTTGCCATATTATGTTGATGTTCAAGTTTAAAAGGCTTTTGTTTTAGTTATACATTGCCTTAAATGTTTATGTTTATTTATGAAAGCTTCCGCAATATTGTTATCCTTACTGAGCATCTGAGATCACCCCTTTCAATGTTTTAATATTTTCCAGGATGTGATGAAGTATTTTATGAATGACCTGCAGGGATAGTCAGAAGAGGATATGAGTGTGGACTATGGAGACTTTGTTATTGTAGTTTTTCACTTTATGATGTAATGTAACGTTTACGAATGTATCTAGTGTTTCCAAGGCTACTAAACTAATCGGTCTTTCGAGACTTGATCTTTTGTGATCATGCCAATGTTACGAAGTAATGCACCGACTCTGGGTAGCTGGGGTCGGGGCGTTACAGTTGGTATCAGAGGCAGTTTAGTACTAACCTTGGAAGCTATATTTAGATAAACTCTGATTAGAGCACATAGACCTAAGATGAACTTTGAGGATTAGTATAGAAGAACTTCCTAAAATTTTGGTATTGTGGAGATTTTGTGAGTTTTCCGATCAATACATCCCTGTCTGGATACGAGCAGGTAGAGGCGGCTCTGGCACAGATGTACCTAGGGGTAAAACCCGAAAACACCGCTTTGATCTAGACTCGAACGGGAACTGGTGCACGATAACGGGCCTTGCTGCACTCTTGGTTACGACACTCCCGGGGGATATGCTTAGGATAATTCTCATTTTATTTACAAACCACTATGAAGGGTTATGAGTATATACTTCCTCAAAGAAAACATTTCTTTTTATGATTATGGATTATATCCATAAATAGTTCAATTTATGTAATGTGTTTTACAAGTATGGAATTATGTATTTTGATTCATAAACTAATCTAGTTTATGCCATTGTTTAGAAATGGAGCCTAGTAGAAGGAATGGAAACCGTATCAATGCACGAACTCCGTGTAGGGATTGCCCTCCTGATCAAGATAATTATTCTGGATCTGGAGATACAACTGGTGCTGATCAACTTATTACCATACTGGGACAACTCACTCAGGTTATGAATAATAACCTTACTCGTATGGAGCACCCTGATCCGCAACGTGGAGGATCAATGTTAGACCGCTTCATGAGGCAACAACCACCAACCTTCAATGGGAGTACAAATCCTATAGTAGCTGAGCAATGGATAAATTCCTTAGAGAAAATATTCCATGCATTGGGGAGTAGTGAAAGGGAGAAGGTTGTCATGGCAGTTTACCGCCTCACTGGAGATGCCGATCAGTGGTGGTCGCTGATTCAAAACACAAAGGAAGATGATGACGTATCGAATATGGAATGGAGGGAGTTCAAAGATCTTTTCTTAGAAAAATACTTTCCTCGTGACCATCGAGCAGATATGGAAAGGCAATTACTGAGTCTGAGGCAGAAGGAGGATGAGAATGTCGCAAAGTATGAGGCTAACTTTACTAGGTTAGCGAGGCATGCTGCCGATTATATACGTAACCCAAGGAGTAAGATTGATCGTTTCTTTGATGGGTTAAAACCATTTCTCCGTCGAGCTTTGGTATCACAATCCTTCTCATCATACGAATATATTGTCTCGTGTGCTACCAAGACAGAAAAGGAATTCTCTAAGTCTTATGACAACAATGTAAAGCAAGAGAAGAAGAGAACGGTGGAACAAGAGACAGATAAAGGGAAAAAGGGAAAGAAGGATTTTCCATTATGTGATAATTGTGGGAAGAATCACCCTGGTACTTGCCTAAAAGGAATGAGAGTTTGTTATAAATGTGGAGAAAAGGGTCACCAGGATCGTGATTGCAATGGAAAGAAAGAGGCTGTCAAAGTTGAATGATACAATTGTAGAGAAATGGGTCATTATGCAAATGAATTTCCTAAGCGTCAGGGAAACTTACCTCAGAAAAGGCCAAGGGATCAAGGACAATCTTATTCTTTTACTACAGTTGAAGCAGAATAACTAATGTATTGGTGCTTTTGGACTCAAGGATTATATTCTGGTTATAAGAATAATGTAATATATATATATGGATTGTACTGCAGTACTTTTTGATTTTAGTAAGGTTTTAATATGATTAAGGTAATCATATTTTTAGTATGTGACAATAAGAGAAACTTTTCTTTGTTTGGGGAATCTTATGTTACAATTGATTTTGGAATTTATAGACCTTTTAGAGAAAGTCTGGATGAAGGTATTTTGGATAACTATAAAGGTTGGAGTGGATTAAGTTGAAATTTGGATAGTATTGTTTAAGGTTAAAGCATTTATGAAGATTATTTTTGGAATAGTATAGTACTATATTTTTAGGAAAAGGACAACCTGCAGGGTGGGGAATAACCCGTCGCGTCGGACAAAGCTGCAGGAATCGAACCCACAACCATAGTGCGACAAGCCTTTATTTCCTACCACTAGCTTACAGGATGTCCCTGGTTATTACAAAATAGTTTTACTAATCTAAATGGTATGTGTTAACATTTTGAACCTTATACAATTAGGATAAATAGAATATTTTTGAGTTCTGGTACCATTTGGTGTAAAAGTTGTGTTTGTGGTAAAAATTTATTAACGAATGAAAGTATACATAACAAGTATGTATATTCCCTTATGTTCTTAGTAAATCTCATAAATAAATTCCTCAACATTATAAAAGGTAACTTAAAACAAAAATGTTGTCGGTTAACTTTTCCAACTGGGGATTCAATGACCGTTTTACCAATCACAAGTTTGTGATTTTCTTATGGTTAAACTTTCTCCTAATCCTGTTTTCTATAACTCTCCATCAGGCCTTGATGGTTTGTTTTTCTTCCATATCCATATTTTCATAGAATCCTAGAATGGGCTATATCGGGTGACCTTTGTACTTATCTTGCTTTCTTTTAATGTTATATATTTATTAACCTTATTTCCGATGTGGGTTATCCTCAAAGGTATTTTCTCTTTTCAACCTTTTATTTTCCAAGAAAAATTTCAAATTGCGAGGACGCAATTTATTGAAGGAGGGGAGAATGTAACACCCCGAGCTTCCACGATACGCTTCTCATTCAATAATACAATAGCTTGCATTGTACGCAACTTCGAGTTCTAAAACATCGCGACAAATCAAAGTAGCCGTTATGAATAGTAATAAAAACTTTTTAAAATTATAGAAATTTTATATTTCAAAATGGACTTCATTTTTGTATTCCTAATATTGAAATTAGCCTATGTTGAATTTTTTGTAATTTTCTGAGAACTTCAAAATTTTTATGAATAGTGAAAAATACTTAAAACAACTTTTTTAATCAAAATAATTCATAGTGATAAATTATACTATTGAGTGGTTTTAGAGTATAATTAAAATATATTTTTACCATTTTATCCAATGGTGGTCATTAGAATTAATTTAACATTGAAATTGGACATAAACAATTGCCAATCTTTTGATATAAATTGTTTCTTAAAAACACGCTATTTGTTGTGACAGCGGGAATTAATTATAAAATTAATTAATGCAACTAATATGTTTGGAATTTTGTAAAATAGACATCATTTTTGAATTCGTAATATCAATTATAGCTTAGGGTGAAATTTTGGCCTTTTTCTGAAAAACTTCAATTTTTGATGAATAGTGAAACCACTAAGTGGTAGTTAAATAACTGATTTTTCGTTTAAATGAAATATTACCACTTATGTGATTTGATTTTCAAAAATCCGACATACATGGTTGTCATTAAGAAGAAAAATGTGGTTCAATAAGATTAAAATAATTTTTTGGTGAATAGTAACTTTTAAGTTCTTAATCGCGATTAGAGGTAATTAGTGTAGTTTAAGGTAAAAACAATGTTTTAATAATATTATATGAGCTTGACACTTGTCCTACTCCTATTGGATGAGTCATGGCAGAACAAGACAACCCATGGGTCAACTTGGGGACCCCATGGAGCCACATTAGTTGGAAAATGACATTAATATATATTTATTTAATGTTAAAATTAAATTGACACAAACATGAGTTGTTTTACTAAAACAGTTTTTTAGTGGGGTTACACAAGTCCAAATTTTGATTATAAATATTCATTAGAAAGCTAAAAATATTTCATACATCATTGTATTTTTTTTATAATTTTTAGACATTAAATAAATTAAATTATTTATGACATCATGATGATGCAGTGATGACCTCATTATTTAATGATTTAAATAAAATGGGAAGATAATGCAAAATCCAAGGCTTACACTTGTCCAAAGCCAATTGGATGAAGAGATTTCGAACCCTTATCACCTTAGCCTCGAATTATATAAGTGTCGGACCTTTAGAATCCGAAAAGCATTGTGAAATAATGTAACATTTCAATCTTTCCAAAAGTGCCCCTCCTCTCCACTTATAAAAGGCCCCCACCTCTCCCACCGCATTTACACTATCAAGCCATTTGGCTCGGGAAAACTCTGCCCAAATACTCTCCCAACATTCCTCCCTTACTCATAGAAGCCTCACTTTGGGCATAACTCTTTCCAAGGAAGCCTTTGGCTCAAATCAAAAAGAGTTACCCGATTTTGAGGTAATGTCTTTTCTAATGTTGTTTTGTTTTATTTTTCTTCTCCAACCCCCTAAACTCTTTTTATTCATTTATTTTGTAACAACACCAGTATCCTCAATATACTATGATGTTGTTATAAGAGGGATTCGATCTACACTTACACACACCTACATCTAATGGTTAAAGAACATACGGTTTCTGTGGATGGCGAATTTCTGCCTCACGAAACGATGATTGTTCAACACTCATTTAACACCTTCAAAGGTGGCAATTATGATGTCACTATTTTTATATATGATATATAATATGTTTATGTTTTACTTATGCTTCTTTATTTTTCATTTGTGTCTTACCTTTATGGCTTCCATTATGGGTATACGCGATATCTTAATTTTAGGAAGTGCGGACTACCGCCCCCTCAAAGTGATTTGAATCGTTAATGCCATATGTGGGATGTATAAAGGATGGAGTAAATGGTATTATACACTATATTATACTGGAATTATATTATAAATTTATATCATTATAATTTAGTTCCATTAAATATGAAATTGAAATGAAAGTAGCGTTCATGCGTACGTACGGCTTACCGTCTCCATGTACGGTGCATTTCATTTCATACCTCTAAATGTTACGTAATATTATAAATGAATGTATATACTGGATATATAAGATATATATGACATATAAATCATGACTATAATTCTGGATATAATGGATATTTCACCACATAAACAACTTGTAATTATAAGAAGCTTATTGTTGACTCAAGTACCAAAGATCGACAAAACGGCCGTTATTAACATAAATAATTACATAATGTTCATATCATTGTAATAAGTGATATAATAAGGATAATGAAATTGAAAATGGTTCTTAATAAGGTATATATTAACTCTAGTTTATTATTCAGGAGGTTAAAGAATGGTTGAGTCAAGTCAGACACGAGGTAAGGGAACTTCTTAACCCAACTTCCATTCTTTGGGTTAATCTCCTACTTTCAAATTATGTCATGATGTTATTATGTCCTATTTTGTATTTTTACTTTCTTTATGTGTACCTATAGTGAATACACATAATATATCTATTTTATTTTAAAAATGATCTTTTTAAGGACTTCGTCTCAATCTCCTTTCATTGAGGCATATTTTGTTTTATACACAAATTTCTTTTATACGGTGTATAAACCCCTTTGAATTTTACGTTTATTCAAAAGGAATCTTTTTTATACGAAGTGTTTTACTAAAAGACAAAAAGGGAATGTTGTTCTTTCCGTACATATGCGGCGACAATGACTTCTCCGCCGCTGTGACCATTATTTGAGTTTCGGCTTCCTTTACAAGCCATACCTTTTTTAAAAGAAAAATAAATACAATGTTTTAACTTTCTTTTATTTTGTTATTGAAAATGGTATTAAAAGCATTTTTTTTATATCAATGTGTTGTATTGAAATCTTGTGATTGAAATGTGGAAATGTTATGTTTCCTTTATGCATGTTTTATGTGATACGATTATGTTATGGTTTATGATATGTTTAAACCTATTCATATGAGGAATGCATTGGACTTAATAAGTGACGGGTGGAGCCCGCTATAGCTCCTCGATGCATCGGCAGGTCTCATGAGACAAACTAGTGTCATGGCACGAGGCCTTGACAAAATCTTATTTGTGGTCTTGGCACGAGGCCTTGACTACGTGGTTATGATAGTCTGGCATTATGCATTTCATCATTATGAAAGTGGTTATTGATATTGCATGTGATTATTCGACCAGTAGAATATCCATGTGAAGAAGTAAATGGCATTATCTCATTTTACTTTTGCCATATTATGTTGATGTTCAAGTTTAAAAGGCTTTTGTTTTAGTTATACATTGCCTTAAATGTTTATGTTTATTTATGAAAGCTTCCGCAATATTGTTATCCTTACTGAGCATCTGAGCTCACCCCTTTCAATGTTTTAATATTTTCCAGGATGTGAAGAAGTATTTTATGAATGACCTGCAGGGATAGTCAGAAGAGGATATGAGTGTGGACTATGGAGACTTTGTTATTGTAGTTTTTCACTTTATGATGTAATGTAACGTTTATGAATGTATCTAGTGTTTCCAAGGCTACTAAACTAATCGGTCTTTCGAGACATGATCTTTTGTGATCATGCCAATGTTACGAAGTAATGCACCGACTCTGGGTAGCTGGGGTCGGGGCGTTACAATGTTTACCACGCTCTTTATAAGAAATGTTGTGATTCCAGTACTCCCTAACTAAAATATTTTGATCCAATGTCTCAGGGTTATCACTACCACACATCTAAAGAACATGAAAAAAATATGATCTACAAACCATATAGATCCTTTTTCTGATAATATAGGATATTAAAATGCTTCTCTACATCGGTGTTGTCTATTCCTATCACTAAATCATCCCATTATATCACATTAGGTGGTTCGATAATATAATTATTAATCTAGTATGTCAATTTAATATATAGGGGAATGTGTATATAATATTATATCATCCCATGAGGCACTAAAATCATAAGCAAGATGACATAACATAGAACCAAAATCTCTACATGTTTCAGGTCATAAAGTCTTAGATGAATGGGTACCCAAAGGAACAAATTACCCCCAACTTCAAATTCAAATAAGTGACAATGATGATTGATAAATTATTTATGTTTAATTGTTTTTATTTATATCCTATATCATATCAAAATCATCATATTGGGCATCTCTTTGATGTGACTCAGTCCCAATAAGAAACACTCACCCAACTCAATCCATATTGGTTGGAGTCAACATGGGCGTGCATACACTGCCTCAAAATAGGCCATATTAATTGAATCGTTGTAATTTTTTGGGAAGATAATTAATCCAATGATATATACATTTCCCTAGAACCCTAAATCTAAAAAAAAAATTCATGAATCATAAACTATTAATCTTTATGGACCACTCTATTTGATAATGCGTCTCTGGGTGATATTCCACGCGCAACAAAAAATGTGATGAAATAGATTTATTGGGACTATTACAAAATCAAAAATAATTTTTTGTCATGGTCAGACACTATTACTATGTAAAAAACATGAATCATGATGATATCTAGGGTATAATGGTTCTCAATCTCCTCCCCTTTGTCGACTCCAAAATCAGAAGAAAATGGGCTGAGTTTGTCTATTGATCCGTAATTACCAAAATAAGTTCATTCCTAGTTGGAGTTCAAGGTAGACCAATCAAAAAAAATGGAAATTATAGTTACCAATAACATTTATACATTGATATTACATGTTTTTATATTAATATTCAATACAAAACATTACAAACCATTACATAATCATATAGGTTTAGTTTCATTTGAATCATAGATATATAAAATACTTGTTCATAAGAGATATACATTACATCCCACTATGTTCTTTATATATTTCAAACTTCATAGACATTTTATTCTCAAATCCATAATTCATAACCTGGTAAATGTAAAAAAAAGAAAAGGTGATATATGATGTTCAGATAGGTTAAACAATGAAAATATAAACATAACAATAGCATAATGGTATGTGAATATTTGTAAAAACTTTTCAATAAAACATCCTTCATATCAAATATTCGAATAATGATTCCGGGAATAAATTTTTTTACATCATAAGACATGAATCATTATGGAATCATAGAATTTGGGCAATGAGATCTTGATATTGGCCTAAGACTTATGTTTGTTGAAAAAATAAGTATAAAAGCATTCCTTATTCAATGATCACTAAAATGAATATCATAGTGTATTTGGTTCAATTTTCATTATATCTTATCATTAGTCATTGGTTAATCCTCAGATATTCATTATGGTAAAATTCTATTACTGAAATGTGTTTACTCCCTATTAATGTCCTTATTATCTCATGAAATATCGACATTTATCGATTTAATTATCAGTCTATATAATTATATTCCCATGCATTACATAATAATAATAAATTTATATCACTTCTACTAAATCATATTTCATTCATAATATATCATATATCATGGAATGTAAATGGATTTCCTAATAATTTCAATATTTCATCATAAAATTATGCTTGGAAAAAATTGGATTACATAAAAATCTAATAATAACTGTAAACCATTCAATGAAATTAAAATAATGATATTGTATTATAATGACCCTAATAAAAAATAATTAACATTGAAGGATTTTGTTATATATGAAAAATTCATCTAAAATATCCCTTGCATATTGATTGAGGGAAATTCCAATTTCCCACCAAAATCACTTATATCAAATATAAAAAAATATTTTTGAAACAATTTTCTTTTGAAAAAAATTTGGAAAATTTTAATTTAATATTTAAGGAATTTTTCTATTACGATGGTGGGAAATTCTATTCATGATTATTTTTCTGAAAATATAATACTTTAACTTTTTTTGGAAAAATATCAACAAATCCTCATTCAGAATATTAGATGAATTTAGATTAAATTTGTTTTTTTATTCAATGGTGATGATTAGTAATAAAATATTAGTATATTATTGAAAAAAAATTCTTGGGAATCATTATGATAAAACATAGATTTGGATGAAAAATTATTTTGGACCGAAGAGAAAAATAAAGTTATTTTTACTTAAAAACATTCGTCCAATATCTTGAGTTATTAAAGAGATGAAAATGAATGGAGAATATGAAATATCTAGAAATAATATCTAGAAATAATAATATAATAAGAAAATTTATTGTATTATTGAGAGATAACTCATATATTTTTACCATCATAAAATTTATTTTAATTAATCTAGATAAATAATGAGATTCTAACATAAATCCCTTACCTCGTCATTGACATGTTTTGAATGTTATCCAACCTCCTATATAATAAATTTGATTATATTAAAAACAGATGATGGTGTAATTTAAGAACTAATAATATTATATATGATCCACCTACAACATTACAATACCTATTAATTAATAATTCGTAATTAAAATTTTCATTTATGAGTCTTAACTATTTCCATTTGTTCTGGGAATTTCAATTTAGCAATTCTAGTACATGTACATTGATCCAAGTTCCATAATATATAAAATTTTAATAATGATAATAATGTCATAAATATTCATTGAATATATGTTTATATTTATATTTTCATTCAAAAATTAATAGATAAAGAAATAATAATTAAACCATTCATTGAGACGATAGGACTAACGTACTCAGTATTGTATTTTCTAACTTTTCAACGGATGAAACAAAATAATAGTTAATAATAATTATTTTTACTATAATAATTATTATATCATATATTTAATATATATCATATATATAAAAATATATCCATTAAATATATCCTTATACTACTAATTTTAATGAATAAATGTAAAACAAAACACATCACTCTGGAGAGGTGATAGCCAACTCATATTCACGAGCAGCATTGTCATTTTCCAATGGAATGTAAGTCCAATATTTAGAAATGATATTAAAAATATTGAATTATGATTTTTTACACATATAATTTATAAACATGAAACCCATAATAATTCCCATTAAGGAAATATGGTGATGGAAAATTAATTGTATCATTGTGTGGAGGTGGTAGTACAGACATAGACATGTATGATACATTCACTTCCCATGTTATTGAATATAGATGTATATTGGTTATACAATAATCATAATAACATTTACATATATTGAGAATACTAATTCTATTTTTTTTATGAGTACAACATATTTATTGGATATATATTAATAAATTAAATGAAATATTTCAGGTAAGAAGATTACATCTTCTTCGATAGGCCTCCAAAAGATCCTCTCTTGAGGACCATTGGAATTGTAATTTATGAACATATAATCATAAGATTAATTTCATGGTAATTTTGGAATTGAAATGGTCTCGTTGTTTTAAATAAAAAAGTTAAATTGTGGTGTAATTTAGAGAAAGGCAGATGTCCTTTTATAAGTGGAGGAGGGGATATAATAAGAATTTCTTAAATGATAAAAATATAAAAAAGTCTTTCACAAGAAAATGATTCCAAATGGATAGTAATTCAATGGTGGTATATAATTAGGTTTAAATAATTCTATTAAATTTTATTTTTGTAATTTTATTTTGAATATTTAACATTTTCCCCCACTTTAACACCATCCACCCCACCCCATTTAATATATTTTAACTTTAACAACCTTGAATAATTATTTAAATTTTTAATATTCATTATGATAAATAATGAATGTGGAATCATTTCCAAATATATACGTACTCATTGAAAATATGGAAATTATTTTTATCAAATTAATTCAGTAAAATTGGATTAAATGACTTTTAAAATAATCACAAAAACATGAAGAATAATAGTTTTCAAGGAAAAGAGGATTTATGATGTATAAAATGCTTTTATACCAAAATACAGAAAAATGCAAATTCATATAATAATAGTTTTTTTATTATGAATATTAATTAAATTAATTTACTTTTAAATCAATTTTTAATGAATGGTGATCTTCTTAAATTCATTAAAAGAAAATATATTTTTCAATAGAAATCATTTTTATCAACTTAAATCATTTTTATCAATCTTCATCCAAAAATTATTCATTTTAGAAAATTTAAAAAATTGACACTAATATTACATTGAGATGATAATTTTAAAAATAAAATTAATATTATCAAAATTATTTTTTAAAATGGAAAAATGTAATTATATTATTTTCTCAAAATGAAATAGTAAAACCAACTTTTTAGGAAAAGTAGTTTTTGAATAAAATGGATAAATTACTAAAATTATATTTAAATTATATAAAACATTTTTTATATTTTATTGAAAACTATATTATTTCTATTCATACCACTAATTGAATATATTGGACATAATGATATGTTATAATATAGTTTATTCAGTCTTGGGGTTTCTTTTACCCCATACTATCAAATAATAATTTTAATATACATATTATAAAATCATGTGGGGTTACATTCTACCCACCATATAACGAATGTATCCCTTGAAATTATTTCCCTCTCATACAAAAATGAGGATATATATGTTCAAGCATATCCTTGGGTTCCCATGTATCATCTTTGATTTTATGATTCCTCCAGAGAACACTAACGAGGTTTGTTGTCTTATTTCATAGCATTTCTTCGGTATAATACAATATTTCTATAGGGTTATATGACTAAGAATGATAATGATAGAATGACACTATTTATATGTTTGTACATGTAAAGGATCATGTATGTACTAATATAGGAGATATATATGGAATACATCATGAAATTGAGATATTTTCAACGTAACTTCCAACCGATAAGCTACAGCCCCTAATCGACCAAGAATAAAGATGTGACCAATAATACAATGGCTCAAATTTACATTATCAAAGAATATTTTGACCTTATTCATTGAAAAAATATCGGAATATCTTCTCCTTAACATCAAATTCCTTATTTCATTGATAATTTTTATAAAGAATTTTATATCAACTTTATGATGACATAATTTTTTGCTAAATGGATAAGAATTTATCTTTCACTTACTCTTATAAAATTGTCCACGATATGTATTTTTTCCTTCACATTTAAACCATAACTTTTCAGTTATACACTAAATTTCCATAGAGGGCATGATAAGGATCCATCTGGATGATCGAGTGAATGTTATTGTTGTACGAAAGCTCAATTAGGGTGAACTGTTGATACCAAAAAACTTTTAAATCTGTCAAACATGAATCCAATATATCATATAGGGGTTCAATTGTTCGTTTAGATTTACAGTAATTATACATATGATAATATGTAGTAAATATACAATGACTCTAAATCTCACTGATGAATATTCTAGAATATTTAGCTAAAACCATGATCCCAATCATTTAAAACAGAGTGTGATACTCTATGTAAACATACAACCTCGTGTTATGTGAGAGGTTAACCTAGTTTTTCTAGCATCCTTGGAGATATTAAGCATCATTGAATGCATATTTTTAGTTTTTGGTCATAGAATGTGGTTTTTATGTATTTTGGGATTAAGTAGGACTCCAGTTGTGGAATGATTCCCCAAGTTGGTAGGCAATCATGAGATAAGTAAATCTTCTAGGTGTTATGAGCATCTTTAATGATTTAGATTAGTGGGACTGACATGCCAATCTAATTTTATTTAGTTTAGTTAGTTTTGTGGGTTTAATTTATAAGGTCTATGACTCAAGAAGTCATCATCCATGTTAAATGGTTATGTAGGATAACGTGACCCATCGGTTTGATTTTTTGAGTAGGCTAGAAAATACCAAGAATGCACAGTGTCATTGGTCCTATGAATTATATGAAATGGGTGTTCCCATTTCATTGATGTAACATCAATTTATTAGTCATTATCAAATAAATTTCCTATTTAACTAAGGTCTGGTGGAGAGAGTTGTGTGGTGTTTTGTGAAAAAATTTCTAGTCTCTGAGAGTTTGAGGGATGAAATCACAGGTAACACCTTGAGGTGTATTATCACATAACTACTTGGTTTAGGGTTGTGGGATCTAAAGTGGTTGTGTTAACCGATCACTCCCTATGTGAGGTTACCTATGTATTAACTACATTGTGGTGAGTGATGTAGATGAGAGTTTTTATTAGAAAATATAAGTTATCCTAGTTCTATGGATGACTATGTATGAAGATCGAGTTTTATAACATCATCAATCTGGGTTAAAGTTCAAGATGTAGTTATTTATGTTGATTGAATGTGTGCGCATGGAATTTGGATTGCATAATACATGTGATTATGAATAGACCATTTCTATTTATTATTATGTTGATGATATAAATCTATGTGGTAGGAAGTGAACCATAGGTTGTTCAACGATGGAATATTAGTTCCAGATAAGGCTTCAGTGTATACCAAGGATGGATTTTCGTGATGGGACATGGTATAATTATGTGGAATCACATCCAGAAACCATGTTTTGTATTGGAAAAAGTGTTTTTCATCAGAAATAGATTCCTATTTTTATTAAAATTATGAATATTGAAATCCTATGGTGGGGAGAATCACACAGGTCATGGAAAATTTAACCATTAGGAGAGTGGTTGTAGAAAGAATAGTCATGAATGGTAAAGAAGAAAGTTCTAGAATTCCAGTAATTAAAGTTTCATGACCGGATAGCTTGTAATGAATCAAAAAATGGAATTAAGGATCATAATATAAATAATTCAGGGATATAATGATTGGTAATAATTACCAGACAGACCATGATTAAGTGGAAATTGTGTTGGGAATGCAGTTCAAGTCATGCAGTAATAGTTCAGTGATCAAAACAGTTATGGATGGAAATGGTCCATTGTAACCATCATAATATTGAAGTATTTGGTAGAAGTTCATTTCTTAAAATTCAGGTTTTTATAAGACATACCAATTGTGCGTCAATTCGACATCAATCTTCGAGATTATATTTTAATTTATAAAGTATTCTTGCCTATATTCATGGACTTATGCTAATTTATCACCCCCTCAGTCACACCTATATCTTAGTGAACCAACCTTGATTTAAAACATTATCACGACATTTTAGAAGATCTAGATCATGTTTAGGTACTTTTGACACATAAATCAGACATTTTTAAAAATGGGCCTCACCAAAGTGTCCACAATACAGTCCCCTTGATCACTATGAAATGAACCAATTTGTTCAACAATTCAACAATGGGTTTAACTCCTAGTCATCCAAAATCTCGACTAACAATTCAAACAAAGACATAAATGGAATGATGTATACCACACTCGATAAATGAAGACATAAAAATAAACATCAGAAATCAATAAAATGCATAAAATGATACGCGGGAAATCAACGAAATTTTAGGACATGAAAATGTGAGGTGGAAACTATGTGCCACAAATGTTATATATATAGACCAACTATTTTCATTTTTGTTCAACACATCAATAGTACAACTACTCAGGGTCTGATGATGCATCGTCACCCTCTCCACCTTCATTTACACTTTGTGATGTCACCTTTAAGAACATTATATTGAAAATTTAATACGGTTACATATTTATATTAAAACATCAAACAAATGAATGTTAGAAAACTAAATGATTATTATTTTATATGATTTACCTACATACCAATAATCGATGCATTCACACTAGGGGCATATCTATTGATCTGCTGACGTAGTTCAGTCAACTCTTTCAGCAATGCAGATATCTGACCCCCCTGCTGGTGAACTGTGTTTCGTAAAGAAATAATCTCTTTATTAGCATCTCCGGGCTAACTAAATTCAGGAGTAGATGCAGCAACTATCCCCAGTGGACTCCTAAAAACTACAGATGGAACGGGTCCCAAACCCATCCCGCACACTCTCCCAGGATGCTCCTTCCCAAGGACATTAGCAACCAGGTCATCCTGGGAGAAAGTGTAGGAATGCACAGGATTGGCATCCCATCGTTCTTTAATTTTGACCTATAAATAAAATATCAATATATATTAACACATAAAAAATTGATAAGAAGTTATTATGATAAAAAATTGACTTCATACCCCAACTTCTTTACCAGGCTCATTAACAAAACATCCATATGATTTCATGTGAACATCTAACAACAGTTCAGTTCTGGATGCTTCATGGCCTAAACTATGTGACTGCATTAATCAATGATAATTCAACAATTCAATATATTAAATAGATAATATTTTCTTATAAATATTTAATCTAATTAAATGATTACCAATGAACTTCTATTTTTAGAAAAAATTTTGAGCCAGTAGTGTGCGGGATGACTTGCTTCGCTCGGTTTGACGCATTCTGTCCTGATAGATCCTAAAATAAGTAAAATGAAATTTAATAATGATGTATTGAATGTAATTTCATTTTCATATACATGTATAAATGTAAAATGAAGATAATATAATAATATATATATATTTAAATACAATCCTCTTCTAATCCCGATGCCTGTCAACAAACACATTCCACTACTATTTTGGTACCCCAGTGGGTAGCTTCTCATACATTGGCACTGTGGTCAATGAAGCATCGTTGACATCACACCATAATATCCTTTTAAAATAATTCCACTTCTTACCTAGATTTTTCAACGTCCACTTATGTGCTATCACATCATCAACGGTAAAGTGGAAGATCATATGTATACAGAAATTCATTTTGAACATATTAGTAACATGACATTAAAATAAACCATAATGTAATAAAATTACCTTGATTTGAGAATCAAAAACTTCATGTTTCTAGAATGGAGGCATATGTCTCCAATCATCATATGAAATGGGATGGGAAATGGGATCCGCTTGTAGCTGGCCTAGAATCTGGCCAAGCAACCGCGCGACATCATCCGTAGGGACCCCGTATGAATCAAATGGAACAAAAATCTTCTCACCATTCAGATTCCAAACATCTAAAATTTTTATTTTTTTCTAAATGGTTACATTTTTTTCATCTTCAATGAGAAAACAATTAGTATAAACAAAATCCAATAAATTTATTTAATTAAAATTTGTACCTATGATACTGACACTCCAATATGTCTAGGAAGAACAGGAAGGGGCGTGTCGCTGCCCCACTGCTGAGGCTCCTGAAGGGGGTGTCGAAGACTTAGCCACTACTGGGACATCGAAAAATGGTGTGAGAGATGGTGTAGGGGGAGATGGTGCGGGGTTGTCGGCAGCTGGTGCATCGGATCTCGTGGGGAAGGATCCAGATGGATAGTCATCTGTCGCAGAACTGGATAAAATAATGTAACTCTTCTTCCTTGGCATTACTGTCATTTAATCAAATAAAATTATGTTCAAAATATATATTCCATAAATATTATGCAGAAAAAAAAAATTAAAAATGATAACATATGGAGTACTAGAAGACAAAATATATATAACAATGACAATGAATGACTGCAGAAATGAAACAAGTGGTTGTTGAATAAATAAATAATTGTACATACAATCATTTTCCCCTTCAATCATGTCGGTTTCCTGCTCCATTTATTCATCCACATCATTAATCCTTGCTAGACAAATATTTTCAATATCATGATGGACAAATAATTCTGCTTCCTGTTGCTGATTAAATTCAATTTCAGAGGTCAAATTTTCCACTTCGTCGCCCATATCATACAAATCACTTTGTATTACATGTGAAAATAAAATCCACCCTTCATCGGCAACATCATTCACATAATATAACATTTTTTTTGCGATGATAATATATATGGATCATGCATTTCACGATCACCAACATCCTTCAAGCGAGTGAAGTTCACAGATGTAAATTGCATGGAATCTCTTTTAACGCCTCTGCTAATATCGACCCATTTGCATTTGAATAAAACAACCGATAAATGTCCGCGGTAGTTTAATTCAATAATATCATGCAGCATTCCATAGTATTCCACTTCAGCAAATGTAAATATACCAAAAATCTGTATTCTCAAACCCACATCTCGATCGACTGGACGAAATCTAAATCCATTCACCTTATAAGCGTCGAACTTTCTAACTTCTTTTAGAGGACCTCTAGAAAAAAAATTCCGATCTTATGTTACCTAAGCTCGAGTATCAGTATTCATGATCTGAAAAATGATATATACTTTATTAGATTTTCAAAATGTATGTGTCAAACTAATATTTGTATTTATTGCAATATTTATGAACTTACGCGTCATGCAAACTATTCTACAAGCTCTTTATTAACATCTTTTTTTATATCTTTCTCATTTCATGTTCGGCCTCTCATTATTCTCTTTGTTTGTATCCTCAACTCATCAATAAATGGATATGTAATTTCACTATTCAGCAACACATATCTATGTGCCTGTAATAATTCCAATTCAGTTAGTGTCACATTTGAGGTCCTCCAAACTGATCGGCCAATAACATGAAATATTTTGGATTTCTGATGTTTTTGAGATTGATTCGATGTGTCATCAACACGCCCAACTCAATTAAATCTTGTCTCAATATCATCCAAATATCGAGAAGAAAAGGTAAGACACTCTTCAGCCACATAGCCTTTAGAAATTGAGCCTCCTGGTTTAGATTTATTTATCACGTATGATTTCAAATGCCCAAGATATCAGTGAAATAAATTAAACATAATTATGCATTTAATGAAGTACCAAAAATTGTTTACATAACTGGAAAACATATAAATAAAGTACCTCTTAATTGGATACATCCATCGATAATGAACGGGGCCTCCTAATTTAGCTTCCTCAAACAAATCCACAGATAAATGCATCATTACATTAAAAAGGGGACGGAGGATAGATCATCTCCATTGTGCAAACGGTCAATACAAACCTCTCCTAGAGGTTGTAAAGCTGAAATGGATATAGAGATTTCTCACAAAGTTTTCTAAAAAATGTGCAGAACTGGAGTACAACAGCATAGATTTTTTCAGGTAATAATGTATGCAATGCCAATGGTAGCAACTGTTGTAACAAAATATGTGAATCGTGGCTTTTCAATCCATGTAACATACGATTCATCAATTCAACGCACCTCGAGATGTTACTTGAATACCCATAATATACCGTAACATTATTTAACATTCGAAAGAATGTGTCTTTATACCTATTTTTCATTGCAAAAATTGATGGAGGATACATTCCATTCTCATCGGGTCAGAGATCGTGTTTTATGTTCATTGCTTGTAAGTCATTGTGAGCATTGAGATGATCCTTTGAATTTCCTTTCTCATTAAGTAATGTGAAAATAAAATTTTCACATACAATCTTCTCAATATGCATCACATCAAGATTATGTCGCAACAAATTAAATTTCCAATACAGAATTTTGAAGAATATAATTTTTTTCTTCCATTATTGCATTCTGGTTTCGCTTGACGATACACTTCTTACCCGTTTTCTGCTATCATTCAAATGATGAACCTTCCCAAATTCTATTTCAAAATTTTCATGTTGTGACAAAATTTCAAAACCATTTAATAAATTTGGAGGTGGTCTACGATCAATGGAACCATTAAATTTTGATATGTTCAGCTGAAATCTATGAGATGCATCGACAAATCTTCGATGACACAAGAATCACCATTTTCTACTGTGAGGTTGCTTTTTGGGATCAAAATCAATGTTACAAATGAGAGAATCCAAACTCGTGTAAGTGTTCCAACCAGATAAATTCCCAAGCCCAGGGAAGTCACTAATGGTCCACATTAAAGCAGAAAGCATTTTTAACATTGTTTTAGTAGAAGTATCAAATTTCTCAACACCGTTGCTCCATAACTCCTCTAATTCTTCATTCAAAGGCTGCAAGTATACATCAATATCATTTCCATGAATTTGTTTTCCAGGAATAATCATCGAAAGGATAAAATATGTTTGTTGCATACACATCCACGGAGGCAGATTATAAGGGATCAAAACAACTGGCCAAATGCTATAATTGGTACTCAAAGTCCACACGGGTTAAATCCATCTGCAGCCAATCCCAATCGATCATTCATAGGATTTGCTGAGAAATCGATATGTAATGAATAAAATGTCTTCCACGATTGGGAATCTCGTGGATGTCTCATTAACGCATCATTGTTATTATCCACAGAATGTCAGTTCATGTGTTCGGCGGTTTTCAATGACATGAATAATCTTTGAAATCGAGGATGCAAAGTAAAGTAACGCAAAACCTTTGCAGGTGTGATCCTTTTCTTCTTCTCCATGAAATTATGTTCATTCAGACTTCCAACATCACCCTTTTCCTTCCATCTAAAAGAAGAACATTTCTTTCAATTCTGTCTACTTGAATCCTCTCCCCAATAAAGCATACAATCATTTGGACATGCATGTATTTTTGTATTATTCAGACCAAGCTTGGTAACATCTTTTTTCATATCATAAATAGTTTCTGAGATTTTTATATCAGGAAATGCATCACGAATCAATTCCAATATCATGGACATTACCTTATTTGTAATTCCACATAGACATTTGATATGGTACAAATTCATCAAAAATTAATGCTTTGAATATTTCAAAAACCCACTATACAACTCATGATTTCCATCATCAACTAAATCATAAAACACATTTTCCTTAGTGAAGTTTTCTCTTACATTTGGCTCCAAAGAATCAAGGGGAGGATCCAATGATATGTGACAATCTTGATCTGCCTGTGTTACAGTCACAAAAACATCACTTGTCATGTTGCAATTTGTAGCACCCTCTTCTGGTTTTTCTGATATGTTTTGATGCTGATAGTGGTGTCTTGCAGTACCGAATGCATCATTTATTAGCTTTTTCATTTCATTTTCCATTTTCAACGAACTTGGTACCTCATTATGCGGATTAACATCAGTGCTCAATCTTTCTGTAATGTTCGATTCTCCATGCCAAATCGAACACAAATATTGAGGACGGAATTTCTTCAGTACTAAATGTTAATAAACCTTATCTCTCTTCAACCATGTTCTAAATTTACATTTACGACATGAAAATTTTATTCTCCCTTCAACGGATCGATTAGAAATTGAAAAATCTAAAAACTCATTCAAACCCTAAACATACTGAGGTGTGTTTCTCGGTAATGTGATCCAGCTTTTATCCATGTATATCACAATGTTCCTATACAAAAAACAAGGAATCAAACATGAGATATCTTCTATAACCCCATCATCAACAACAGATAATGATGAAAAAAATTTCCATAATAGAGAAAAATTCAATGATATATAAATAAATGGGTCTTAAAATTCTTTAAAGTCCCTAAACTGGAAGCACAAAATGGATGAACTATTTCTATAAGAATGGGCCTTTTCATCATGTTATGGTTCATCCTGCCTCTACTCCGTGCAGTTTGGAATCTCTTCATTCACACTATTAATTTGTTGTATACCTGATAAAACTAACGAATGAACAACCATCGATTTACAAGAATATTTATCTTACATTCACAAGTCCCTAGTGACAACCTCCATAATGGATGTTATTCCCAAAGAAAGTAGAGATGTACCAAGGTCTGGGTGAAGACCATCACCAAAGAAATGATCTTTCTCATAATTGATGACCCTTATCATTGGAGAATATATAACAAACCTTTAAAGGTTATTGACATACTCCAATAATGATCTGTCACCAATAAAAACTGTCTTGAGCTTAGTCTATTTCTCTAAATTCATTCCCTTAAGAAATAACCATTAAAAAATAAATCTTGATGTGATTCCAATTCATACATTCATGATGTTAAGAAGGTACCACTGACTCCCACAAGACACTACTGAAACTATAAATCCAGTTCTAAAAAATTCTCACACATAAAGTATTAGGTTACCTAAGATAATTTAGGATCACCTCAATTTGTTCCAACTACCTAACTGCTTCCACTGACCCTTGAAAAACACTTATTGAAGGAAGATAGTGATTTAGGAATCTTATGATGGTGTCCGAGATTGAAAATGATTAAACATCAACAAATCAGAACGTATTCTTGGTCGGAGTAAGAACTAAATAATCCTTTTTAAAAATTATAGTGGACAATAATAAGATCTTTATTTTTCATGACATTTCACTGAGAGGGCTCCTAGGGAAAATTGTTGGGCAGGGTGGAGGGGAGGGAACGGGAAGGGGATGGGCATGTGGGAGGGGAGGGGATGGGAGGGGATGGGCAGGATGGAGGGGGAGGGGAGGAGAGTGGAGAGGAAGGGGAGGGGGAGGGGGCTTCTGGGAGAAAATGTTGGGTAGGGGGAGGGGAGGGGAGGGGAGGGGCAGATGGGAGAAAATTTTGGGTAGGGGGAGGGGAGGGGAGGGGCTGGGGCTGGGCAAAATAGAGGGGAGGGGTGGGGAGGGGAGAGGATGGGGAAGGGGAGGGGGCTACTGGGGGAAAATGTTGGGTAGGGTGGACAAGAGGGGAGGGGATGGTAGGGTGATGGCAGGTGGGAGGGGGTGCTGGGAGAAAATGTTGGGCAGGGGGGAGGGGAGGGGCATGGGCTGGTCATGTTGGGGGGGAGGGAGGGGAGGGGCTGGGCAGGATAGAGGGGGAGGGGAGGAGAGGGGAGAGGAGGGGCAAGGGGGAGGGGGCTGGAGGTGGAAAATGTTGTGCATGGGGGAGGGGTAGGTTGGAGGGGAGGGGAGGGGAGGGTGATGGCAGGGGGAGGGTGTTGTTGGGAGAAAATATTAGGTAGGCGGGAGGGGAGGGTAGGGGTAGGGGCGGGGAAAATTGGAGGGGAGGGGAGGGGAGGGGGCTGTAGGGGGAAAACGTTGGGCTGGGGGAGGGGAAGGGAGGGGCATGTTAGAGGGGAGGGGAGGGGAGGGTGATGGAAGGTGGGAGGGGGATATTGGGGGAAAATGTTGGGCAGTAGGGAAGGGAGGGGCAGGGGCTGGGTAGGATGGAGAGGAGGGGAGAAGAGGGGCTGGGGGAGGGGGCTGCTGGGGGAAAATGTTGGGTAGGGGGAGGGGAGGGGAGGGGCAGGATAGAGGGGAGGGGAGGGGAGGGGTAGGATGGAGGAGAGGGGAGGGGAGGATTCTGGAAGGGGGGAGGGGTGCAGGGGGAAAAGGTTGGCCAAGGTGGGGGGGGCTACTGGGGGAAACTGTTGGGAAGGGGGGAGGGGAGGGGTAGGGCGGCATGTTTGAGGGGAGGGGAGTGGAGGGGAGAGGAGGGGCAGGGGGAGGGGGCAGCTGGGGGAAATTTCTGGGCAGGGGGAGGGTAGTGGCTGGGGATGGGCAGGATAGAGGGGAGGGGAGGGGAGGGGAGAGGAGGGGAAGAGGGGGCTACTGGGCTGGGGGAAAATGTTGGGAAAGGGGGAGGGGAGGGGAGGGGAGGGGATGGGCTGGGCAGGATGGAGGGGATGGTAGGGGAGAGGAGGATTATGGCAGGGGGAAGGGGAGTAGGCATATGCCAAATTACAAAAACCATTATGTTTCAATAGACCCATTAATGCACCGATGGGTTATATAATGTTGGGTCACATCGATAAATTATTTATGTTCAATTCATTCACTCTAAGAGTCAACATGTAATTTTATAATAATCCATAAGAATCCATTAATTTATTAAATTATGGATTTCTATATAATGAAAAATACAGAAATCTAATAAATAATCCACCAACATCAGTAGCGAGTCTTCATAAACAATTCCAATACCTTTTTAATGTAAATATAAGGGTTAACATGACCAATACTCATCTAGAGAAATAATTTTTATGGTCAAACATTAAATATTCAACATTATTATAATCATCCATATGGGAACATCAATATACAAAATGTAAAAACATTTCTCTATGTAAATAGAATATCATACACTCTATATTAAAATCATTCAATCTATGTTTTTTAATATGTGATATTCATATCATATAGATTACTTGGTATATGTAAAAGGTAATTTTGTAATAAAATTTTTCATAATAAATAAGGATAATGATGTTGTATGATTTCAATTGAACATATCCCTCGAAGTGAGAAATATTTTTGAGAGGGTTTATGTTTTTGAAATGTATTTCCTAAGAAAAAATGAAAGATTACTACATAATACAATCAAAGGATAGATCATACCAAATTAATATGAAATAAGTTCAAAGAATAATCATAAATCAATGGAAAAAATTACTAAGAATATCCAGGATCCATGTGATGCTGGTCTTAAAATTTATATTAAAAAATGTAAAAAAACAAGGTTTATTATTACAAGGGGTCTTACAAGAAGGGAGTGGCTCACTCCCCGCATATCCCCATCCGCCATTGGTAAAAAGTATTAAGGAGTGCTAAAGGACCTCATCATACTCATTTATATGATTTCCCTCTTCGATAAAGAATCCACCACTATATTATATTCTCTGTAGAAATGTCAAATTACCAAATTGAGATGATTGGAATGATTGATATAGTCAATCCAATGAGGTTGGAGTTTACAAGGAACATTCCTGGTTGATACCTTCAGTGCGTCAATAACTATTTTAGATTTATATTCAATCCATAGGGGTGTCCTGACGTGCTAGAGGCTTTACCAACAAAATTTAACATTGTCTAGAAAGGATTCTTGAATACACATGCATATGAATCCCATATTAAACTATATACTAAAATCCTACCTACTGGAAAACCCAAAAAACCTAAAGAAGGTGAAACAAAACCCTACCTAGAGGGGAATACGGTGTAGCATCCGGGGTTGCGGGATGCCGGGGGTCACGGGGTTGCTGGGGTCGCCGGGGTCGCGCAGGGTCGCCGGGGTCGGGGTCACGGGGTCGTTGGGGGAAGCGGGGGCCGGGGTCGCGGGGGAAGAGGGGGGCCGGGGTCGCGGTGGATGGAGGGTCGAGTGTTAAAAAAACCAACGTTTCACGGCGGTTTTTTATAATCCTCCGAGAAACCTTTTTTACATAAGATTTAGCGACAGTTCCTAGAAACACGGCCAAACAACCACCGCTAAACATAGGTTTTGTTGTAGTTTACTAAGGGACATGATTTATACTCTGAAAAATCACTATTTTTGTTGTCCCACTTGATATATCCATCTAGATATCTAAATATCTTCATAATTCTATTATGTGTAGAGAATGATAAACTGTGATATTGATCCAACAATAACTTATTAATGCATAGTATTGATGGGACATAAGGGAAGTTCTTGAATATTATCGTTCCATCACAATAAAAGTTAAACACTATAAAATTTACCACAATTATTTATTGTTCAACATGTTCCTATTTTTATATTTTAAATTTTACCATGATATTTATTTAAACAATCATTTTAGTTCGTAAAAATTTTCCCCATTGAATGAAAATTTATAGCAACATAATTTGATATTAAAAAAATATTTTTAGATTACTTGATATATAGTATAGATAATCTAACTTTATAATGTCATCTTAAAGCACCAGCCACCGGGTTCAGTTTCCTAGGGTGGTACTGTATTAATTTTTCAAAATCCTTAATAATCTATAATGATATACAATGGTTCTAATTAATCCATTTAAATCTGAATATACACTTTATAATATTATTAATATTAAATATTTCACACATTCATCCATAAATATAATTTAACCATGTATTTAATGAAAAATTTACACATCTAAAAAATCTATGGTTTGTGTAATTTTTCTCATAGACCATCAATTTTCAAAGGGGGATAAGTGATCACCATATCGTTCTGCACGATTAATATTCCTAGTACATTCATGGATATATCATAATTATTAATAAAACAATATCCACTGCATGTTATTTTATATGGATGTGTGATACCAACATTCCATTATGTTCCTTGAAATTTTCATCACATTCATCTGACCAAAGGAACATGGATCTCTTTTAATTTAACATAGTGAGTAGATTGGAAATCCGATAGAAAAATTCCTCAATGATTTAATAATATCCATAAAAACCCAAAGAAACTTTGGATATAAATCACCATGCTTGGTCTGGGTCAGTAATCAACATATTCTTCCATTGATATATCCATATATTTACCCTCACTTGACCTTATATGAGCAAAACATGAAGCATTTTGTATTCAAAATTCACAAATGGAAATTTTTTTATAAAACAACTCCTTCATTAGTGTCGATAGAAAAATCCTAATGTTATCATATTTATATTTATACCACAATTAATATATAAGAATATTATATATAAACAGTACCTCAAAAAGATAAAGTAATTATTTTAATACTTCAATCATCTAATCCATGAGGATTGGAAAGGGATTTTTAAAGATAAATGGAATCTCTATAAATTCATAGTGTCATCACCTTTTATTAAAATTTATTTTGGGTATAACCTCTATAATATACATCAATTTGAATATATATTTACTGAATTCCAATCATGGAAATTTTTTAGCACCACATATTTGATCAAATAAGTCATCAATATGGGTTAGGGGGTATATGTTTTTCATAGTGACGTTTTTATGTTCCAGATAATAAATAAATGTACACAGGGATATATATTTATTCTTATCAAATGAATTGGGTCAGACCAAGGTGATGAACATGGTTGAATGAATCCCTCCTTGATAGTATCATTTAGTTTCTTGTTCAACTCTTGAAACAAAATCAAGGACATTCTATTTGGAGTCTTGAAATTGGTGTAGCACTATATATGAGTTCTATCGAAACTAAAATACATTTTTCAATGAATGTCTTTTAAACTATAAGGGAAATACATCTAAAAACTCCCAAATAAAGTCATATAATCAATTATGTGTTTCTATATAACCATATGAAAGAAACACCCATTTTTAATAGGAATCAAGGCCCATTTGATGGATTATATTTCCACGTTATGGTCATTTTTTTCATCACACTAATAGAACATCATAAGTAGGTCTATAATATTAAATGTTCCTTATCCTCATAAAAATTTAATGGTGGATTTATGTAGATAAATACAATCCATTACAATGATATTATAAAAGGAAACTAGAATGGAGAATAATAATAATATTATTGAAAATAAAATTACAAGAATCATCAATTGGAGAAGAATCGTCTAATTGAGATTTGATCATTATACCATTAATAATTTTCAATAATAGTTAAACATATAATAATTGAGGTTATGAGTTAAAATTCTATGAGAGTTTTTTCATATATAGGATTTGAATAACCAATCTAAAATAGGGTACTTAAATATTTTATCATAGTTGTCACCACGTTTACTTTATCATTAAATATTCATTCCCTTTCCTGAACCAAAATGAATAGTGTGGGAATCCAACATCATAATCATGAAAAATAATTCATGGAATGTCTAAATCATGTGACAATTTATTTAGTCTATGAAAAAAAATTCTATCAATGATTATTAATAGATATCATCTATTCAAATCATTTATAATGGTTTATAAAATATGGTAAATAGCCAAATAATATCACCTTAAAATATCAAAATAGGTGGGTAGTAATGGTATTCTCAATCTGCACCATAATTGTAGTCAAGAAATAGTCATAAAAAAGTTTTTTTTGATATATTACCCATAGATTAATTGTTTCTAAAAATACATCCAATTTTAGTATCCATTTACGTATTTTTTCTAGGAAAACTACATTTCATTAATAATAATAAATTATGAGATTAATTTATACATAGAATTATCCAAGTGGTGACAATAATGACATAACATACATGTTTTTGAATGTATCAAATCCCATGATCTGATGCCAAATACAATGACACATACGTTACATGAATATTTTTCCATCTTATCATAATATTATTCAACACATAATGTCATTACCTTTTCCAGAATCGTAATATTTTGGTATCCCTATAAACATGGGAACGTTAAAAACATGTTCATAGGTGGCGTACATAATATCATAATACATTATTCATAACAAGAACCATTCATATAAATATCATACATAAAATATTTCTTCACTAAATGGGGAAATTAATCATTTTATACAGTAATATATGATTACCAAAAAGGGTAAGTAAGAGATATATATACCCAACTTTAGAATAAGGATATTATATCATGATAATAACATTTTAGATTCAAAACCTATATGTCATTGATCATAATCATGATTCATGGAACAAATATTACCAGTTCATAATAGTTTTATCATAATTTAATTAAAGAATATGAGACAATAGATCATAAAATTGTCTTAGGACATATTTTTTTGGAACAAAAATAATTGTAGAAAATAATTTCATTATTCTAGGATCACATCTTTGACAACAATATTTTATTGTGATCACATCCAATTTTTTCCTATCATTAGTAAATATTAACTCTCTATAATATAATATTGCAAAAAGAAACTTTTTTAGTAGGTTTCACTCCCCATTCAATTTCTTTTTATATCACGAGACATACAAATTTTCCCAATGAAACCGAAGGATATATAATTTTGGGATAACCTATCTCATAAACATAAACCATTTTAAAGTATTCCAAAAAATAAATTTTAAAAAATTATTTCTAGAATGTTATTGGTATGATCAAATGATTTAATAAATTCATATTTACCCATGATTGAAATGCTTAGAAAGGTTTTAAAGGGAAGCTTCTTATCATTTACTGAATGAGTTAATTTTCACTGTATTTTGAAAATGTGAAATGAGTATTTATTTAATCATATAATTAATCAATTAGTTTTTCTACCATCATAACCCCTCTATTATTTGAATCATACTCTATATGTTTCCAATGAGAATTTCAATTAATTTTGGTTGATAATATTTTTGATATTTTTAGGTTTTAAAGACATTATTCAAAATGAAAATAGTTTTTTACCCAATAAATATTATAATATTTCATTTAAATGAAGTTTTATTTAAGATATCATCATTTTTTCTTAATTATAATTTACTAAGGATACCATACTAGTTTTTTCTCCATATAGTATATGAAAAATATTTTGATATTTTTATGAAAATAATATATTTTCCATGAGTTATGCTATGTTAAATTGTAGATATGGTTATGAAATCTATTTATCATTGACGAGTTGTGATATATGATGATTTTATTTTCACCATTTAGAACACATATTAATGGATTATGATTATGTGTTAGGGAGTCCCTCTATTTTAGATTACTATAATTCCATGGTAAAAAATATGGATATAAAATTGTATAATAAGGATAAAATGGGTTGTATACTAGTTTACAAAGGGACTTTGTCGAGTTTGATAGTCAAGGGGAGGAACCTTGAGTAAGGATATAATATAATTTGGACTGAACATAATAGAATATTAATTCGTTGATTTAATCCATGATAAAGGAATTTATTTTCCTTTTTTATATTTATTAATCAAAATTATTTTTTATTAAAATTTTTTCCCTCATTGATCATGTTATTTTATTCCATTAGGAATGATGTAATATGAACTATCATGCACTATAACATGAATCAAAAATATGATATATAATATGTAAGGTTTGGTTTTAAAATGATATGATCATGTCCTCGAACATTTATAATCATGTTTAGTTTAAATAATCATTTATATCTCTCTTGTTTATAATTACTAAGGCCAGTTGTAGTGGTTAACACCATTTATAATATTATTTTCAAAATCATTTTCAATAGGCTATCTTTCATTGCTTGTAAAATTGTTTCTACAAATTAGTTTGGTTTCATCAAAGGAAGATCAATAGAGGATTGCCTTATCACCACCTCAGAGTGTGTTAATATTCTAAAAAAAACCAATCAGGGGGGAAATATTACTCTCAAATTGGATTTCAAGAAATATTTCGATAAATGGATTGGTTTTTCATCTCCAAGATCCTTGTCTTGTATGGGTTTGATGATGTCTTCATCAATTGGGTCAAAATATTTTTTAGTTATACTCATATTTTAGTTCTTATAAATGGATCCCCTAATAGATATTTTGAATTTTCAAGAGTTGTAAGGCATGGTAATCCCTTACCAGTCATCCTATTTTATAGCACCAAGAATTATCTAAGAAGGATTCTTTACATCATGGTCAGAAATCGGAAAATAAATTTTATTCACTCTGGAAGGGGGATTGTTGCTCCCTCTCTTCTTCTATATGCTGACGAAATCATCCTCTTCACCCATGGGGATAAGGGAAACATCATGAATATAAATAGATCCCATTTTCACTATGAACTAGGTTTATGGTAGGTGGTTAGTTGGACAAAGTCCATTGTCTAATTTGGAAGGGGATTCTCACCTATCAAGAAAAAAGATATCATCATAGAAATAAGAATTCGTGAGGGAAATATTCACTTCAGTAATATTTGATTACCCATGTTCTAAGGGAGACCAATGGTTTTTCACTTCTCTATCATTTTTAGCATGATTAAAAGAAGACTCGCCTAATAGAATACAAAATAACTATCAATGGATATTAGGGTTTTCTTGATGAAATAAATCATCATATCCAAATTTTTCTACTCTTTTATGGTGTATAAATGTCTAATTTATTTAATCAAGATCATCAATACTAATATGTAGAACATTATTTAGAGTGGAATCTTATTGGAAATGAGGCTAGAAACAGTTACATGGAATGATGTATACAATCCTCATGATGAGGTTGGTTTGGACATCGAAAATATAGGAGGCTTAAATAACTTTTTTCATGCTAGGTTTATATGAAAGCTTTTAATCATGGGATATGAGTCTACTAGTTTTCTCAGGACTTGGTTCATTCACAAGATTACGAAAGGATACTTAAATTATGACAACTCTTCAGTTTGGCATACCTTCATGAATATTTTCTCAAAAGTTGATGTTGAATCTAGGTGGAATGTTCCAAGGACTCCTCTACTAATTTCTAGAAATATAATTAGACTATGAACCACCTTATTGACTTGGTCCTGGAGGGGTATTCAAATATGGGCATTGATTTTTCAATCAAGGATCAATTCGGTAGTATGGATAATCTTCCAGATCATATTACTTTGATTATGGACGAATATTGTTGGGCTCTTATGGGGTGATTCTTGGTCATGGGAACCAGTTGTGAGTGGAATACTCACCGAAAAAGGATATTATAATTAATACATTTGTAGCTCAAATGACAATAAATGGATGGGGAACGTGTAAAGGATGTTCTTGAGGCCATCTAGTCTATTCTTTCATGGATGTTAGCTCAAAAAATAACATCTTATGAATTTATACAGTTGTGTGGTATTTCCCTTTCTCCATTTTTTCTTTGTTATTTCATCATAATGAGGAAGTGGACCACATTTTCCTCCATTGTGTTGCGGTTACGGTGATATAGAGGGAGTTTTATGACATGTTTTAAGTTCCACTTCCTCATTCCAATATAATTGTTGATTTCATATATAAAAGGAGCTCTTTGATATTGTCATCGTAACTCTGAGATCTGTTTCAGACTACTATAGGGGAGGCGTTCAATCTTATCTGGACATTAATAAACAAATTCAGACATGAGTCACATCCCCTTCGGTTTGGTTTTGTTCTTGTAGGGATTCTCATGGTGGTCTGAGAGGTGTAAAACTAGATAGGTGTGTTTTTCAATAAATCTATTCATGATATATCAGTGCTTAATCATATTAGGGTATAAGAAAAATTTCATCCTCTGTGTGGTATAATGGAAGTAATTTGGAAGGCCCCTTTTCATGGGTCGATTAAAATCAAATCTGATTGTGCTTCAAGGGGAAATCCAAGTCCCTCGTGATTTTGTGATATCTTTAGTGAATATCGGGGAAGTGTTCTTGGGTGCATAAATGGCTCATATGGTTCTCGCGAAGTGGAAAAGTTTGGTGTTACTTTTGAGGTGGATCAAGATGGATGGTGGGGTTGGAACACGATTTGGATTGAATGTGACTCCACTGTTGTAGTTTCAGCTATTCGCACTAGGGCTTTGGAACATTTTTGGAAGCTCACTAATCGCTGGACTAGATGTCTGGAATCTCTCTATTCAATATATCACTTTATTAATCATGCATATAGAGAGGCAAATTTGTTGGTGGATGGGCTTGCTAACAAAGGTGGTAATGTTTATCTGTAGGTTGATCCAGTGCAAGATGATCTCCTTCCTTTATTAGGAAGGATTTTTGTAAATCTTCTACTTTCATACTTTTTCATTTTTTTTCTAATAAATTTATCCTGATTTTCTGGGCTAGGTCTCAATTTTACTTAAAAATTTACTGATAATTAAAGGAAACCCATTATTATTTTTCCTTTCCCCATTTTATGAATATTTTGTTATGTTTGATATTTCTATGAAGGGTTCTAGTTACGAATCACATAATGGGAGATGATTTAGATACCATATGAGTATTTCATCCATGTTTCCATGTTTCAAATATCACTACACCTTTAATATTTCTATGTAGAGCATATTTTCATATAATGAATATTCATTAAATAAGATGTTACATTTATTTATGGAAGGAATGGGATGAAATAATTTTTATCAGAATAGTGTTTAGTAAATATTCCAGAATATTACAAGGGAATATTATTGAATTCCTTTGGGAAAAGATTAAATATATGAAAAAATACTAATATTTTCATACGGAATAAATTATCTGCTTTTCCTAAAAATATATCCCTGAAATAATACTAATATAGGGAGTGGAATATTTATATATTAATCTAGGGTTAGTAACCCAAAATATTCATGGTATAATACATAATAAATATTAATATACTAAAAAGTTAGTGTTCCCTTATTCAATAACTATTATGGCACTTCTTGGGGATGTTCTTTGGTTAAATCACAATCTCTTTTCCAATCATTATGAATGATTTCAATAGTATACAATAATTGATAAAATAGGATAAGGTTTTGTTGATTTTAAAGAAGGTTTCATGATTTATAAATCCTATGGATTATATTTCATGATTTATCACAATGATTATTGATCCACTGTAGTCATTCTACCATTTTTGATTTAGATGTATATTGATGATAGAAAAAAAACTGAGGAGGTGACAAGTGTTATTAGATATTTTTGTATGTTATTTGATCATAGTCATGTAAATTACCTTTTATAATAGAAAATATGTAGGTATGTTGATTCATAACATCAACGAATAGATTTTGAATAATTAATGAAATCTCTGAATGGTATGATGATCACATATCCAATATATAGGACTTTTTGGATTAAATTTTATTCAATTTTGATTCCACAAAATATTTTTATTCTCTATATACGTGAATTTAATGACAACATTGGAATGGATTAGATCTCTATACATACATACCACATCAATTTCAAAGGAAGGGATGCCAAAATAATATACTATAATCTATCATATGATTATCTATCATGGTGAAGATAAATATGAACATATAATGAGAATCACAAAGATCATATGTTTTAAGAATACTTTTCAAATTAATTGTTTATCTTAGATGGTTGGGGAGAAAATAAACATATAATACATCCTATTGTGTCAGAGTTTGCTGATGAACTTTGTAATGTGTATCATAGTCTTCCAATGAATCATGAACTTCAGTTCTAAATATATCACATACATGGTACTACACCTATTTCAAATACAGTATGTAAAATGGACTCAATTGAGTTATATTAATTGAAGATGAAACTATAGTAGAATTTTGAAAAGTGATTCCTTCGGCCATGTATCAACTTATGGTGCATAAGTTCTCTATGTTCAGAAGAATGTTGGATTAATGATAATCTGCATTGAATATTGGGATCTTAACCATATAACTGTTAAGAAAAAATATAGTATTCTATATATTTATGATTTATTCAACCAATAATGAGGACTATAATATTTTCCATGATTGATCTTTGAAATGGATATTAATTTCTAAGGGTTAAAAGTTATGAAAAAACCCACAATAGACTTATGTATGAGGTGTAGAAGCAATGAACTTATAATTATGCCACATGGACATAATAATTGTCTTGTAATATATGTAGGTTTAATGAAAATATTATTTTTGGATTACCTTCTCTAAACTGTTATAGCATTAATAGATGGTATTATTATTTATTCAAAAAGAAATGAAGAGAATGAAGATCAATTGACGATTTAATTAATGACCCTTGGGAAGAAGATTCTACATGATATATTTCCAAATTTTATTTTTGATATAAAAAGAGTCATTTTTTGGTCATATAATCTCAATAGATGGTATATCTATTGATCCATTGAATACAGAAGTTATCGAAAATTGTCCCAAACCAACCATGATGAATGTGATACATTGTTTTCTTAGTATTGCTAGATATTATTGAAATATTCCTAGAGTACTTCAAATGCATATCCAATATAGTCTCCATGATTATTCATAAGGGAACCATGGTACATTGGATATAATAATTTGAGGCAAATTTCATAGAAATGAATAGATTTTTATTGATACCACCTATTCTTAAACTTCAATGAAGAGTATAATATTTTTTGATCTATAGTGTTTCATTGAATAATAGACAGTGATTAAAACTATAGTTTAATGATATGGTTCTATATTATTCATAAGGAAAATTGATGGTTCATGATAAAAAATACCTACCTCACAATTTAATGTAATTTTACGTAAAATATTTTAAGTCGTTATAATTTTGGATAATGGTGTCATATATATATTATTTCTAAATTGTATATTTATTATATTCACTCAAAAATAGATGAATATATTCAAGGGAATATGGTTTGTGTTGATTAAATAATATGACTACTCAATTTATTACCTCATTTGGAGGGAAACATGGTGGTTTATTATTTGAGTCGAAATAGTCAGGATAGATTATATATTGTGATGATCAAAAAAATTCCTAAATTTATATATTTTGAAAGGATATATCAATAAATATCAAATGCTGGGGATAAATAATATAATTATATGATGAGGGTTAGACTATCTACAAATTTGAGGAATCAAGATTCATTGATGTAATATGTGGAATTAGAGAAGAAGGTTGGAAATGTTGTTGAGTTAAAAATTGATTATGATGGGATGATACGTTTTAGAAATGGTGTCTGTGTAACATTAACACCATACATTTAAAAGGATATATTGGATTAATATCATATTTAACCATTATCTATTCATCCTAGATGTCTAAAAATGTATATATTTATGTAATAGTAAGGATGGTAAAAATATATTAAGATATATATTTAAGATTATGTTTTCCGGTGCTTGGTATGTCAACATTTCAAGGATTAGAGATAGAATTCTTTGGTGATGATACATACATTACATATAATAGAATTGAAATTGTAAAATATCATCATAAATTTTTTAATTGGTTTCTCAAAAATTTAAATATTCCATAATAATATTTAGGATTTAGTGGATCACCTTACGAAGACATTTCACTTCATTCCTATGATAATTTATTTCTCTCTATATTAATTTCCAATAATATTCATTTAGGAATCAGTAAATTTACATGGAGTACTCCATTATATTGCATCTGATTGAGATAAATGTTTTAACTCGATGTTCAGGTGATGATTTCGGTATGTTCTCGATTCAATTTAGTGTTTTAGAAATACATAACATCTATATATATATGGCCATTATGATATAACCATTTAATCCCGATATGATAAAATATGATCTTTTATATGGATTTCAATGAAGGTGGGATAAAAACCATATACTGGATTATTTTTTACAAAAATCACATTCACTCAATCATTCAAATGAATCCATATGAATACCTCTATAGAAATTATTGTATAAATCGATCATTATATGTGCGTGTTAGAGAAATAATTCTTTTTGGACCAGAGCTAACTGAGGTAATGGAGGAGAGTGTCAAATACATTCAAAAACACATTAAGGAAACTCAGAATCAACAAGAAATTTCTCATAAAATTGATATAATAAATAATTAATTTCAATTTGGTGAAAAGTTTGTACTATGAATTTATCAATTGGAGAAGGGTAATAGAATCAAAAATAAATAACAATTTAGACCCATTTATATTGACTTATTTTAGAATATTTATCAAGTAAGGATTGTAGATTATACCATGCTACATTAAGCAACCCATTATCGAGTTCATGATGTGTTCCATATATATCTATTGACAAATTATATAGTAAATCATTCACATGTATTAAACTATATGTTTCCACCTATTGAGCTTGGTCATTCATATGAATAAAAATTAATAGGATTATTAGAACATAAAGACAATGTTCTTCAGAATAACACAACTCCCCTTGTTAATGATCTTTGGAGGAATATAAAATTGTTAAAGATACGTCAAATCATGAGGATTTTATGAAATAGATATATCCAACTTTTTGGTATCACATTGGAATAATTTAGATTGAAAGAATCATTTTATGCGGGGTAAAATGTAACACCACATAATTTTAGGATAATATTTTATTTATAAAATGTCATTAATATCCTATGATACACGCAACCATAACCTTAAATTAATTTTAAAATAAAATACCATTATAAACTATTCATTTACTTTTTGGTCTTAATAGTATTCATAACAGTTAAATAATATGTTTAAATGTTCTAAATAATGATACTATAATTTTTTGTGAAGTCACAATATTCTTAAAAAAAATTATTTTTCCTTGAACTGAGTTTTATTTCATTTTTTGAGAAATTAATGTATTAATTTTTTCCAATGATAAGAAAAATATTATAAAAATTAATCTTCAATTTGGAAATTTTCATTTCAATATTTTATTGGATTAAATGTTTTATATTTTTATTAATTCATTAATTTTATGATGAATGGTGAAAAATAATTAGATTGATTTAAAGCATTAGTATAATGTAAATATTTCACAATGATTTTTTTTAAATGTTAATAAATTTAAAATTAGTCCATTTATATTTTTAATAATTCAATTGTTTTAATTGGAATTAATTTTATGCGGTTTTTGGTATAAAAAATTTATAAATAATTTTTTTCTAAATCAATTTTAATTCGCGTTATGTGAGATCATTTTAAATGTATTTTCTGATAGTTTTAGATATTAAATTTAATAAAATGCATTGATTATTTTGAATAAAAATTTATGAACCTATTAATTATTCCACTGTTATTTTTTGGTGATAATAAATACTGAGAACAAAAAAAATCACTAGGGTTTTTGTTTGAACTGGTTTACTATGGGTTAATATAAGAGATAAGGGTAGATTTAAAAATTAAAATAGTCTAAATCCAATTATATGTAAATATTTTTAATTAATACCATCCCACCTTTAGATATTTTTCCATTTTGATGGATTTTTATAGAATGAAATTATTATAATTTATTATTTTATAAATCCAAAGTCTTCCCTCTCCACAACTTATAAAGGAAAACCCTTATTTATATTATTTTCTTGGAATTGATGTATCTAGATCAACAAAACACTAAAAAAATTACTCCATAATACCATGGAAACTAATTATATGTTATGGTTTTATTAAAATACTATTCTAATCATCTATATTAAAATATCTTAATTAGGCCAACTAAAGGCGTGGTAATGGTCTTACCCGACCTAATTCAAATTGTTTATTTGTATACCTCCTAAAAATATATGGTATTATACATAAAAAAATATATCCAATACCATATATATACTAATTTTTAATTATTATTATAGAAACCCCAATATCAATCTCTATTCCATCAAATGGGAAGTCAAATTATTGCTCATGTGTATGTGTGGACTACCACCTCGACGCTGTGATACAATTTATTTTCCATCACCATCTGTCATAGTTTTTTAAAATGGGGGGTTTTGAATATATTTTATTTTTTTTATGGACTAATTATATTTATCTTGTTATGATATTATATCTAACTTCTTTCATTCTAAGCAATTGTAAAATGATAATCTTTCTCATGTGTTTGTGTGGTCTACCACCTAAATTAAGCGATGTGATTCATCTTGCGCATCTGGTTTACATGGATGGTAATAAGGATATATTTGATCATTATTTATATGATAATTATGATATTACATTGAATGATAATTGTGAATTTTTATTAAAATTTATTTTGTTCCATCTGTAGAAAAGTGAAAATATCATTCAAGTGTACGTATGACCTACCTTCTCCATGAACAATGTAATTCATTTATATATATATACGTTATATAGATGTATCTAAATATATAAATATATAGAATTAATATATATTATAATTATATCCATATTTTTATAAACTATACGATGAATCTAATATCTAATTAAATGTATTGGAACTACTAATCTAAATATCTCATGAAAAACAATGCAATTAAACCCCGAAAAATAGGATTTTAGTATGAAATTATTAATTTATGAGTGTATAAATGTAATAGGGGAAAAATATGACATTATAACTACGTTAATGATTATTTTATATAATTATATTAAATATAAATTTATTATATATAATGTTGGTGTACATTCAATGAAATTTAAACTTAAGGAAATGGATTTATGATAAAATCTCATTATTTATTATAATAATTTATAATCATGCTTCCAAAGATAGAATATAAGATATTTCTATTATAAATCTAATTAATTTTCTTATAATATATTTATTTAGAGATATTACATGTTTTCCTATCATTTTACATTCTATCATAACTCATGAGTCCGAAATAATTACTTATATAGAAAATATTCTTTTACATATTAAATCAGTCAGAAAAACATTTTCATCCAAATCCATGTTTTCAAAAAAATATTTTCAAGAATGTTTTTAAATTCTTATATTATTTTTAATAATAATTTTTAACAATGATTAAATTTTTTCAAAAAGGCTTAAAAATAATATTCCTACATTTTATAAATTGCGTACTTTTGAATTTTAATAAGAAATTTAAAATTAATATTCACTTTAACACTCACGACATGGAAAAAAATTCCCATCATCATGACCACTAAATTCTTTGATGAATCATCTATTTCATTATAGTATCTATTCAATGAATATTTCTCACATAATATTTGTAAAATTTATAGATTTAAATTAGTGATAATAAAATATAAAATTATTTTTCCTAAAAAATATTCCCACTGATATTTTAATAGAATATTTATTTTGATAACAACATTTGATTATACATATTCATTATTTTGGATATGAGGAAAATATAGAATCCTTAATCTTTTTCAATATGATTTATGATGATGATGATTATATTTTTATATAACCCTTTGATTTTCCACGGGTTAGAATATGGTGATTTATTGAAATATTTATGAAACTCGTTTCTTTTCCACTGCAAATGATATATGAAGAAAGTTACATGATATTGTGGAACACAACTGAATTGATTAATAATATTTTATAAGTGTTCCTATAATTATATATCCCTCAATAACATTATGTTATTATGTATATCTCATTAAATATAAAGGACCGGAATGAGTTGTGAACCCAATTCAATGAGGGACATTGTCCACTATGATAGTCTTAGATGTGAAACTATACTAAGGATATCATAATATCAGGAGTGAACCGAATAAAATATCATAGTCACATAATAAATTCATGATAATGTAAAAGATTTTCCATTCATATGTGTTTTCCATAAACTTATGTCTTACAAAAATGTCATGCTATCATAGATCATGTTCACTGATTCCATAATGACTCATGTCTTATTAACTAACATGATTTATTACATGAATCTATATTATGATATATGATATACAAGTATTTATTATTAAATGTTATAATCAAGTTATTATAAAATTATTCCCATGTTATGTTAATATGAACATATTTATCTCTTCAGTTGTCCCTTATTGAGACTCAAATCCCACACTTTATAATGTTTTCTTTCACTAGGTATTGAAGAAATGTTGTATTATTGATATTTATAAGAATGGTAGTATTTATGAATAAAATAGTTGGATATTATGTAGATCACTTTTCAAATAATTTTTATGTATCCATTTTTCAAAAACAATACAACTATAAGATTATAGTATCGATATTGATGTCATATAATTAGTATCAATCTAATAAGATGTGGTATTTATGTATTAGATATATGGGTTTATATAATAATAAATATTTATAACCATAAATCGAATTAGAATACTCAAATTGGGACCCCATGTAACACCTCATGTATCATGGTAAATAGAACCACCCATATGTTCTTGAAGATGAAGGTAAAATCAGGATAATAAGACTCATCATTCTTTGTATCCCAACTATTTAAATTACTTATATTATATTATAAATTAGTTTTGTTTTCCTACTGACCTTGCTCCTGATCAACGAGAGATGTATTGAAATTCATGCTTCTCAAAATTTAATTTCTCCTGACTCTACACCTAAAAACATAGATTATCATTAAATGTAATCAGACTACACTAATTTAATTATTGTTTAACTACATAGATTATAATATTTTGGTTGAATGAATCAATGTCCACACTCCTTGTCCTAGGGGTATTGGAGATATAAAAATCAATGGTCTAATGTATCACTAACCATAAAATTTGTTTATGGTTCCGGTCCCTCCAAGTTAATATGTATATGTGGATATTATGATTTGAATTAACTATATAAATCTCTTGAAAAAGTTATTGGTACTATGTTTTCAATGAATGTAAAATATCTAACATTTATAGTTCAGGGTTGGGGATATTTTCCTCACGCATGTATAGTTTTCGAGAGCAATTGGCCACTACATGATAACTTTTCATCATAATACTTCCAAGTCACTCACTAATGGAATAAAAATACAATGAATATAAATTCATGAGAATGGAAATAATAAAAATTTGATATTATGTCAAAGGAATCTTTGACTCATAAATTTGTTTCCACATATAACTCAAATCTATCATCAAATTTGTTATTAATCCTTTTAAAGGGATAATATATCATTAAGAAGTCCTAAAAAAATTCTTATATTACCAAACATGAAAAAAAAAACACATCATCATAAACATATTATAGGGATGCTCAGAAGTTAAAATTTATTGTATCTTCTTAGGGTGCACTAAAATCCCACTCAAAAAACCACATTCCATTGAAACATTACCTCTTAGATTCAAAACTATAATTAAAAAAGATATTTATATACATGATTACCATTTATGGTTCCAAAAATAAATCAAGGTGGATTAAATGGTCCTTATCCTTCATTAAATACATTAAGAAATCATTAATGAAAATGAACATTATAGGTACCAAAAAGTGATGTGTGATCTAGTTCATCAAATTAATAATGAGCACAAGATAAATACTAAGGAAAAACTACATAACAAGAAACTCATTGTTCTCATACTGGCTCTTAAAGGTGGCCTTATAAACATCCATATCACATGACATCAACTAATGATTCCCCAACATTAAATAATATTTTTAGAACCATTGGCCTCCCATAAATGGATCAAAATGATCATAGACCTCACTCCCCTGGATGTTGTGATTTTTTGAGATCATGACAGAGAAGCACAACCCTATGGTGATAAAAATCAATAGGTTCATTAAAAATTATCATCAAATCCATATGTATTATGAGATAAAAAAATATATGAAAATCATTATGAATACCACACACATTATATTCTAGTGATCAAACATGGAATCTTTTGAAATCATAACAGTTATTGGTTCTCTTTTGCAATGTGTTAATTAGGTCCATAAAAATGGAATCTACTACATAATCATACACAAAAAATAATTACTATTTATACATATAATGTAATGTGATAATCCATATTAAACATGGATAAATCCATAGAAGAAGAAATAAACACCATACCTCTTATGTTTGATGTCCCATAATTAAAATTCATAGTTTCCATATATTCGTCAGAGAGATTCCCTAAATCACGTGTTCCTTATTCCCTCTTAGAAACATGATAATACAATCTTCCTTGATGTTGATATTATAAACCCATAGAATAATATACTATTACATTATAATTCTTAGAAAAATAATAATCAAATAAAAACCACTGAAGGGATTTCATTCAAAATGAATAATGATTAATGAGATTCCCAAACATAGTGGCACATCCTTCAATCCTCTAGGGAAATTGGGATGGTATTGTAGATTTCCCTTACAACTAACATGTGACCATCTTATGCCCGAATAAATCTATATGGTTCAGATCAAAAATATGGAGGACTACACATTCCATTATATCAATTAAGTTCTTCCAACATCCTCTTATATCCAAATGATGATATCTAGATACCACCAACTTTTGAATAAACAACATTGATAATTTAATTATATGCTATGACTGACTCGAACATTACTAATTTATCCACAACCTAGTCATATAATGTTTGGAAGAATAAAAAAATCATTGATACAATCTCATAATTCATAAGTATTTCATAATTTTAGGGATTCGATTAATCGCGCACAAGGACCTCGAGAGACAAATGATATATTTTATAAAATTGGGCAGCTTATTACATCATTGAATGGTCTCCTTGATATATAGACACAATCTCATGGGACTTCACCATTATCAGTGTCTCGAGTTAGAATATTGATTAAAATTATTTTTTCATGGTAGTCCAGGTGATTTTATCATTCCTCTTCACATAATCCATAGATCCCCCACAAAATACTACCCTTTCATTCAAAAATATAATTGATAAATCCCACCTGTGAATTATCATGCGTCATTAAAAAATTATGACACACTCAATCATTTTGACCCATTCCTCTATTGAAATGGTATATTTTTTAACAAGTATGGTGAGTGGATTATTCATAGTGAACATCATTTCATGGTCCATTATTGATGTCAATCCACTTTTTTCCACTTTTTATAAGGATTAAATAATTTGAATCAGTGATGCTAGTAATGTTGGATCAACTGGATGGATTTCCTATAGAATATACTTGGTATATCCGTCCTTTAAATTATTAATATCTCCCATTGGAAGAATTATCTACAAACATAAGACACAAGAAAATTAAATTTCGAATTTCATCTCATATTGTATCAATCAAACACCAAGAATCACTTATGTTTGGCCTCAAATGCGAAACATCCACAAATAAAAGAACATTATCGTGAATAGGGCGTGAATGTAGCCACATATTATTTTGTCACTTCTCATAGATCATATGTAAGATGTGGAAAATTATGCACAAACCAAAAAATATAGAATAAAAATATTGTAGTCCTACCTATATGGGATTCATGTGAGAAATAATAACATTGATCATAAACAATGTGACTTTTCATTACATAACCATTTTATCAAAACAAAAAAAATCTCTAGAAACCACACATGGTTTTATCCTAAAAACCATAATAATTGATAAAATAAATAATTTACATCATAAAAATCCAATAATAGGACCATAGTTAAAATATAAATCCTAACCACCATTAAAAACTCATGGATTAGCACAATAATTTGTTGTCTAGACATATTTCTACATGTTCCTCACGATCTCAATTGTTTCTATATCATTTATACGATTGGGAACCAAATAAATTGATGGTATGATTACAGTTTATATGTAATGGGCCTAAGATGAGCCAACCCATCTCTTGAGAAATTATTCATCTATATATTAGGCATGTTTTCGATAGTCATGGGATGGTGAAAAACATCAAATGATCACATGTAACCATTTGAGAATGGTTTCACCCATGGGAATCGAGCATTAACCCTATATTAAATTGAAAACCGTGGAATCCTAATAAAAATAAAAAATATATAAAAATATCTAAAAAGAGTATTATAAACCTTAAAAATAGATATCAAAAAATTATCATTTCTCACTATATAAAAAACATATACATATGATATACATTGGTTGACATATAATAAATATAAAAATATTTATATGAAAAATTGGCCAATGAAAACATTTCAAATGAAAAAAATTTTAAAAACTGTTCCAAATAAGTTAACTCTTTATGACCATTAAATCTAGAATCTAAAATAAACCATGGAGATTAGAAATCACGAAACACCAATAAACATCATGTTTACCTTACACTATCTCATTTCCTACAATAAAAATTATTTAGTCACGAAAAGGCATATACAAAGTTCTAGTTATAATCTCCTATAGGATACCACCATGAATCAAGTTATGAAAAATTTCCCTGAATAAAAAAACATAATCTAGTTTGAAAACCAAGTATAATACCCACACTTTTTCAATACATAATCACTTGAAATAATTTCTTTTCAATGAATCCATTGGGTTTTCAAAAAAGAATCCATATTTCAAAAAATATGAATAAAAAGGGATCATTTTTAAAAAATGTAAATCTATATGATGAAATTATTCTTAATGCACCGAAAATAGCATAAGGATATGAAAAATCATAAAAAACGGGGTTTTAACATAATCACATGGGCATCAAAATCAAATAAGGATAAATCAATAAGAATCATAGGCTATAAAAAAAGGATTCTAGTACCACATATACCCATATATGGTTAATATGTCATCTAAAAAATTAAAAAAAATTAAAAAATACCTCTCATTTTTCCCATTAACAAAAAATACACTCGTGGGAACTATTAGTACAGATGGAAAACATTTTTTTGCAACCTTATTCATAATCCAAAATCCTATCTAAGTACCTTGGACACCCAACCCTGTATAGTGAATGGAAAAATCGAGATATATTTTACCATTGAGAGGGTATAGAATCAATGGTCAATGGTTTTTAATATTTTTTCATTTAATAATTACACTTAATTTAATTTTTATAAATTAATATTCTAATGGAAAAAATTAGGACACCTAGAGAAACCCATGAATATTCATGTTTTACAACTTAATAAGAATACCTTGTCCTTTTCATTATCTTGAATCAAATTGATATCATACAATCTTCTAGAAAACAATCCTTTATGGTATAAAATAAATATTGTATATCAATCACCTATATATAACTATATTCCTTTGAAAATGCATATGATCTCCACACAGATAATATGATAGAATTTATTTTTAAATAATATAATGACACATCATCAAAAGACTTGAAACATCATCACTCTTCTACATGAATTAATCAAACATTCCCTTCTGTATTTGTAATATTATTCTTCTTTAATTTAATTCACAATATAAATAAAGAACATTCTTCTCTTCTTTCTCACTCTCTCTATTTATCACCCCCATTGTATGTTTACAAAATATGAAACAATTATAAATTATATGTCATGAAACATAATTGAGATCATTAAATTATAATATATTAAAATAATTTGGATAGTTCATAGAAACTTTGGAATTTATCTTTCAAGATTTATCATATATAGTATTAATAATAATATCCATAAGAGACTAAACATATAATCGACATTAACATCTTGTAAACATTAATAATTATCATGACCTCTTCATTATCCTATAAAATTGTATTTATTTCATAACAAATCATTTTTTATGCATCAAAGAATAAATAGAACTGTGAAATGATCATTCCAACCTCAATATATTTACTCTTCCTTATAATTACTATCAATATATACATACTTATATCCATGATAATTTGAAAATTCACCGTATAAAATTCAAATGTGTATATACGGTAAATCAATCCTCTGTGTCATTATCTATTCATAGAACAATCCCTTCCCTGATACTTTATCCAAAATTCTTTTCTGATAGTATTAAACACCTCATCTTGAATAGGAAAATCACATTCAAATTTTCTAATACTGCAAATTATTCTTGTAAAAATGTATATGCATGAAACATTTTTTACTTAATCAGTTTTTATTTGTACTTAAGTAATTTCACCAGATCACTATTCAATTTATATAATTATTTAAAATGTACTTTTATAAAATCATTATATTAATTATCATAATATTTAAAATTTAAATATCTCCATATATTAAATCACAATACATTCATATCATGTTCTTCAGTCAATTTATAAGATTCATTCTTCGTGACAACCATAGTTGGTCCTCATTGGATAAAACTCATGGTCACTCCTTATGTACTAACAGATGGTCTTCACACGTTTTTTCTCAAACTCACAAAAGATTAATCCTAAAAAAGATCTTTGATTATTATATTAGAGGTAGTAGAACTTATGGATCATCCACAAAGTTTCTCATGAATGCACTAAAACAAGAATCATCTTCAAACACAAAATTTCTATTAATTTCCAACCATCAGGATTGAAATTTATTAACATAATATTAATGCATTTTAAATACATTAAACAAGGAAGAATTATCCATGGAATCATGTTATACACAATCATATTCCATAGAAGCATAGTCCGGGGAAGAATAGACTATGGAATCATAATATCCATCATATGGTCGATCACCATTACTCAATAAATATCATTATAACTCATGGTCATTCACCTTCATCCAACAAATGGCTAATGATCTTCATATAGACTACTCAAAAACGATTCCTCTAATGATTATTTAAATTTTAACAAAAATGACATCACCTTGAGTTTTTAATTTTTTTTCATCGTCTTCTTCATCAATATGATACCAAAAAATGTAATAATCATAGTCTAAACTATCTCCCTATTTATTTTGTATCCACAGTGACAAATAAATCACTTATTATTCAAAAACACAATATATGAATTACTATATATTAATTATAATCCTATAAAATATATCTCGTTGTTGGAAATCAGTGACATTTAACAACAATACCTTGTTATATATAAGAAATTTATAAAAAACAATTACTTATGTTCCTTATATTGAAATAAAAAAACTAAAACCAACATTATAATTTATGAAATACATTATGAACCGACATACACACTACATTATCATAGTTCAAACATGATGACAAAAAAACCTGGACCTTTTAAAAATTTCCTATTTAATAAATGATATAATTAAATAGCTAAATCACATATAAATGGATATATTTATGTTATCATATTTATTCCCATTCAAAAATAATCTAAACAAAATATGAGAAAGGGGGAAAATACATATATCATTTCCTTTAAGGGGATTAGTTTGTATATAAATAATTAACCCCTACTTCTACAACATATTTGTCACACCAATTTACAGAATGTATCAGACACTAGATCCCCCATAGGGAAAAATTACAAATTTAGTTCATTACATTACATATGATTCTATAATGAAGTGATATGTAATGTCAATGTTCTTTCATATTGAATGTTTCAACATATTATTTGTGATATTGATATTACTTTAATTATCATATCCCATGAAATGTGAAAGTTTCACATCAACCAATATGTATTCAAACCAAGACATTATCCACATTAATTGGGATTTATTTTTGAGTGGAAGCTAAATAATAATATTCCACAGTGATGAAAGTCACAAAATTTTTCATCCTTTTATGCCTACACACATATCATTCTACCAAAATAAAATCTCTACCAGATGTATATCATCTATCAAAAATAAAAATAGTCTGGTCTAAATCATTATATATAAAAAATATTCAATGTTCTATTTCATTCATATATCATCCCACAATTTTTTGTTTCATTAATAAATCTAAGAATTCCTTTTCCAGTAAAAATATATGACATTTTTGGGGATCCACGAAATATGGAAAACTGTATGACAACATAAACTACATGTCTTCTGTAGGATTTTGAATATAGTAGACATACATTATGCAACACAATTTATTTAGAATTATCATTCGTTACAAAATTATCCTTAAATAGATTTTCGCCCACTGAAATATGTGTGAAAATACGTTTTTCGTTCTCCAAGTCAAATAATTTATGAAGTTAGTTTTCATATTTTTCTTCTGATAAGAAATTGTGATCCTTATTCTGAAAAATATCAACGAATATAAAGTACATGATTTTTCACTGCATAAAAATTTCGACCAACACATTCATATATTTGAAAAAACATTTCAAGTCAAATTAATTATTACCTAAAAATAAGATTTCATCAAAATAAGAACCAAAAAATGAGGTAAACCTGTTCATTTTATTTTATATAACAGTCACATCCTACTATAACTTTCTTGATCCTATGATTCATTAAAGAAGAATACCTCTTTTAATAACATGATATTGCGGATTTGTTCAGCCCATATATATCCTTCATTATCATACTCACATAATTATCCTATTTATATAGAATGAAACCACTTGGTTACTCAATATAGAATTCTAATTACATGTATCTATTGAGAAACAAAACAAATACATCAATTTGGAAAATCAAATATTACATTTGTGAAGTAATTTGAGGAATTATTTATTGGGTTTCATGTTTTGATGTTACAAAAAATGTTATCATTAAAAAAAATTCATCTAACCTTGAGTGAACCTTATTAATTATTATTTAATTGTTTCATACCACATCATCATTTTCATGAAACATTATATAAAAACCTTTCTTTATTCCAATCACATTTTTATTGTATAATTTTAGTCCTAGATATCAGGTCTTATTTTTATAGAAAAATTTATAATTCCAAATTCATGTTATTAATCCACTATTGAATGTCAAATGCTTGTTTGACATATCATGTATAAAAAATTGATAAACATTGGTTAATGAAATAATCCATAATTTTATTAATGTTTTAACAATTTTCCTTGAAAAAATGGATATTTGGAACCACCACTTGCATCATAATCCTTGAATTATATTATTGAAATAGTTCTTCATCACGAAAATTGAAGGAATAAGCATATCATCATGTATAGATTCTTTATTGGTACTTATTTTAGAGACATTAACATATTTTTTATCAAAAAAACTTCATCTTCACTTAACCATATATTTATAACATATTGTGACTATCCTCTTTGTAAATGTTCCATAACATTCACATTAGTTGATTAAAAAATCCATCCAGTTTCCATATAGTATCATATCTATCCTATAACACTAGGATGGTAGCCATAGAAGATGCCCTCAACACCTCATTGATCAATATTAATTATACTATGAAAATTATAATTCATAATATGTGGATTTACCAAAAACCCTTAAGTACCTAACACATGGAATTCTATTATAATATTTCTCATACAAAAGCATGTCCGAATTTTCTTTGTAAATGAAAGAATTTTTGTAATTGAACTATTGAGCTAATGTATTTTCTATAAAAAAATATAATTATCATGTTCAATAAACAATGTTTATTCCTTCTCAATTGATATTATAATCACTTTAATAGGCACAACATTTTTTCCATCTATTTTCCACCATGATATTAATGACTACCATGATTAAAATTATAACATTCTAATATAACTTTTTTGTATTTATAACTATTATTAGTGTGAATAATCTTTATAGCGTAGCCACATTACTTTTAAGTACATCTTCAGAAACAATAAAACATCTTATAAGATATTAATTTATGTTTCAAAAGCACAATACATATAATATAAATGAAAGTAAAAAAGGGAAATAATGTAATAAATCCATTTTATCAAATTACATTTCAGCAACCCATATTTTTCAAAATGAATAAGTTACATGGGATGAGATGTATGTATATAAAACATAGTATTTGAATAATTTGTAAATTTCTTATTCTGGATAACATAACAACACTAATATCTTTTTTTTATCAATTCTAGTGAATAACATAATTTTTATCTATGTGATAACATGTTCATTCTATCCTAGAACATATGTCTATAAATAATATTTCATAGATTATTTTCTACTATCATACTCATATAATATGAATTATAAATTTCACTAACCTCGAATCATTTTCCATTGGTTCATTTTACTCTTAAACAACATCCTTATATTTAATACTTTTGACAATTATTCCATTTTTTCATAATATAACAGAATTTCCTTCATCAAAATGTCATGAAAGAGTAATCATTTTTATTTTTAGTCTATAAAAAATAATCATAAAAATGTAAACATTACTATTCCATTTATATAAGATCTAATGCCTTTTATAATGATAGTATAATCATTTTCATAAGTCAATTTACCATTATTTTAGTAATTAACAAACCTCAATATCTCCAAATAACTAGTAGTATTTAAGTAATACCCACTATCCAAAGACAATTTTCTTCCTCATTTGGTAACATTAAGTTAACATCCAGCCAAAATATACTATTTTTTTTCAATTTTTTTCCTTCAATTGATTGTTTTATTTATTTTATCGAAAAAATTTGTGACGGTAGTATCACAACAGAATATTTATTATGATATCAAATCTAGTCACACATATCACATATATTTTCTAACGGTTGATATTTATTCTAAATCTTCGAATTGGATTTTTAATATTAATATTGATTATTTCTACTTTGAGTGTCATGAATCCCCTTAAAACTCTAAATCAAATACCTCCAGGACCCATTATAATGTTGTTGACTGAACCAGAGCATATTTAATGTATTCTGAAATCCCCCATAACACAAGAAATATCTACATAAAATATATTTCCCTTTGAAATTTAAAAGTTTTTGCGAGCTATATATTTGTTTTACAACATCCTTTTGACCTTAAATAAAATATTAATTTTTTAAGGAAATATTTATTACACTCATGATATTTTATTCTACATATTATAAAAATTCATTGAATGATTAAAGCCCCATCCTATAATATGTTTGTCGTTAAATATTAATTTCCAATAAATTCCAACATTATTAATATTGTTTTATTGCTACATGAATAAATATTTTAGATTAGATTATTCTCCTCATATTATATCCCAATATCTTCATCCCTATCATTAACTTCCTAGGGTGATTTTTTTTATTTTTTAGATATTAAAAATCCTTAGAGAATTGAATAATATTTGAAATTTAATTTTGGATGATAGAGTTTCCATTTTTAGATACAAATAGTTTCTATTGTCCAAGATATAATATTTTCTCCTCCCTCAATATTAATTGGAGCATAATGTTTTTTATTAATAACATAACTTCTTATGGTTTTCAATATCATTTAACAATCTATGTGTATTGGTCAATTTGAATTGTTACTGAATTTTTTATAGCATAATTATCAATATTTAACTTATAGTTCACTATCTATAAGTTTTCAGTTTTCAAATTATATTATTTCAATTTTATTTTTTAACATTATTCCATATTATTTTATTCTTCTTATTCATAAAATTTGATACATTAGTCACTATTAAAACACTCATCATTCACATTTTAATAATCATATTATCATCACCTTAATAAATTGATGTTTCAACAACCATATATTATTCACTATCATCATTTTCCTCACATTTAGATGAAAATTATCTCTTTCTATATTTGTTGAAAATCATATTCCTTATATTTCAATATGAAATAAATTTTGATGACTTGTTATTTAGTTTTCTTATTGTAATTCCACCATCTTTTCCATTATCTTCACCTTAAATTTTTATTGGATATTTTTCAATAATATTTCTAATGGATGCATAGTTGTAGAACATTAATTTCAAATTTCATTTATACTTCATTGTGATTCATTTGATATTTCTAGAAAATGAGTACATGATTTCACTGAACATCTTAATAACAAATTATTCTAAATTGAAATCACGAAAAAATTGTTAATATTAATATTAACTGAGTTTTTATTCTCATTTGTATCAATTTTATTTCATAATAATAATTCCCTTTAACTTATTAGAATAATTTGTTTTCTTATTATAATTAATGAGAACACAATGAAAATATCACAATAGTTTTTTTGAATCTCTCAATTATGTAATGATGATTATTTGGTATTCATTTTTTTAGAAATAATTCAAAATATATTTTCAATTACTATTTATTATTACAATTTACCTTTATGGATTCGAAAGGTGATTACAATATTAATAACACTTATAATGAACTATAATTTTTTTAATCATATCACATTTTAGAATATAATTCTTAATCTCAAAATTAGTAAATTGTCTTTAATCACCTTTCTATTCACCACATAAATATTATTCAACATATCTAAGATTTGTTTAGTAATTTTAGTTCCATTACCATAATACAGTTAACCTTCTGAGAGAGGTGAAATGACAAAGAATCTAGCATGTCCATCATTATGATGATTATTATGGTATCACTCTATCCAAGAGGAGTGAAATCATATTTAATAGATTCCTCAACATTATAAAAAATTTATAATAGATAGTGTAGGACTATATATTTAATTATGTCATATTTATTCCCATTAATAAAACTATTCCATTTGATATTGTAATAGTTCTTAACATCCATTACATTCATATTTTACAGCAATATTCAAATATCCCACTTTAAACTAAGGAAACATCAACTAATACCAATTTAATGGACCACATGTGTAACACCCTGAGATTTTATGTGATATATTCTTTTTAATTTATTTGATATCATCTGTTGTATGCTACAATAATATTAGCTTGCGCTATACGCAACACCGTATTATCTTTCAGTATATGCAACACTATTCTGCTTCATGTTACAGACGATTTCAAGTTTGTTTGGTAGAAATTATTCTACGCAACACTGATTATAGATTTTGGAAAAAATTTAAATGAAATTTGTTTTGATTATGGTATAAGACACAACAATTGAATATTTCACTAAACACAACACTGACATGGCTTTCGTTACACACAAAAGTGACCTTCCTCGATAGCTTGTCTAGTACGCAATACAGAGTTTCATTAAAAAATGCCATATTATTATAATATTATTATGAACTAGCCATTGTGAATAGTATTAACCTAATTTTGAATTTTATTATATTATCATTCATCTTACACATTTCTAAAACATGTTATGTCAACTAATTAATTTTTCAGATAAAATATGTATTTTTCAAAAAATGATTTTTTTTCTTACTTTTGATGGTGCACCCAGATTAAATATAGTTTTTTACACTTTTATAATTTAAATTTGACAAATTAAATTTCTTCATTGTAATCATGATAAAAAAATTTATTTTTAATAATGTTTTGATATTTTATTGATAACTTTCATATTTTTTTAAATAGTTAAAACACCCTAAATTTTAATTAAAAATAACTTTTTTCATTGAGATAATTTATATGATAAAATTATAATATTTAATGGTTTCAAATTATAAATAGAATATATTTTTACAATTTAATATAATTTATATCAAAACCATTAATTTTACATTGAATTCATGGGATAAAACATATCAATCTTTTGCAATTGTTTATACAAAAATCCGTTTTTTTCGACAACATGATTAATTAGAAATTAATTACTACATCTTTATTGTTTTTAATTTGGAAAAATTGATTCAATATTCGGAATCATTAGGTACAAATTATCTTAAAAGGCTAATTTTTATTTTTATACATTATGAATAGTAACTATGATAAATTTTATTTGCCACAGTTAAAGGTAAATCAGGTAATTAAAGGAAAACATAATATTATAAAATTACCCTAACACTTGTATTAATATAATTGGATGATTATATATCTACCTAAAATATACTTGGGTCTAAATGGTATCTATTATAACCCATTTTTATGTGATTGAGACCTTTAATTTATTTTATTTAAAGTAAACTGAAATATGTCTCACTCAGACATTAATAATTAAATTATATCTAAAATAAGGTTATACATAATATAAATTCGATTATAAATACTAATGTTAAATATAAGACGTTTTTATGTATCATGTTAATTCATTTGTAATTTTTTAGGGATATATAATTACCTTAACAGCTTATACATTAATGATGCAGAAATTACTTATTTAGTGAAAGATCCATAATATAGTTTTTATTAAAATAATAATACCCAGAAAAAGGCCCATACACTTGACCAAAACTTATTGGTAGAGTATATATGCACCATAATCATCTATGTTGAGACTTTTGGACCATTTGGAGCCATATAAAACAGATTTTGAAATTTATATTATTTAATTTTAAATGATATCAAAGTTGTAACCTTCATAATTTAATTAGGATAGAATTTTAAAAGCTAGTTGTTTTAGAAGATAAATTCAAAGAAAATAATTTTTATGAAATATATTATATTTAACATAATCATAGTATTTTATGTTTAATATTTTTGCAACAAATAAGTATATTAAAGAATTATACAACAAATGTTGTAGTAATTATTTTATTAAGAGAAATATCCAATAAATGGGTTTAAAAATATTAAAATAAATATTATATGAATTAATTAATGTTCTCCACGAATTTATTAGATGAATATGACATGTTAGTAATCTATTAAATATTTTTTTTCGAGTATATCTTCTGTGTGGATTTTATTTAAAATCAAATAATTGATTGGTGTCAAAATTGACACTATTGAGAGTTCAAAAAATTAACATATTATTAAATTGTTTAAAATTAAAAAAAATTAAAAATTAAAAATTAAAAAATATATGGTCTAAAATTTAATAATGTATCCAATTAATGAAAATTTCCAACACATAATTACATATTTAAAAAATTTAAAAATTATAATATTATTACCATAAATAAAATTAAAAAGATTTAATAGGGATAAATCAAGATTATAAGGTTTAAAATAAACTCAAAACATGTATAAATTTTATTGGGGTGTTATATGAGAACCCTATATCATCTCACCTTCTAATTCAAGTCATTTTTTGTGGTTTTTAGGTGGGTTTTGAAATTATTAAAAATTAATATTTTGGAGGTTTCCAAAAATGCCCATCTCTTCTCTTATAAAAGGGAACCTCATCCCTCTCCTCCTCACACCATTTTTAGCCATAAATGTAACACACTAAAATTTTATGATAATTAATATTTTTAATTTCTTTGATGTCTTTTTTTGTACGCCCCACCAAGATTATCTTGCGCTATACGCAACCCCGTATTAGCTTGTAGTATACGGAACACTATTCTTGGCTTGTGTTGCAGACAATTTCATGTTATTTTGAATAGAATTCATTTTACACAACAGAGAGAATAGATTTTTATCTATGTACAATTTAAATATGTTTTGATTATGATATATGCTACAAAAAAGGAAGATTTCACTACATGCAACCCTAACATGGCTTGCATTACACGCAAGGGTGACCTTTCCCGATAGCTTACGTGGTGGGCAATAACGAGTTTCACTAAGCAATTACATATTATTATATTATTATGAACTATCCATTATGAACAGAATTAACATAATTTTAAATTTTATAACATTATAATTCATCTTACATATTTTATAGAATGAGGTATGAGAACAAAATCAATTTTTCGGATAAAAGAAGTGTTTTTAAAAAAAGGCAGTTTTGCCGCCTTTTGATGGTACACTCATTGTAAATCTAGTTTATGAAAATTTTATAAGTTCAACCCTATTTCACCTTCTATCCATCCTACATAAAATGAAATCCCCGTGCGTGCGTTCATACAACTTATAGTCTCCACGCCATGGTGTAATTTTTTTCCACCACCACCATACTTGGATGGGTATAATGATATAAATAATAACTATATATGACTATAATAACATAAAACTAATTATGAGATATTATATCATCCACTCCAATTCCATTAAATAATTATGAGAATGATGTCATCACTCGTGCTTACGTACAGATTACCGTCTCCATGACGCGATGAGATTAATTATCCATGTTAAACATTCAAGAATTATTATAAAGTATATATAATAAAAAATAATGAAATATATGAAATAATAATTATACTGGATTTATTTATATGTTATTTACTTACTTCCATACAATTAAATATTTAAACGAAAAGAACGTTCATGTGTACGTATGGCCTACTGTCTCCATGAATGGCGTATTTCATTCCAATTATTAAAATATTATATATATTATTAATATATATTATATATAAATAATTTTTTACATTATGTAAGTAATTAATCATGATCTATGTAGTCATATGAATAATTACAAGTCAAAACTCGGAGAGAATCAAGATGTGCCCGTAAGTGGTGTTGCAGCGCAGGGATCTCCTCCTGTCGCCATCGCCGCTCCCCGCTCAGTTTCTGTGCTTCCCCCACGGTTCGCGATTCACAACGGCGGCTTCCCTGGCCTGACATTCTCGGCGATACGCTTGATTTTCCAGCTTCTTTTCTCGACTCCAATATTTGGATATGGTTCTTGGCGGCGCAGCCATCCAGAGGATGAGTCCCAGTTCTTGCGGGTGGGGGAGCAGCTCTGTCAGTGGTTGTGTGTTGTAGGTGGTGAAGTGAGTCCTCTGTGGGCATTATGGTTGGTGGCGATGGGATCCGGATCCACCTTTCGATGGAGTTCATGTCCGGTTTTTTTGGGCATTTCTCCTCCATCTCTTCTTTGTTTTAATCTTTTGAGTAGGGTTTATTGATTCTTGTTGTGATGCAATTTGTTGGTGAGTTAGTTTCTCTATTGGATTTTTGGATTTGGGATGTCTGCGATGGTGATGGCGGACAATGGTTATGCTTACCCATGGTTGTTTCAGACGATTTTTTCTGTTTATGGTCATGTTGAAGGAGGTTGAGGTGGCAACGATGGGGGGGATCTCACCGATGTGATTCATTGATGTCCTGAAGGTGACGACGACGATTCGTTTGCAGGTGCGTGCCACAAGGGCTGGGTTCCCCGGCTAATGGCTTCGCTGGCTTCTCCGACAGTGGTGGTTTTTGACAGTCGCAGGTGTTCCTCGCCGGCATCGGTTATGTATGAAGTCGCGACGGTTGTCGTGGATCGAGGTGATGCTGTAGTCGAGGGTTTCATTTTTTCAAGGACAACGCGTGATGTAGGGTCGTGTATCGGGGCTCATGGCTCATGGTCTGATGGTGGTTTAAAGCCTTAGGTGGTTCAGGTTCGTGGCTTGATGCGTTGAAGGTGGTATTTGTGAAATTTTGAAGTATTCCTTTTGAAATGTGAATAGTGGCCTGCCTGCTTGAATCTTGTTTTGGGTTTTTTGAAGTTTGAATTTCAATTTGATGTTTTAATGTGGTGATGTGGAAGTGAAGAAGTCCTATAATGGGTACCGACAACCCTTAATCCGGTATCATGGGAACCAGATACCCTCAAACCGGCCATTAGAAAATAAAAAAAATGATGTGCGGTGTGTACAAGTCAAAACTCGTACGATAAATGAAACGATTTTACCCAAAACACTGTTTTAACATGGAATTGACAAATAAATGGGTAATATAAAGTCATAAGTGAATCATATAAGATATCATAAATATTATTATGGTTCTGTTAAAAGTTAATAATATGTTTAAACACACTATAGAAGAGTTACATACAAATTCAGAAGAAATTGGACCTAAGGTATGGGATAATTGTTCCAATATCATTCTTATCTGAGATTTTTTAATCGTAAGTATTTACTAGGGTTATATTTATCATCCATGTCCATGTCTTAAAATAATGTTTTCAAAAAAAAATTAATATTACTCCATGTATGTTTGAAGTCATTTTTACCTTTTTTTGACTTTTACTACATTGTATGGAAGGAATCATTCTTTTGTTTACCATATGGGGTACTTTTTGATTTTTCTGGAAAAAGTACGAAGAGATGTTTTTTTAACATATATGGCATGAAAAAAATTTAGGATTTCATAACTCCTTATTTCCATGAAAATACCTCTATAATATTTCATGATTATTTTAATCAAAATTCATCTCTTTTAAAATTTCATGTCATTTTGAGGAAAGATAATTGGTTTTGAAGAAGAAAGGATATTTTCCTCAAGAACTGACTTCAGTTGTTTTATCAAAATTATTTTCCATCTAATATGTTATAGGGTTATGTTTCTATCCCTATTATTAAATTTATTTGATTACGTTATGATGCAATTATTTTTATGAAGTCCTTTTATCTTATATGGATTAGGCTATGATGACATGATGTTTAAGAATCTCATTTTTATTTTATGGGTTATGCTATAATGTATGATTTATGTTTTTTTGGAACACATAAGAATGATCTCATTATGAGATGGGTGGGACCTATATATCCCTCCAATGGATTGGGTAATGATTTATATCTCTTGAGATAGAAAAGGCTAGAATGAAAACTAAATCTAGTTCAGTAATACAAGGCTGGAACGTTATGTAATCTCAGTTCAGTATTGGACATTGTCTACTATGATTCTCTTAGAAGAAATGACTTGGATACTATGGAAATCATATCATGTGATAAATGGATTTCCACAATTACATATTTTATTACCATGTTATTTTATCATGATTAATGTTCCTTATTGATCTATTTATTACATACATCCAAGAAATATTTCACAACCCAATATTTTGAGGTTTAAACTTTATGTTAATGATTTTATTTTCAAATGTATATGGTTTGTTTTGTTTTCACCATGATTACCGTTAGTGATCATTTGAGCGCACCCTTTTTATGTTTTATTTCCCCCAGGATATATAGAAAGGATTTATGTAAGAAAAAAATGGATGATATTTATGGGAGATTTTGAAGATCATTCACCATGATTAGAGGATTGTCTTAAATGTTTCCAAAGACACTAAAATAATTCAGTCTTTGGGTGTCTAGTTTTGTTATGTATTAAGTATTCCTTAAAAGTAATGTAATATCCATGGATGTCCTGCTTGGGTCTCTATAGTTGGTATCATATCTAAGGATTAGTTATCCTTTGGAAACTATGATTCAAAATGCTTAGTGAGATCCCTATAGATATTTCTAAGGAATGTTTAAGTGTTTCCTGGAGGTTAAGTATAAGTATAGATTACAGTCCCAGAATTATGATAACGATCATGAATAACCTAGTATTAAACCTAAGATGTTAGAGATTGAATGTACTCCCCATTGATTATGTTTTTTTCAATTATGATTTTTTCACTCACACTATTCTTTTTGATTTTAGAAAATGGATGGAAACATGAATATTCATGATAAGGGAGAATATGATGGACAATGGAATGATATTATTCATGAGAAACCAAATGAAATGATATTTAGAAGTAGAAACATAGTTATTATTAGTAATCAGAAAACTCATAATATGATCAATAATATCAACTTTGGTAAGTTTCATGAATTAGCTAATAAGAGAAAGATGGTTTTTAATGATGATCATAGAGGAAAGAATGTTCAATTTACCTCATGTAAATCATGTGGGTAGAGGCATCAAGGAGAAAGTTTCAAAGGAACAGTAAGTTGATTTGGGTGTGGAAAAGAAGGACACAAAGCAAGTAATTGAAAAGGAAAAGGTCCAATTAATGAAATGGAAAAGGATAATGGTATTTCTAAGACATGAAAAAAGTTTAAATGTTTTAAATGTGGAATGTATGGGAATTATGAAAACCAATTCCCTAAGTTAAAATCTATTGAAGAGAATCAGCATGGTCTTATGGGTAGTATTTATGTTGATGATGATGAAAAGACTACAAATTATATATGATGTGAAATAAGTGATGAGGAATAAAATGATGAATCTAAGTCAATGGTTTAAGAAGGTAGTTGATTGATTGCATGTTTATCAAGAATAATGTATAGTACTATGGAATAAAAAAATCTAATGATTTGTACACTATTATTTTTCCTTGAGAATTCGAAAGTATTCGATGAATGGTACCGATAACCATGAAAATTGATTTAAATATTTTTGGAAAGTAGATTATATACACATATTGAATGGATAAGGATAAAATAATATTTTTGATTGTATCAATGATATCATGACTGATAAAGGACAAAGTGGTATCATGGTTTGAGTATATAGAAATTTTGGACTTTTGGTTTGTGGAAAGTGTTAACTTATGATAGAATTCATGTTTTCACTAAGGTTAAGTGGTAATACATGTTTTAAGAGAATACATGATAAAGATATTCAAATTTTTGGAATGTTACCAAAAAGATATATCTTATGATGTATGGGGGATAAATGATTGTATTCACATTCTTGGTAGATATCCTTTCTAGTAATCGTTTTCTTTATACTATGAAATTGGACAGAAGTATTTTGGATAAACCTAATGATTTGAATGGATTATGTTGGAAATCAGATATTATTGTTTAAGGCTAGAATATTTTTAGATATTATTTTTGGAATGTGATAAAAGTGTAGTTTTAGAAAAAAAAATAACCTGCTGGACGGACGACAACCTGTCACGTTGGACAAGGATGCGGGAATCAAACCCACAACTGAAGTGCGACATGACTTTATTTCCTACCACTAGCCTACATGAAGTCCCTGGTTAGTATAAATTTTTTTTTTTTAAGTGGTATGATAGATGAAGTATACTTCCATTTTAGGAACTATATACGATTAATCTAACCATATATGGACAATGTATGTTTAATAACTTCTACTAACCTTTTTGTGATTGAGAATGATGGAATAACCTATCATTTTATCACATGATCTTCTAACACTTCAATAATTAAAAATTCAACTTCATTTATTTATATAAGAAATGAAGTGGAAATTATTCATGGTATGACCAACAATGATATTACACTGAAATCCAGTAAGTATTTCTCATTATGAAAAAATTCATCAAATTTAGGTAAATGATCATGAAAGCCAAAAATGTTGTCTTTGAACCCTTATATCAGATAAATCATATGGTACCTTAGATCATCACAAATTTATGGATTTGTGATTGTTGTCTTTTTCATAGCCATGTTCTCAACCACTCTCCATCAGAACTTGTTTTTTAGATTTCTATTTCATATCCATGATTTCACATATGTTCTCCTACGTGGAAACCAAGTGATGAGTTACTTTGGGTATCAATTATGTATCAAATGTTCCACATTAAAATTATGTTTTAGTATTCCTTTTTACGATGTCGGATTCTATGAAAGAAACATTCATTTAGTGAACTATTTATAACCCCGATGAATTTCGAGGGTGAAATTAGTTTTAAACGGGTAGAATGTAACAACCTAAGATTTTATGAGATATATTACTTTTAATTTATTTTATATCTTATTTTTTACCCTACACCATGATTAGTGTGACCTATATGTAACACTTTATTAGCTGTAGTATATACAACACTATTTTTTCTTCATGTTACACACAATTTCAAGTTCGTTTGGTAGAAATTATTCTACACAACATTGGGTATAAATTTTGTTCAAAGTATAAATGATTTTTTTATTATGTTATACTCAACACCGATGGAATCTTTCACTAAACACAATACTGAAATGGATTGCATTACACGCCAGAGGGACCTTCCTCGATAGCTTGTGTTGTACGCAATACCGAGTTTCATTAAACAATGTCATATTTTTATAATATTATTATGAAATAGCACTTATGAATAGTATTATCATAATTTTTAATTTTATTACATGATCATCAATATTATACATTTCTAAAACATGGTATGAGAACAAAATAATTTTTTCAGAAATAATAAATTTTTTTATTAAAATGCAGTTTTCAGCCTTTTGATTGTGCACCAACATTAAATCTAGTTTTTGACACATTTATAATTTCAATTTTACAAATTAAATTTCTTCATTGTAATCAGGATATAATAATTTACATTGGATAATTTTTTTTATAACTTTCATATTATAATGAATAGTAAAAACACCTTAAATTTTAATTAAATATAACTTTTTTCATCGAGAAATTTATCTGATTAAATTATAATATTGAATGGTTTAAATGTATAAATATAATATATTTTTACCATTTAATATAATTTATGTCATTATCATTATTTTTACATTGAATTAATAGGTAAAAACATTTCAATCATTTACACTGTTTTAAACAAAAACACATTTTTTAAAACGAGATTAATTTTAAATAAATTATTGAAACTATTATATTTTTGATTTGGAAAAATGGATTCTATATTATGAATCAGTTGTTCCAAATTATATTAATAGGATAATTTATATTTTTAGTGATTCTGAATAGTAACTACGGTAAATTTTATTTACCACAGCTAAAGGTAAATAAGGCAATTAAGGATAAAAATAATATTATAAAACTGCCCTAACACTTGTCATAATATAATTGGATGGTAATACATCAACCAAAAATATACGTGGGTCTAAATGGTATATATTAGAAACCACTTGTATCTGATTAAGACCTTTAATTTATTTTATTTAAAGGAAAGTGAAATATGTCTCACTCCAACAATAGTAATTAAATTATTTTCAAAATAACGTTACATAGAATATAATCTCGATTATAAATAATCATTTGAAATATAATATGTTTTTATTTATCATGGTAATTTATTTGTAATTTTTTTTTGAATATATAATTACCTTAATAGCTTATACATTAATGATGCAGAAATTATTTATTTAGTGAAAAATCAATAATATAGTTTTTATTAAACTAATAAAACACATAAAAAGGCCCAAAAACATGGAAAAAACTTATTGGTCGAGTATATATACACTATAAGGATCCATGTGGATACTTTTGGTCCATTTTGAGCCTTATAAAACAGATTGTGATATTTATATTATATTATATTATATGATGTAAAAGTTGTCACCTTCATAATTTTATAATGATAACATTTTAAAAGTTGGTTGCATTAGAAGATAAATGCTACTAAAGGTATTATTATGAAATATATTAGATTTATATTAATCATTGTATTATATTTTTAAATTTTATGCAACAAATAATTATATTAAATAATTATACAAAAATTGTTGTAGAAATTATTTTATTATGAAAATATAAAATAAATGATTTTAAAAATATTAAAGTAAATACTATATGAAATAATTAATGTGCTCCACGAATTATTTCAATGATTATGAAATGTTAGGAGTATATTAAATATTTTATTTCGTATATATCTTCTGTGTACATTTTATTTAAAATCAAATTATTCAGTAGTGTCAAAATTGACACAGTTGAGAGTTTATAAAAATAACATATTAATAAATTGTTTAAAAATAATTTTTTTTAAAATGAAAAATTTAAAATTTTATGGTAGAACATTTAGTAATGTATATAATTATAGGAAATTTACAACACATAAGTATGTATTAAAAAAATTAAAAATTAGAATATTATAACAACAAATAAAACTAAATTGTTTAAATAAGTATAAATCAAAATAATAAGGTTTAAAATAAACACAAACCATGTATAAATTTTATTGGTTGATAAGATTACACCCCTATATCTTCTAACCATAAAATTTAAGTCATTTTTTGTGGTTTTATGTGGGGTTTGTGTTTATTAAACAATAATATTTTGGAGGATTCCAAAAGTGCCCCTCTCTTCTCTTATAAAAGGGAACCTCATACCTCTCTTCCTCGCACCATTTTGAGCCTTAAATCTCGGCCAAACACTTCCCATTACTCTTCTCAACTTCCCATGTAATATTATAGAGGTTCTATTCTTCTCAAAATACCAACTCTATTCCTTTATGAGGATGTTTAAATGAGGTGTGTCGAGGAAGAGGTAATTTCTTCTACCGATTATTTCAAGTTTCATTATTATTATATTTCCTCTTCTTTAATTTTTTCATTATAATGTAATTACATCTATATAAGAAATATACTGATATTTTTTTATAAATATGAAACAAATTTATTTCACCTTCTATCCATCCTACTAGAAATGAAATCGTTGTGTGTGCGTACGTACGACTTACCGTCTCCACGACGCGATGAAATATGTTTTTCCACCACCACTTTACTTGGATGGGTATAATGATGGTAATAATAACTATATATGATTATTATAACATCGTAATAATTCTGAGATACAATAGCATCCACTCCAATTCCATTCAATAATTATGGAAACGATACCATCGCTCGTGCCTACACACAGATTACAGTCTCCACGACGCGATGAGATTCATTCTCCATGTTAAAATTTAAAAATGATTATAAACTATATATTTTTGGGCAAAAATCCCTCAAGTCATCATTGAAGCATTATTGAGGTGATTGTGTTTGTTGACAAAGTGGACATCTGTTGTGATTGTTGACAACGCAATCTATGACATAAAAATTTGTTGACAAAGGGGGTTTCATGGTGGAATGTTGAGTCCAAGTGCTGAGGTCAATGATCCATGTTTGATTCAAGAACATCGACAAAAGGAATGGATGATCTGGAGACGGTACAGAAGAACAGATACAAGGTGGTGCGCCGTGTACATGAAGACTTGGAAACTTGCACGCCATATGTTTTTCAAGATCAGATCATCAAAATATGGAAAAGGGATAAGGTTCGTGCAAGTTTTGGTGAGGTCGCGCAGGTGACTTGCGCGTCGTGAATGAAACTTGCACGTCGTTGCCTTAGAAGTTTGAGAACTTGTGCGCCTATGGTTTTTCAATATTAGAAGATCAAAATATGGAAAAGGAAAGAGGTTCATGCATGTTTGGACGTAGGTTGCGCAAGTGACTTGTTGGGGAAGGGACCTGCGCGTTGAGACTTGCGCACCGAGGGTTGACATTCGCGCTGTCGCGCAGGGTGGTAAATTTGCCTATAAATACTGGACCACCCCTCTTCATTGTCCACTGGAGTTCAACACTTTGAGAAATCAGAGCTCCTGTCGCATAGGTGTGGTGGTCGCGCAAGTGGTGTGTGTGGTCGCATAGGTGGGACTTGCGCGCCAAGGTTTATTGTTACGCGCCAGTGGTTGAAGCTGCGCGCCAGTGTGAAGTTGCACGCCAACATTGGTTTGGTCTTAAAAGGAAGTGAGTGGTGCAGGTTTTGGGTTGAAGAAGGTTCTGTCGCAGAAGTGTCTGAGGTAGACTTGCGCGCCAGTTGTGACTTGCGGGCCGATACTTGCGCGCCAAGTTAGACATGCACCCCAAGTAAGGTTTATTTCCAGCAGTGATTTTCGGGCTGCGTGGAAGCTGGATGTTTTCCCGATACCTTCGGTGCAAAGAGAGTTTCATCTACGGGTAAAAATTGGGCTTCAATAGAGCATCTACATACAGAGGAAGATGCATTCTTTCATGCAAATGAAAAGACGTACAGGTCTATAAACATTGAGTGGATTCCCTTCCAGAGTAGTGATCTTAGGAAGAGGAAGAAGGTTATCCTCTCCACTGGCAGTGAGCCAGAGAGAGAGAAACAATGAGGGACCCTTGGGAAAGCAGTAAGATGACCCTAAACTTTGTAAAGGCAGTGAGCCTGGGCATAGAAGTGATCTAGCCCGAACTTTGTATCCACATCTAGTGAAGAATAGTGGAATTTGGTACGACCGGAAACTTGTTGGTGTATGCTCCTTAGACGTATCCCAGTGAGGGTGAACCAAGTAAAAATCTCTGTGTCATCCTGTTTGCTTCCTTGCATTACATTCAAAGCATCATCATTAGATAAAGAAGTAAAGAAGTGATCATAGTTTACACACAAGGGAAAACAAAGTGACCCATGTAATAAAGAGGTCAAGATCCAGTGGGGTAGGAAGAACATTGAAAAAGAATATCCATACCCTGATTCACCCCCCCCCCCTCTCAGGGTATATAGGCCCCTATTGGTCCTAACAATTGTTATCAGAAGGAAGGTTGATGTTATCAGATTTTCTTGCTCTGACTTGGTGTAGTCGATCTGTGTGGTTAATGAATCTATCTGCTATTATCTCGGTGTGCCATGGAAAAGGGAAAAACATCAAAGAAGAAGCAGAAGTCAGGTGGTATTTATCAGTGTGGAAGTGTGTATGGGAAAAGTGTGATTCAATTAAAAGAATCAAACAGCTTACAGAAGGAAGGTCTGGATGAATCTGATAGGGGGAAGAATGATTCACTCAAGCATGATGTAGGAATGAGTGAAGTACATGAACTTCAAAGTGATATTGAAACAAATGATGATGAAGAAGAAAGAATTGAAGGAAGAATAAATATGAAAGCTGAGTTAGAGGCTGCCCTTGAAGAGATAGATGTTTGGAGATCCAAAACTAAGAAAGCTAACAAAGTGGTTCGTGATGCCAACGTCTATATGTAGCAGCAGGAAGAAGAGAAGTCTGAGTTAATGGATAAAATTGAGAAACTCAAGTTATCAGCACCAGAGAACTCAGAATCAATTGGTGAGTATAAGCATAAGATTGAAGAATAGAAAATGGAGATCGATGGATTGAATAGAAAAGTGAAAGATCAAGTCAAGTGCATCGAAGAACCTGATATCCCAAGTTATGTTGGAAACACCGATGAAATTAAGTCTAAAGACATTCGGATCCAAGCACTGGAAATTGAGGTCAACAAGCTAAGAGGCTTAAATCAAAGGCTTATTGATGTGAAAACTGACCTACAGGAGAAGAATGATTCTCAGGGAGAGGAATTACAAAAGCTGGCTAAAGTAACAGGAAAACAAAAGGATGGTGATTCTGAAGAGAGTCAAAAGTCAGATGAAGTTCATAATCTGAAAGCCAGAAATGTTGATCTTGCTACACAGCTATCTGAGCTAGTTCAGAAGAATAAAAGACTACAACAAGACAATGCATGTTGTTCTGATTCTGTTGCTCAAAAAAATTGAAATTAAAGGAGAAGAGTGACATGGTGGATAAGCTGACACATGAGTTGGAAGATGAGAAAAGTAGAGGGAAGCTTCTCAAGGGAGAAATTGATGTCCAACTTGAATCAAGGGATATGATGACTCAAAAGTTGGAAGAAGATCTAGATTCAGTAAAGAAGAAATTGTAGAAATCCAATACTAATGGAATGCCAAAAATGAAGGATGCCTTACACTTTCAATTTGACAATCCTTCGACAAGAGATGATAAAATGAAGAACAGATATGCTATTTCTGAAGAGAAACAATAGAATATTTTCTGAGCTCAAAGACCAGAATGTTTCAGAAAAGCTGGTATTGGATTTGATAAATCACCTCCCATGCATGATAATAAGTGAGCTGTGAATAACTAGAGAAATGGAGAAAATCATGTAGGTGATGGAGATAGTCCTAAGAGGATAGCTACAAGAAGAAGTGATGACATGTGCTATTTCTGTGGGAATCATGGTCACACATCAAGATTTTGTTCAGAGGCTCTGGAATACATTTCAGGCTGTGAAAACAGAATTTGTAAAAAATATGAGAATAAGAAGAAGCGTCATGAGAAATCCGAGAGAAGAGTCTCTCAGAGGAAATCACTTATTAGATGATATTATTGTGGAAGAATGGGAGATACCATGTGTATGTGTCGGGAAGCTCAGGAGCACAATGTCAGAAGAATAACTCAAGATGCATCAATGTTATCGACAGATAAATGATGAAATGAGGTATGCCTTTGATGTAAAATTTTTTATATGATCTGATTATGGGCATTTTGCAAGACAATGTAGCAAGAAAAATGCAGGAAATGAAACGGAACTCAAAAAGAGTTTCTCAACTCCTGGTGTGCATGATGAGGAATTATGCACTGGAAGAAAAAGTGAACAGTACTCGTGGAGAGAATGTGTACAAACCCAGAAGATTACGGGGAGATCTACTTCAGCTGTGAGTAAGAAGAATGTAAATTCAGTAGAGGACTCACCACTAGTGAAAGAGATTGTGGTGACTCAAACATCTGATAAAAGAAAGATAAACAAAGATTACATTGAAAAATCTACATGTCGTGTTCCTCAGAGAGAAGTGGAGGAAAGAGAACAATCCTTGCAATGGAGAAAGAGGCAAGGGAAGATGGAAAGAAAAGAGATTCCTACACAGAAGAGACCCCTCTCCCTACGAATATAAATGCAATTAACTGATGTTTCATGTGTTTCAGGCATTAGGGAGATACAATCCAAGGGGAAGTGGAATCTAAAGATTCAAATTGGAGATGTTATGTGCTCCATATTTTTAATTGGCTCAAATCATGTACAATAGTTGAAGAAGAAAGGGAGAAACAGAGTACAATAGGAAGTGATTGTGTTATTAACTTTATCTTTTGTTTCCTACACCAAGTTTCAACTTAGTAGTCTTAGAGATTTTGTTAATGGCTCAACTCAGAGTGGAATATGAGAAAAAATTATGCAAGAGGAAAAGACTAGCTATGGGTCTAAACTGTTGGGCCTAACAACTGGAAGAGTAGCATAACATAGGGGGAGAATTCTATATCAAAATCAAATGAAACAACCATCAATGAAATAATTAGATGACTCAACTCAGGTGTTGTCTATGGAGGGAAGACATATTCTAGGAGAAGCTACAATAATCAAGAATTTCATGCTTATCTATTTTTCTCTAACAATATGGTATCATCTGAATGTGTTCAGGATACCAAGATGTTATGAGAGAGTGTCAAAAATGGTTCAACAAGAAGGTCAGAAAAGTAGAAGAAGGAAATGGCGTCATTAAACAATGACATAGTGAAAAGTTTTATGTTGAAAGTGAGGAAGTGGTATGAGACTCAAGGAGAGCAGAAGTGGATGAAGTCGATTCAGAAGAAGTTACTGATGGTGAGTACAAGGAAGTAAAATCCTTATATGCACAAAAGCCAAAGTGTCGAGCAGAAATTGATAGGTAGAATATCATCAGTGATCAGTGAGCTCCAATTAAGACAAGAATAATGAAGTCACTGCACCAGATATCTTTCCTATCTCAGGTAGAGATGAAATGCTTAGCTGATACAGTTGAAGATGAAAACTGGGTTCATGCTATGAATGAAGAGCTTGACCAGATTAAGAAGAACCAAACATGTGAGATTGCTTCGAGGCCAGCAGATAAGAACGTCATCGGGACTAAATGGGTCTTTCGTAACAAGATGAATGAAGATGGAACAATGATTCTAAAAATAAAATCACAAATGGTGTGCAAAGGATACTCCTAGATAGAGGGAATCAAATTTGAAAAGGCATTTTCACTGGTTTCAAGGCTGGAGACAATCAGATTATTCCTAACCATTGTAGTGCAAAGAAAGTTAAACATATTCCAGATGTTCATCAAATCAGCACTCTTGAATGGGATTCTGGAGGAAGACGTGCATATCAAGCAGCCAGATGGTTTTCTCATTCATGAAGATGAGAATAATGTTTTTCAGCTGAAGAGAGCATTGTATCGGCTGAGATAGGCACCAGGAGCATGGTACACAAGGCTATATCAGTATTTGAAGAATCCTGGTTTTCAGTGTGATGTGTTTGATTACAATATATATTTCAAAAAAAATATTAATCAAAGGATGATGAGGCAGGTCTATGAAGAAGACATAATATTTGGCGGATCAGATGAACCACAATGCAGACAACTTTCTGAATTCATGAAACTTGAGTTCGAAATGTCTATGATTGGTGAGTTGATGTTTTTCCTTGGTCTATAGGTGACACAGGGAAGCAATGGAACATTCATTTATCAATCTGAATATGTCAAGGAGGTTTTTGAAAGATTTTTAATGGAAAATTCAAAGGAGATAAAGACTCCGGCAGCTACCCGGATGAAGTTGTCTGAAGATGAGGATGGGAAGTCATTTTATATCACATAATACAAGCTGATTATTGGATGGTTTCTATGCATGACTGCAAAAGGCCAGAAATTGTATTCACCACATTCCAAGTAGCAAGATATCCGAGTAATCCCAAGGAAACCCACATGCTTGCAATGAAATGAATACATCATTATATCAAGGGCACAATGGATTTCAGAATGATGTATAATAGAAAATATCAGACAATGTTATTGGGATATACTAATACAGATTGGGCCGGTTCAGCGGATAACAAGAAATCAACGTCAGGAGGTGCTTTCTATCCTGGAGGACTATGTATTGCTTGGTTAAGCATGAAGCAAGATTTCATTTCGTTGAGCACCGCAGAAGATGAGTATATTGCGGCCACTCAAGCATGGACACAATTATTGTGGATGAAGCAACAGATTGAAGATATGTGAGTTGAAGTGAAGTCTCCCATCGGAATCCAGTGTGACAACTCAAGTGCTATAAATCATAGAAAAAATCTCATCCATCATTCAAGGACAAATCACATTGAGATAATGTATCATTTTATCATGGAGAAGGTTGAGCAGGGAATTGTGAAGTTGTAATATGTTCCTACAGAGCTACAGGTTGCAGACATTCTGACAAATGCCTTACCCAAGGAATCTTTTGAGAGGCATTGACTGGCTCTGAGAGTTCATTCGATTCCCCACACTTCAAATAGAGTGGATGTGGAACCCCCCCCCCCTCTCCCCGAGGTATGATGTTTTTTCCCTAATGTGCATATATTTGTTCTCTACTATGTTACAAACTAAAAAGGAGTGACCATTGGGTTCGTTGACAAAGGGGGAGAAAATAGTGATTGTTCAAGGGGGAGACAGTGTGGCTATATGAGAAATCATGATAGATACAGGGAGAAGCTGACCAGTGGAGCGGCCAGATAGGGGGAGAAATGTGAAAGGGGGAGAATATTAAATCTGACGATGCTAGACGTGTTCGATCAAAGAATAGATATCATGATAGATTAGGATCGTGATAAAAGCAGAAGAGTTGTGATGGATAGTGGTTAAAATTTTTCCAAACCAAACATTAGTCTTCCAACAAGTCCATCAACAATTGGTATCAGTTTAGTACAAATTGGTATCAGTTTGGTGTCAACAATGGATGTCAGAGATGAAGTGATTCATTGATGAACTTTCCATTTACTCTTGTTTCTCACGCCGAGCATTTCTCATGTGGGCTTAGAGTATATGTTACGTAAATCCTTGATCGCTATCAGAATCGCAAAAGGCGAATGGTGGCTGAGGAATTAACGATTTATCTTTCTATAAAAGAGTTTTCAACAAACCCAAAGGGGGAGATTGTTGGGCAAAAATCCCTCAAAGCATCATTGAAGCATTTTTTAGGTGATTGTGTTTGTTGAAAAAGTGGAAATATGTTGTGATTGTTGACAACGCAAACCATGACATACAAATTTGTTGAGAAAGGTGGTTTCATGGGGGAATGTCGAGTCCAAGAGCTGAGGTCAATGATCCATGTTTGATTCAAGAACGTCGACAAAAGAATGGATGATCTGGAGGTGGTACAAAAGAATATATACAAGGTGGCGCCATGTACATTAAGGCTTGAAAACATTCACGCCATATGTTTTTCAACATCAGATCATCAAAATATGGAAAAGGGTTAAGGTTCGCACAAGTTTTGGTGAGGTCGCGCAGGTGACTTGCACTCCGTGAATGAATCTTGTGCGTCGTTGCCTTGGATGATTGAGAACATGTGCGCCTATGGTTTTTCAATATTAGAAGATTAATATATGGCAAAGGAATGAGGTTCGTGCATGTTTGGACATAGGTTGCTCAAGTGACTTGCATGGGAAGAGACCTGTGCGTTGAGACTTGCGGACCAAGGGTTGATATGCGTGTCGTCACGCAGGGTGGTCAATTTGCCTATAAATACTGGATCACCCCTCTTCATTGTCCATCAAACTTCAACACTTTGAGAAATCAGAGCTCTCGTCACGTATGTGTGGTGGTCGCGCAAGTGGTGTGTGTGGTCGCGTAGGTGGGACTTGCACGCTAGGGGTGATAGTTGCGCACTAGTGTTTGAAGATGCGCGGCAGTGTAGAGTTTCTTGCCAACATTGGTTTGGGCGTAAATGGAAGTGAGTCGCGCAGGTTTTGGGTTGAAGATGGTTGTGTCGCGCAAGTGTCTGTGGTAGACTTCCACGCTAGTTTTTACTTGCGCGCCGATACTTTCACGCCGTGTTAGACTTGCAAGCCCAGTATGGTTTATTTCCAGCAGTGATTTTCAGGATGTGTCGAAGCTGGAGGTTTCCCCGATACCTTCAGTGAAAAGAGAGATTCATCTATGGGTAAAAATTGGGATTCAACAGAGCATCTACTTACATAGGAAGATGCATTCTTTCATGCAAATAAAGAGACTTATAGGTCTATAAACTGTGAGTGGATTCCCTTCCAGGGCAGTTTTCTTAGTAAGAGGAAGAAGGTGATCCTCTCCACCGGCAGTGAGCCCGAGAGAGATAAATAGGGATTGACCCTTGGGAAAGCAGTGATATGACCCTAAACTTTGTAAAGGCAGTGATCCTGGGCATAGAAGTGATCTAGCCCGAACTTTGTATCCACATCTAGTGAAGAATAGTGGAATTTGGTACGACCGACAACTTGTTGGCGTATGCTCCTTGAATGTAGCCCAGTGAGGGTGAACCAAGTAAAAATCTCTGCGTCTGCCTATTTGCTTCCCCGCATTGCATTCAAAGCATCATCATTATATAAAGAAGTAAAGAAGTGATCATAGTTTAAACACAAGGGAAAACAAAGTGACCCTTGTAATAAAGTGGTCAAGATCCAATGGGGTAGGAAGAACTTTGAAAAATAATATCCATACCCTGATTAACCCCCCCCAGGGTATATAGGTCCCTATTGGTCCTACCAATTGGTATCAGAAGGAAGGATGATGTTATCATATTTGCTTGCTCCGACTTGGTGTAGTCGATCTTTGTAGTTAAAGAATCTATCTACTATTATCTCAGTGTGCCATGGCTAAGGGAAAAACATCAAAGAAGAAGCAGAAGTCAGGTGGTATTTCTCAGTGTGGAAGTGTGTATGGAAAAATTGTGATTCAATTAAATGAATCAAATAGCTTACAGAAGGAAGGTCTGGATGAATCTGATAGGGAGAATATTGATTCACTCAAGCATGATGCAGGAATATGTGAAGTACATGAACTTCAAAGTGATATTGAAACAAATGATGATGAAGAATAAAGTATTGAAGGAAGAATAGATATGAAAGATGAGATAGAGGCTTCCCTTGAAGAGATAGATGTTTGGAGAGCCAAAACTAAGAAATCTAACAAAGTGGATTGTGATTCCAAAGTCTATATGTAGCAGCAGGAAGAAGAGAAGTATGAGTTGATGGATATAATTGAGAAACTCATGTTATCAGCACCAGTGAACTCAGAATCAGTTTGTGAGTATAAGTATAATATTGAAGAACAGAAAATGGAGATCGATGTCTTGAATAGAAAAGTGAAAGATCAAGTCAAGTGCATTGAAGAACCTGATATCCCAAGTTATGTTGGAAACAACGATGAAATTAAGTCTAAAGACATTCGAATCCTAGCACTAGAAATTGAGGTCAACAAGCTAAGAGTATTAAATCAAAGGCTTAGTGATGTGGAAACTGACCTAAAAGAGAAGAATGATTCTCATGGTGAGGAATTACAAAAGTTGGATAAAGTAAAATGTAAACAAAAGGATGGTGATTATGAAGAGAGTCAAAAGTCAGATGAAGTTCAGAATCTGAAAGCCAGAAATGTTGATCTTGCTACACAGTTATTTGAGCTAGTTTAGAAGAATCAAAGACTACAACAAGACAATGCATGTTGTTCTGATTCTATTGCTCAAGAAAAATTGAAAGTAAAGGAGAAGAGTGACATAGTGGATAAGCTGACACGTGAGTTAGAAGATGAGATGAGTAGGGGGAAGCTTCTCAAGGGAGAACTTGATGTCCAACTTGTAACAAGGGATATGAAGATTCAAAATTTGGAAGAAGATCTATAATCAGTAAAGTCGAAATTGGAGAAATCCAATACTAATGGAATGCCAAAAATGAATGATTCCTTACACTTTCTATTTGATCATCCTTCGACAAGAGATGATAAAATGAAGAACAGATATGCTATTTTTGAAGAGAAACAACAGAATATTTTCTCATCTCAAATACCAGCATGTTTCAGAAAAGCTGGTATTGGATTTGACAAATCACCTCCCATGCATGATAAGAAGAGAGCTGTGAATAACTACAGAAATTGAGAAAATAATGTAGGTTCTGGAGATAGGACTAATAGGATAGCTATAAGAAGAAGTGATGACATGTTCTATTTCTGCGGGATTCATGGCCACACATCAAGCTTTTGTTCAGAGGCTCTGGAATACATTTTAGGCTGTGAAAACAGAATATATAAAAAATCCGAGAATAAGAAAAATCATCATGGGAAATCTGATAGAAGAGTCTCTCAAAATAAATCACTTATTAGATGTTATTACTGTGGAATAATGGGACATACCATGAGTATGTGTCAGGAAGCTCAAGAGCACAATGTCAGAAGAAGAACTCATGATGCATCAACGTTATCGACAGACAAAAGAAGAAAAGTTTTTTTTGGAAATGGGACCTGCGCACTGTGTACATGAAGGCTTGAAAACTTTCACTCCATATGTTTTCATGATTAGATCATCAAAATATGGAAAAGGGATAAGGTTCACGCAAGTTTTTATGAGGTCACGCAGGTGACTTGCGCGCTGTGAAAGAAACTTGCGTGTCGTTGCCTTTGAAGTTTGAGAACTTGCATGCCTATGGTTTTTCAATATTAGAAGATCAAAATATGGCAAAGTAAAGAGGTTTGTGCAATTTTGGATGTAGGTTGCACAAGTGACTTGCAGGGGAAGAGACCTGCGCGTTGAGACTTGCGCACCGAGGGTTGACATGCGCGCCATCGCGCAGGGTGGTCAATTTCCCTATAAATACTGGACCACCCCTCTTCATTTTCCGACGGAGTTCAACACTTTGAGAAATTAGAGCTCCCGTCGCGCAGGTGTGGTGGTCGTGCAAGTGGTTTGTGGGGTCGCACAGGTGGGACTTGCGTGCCAGGGGTGATTGTTGCGCGCCAGTGTTTGAAGCTGCGCGCCAGTGTGGAGTTGCGCGCCAACATTGGTTTGGGCATAAAAAGGAAGTGAGCCGCGCAGGTTTTGGGTTGAAGAAGGTTGTGTCGCGCAGGTGTCTGAGGTAGACGTGCGCCCCAGTTGTGACTTGCGCTCCGATACTTGCACGCTGAGTTAGACTTTCGCGCCAAGTAAGGTTTATTTCCAGTAGTGATTTTCGGGCTGGGTGGAAGTTGGATGTTTGCCTGATACCATCGGTGCAAAAAGATATTCATCTACGAGTGAAAATTGTCCTTCAACAGAACATATACTTACAGAGTAAGATGCATTCTTACATGAAAATGAAGAGACATACAGGTCTATAAACTGTGAGTGGATTCCCTTCTAGAGCAGTGAGCTTAGGAAGAGGAAGAATGTGATCCTCTCCACCGGCAGTGAGCCAGAGAGAGAGAAATAGGGAGTGAACCTTGGAAAAGCAGTGAGATGACCCAAAACATTGTAAAGGTAGTGAGCCTGGGCATAGAAGTGATCTAGCCCGAACTTTGTATCCACATCTAGTGAAGAATAGTGGAATTTGGTACGACTGACAACTTGTCGGCGTATGCTCCTTGAAAGTAGCCCAATGAGGGTGAACTAAGTAAAAATCTCTATGTTTGCCTGTTTGCCTCTCTGCATTTCATTAAAAGCATCATCATTAGATAAAGATGAAAAGAAGTGATCATAGTTTACACACAAGAGCAAACAAAGTGACCCCTGTAATAAAGTGGTCAAGATCCAGAGGGGTAGGAAGAACATTGAAAAAGAATATCCATACCCTGATTCACCCCCCCTCCCAGGGTATATAGGCCCCTATTGGTCCTAACATATATAATAAATAATCATGAAATATATGATATAATAATTATACTGGTTTTATTTATATGTCATTTACTTAATTACATTCAATTTTATATGGAAACGAAAACATCGTTCATGCGCACGTACGGCCTACCTTCTCCATGAAAAGTGTATTTCATTCCATTAATCGATCTATTATATGTATTATGAATATATATTATATATAAAACATGATTTACATTTTGGATGTAATTAATCCTGATATAATTAATCATATTAATAATTAAACGTCAAAACGCGTACGATAATTGAAACGATTTTACCCAAAACACTACTTTAACATGGAATTGACAAATGAACGGGTAATATAAAGTTGTAAGTGAATCATATACGATATCATAAATATTATTATGTTTATATTACAAGTTAATAATATGTTTAAATCCACTATATAAGAGTTTCCTAAACATTCAGAAGTAATTGGACCAATGGTTATGGATAGCTATTCCAATCTCGTTCTTATCCAAGATGGTTTATTCGTAATTATTTACGGGGGTTATATTTATCATCAATTTCCATGTTTTCAAAAAATGTTTTCATAAAATGTTTATTATTCATCTAGGTATTTTAAAGAATTTTTTTCCCTTTGTTGACTTTTACCAAATGGTATGGAAGGAATCATTCTTTTGTTTACCATACAAGTTACTTTTTGACTTTTCCGGCAACATTACGAAGTGATGTTTTTTTAACTTATATGGCCTGAACAGATTTTTACATTTTCATAACTCCTTATTTATATGACGATTCCTCTATAATATTGCATGATTATTTTCAAAAAATATATTTTGTTTTAAAATTGGATTTCATTTTGAGTAAAGAAATATGATTTTGCAGAAGAAATGATATTTTACTCAAGAATTGAGTTCAAGTGTTTTATCAAAGTTATTTTCCATCTAAGATGATATAGGGCTATTATTCATTACCAATTATTATATTGATTTGATTATATATGGTGGAATTATTTTTAATAAGAAATTTTATCTTATATTGATTATGTTATGATGGAATGATGTTTAAGAATACCACATATATTACATGGGTTATGCTATGATGTATGATTTATGATTTTGTGGCACACATAAGAATGGTTTCATTATGAGATGGATGAGACCTATATCACTCTCCAATAAATTGGGTAATTATTTTTATCTCATAGGATAGACATGGCTGGAATGAAAAGTAAATCTTGTTCAGTAATACAGGGATGGAATGACAAGTAAACCAGGTTCAGTGATGGACTTTGTCGACTATGATGGTCTTGGCAACAATGCCTTGGATAATATGGAAATAATATCATGTTCTTATTGGTTTCCCAAAATAACATGTTTTATTCCCATGATATTTTGTCATGATTAATGTTACTTGTTGATATATTCCTTTCATACTTCCATGATTTATTTCACTATTGAAGATTTTGATGTTTAATATTTATGTTCATGATTTTACGTTCCAATGTATATGGTTTGTTTTGTTTTCACCATGCATACCCTTACTGAGAATTTGAGCTCACCGTTTTTATGTTTTCATTTCCCCAAGGATATAAAGGAAGGATTTAGGTAGTGAAAAAAGTAATATCTTTATGGGATATTTTTAAGATATTTCACCATGATTAGAAGATTGTGTTCCAAAATTCCAATGAAACTAAACTAACACAGTCTTTGGGAATATGTTTTTGTTATGTATTACATATTCCACAAAATAAATGTAATATCCATGTCCATCAAGCTTGGGTCTCTAAAACATAGGAACTGTGTCACCACATTGAGTGGGTTGGATTTTGGGATATTCTTCATTTTTTCTTTTTAAAACAACATTTAAATTCTTTCAGAGAGAAATGACTCTTCTAAACACAATAGAGAAGAACACCTACAGGAACATAATAATTTACCAGGTTCAATACTCAATAAGTAATGGTAGTACTTTTCATATTCTAGAAAAAATCTATGATACCATCACCTATTAGATAAAAACATACTTTTTTACAAAAGGAAATGAATATCCTTCATGTTTATTTAAATATAATTAGTTGAGAGTGCATATATTCCACAACTAAATAAAATGAAAAAAAAAACCATTTTCTGATAGAGTAATGAACCGTTACTAATAGGTTTCAGCATTCTATCACTATGTTTCTTGAACTATTCAAAAATTCACTTATGCATCATATATCTTATTTTTTGAATTCTATTAATTGTAGTAATAACAATCCTATCCAACATAATTAAATATATTAACTCATCATACCAAAGACACACCCTAAAATGATCTATAATGAATTTAAATAATACATCATTAATCTTAAAATACACAATAACATTATTAAATTTAAAATATTCACTACACTAATAAAATACTATAAAATTAAATTAAAAATAATTAAAATATATTTTATTGAAAATATCTTTTGTAATAGTCCACATCCTTAAATAAATAAAAATTCTATTAAATAGAATAAAACTAGTCTATTTATTCACCATTAAACCTATATTTATTCGTTAATAATACCCAATGATTGACGTAATGCATTAATTGTATAGATGAATTATTATGATAACCTCAATCATGGAATTCATTATCATAATAAATAATGAACTATGCCTCCTTCTTTTAATGATAATTGAAATATTACCGATATGGATTCAACAAGAATACATGACTACTTGAAATCTATCGTTCAAAAATTTATTTTTGGAATTGATATTATCATGCTATGTTCAACTTGATTACCTTAAAATAGTATCAAACATATCATGTTGAATGAGAACATCATGGATACCTAAAAAAATATTTCTTTTAATTCTTATGAAAACAGACATTCATTTCTCCATTTTCCCTTCTTCTCTTCATAACTTTACATAAATAGATGTAATGAATATTACTTAAAAATTATCTCTTCCACATAGTGTTCATTGAATATAATCATGGTAGTCATTATAAGGATATTTAAACCTTAAAATATCAACTTACATTTCATTAGTAGATTTTATTTTACTATTCTTTCGTCAATCTCCAAACCACATACTATGTTACACGAAAAGGTAGATCCTCATACTATGTAACTCAAGGTAACTTATTCTATATTCATGTATGGTATGTTCATGGGTTATGCTAAAATTCATTGAATATTTATAATCATGTAGATTCCTTATCCTTTTATCATATTCAATAAAACTCATAGAATATTGAAGTTGTTATCATAAAAGCACAAAAACATATAACAAGTCTGTGATTTTGTTAATGGATGTAGAAATATATTCATGAATGAATGTTCTATGAATTTTAAATCTTTACATAAGCTAATTTTCTAGTAAAAATATATAAATGTTCGGTTCCCCATCAATGGAAACTTTTTTTGTGGAATCGTAGTTCATGGTAGCATAGTGTACTAAAGCATATACTGGGGAAGCATAGAAGAAATTATATTGTTGATCACCATTACATAGAAAATCAATTTCAAACTCATGGTTTATTTACATCGTACAATGTAATATTACTGGTCTTTGATTGGAGTGACTGAAAATAAGTTTTTATAAAGTTGATTTATTTTTAATACAAACAAAAAAATATGAAAATTTTGACATTGTTCATCATCTTCATTATCAATCCAATAAAAAAAACTCTAAAAAATTACTCAATATATAGTATGTGACATAGGATAATGTTTCATGTTACAAAGTCACCTATCATACATACACGATCTCACTTGTTCCATACATTCTAATCATATATTCTAACAATATTTTACAATTTTATAAAAAAAATGTTCAAAGTAATAAAAAACATTCTCATGGATAATCCCTTTTTTAAACTCCTTTAAAATTTAATTTTAACCCATATATCATTCTTGAGTAATTTTACCAACCAGATCACATGCATTTAAACCAATCCCCTTCATAAAACCCCTATAAAACATTAAATTAAAAACACACACAATGAATCAAAAAAGTATGGTTTAATCTTCATTTATCACACAACTTAATAAATTGTTGATAAATAAAAAACAAAAACATATATGGAATCAATGGTTAACCATGTAAATAAACAAACATAAGGAAACAGGTATATAGAAAAAATTAAAACATTGCACATTAACTAACTATTACTTAAATTAAATGAGAGAGTTTCCCTATATACCCTTATAACAATTGAAAAACACAAAACCATAAATCAACTACCATAGGGTTGGTCATATCAAAATTTCGGATTTCTATATTCAGAAAAAAAATGATGAATGAGGAATCACAAGTTGGGATGAAGGAGAAATCAAGATAAATTCATGAATACCAGGTACAAAATCCACAAAGTAAGTGAGGAATAACACCACGAATTGAAGGGTGAAATATCCTTGGCTGAGAAAGGGAGGTTGTGCATGATATGGAGAGAAATAAAAAATGTGTAAATTAAAATAAAGAATGATATATGATGTCATAATACATATATTGAATGTGCTATAAATTTATTCATGGTTTGAAAACAAGGTCTATATAGTTTTTGACCAACCATATGATAGACAATATCTCCCAAAATTAAAAACTATATAGTTATTAGAGAATCACAAATAGTTAAAAAAAGTGTTCTGAAAACATTCAATGACCCACTATCATTAAAAACACTCTTTCACATGGTTGGTTTCACGGTTACTACTAATAGTCTTTTCATTTTTAACCATGGTATCTTTCCCTAAAAAATTAGAATACCCAACATACAACACCATGAGACAGTCATAACATAAAAATTAATAAATGAAATAAAAATGATATATAATAATGACCTGATGGGTTCTATATTGTGTAATATCATTCCTGATATAAAATAAATTATTTTTTTGTAGTAATTGCATGATGTATTTTCATCCATAAGTCACACACCCAAATAATTGAAAGGAATTCATCATCATATAGTGTTATTTATATGATTTTGATCTAAAAGACACAACTAACATGGTATCCGGATTTTAAAATCCATAACAGTGGTTATGGATACATGAATTTAGAAGGAATAACTTTTTATATTATCTCTCACCCAAAAATGTATGATATTTCATGTAACATATTCTTGAAAAAATAATCATGAACTATGTGGGTATACTTTCCTCTAATTTAGAGACATTATAATCCCTAATAATGTGACAAATACCTATAGAGTGGAATTCTTATCCCCATTGAAAATAATTCACAGTGTTTGATAGAAGAAAACTCTAAAATACCTTTAACACTTCTTGGTAGACTATAGAATCAATAATAAACCAAATAAACTTCTTGGATGATATAAAACTATAGGCTACCATTAAATCCTCCTGGAAAACATAACACACCAATATATCCATTTTTTCTAGTATAGAATAAAACACTAATGAACCTTTATTTTTTTATGATATACCATAATTAAAATGTAAACGCAATTCCCATCCTTAGATTATAATGAATCTTGTTGTTCCTTTATGTATTTCTAGGATCCCATATATAAGTATAAAAAATGTAGTTTCCTAATTCAATTATATTTCTGTGATCTATTGAGATTTCCAATTTTATATATTTATTCACCGAATATCTATTAATAAAAATAGAATAGTGTAGTTGAAGAGACCATTTTGGTATTATTTACCGTTACAATAGAAATACACTATAGTGGTAGAACTCCAATGATATTATATATATATATTTTTATATATTAAAAGTTAATTAAAAACATAAGTCAAATAAATATATCTATTCATGTGAACCATATTAACATTAATCAAAAAAATCATTAAGTGATCCCATATTTCCAACAACTAAAACAGAAACGAAATGGTTACAGACTAGGTTCTAACACCATATCTACATAGGACCATTACCTTCAAGCTCCCATGTCCAAAATTATGGAAATCCATATCAAGGAACCAAACTATTAATGTATTATGTCTTCCCCTTACCAACATTACGCCAAACAACAACCTAATATACACCAGGATGCACATATATGGTTTGAGTATACAAACCCACTACACAATCCCAAAAGACATCCCATTAATTCAACTAAAATAAACACAAGTTAGAACAATTATTTATTTAAAATAATATTTCTTGAAAAATTGAAATGATTCAATGATATATGATATTAAAAAATCACATAGAACCACATTTCAAAAAAAATAAATTATTATAATAACAGATGACCCTACCCATGGACCCTTAAATTGAAAAAAAACATCCATGTTATAGACCCAACATATCTCATTTAATGTAACTCTAAAACCCAAATTGTAACCGACAAATTATTTTGAACATTATTATGTTCTAAATTATTGTGCATAAAATTCATCACCCGAGACTCATATTATTACTCGATTGTATTGTAATATGACCATAAATATAAATGGAGGTATCATCCCTATGAATAGAGTCTTTATTAGTGACACATGTGTACAAATTCCTAATACAAAAACTTACAATCCAATAACGTAAAAACACCACCACATTTAAATGAAAATAAAAATGTTCTTTATTTATTTCAAAAAAGTATATAGATATCCCCAAATCATTGTTTGAACCCTTGTTTATAGAATGTAATTTCAAAAAAATATTTTTAAAACATATATATCGTTATTAAAAATAAACAATATTATTAAAAAAAATGTGTTAATGATTTTATCATATTTAATTTGTGAGAGAATTGACGTAACTCAAATAATCCCTATAATATAAAATCACCCCAGAAAATCATAGATTCATGATTTCACAATCCTCATATAATTTATTATAATAATATACCAATCACTAATAGCCATAATCATGATATATATAATTAAAACTCCAATATTAGTTGCTTATCTAAAGAAAAAAATTTGAAGTATTGTAGAAGATATGATTGGGGATTTTCATTTAGTCCTAAATGTAAATAGTTCATGAATCAAAGATATAGGGTTCATATTTTTATAATACACTAAAATAAATAAGGAATACCCTATATATATACAAAATCCTTAAATGGAATTGGAAACTGATATTTCTAGAGAATAATTATCTTAAAAAAATTATGGATATATTAAGTATATTAATTTTTTAATACATTTTTGGGAGAACTAATCTCAAACCATGAATTTTTACACCACTCAAAAATTCATTATGGATACATGGATAGGGAATGTATTTCCCAGAAACTAAATATATTTTGAACCTTCCGATAAACCTATATTTTCTCTATGTAGTTAACTAGGTAATATGGTTGGATTTATCAAATGGTGAAATCACCATAAATAACCAAAAAAATATGTAAACATAAAAAAATATCCCAAAATTGAACATCAAATTTTAATAAAAACCAAATGTATAATAAATTTTTTATTACAATAAAACAAGGGTGTTATAACCAAATTATTATTTATGGAGAAATTAAAACCTGAATACTTATTTAAATCTTATAGGGGTAATATAAATTCTATCATAACCCTACTCACATTGTTATAATCTATTAAGCTATAGAGTACCATAGAGACTCAAATAATTATCATTGAAAATGATATCACCCATTCGTTTCAGAATATGGTGATTTAAATTCCATAAATTATCAATTTAATTCATTAGGGATAGTAAATCCCTTTAATGACATGTGTTTTCCAAATAAGATAAAATTAATGAAAAATAATACCATATTATTACCAATAAATAGTTCATTTATATAATATATATATATATATACATATATATATAAAGGACTGATTAAATAGATAATAAGCGCCATAATTTGAATATTTGACCTCTATTCCTTTAAATTTCAACATGTTTACCCCAATATTCATGTGACTTATTTTACAACCTCATTTAAAAGGGTCCATTCATTTATGTGAGTGAGAAATGTATTCTACCAAATTGAAATGAATACCCATCATTATTTTTATTATTTTTATTGTTATATTATTTTTATATATAAAAGATATATGTAACTATTTCTCAAATTAATTGAAGGACATACCAAGGATTTTGATATTCAGAATAAAGAAATACATATTATCTCTGTAAAAAAATTTATTTGATGGTGGTATTTTTCTTTTCTCAAGATTATTAAATAAGTGAAATTTTTACAGTATTTGTATGGAAGAAGATAAAATTGGTTCCTACTCAAAATTTAATTTAATAAATGGTTACAATGATAATGAAGGTAAATATTTTCATCAAATAGAGTTCATTATAATCATTAGAAGTTTACTCTACTCTATTACACAATGAGAAATCATTTTTATATTTTATTTTTATTTTTACTCTAGTACACCAAAATAATAAAAATATTTTCAAACTATATTTTTAAAACATGAATAAATGACACATTTAATTGCATATAATATGTTTTCGGGAAGGGAATTTAGACTAATATTCATTATTTTATGTTGATTTAGCTGGATGTTTTGATGACTGAAATAAAACCATTGGTAGATTAATAAACACAGTATAAATATTAGTTTCTTAGAACACAATTAAAAAATGATTCATTACATTGCATAATATATAAAATAAGTACCCCTTTTCTACAAAATACATGGAACAATTTTTTATTTTGACAACAAAACATGTTGATCAGAAGGATGATGTTATATTCCAATATGTTTGAAGCAACCAATATGTGAAGGTAATATTATGAAATATAAATTAGAAATCATGAATTAATCACAATGATATTAGTAAAATTTTATAATGTTTATGTTTGATGTAATAGTGATGGGTTAAGAGTTTATTCATAACAGGTACTAATTGGTCAATATCAGTTATAAAATCCTTGAAAAAGAGATATTTTAATTGTTCAGGTTAATGATGTTTCTCCTAAATCAATATTATTAAGGATATATTATAATGGTTCCTCCCAAAATCTCACATATATTTTGACATATGATTTTTTATTATTGTGAAATTAAAATGAACCCAATAAATTTATTTTTAAATATATGAGGTTGATTTATTATTATGATTATAAAGTATTTATCATGACTATTTGAAAAGGGTGAATTTTTGGATTTACTGAGTGTCATGACCCATCCCCGGGGCCTGTTCCGTGACCACCCCAAGCTCGTCTTCCAATGCTCAGGGGATGGCGACTCACATGGAAGATGTATTCCCTAAAACTGGGAAGGCATTTACTTTATAACATGTAACACACAAAACTAATCACACAGAAAGATACGAACTCATGTAAACTGAATAGTAAACAGAGTGAGTACAGTAAGTAAAAGGGGCCATAATACAAGCCAACCTGGAAAGTAGAAGAAACTAAAAGGTTCAAGTAAACCTAACTTCTCAAATGTACACCCACCAAGGATCCTACCAGAAGGGTAGGTACATCTTTCAAATAGTTGTATATGCAGTACTCCCCGTATAAGATCCACCTCCGAGCTACCTCCAGTCCTGGTACCCTCATCCTCAGCCAGTGTTCTCCATAGTATGCAATAAGCACAAAAAGGTGCATGCATATCCAGTGCGGGGGTGATTATAATGAAACTCAATAGGGACCACAAGACCCTCAAAGGTCTCATAAAATCAACAAAGGTTAAACCACAATGCATGAGAAAAATTGAAAACCCTACTTAGGTATATTCCCATACATATAAAAAGATACCAAGTAAACCTATCTAAATCTTGAGGAAACACAAGGCCCAACTAATTAGGCCAATGATCAACTGTTCCACAAAGGAAGGAATACCACAAATAAAAGTACCACAGAAGTATGCCACGTAGAATAATTCCACCAAGGTATCACCATGAAGCCAAAGTACCACATATGTACACCACATAGAAGAATACCACCAAGGTATCACTACGAAGGTAAAGTCCACAAGGTAAAAACTCAGCTCACACAATTTATATCATTGGTACAATGTTAGAGATGAATAGATGTAACTATTGTATCATATTACTCTGTTAAGAAGCAGACCCATGAAGGATCCTAAATCATTGACCCACGCATGAACCTAGTACATCCTCAGACCCACACTTGATTCTAGTACAGTATCAGAACCACAGAGGATCCTAGTACATCTTCAAACCCACAAAAGATCTTAGTACAACAAACCCACATGAATTCATAGAGCATATCAACGTGGGATACTCAAATACATACCCACTAAGGATCGCTTTCTCAAGATACAACCAGCTATTGGGTTCCCGCACAAAGCTTTCTCGTCATCAAGAGGGTCCAATCTCAAGCCACTAGTTGATACTCCAACTGCCACAATGTACAATGAAGATGTATCGCGAAGGACTGCCACGTCATAGGGGTCTCCATGCAACAGACAGTGCGTCAATCAGACGCCTGGTCTATAAGTTATTAGCTTTTTAGTCCCGAGGGCCTAGTTGTATTCATGCTCAATCTAACCCGACCATACTCCATCATTATCCAAATATCAATTTGGGTATACCAAACGGACCGCCTCGCTTCAAGGTTTCCAACGCCGCTGACGGTTCGTCAAATAGATTCACGGTGCTAATGTTATGTCCAAAATAGAAATAATGGGTTGATGTTGTTCCGGGTACGGTCCGACATGGCACGACCCAGCCTCGGCCGACCCAATTCGGGTCAACCCGGCCTGACCCGCAGGGTTCATCCTAGCCCGCACTAGGAGACCGGGCCCGTGTGGGGAAGCCTAGCCTGGGCGGCCGTGGTGCAGTGGGGCGTCCGCGGTGCGGTGGTCTGCCGCGGTCCTCTTCCGTCGGGCGGCGTGGTCACACCGTCACCTTCTTCACAGCCCGCAGTGTGCCGACCACCATTATCGTGCCCCACTGGTGTCAATAGACGGATCTGGTTGCCGTCTTCACCCTTCAGAACGATTCAACAAAAACCACAAGGGATTGCTAATAGGTTGGGGCATGTACGTTTGGCCTGCACCATCCGTGTTAGAGTAGTAACAAGAGGTTCAACAACTATTGAATCGTGAAGAACAATCATGAACAGGTAAGGGAGGACTTTAAATCATTAAAACCTACCTCAAAGGTTCATTGATGTGTCGTGAGATAATAAAGGTGAAGGCGAAGAGGGTGGAAGTGATCGTCACTTCCAAAACACGCTTTCGTAGTCGGGCTCGTGTGTCTTCCTCTATCATGGCTTTAAAGAATGATCATTGATGGAGATGGAATTCTTTTTTTAGAGGAGATGTTTTTCATTAGAGATGTGTTTCCCCATGCTCTCTCAAACTTCTCCTTTTTCCAGCAATTTCTCACCTGGAAAAAATCATAGGTGCCAACTTATTAATATTGTTCTATTAATTTAATTTACGCTGGAACAATTAACTTTTGGAAAAATTTATTTACCACATTGGAATAATAAATGTGGAGGAATTCCATGAGTTAAATCTATATTAATGAGGGATTTCAATGGGATTCTCCCATTACGAGGGTTCGGGTGGTCCACACCTTTAGGAATTCAAAATGGGGGTATTAGATCAGGTTGTCCACACATCTTAAAATTTACATGGGAGGTTTAGTTTTGGTGGCCCCACATTTATAACATTAACATGGGTGTTTCAAATAAAAAGAAAATATTAAACAATTTTTTTCCACGAAAAAGTGAATATCAATCTTTCACCCTTGACCTACTGCGGTCAAGGTGAAGGTCTCCTTGAAATAATATCAGTGATGCGAGTTCAATAGTTCCCTCATATTAAAATTCCGAACACCGAATTAAATGTTAAAAAAAACCCGCTCACACATTTACTAAATGTACTTGAATAAAATTTCAGAAACTCATTCCGAGCAAAACAGGCCTCGGAATCACGCTCCATCAATTTTCGAGGACTCAAAAAATTCCCATAAAATAACAAAAATTAAATGTAATTTTCGAGTCTTTACATTCTACCCACATTAGGGATTTGCATCCCCATAAGCCACAACTCAAACTAAGGGAACATGTGGGGGTACAAGAAGGTATTTGAGCCTCCCGCTCCCATGTGCTCTCCTGGAGGTTCTTGTGCTACCAGCTAATGCGTACCAGCGTTATCGACCACCCATGAAGAACCTGTTCATGTTGATCCTCAATCTCCACTGGGACCTCCATAAACGTCAACCCATCGTTGATTTCTAGCTCTCCACGGTCGATGACATGGTTAGGATCATGCACGTATCTCCTCAGCTGAGATATGTGGATGATTTCGTGCACCCGGTGCAAGTGAGGTGGAATAGATAAGCATTAATCTACCATTACCACGTTACTAAGGACTTTAAAGGGTCCGATGATCCTCAGAGATAAATTTTCGCCCCAGAAAAATCTCCGCAAAAACTTGTCGAGGTGAGACCCGTATAAAGATGTTGTCGCCATCCTCGAACTCCATATGTCTCCTTCTCAAATAGGCGTAAGACTTCTTCCTACTCTATGTAGTCCTCACCCGCACCTGGATGATCTGCACCTTCTCCTTGGTATCCCATACCATCTTTGGTCACATGAGTGCTGACTCCCCTGGTGCAGTCCAGCACAAAGGTGATCTTCATGGTTTCCCGTTAAATGCCTCGAAAGGTGCCATCCCAATGGTGGAGTGATATCTGTTGTTGTATGTAAACTCCACCAAAGTAAACTGATACTCCCAGCTATGTCCGAAGTTGAGAACGCAAGAATGTAGAATGTCCTTGAGGGTCTGGATTGTCCACTCAGTCTGACCATCCGTCTAAGGATGGAAGGCGGTGCTCAAGCGAAGCGGCATCCTGAAAGCCTTCTGCAACCCCTTCCATAGCAGAGACGTGAAACATGTATCAAGATCGGAGAAAATCATCAAGGCTACTCCATGTAGTCAAATAATATCTATCACATAGAGGCGTCCCATGCTCTCTAATGAACCCTTCCCTCTGGTCTGTATGAAGTGGGCTGACTTGGTTAGTCGATCGACGATAACCCAAATAGACTCCTAACCCCTGGATTTACCTAGAAGTCCTATCACAAATTCCATAGATATCCCATACCAATTCCACTCTGGGACCTCTGAAGGCTGAACTAATCTTGTTTGAACCTGATGCTCTGCCATCACTTGCTGACAAGTGATGCACCAAGAGACAAACTCTTCTACGCCTTTCTTCATTCTCATTCACCAGTGTTGTTGTCATATATCCTGGTACATCTTCTCTTGTCATGGAAGTACATTTAAATGGGGCTTGTGGAACTCCCTAAACACTTCCTCCCAATGTGACACTGGTACCATGGTATGTCCTCTGAAGAGGATGACATGCTCCCCACCTTTAGAAAATCAATCAGGTGCTTGTCATGTTGATATCTGAGCAAGTTGAGCCTTGCAGTTAGTGTCCCCACGCTGAACCTCCCTGACTCGCTAATGAAGTGGGGGAGTGACTATAAGATACTTTAGAAAAGATACTTAATCCCATACCACAAAGGATATTTGAAAATTGTCCAACTGATATGTCACCTCACCTAGCTGTCGTATACAAGATATCTTGTTGAGTGAATCTACTAGAACGTTCTCCTTCCCAGGAGTATAGTGTTTCTTGATGTAATAATCCTGGAGGAACTCATGCCAACACCGTTGTCCCATGTTCAGGACCTTCTGAGAGAAGATATACCTGGGACTCTTGTGATCTTAGTAGACTATAAAATGATCACCCATCAGGTAGTGTCACCATATCTTCAAGAAGAAGAACACTGACGCTAACTCCAGGTCATTAGTTGCCTACTTCTGATCATGATGTCTCAGCTGTCGCGAACCATATGCAATCACTTCCCGCACCTACATCAGAACATATCCATGTCCGGTCCCTGATGTGTCGAAGTAGACTACGTACCCTACTCCCTCCTCCGGAAGCCTCAAGATGGGGCCATTGTTCATCCTCTACCTCGTCTCCTAAAAACTCTATTGGCATCTCTCCGACCACATGATGTTTTCCCCTTCTTCGTCAACACTGATAAAGGTGCTGCAATTCTGGAGAAATCTATCAAAAATATCAGGTAGTATCCGGGAAATCCCAGGAAACACTGTTCTTCCGTCACACTCCTAGGTGTCTCCGATGCAAGTACCTCCTCAATGTTCACTGTATCCACTGCAACTCCTGCCTCTGAGATGAAATTTCCTAGAAAGTGAACATCTTGGATACAGAACTCACACTTCCAGAGATTACTATAAAGCTGGTTCTCTCAAAGTCGGTCCAGAACTATCTGCAAATGATAATCTTGCTCCCCCACGATAGCCAAGTAGATCATAATGTCTTCGATGAAGACTACTACAAAGAGATCAAGGTATGATTGAAAGATCATGTTCATGAGTGCCATGAACACTGCTGGAGAGTTGGTCACACCGAACTGCATGACCAAAAACTCATAATGGTCATACCAACATCCTAAATCCTTCTTCTGTACATCCTCATCTCGTACTCTGAGCAGCTGATTGCATGATCTGAGGTATATCTTTGAGAACCATTGTGCTCCCTTCAACTGATCTAGAGGTCATAAATCCTTGGAATTGGGTACTTGTTCTTCCTGGTCACCTGGTTCATGCACTAATAGTCGACACAAAGAATCAATCTCCAATCCCCCTTCTTGGGGAACAAAATAGGGGCTGCCCGTAGAGAAACACATGGTCGAATGAATCCCTTCCTCTACAAGTACTCTATCAGTACTCGCATCTCACGAAGCTCTGCGGGATCTATCCGATAAGCTGGTGTAGGTATTGGTGCCATCCCTGGGTACAAGTCAATGTAAAAGACCACCTCAATGAGAGGAGGTAGACATGAAACATCTTTAGGGAAAACATCCGACGTATTGGTCCACCACTATAGGATATATCATACATTCCACCTCAACCGCTCTAAGTGTAAGGCTAACCAACTAATGAGTGATTGGCTTCACTCTCCTCTATATTAGTCCATCCTATGTTGAAAAGGCTCACTTCTCACCGATAATGGTAAATCTGGTCCCACTGGTGTGAAAACACCACACTTTGTGCCTAATAGAGTTAATCTGACCATGGACTGTAGATAACCAGTCAATACCCAAGATGACCTCGTAAGGCCACGATGCCGCTACTAGGATATCCTAGCCAAATCTCTCGCCTCCTAGAGTATGCTCACACTGCTGGCACAAGTGTTTAATCGTCGAATCCGCTCGCATAGGAGTCTATAGACATAAGGATTGATCCAACAGATCCATCATAATAACTGAGCTCCGAACGAGGGAAGTGGAAATAAAATAATTACTCGAACATGTGTCTATAAGTACTACAACTAAGGTGGAATAGACACAGATTGTACCTTGTATCATCTCCGGAGCACCATGTCATAGGCCCCAGCTTACTGGAGTTGAGCTCTCTCCTATCCACATGTTCTCTGTGGTCAGGGTGTACCACTTGTTGGTGGTGGCAGTAACATCTCGAATCATCTCCCACCTCCAGCTGCACGACCAGCTCCTCTGCCACGTATGCCTTATCCCTGCCGAACTCCTCTATCAAACCTCTATCTCTGCCTGGGCGGTCCTTAGACGTTCTGCTGATCATTTTTATGGTGGTTCGGATAGTCCCGAGCCTTGTGACCCTACATGATGCATGTGAAAATACTGCATGCTCCCCAAATTATGGGCTCTATCTCCTGTACCATGCACATCCAATCCTGGGTCATGTGTTTGTCAACCTGTAGGTCTGGTCCTCTTGGACCTCTATGACATCTATCTGCTACCAGCTTTAGAAGACGCCTCTACGTGATTCTCGGTGGTGGGTCTCACTGCTGGTGACTGCTCAGCAAGAAAACTCTCCACTGAGAAGGCTCGATATAACACCCCTACCATCGTCGGGATGCTAAGAGAAATCATCGAAGCCCTGCTCTCCTACCTGAGTCCCTGATCAAAGGCCCAGGCTCAGATGAATGTGTCCTACACCATATCAATAGAGTGCAGTGAAAGGTCAGTGAACCTCACAATGTACTGGGCCACAGTCATGCTGCCCTACTGCAGATGAATTTTCTCATGTATGTGTATTTCGCGAAGAGTCAATGGGAGAAACTCTTCCTGAAAAAGGCTCTCGAAGAATGCCTAGAGAAGCGTCACCTCGTCGTGAATCTGGAGCATCAAGATCCACCATATAACTACTACTTCCTGTAATAGATTGGAATCAAGGATCACCATGAGATCAGTTGGTGTCCCTACCAATTGGAAGACTCTCACCACAACCTCCAGCCAATCCTCATCCGCCTATGGGTCCGTCTCTCCCCTGAACCTGGGTGGCCTATAGATCTAGAACACATGCAACGCACTCAAGTAGCGTGCACCTTCATCTAATGGGGATGGTGGCATCAGTGGAAAAAACAGTTAATGGTACCGCTGGTGCCTCCTTTGGAAGAGGGCCCTACACAGAGGCATCATTGTTCGGTGGGATATCATCACGTACTCTTCCCAGATCCCTAGCTGGCTGTCTGCGTGGAGGCATCCTGGATACAAAACAATTGTGCCACGGTAAATAATTTATACCTGCTGAGCCGAATCAAAGAGATCACAAAGAAAAATATTTAGAACACAAACAAAATCAGTGTTTTCATGCACTTAGTCAGAAATCTGAAGTCAGGGTGATGGTGTATGAATACGTCATCCAGCATACCAACAATGGATTCTCAAAACAGATAACTACACTCACTACACATAACAGTATTGCTGCTAATATATCAGTGTCCAATGTTCTATGTTAAACCATCTCTTCTGATACCAATTTGTCATGAGCCGTCCCCTGGGGCCCTAGTAGTGACAACCCCATGCCTGCCTTCTATAGGCCAGGGGTGGCGACTAGCACCGAAAGTGTATTCCCTAAAATTGGGAAGACATTTCATTTATAACCTATAAAACACACAACCAAGAACACAACAAGATACGAAATCAATTATACTAAATATTAAATAGAGTGATTACAAAATGTAAAAGGGTCCAGAATACAAGCCCAACTAGAATTTACAAAAATGTAAAAGGTACAAGTAAACTGAACTTCTCCTATGCACACCTTCCAAGGATCATACTAGAAGGTTAGGTACATATCTTGAATGGTCGTCTCTATGGTACGCCTCGTTTATGGTCCACCTACGAGATACCTCCTATCCTGGTACCCCCGTCAACAGTCCACATTGTCCGTCTTCTGCGCAAAAAACAACAAGGTGCGGGCGTAGCCTGTGTATGGGTGAGTATAACGATACTCAGTAGGGACCCCGAGACCCTCAAAGGTCTCCCAAAATCCACAAAGTATAAAAAAATGCATGAGAACAACTGACAACCCTACTTATGTATGTGCCCATACATATACCTATGTTACCAAATAATCCCATCTCAATCTTGAGGAAACACAAGGCCCGACTCATTATCCAAATGATCAACTGCTCCGCAAAGTATGATGTAACACAAAAGAGAATCTACACATAGGTATGCCACACAGAAGAGAACCACCAAGGTATCACCACGAAGAAAAATCAGCACACATAAGAATAACACCAAGGTATCACTGAAAAGGTAATGTATAAAAGGTACAGACTTATCTCACACTAGATATATCTTAGGTACAGTAGTAGATATTATTAGATGTAACTACTGAAATATCTTACTCTATTAAGAGGCTGACCTAGAAAGGATCCTAAACCTCAGACCCACGCAGGATCATAGTTTAGCATAAGACCCACACAAGATCTTAGTATAGTATCAGACCCACACATGATCCTAGTACATCGTCAGACCCTCATAGGATCCAATTAGAGCATTAGACCCACAAAGGATCCTAGTACATCGTAAGTCCCACACAGGATCCTTGTACAGCAGCCCCATATGGATTACTAGAGTGGATCCTTGTGGGATCCTCAAATACAGACCAAAAAAGGATCCCTTTCTCAAGTTACAGCCAGCTATAGTGTTCCCTCACTAAGCTTTCTCTTCTCCAGGAGGGTCGGATCCTCTTTCCACTGGTCGATACTCCAACTACCACGAAGTCCCATGAAGATCTATCCCAAAGTACAACCACGTCATAGGGGTCTTAACGGACCATATGATGCGTAAATAGGATGCTTGGTCTATAAGTTATTACCCTTTTAGTCTCGAGGGACTGTTTGGATTCGTGATCGATCCAACCTGACCGTACACCATCATTATCCAAACCTCAAGTGGGGTATACCAAGGGGACCATCTAACTTCAATGTTTCCAGTTCCAATGATGGTTCGTCCAATGGATGCCTGGTTCCAAAGATATCCCCAAAAGAGTGAAAATGGGTCGATGTTGTTCTAGGTCTGGTCTAACCTGGCCCGACCCATGCTAGGCGGCCCGGCCAGGGTGGCCACGGTGCGGCAGGGCAGCCGCGGTGCGGTGGGATGACCATGGTGCAACCAGGAGGCTGCGGTGCGGCGGTCCGCCATGGTCCTCTACTACTGGGAAGTGCGGTCGCACCGTCACCTTCTTCACAGCCAGTGGTGTGCTGACCGCCATTCATGTGCCCCACCGGTTCCAATTGGCAGCTCTGGTTGCCATCTTCCTCCATCACAATGATTAAACAAAAACAACAAGTTATTGCAGCGAGGTCGGGCCATGTTCGTTTGGCCCACACCATCCACATTAGAGTAGTAGAAAGCGGTTCAACAACGTTTGAATCGAGAAGAATAATCAAGAATGGGTATGGGAGGTATTTAAAACAACAAACCCTACCTCGATAGTTAGTTGATGTTCCACGAGATGAAATCGGTGAATGCAAAGAGGGTTCCAATGATCGTCACCTCTACAACATGCTTCCGTAGTTGGGCTCGTGCATCGTCCTCTTTCATGGATCCGAAGAACATTCTTTGATGGAGATGGAATTCTTCATTTGGAGGATAATCTCTTCGTTGGATATGAGTTTCTACATGATCAACCATGTTTCTCCCATTGTCAACAATTTCCAACCTGGAAAAAATGAGAGGTTCCAACTTATTAAATTAAGTCTATTAATTTAATTTAAGGTGGCACAATTAATTTTTTGCATAATTAATTACACCATGTTGGCATTATAAATTTGGAGGAATTACATGGGTTAACTATACATTACTGAGGGTGTTCTAGGGGTTTCTACCATTAAGAGGGTTCAGGTGGTCCCCACGTTTAGGAATTCAAAATTGGGGATTTAATCAAGGTGGTTCCCACCTCTTAACATTTACAGGGGAGGTTTAGTTATGGTTTCCCCCACCTTTATAACATTAACATGGGAGTTTCAAATAAAAATAAAATGTTAAACAATTTAACTTTTCTTCTTCCATGAAAAAAGTGAAAAACAATCATTCACCCTCGAACTAATGTGGTCGAGGTGAAGGTCTTCTTAAGTGAATATCAGCACCGCGAGATCAACAGTGTCCTCATATTTTAATTCTGATCACCGCTTTAAATGTTACAAATACCTGCTCGCAAGTTTACTAAACATACCTGAAAAAAAGTTCAGAATATCATTTCAGGAACACCATGCCTCATAATCGTGCGTCGTCAATTTTTTCGGAATCATAAAATTCCCATATAATAAAAAAACAATTACATGGAATTTTTGGGTCTTTAAATTCAAGCTTTTGAACATATTTGTGACATAATATAGTATTTTTTTATTTGTATAGATAATAATTTTTACAATATTATTCAAATACTTTTTTGTAACGTTTGATTTTTTTATATAAAATATTTTTTTTCTTTCTGAATGTTTATTTTTTTATTTATATATTTAGAAATTATATTGATAAAACCTGTTTCATATATCTTGACTTTTCAAAGCTTCCTAGAATAATATGTAAATGATTCATTTCAATTTTTTATTGTATTATTTTCTCATTTTTTTAGAAAAAAAATAATACATATTAATTATTGATTCCAATAATTATATTTTATATAAAGGATTATATTGTATGTGTATAAATATGTACTGTATTTGAATGTATTTTTTGACCCAAAATATCGTGAACCAAACCCTAGTAACCTCGAAATAGATTCTTCATTATTACATCATCATTATATATAAGGAATCTCGTCCTATAGGGATAAGTATTATAATAACCATGGAACAATATAAAGGTACTTGTAATTAACATTGAATTTTGAACATAGAATACACAATGTATTTTCTTTTTGAACACTAATATTTCCCCAAACATATCCTTACAAATTCTTCATAAATCACATCCTGGTATCCTTTGGAAAATAAAACATTATAAATGGGTGAGCAAAGATGCGAAATAATGGTATGTGTATAGAAGAATCTATGAATAAATAAGGAATAATAAATGTGGAACGGTAAAGAATTGAAACAAAATATATTTAATAAATAACATTTTAATAAGATTGATTTAATAAATGATGAGATAATATTTCTGTATAACTAATAACGTGGTCCTAGAAACATAAGTACAAATATTTTGAATAATCAAGAAACCACATGGAATATTAATAAGAGAATTTATAATCCGTGAATGGATAATGTTAAACATATGAAACATACTTTCAAGGCCTTTTTCCAAGAAATATAAATATTGTCACATCCTTCTACCCTGACATTTGAATGAATGGGTAAAGCCTAATCTAAAACCCAATATATTTACTACCATTGGCCTACTAATGAATCTATGATCTATCTATAATTTTCCCCACCAATAAGATACTATTTAAAATTCATTCATCATAGGAAATGTGCAAAAAAACATTAAAATAAACATTTTTTGAAAAAATAAAATACAAAATGTTAATACATACCTCAATAAAATATACATAGTAATAATCCATCAAAAATATTACGGTGAATGGGAATAAAATTATATATAGTCAATAAAATATGTCCTAATCAATTCATGGAATTAATATTTATTATATCAAAAAAATATCCCTATTCGATAATATGTATAATATAGGTTTTATGTCCTTGATGAAGAAAAATACTGTAAAATTTTCATTACTTTTTTTTGAGGAAAAAAACGTTTTCACATTGAAAATATGTGAAATAAAAAAAGATAACAAATTTAAAATACTTAATTTTAAAATAATGATTTATTTTGGGAAAATTATGAATCAATATAATTATTTTTCCTGAAAGATGAAAATTCAACTCATCTCTTACATGTTCAAACAATTGCCCCTTTCACAATTTTTGTAAAAGATAAAATGGAATTGTTTTTAAAAAAACATGAATATTCCATTGAAATAATTAAAATTTTAAAATGTATAAAAATTTCTTCAGTAATTCATTTTGAAAATATTTAAACACCATTATAAATTTTATTTATAAAACATATGTTTCAATTTAAATTTATTTTTGACAGATGAGAAATATAGAATATGATATCCTTAAAAACATTTTCTAATACATTTTAAAGAATAATGATTGTATAAATTTAAATATTACATCAAAAGTACATGAATAATCCAAGGATTTGAAAATAGTTTGATCTTTGGAAATAAATATTATTTTATTACCCTAAGATATATTTATACAAATACAATACCAAATAAAAATAAAATTGTGAAATTAACCCTTTCCACATTGTTATCTTTTGGATAATAAGAACCATGAAAGTAATAAATTCAAGTGAATCATAAAATAAAATGATGATAAATATATATATAATATAGTAGATAAAATACTGAAGTATATACACCATATAATTGAATTAGTGGTTAATATTGAATACTTATCAACGAAGTAAAAGTGAAATGGGTTAACGTTATATCATGTTAGACTTCATACATATGTGTGTGAACATCTTGTATGATATATATAGTATTATAATAAAAGAAACATAGAATAATAATAATATATATTATTCCATATATGATACTATTATTACATTTGACCACCTATTGGTTGATAACATTTCATTATTTGTATTGCTTTATGTGTAAATTTTTTTTATTTTTTATTTTATGTTTTACCATAAACATTATGGGTTTTGAATGAGAGATATTGATTTTCACCACAAGAAATATATTAATGTTATAAATATTTCTATATTCATTAGATACAGTATTATATAAATTCTTTAAAATTTTACATATAAAATGAATTGCTTCGCTTTATGGAGACGGTAGGTTGTACGTACGCACGAGTGACAAAATGATTCCATCAAATATTGAAATGGTAAGTAATTTTATTGTACATTAATTTTTAAAATTTAAATCATGTTCTTTAAATCACATTTATTCATTATAATTGTCTTAATTATTTTCATATAAATTATATGTAAAAAATGAATTACCTCGCTTGATGAGGCGGCAACCCACTGTACACATGACTAGTGTTATCATATATTGAATAGAATGGATTGTGTGTGGGTAAATGTCAAATTATATTTATATATGTAAAATTATATAATAAATACTATATATCAATTTAAAATATCATTATTTCCATAAATATTAAGTGTTTATGGAAAACTAGTTACATCAATACCTGAGGTGGTAGTCCGCCATACACATGATTGACGATTTCATTTCCAATTGATTAAAGTGGATATGGATAAATATTATGAAATATTTTTAATAACATATTATTATATATTTTACATATTTTTGTTATTATATAGTATGTGTAAATACATAAGTATGGTAGTAAAAGAACAAAGAAAAAGAAGTCACATAGTGGAGAAAATCAACTTCCCTTACAAAAAACTCCTTTGGATCTCTTCATAAGGATGCCTAGTTTGGACTTTTGAGAATAATAAAATATATAATTCCTGTATAAGTATGTTGGGGAGGAGAATTTTAGGGTTTTTCCGTTCTAAATGGCTTGTTATGTTTGACAGAATGTTAGGAGAAAGTTCGATTTAAAAAGTGGGGAATGGGAACCTTGTTGTAATTTACAAGGATAGTTCAAAAATTAATCAAGAATGATAAATTCATTAACCTTGTAGAATAAATTAAATAACCTTGTATTCTATCATGGGGAGGATAAGGCATAAATATGTCCATAAATGAATATTTTCCCATGTTAGTAATTCATTTCAACATTCATTCGTTAATGCTAAAAATTATATTTACCATATTATACAATATAAAAAGGGATGATTAAAAATATGAAATCCAATTTTGAAAATTACACATAAAAAGTGGAAAAATATTACATAATATTAACACCATATAAATGACAAGAAATCCAGTATTCAAATATAAGATGCTACAACATATACAATGTTTTTATATAAAAATTCAATATAAAAACAAACCCAAGGAAATGAATTGAATTAATTAATATATAAATAAACTAATTATACTTTAAATACTATTTAAAAAAATTTAAATTTTAAAATATATGTAAAAATGGTTGTTTTCAAATAAAATTAATTATTTTAAATTATCATCAAAAAATTATCTTTTCATAAAATTATAAAAAAGTTACCAAACGTTATTTATAAATATATTTTTAAAATGTAATTTTTATTTAGTGAAATAAATTTTATTAAAGTTGTAATATTTTATTTTTAATTATTTTCATAATGCATTACTAGCCCACCTATTAGAAATAATATTTTTAGAGAAAACTTTTATTTTTCATTAAAATTATTCTTATGTAATTAATAATGAATCCTTATTTGAAGAATGTTTTTTTATAATTTTTTATAATATGTAATTTTCCTAATTTAGTAATTAATATTCATACCCACCAACTAAATGACTAGGATATAATATTCATGTCTAAATAATAATATTTTAATTGAGTATCACATTTTATTAAATACCTTTGTTTTGTGTAATTCAAGCTATTAATGATATTGAATTTATTTAAAAATAAATATATTGTAAGGTTTCAGTATGTAAAATTTTCATTAAATTTTAGTTTTTTTTTACATATATTATATGAAATATGATGTTCCACATTGAAAACCACATGGTGTTACAGGAAGAATGTACAAAAACATTATTCGGTATAGATGAATATCTTAATGAAAAATTATTTAAAAAAATTAACTTAGGTAAAATTGTATATATTATTTAGAAAAAACAATAATGAAATTATATTTGATTTATATCCCAATTGAAACTCATAATAAAGGTCCATATTATTAAAATTTGGGGATTATATTTGAGGGCCTTGAATATATCATTATATATTCCCATTCCCAATAAGCCATTATCCAAGATAGTTCAAATTACATTATTAAATTTAGAGTGAATATTTTTAATGTTGTATATCCCTAAAAAATAGATGGTAGATTAATTCTTTGAATATATTTACAGATGTCCTATATCCCGTTTTCTTCATAACTATCTTGACAAAAATTATCCCCCTTAGTTCTATTTCCAAATAAATGAAAACAACATAGTTTGATTGTGATTGCAAGTCATGAAAATTGTTATTTGATCAAGGATAATAGAAAATTGTTATTTTACAACCTATTATATCTAAGTATTATCCAGGGATTTCCTTACTAAAAGACATAATACTCACCAAGTGTGGCATCATTGATAAATTTATTCATGGTCAAGAATTATTGAGTTTTAATGCTTAAAGTCATTGGCTTCAATGATAGGACACAATCATTTCTAATGTATCACCAAATAGAAATTTTCTCTCTTTTATTGATGTGGGATCAATGACCATCCAATGATACATTGACCTATGATTATTCTACTATTGAATTTTTCTTCATAGATACTGTACCCTTACACTTTTCACACTATTTTTATACCCATTATCACATTGAGACAAATAGTCATACATTCCAATATGTTAAATGGAATCCACAATAGATAATTCCCCCTATCATTGATGAAGGTAAATAAATTATATTGAATTATATTTTTCGAATACATGAATCATTATAGATCTCATGAAATGGATTACATTTTAGTGGTGTTGGAATAGTGTTTAGATTAATAGATTGTCATGTCCATATCATGATCACTCTATACACAATAATTGATTTTTTGGTGATTATGAATCAAGCTTTCCAACCTATATGTCGAAGGATTCCAAATATAGGTGAGGTACTATGGTGTATATATGGGGATATTATTCTCTAATATCGTATTAATCAGTAGGTGAAATATCGAAAAATCATATATTGTAAGAAATAATTTTAGTTTTGGAGAAATAAATTTCAACATGAAATAATAAATGAAATTATGTAACTCTATTACTAATATTTCCATATGATCACCCAATGGGAAAATAAAATATATATAAAATAAATAAATATAAGTGAAATTAAAATTATCTACTAATATCTCTGATATTATCCACATTCATTGTTTACAATAGACTGATGAGCTAATCAAGACTGATAATGAAATACACACTAGTTACTGCACCTAATAATAAAACCCTAGGCCTTAGACCTAACTATTATGTATTTTTTATTAATCTTGATTACACCATACGGTCTATATTCACAACGAGGTGAATCTAAGGGGTGTGAGAAAAAGTTACTAGTACTCCACTCGTAACTTTTATCCTATTATTTTTTTAAAAATTCATGCTCCTACAATATGATCATCCTAGTTAAGACACATTTAGATGCAAAATAATAAAGTCTATCCATAGACAATCCTTCTGAATATGTACCAAATAGATTAAAAATCCATTTAAATATGAAATTTATATAGATTTCATACCACTCAAGACATGTATAAACCTATCAATCTTTTGGATTTTTATCCTAATGAATGATACGGGCTTCATCCAATAACAGAAATGTCCCTGAGCAAGCTGCATTTCCATAGAGGAATACATGTCCTATCCCATGGATCACCTATATTAGACTCTCTAAATGTGATAATGGATCCCTAGTATCTACTACATATACAAAAAATGCATCATAAATTTTGATTGAATACCACTCATGTTATTATTATTCAATTACAATTCTATATTCATAGGTCTCAGACCGTAGTAAATCTTACACCACAACATATATAATCTTTTTACGGGATAGTCTTCAAGAGATATCGAAGTATTACTCTACATATCTAGCCTAAAAACTCAAAATCATTCAATAACTGTATTAACATCCTCATCCCTAATAACAGTATATGAAATGTAATAATGTTGTTTCCGCCATTCAAAGGGAGTTTCAAATGAATCAATGAGAGGTATAATCTTTAATCCTCATGGATACCATCATCCAAATAATATGGGAAATACTACCACCACAAAACCTCTTGCATTACCTAGATTATAGTACTTATTCATCCTCTGTTAGACAAAAAGTATGGGGATTATGGGGCACTCTTAGTGTCCGCCTTTGAATTCATAATATAGGGTCGAATCCAATAGTCAAATGTCATGTCCTATTATTGTAAAAGTTTCATTAAAAAATATAAGGATCATATGTTAATTGTTAAGTACCTCTAGTCATCCTTTTTCTAAATCAAATTATTTCAGGCTCAAAATCCAAATACTTGGAATTGGGCCCAACAATTATAGTTTCATAAATAGTAACATGTTAAATCATAGGTAAAGTGTGTGGTTAGTTAAACTATTAAACCGAAAACTATTTTCAAAGACCCTTGCACTCACAAGTTTTGTACAGGTTCCAAGGTGTAACTAGTTTCTATGTCTACCAAAACCCATAAGGAATTTGATTAGTATTGGTCAGGCATTAGGGTAACCACTTGGTTCCATTGGTTAGAAAAAATGGAAATCCTATAAAAGAACCATGATTTCACTCATAAATGAAGTCATACATCTTGTATTCCTATAAGTCACAAAATACGACGAGGAATACCATAAGGGACCCCAAAAAAATTATTATGAAAATCGAAGCATCCTATAGGGGACCTATTTATTCATTCTAAGATGGAGGAATCCAGTATGGTATCCTCGATAACAACTTGGCTCTCAGGGTAAACGAATCCCACAACCCGGAATCTAATATCTTTTATCCTCTATGGCCAAAAATGAATCAACTAACAAAGGATATATCCTCAATGGGAAATTCATGTATGAATTGGTTTTAGGAAATGGATCATGTCCCATATCAGATAAAATTCCCTCTATAGATTGGTCTGAACAACCAATTAATCTATCTCATCAAATCATATCTCAAAACTTCTAAATAGTTAATATCCTTTCATACATCAAAGAAGGGTCATGGTGTAACCCTCCGAAGATTATTAAAAAATTTATACAACCCTTAGGATTTTCTCATACTATATCTCCCTCTTAGGAAGAAATATATGAAATTTACCTGATTAATAACCTCTCCATTATAGATTTGTCCACTCAAAATGAATCATAGGATTCCTCAAATACACCCTAGGATTGCAATATCATCATATACATTAAAAACACTAAAAAAGGACTGATCATTAATCAAATTATGACATTAGGGAATAAAAACATGTAAACCACTAAATAGTGTTGTGATGGAGAAGTAAATGATATGCATACCTATGTATAATACATTTAATCTCAAATCCCCACTGGACGGTGTACTCCATCTATACATGTTGTCTAAAAACCAAGTATATAAAATGTAAAACCTATACATGTTGTGTATAAAACATATGGTACCTTCAAGTGTACGACACATTGATTGCCCATATGTTCCTATCTAGACACACACATATATATATAGTGTGTACCCCACATTGGGTCTATCCATGTACTCGACACATCCAAGATTCAGTATAAGTGTTACTTGGAGATATACAGAATTATAAGTCCAACTTCGACTACAATGTTTGTACCCCCTTTACATGGCATGTATTTCTGGAAATTACATCTTCCAAAGTACCTGTCCATATGGAAAATTTTCAAATACACTATGTATAATCCATGTTCTTGGATTGTACTTCCCTAAATTCATATCCCATGATTTTTAAGATAAAACACTGTGTACTCCTATAAATACACATTTTTTGATCAAGTTTCTCTAATGGGAAACTCCTACAAATGGTTAGAAACCCAAATTTTACAAAAAATCAATATATATCAACCATATCGGGGCATTTTCATAAATATATTTATTTAAAAACTAAAAAGGTAAATCTATTGGGATTTATGGTAGAAACAAAAAATAATACTACATCATTTTGTAATCATCCATATCTTCACCCATATCCACATTCATCATGTGCAGCATGACGATCTGGAACCTTCCATGCACTGTGACACCACCAACCATCCTCTTTGCCACTCTCACTCTCACCATCTATCTCTCTACACCCTCCCACGTTTTCAATCTTGATCACGTTTAATTAGATCACACATGGGTTGGACATGAGAATATTTTGGTAGGGGAATAATGGAATGAGTAAAACTGAAAGAAATAAAAAGAAAATCAAATTGAAAAGGGTCCATATTCTTGACAGCGGGGATTGACATGAGTTTATACCTTCTCTAGGATGAAATCCCTATTCCGAACTCAACCACATAGATAGAATCTGAATCTAAAACCCCATTAATAATTTGTTACGATATGAATATGTGTGAATAAATTAATAATTTATTTATTAATTAATTGATATTTATTACTGCCTAATAGATCTAATGAGACAGAATTATACCTAACCTCTACCCTATGGTAACGAACTATTCTGTGAGAAAGATAATTATTAAAAAAAATACCATTATATCATATTCTAAGAAAAAATGGAATTTATAACACTTATAATAATTTTAAAAATCAAATTTATTCATAATTTTATAGTCTAGAAAAATCTGGTACTTTACAAACTCTATATTGTAATCCTTCTCATCCCAAGAATCCATGGTGGAAAATAGAAACCATTCTATAACACCGAAAATATTCATAATTACACCATATACACCATTTAATGAGCAGCCAAATGAAACTCCCAATAATCCAAACAAGTAATACATTAAACCATGACTGCTCTGAGACTTCCAACCATAGGGGTCCCCATATAATCATCATAAAATAGAACTCCAATTCCACATCCCACACTCCATTTATCTTCGAACACAATGATTCACATGAAAAAATCATCTCATACTAGAGAACCAATTAAAAATTTAAAAAAATCATATTATACATTTTTTATAATGGTTTTAACTGAAATCACTAAATTTCAATTCATAATGAGTTTTACCACACTTAGACGACCAATAGTGCATGCCCCACCATGCGGCTTACATTTGACCAGTACTTGATTATAAATCCTAAGGCGTCCCAACATAAAACTAGAAATGTTGTTTAGTAATAATGGTGCATAATCAGAGTTCTATTAATATAATCAGGTTTATTTTAATATTTTTATAAAAATCATCATTAAAAATGGACTACACTTTAATTCCATAGTTATATGTGTATCACTCTCTGAATACTTACTCAGATAAACCTATACTATACCTTACGTAAAAAATTATCTCACACCACGTCCCATGAAAATGTGTTTTCATGTCTAACCATTGGGTAACTGCTTCTTGAATCCTAATTTATTTCCCATATATCCCTCATTGAGGGAACTTCCATTAACGTATAGAATGTTCTAGATCCCCAATCATGCATTGTAATGATTTAAAACCATTAATCCTTATAATTTATCTATCCAGTCACTGATGTTCCATTTTAATATTGAAAACATGAATATAGTGTGAAATAAAAACAAAATATTTAGTTAATGAATTATCATGAACTAGTAGGCCTTGACCCAACTCACACTCCAGATAGTTTTACATTACGAAGTCCATGTGGACCATTCTACTTGACACATCAGTCTCGTTATGCTATAATCACCCTTGGTGATCCTCTTCAAAATCAGGTACCTCACATGTTCCATGAATATTATAAGTTTTATTAACCACCTATAATTGTTCTAGTATGAGTATATAACCATGATAAAACAATATTTAATTTATAGGAACCAATTTTGGATTAGTCTACAAAAATTAAAAAACGTGTTTTTCAAATACTGTCATAATAGACAAGTACCATAGGTGGTTTATCAAATATAAATGGCATCACGATTCCTATATTTTAAAACCGGATGACCTCCTATCCATCAATGTCATCATGAGTGTACAAAGATAATCAAAACAACAAATGAAATATGAAATATCATTCCAATCACTATCTCTGGTTTCTATAAATCAAAAAGAATATTGAAACCATAGGATTTGAGTCACACCATTGGGCCTCTTGTTCTCCTAAATATTCCAACCAATCAAGATTCATATCATGGTCTCTTGGTAAAGACTCCTATCCCAAAATTTTCAAGCCTCACACCAAGGTCACCTCTCACAAGACTCCATCATGTACCCATCTCGATGTACTGAATACAACAGGCTTGAAAACACTCTCTAAAATATGGAAAAATATCGTCAACTGATGATAGTAAAATCATATGAACATGTATTGCCATGTCATAATACTCTATGAGTTTACTTATAATGGACTTCTCCATGTGGATCATGATAAAAAATAGAAAAGAATATGAATTACTCCTCCTCATGTATCCATATATAGTAATACCCCCTCAATGATTCATTTCACTATATTATCTTGGTATCTATAAGAATAAAACAAGAGTTTTCAACTAGATAACCCTAAAAAATAATGTTTAAATAAAATATCATAAAGATCTTGATGGATAAACTCTATGAAGATTTTTAATAATCTTTAGTTAAATGAACCTGAAAATGATAAAGCCACAAAATGTCTACAGGAAAGGAATCTTCCACCAACATTGACCTATAAAGATCAATAACACACATGAAACATCATATCAGTGCTCTACATTTTAAAAAACTCAAATTGTTTGATTAAGTATAATTATATTACAATATGTGTAGTAAAAAAATTTATAGGTCTTTATTTACATATTATATAAACACATATATATAATGATTCCCTATTTGGGGTCTAACACCTGTGAAAAATATACTCCATAAACCTACAAGGGTCATTGCACCTCCTATGAAAGAGGACAAATTCATTAGCCTCCTGAATTAATTTCTCACCATTGATCAACATAACATTGCATCATAAGGATACATGCATATTCATGTCCACCCAATTTATTGAATTCCCTGAAGAACATATGTGAGAAAACACAATTAATGTTTTTATGAAATATTAAACAATTTTCCACTTTCACTGTGATTTAAATCAAATATAACAAGGTCTATAACATGTGGAACATATGTGATATATATTATGAATAAAAAATACATATTTCCTCTACTCATAATGAGTCAAAGTCAATTAATGGGCTCTCACCGACATTCCATGATCAATAAAAGCCCAATAAAACATTACTATATAACATAAGTTCTTACCTAAAAGATATTATACTATAAAAATGCATCATCACGTATCAGGAAAATGAAACCCATATCCTAGGTAAAAACAAAATCATACCATAATAGGTGTTCTCGAAGTAGTGGTAAGATAACCATTACAAGATTGAACACATTCTTATTAATCTTACATTCCTTTTCCAAAAATAATAAAATAACATGAGAGGAATGCTCTGATACCACATTATCATGTCCCAAACCTGACCACTCTATACATAGTAACCCAACCAAATGGATACTATGCATAAAGCATGGATCTACAGAAGTTAGAGGCCGCTGATAAACATTGCGGGCCAAGTGAGTTTCTATTGAATTACTATACATGTATATTCTAGTAAGAAATAGTAGAAATAACCAAATATCATCCATATTAGTTAATAATTAAATTGAATAAGTAATAAATGTAATTAGGTTGGAATAAATGAAATGTAGTAATGGATTAAATGTGCATGTGAAAAATAAAATTTCTGATCACACACTAGGATGATAATATATATGTGAAATAAATAAATACTAATAAATGTATAAGAACCTACTGAAACATCTAAGATGAAACATGTAACAAGTCACCAAGAAAGTACTGGGTTACTCCTTCTATAACATAGAATCCACAATTGTGGATCCTCTGGATCATGTATCCCTTTTCCTAAACCTTAACCATTATTAATCAATTCTTGACTTGAAATAATACATAATGTAAGCACACACATCAAGTTAAACATATATGGGGTGATAAAGGATTATTAGTAGGCTTCGCCCAATGGTGAACCTATAATAAGCTAGAATAAGAGTGTGATCTTGAAATATGCTCTATCTTGCCGAGACACAACTATAATTAGAAGAGTAAAGTAAACCCAGGGTATATCCAATGGTCTGTGAAATAATTCAGCTAAATATACTATGAAATAATTCATTTGGATGGAAATTATACTACTCATGTATTTTATAAACCTATTAATACATGGGACTGTGATCCTAATCAATTCACTTAAATGCTGAATTTTGTTTATTATACAAGAAAAATACCATAACAAACATGACCATTGGCAAGTCATACACAAAATGATTATGGAGGCCTAAAATAAATGAGACCATGTTGATCCCCCATAATAAAGTTCACTGATTCCAGATTCACTTGAAGAAAACTAGAAAAACAAAAACTGTTGGTACCTTTAGAAACCACTACCAAGGATGCCAAATAAATTGCTACATTGTTACCTTCATGCCATGTATGAATAAACTGTATGATGTAGTTGTTGAGGTTTTCTATACAGTTTCTGATAATATAATAAATCGACCATTTAGGCGAAATTATACCATTCATCGAGTATTTGATGATCTTGGGGTCAATTTCAATTTTACTAGGAGATAATTCTACTAACCACACAAAATGATACCGATATGCATAGCCTCAGCTTCAGCCGAGGTAGAACTTCCCCTCCCATAAGATGCAGTGAATGCAAGAAGGATGCTATTACTACAATCTGGTAAAACCCCACCACCTCTAATGATTCCCCCAACACAAGAACTGACAAATTTATGTTTCTGGCCCATGTTAAAAGGTAACTAGTGCGTCTAGTTCCCTTGTATCACATGATCTAAAGATGATAATAATCAATAAAATGCCTTCATGTTCTTTAAGGAGGGTTATCACTCGAAATTTTAGAGCAGAACACCAATACAAGTAGAAAATATATTGTCTCTATGATAATAGACCCATTTATGGAAGGAATACCCCCAAAAGGATCCTTTTTTTCTTGCCTTCTAAATACACCAACACCATTTAATAAGAATCACATCTTTTTCTATTTTTTCCAGACCCGCACCATTCAAACCAAGAAAAATATTATCCAGAAAAGAGGTTTCAACAAAATATGATCCTAATAGGTTTTTGAATTCAGGAAAAAACCACCATATAGTCATGTACCATTAACTATAATAGAAAAAATGAATTTAATTATTCTCTTTATTTTCATTTCAACAGTGGAATTTAGAAACTAGTTTAATGACCCTTCATTTCACATTCACATTTGTTGGAAAAGTCTAGTTTCTAATTCTCCAAAAAATGAAATTGAATTTAGTGGGGATAATGAAACACCACACCATATTATTGAAGATATCATGTTTTCCTTGGGGAATATGAATTTTCCAAAACTCATTATAAGAACACATTCCAAAATTCAAGGCAGTGAACACATAATTTTCAATATCCATATTTAAAACAGTATAGTCAAAGTTAATTATTTGATCCTCATCAAGAAGAGTGATGACAAAATTCGGAAAACTACTGGCCTACCTGAATGAAATCATGGGAACTGGAGAGCCTAAAAAACTAATATCTAATCCTACTGAATCAAAAATACACAATTCACCAATGTTAGATATTCCACTTCGTAAGCTACATCACCACATGAGGATACATATCACGGCCCTAGGATCACCCATAATTACCTACCATAATTATGATAATGGATCCTATGCATCTACTAAATATCCTGCAAATAATGAATTGAGTTAAATATCATTAAAAACATGCCTTGTGAAATCTAGTCTTCTGTCAGATTTCTAGGAATACGTCTATAGACAATAAATACATTGAAAATATAAAATCTCGATGGTGGTTGATCCATAAATGATAAGTTACAAATACTCACCATTTCTAGTATATTAACACAAAATTATTCAATAATTAAATCAGAAACCTCATCCTTAGATTAGTCTAGGAAATTTAGTAATGGTGTATACACCGAACCTAATAATTATATTCGGAATAAATTGAGGATATCATTATCAAAACTCAGTCATATCAGCACCTAATGATCGAGGAAAATTACCCTTGAAACCACTATAAAACGATAGATCCTATATGGTAGGAATACACAGGTTAATAAATGGGAAAATGGGTTGATATATCCTAATAGAAAACTCATATAAGACAAGATTTACTTGGAGGAATCCTAGTAACAAATTAGAAATTTAGTATTAATAATAAGGACATCTAAACATGTTAGGATAATAAGTTGGGTCCCATGAATTACCAATTGGAATCCCAATCATATTTCACATCAATTCATGCTCATCATCTATATAATTATAATGACCCATACTTTACATACATTGTTATTACTTCAGAATTGAAGCACACTTATTACAACATATAACAAAACCAAGAAAGGACCGTATAGGTATAGTGTCTTTAGAAACTAGGAATCATAAACAACTGGTTCATAAAGCATCTACTTTGCCTCCCATTTATTTCATCATATCTAGAGTCCCTTTTTGGCATATTCTACTTAATAACCTTCTTCCTGACCTGGGGAAATAAAACATACAAAACGGTGAGCCCAAATGCTTAGTAAGGGTAAACAAAAGAAATATCAATCAAATCATATACATAAGCACATAACTTTTGGAAATCGTAACCTGCAAAAGAGATCATATGTTCATATCATGGGATAAATCATAGCAGTGAAATGTAATCCCAATAATCATAACATAAAACATGAAACTTTGTGTCATACACACATAATCATAGAGAATAATTTCTTATTAGTCAAGACTCATTTCCAAGACTATCTTAGTGGACAAATTCCCTTTCTGAACCGAGTTCACTCCTCGTTTTAGTCATGTTTCACTGAACCGGTATAACCTACCGTTCCAGCCTTGTCTATCTCATGAGATATAAAATCTTTACCCAATTCATGGGAGGGAGATATAGGTCCCACCCATCTCATAATGATACCATTCTTATGTGTGCCACAAAATCATAAACCATACATCATAGAATAACCCATGTAATAAAAATGGGAATCTTAAACATCGTGACATAATAAAAAAATTCATATAAGATAAAGGAATTCATAAAAATATAATTCCATCACAACATAATCAAATCAATGTAATAATAGGGATAAAAACAGAACCCATTATTATCTTAGATGGAAAATAATTTTGATAAAACACTTGAACTCTATTCTTGAGGAAAATATCCTTTCTGCTTCAAAAACACTTTTCCTTTCATAACGTGTCGTACAATTATAAACTAAAATAATTTGATTAAAAATAAACATGAAACTTGTAAAGGAAGCTTCTTGGAAATAATGTTTTAAAAATCCATTCATGCCGTATAAGTTAAAAAAACATTCTTCGTACTTTTGTCGGAAAATTCAAAAAGTACCTCGTACGAAAAACGACAAAAGATTCCTTTCATATCTTTTACTAAAAACTCACCGAAGGGTAAAATTGGATTTAAACAATTTTAGGTGGATGGAAATAATATTACATATTGAGGAAACATGGATGTGGATGATAAAATACACCCCATTAAATACCAAAGTATAAACAATCTCGGATAAAAATGAGATTGTGATATTTCCCTTACCTTATGTCCGATATGCTTTTTACGTGTCCTAACCTCCTGTATAATGATTTAAATAATGTTATTGACTTATTAAAGAATCATACATATTTTTATGATATCATATATGGTCCTATTCTTAGCTTCTTAGTAGTAATATTTCATTGCTACTTGTTATTCGGGTGTTTATAACGTTTTGTTCTTATGCGTGTTTTGTCGAATAAATTATTATTTATCTCTTTAGGTTATAGATACCACATTAACAGATTGGTATTAATGTAATATATATCATATTCATTCATTGAATTCATTTATATAATCATTATGAAATGATGATCATGTAGAACGATTCGCATCACATCGTGGAGACGGTATTTCGTACGTACGCACGAGTGATGATATCGTTCTTATGATCGTGGAATTTAATTGGAGTGTATGTATACTATTTCAGAATCAGTATAACTTTATAATAGTCATATATAGTCATTATTTACACCATTATACCCATCCATGTAAGGTGGTGGTGGAAAATAGATTACACCACGGCGTGGAGATGGTATTCCGTACGTACGCACGCGCGGTGATTTCTTTTTCCGTAGGATGGATAGATGGTGAAATAGGGTTGTTTAATACTTATAATAACATATCATTATATGAGTGATACTGATGTTATTACATCATAACGAAACAACTAAATAATAAGAAGTGGAAGAAGAAATAAAGATGAAATAATCGGTAATGGAAATTATCTCTTCTTTGAAGCGCCTCTTTGAGACCTCCTCTTAGGGCACTAAAATTGGTCTTTGAGGAAGACCAGAACCTCTAGGATATTTATAGGGAAGTGGATAGGAGAAATTGGTGGGGGTTTTCCGAGCTTTAAGGCTCAAAGTGGTGTGAGGAAGAGGGGGAGGAGGTGCCCTTTTATAATGGAGGAGAGGGGCTTCTTTGGAAAAACGAAAAATATTATTTTATTATAAAGTCAAGTTCGGTTTTAAATAGTTCAAAATTGATTTATTTAGAAGCTAATGTGGGGATGGGTCGAAATACTCTCATACAATATAATTTATACAAGTTTAAGTTCCTATTTTAACCTTATCATTTAGATTTAACATTAAGTTAAATAATTTTACTTTTACCGTGTCTTCTTGTGTTCTTATATTATAAGGTTAATAAACATACTATAAGCACCCAAACGAACCCCAAGTTGATTATTATTAATATATATAACCTTATATAAGTAATTTGGCATAACCGTAGATTTTTAGGAATAAAATAACAATTACTAATATAATATTTGTTTTAAAAACTATTTTATGTCGATTTTGACACTATTTAGTAATTAATTTTTGTGAAAATAATAACAGAATTATTAGTTCGAACAATGTTAATTAAATCAATACTCACATGTCATAGTAATCTAGAAAATTAGTGGAATTCATAAAAAGTCTAAAATTACATTTATTTTGGTGTTTATAACATCAATTATGTCAATATTTCATTAATAAGATAATTACTGTATCATCTTTCTGTCATAAATAAATTAAATTATTTAATGTCTAAAAATTACAAATAAAATACCATTATGTAGGAAATATTATTAGATTTCTAATGAATATTTATAGTCGAATTTATCTTATGTATAAACCCATATTAAAAATGATTTACTTAATAAACTTTGATTTTAACTATTTTAACCCTTCTTTAAATAAATTAATAATAAATGTCGTAATCTAATCAAAGTGGGCCTAAATGGTAATATTTTATTCCTAATGTTATTTTTGGTTGAATTAAATTTGTCCAATAGAATTAGGACATGTTTTAGGGTAATAATAATATCATTTTTACCCTTAATTACCGTATTTACTTTTAACTGTGGTAAAAAAAATTAAAAAGATACTATTCACCAAAAAAATTATTTTCATCTCATTGAACCACATTTTACTTACTGAAATCAACCGTGTCTCTCGGATTTTTGAAATTCCACTCACAGAAGCGATAAAATTATGTTTTATGAAAAATTCAGTTTTTTAACTACCACTTAGTGGTTTCACTATTCATCAAAAATTGAAAGTTTTCAGAAAAATACCAAAATTTCACCCTAGGCTAATTTCGATTTTACGAATCCAAAAATGAAGTCCATTTTGAAAAATAAAATTTATAAAATTTCAAAAAGTGGTTATTACTATTCATAATGGTTAGTTTTAATAATATTTTAATAGCATATCATTGTTTAGTGAAACTCGATATTGCGTACGACACAAGCTGTCGAGGAAGGTCGCGGTTGCGTGTAAATCAAGCCAATCTAGTGTTGTGTGTAGTGAAAGTTTTTTTTGATGATTTATATAACATAAAAAACAAAATATTTCAAATAAAAGTATCGGGTGTTACATTCTACCCCCCTTAAAATGAATTTCGCCCTCGAAATCCGTCACTTTGTAACAAACAGATGAGGATACCTCTCCCTCATCATATCCTCAAGCTCCCATGTAACTTCTTCTAATTGGTGGTTCCTCCATAAAACTTTCACCAATTGAGTGGTCTTGTTTTGTAGGACTTTTTTACTACGATCCAGAATCTATATTGGTTGTTCTTTATAATAAAGATCTTTCTCTAGTGGTACAACTTTTGAGATGAGTACATGTGAAGGATCATGTATGTACTTTCTCAGGAGAGATACATGGAACACATTGTGAACTTGAGAGAGATTCGGTGGAAGTGCCAATCGGTAAGATACCTTCCCAACACGATCCAGTATTTCTAAAGGAACGATATATCTAGGGCTCAACTTCCCCTTCTTTCCAAATCTCATAACCCTCTTCCATGGAGATATTCGTAAGAACACTTTATCACCCACTTCAAACTCTAGGTCTTTTCTTCGGTTGTCGGCATAACATTTCTGACGACTCTGAGCTGCTCTATGTGTTGTTGAATATATCTGACCTTTTCTTCCATTTCATCAACGAGATCGGGTCCTAATAGATTTATTTCCACAAATTCATCCCAGAAAGTTGGAGTCCTGCATTTCTTTCCATAGAGAGCTTCATAAGTAGCTATATGAATATTGGAGTGAAAGATATTATTATAAAAAAATTCCACCAAAGGTAGGTGTTGATCCCAACCACCTTTGAAATCCATAGAGCAAGCTCTCAACATATCTTCGAGAGTTTGAATTGTTCTCTCAGACTGACCGTCTGTCTGAGGATGATAAGTAGTGCTGAAACTCAACTCTGTATCTAGAGTATTCTGAAGACTTCGCCAGAACTTCGAGGTAAATCTCGGATCCCGTTCAGATATAATAGAAAGTGGTACTCCATGCAATCTTACCACTTCCTTTACATATATCTGGGCAAGCTGATCCAGAGAGAAATCCTATCTAATAGCAATGAAGTGTGAAGACTTTGTAAGATGATCAACTATGACCCAGGTAGCATTATTGCCTTTGGAAGTTTTAGGAAGTCCTGTGACAAAGTCCATAGTGATGTTTTCCCATTTCCATTCGAGTATGGGTAATGGTTGTAACAACCCCTTAGACTTCTGTATCTCAGCTTTAACTTGTTGAAAAACCAAGCATCGAGAGATATATTCAGAAACATCTCTTTTCATGCCATCCCACCAGAAGTACTCTATCAGGTCCCTATACATCTTCGTGCATGCAGGATGAATAGAGAATGAAGAACTATGAGCCTCATCCAGCAGCTCCTTTTTTAATTCGGGGATGGGAGGAACCCAAACCCGATTCCTGAACTTTATTATCCCATCACAATCAAGGTTGATTTCAAGAAAAAATCTCACCTTCTTTTGTAACTCGACATATTCTTTCTGCGCCTCTTTAATCTTCACATGTAGAGATGGTTGAACATTCATTTGAGAAAGATAAAAATTTTCCCCTTTCATTATAATTCCAAGATCCATGCTTTGTAAATCCATAAATATTGGATCTTTTGTGATCCTCATCATGGATAAACTAGCATGGTCTTGTCGACTTAACGCATCTGCCACCTTGTTTGCTTTCCCAGGGTGGTAATGGATTGAGCAGTCATAATCCTTAATCATCTCCAACCATCTTATTTGGCGCATATTCATCTCCTTTTGTGTGAAAATATACTTTAAACCATTATGATCAGTATAAATATCACACCTTTCACCATAAAGGTAATGCCTCCAAATCTTTAATGCCAAGATTACCACAGATAACTCCAAATCATGTGTTGGGTAATTTTGCTCATGGATTTTCAACTATCGTGAGGCATAAGCTATCACCATATCATTTTTCATAAGAACATACCCCAATCCCTTCTTGGATGCATCATTGTAGATCACAAACCTTTCTCCACTACAAGGCAGTGTGAGCACAGGTGCACTGGATAACCTTCTTTTCAAATCCTTGAAATTCACTTCACATTCCTCCATCCAAACAAACTTAACTCCTTTCTGAGTCAACTTGGTGAGTGGATTAGATAATCGTGAAAAATATTTCACAAAAGGTCGATAATAACCAGCCAAACCAAGAAAACTTCGGATCACGGTTACTGTTGTTGGTCTCGACCATCTTTCAATAACCTCTATTTTTGCTGGATCCACAGATATCCCCTCTTTTGATATTATGTGACCCAAAAATGCAACTTTTTGAATCCAAAATTCACACTTGGTAAATTTGGCATAAAGCTTCTCCTTTCTTAGGGTCTTCAATATAATTCTCAAGTGATCTTCATGTTCTTCCTTTCACTTTGAATAGACAAGGATATCGTCTATAAAGACTACCACAAACTGATCAAGATAGTCTCTAAAGACTCTATTCATTAGATCCATGAAGATAACAGGAGAATTAGTAAGACCAAATGGAATCACTATAAATTCGTAGTTTCCATACCTTGTACGGAAAGCCGTCTTTGGTATATCCTCCCTTTTGACTCTTAATTGATGATACTCTGTACAAAGATCAATCTTGGAAAATTATTGAGCTCTGCGTAGTTTGTCAAATAGGTCATCAATGCGCGGGAGAGGATATTTTTTCTTGATAGTGATCTTGTTAGGTTCTCGATAATCAATGGAGAGTCTCATTGATCCATCTTTCTTCTTAACAAATAGAACAGGTGCTCCCTAATGTGACGCACTAGGGCGTATGAACCCCTTATCAAGATTCTCTTGGAGTTGCTTCTTCAATTCCTGCAACTCAATTGGGGCCATTCTATATGGTGTCTTTGAAATAGGAAAAGCACCCAGAACGAGTTCTATTGAAAACTAAACTTCACGAGTTGGTGGAAGACCCGGTAATTCCTACGGAAAGACATCATCAAACTCCCGTACAATGGGCATATTCGTAACCATGAGTTTCTCACCAACCATTTGAGATAAATAACCTTCATTTAGTGGAATCAATACCAATAAAATGGAAGAAATTTCCACTGGAAGGTTATGTTCATCCTTGCATCGATAGATGATCATAGATTGATATGGAATATGAAATTTGACTTCCCTTCTTTGGCAATTGATATGAGATCCATGTAGAGAAAGCCAATCCATGCCAAGAATCACATCAAATTCCACTATTGGAAGGATCACAAGATTTAAGGAAGCAATTTCCCACAAACATCAATCGGAGAAGAATTATAAACTTATGATGTGACTGTTGTGCCATTAGGTGTTGTAACAGCTAACTCAACATCTAATTGTTGAGGTAATATGGTGATACCCTTCGAAAATTCATCAGAAATAAAGGAGTGGGTGGATCGAGAATCAAATAAAACATTTTATACTTTAGAGTGGATGGTAAGTGTATCTTTCACCACATCGTTATTGTACTCCACATCACTGATAGAAATTCCATGTGACTTTCCTTTGCCTCTAGCCTTAAGAGTTTGTTGACGTCTACCATCATCATCAACCCTTGGATTAGAGCATTTATTGGAATAATGTCCCATCTCCTTGCACTTGAAACATTGAAGTGTAGTAGGTTCATTCTGTGTATCCCTTCCTTTGTTTGCATCATTAGTCATCTTTTTTCCATCATCGTGGCATTCAAATGCCCGGTGACCTTCGTTTCCACATTTGAAACATTTAAATGTCCCTTTAAGACAACTCCCTCCATGTTTCTTTCCACCCTTTAAGCATAAGGGAAAGCTCATATTCTTTTCAGTGTTCTCTTTAGATTTTCCTTTGAATTCCATTTTCCTATTCTTATCAAACCCATATGACTGATGGGTTACTCCAATTTCCATCTCAACTTTGATAGCACATTGAACGATTTCCTCATAGATATTGAAGTCCCTTATGTCTAAGGCCCTTCGAAGACTTGGATTTATGCCACTACTGAATCAATCGATCTTAATCTCAGGTTAGATAATAATACCAGAAGCGTACCTTGCATGTCTTGTAAAATTTTCTTCATAGGTACCAACAGATTCATCATCCTTCTGCTTCAGTTCAAGAATCTCTTTCTCCATCTTTGTTCGGAGAATACGAGGGAAGTACTTAATGAATAATATGTTCTTGAACTTGTCCCATTCCATGGACTCAATTTCTCCCTTTGCCTCATACTCTTAATAAGATTCCACCATTGATCAGCATCACCTTCCAAACGATACACTGCTAAGACGACTTTATCATGCTCATAACATTGAAGAATTGAAAATATCTTTTCAGTAGTACTAATCCATTGTTTAGCAACTAATAGATCAGTAGACCCGCTGAATGAAGGTGGACGATGTCTCATGAAGGATTCAATAGAATGTTGCTCCTTCCATTTCTCGTTTGGAAGTCCTGCATGATTCGTATCTTGAGAAAGTTGTGTGAGCATGGCTACATGATTTTTCATTCCAGCTCCCATAACGTTTGGTTTCATAGTGGGACAATCATTGCATTTCATATCGCATTCCGCATTAACACGGTTCCTTCGGATACCAGCCATTGACTAAAACCAAGAAGAATAGTGTGATCAACACTAATTATAATAGTAAAACCACATAATCAAGAATAAAATTTCACACTTAAGGTCTTATCCTAGGTTATTCATGGCCATTTCTAAAACACTAAGATTGTGTTCTATGCATAGTCTTATCCTAAGGTTTCATACTAAGGCTTTCACATCCTAGTTTCAAAAGGTTGACATACCTTTCCTATAATACCAACTATAATGACCCAAACTTTACATACATTGTTATTACATCAGAATTGAAGCACACTTATTACAACATATAACAAAACCATGAAAATACCGTATAGGTATAGTGTCTTTAAAAATTGGGAAACATAAACAACTGGTTCATAAAGCATCTACTTTGTCTCCCATTTATTTCATCATATCTAGAGTCCCTTTTTGGCATATTCTACTTAATAACCTTCTTCCTGACCTAGGGAAATAAAACATACAAAAGGGTGAGCTCAAATGCTCAGTAAGGGTAAACAAAAGAAATATTAATCACATCATATACATAAGCACATAACTTTTGGAAATCGTAACCTGCAAAAGAGATCATAATTTCATATCATGGGATAAATCATAGTAGTGAAATGTAATCCCAAAAATCATAACTTAAAACATGAAACTTTGTGTAATACACACATAATCATATAGAATCATTTCTTATTAGTCAAGACTCATTTCCAAGACTATCTTAGTGGAAAAAGTCCCTTTCTGAATCGATTTCACTCCTCGTTTCAGTCCTATTTCACTGAACCTGTATAGCCTACCGTTCCAGCCATGTCTATCTCATGAGATATAAAATCTTTACCCAATGCATTGTAGGGAGATATAGGTCCCACCAATCTCATAATGATACCATTCTAATGTGTGCCACAAAATCATAAACCATACATCAAAGAATAACCCATGTAATAAAAATGGGAATCTTAAACATCGCGACATCATAAAAAAATTCATATATGATAAAGGAATTCATAAAAATATAATTCCATCACAACATAATCAAATAAATGTAATAATAGGGATAAAAAAAATAACCCATTATTATCTTAGATGGAAAATAATTTTGATAAAACACTTGAACTCCATTCTTGAAGAAAATATCCTTTATGCATCAAAAACACTTTTCCATTCTTAACATGTCGTACAATTATAAACTAAAAGAAGTTGATTAAAAATAAACTTGAAAACTTTTAAAGGAATCTTCTTGGAGATAATGTTTTAAAAATCCATTCATGCCGTATAAGTTAAAAAAAATTCTTCGTACTTTTGTCGGAAAAGTCAAAAAGTACCTCGTACGAAAAACGACAAAAGATTCCTTTCATATCTTTTACTAAAAACTCACCAAAGGGTAAAATTGGATTTAAAAAATTGTAGGTGGATGGAAATAATATTACATAATGAGGAATCATGGATGTGGATGATAAAATACACCCCCGTAAATACCATAGTATAAACAATCTCGGATAAAAATGAGATTGTGATATTTCCCTTACCTTAGGTCTGATATGCTTTGTACGTGTCCGAACCTCCTATATAATGATTCAAATAATGTTATTGACTTATTACAGAATCATACTTATTTTTATGATATCATATATGGTCATATTCTTAGCTTCTTAGTAGTAATATTTCATTGCTACTTGTTATTCGCGTGTTTATAACTTTTTGTTCTTATGTGTGTTTTGTCGAATAAATTCTTATTCATATCTTTAGGTTATTGATACCTCATTACCATAATGTTATTAGTGTAATATATATCATATTCATTCATTGAATTCATTTATATAATCATTATGAAATGAAGATCTTGTAGAACGAGTCGCATCACATCGTGGAGACGGTATTTCGTACGTACACACGAGTGATGATATCATTCCTATGATCGTGGAATTGTACTGGAGTGTATGTATACTATATCAGAATCAGTATCACTTTATAATAGTCATATATATTCATTATTTACACCATTATAACCATCCATGTATGGTGGTGGTGGAAAATAGATTACACCACGGCGTGGAGACGGTATTCCGTACGTACGCACGCTCGGTGATTTCTTTTTCCGTAGGATGGATAGATAGTGAAATAGGGTTGATTCATACTTATAATAACATATCAGTATATGAGTGATACTGATTTTATTACTTCATAATGAAACAACTAAATAAGAAGAAGTGGAAGAAGAAATAAAGATGAAAGAATCGGTAACGGAAATTACCTCTTCTTTGAAGCGCCTCTTTGAGACCTCCTCTTAGGGAACTAAAATTGGTCTTTGAGGAAGACCAGAACCTCTAGGATGTTTCTAAGGAAGTGGAGAGGAGAAATTGGCAGGGGTTGTCCGAGCTTGAAGGTTCAAAGTGGTGTGAGGAAGAGGAGGAGGAGATGCCCTTTTATAAGGGAGGAGAGGGGCTCCTTTGAAAAAACTAAACAAATTATTTTATTATATGGTCAAGTTCGGTTTTAAATAGCTCCAAATTGATTTATTTAGAATATAATCTGGGGATGGGTCGACATCCTCTCATAAAATAGAATTTATACAAGTTTAATTTCATATTTTAACCTTATCATTTAGATTTAACATTAAGTTAAATAATTTTACTTTTACCGTGTCTTCTTGTGTTCTTATAATATAAGGTTAATAAACATAATATAAGAAGAAAAAAGAATCCCAAGTTGTTTATTATTAATATATATAACCTTATCTATGTCATTTGGCCGAACCTTAGATTTTTAGGAATAAAATAACAATTACTAATATACTATTTTTTTTAACAACAATTTTATGTCAATTTTGAAACTATTTAGTAATTAATTTTTGTGAAAATAATAACAGAATGATTAGTTCTAAAAAAGTTAATTAAATCAATAATAACATGTCATATTAATCTAGAAAATTATTGTAATTCATAAAAAGTCTCAAATTACATTTATTTTGGTGTTTATAACATCAACTATGTCAATATTTCATTAATAAGATAATTACTGCATCATCGTTGTGTCATAAATAAATTACATTATTTAATGTCTAAAAATTAAAAATAAAATACCATTATGTGGGAAATATTTTTAGCTTTCTAATGAATAAATATAGTCTAATTTATCGTATGTATAACTCCATATTAAAAATGATTTACATATTAAACTTTGATTTTAACTATTTTAACCCTTCTTTAAATAAATTAATAATAAATGTCCTAATCTAATCCATGTGGTCATAAATGGTCATATTGTATTCCTAAGGTTGTTTTTGGTCGCATTACACTTGTCCAATAGAATTAAGACATGTGTTAGAGTAATAATAATATCATTTGTACCCTTAATTACCCTATTTACTTTTAACCGTGGTTAAAAAAGTAAAAAGTTACTATTCACCAAAAAAAATTATTTTCCTCTCATTGAACCACATTTTACTTACTGACATCAACCGTGTCTCTAGGATTTTCGAAATTCCACTCATAGAAGCGGTAAAATTATGTTTTATGAAAAATTCAGTTTTTTAACTACCACTTAGTGGTTTCACTATTCATCAAAAATTGAAATTTTTCAGAAAAGTACCAAAATTTCACCCTAGGAAAATTTCGATATTCCGAATCCAAAAATGAATTCCATTTTGAAAAATAAAATTTATAAAATTTCAAAAAGTGGTTATTACTATTCATAATGGCTAATTTTAATAATATTTTAATAGCATATCATTGTTTAGTGAAACTCGGTATTGCGTACGACGCAAGCTATCAAGGAAGGCCGCGGTTGCGTGTAAAGCAAGCCAATCTAGTGTTGTGTGTAGTGAAAGATTTTTTTTGATGATTTATATAACATAAAAAACCAAATATTTCACATAAAAGTATCGGGTGCTACAATAATGTGTTGTACAATTGGATATCCTAGTTACATAATGAGTAACCATGTTAAATAATATTTCAAGAGAGAGGTTGGATGAACACCTAAAACCATAACTAGCTTCAAATCCCTTTGGGATCACAAGATCTGTATGGGTTATAAGGATACATGTTCTACCATCTCTACTCAAACCCATTATTCATCGGCATTGGTATGGTCAATAATTTGGGAACCCACTAGGTTCCCTTAGGTCCAAACTAGAATATGGAATTCTACACTATATCCCTATGGTCAGTCATACATTAAATAATCCCTATTGGAATTCTATAAGTCAACAGCTAATGAGAGGTATCCCATTGTGGATCCTCGAAAGAGTAATTTGTCATATGATTTATATAGGGGCTCCACTGGATTTATTTTTATGCCACGGAAATTCAAAGGGGATAAACTTCCACAACTAGGTTTATATGGAAATAACATCCCATATCCCCATATAGTGAAATTTATGTGTTATTGGACTAAAAAGGGAACACCTCCAAAATGAGTTTTCCCAAAGGGAAAAATATATGTGATCGTTGTTGAGAAAGTGTGATTTTCAACAATAAATAATCTTATTGTTAATAAAGGGGAGGTTGTTGAAGAAAAATAATCTATCTATTTTATGATGATTTTGATGCTCACAAATACCCTTAGTTGTTATTCTAATGATTTTATTTTTCAATTTTATTTCTGGAATTTAATATTCGTTATATTTTTAATACTGGAAGAAATATTTCAATATTTGATCAATGAGAATTGATTGCTCGCATTAGCATGTTCTGGAAACACTGTTCATGCTCTCTTTATTTGGGAATTACTTAAGAGTGTTTTGGAAACATTGTTCATATGCTACATTTAGAGGAGTAGTGTAAGGATGGAATGTGGCATTTTCAGAGTAATCCAAAAAGTATGGTTAAAAAACTATACGTTATCAGATAATTATGGAAGAAGGAACCCTACATTTGGAAGGAACCATAGGTTTGGAAAATAACCAAAGAATATAAGAAGATCATTACATACATATGGAATGATAAGTTTGTTTGTTAAGATGTATGATTCCTGAACATTACTTTTATGAACAATTGTGTGTTTGATTAAAAAGTATGGATTATACCGTATGTTTTAGATTTGAATAAGAATGTTTGAGATCAATCATACATTCAAGATCAACCTTAAGTTTGAGATCAACCTTATGTTTGAGATCAACCTTACGTTTGAGATCAACCTTACGTTATGAACCTTACATTCAGAGAATGTATTCGATGCTGTTCAACCCTACGTTTGATGTTAGATATTAAAATTACGACTTTTTTTAATGAAATAGTATTAATGAAGATTTTTAAGATGATTTCATGCTATATTAAAATACCAAATTTAAAGCGAGTCTTTGACTGATTCAACTATATTTATTTTTGACTCAAATATTAATTTAAGAGGATCATTTTATGCCGAATTATCAGGGGAATTACAACTTCTCTACTATTCAAACTTTTGAATATCGCGATTCTAAAGGTGAATTTTGTGGATATAGAATTAAAAAGATAACACTTGTCTTTATTCTATATAGACCTTTATTATTTTGAATGTAGAGATATATAATTGAGACATACATATCTTCTGTTACGAAGATTGTCAAAACACTATTTTCATAAAAAGAAGAAACATGGTTGATGATTTACTGATCTACATCGAATATCTTTTGTGAATCACCTACTATTGAAGTTGAGAAATGACCATTCAATATATACTGCTACCAGATCGTCTCAGAACTAATTTCATTCAAATATCATCATTTCTGAAAACAACGATCCATCTACTATCAATTTAATTCTATTGCAATTTTGTTGAAAAACTGGGAAAGTATTTTCAACAATCAAATACTCATTTATCTCGAGTGATCAGCTTCTCGTACTAAGCTATGTATTCAGTTCTATTTTTGAACCATAAAACTCTATTTAGCCTTAATATTTTAAAAGATTCAACTACCTTTACTCATTTGTGGAACTGTCTATTGATAAGAGGACCAGATAGTGAAAATCACCAAGCTCGTGGAGTAGAGTGTTGGTGAGGTAGACACGGGGCTTCTGTTACCTGAAACACTATAAATTGTGTGTCCTGTGGTAATTTTTTCCGCTACTAAATTTTTCACGACCCATCCCCCTGGGACCATGCCGTGACTACCCCAAGCCCACCATCCAAAGGGGATGGTGACTAGCACCAATGGCCTAATTCCCTAATACTGGGAAGGCATTGTCTTTATAACCTATAACCACACACAACCCAGCACACATCAAGATAAAAACAAGTAAACTGAACTATAAACATAGTTAGTGCAGCAATTAAAAGGGTCTAGAATAAAAGTGAAACTGGAAAGTACAAGTATAATTTTGATACAATAAACACAAGAAAATTGAACGTCAGCTACTAGATCATCCTCCAGGGTACCTACCTGAAGGGTAGGTATAGATATCCTCCTCAGCACTCCACGTATGTCCATCTCATCCCCATACTGACACGTCATATGGTCCACCTACGGGCACCGTCCAGTCCTAGTAATCTCTTCCTCAGTCTGCGTTGTCTGTCATCCTCATAAAACACAACAAGGTTCAGGCATATCCCGTGCAGGGGTGAGTATAACAATACTCAGTAGGCACCTAGAGACCATCAAGGAATTGAAAAATCCAACAAGGATAAAGAAACAAGTTTAAAATCATCAGATATCCTAACTTAGGTATATACCCATACATATGGCTAAGTTATCAAGTAATCCATCTCAATCGTGATGAAAACACAGAAGTAATGACTCAGCTCAACCAGGATTTTCTTCTAGGGGTAGTATCAAGTAACATCCCCATTCATATTTATGAACACCTAGGATGCTGGAGAACTCCTCCTCTATCGGGTGCAGTGGGTATGTCGTGTCAGTAAGTGCGCTTCCCACTAACCATGGACTGTTAATTCACTCCTCCTATCGAGTACCATTGGTCTGCCATGTCACACAGAGGCTCTTCCCACCATGGGTCTGTCGTGTTAGACAGAAGGTGGTCCCCACTGGGCCCGTCAAGTAATGATTTGCTGAGGTACTTCTCTTGTCGAGTACTGTGCGTCTACTGTGTCACACAAAAGGCGATCCCTATCATAGCCTACTGAGGTAATCCTCCTGTCGAGTATCGAGGGTTTGTCGTGACACACAGAAGGATCTCCCCACAGTGGGTCTGCCGCGTCACACAAAGGCACTCCCCAATGGGCCCGTGAAAGTCACTCTGAGTTGAAAAGGTCAGCAGTTTTCAAGTCTCAGCCAGCTACTAGGTTTCGACACTACTCGCTTGTCTCAAGGAGGATCCGCTCCACATGACTCTGGTCAATACTCCATCTGTCACGAAGTCTCACGATGAAGTATCTCAATGAACCTCCATGTCATAGGGGTATCAACGCAACATATGAAGAGTTAATCAGATGCTCGTTCTATGAGTTATTAGCCTTTTTGTCATAGGGGCCCAGTTGGATTCATGCTCGATCCAAACGTACCATATCACAACTATACCAAAAACTCCAGTGGGGTTTACACAATGGGACAGTCTTGCTATAATATTCCCAACACTATTGGCGGTTCATAAAACGGACATCTGGTGCCAAAGTAATGGCCAAAAGAAAGTAAACAGGTCATAGTGGGTCTGGGTTTGACCCGACCTATGGTGCATCCCAGTCTATAAGGGGGTCTGGTAGGCCTTGAGGGGCCACATACATCATAGGGGTCGCATGACCTCTTGGTCGTAGGGTGCCATGAGGGTGCGGGGCCGGTTCGGTTGTGGCGTTGTGATGGGTGCGGGCTGTTTCGGATAGGGCGCCATAATGGCCGCGGTCCGGTTCGGTCGGGGTTCCATGAGGGGTGCGGGCTGGTTTGGACTTGGAACCATGATGAGAGTGGAGCTGGTTCGGCTGGGGTATTATAGGAGCATGGGTCGGTTCAGCCAGCACGCCGCAGGGGGTGCATGCCCGGTTCGACATGAGCGTCGTGGGGGCATGAGGCTGGTTTGGCCGAGGCGTCGCGGGGGTAATGGGATGGTTCGGCCAAGGCGCCGCAGGGCGGCTCTGCTGGGGTGTCTCGCTGTTGTCTTCATCACCTCTATCACCATCCTCCATTTCAAAGAACACCCTGTTTCAACAGAAGGATAAATTAGAGGATGGGCCAGGTTAGTTTGGTTCGTACTCTCCACATTAGAGTGGTTGCAAGTGGTTCCACAAGATCAAGAACGGGTAAAGAGAAATAATCAAACACCCTACCAACAAGCTTCTGCAATTTAAACATTCCCAATCCCGCAAAAGTAAAACATTTTCAGGTCAATCAAAATTAGAGAGTTGATATATGTTCATTGTTTGAGAAGAGATGAACTTGGGAATATAAAAACACATATAAATGTAATTCTACCTCGTTCGATTGATGAAGTTAGTGGAAAGAAGGTGGCACGGTCGTCGATTCTCCATTGATGAGGACATCCCATGTCCGAAGAAGTCCTGATGAATAAGGTCGAAGGCGGTGGACAATCTTCTTCGGTGGATCGTTCTTCATGGAAGAACATATTATTCCTCAGAGTGCTTTATCCCACGTTCTCCCAATCCCACCAAAATTAAATGGTTGCCCAAAATAATAGATTGAAATATCTATTACGTCGTTGGTATAATAATCCAAATGGTTTAATTAATTAATTGATGTGTTGGTTTAATTATTTCAAGGGGGTGGGTTGGAATAATTAAAGCATGAGGGTTGGAACAATTAATGTGGGGGAAATCAAGATGTTTCTCCACATTAAAGTGGGGGTGGAGAGGTTTCATCTCCCCCCATTATGAGGGATAAACCTCGAGTGCTCCCCACCACCATGACCTGTCATGGGAGGTTTGGCTCGGGCGGTCCCCACCGTCATAGCCTCTCATGGGCGGTCAAAGTTTGGCGGTCCCCACTTCTCAACGTCCACAAGTGGGTGGTTACAACAAATAAAAAAAGGATACACACTTTATTTTATTTTATTCTTTTCATGAAAAACCCAAAAACTAACTTTCACCCGTGACCATCCATCATCAAGTTGAAATTCCCCTTATGTGAATATTGGTGATGCGAGTTCAACGGTGCCCTTGGATTCAATTCCGAGCAGTTGTTCAAAAGATAAAAAAACCCACTTTCACGTTTACTTAACGTACCCGAAGGAATGTTCAGAAATTGATTTCGAGCACACCGGGCCTCAAAATCACACATCGTTAATTTTGGAAGATTCCTTAAATTCCCATTATTTTTATGAAAAAGTACATGGAAATTCCTAGTCATAAAAAAATCTTTGATATAAAGGTAAAAGGAAATTTCATGATTATTCAGATAAATTTTAAAAGACAAAATTCACCCCCCTCTTGTGAATATTTGTTATAACCCGATCCCACAATTGGTATCAGAGGTGGAACTTTAGTTAAAGTTATAACAAGATAAATGTTTTAAAGGATTATACTCAGATCAAGATAGATGATACAAGAGAAGGAATGTATATGGTTAGAGCTCCATACATCATTGGTGAGAATTATGGATACTGTAAATAAAGAATGATAATTTAATTAAAAAAAAATCAGATATAGACTCTAATCAAAGATACTGACTCCCTATAAAATACCAAAGAAACATGAAACATGGAGTGAAGTTGTAGAAGCTGAGTATGAAATGAATTAAAAGGATATGGATGCTATCATATGTGGTCTAGGACCAGATGATTTTAACATTGTATCTGAGTTCCCAACAACATATGAAATGTGGTAGAGAATTGCATTTGCTTATGAAGGAACTGAAAATGTGAGATAGATGAGGTATGCTACGGCAAAAATAAAATTTGATACTTTCTGGATGTTTGAAAGAGAAAGCATCATCCAAATGAATGGAAGATTGACTACGATTGTCAACAATATAACTGCTTTGGAAGATCCAATCAAATATGTTAATCAAGCATTGAAGGTTCTATGAGTACTACCAACTCGATGGAAGGGAATTTTTGCTGCTATCAGACAATCAACACCTGTCAAAGATCTAACAATGAGAGAGTTAATTGCAACTATTATGATGTATGAAGATGAAATGAAGGACGAAGAAAATGAGTGTAATATCCTTATCAAGAGAGAAGTCACAACCTTAAAAGTGTCATCTCTAGGTAAAATTAGAAAGCTGATGAAAAAGGATGCAAGGGTGAAATTAGAAAGTTATGATTCAACTATTTCAGATGTGGAACTAGCTCAGCTAGCTAGAAAATTCATTAAGATTTATAGAAAGAAGAAAGGTTTTAAAAAGTCTTCAAAAATGATGAAAATAAATTTAGATTCTCTGAGTGTAAGAAGATGGTTCATATCAGACACGACTGTCCTCAATTAATGGAAGAAACGAAAAATAAATTCATTAACCGAAATGATTATGAGCATAAAGAGAAAAAGGAAATAAAAGCTACATGGAGTGTATCTGAAATCTCTAGTAGCTCATAAAAGTATAATTCAAAAAAGGAGGAATCTAATTTGAAAGAAAATATGTTCTTTATGGCGGAAACTGATGAGGTACAATCCTATTACTCTACTGATTGATATTCAAAATCAATATATACGAATGATAAAAATTCATCTTACTGCAATATGTTTGAAAGGAAATATGATTATTTATTTAAAAAACAAATGTATTTAATGAATATTCATAATGTTGTTTTTGAAAAAAGAGATAATCTTCTAAAACAATATCAGGAATTATAGGAAAAATATAATTTAATAAATACAAACAATACATATCATGAAGCTAAAATAAAAACAGTGCATACTAAAGTAGAAACATATAAAAGTGTAGCTATATTTTTAAAAAAAGTTTAACATAAAATAAAAAAAATTATTGGAAAGAATGTGATTAAAAATAGAAGATATGGAATATGTAGTAAAGGTGAGAAGCCTAAACTCTACAAGAATTACATTGTTCTATGTACTAGAAAGGAAATCTGTAACTATTGTGGGAAAAATTAAATTCTGTCTAAGAATTTTTACTTAAATAAATCCAAGATAAGTGGAATTAATAAAGCCTTTGTCTCAAACAATTTATTTAATTCTTTTTATTTTTGAAAAACAAATCATGTCTGGATTCCCAGATCATTGCTGGCTAACACAACTGGACCCAATAGAATATGGGTACGAAAACAATCTATTTAAATGCCATTGCAAGAAGAAGGTCACATGAGAAAAAAGACCATATGGTATATGGGCAGTCGCTTCTCAAGGAATATGAGTGGAAACTCATCAAATTTCAGAACTCTAACTCAAAAGGACGGTGGTCCAGTCACATTTGGTGACAATTTCAAAGGAAATATAATTTGCATTAGAACAGTCAGAGATCCAGAAGCTGTCTCAATCAATAAAGTTCTCTATGTACAAGGATTGAAACACAACATGATAAGTATCTCACAAATCTATGATGATGGTTATGCTGTTGATATTCCTAACAATTCCTATTATGTTTATCAAATAAATTGCCTAAATTTAGAGCACCTAGAACTAATATTTTGTATAACCTGGATTTAAATTCCCTGTATAAAAAAAGGTAACTGCTTAACTGCTAAGATAAATTAATCCTATATATAGCATAAAAGACTTTGACATTGAAATATATTTAGTTTAAATATGTTATCTAAGAAACATCTAGTTTATGATTTTCCTGGTCTCATGTTTGAAAATGATAGATTTTGTGATGCATGTCAAATTGGAAAGCAACAAAAATCCTCCTTGAAATATTTTAACGAAATAGCTACATCTAAACCTCTAGAACTAATCCATATGGATCTATTTGGACCCTCAAGTGTAGAAGTCTTGGCTATTAAATTATATGTATATGTTTTAGTTGATTATTATTCTAGATTTACATGGATTTTCATTTTAAAATATAAAAATGAAGCTTTTTACAGTATTTGAATGGTATTGTAATTCTGTATAAAATGAAAATGTATTTAAAATAATTTCATTAAGAAGTGATCTTGGTGGAGTATTTGAAAATCTGGAATTCAATTCCTTTTGCTCAAATATAGGTATTAAACACACATTCTCTGCACAAAGAACACCTCAAAAAAATAGAAATATTGAAACAAGAAATATGACTATTCATGAAATGGCTAGGACTATGGTAAATGAATATAGTCTTTATGCCCATTTTTTCGGCAGAACCAATAAGTACAACCTGGTATATAATGAATACAGTTTTAATTAGACCTTATTTCAAAAAGAAAACCTTTGAACTATGGAATAACAGAAAACATATTGTAAATTAATTTAAAGTTTGTGGGTGCATGGTTTACATCTTAAACAGAAAGGATAATATTGTTAAGATTGATCCAAAATTAGATGAAGTCATTTTATATGAATATTCTGCTACTTCCAAATCTTATAGAGTTTTTAATAAAAAGTTGAGGATTTTTGAATAATGAGTTCATGCGAAAATTGATGAATTGGATCCTTCTAAGAAAAGGACCGATCATATAGATGAACCTGATTCTAACGATAAAATGAGACTTGAGAACCTGAAAGATGATTTTGAAAAAGATATAAATGAAATTCAGATAAGTCCAGAAGAACATGACACTGAACAACCTATAAGTGTACAACCTAGACAGTCAAGAAACCTAAATAATCTCCATTTATAAACTACAACAGGATACATCAAAATAGGAATAAAAACTAGAAGGAACATAAGAAATATTGTTGATTTTTTTTCATTCTATCCAAATTAGAACCATAGACTATAGAAAAATCCTTTTTTGATGATAGTTGGATGATAGAAATGTAAGAAGAACTAGACCAGTTCCAAAGAAATGAATTTTAGAATTTAGTTGAACGAACTCAGAACTATCCACTTATAGTATTGAAATGGGTCTTTAGAAATAAACAAAATGATCAAGGAATAATAACTAGAAATAAATCAAGAATAGTATCTAAAGGATATAATCCGGATGAATGTATAGATTATGATGAGACATTTTAACCTATAGATAGATTAGAAGCCATTAGAGTCCTCCTGGAATATAAATCACATATAAATTTTAAAATATTTTAGATGGATGTTAAGTCTACATTTTTCAATGGTTATTTAATGGTGGGGGTTTATGTTGAGAAACCTCCTGGTGTTGAAAATTTACAAAAAAACAGATTCTATTTTTAATCGTACTAAAGTTATTTATGGCCTTAAACAAGAACCTAGAGGTTGATCTGAAAGATTAATCTCTTTTCCTTTGAAAAATGGTTTTATTGTTTTAATGGATGATCCAACACTATTTAATAAAACTATAAACTTTAATTATTTATTGGTTCAAATTTAGGTTGATGATGTAATTTTTGGATCAACTAATAAATCTCTTTGTCATGAGTTTTCAAATCTAATGCAAAATGAATTTGAAATAAGTATGATTGGAGAATTCAAATTATTTTAGGACTTCAAGTTTTTCAAAAGGATTTTGGAAATATTATAAATCATAGAAAATGAATTACTGATTTATTAAAGAAATATGGACTGGAAAACAACAAGACATTTAAAACTCTTATGTGAAAAAATATAAAACATGATTTGGATGATACTGGGAAATCAGTTAACAACAAGTTATATATAGGTATGATTGAATAATTATTATATCTTACTGCAAGAAGGACATATATAATGTACACATTATGTATTTTTTCAATATTTCAATAAAATCATAAAGAATATCATTTAACTATAGTTAAAAGAATATTTAGATTTTTAAAAGGAAATGTTTTTCAATCTCTTCTATTTCCAAAATCATATAATATTAATTTAATTTCATATTCAGATGAATAATTTGGGAGTTGTAGATTAGATGGAAAAAGCACATCAAGGACTTGTCACTTTTTAGGAAAATCCTTGTATCAGGGTCTAGTAAGAAAAAACACTCAGTTGCACTGTTAACAGTCAAGGTAGAATATGTATCTGCTGGCAGTTGTTGTGCACATGTTTTGTGGATAAAAAAAATCTTATGGATTTTGGACTAAATTTTAATAATAAACCTATTTTATGTTATAATAAAAGAGCTATAAATATTTCAATAAATCTTATTAATCATTATAGGACTAAGCATATAGATATCAGACATCATTTTATAAGAGTCCATATTCTAAAAAAGGATATATTCTTAGAATTTTTAAGTAGTAAAATTTATTTTGTGGATTTTTTTACTAAAAATCTTCCCACTGCAAGGATAGATTTATGACAACAATGGCCACGGCCATGGGAACTTATGAGTCAGAGACCATCACCACGAAGCGACATTGCAAGGCCAATAGACAACTTTTTCTAGGAAAAGTCATAGATCTGGAATGGCTCTAACAGAAGAATATGATTTTAAATAAGGCCCTAGATTTTCAGATCTTAGAACAGACGTTTATTAGAGATTATACGGAGTATCTATATGAGTTAAAACATCATCATTTATTTAAGTCGGTACAGTTTAATATGGGAAATTATGAGGATTCGATAATCTACAAGATTGAGGATCGATATTTTTCAATCTCCTTTGTGGAAATCACGAAAATTTTGAACTTCCCACCTGAGGGAGTTTATCATTTCGATTTGAAGATTATTAGAGATATTGTACATAAATCTGATGATATTATGTAATTTATTTTTGGATCAACTAATATCAGGTAGATGTTTGTAAAGGATTTGGAACCAGACCATAAGATATTGGTTAAGTTTGTGAAAATTGGTATTGCACCTAGGATGTTTGAAATGGGAACGATTCATTATCCTGATATGTATTTAAATTTTTTTATAAGTGATATCAAATTAAAAATTCCAGGATACATGGTGAGGTATCTCAGTTGCTATTTCCAACTAGAGGCAAGAATCTATTTCTATCCTTTTGGAAGGTTCATCTCCAAAATCATGTTTAAGAAATTTATGATAAAATGCATCGATGATCGGGTGAGATACCACCATATTAATACCTTAAATGATGGTACATTGAGAAATATTGGATATTTTAGGAGATTAATAAAAGGAAAGATGTTGACTGTAGGAGTTGAAGAGGATGAAGATAGTGCGCAGGCGCAATTAGAAATATCAAAAGAAGGACAAGCTGAATCAAGAGTCAGTGTTGTTTCACGAAGAATCAGGTTTGAAGACAAGGATGTACCTAAATAAAGAAGTTAGGAAGGTATTCAATTCAAAAGGAACATGGATCCTAATCATATTGAAGAGCATTCTGTCACTTTGAAGGTTTCAACATTTGGTGATCTCTTAAACTAAAATATTGTATGAAAAGATTCAGTTAAAGCATATCCAATAATAGAAAAATACGGTGAGACAATTCCTGGTGATGAAGAATTAGTAGCCAAAACTCAAATTGATCATGTAGAAGTTGGTCAAGAACAAATTATTTTGGATAATTCAGTAATGGAGGAAGAAGATGAAAATGATGATCATGAGGGCCATACTTCAAAACTATGAAATCAGGAAGATAATGCTTTAGAGATTCTTACTGAGGTATTGAATGAAGATTTCTCTATGAACGAGTATGGGAAAGGATCATAGGGATTTTATTTTTAGAAACAAGTACAAGGAAGGGATGATGAAAAATCAGATGCAGAATCCTTTCCATATATTTGTTGCATCATGTTCCTGATGAAACTGAAAATCAAGCACAGTGTGGCTCTGATTCAGTAAATATAGATATGGAGGCACTGTACTAGATGTTGAACATATCTGAATCTGATAATGCTTCTCTGAGAAGATCATTAGAAAAGGAACATTTGAAATTTCAAATCCGGAAAACAAGTACTGTTTCAAAATAGGATGCTGAAAATTTTAAGATATAGATGCTCAATGAAGTTGCAAAGTTGATATCATAAATTCTTCTGAAGTCTGATTTGGTTGTGTTTAAATATTTCAGGGAGAAACAATTTGCCTCTGTTAGAACCAGTTAGGATAGTACATTAGGTACTTCACCTGATTTAATCAGAAGAGTTCAGGCTATTACAGCAGCAATAAGCAGTATGAATGACAGATTGAGGGACCTTAAATGCAATAGATACCCGTTGTCAGTATTGTTAGATTAACAGAAGTTTTTGTTTGAACAATTTACTTCACATGAGCCAAGAATTAGAACTACGCTGAATCAATTCACTATTAAGTTATCTATGTTTGTGGAGAAGGAAGAGGGGCTTCATGAGTTTTTTAGAGTGAATCTGATTGAATATATTCATTTGACTCTGTAATGCAGAGATCTAATTACTATGTTGGGATATGGATTAATGAGAAGATTTAGGTAACAATTGACAGAGATTAAGGAAATAGTTTAGAGGAGATGAAACCTATATCATACCCTTACACACCCTTAATTCTTGTAGTTTTTCATGACTGTACTTGTAATTCTATTTTCAATGAATATATTTACATATCTTTTCATGTTTTTTAATTTTTAAACCTATAATGTCTAAGAGAGAAATTATTGTAATACATATTCACATGTTGATAAACAATTTATGATAGCATTTACTTACGTTTGGTGCTACATTAAAATCTGTTATCTTCCTTATTCTATCATTCTTGTTGATATCACAAAAGGGGGAGAAATTAGGATGGACACAACATTTTATTTACAATTTAAACTTCTTTTACTAGTTTGGATAAAACTATGTTTATTTTTATGAAGATAATTTTGTTCAAATTAAATATTGTATTTATCATTGAAAATTTAAAAACTATATGTAATTAATTTTGTAATTTACTTTCATTGATTATTTCATGGGTTTTGTGATCATAAAAATGGGGGAGATTTTTGAGGAAGTTTTTTTTTTAAAAATTTATTATTTTATTGTTAATAAAGGGGATGTTGTTGAAGAAAAATACACTATCTCATTATGGTGATTTTGATTCTCACAAAGACCCTTAGTTGTTCTTATAATGATTTAATTTTTAAAGTGTATTTCGGGAATTTAATATTTGATACATTTTTATTACTGGAAGAAATATTTAAGTATTTGAACAATTAGAATTAATTACTTTCATTAGCTAATTTGGGAATCACTGTTCATACTATATATATTGGGGAATTACATAAGCGTGTTCTGGAAACATTGTTTATACCCTATGTATGGAAATGTTCTGTAAGGATGGAATGAGGCATTTTATGAGAAATTAGAAAAGTATGGTTAAACAACCATATGTTGTCCACAAATTATAGAAGAAGGAACCCTACTTTTACAAGGAACCATAAGTTTGAAAATTTTGAAAAGAATGGAAGATGATCATTACATATGTATAGAATGATAAGTTTTTGTGTTAAAAAGTTTGGTTCTTCAACCATACTTTTATGAACTATTGTGTGATTGATTGAAAAGTATTGATAATACCGTACGTTTGAGATATTAAGGTAAACGTTTGAGATCAACCTTACGTTATGAAACTTATATTCCGAGAATGTATGATATGCAGTTCAACCCTACGTTTGACGTCATATATTTAAATTATGACTTTATAAAAGCAATGATATTTATGCAGAATATCAGGATGATTTAAATCTAGATTAAAAGCCAGAATTTAATTTGAGTCTATGCCTGATTCAAAGCTGTTTATTTGTTATTAAAATGATCTATTTAAGAGGATAAGTATATGGAGAATTATCAGGGGAATTATGACTCCTATTATATTCAAACTTTTGAATATTTTTATTATAAAGACGACTTTTTTGGATCTATATTTAAAAAGAGAACACTCATCTATTTTCTATATATAACTATATTATTTTTTATGCAGAGAGATATAATCGAGACATACATATCTGCTGTTAAGAAGAGCGTGAAGGATTTATTTTCTGAAAAAGAAGAAACATGAATAAATATTTTCTAATCTACATCGAATATCTTTTGTGAACCAACTAATGTTGAAGTTGCGAAATGGCCTTTCAAGAACTTCTACTACTGGATCATCTCATGACTAATCATACCAGAAGATCATCATTTCTTAAAACAAGGATTCATCTATAGTCAATTGCATTCAGTGTAAATTGTGAATAACAACTGGGAAAGTATTTTCAACAATAAAATACTCTTTAATCTTGAGTGATTAGCTTCTCATACTGATCTATATATTGGGTTCTATGTTAGAACTAGAACCCTCTGTTTAGCCTTGAGATTGTAAAGGTATCATCTACCTGTACTTAATTGTGGAACATTCTGTTGATAAGAGGACCAGATAGTGAAAATCACCAAGATCATGGAGAAGAGCGTTGGTGGAGTGGAGTAATGGCCTTTTGTTCCCCGAACCACTATACATCGTGTGCCCTGTGAATATTATTTTCAACTACTAAATCTTTGATATAAATGTTAAAGGATAGATCACGATTCTCAGAAGAAATTGTAAAAGTCACAATTCCCCCCCTTCTTTTATATATTTAGTATAACCCGATCAAACATTCGTCTATCTATGAATATTTTCAAAGGCCCATCTCATATCAATGTCTCAATCTAGGTTGGTATGAACAATAATGCAACAAATTTGAACATTTAATGTCTCATTCATACAATACACATAATATATAGAGATATATCATATATGTACATTTATGAACCCATTTAATGTCCAATAGTCATTTCATATGATTCTTCGGTTCGTATTATCCTACGTATCACTCTCATGAGGAAATATAAAATATTTACTAGTGGAATAACCACTCTATTATATTGATCTCTTCCCATAAAACTTTTTAGGAGTCCTCAAATCACCCTAAGTGTTCATCCATCACGTTTTATGTATAAAGAACTAAAATTGGACTTCTAGTGTGCCAAATTGTGACTCCATGGTTATAAAACATGTAAAACCTTCAAAAGGATAGTAAGGGAGAAGTACATGGAATGTATAATTCATTACACTGCATGAAAAAAAAATACATGCATGGGAATGTAGTATTTCTAGACATGGAATGTAAAACCCATGTGCATACATTTTAACAGATGTTCTCAATGTGTACCATATATGGTGTACCAACATGTTTACCAAAAATAACCTAGCCATTTTTTTCATATTCATATACTTCTACATGGTATGTAGTCCACCTAGGGTATGTTAATTCACCTAGAACATCTAGGTTCCCCAAAATGGGACATTTTACCATATACTTGGCTATATGGCCATGTATAAATACATGAAATGTACCCCGGGTACATTTTGTGTTTTCATTAATATTCTATATTACCATTTCATTGGATACATATGTTGTGTACACCTTATATATGAAATTTATGTCCAAAAATTAATCTTCTACCAATATGAATAACACATGGAATGTATTCCTAGATCTACATTCCATGTGATCATTACCCTTAAATGGGAATCCACAAAAAATGGTCAAAACACCTATATTACCCTCAATTGATATATATTGGAAATTAGGTGTCTATAGAAAAGATAAAATTCATTCAATATAAACCATTAAAATATATTTTTTTAAATCCTTAACATAAAAATGACCAACAGTTCGGAGGAATCTTTCCAAGCTACACCTATATCGATAGTTTGCATCTATGCATGACTATCCGGATTTTCCAATGCACCGTAGAGATACCTCCCATCATCTTCATATATATATATATATTCCCATTATTATCTATATATGTCATATAGAATGAGATACCATAATGTGAATATGAAAGAATCATTTAGGAGGATAAGAAATAATGTAGAAAAAAACGATGAAAATTAAAATAAAAAGAAACATGGGATTGGGCCAAGCCCCAATGCAAAACATGAATTTAATATAGATCTAGTTAATCCACCCATTATAGACTCAAACAATTGAATAAATCTCTATATGAAACTCTATTAAAATAATATCTCTGATGTAATGCATGTGAAATAATTAATATCGATTTTATTAAATATTAAATATTAATAATTTTTTGAAATCATAAATGGATTGAAATTACAAAAACCTATTTTAACTTGGTATAACCCTATTTAGTTCCATCAGAGTGGTTCAAAATATATTTTTATATCATCTAATATTGCAAGAAGAACGTTTTACCATTCGTGGGCTTCCAAAAGAAAGAAAATTAAATTTCAGCTCAATTTCACAATCATAAACAAAATAAATATTTAAATAGACTAATTAAAAGTGTTATTTTATTACAATAGAGGTGTTTAGTTATAAATTTGGATAAGGGATGTTATTCATGATATTTTTTAAAAAGATACAATATTGTTTCATCATCAAGGAAACATCCATTTATATACTATAAAAATAGATAGATTGATGATCACGTGTGGGGATGAAATTGATTTCCACCATGGGGAACCTAAAAAATGAAATGCTAATATGGATTTTATCATGTAAAGATGAAATATAAATATTGGAGGTTGTATTATTTTTCAAGGAGGAAAATTTAGAATGGAATTAATTTTTTTTGAACAATCATGCACATGGTTGATTTCAAGAGAGTTCATTATTTATTAAACCATATTGATGTTATAGAAATGGTTTCTTTTGGGGAAATATATAAACAATAATTTCATGGTTTTTAGGATTTGATCTGGTTTTATATATCTTATTAGGAAATTCATAACAATTAATTGAAAAAATATGCTGGTATTTAACTCAATATAATGTGGTATATTGAAAAATATAGATATAAATATTTTGTTGATCTTTATTGGTAAATTTCGTGTAAAAATATTAGATTATATATCAATATCTATAATCCATTTAAATTTGTATATGAAGTACAACAATATTATATGGTCTCATATTGTAGGATGAATTTATGGTTTCATTTTTTTTGATGAATTTTTTAATTTGAATTTCAGAATTAAATGCAGATATTTATTTTAGAGGAATATTAAAATTTTTTATTATATTTTACAAAGTGACACAATTATGATGAAAAAGGTTATATAGAAAATAGGGGGAAAACTATATAAGATATTATTTATAAAATAATTTCATGAAGTTTATAGATTTTTATTTTATATTCTATGGTTTTCATGAAGATGATGTCAACTGTTATGTTCTATATAGTAGATTTTAATGTTTCTTTTCAATATTTTATGATTAGATAATTAATTTATAATTAATATTTCTCAGTATATAATATTATAAGTATTTTTTTAATATAAACACATTGTTTGTTATTGAATTTTAGATATTTTATTATCTAGGGGAACGAGTAGAGGTGTTGTATTATCAATAAAGTGTTGTTGATATTCATCAAAAGTTGGTGATTTAATAATTTTGTTTAAATTAAAGGACTATATTATAGTTTCTTGGATAACACAATATTTTTCAGAAAAAATCCTTACACACATGTTTTTATAGGTAATACCTACCCATTTTTAATCAATATTATTATTTACGATAATGTTATATTGTGATTTTTAGAGGATTCTATGTATATGGGAATTTGTAATGAATAGTGAAAATTTTAAAACATGATGTGAAATTGGATTTATTGATATACAATGTGTTAATATTAAATTTTTTGATTATAATAATAAAAATTATTTAGTTGTGAAGGACTAGAAAACAAAAAGGAAATATTTTTCACATCTTAATTTTTATTTTATTTTTGTCAATTTGGAAAATAGAAATGAATTTTTTATTTAAATAAACCCTTCTTTCTATGAATTTTATATTACTTTTAATTCATTTTATCATATATGTATATAATAGTCATTCAAAATATGTGATGTTTGCTTCAATTTATGAATTTTCATATTGTTGAAACATTTTCCACTATTTATTCATAGATCTAAAAATAATTTCACCATATTAATTAGTATTATAGGTGATGAATCAATTAACCTCTTATTCTAATAAATCATTGGAGTACCAACCATTTATATCAGTGGACAATGTAGATATTATTTGACTATGCATTTAAATTCTCAATTACCCTTGATAAGAAATGTGTATTCATGTAATTGTTTTTTTACATTCATTTAATTCAATAAATGTATTAAAATTAAAATTGGATAGTTTTTGTGAATCTAATATATATTTCGAAAAATGTTTTTGATTTAATATGAAATAGAAAATTTTTCTTATCATACTTCATTTTGTTTTTTGTAGAAATTTTATTCTTTGAGAGAAAGATGGATAATTTTGAATGGTTATAAATGAATGATGTGTAATTAACTATGTATAATGGTCTCATTACAAGGTCAATAGGGAAATTTTTAATTTCCTATAGTGTGATTGTAAAGGATTTCACAGCAGATTCTATGTAAGAGTAAAAAAATCGATAAAAATAAAATATATATTATCATGAGATTTTTTCTTACATGTCAAAGAGGATTTAAGAAGGCATAAAAATATGTACAATATTTTTATTACAACATGTTATTTATAAAAAATTATATATTTGTAAAAATATATAATTTTTTTTAAATATTATCCGTTGATTTACCTTTTTATAGTATTTAATATAAGTGATAAATGTATTGTCCAATTATGAGGACAATTTCATAACAATTTCCATGGAAATGAATTTTGCTGATATTTTATATGTAAAACCTATCTATAAACATATATTTAACAGTTTGTGAGATATTTGTGGAATTTATTCTGATTATAAAGTTCTAATATGAGGTGTTTTGAGATTCAAAAATATAGCAAAGTGATATGATAGATTTAAGAAGATACATTATGTTTTTTCATATATAATAGGAGGACCTGACTATGAAGAAGTGCATACAATATCTGGAGAATCTCATAATAAATTGAATGGTGGGAGAATACAAGGATTATTTATTTGGTTTGTGTAACTCTAAATTTAGAGACCTCTCATATTCATAACAAGGATAACATCTTATATTCATGTGATAATGATTGGGGTAATTTATTTGTCCTATTTTATTAATGATGTTTGGTTTAATAATTGACGTCATTATATATTCATGATGACTTCATGATTTATTATAGAATTTATTTCCAATACATTTACTTTTCTATATAGATTCTTTATTGACCATATATTGAGTTTATGTTAATATTTTTAAATTTGGGTTTGGATCGCCAAATTTCTTAGTGAATCGAGTAGAAAATAATTATTAATTTTTTTATTATAGAGTAAATTATAATAAATATTTAGTTTTATTCATCATAAATAACAGGATAAATATCCATTCAGAACTTCTAAATTTCCATTATCTCATGATCCTCGATTAATTATATATTTATTTATTCATAATTTCACATTTTCAAACATAATGTTAGATTTTTATTTATATGTTTATGAATAGAAATCAACATTACTTTTTAACTAAATTTTCATTATAGGATTCCTTGTCTTTATGCGGTCAAAATTAGAATTGCCACATTATACAACATAGTTGTCAACGATTTTAATGAGAGATTTAAAATAATTCCAAAAATAATTCTTACTAGGAGTTAATTATGAAATATTATTAGACATAAATGATATAGAAATTTCTAAGGACATCGGATCACTGATTAATTATATGTTTGACAGATTAGGGAACAAAGTTTTTCACATAATTTCAATTTTTTTTCATTTTTTTCACATGGTGTGATAATGCTGTTTTTTGGGATATTATGGACCCATGTCTAACCAACTGATGGGACATAAAAAAATTAATACAACTTTTTTTAATATGGTAATAAGATAGGTATAATATTGTGGAATCAAAAACAAGGAAGAGAAAATATCTACAGTTTAACTACTTTTGGATATTGATCGAGGATTGAAATAAAAATATAAGATGAATTGCTATTTAATGGATACTATATTTTCATTAAATATGGGAGGTATGAAAATTTATTTTTGTTCCTCCTATTACAGAAAATAAATTTGTGAAACATTTATTTATCATTTAAAGGAATATAAATAATCACCAATTCATTATGATATCCATTTATGATTCTAACAAAAAAAAATTTATTTTCCATGAACATTATGAAAGATTTAAATTCTATGGAATTTATGATTAAATTGTAATAAAATTTATTAATGTATTATGTCAAGGAAAACACAATGAAAAAATTCCCACCATAGAACCAAATTCCATCCCCACATTGGATGAGGTAGAATGATCATTTTATAATCCTTGAATACCACTATCAGAAACCTTCAATCTATATATAAATATATTAATTTCAAAAGAATACAAATTATTCTTTTTTTGATAAAAGGATATGATTATTGTAATTGTTAACAAATAATCACCCAAATTTTAAATGACAATTGGGTATTTACCTTAGGATAAACTAACTGACCAAACAAGTGACAACAATCCATTACATTATGATGCTTGTCAAAATGGTTTCCAAATCAATAGACCAAAATACCAAAACAACCAAGCCATAGGAATAAATAATGAGAGTATGAGAAGGAATAATAAAAGACCACATCCAAATAATCAATGAAAAAACTCTATAGATTTTTGTAAAGATCCATGCTCTAGTAACCTCCAAATCTACTAAGCATCACAAAGAACCAATAGAAAAATGAGATGTTTTACCATTACCTGTGTCCCTAAAAATGACATCTACAAAAGAACCAAAGTAAAAAAGCAGGGGTTGAGTACAAATTATAATTATTTTTTCCCCAAATGAATTCCTTACACATGAAAATGAGATATTACCATTATCAAATTTAGAAAAGACAGCTTATATAAAACATTAAATAGTGAAACAATTTGAATAGGCCATACACTCCTTTACAAAGACCTTTTTACCCAAATCCATATAAAAAAGGGATGTTAAACAACCAATCCATAATTAATTTTATATAACAATACAACACAATAATTTTCTCCATGATCATTAACACACAACAAATCATAACTCAATATTTTCACATACCTAAGCTGGTAAACAACCATGATTGAACTTACATTCCAAAACTATTTACTAGTTTTCCAATCTAGTGGGACTTCTCACCCACTTATCTTCGATGGTGGATCTTCCATCCACTATCCATCCCATTTTTATAGAGGTATACACTGCCCAATTCACATACAATCAACAAATGCAATATTATTCGTAATCCCGTAACAAATTCAATCCACACACTAAAGACACAACAGTGGGAAACCAAAAAAATCACTTCTAACATCACCCATTACACATTAAATTTCAATAATGAAACCCCATTTGTATTGAAAACCATTTTCAAAAAAAATATACAATATTCTACCCATGAAACTAGTTTTAAAATCTATATTCTACAATCCAACATCAAAAAATTTAACTGCAAAAACCCATTACCCCAAAAATCCCCAAAACCTCACAAAATGAGCTTCTAATGAGCATCACATATTATAATCAAAATAATTAAAAGAAAAAAAATAACTTTAAAAATGGATTCTTGTTATAGAGAATATGATTCTATAGAGAAGCCACCTATCTTAGGGTTTCTGTGATAACCTCCAACTCTCCACTGCACCACAAATCCGGGTCAAATATCCACCAAAACCCCATTAGAAATTGTTTCCTAATATAAAAAATCCTTAATAGCATCATTTTATGAATAAAAAATTATATATCTACATGAAATGTGTGTAGATATAGAAAGAATAGAGAAATGGAGATGTAGATCATAGGAAAACAATAAAGGAACCATGATAGAAGGCTTTCCGGAAGAGAATCACCTTCACCAAACATCGAAAACCCTAAGAATCACATTCAGAATTGATGGGTGAGACCCTCTAACCCTTGAGAACCAAAAATATCATTTGAGTCTTTAGTGGGTGGAATAATGTAGAGTTTATTAAAAATATAGAGTGATCAAATAATTAAAAACCATATTTTTACAGTTGTACACAATTATCTCACATAGTTAGCCAAATAGTGTGCTAATCGTGGTCATGCTACTACCTCAACAGAGATCTTGTAAGGCCTCCACACACTGTTAGAAAGACCATGTGATAATTGTGCGATGTCCACTACCATAAATTGAATGGTTACCTTGGTTTTTTGCACATTTTCCCCTAACCGTGCCAAAACTCTGCATCCTCAGAACAACTTCCAATCATTCCGAAAATGTGTCATACTCTCCTAATAATTACCCAAACACTTTAGAAACATAAAAAGAATCAAAAAATGGTTACATAACTCATATCTAGGCTGCTACATTATACCAAATATTAGACATTTCTTCCACATAATGTAGAGATCCATTGCTTTTACAAAAGATCAGGGGTCATTTAGAACCCATCTCTTTCTCCAACACCCATGTATACTAACAAATTTTACCATGCTCCCACAAAACATGAACTAGATAAATGATTTTATAATTAAAAACATTCTCTAACCTATCAATAATCTACACTAGCACGTGCACCAAGGATGCACTCATCTGTACCTCGAAATGATCCCATCGAATGATATAGTCTGGATACATTTGATACTTCATCAACTGAGAAGAATGAAACACATTGTGCACCACATTAAACTACGGTGGTAAATCCATTAGATAATACACTTACACAACCCACTCATTTATATCAAAAGGCTCAATATTCCTTTGAGATAACTTGACATGCTTCCAAAAATGATGATGTCCAATCCTAGGAGAGATTCTCAAAAACACATGATCACACACCTTGAATAAAAACAACCATCAATGATGATCCACATACGATTTATGATAACATGGACCCATCTCCATTCTCATTCGAATCAAACATGATCTTATCTATATTCTCATGGATAATGATCATCCATACCAATGAAATGTCTTCTGTTTCCACACAACAATGTGGTGAATGTTATTGAATCCCATACAATGTTACAAACAGAGCCATGTATATCAATGCATCATAACTGGTATTTTAGTAGAATTATACTAATTGAAAATTCTCCTCCCATGATTCACTAAAATCCATCACCAAATCCCATAACATATCTTCCAATGTTTGTACCATCCTCTCGGACTGGACATATGTATGAGGATGATACGTCGTACACATTGTCAACTTCGTCCCCAGGTCCAGCTGTATGGATTTAGAGAAAGTAGATGTGAACCTTTTATATCTATCTAATACAATAGAAATTGGAACACCATTCCTTTTGCCCACCTCAATGATATAGATTTTGGATAGATCCTCTATTGTATCTTATTCACAAATAAAGATGAAATGAGCTGAATTTTTGTGTTGAGCCACTATCACCCATATGGAATCATGATTTCTAACCATTATTGGAAGACCTATAAGAAAATACATCACTTTATTCTCCGATTTCCATTAAATGATCGGTAATGATTCCAACATTACTTCTGCCTCAGATGTTCTGCATTAACTTTCTTGTAAGTCAGGCATCTGAAAATAAACTCGCCCACCTTATTTTATATTCCAGCCCTCCAAGACTGTGATATCAATGCCTTATATATTTAATGAATTCGAGGATGGTCAACCCATCTGGAATGATAATAATACCAATTCATTTACTCCTAACAAGCCACTGGTAGAACTATCCAATTCTGAAACCACAATGTTGAATTCCCATTTAGTTCCAAACCTAAAAAGGTCTACCCACCATAGAGTTTTGACATCACCTCCATTCAATCGGAATCAGACACATGAGCCTCTATGACCAAACTGACCAAGTTAGGAACCAGTGAGATAGGATAGAAAACATCTCTATCCCATAGTACTCACATTCCCACCACATGTCCGCTATGACCGACATTATCTGCAACTGATCCAATGCTTTTTTTCCACATGAGTGTATGGTTTCTTACTTAATGCATCTTCCATAGTGTTTGTCTTTCCCTATGTATACATCAAGTCAATATCGAACATCCAGAGATACTCTACCCATATCCTTTTCCACAAGTTCAAATATTTTTGTGGTAAAATATTTTTTAAAATATTATGATTTTTAAAAACCATGAATTTCTCCCCAATGAGATAATGACGGAATATTTTCAAAGAATTAACCACCCCCAATGAGATAATGACGGGATATTTTCAAATAATTAACAACTTATGATAACTCCATGTCAATCATTGGGTAGTTCTTTTCGTGAAACCTCTTCTATCGTGATCCATATGTTTCCACATTATCCCCTTTCATGAAAACAAACCCCAACACTGATCCCGATCTATCACAATACACCACATACCATTTTCATGGTTTTCAAAAAACCATTATTGGTGTTTTTGTAAAAATACCATTAATCTCTTCAAATAATTTATGCCAAAGCTCATTATAATGAAATGGAACATTCTACCATGTGAAATTTATCAATTGTGAGGAAAATCAGGAGAAATACAAAGAAAACACTAATAATAACCAGATATAGCAAAGAACCTCCATATCACAAATTTTTTTCCCCATGAAATAATAACCTCTATCTTTTCAAAATCAACTGAAACACCATTCAGAAAAATAATATGGCCAATCAAATGAACCTACTATATCAAAAATTCACACTTAGAAAATTGGGAATACATCTGATGATCACTCAAGATCCCCAACACTATCAGCATCTGTTGCTCATACTCCAACCATTGTCTTGGAATACACCAATATATCATCCAAAATACCACCACAAAAGAATCTACGTTTCTCACATGTATTTGATTCATCAATTTTATGAACACCCTAGGTGCATTCGTCATACCAAAGGGAATAACCTCATAATCATTATTTCCATATATTCTCCTGAAGGCACTTCTTGGAATATCTTCCTTTTTCACTCACAATTGATGATATAATGGCTGAAAGTCAATATTGGGGAACCACTAAGATGCCATTTACTGATAAAACAAATCATCAATGTGTGGAAGTGGATATCGGTTTTAGATCATAAATTGATCAAACATAAGATAATCTACACATAGCCAACAATTGACATCTTCTATTTTAAAAAATAAAAATGGTGATGCCCATAGAGTTGTACTATGAAATATTTAACCATTGTTTCATAACTCCTCCAAATACACATTCAATTCCCTTAGTTTTATTGGATTAATTCAGTAAGATATAAGTTTGATAGGACTGGTCCCTATAATGGGATCAATTGTAAAATCTATTTTTTGTAACTGGTAGAAAACCTAATAATTTATCAGGAATGAAATCAAGAAACTGATCAACAACCATTGGGAAAATTCTCTGATGAACTCCATCCATTGATGCCAATGAAAATTCTACTAACTGCTAAAAGATCAATCCAATAGTTCATTCTAACAATCCTATTGAACCAAAACATTCATTCTTATCTACTTTAATGAGATTCTTGACACCATAATCTATAATGATACTAACCATTCCTACATAGAAATTTATGTGGGGCCATAAACATCGTCAACCAATCTATACATAGGATTACATCATACACATCCATCTCATTTACTGATAAATTCCACATTAACTCATCCCTATTAAAAACTATACATCATTCTCAATATAGGAAGGCTTGACACACTCTTCAACCAATAATAGTTTGAATTTTTAAAACCAAATCCATTATTTACATAGTTAAACACAGTATATTCATTTATTTTAGATGTAATAATATAATTTGATGCACCCATATCAAACATCACATCCATCAAGGTAAAATTTAAATGAATCAGACCTAGCACCATGGATGGTCATTACTGATCATCCATCACAACAAGGTAATCTATAAATAACGGTTATCCTTTCAAACGAGGAACTTTATTTCCATACTGGGGATTCATGGTGTTCCTAGAATAACCATGAATATCATTGGGTTGTTGACGATGGTATTCTACTACCCCCATCCTGTCAAGTCATAAGATTCATGCAACCCCAGATGAGAGTCACAACAGCCCAACTTCAGATCATTCTAACAATATTGTTTAAGGTAGACCATCTAAATAAATATATGACACACTCAAGGTTTTGTTGTACAACCACACATGATGTGGCATGTATAACCACACTAAAAAAAATCCTAATATACTCTAAGGCCTCGAAGGAATATTCATTGATCCTATTGTTGGATTCAAAACCATACTCTCACCTATAGGACAGAAATATTATATGAATATACTAAATATACAATAGGGGGATGGATTTTATGTTTATAAAATTTATTTTTTAACATAATTGAAAACTATGTTTAACAAAGTTAAACAATGTAAATTCACAAACCATGTTATAGTTCTATAAGACAAACCTTCTATGTTCTAGAAATAAGATTCTGGAAAGGAAACATATGGAGAATTTTGATTGGTTTTAGAAATATGGTTCTGAAAATTAAACATAATGAAAGTTTACTAGGGAAATTATTCATCCTTAAGGAGTATAGAATCTTATTTATCATAGAACATAAAAATATGAAAATATAGGAATTTTATACATTATTCCATTAAGAAAATTTAGAAAAAATAAACTTGAAACAAAAAAATTAACAAGTATGAAATCTTTTAACCCAAATAGTAGGGTATCCAACAACATTGGATAATGGTCCCATGATTTATACATTAAATAAATTCTATATTATTCACACCATGGTAAGATCTTGATAGGAAGATAAAAATATGTCTTGTTATCCTCACAAGCCCTTGATTTTTAATGTAGTTGACACATTAGTCTTCCTAACACTAGGAATTTAGAGTCTAAATTATGAAGACTTTAGATTCTGAATTATGAGGAATTTGGAGTCTAAATTATGAGAAATTTGAAGTCTGAATTTTTGGGAATTCGAAGTCTGAATTTCAGATAATTCCGATCATTAATATCAGAGAATTCAAAATATGAAATTCAATGAATTCAAAATGAAAATTTCAAAGATTTAGGAATCCAAAATTCTGAAAATTATAAAACTAAATTTCAGAAAATTCATAATCAGAATTTCAGAGAATTCATAATATGAATTTCAGAGAATTTTGAATCTGAATTTCACAGAATTCGGAATCTGAATTTCAAAAAATTTAGAATCTGAATTTCAGAGAGTTCAGATTCTGAAAATAGAATAATCTATATCCAAGTATTTATAATATTCCTAGGGTTAAGATATATAACTGAATTTTTTACATAGTAATAAAATGATTTTGGTTTTAATGTATTATGAAATGATATAATTAAATTAATGGTATTGTTTAAAAATTTCCATAGAGAAGGGAAATTTTCCTTATGAAAATAATAAATAGGTAAAAAAATAATTTTCCTTACGATAAGGTGTTTGTGATTATCAGAACATGGAGGAATGTAAAAGTGTTATGAAAACCTTATGGACACAATAATCTCCCCCTTTTTGGAATGCAGAAACATCCTTCAGAAATAGAATATAAGGACTAAGATTTTTTATTTATGAACTTAAAAGGAAAACTAATCTACCATTACCTATGAATCGTGGTGAATACAATAAACTCCCCCATATGTTTTGAAATCCATAAGGATCGTATTCCTTACTTCCTTAAATATATATTTATTTTTCATTCATAATTAAATATTCTTTGTGTAAACTCCCCCTTAGGTAGACTCCCCATTTGTTAGGGAATTCTCTTCATTGCTTAGTATTATTTTTATCATTCCTTTCTTCCATTTTGTTGTAACACCCCGAACCTAGAAGCCCATAGCCAGTGAATTATTATAATACATATGCCTGATTACAAGGAATCATGACCTGAAGGACCGACAAGTTTAGCAGTCTTGGAAAATAGATTACATACATGAATGTTACATTACACATTCAAAAATAAAACTCAAAATAAATAATCCTTTGAGAGCGCCATTATTACCCTTTCTTAACCCTACATATAAATCATAATACACTTCTTGTAATCATGGGAAAACAAAACATAAGGGGTGACCTCATATGCTCTGTAAGGGTAAATAATTTAGAGGAAGCTATAAAAATTTAAAGAAATATGTGTAATAAAAACAATACCCTTAAAAAAACATGAAGAAAAAATGGAAAAAATAAATCAAACATTGCCATATAAACATGCACATGGATATTATACTAGTACAATAATAAAATGAAATAACTAATTTCATAACAGGGGAATGCATAATGCCAGACATCAAAATCACATAGTCAAGGCCTCATCGTAAGACTACAAATAAAAAATATTCAATGTCTTGGGTGAAGACACTAATTTGTCTCATGAGACCTAATGTTGCATCGAGGAGCTATAGCGGGCTCCACCCATCACTTATTAAGTCCAATGCATTCCTCATATGAAAATGATGAAACATAACATAAATATTCATATTAAATCTAGCATACAAAATGTCAATATATTAACCATAAAACCATAAATGGTATAATGATATGACATCCACAGTCAATCATATCATAAATAATTAAATACAATATGTAATATTTTATTATAATATATCATTCTCATTAAATAAATATATCCCGTATAGGATGTCGACATATATGATAATGTTAAATAAAACTGTTTAAGAGAAATATCATTTTTTTGAAATATTTTAAAAGTCACACATTTATAAATGATGTAATTTAAAAGATATTGTTGACTCAAAATATTCCATAGCAATTTGAAACTATTGAAATGAATTAACATTATAAAACAATCATGTCCTTATAATTAAATCCTTAATATCATTTTTAAAACATGGACATTAATTAAAAATATTAAGAAATATAAGTCATTAAAACATTTAAAATACTGATATTGATAAATATTACCTTCCACAAAAACATAAATTATTCATTTTTAAATATTTTTACGAAACATGGATATGGATTATAAAAATCTTCTAGTAAATAATTATACATAAACAATCTCAGATAACAATGAGATTGAGGAATTTACTCTTACCTTGTATTTTTCTTTTGTCAGAGGTATGTTTATCCTCATGTATAATGATCTTACTGTGTTATTAAATTAAACCAGGAAAATATTAATAATTATCATCTCATATATTGTCAATTTAATACTTTATACTATTCATTTAATAATAATTTCAGTGTTAATGTAATATTTCGGGTAATAATCGGTTTCTTTGTCGTACGTGTTTTAACTTGTTATTCTTGATCGAATCACTTAAATAATGATTTATATACATCCGAAATAAAAAATTGATTTACATATTATTTATATTCGGAATATAAATATGTATAATAGATAGATATATAAAATGGAAAACACAGTTCATGGAAACGGTAGTCCTTACGTACGCATTAATGTTGTTTCTGTTTTCTTATCATATAGTATGGAAGTATGTAAAAGAGATATACTTATCAAAAAATATATATATATATATTATTGAAGTATCAATATTATTTCATATACCTCATAATTATTTAATATATATATTTTAAAAAAATTCTTAATGGGTGATCGTTGAAGATGAATCTCATCGCTTCGTGGAGACGTTAAGCCGTATGTACGCACGAGCTGCAATATCATTCTATTGATAGATAAATGGTGTTTAATTGGTTGGTATATTACATATAAATAATCATTATCATGTTATATTCATTATATAAATTAATTATACTCATTATTATACACATCCAAATAATTTAGAGTTGAATAACAAACTACACCACAACGTGGAGATGGTAAGCTATACATACACACGTATAGTGACTTCGCCATTCATCATTTTGATAGAATAATGAATATACTTGAAACATATTTATAATAACATATATACATGTAGAAGGTACTTGATTTATTAATTTAGTATGGTAACAACATAGAATGTGTATGTAGAAGAAGAAAAGAACATTGAATGTGGTGATGGAATAATTACCTCTTCTTCCGGAGCTTCCTTTTGATTTGAAGAAAAGTGAACCATTGGTTGGCTTTTGGATCGATGTATGGACTCTATCTAGAATTGAGGGTTGTTGGGAGGATATTTGATTAGGTTTTGGAAGATCCAAATTTCTTTTTAGGTGTTAAATTAAGAGAATGGAATGTGCCCTTTTATACGAGTGGAGAGAGGAAATTTTGGGAAAGATTGAAATATTAATTTATTTTGAAATAATATTCTTTTTCTAATAGCTACAAAATGATTTTTTATATTATAAGGTAGAGGATGGTCTAAATACTCATATAAAAATGGTTTTAGAAATGAATATATCATCATATTAAACATATCATTTATATTTAACTCTTAGTTAAATAGTTTAGCTTGTACCATTACTTCTTGTATTATTATAATAAATGGTTAATATACATAAAATAAAATTCCAAGAGAACTTAAAGTGGTTAATTAGGGATATATCTATAATTATATATATCCATTAGAAATCCGTATATTTTTAGGAAGGTTATATCATTTAATAATAATGTTTTTTTAAAGCTACTTTATGACAATTATGACACTATTTAGTTTTTGGTTTTTCTGAAAGTCAAAAAAACATGATTACTTAGTGAAAAATACCCCAAATAAACCCTAACATTTAATATTCATCTATAAAATTTGTGTATTTAATCAAAAGTGTCAATTTACATTTAATTTTATATTTATAAAATCAATTATTTTAATATATTATTATTAAGGTAATTACTGCATCATCATTGTGTCATAAATAAATTTAATTATATAATTTATAAAAATTATAAATTAAAAACCATAATGTAGAATATATGTTTATATATCTTGTGTATATTTATTGATGAATTTATCTTATGTATAACCTTATATCAAATATGGTTTAGTTATTAAAATTTGAATTTAACACTTTTAACTCTTCTTTAAATAAAATAATAATAAATGTCATATTCTAATACATATAGATTAAAAAATATATTGTTTTATTCCTTGTGTTGATTATGGTCAAAATACACATATCCAATAGAATTAGGACATTTTTTTGGTAATTTTAATATCATTTTTACCTTTAAATACCTTATTTATTTTTAATCGTGGTTAATAAAATTCAAATGTTATTATTCACCAAAATTATTTTCATCCCATTGAACTAAATTTAACATATTGATGTCAATATTGTCTCTCAGATTTTCAAAATTCAAATCAAAGAAGTGGAAAAATTGAATGTTATGTAAATATGTGCCTAGAATTTGGGTAAAAAGACATTAAAATGGTTCAATAAAATTTTATATATTGAATCTTATTATAAAATAACAATAAAGACATACATTGTACTAAAATATATATTATTTAACACTTTTAAGATATATTTTTAATATAAATAATTATTTAAATGAAAAAGTTATTATTTGTGTACAATAGATTATGTATAACTAATCATCAAAAAAATGAATGTTTTCAAAAAAATACAAAACATTCACCCTAATATAATTTTGATATTCTGAATTAAAATATGATATCTACTTTAAGAAATTAAATAATAGAAGTTTCACTAAATAATTTAAAATTATTTCCCATAGTCAAAACCCGAACGCGAGTTTTTGAGAACTAAAAACTATCAAAATATTGATATGTGTTTATGTCTAATTAAAATATTAAATTATTTCCAATGACCAATATTGGATTAAATTATGAAAATAAAATCTACATATACTTAAAAACCATTAAAATATATTATTTTACAGTATAAATTATTTTCATTAAAAAATTTGTTTTCAATTAAAATTTATTAATTTTCACTATTCATCAAAATATGAAACTTATCAGAAAAAGAGAAAAAAATTATCTAAACTAAATTTCTATGTCTGGATTAAAATGAATAAGTTCATTTAAAAAAAATTAATATATAAAAGTGTCAAATTTTGGATTTAAAAAGTTTACCCCATTAAAAGGCAATAAAATTGTATTTTTTTGAAAAATACTTCCATTATCTGAAAAATTCTATTTTATCTTATATTATGTATAGGAAATAAATAATATTTATGTTACACATATATTGAGTATATAAAATTCAATATGTTGTCAATACATTGCATAACCACTTTTTGAATGGCTACATTGGTAAGTTGTGGTGCGCTCGAACTCGGTGTTGTGTGTAGCGGCTGCTATTGAATTACATTAAAGAGATAATATACTATAAAATTATTGGGTATCACATTATCACCTCCTTCAAAAAATTACGTCCTTGCAATTTGAAATTATTCTTGAAAAATAAAAGGTTAAAAATAGAAAATACCATTTTAGAAACACCACATCGGAAATATGGTTAAAAAAAATTAGTCTTAATAATATGGAAAGGGAAATGAAAAAAATCACAACCAAATTATGACCTCATAAAGACAAAATTTGGGGAAATTAGAGACATATAATTGGAGGAAAACATAAATATTTATAGGGAGTGATTGAGGTCATCAATCACAAACAAATGTAAAATTCAGGTCCTCAAATCCAACAATCAATGAAGATTTAAAATATCATCAGTTTAACAATACATAATGTATTAGGAAGACACATTTTGGGTTTTAAGATCTCTTACCTAATGTTTATGGATCAATTTATTCATAGAATAAGTGAAAAAATATACTTTTCATGTATTGTTGCATCCTTCAACTAATTTCACCCAAAAACTCATCGTTCACTCTAAAAAATAATAGAATTCAAAAATATTCTATTTATCCTAATCGTATAAGGTTCCAAATATAATGAAATTATTATTCATTTGTAATACTATTTAAAAAACTACATTATAAAAACAAGGACACCACATAGGCCAGTGGTAGGTGATACACCCTTGTCTTTTTTTGGTTGTGGGTTTATGTTTGGTGACCTTTCCGGATGCGATAGGTTGACGCCCGACCTCAGGGTTTTCGTTTTTATAACAATTGAAAAATTATATTAAGAAATGTTTTAATGTTAAAAAATAGTATCCAATTTCCAACGTAATGTATTTAACCTTTAGACTTATCCAAAATACTTTTTTTCCAAATTCATAGTCAAATATTTATAATGAAAGTAAACATAATGAGGATCTATTTTTCCACAAAATACCAAGTGAATACCTTCATCATGTATTTTCATAAAACATGGTATCAGCCTGAATTACCATAAAAACTTATTTAATACATTCATTATACCTTATTTTTTATAGAATATCAGATATACTCCATAAATCCATAAATGTTGTAAACTCCAATAATGATGGAACAAAAAAAACACTTCATTAGATCCATGTTAGTAAATAATATCCAATATATATTATCAAACTCAAATATATCTTCGTACAAAATCATTATCTTAGTTTCAGAATCATGTTATGGGTAATATTTTACCCAACCATATATTTTCCAAAATTTATAACTTGGATCTATTTCAATATAAATGGACCAATAAAATCACAAATCCTTAACAAAAACGTCCAACAATACAATCCATATATACATTATAATTTTTATAACTTGTACTAAAATGACATAATTCATTAATAACAACTTAATAACACTAATCATTTAGCTCCAACTATGGTAGTATCATCACTTGATTATTATCCTATAGCACCATTTGGGGTATACTCTAATGATTGGTACACTGATTCACATAGTGTCCCGACTACTTCTAGATAAATAATTGTACACTTGTATCCTTTTTCTTACCATTACAATCACATACATGGTGTCCTTTTTCCACACTTATAACAAAATCACATTACTTTCAAGAATTTTCCATGGTGATTCTATCCACATTTATCACATGTGGTGAAATCCTTTATTCCATTTTTCCCATTATCCATATTTTTCTCTATCATCCTCTTATTCTATGGCTTCCCTACAAAGCCATATAAATCAGATAATTCATTACATATCTTATTAACACATGATACTAATTCTTAATATAATATGAATACGTGGGAGAATATTTCCCTTCTTGATTTTTTCTTACGACCAAGAAATATATGATCGATATAACACATTGGATCATGCATATTGACAGAGTTCTCATTCCTTATACTAGGTTCCATTTCTAAACCATAGAATAAACTATGTTAGTTTATGAATCACAATGAATAATTCCCAACATGTAAAATACAAAACAAAAATTGAATAGTTTATGCATATAATCCATAATCATAAAAATGTTTTATTTGAGGAAGTATTTACTCATGAATTCTGTATAATGTTTGGTTAAGAAAATGTGAATTATCCTAAGCATATCCCCAGGGAGTGTCCTAACCAGGAGTGCCGAAAGGCCTATTATTGTGTACCCGGATACCTCGGGTCATGCCCAAATCATATTTTCGGAGTTTTCACTCCTAGGTAAATAAGTGTCAAAGCCGCCTCGACATGCTCATATCTAGACAGGGATGTATTTATCGGAAAATACAAAAAACCCATAAATTACCAAAATTCTAGAATGTTGTTCAATATTAATCCTCAATGTCTATCTTAGGTTAATCTTCATTAATAAGATTTTTTCAAAATATAGTTTCCAAGGTTTGTACTAATATTCTTCTAATACCAACTATATCACCTAAACCCAAGAAGCCCGAAGCCGGTGCATTATTTAAATACATTGGCATGATTATAAGGAATCATGTCCCGAAAGACTGATCAGTTTAGACGTCCTGGAAAATAGATTACATACATGAATTTTAAATGACACATTCAAATAAAAAACACAACATAAATAATCCTTTCATATAGACATCATTCCCCTAGATTAACCCTGCATATCAGTCATAATACATTTCATGGAATCTGGGGAAAACAAAACTTAAGAATGGGGTGAGCTTAGATGCTCATTAAGGGTAAATAATTTTGCAGAAGCTACAAACATTTAAGACACGATGTGTGACAAAAAGAACAGTATTTTAAACAAATACAAGAACATAAAATGGAAAAAATAAATTAAAAATTACCATATAAACATGCACATGGATATTCTACTTGTCAAATAATCACAAGTAATAAATAATTTCATAATAGAGGAATTCATAATGCTGGACATCATAACAACATAGTCAAGGCCCAGTTCAAAGACTTCAAATAAATGTTTTATCAAGGCCTTGTTCCAAGACACTAATTTGACTCATGAGTCATATCGATGAATCAAGGAACTAGAGAGGGCTCTACCCATCACATATAATGTCAAATGCATTCCTCATATGAAAATATTGAAACATAACATAAACATTCATATTAAAATAGGAATACGAAATGTCAATACATTAACTATAATCTATAAATGGTATAAATATTGGAAAAACACATTCAAACATATGATAACTCGCTGAATACAATATGTAAAATTTTATTATAATAAATCTTCTGCAATCAATAATAATATCCAGTAAAAGATATAGACATAGTTGAAAATGATCAGTAAAACTCATTGAGAGAAATACCCCTTTTTGTGAAATCATTTAATAGGCACAAATTTATAAAGATGTAATTTAAAATATATTTTTGAATCAAAGTGTCCCATAACACATTTAAACTTTTGAAATCAATTAACATTTTAAAACAATCATGTTTATATAAATAAATCCGTAAAATCATTTATAAAAATATGAAATTAATTAAAAATATTTTGAAAAATAAATCATTAAAAGATATAAAATGCTAATACTTATAAATATTACCTTCCACAAAATTTGTAAATAATAATTTTAAAGACTTTTTTAGGAAACATGTACATGGATGATAAAAATTTCCCAGTAAATACTTAAACATAAACAATCTCAGAAAATAATGAGATTGAGGAATTAACCCTTGCCATGTTCCTTCCTTTTTTAAAGGGTATACTTAACTTATTGTATAATGACCATAGTATGTTATAAAATTACACAATAACATTATAAATATTTATGATATCGCATATTATTAATTTAATACTTTATACTACCCATTGAATAATAATTTCCATGTTAATGTAACATTTCGAGTCATAATCGCTTACATTATCGTATGCGTTATTATTATTATTTTTTATAGAATCACTTAGATCATGATTTTAAAACATACATTATATAGAACATGATTTATATAATATATATATTAATTATATAAATATGTATAATAGATAAATATATGAAATGGAATCTCCTTTCATAGAGATGGTAGTATGTACGTACGGATAAAGGTTTAATCTATTTTCTTATCGTATAGTATATAATTAAATAAAAAACATATATTTATCTACATAAATATATATTATTCCAGTATAAATATTAACTCATATATCTTATAATTAATAAATATATTTATTCAAAAAAATTATTGTAGGGTGATCATTGAAGATGAATCTAATCGCGTCGTGGAGATGGTAAGTCGTACGTACGCATGAGCAACAATATCATTCTATTGGTAGTGAAATTGGGTATAATTGGATGGAATATTACATTTAAAAAATCATAAACATTTTATATTAATTATATAAATTAATTATACTCATTATAATACCCATCCAAGTAATGTAGTGTTGAATAACAAACTACACCATGATGTGGAGACGGTAAGCCGTACATACGCACGTATGGTGAATTTGTAATTAATATGATGTATAAAATAATGAAAATACTTATACCATATTTATAATAACATTTAATCTTGTATATGGAAGTAGATTTATTATTTTGGTATGGTAACAACCGAGAATGAGGAAGTAGAAGAAGAAAAATACTTTGAAATAGGTGATGGATTAATTATCTATTCTTCGGGAGCTTCCTATTGATTTGACCAAAAGGGCTACATAGGTTGACTTTATGATAAAATTAAGGACTATATGATGAATTAAGGGTAGTGGGGAGGATATTTGAGCAGGTGTTGGCAGAGAAAAATGGATTTGGAAGTGTGAAATATAGAAAAGCGGATGTGCCCTTTTATAAGAGAGGTGAGGGGAACTTTAGGAAAAGTTTGAAATATTAATGTATTATATAATAAATTTCGATTTCTAATAGATATAAAATGATTTATTTATAGGATAAGGTCGATATGTGTTTTAATCCACTCAACCATTAGGTTATAGAAAATATATGTCACCATATTAACCTTATCTTTTAGATTTAACTCATAGTTAAATAGATTAACTTTTACTATGTCTTCTTGTATTATTATAATAAATGGTTGATAAACATACTATAAAATGAGAAGAGAACCTAAACTGGTTCATTAGTGATATATATATAATTATATAAGTCCTTTGGCTGGTACTTATATTTTTAGGAATATTATATTATTTAATAATATAATATTTGTTTTAATAACTCATTTATGTCAATTTGGACACTATTTAGTATTTTGTTTTTTTGAAAGTCTACCAAAAATGATTAATTCAAAAAAAATGCATTAAATCAACCATAACATGTGATATTTAACTATATAACTCTTGTATGGCATAAAAATTCATAATTTACATTTATTTTGATACTTATAATATAAATTGTTATAATCCTTTATTAGTAAGGTAGTTACTGCATCATCATTGTGTCATAATTAACATTAATTATTTAATGTCTAAAAATTATCAATAAAATACCATGATATATAAAATAAATATATATTTCTTATTATAATTTATAGTCTAATTTCTCTTTAGTATAACCCTATATTATAAAAAGTTTTGTTATTAAAATTTGAATTTATCATTTTTAACTAATTTTTAAATAAAATATTAATAAAATGTCCTATTCTAATCCAAGTGCATTATAAAGGATATTATTTTATTTATAAGGTTCATTTTGGTCTAAATACCTTTTTCCAATAGAATTATGACATGTTTTGGGTTATTTTTAATAACATTTTTACGTTTAATTACACTATTTACTTTTTATCATGGTATATAAAATTCACAAGTTATTATTCACCAAAAATAATTTTCATCCCATTGAACAATATTTTACATATATATGTAAAACGTGACTCTGATATTTTTTAAATTTAACTCAAAAAAGCATTAAAATTATTTTTTATGTATATTTGCAATTGCGCCAAGAAGGTGATTAGAACGATGTTAAAATGGATAAATTAAATTTTATATATCTAATTCAATTATAAAATAACTCTAATGACATAAATTGTACTGATATATGTATTATGAATCTATTTTAAGAAAAAAAATTAGTTAAAAAATTATTTAAATGAAAATGTCATTTTTTTATGTACCATGAAGTATTTCTCACTATTCATCAAAAAATGAAAGTTTTCAGAAAAATACCAAAAATTAACCCTATGATAATTTTGATATTCTGAATTAAAAAATGATGTCTATTTTAAAAAATTAGAAACATAGATGTTTCATTAATAAATTTAGAACTAATTCACGTTGTTAAAACCAGAAAGCAGGTTTTTGATATGTAAAAACTATCAAAAGATTCATACTTGTTTGTGTCCAATATAAATGTAAAATTACATACAATGAGAAAAATTGGATTAATTGATAAAAATATAATCTAATTATTCTTTAAAACAATTAAAATTTATAATTTAACACTATCAATTATTTTTATTATAAAAGTTGATTTCAATTAAAAATTATTAATTTTCACTATTCATCAGAATATGAAAGTCATTAGAAAAACACAAAAAAAAAAGTAATCAAAAGAAAATTTTCATGTGCCAATTATAAAGAAGCTGATTATTTTAACAAATTTCATTTATAAAAGTGTCAAATATCTAATTTAAAATGGTTCCCCATTATAAGGCAGTAAAAATGTAAATTTTTTTGAAAAATACTTCTTTTATTTGAAACATAAATTTTTTTATTATATAATTACTAAGGATATAATAATATGGATGTTAAAATTATATGGAGTATATGAAATTAAAAATTTAGTTAATACTATGCATAACCTCTTTTTGAACGATTACTATGGTATGTCCTGGTGCGCTCGAACTCGGTATTGCATGTAGCATAAGATGTTGAATTACATTAAAGATAAAATGTAATATCAAATCAGGGGGAGTCACATTTGTGATTTTTCAAAAAGAATAAAGGTAATGGGAATAAAATATGGTACCTGAATATTAGTTCTATGCAAAAATATGAAGCAACCCAATATTTTTTCATTAAGATTGCAAAAAATTGTACAAGGAAGGTAATACAGAAAAATATCAGAGGTGAAGCAAAAAATCATCCTTCTTTTTTCCTTCAAAATAAGCTTCTCGATAATTGTTGTTAGCTTCTTATGCTCCTTATGATCCTCTTTTAAGTGCTTGAGCAAATGATATCGATATGCATTTTTCTTCACCAGATCTATGATCTCTTCTTCATGATCCTTAAGAATTTCTTCCCGAGTCTTCATAATCTCTTCTTACATACTGAGCTTCCCTTCGAACATGATTCTGAGATCTCATTCCCTTTTTAGATTCAACGCATCAAAATTATGTTTCCCATTCAGATCCTTGTCTTCCTATTTCAGAGCTATTCAACCAAGAATGATCTTATCATTGAAACTTGTAGTAAGATTATTGATTTTAATATCTTTGATATCAAAATAATCCTTTAATTTTTCATGAAAGTCATCAATGATTATAATCTCTAAAATTTCATTCTTGTACCACTTAGTGATTTCTATGCATGAACTATTGTGAGCATTATACCTAATGTAGAATGATTTAAAATCGGCCTCAAGCCTGTTGAATTTGCACATAAGCATGGAAACAGAATCTGGTTTCGGATTAAATAAATGTTGAATCATCTGACACCTCAAGTAAATACTTTGAAACAATGAAATTTTATTAACAAATTTCTTTAGGGATTGAACGAAAAAATCATGGCCCAATAAAGATGATTTGGAATCAGATCATATTTTTAGTGAGGATTCTCTCTCTACCTCAATAGCATTTCTTTTAGAAGATCGACCAACATCATTCATAACCACCACAACCATCTAAGGTGTATCACATAATACCTGTTTTCCATTATCATATCATGGAAATATATTAGCAAACTTTTGTGATTCATGATAACTATTTGATGATTGGACTATCTTATCTTCTTCAATCTTTCCCTTTTCATCATCTGCCACCAAGTGCTCTAGTGAACCAATTCATGGATACTGCTCACTTCATTTGAGGGTTTGTTTACTTCTTCCTGACCCTCATCTTCTTTTCAATGAGTATATTGTTTATAAGATTAGACCTCAGAAGTAGGGATCGACAATTTCTCATAAGGACAACCTTTTTCATGATATTCTTCAATTTACCTTATCATAAAATCAGTGTCATCAGTTCCATCATCATCTTCATCTTCCACTTCCTCTTCCTGCACAATCTCTTCCTCTGCACCATATTCTAGAAAGACCATCTTCTTTCATGGAGTCTCTTCTATTACTGGTTCATTGAGAAATGATTCACGTACCTGCATTTTCTCAGAAGCTTTCTCAGTATCTTTGAGAAGAGATTGAACAATCTAAGCTTCAAAAATTTTCTTCTTTTGCTTCCTCTATTATTCTTCTGTCTCATACTCCTCATCAGCCTTCATATGCAATGATTTTTCCTTAGAAATGTCGAAAACAAAGCTAGGTTTTCCTTATCTCTTATTATTTTTATCTACTCTCTACTTAGAATCAACATCATCTGGATAAGTCTTTTTCTACTTAGATTTTCGAGGTGCTAATTGGGATTCCTAAACATCAAGAGTTTTTTCCTTAGCTTCCAGTTATCTCTATAATATCTTCCTCTAAACCTTATTGGAAGGGTTATCAAAATCCATCTTCTTAGATAAGTCTTGTATTTCAATTTTATATAATTCATAAAAAACTTTGGACTTACTATTAAATCCAAAAATCATCCTTCTCAGTGTATCATCACTCAACAACATAACCATGAAACGCATTTCCATAGAACTACATGTAATTTTAAAATAATCTAGACAAATGACTATAATCATGGATTAAATAAATTTATAGATAATGATTTTTGATTATAGGGTCCCATTTTTTATATTTAAAATTGTATGCAAGACACACTTCACTAGATTAAACTTTCTATGGTTCACTAGAAAATCAGTAACAAAAATTTACTCTTCTTCGGGGTATATTTTACCTTTTTCTCAGAATGTGAAATCCGTGAACCCATAAATCTAGAATCCATAAATTTTTAGAGAGGTTATTAATCTTTGGTGACTCCACTTTTTTCAAACAAAGGCACCCTAAAGCCTTTTCATTATCAAAAGTTGTTGATATATCTGGTAGCTTTTTATTGTAGAATTAAGCATCAGACCCATATGATAATCCAATTTTGTTGGCTACCATACTATAGGAATGGTAATAGGTTTTCACATAACTATTAAAGGAAATATTCTCTCTCCCTCCTTCATTAATAAAAATTTTAGACACATAAAATTCTATCAGAAATTTATGATACACTAGATCATGTGCCTTAGTTTTGATACACACAAACTCTATCATCCATTCCACATGATGTTATTAAAAATAAGTGAATCCTAAATAGTGAAAACATAATATATACTAACATATCACTGTAGATATTCCATTTAGAAATTTCCTTTAGTGAAAAAATTTTCTACGGTGGGGATGATTCTAGAGACATTCAAATTTAGGAAAACAAGAAATTAGGAATGACCCTTAAGTAGATCTGCAGAGCTTCGATATAAAAAATCATGAAAGCTGATTTCAGACAACCATTAGGGGGTCCTTTATATAATTGATGAAGGGTCATTTCATATTCCTAGAATTATATAATGATGGAAATAATCTCAAAATGATCTAATGGTCAAGATGAAATCCGAAGAAGGATTTGGGTAGGTTTCGATTTTTGTGGGGTTTAAGGTAAAAATTATATATTTAATAAAAAATGAATCCAAAAAATATTTTTTAAAATATGATGAAAATTCCAACATCTAAAAAGTTATTTTCGAATATTGAATAAATAAAACATACAATTTATATTTTTAGGAAAATTTTAAAAAATGACAAAAATTTTTCATTAAGAACATTAGATTCTATAAAAAACTCTAAAGAAATGTAAATTTTGAATACTGGAATATTTTTGAAGATAGAAATTTTAGTCGGTAAACGTAAACTAGATTCTGGAAAATTGAGTTCTGTTAAATATTTAGTAGGAACAGTTCTGATTACAAAAAAAAATTAATTACGAAAAAATTCTGATTACAAAAAATCTAGATAAAAAAATTTAACAATGAAGATTACCTTACAGTTATCATTCATAATTTTTTTATAATGTATTCAAATCTATCGGATGTTAAAGATTTAGTAAAAATATCATAAAAATGATCTTGTGTTTCGATAAATTGAATAATGATATCTCCTTTTAGTGTGTGATCCCTAAGAAAGTAATGACTACTAAATATGTGTTTTCCATGGGAATGATGTGTGTGGTTTTTGGTTAAATAAATGGAAGTAGTGTTAGTACACATTATCTAAGTTTTTGTAAGACATATACCATAGTCAGTGAGTGTTTGTTGCATCCACAATACATGTTCACAATAACTTCTAGCTGATACATATTAATCACTATTAATGGAAAGTTCTACTGATTGTTCGTCTTCATCACCATGAAACTAATTAATCTCCTAAGAAATTACATTTTCCAGATTTGCTATTTTTATCCATTTTACATCCACAAAAATCAGCCTCATAAAAACTTTTTAAAACATAATATTTTAATGAAGGATAAAACAGTCTTAATCACACGGTTCCCTTTAAATAATGAAAAACTATTTTTACTAGTTTTTAGAGATATTTCTTATGATTTGATTGGTATCTTGAAAGTTGGCATATTTAAAACACTAAGACTGGATGACTAGCTATCAGGTATAGTAAACTTCCTATCATACCTCAAAATGATGTTCGATCTACTAGTTTCTCAGCATCATTTAGATCAAGATAATTTCAGGTACCAGTGGGAGTATATATAATTTTAGTGGTGTCATATCCATAATTTTTATGAAGATCATTAATATACTTATGTTGAGATATATAAGAACCTTCTGGTTTTTTTGAAATTTGAAAACATAGAAAAAATATTAACTCAACCATCATCTCATTGTAAACTCATATTTCATTATATTTTCAAAGAATTAGTGAAATATTTATGAGTTGAACCAAATATAATTTCATCAATATAAATTTGAACAATCAAAACAATTTTCTTATCATTATTTATAAAAATATTTTGATCAAAATTTCCACTAACATAATAGTATTGTACCAAGATTCATTTAAGTCTATCATACCAGGATCTAGGGGCTCGATTATGTATATATAAAAAATTTGAAAGTTTTATAACATCATTAGGATGTTTTTTTGTCTTCCCAAAGAGGATATTTTTCAACATAAACTTCCTCTTGAACATATCCATTAAGAAAAGAATATTTTACATCCAATTGAAAAAGTTTGAAATTAATGAATGTTGTATAAGAAAGTAAAATACGTAGAGATTCAAGTCTAGATAAATGAGCATATGGTTCTTAATAGTCTATTCCTTACTGTTGATTATAGAATTTAGCAACAAATATTTAATTATTTTTTACTATGATTCCATTTTCATCACATTTATTTTTAAAGAAACATTTTAATCCAATTACAGATGTTTCCTTAGGTCTTTCAACCATGCTCCAAACATTATTCCTTTTGAATTCAGTTAGCTCATCCTGATTGGATTCGATCCAATCATCATCACTTAAATATCCATTAGTGATTTTTTGTTATAATTGGGAAAGAAATGGTAGATTTTCTACTTCATTTCTTAAGGATCTTCTAGTACTTACAGGTTAATTTACATCACTATTGATAATGTCATTCAGATAATTCTTAAGAAGAAAATTATTTGTGTTTCCAAAAACATTTTCATCAACATATGGTAGGAAATAATCTAGGATAATTGCTTCTGGAATATTTCCTTGAACATTTTATTTATAAGAAGGATCTTCTATCGAGAGATTATAATTGTTTTTTGAAAACACATTCAAGGATATACGATGGGGTTGTCTAAAAACAAAAGGATCAGTTTCATAAAATTTAACATGAACTATTTCTTCAACAGTACAAGTTTTTTTAAAAAAAACTCTATAATCCTTATATGTTGTGGAGTAGCCTAAGAAAATTCCATCATCAAATTTTATGAGAATTTATATAAATTATCTTTAGTATTCAGAATGAATACATTGCAATGAAATACCTCGAAATAAGAAAGTCTAGGTTTTCTTCCATTCCAAAATTCATAAAAAGTTTTACTAAGAAAAGTCCTAATAAAAACTTGATTTATAGTATAGAAATAAGTACTTGTAGCTTCAACCAAAAAGGGTTTAGCTTTATATTATTCAATCAACATGATTGTAGTTATCTATTGAAGAATCCTTTTCTTCTTTCAACAAAACCATTATTTTGAGGATTTCGTAGAGATGAGAAGATATGGGTAAGGCCATTATTAATACAAAAAGTTTCAAAATCTGAATTTTGAAATTCTCCTCCATGATTACAATGAATAGTTATCAATGGAAGGTTTTTAACATTTTTAACTTCGGCTCTAAATGTTTTGAAATAAGAAAAATATTTATATTTCATTTCTATAAAATAGACCAACGTAAATCTATTGTAAGAATCAACTAAAACAAATACATAATATTTTCCTCCCATGCTTCCAGTTTTTTAGGACCCAAAAGATACATATGAACTAACTGTAATGCATTAAAAGATGAGACTTCACCCGTTTATTTAAAACTTTATTTATGATTCTTTCCATATTGACAAGAATCAAAAACATTTAGTGAATCAAATCTATGTTCTCTTATAATCATTAAAATTATTTTCTTTTAGAGTTTACATAGGTTCCTAAGGTTACAATGTCCTAACCGTCTATTCCATAACCATGATTGATCTTCTATTGCACTAAGGCATGGTAGATCTTGACTCCTATAGTCTTCTATGTTTAGTGTGTATGCATTCTCTTTCCTATGGGTAGAAAGAAAAAACTATTCCATGTAATTTGGTACAAAGCACTAATAATTCCAAAAATTTACATAATAAATTCACCTCATAATTGAATTATGCTAATGAGGTTGTTCTTAAGACCCTTGACAAATAAAGAATTTGAAATTAATGTTTTTTATAAGAAGAAAAATGTGACCTATACTGACAATTTCTCCCTGCACATTATCTATGAAAGAGACCTTTCCTCCCGTTTTCTTTACAATAATTTAAAATAGATTTTGTTACCAGTCATATTCTAGAAACATCCATTATCCATTTAGAATGTATTGTTGTTGGGACATGCATTGTTTTTTAAATAAAAGAGTGAGACTTTCGAAATACAATCTTTTGTTGATCCAAAAATTTCAAAAAGTAATATTTTAATAATCTACATTGTCATAGAAAAGTAAGCTCTATGAACACATAATGATTGGGTTTTATTTAATGATAATTTATTATCAAAATTTACACCAGACTGACATTTGGTGAAAAATGGATCACATTTAGGAAAGAAATTGTTATTAATAAAAATTTGTTTAGAATGGTTATAACCAACTCTAGAATGATTCCATAATGGTAGAATTTGGGAATACATCTTGTTAATGTTTTCCATACCAGAGATAAAGATTGAATGAAATTTCTGTAAGGAAAATATTTCTGACATCAGTTTAATAACCATGTTTTCATCGTGAAAAACATTAAATTTAGGACTTCAGTTAGCCTCTAATATATTTTTCTTAGGAATTAAATATTCAAGATCCATAGAAAGTTTTTCCTTGTTAGAATTAAATATCTTAATCTTTTTAAAAATATGTTTAAAAGTAAACATTTCTTATGATGTATTTTAGAATGTTCTAATACTTCTTTGGTTAAAATAGATATTCTATAATTTTCATTATAATTCTTTTTCTTGAGTTATAATTTTCATTCCCATGATGTTCAAAAAACCTAGAAACTTCTTCATAAGACGGTAAATTATTATCTTCATAAAAAGAATATTTATCATCTGAAGAATCATAATATTTATCTTCAGTATCATTTCCTTTCCAAGATACAATAGAGATAGATTCATAATTGTGTACCTTTGCCATTAGACAATGATTTTCAATGGGTAGTCTGGCTAGTAGTCCAAGATTCTTCTATCTAGAATATTTAATATCCAAATATTCATCTGAAGATTCCTGACCATAGGAACTACAAATATCATTATCTAACAAGTGTTTATTAGAATTAGTATTATTGTACATCTTTATATTTCACTCAGGATGATTTTCCATTATATCATTTTTCATAATCATAGGAAAATATGGCCTTATATGCCCTTCTCTTTTGCATTCATAGGAAGTAACTTCCAAATAGTTCTTATTATATTTATCCTTATTCTTATATCTACATTGATATTTTTTTTTCTATCTATATTGTTCATAAATCATGACTGATTAGCTATCTCCTTCTCAAAATGTTCACTTACACTATATTCAGATATAATATTTAGTATCTTAAACATGGAACTTGTAAGACTTATAGGAGTCATGAATTTATTATTAGTAAATCCTAAAATTCCATTTCCGTTTTTCTTCTTATTCATATAAACATATTTTTCATTCTGGTGTTTTGTTGAAGAAGAGTTCCGAAAGGTTAATCACGATTTATTTGATATAAATTCCTATTCTCATAAATAGTTTTTCCCTTATATTCCCACCCATTAGGCATAATACCAACAATCTTGTCCACAAGTGAATCGTCATCAATAACCTTCTCACCCTTATATTTTAAACTGTTGACGATAGTAATAAATATTTTTTACCTCATATACTGGTTCTCTATAAAGAAATAGAAATCCATGATATTTAGCTCCCAACAAGGCTCTTCTAGTATCTATAACATTGGATGTACAAAAAAGTGTAACTTCTTGTTTCAAATAGATATAGTTAGAATCTTCACAAGTATAATTATGACTATATATATTCCTGTTCATTGAACAAAAAAAATATTTCATACCTTTTAATTTATTTGATATTATGTCATTTCTTGATTGGTTAAGGATTTAACATCCTTTTATGGAATCTTGTATTCTCTATTAAGAATGAAAAAATCATCCACTCTAGTATAAATAAAAATATTATTTATATGATCTATCCAATAATCATAATCATTCCAATAAAAAATAGGTGGTCTATTAGGATTAAGATTTTCAATCTAACTAACATTCATTCCTGCCATTCGAATATGAAAATATCTTTCCAGATAAACATGTTAAAAGAAAAATTTTACAATCGAAGATAAAAATCCCTAAAAAACCTTATGAAACAAAATATATGCAAGAAAAATATAGAAAAATGAAAACATGAGCCAGAAAACATATATGTGAATATAAGTATTTCATAGACCTACTCAGATTAAAATTGTTGGATCGAAATAGTGTATGTTGATGCTCAATATACAAGTGGGGTGAATTGTACGTTTAAAAATTCTCGTTTTTAACTTTAATGACCCAAAGTATCATTAATGGAAATTCCCCTTGATATAATTAAATGTCAATTTATGTTTATATAAAATGTCAACTTTTGGTTTCATGTTATGAATTTTGACCATTTCTAATATAGTCGTTGAACAGTGATCACATGATTAGTATAAATATAAGACTTTAAAAATCATATTTACTCAGATAAAGGAAGTGATGGCCTCATCTAGTAGAATTTCCCCACACGAAGCCCATTTGTCATAGCTCAGAAAAGAGGTGGAATCTTTGGGATTCTCCCTTGACCATGCCCAATCTGAGCTTCATCATGTCAAGCTCGAACGTGACTGTCTACGGGAAAAGTGGATGTTGATTGAAATTACCACTCGAGTGATGTTATCCTAGACACCCCAAGAGTCTGTCAGCATCTGACACCTTACCCTTAGTTCTTATGTGGATGTTTTAAGGGGTTTTGTAACAAATAAGTAGTACTATGTTCATGTACATTATTTTTGTATATATTAATGAATATAATTTCTAGTCATTTTTGATACATTGTAAATAGTTTTTAAAAGTACAAATGGTGTTTTTAGTTATTATTTAATTAAGAAATATAATTTATTATATTATGGGGTTTTTGAATTAAATACTTTTTTAATAAAATATTTTTATTATTAAATTTATTTTTATTAAATATAAATTATCATATAATTTTAGGAATGCAATTATAATTTTTATTATGGTTTAAAATCCATTTCTGTCAAAACCTGTGAATTTTCGATAAATGTTAGGTTTTATTTGAAAAGTGAAAATTAACATATTTAGAAAATTATTTAGATATATTAAATGTCATTTATGGAATCAGGACGTTGAAATTATCCAACGGTGAATTTTTCATTATTTTTTGAGACAGTCATGTTTTTGGGTAAAAATTAAATACCGTTTAAATATATAATGTGTTTTATGACATCATAATGACCCAATAGTGATGTAATAAAATAATATAATCTTTATGTTCGGAAAATATATGTTTCAACATTAAAATAATGTTATTTTGGGTTTGTTTGACTTACTTTTCAAAGCATTAATGGAACCCCTCAAGACATATTCAACACTTTGCCTTTTTAAATTAATTTCCATGGGAGTGTGACTCACCTCCACATAAGCAACCTTATTATTTTAAGAATTTAGGACTTTGGCCTTATAAAATAATGTTTTCCTCTTCCCTTTTCCAAAAACCATGGGAAAAAACCTTGGGGTGGTTTGTGTTTTTGATTAATTTAATATAAGGGGTCCCAAACCTAAATAATAAAGAATTCCCTCACCTTTCCTATATAAATCCACCCAAGCTCCCACATCCTCCTCACTCAAAGCCCCTGGATTTCGTCCAAACTCTTCCATACTCTATCTAGAATCCTCCCATGGTTCCCCAATCTCTCATGAAGCCTCTCAGAATCCTCTCTCTAGCCTTTGGAAGCACACTTCCAAGTAAGGGTTTTTCTTCCTTTCTCATTTTTGTCCAATTTTCATTAAGTTGTTTTGCCCTTTTAATTTCAATTATGAATATTGGTGTATGGTTTCAACCCTCCCTCATACTGCCCTTGTTATGTTTAAATGATGGGATACCCATTTCCCTCTCATTAAATGCCTCCCATGTACACCTGTTACTATGCCGAAATTCAGAAAGGAACTTCTCTCTCCTCTTTTACATTCAAGCAATATTTTTGTTTCATGAATCTAATTTCCCATAAAATTGTCGGGAAATGTATCTATAGGACATCCTTACTTTCCATTACATGTAAATATGATGATGAACCCCTTTCTCTCTCATCATCCTTTTTTAGGAATTCTAATGTCACGCCGTTACGCTGCCGAAATCGCACCGATTTTCTAAGCCAATGTCATTGTGTAGTGAATACCATGCCCATTTCTCCCACAAGGGTATTAAACTTTATGCACATTTACATATTGATTGTAAAGATTCATGTATGAATTCCACATTCCTTTATCATGTAATAAATGATTTTGTTTTATGAATCCATGTTTTATGATCCATGTGGCACACCTATGCATGAAATGAAATGTTTAAGAAGGGTGTGCACTTATAGAGCTCCAATGCATTGGGTAAAGTACAGTATCATGATACATCATGTGAAATGAGTGTTCACTCAGGATAATTCATGTTCAGTGAGTGTTTACTCGTGCTTTATGTGCAATGAGGATTTACTCATGCTCCATGTGCAATGGGCCTTGGATCATGCTAATTCCATGTTAAGTGTTGTTGCCACCTTTCCATGTTATGATTATCATGATTTATCATTCCTTTATGTTCTTGTTTCCATTATTCTCTATGGATATGCCTATTTCCTAACATTTATTGAACTCCTCATGTTATTCCATGTGTATTCCCTTACTGGGCATTATATCTCACACTTTTCTTAAGCATGTCCTCAGGTTACCCCATGCAATGCTAAGTACGTGGGAATATAGTGGTCATGTAAAGGAAATTTTCAATAATGATTTTTTATTTCATTATTTAAGTATTTATGTAACGATCCTAAGCCCCAAAGACACTAAACATCTCGATCTTCTTTGTTTTATCAAGTTATGTTTTATGTAATGAATCATGTTTAAGTTGTAATAAAAAGATGGGTTTTCATAGTTCGTATCAGAGGATAGGTTTAGTTATTTTTTGGATTAGGAACCCCTAGTAAATCCATAGATACAAGAAAATGTAAAATAAAAACATACCTATGTTTTGGTAAATATTATGTAAGTGTTTTATCAAAAAAAATACATCCCTGTCTGGATACACGCAGGTAGAGGCGGATCTGGATCAGATGTATCCTAGGGGTAAAACCCGAAAACATCGCATTGAGCTAGACTCGAACGGGAACTGGGGCAGGACAACGGGCCTTGCTGTACACTTGGTTATGACACTCCTGGGGGATATGTTTTGAAAAATTCACAAGATTATTATGAACCCTTATTATGGGAATTAAAAAAAATGCCCCTAAGAATATATGTTAGAAAGTAGATCATGAAAAGCCAAGATTGAAGCCTATAGTCTCATGAGTTAAGGAAATAAAAGATTATTTATGAGTCATAAACATTTTTCTTTGTATTAACCTTTCTGTGTGACCCCTAACTTTCCTTTTATTCCAGCAAATGGACGATAATAGGAGGACTCGGGCTATCAACCATTGTGATGATCAGTGTGATGACTGTACTAATGACATGCCAAATCCAATGGGAGCGGGAATCATGAACTTTGTCATGCTTCTCTCTCAGCTAACTCATGTTTTGAATAGAAACACAGGTCAAGAGGAACATTCAACCCCCATAACAATGAACAAGTCACTATCGAGAGCTTCATGAGACAAATGCCTCCAACTTTTAGTGGATCATCTGATCCCACAATTGCTGAACAATGGATCAAGTCCATTGAAAATATCTTCTCCATCCTTCAATGTTCTGAACACGAGATGGTTCTCTTGGAAGCTTATCGTATGGAGGGTGAAGCTGATCAATGGTGGACATTGATCAGAAATACGAATCCAGAGGAGGAGATCGAGGCGTTGGAATGGAAGGATTTATGGAATATTTTTTTCGATAAATATTTTCCGCGCAACCTCCAGCTTAAGATGGAAAGGGACTTCCTTTCCCTCAAGAAAAAAGATGAAGAATATATTGGAGCATACGAGGGAAACATCACAAGGCTTTCAAAATACACTTCCATCTTTGTCGTTACCCCCGAATGCAAGGTTGACCGCTTCTTCGGTGGGCTGAAGCCTATCTTGCGGAAAGCATTAGCGATCCGTGACTTCGAAAGATATGAAGAAATTTTCCAATGTTCCCTCAAGGTCGAAATAGAGATCGGGGAATCACAGGGGAATCATGGGGACAAGAAACGTAAGGTGGAATTCAATTCTGGTGGTCCAATGTATAAATCCATCGGTGCAATGAAGATTCGGCACACCACTTGCTAAAAGTGCGTAATGAAGCACCCTAGAAATTTCCTAAAGGGGACGAGAAAATGCTTCATGTGTGGAATAGAAGTGAACCTAGCTATTAACTATCGGTAATAAAGACCCACGACTGCGACAGAGAGGAGGAACACTCCGTTCAAACCTCATCACATTTTTCAATGCTACAAATGCAATGAACCATGTCATTTTGAATATCAGTGCCCCAGTCCAAGGGTTTTCGGAGACAAACAACAACGTCCAAGGTATCAAGGAAGAGCTTTTTCCATCACTTCTGTCGAAGTGAACCCCGACAAAGAAGTGGTGACAGGTACACTAGTTATTCATTCAAGAATAGTGATTGTAATTTTTGATTCCGGTTCTACGCTTTCATTTATATCTCGAATGTTTAGTAGAACAATCCCAGCACCACCACAAAATCATGGAAGTAAAGATGTTGGTGAGTACTGAAAATGGGGCAATCATTGCATCCCCTGAATATAAGTCCTCTTCATTATAGTCTGTGGATTGAATTTCCCGGCGAACCTCTTCATACTCCCTCTGGTGGAATTTGATGCAATTCTAGACATGGATTGGATTTCCTTATATAGAGCCAACATAAATTGTCGGGAGAAGGAAATAACAATCCATATGGAGAATCGACCCCCGATTCTTTACTAGTGTCAGGAGGATGATGAATCTTCATTAGCTCTATCATCTCAAGCATGGATATTTCTACCCTATGAGAACGCGTATCTGGTTCAGATGATTGAGTTCAAGGAAGAAACCATCCTTGAAGAAATTCTTATTGTAAGGGATTTCGCAGAAGTGTTTCCCGAGGAACTGCCTCGTCTTCCTCCTAGAAGAGATGTTGAGTTCTAAATTGAACTTATACCTGGGGCACTACCAATATACAAGACTCCATATAGAATGGCTGTTGTTGAGCTTGAAGAGCTGAAGAAAAAACTACAGGAGAATCTGGATAAAGGTTTTATAAGCCCAAGTGCGTCACCATGGGGTGCACCGGTCCTCTTCTTCATGAAGAAGGACGGGTCAATGCATTTTTGCATCGATTATCGTGAACATAACAAAATCACGATAAAGAACAAATATCATCTCCCACGAATTGATGACTTGTTCGATCAGCTATGTAGAGCACAATACTTCTCCATGGTATATTTTCAGTCGGGATATTATCAAGTAAGGGTGAAGAAGGAAGATTCCCCCAACACTACTTTTCGTACAAGATACGGGCACTATGAATTCTTAGTAATGCCTTTCAGACTCACCAATTCTCTAGAAATCTTCATGGACTTGATGAATAGAGTCTTTAGAGATTACCTAGACAAATTTTTGGTATTCTTTTTAGAGGATATTCTAATATACTCCAAAAACAATGAGGAGCATGAGGAGCATTTGAGAACTGTACTAGAGAATTTTTGCAAGGAGAAGCTCTTTGAAAAGTACAGCAAGCGTGAGTTCGGGTTGAAGGAGGTCTCATTCTTGGGCGATATCATCACAAGAAATGGGATATCTTTGGACCCCTCCAAAATAGATGCAATTGAGGGATAGCCGAGGCCAACATCGGTAACGGATATCTATAGATTCTTGGGGTTAGCAGGATATTATCGACGATTTGTGAGGAATTTCTCACGATTATCCAACCCTCTAACGAAGATAACTCGGAAGGGAGTAATGTTTTCTTGGAGTGTTGAATGTGAATAATGCTTCAAGGAGTTGAAAAGGAGGCTTATCACTGCACCCGTACTCACTTAACCACAAGTGGGGAACTTTTTGTGGTATTCAGTTATGCTTCAATGAAGGTCTTAGGTTGTGTGCTAATGTAGAATGATAAAGTCATATCATATGCCTCAAAGCAGTTGGAAATCCATTATTGAAACTATCCAATGCATGATATGGAGTTGGCGGCGGTGATCTTTTCCTTGAAAATCTAGTGGCATTATCTCTATGGAAAGAAATGTAAAATATATACTGACCACAAGAGTCTTAAATATATATTCACACAGAAAGAGGTTAATATGCTCCAAATAATATGGATATAACTCATCATTGATTATGACTGTTCAATACATTACCAGCCTAGGAAAGCGAACAAGGTGGAAGATGCCCTCTGTAGAATGGATCGAGCGATTCTATCAATGATGAGAATTGAGAAGGATCCAATATTCTTAGACTTGATGAATATGGACATGGGAATCATAGAGAAGGGAAGATCATTTGTCCTTTAACATATGATTGCTCAGCCGTCTCTTTTGGAATGGTTAAGGGATGCTCAAAAGGATGAAGTGGGAGTTCAATAAAAAGTGGAATCTATCAAAAAGGGGAAATCCTCGGAGTTTAATGTCAATTAAGAAGGAATTGTGCAGTTTTTGAAAAGACTATGTTTTACTTCATGTCCGGAGATAAAGAAGAAACTTTTGGAAGATGCATATAGTTAGAATATCTTTATTCACCCAAGGAGCATAAAGATGTATCCAGATCTCCAAGAAAACATTTGGTGGGATAATATGAAGGAGGAGATCGCTGAATATACATCAATGTGCCTGGTGTGTTAGCAAGTGATGGCAGAGAGGCAGAAGTCTAAGGGGATGATGCAACTATTGCACATACAACAATATAAATGATAGAACATCACCATGGACATTGTCACTGGACATCTAAGGACATCCAAAGGAAACAATGCAATTTGCGTTGTTGTGGATCATTTTACAAATACTGCACACTTCATTGCTATTCGGGAGGATTTCTCTTTGGATCAACTGGCACAAATATATATCAGGGAAGTGGTAAGGCTGCATGGAGTACCACTATCTATTATGTCTGACCGAGATCCAAGATTCACCTCTATGTTTTGGAAGAGTCTTCAACATGCTCTGAATACTGAACTAAACTTCAGTACGTCCTATTATCCTCAAACTGATGGCTAATCTGAACGGAATATCCAAACACTTGAGGACATGTTGAGAGCATGCTCTATGTACTTTAAAGTAGGATGAGATCAACATCTTCCTCTGGTTGAGTTCTCTTATAACAACAGTTTCCACTCAAGAATCCTAATGGCACCATATGAAGCCCTGTATGGGAAAAGGTTTAGAACACTTGCATGTTGGGATGAAGTCGGTGAACGTAAGCTCCTTGGACCAAAAATGTTTGAAGAAATGGTGGAGAAGGTGAAAACCATTCACCAGCATATAAAGGCTGCCCATAGTCGATAGAAGAGTTATGAAGATAATCGTCGATGAGACCATGATTTTAAAGTTAGAGACATGGTGTTTCTACACATATCTCAGTGGAAGAAGGTCATGAGGTTTGGAAGGAATGGGAAGTGAAGTCCAAGGTACATCTGCCCCTTCGAGATTCGTGATCGTGTCGGGGCTGTGGCCTATCGACTAGCACTTCCACCTACTATGGCCAATGTACATGATGTCTTTCATGTATGTGTCCTTATAGAAGTACATAATGGACCATTCACATGTACTCTCTTATGAGGTGGTTCAATTGGATGATGATCTTTCTTATGAGGAGCAACCAATGAAGATCTTAGATCAAGGAGAAAAAGTTCTTTGAAATAAGACAATGCCCCTGGTCAAGGTGTTTTGGAGAAACCACAAGTTTGAAGAAGAAACATGGGAATCAGATGATATGATGAAGCTGAGTTACCCACATTTGATTTAGTGTGGGAAAAGGAAAATTTCGAGGGCGAAATTTCTTAAGGGGGGAATATTGTAACGACCCAATGTTTCATTAATGGAAATTCCTCTTGATCTAAATAAATTTCTCTGTATGTTTATATAAAATTTCAAATTCTTTGGTTTTATGGTAAGAATTTTTTCCGTTGCTAATATAGTCATTGAACAGTGATCACATGATTAGTATAAATATAGGACTTTAATAATTCCAATATACTCAGACAAAGGATGTGATGGCCTCATCCAGTAGAATTTCCCCATACGGATCCCATTTTTCGGAGCTCAGAAAAGAGGTGGCGTCTTTGGGCTTCGCCCTTGACCAATCCCATGCTGAGATTCATCATCTCAAGCTCGAACGCGACCGTCTATGGGAAAAGTGGATGTTGATTGAAATTACCACTCGAGCGATGTTATCCGAGCCACTCCAAGAATCTGTCACCATCGCACACCTTACCCATAGGTCTTATGTGGTTGTTTTAAGGGGTTATGTAACAAATAAGTAGTACTATGTTCACTTAAATTATTTTTGTATATATTATTGAATATAATTTCTAGTCATTTTTGATACATTGTAAATAGTTTTTAAAAGTAAAAATGGTGTTTTTAGTTATTATTTAATTAAGAAATATATTTTATTAAATTAAGCGATTTTTGAATTTAATAATTCTCTAAAAAAATATTATTATTAATAAATTGTTTTTTATTAAATAAAAATTATCTTATAATTTTATGAATGCAATTATAATTTTATTAAGGTTTGAAAGCCATTTCTGTCAAAACACGTGAATTTTCGATAAATGCCGGTTTTTATTTGAAAAGTGAAAATTAACATATTTAGAAAATTATTTAGATAAAATAAATGTCATTTTTGGAATCAGGACTTCGAAACTATCCAACGGTGAATTTTTCATAATTTTTCGAGACAGTCAAATTTTTTGGTAAAAATTAAATACAGTTTAAATATATAATTTGTTTTATGACATCATAATGACCAAATAGTGATGTAATAAAATAATATAATCTTTATTTTCGGCCAATATATGTTTACCATTAATATAATGTGATTTTGGGTTTGTTTGACTTACTTTTGAAAGCATTAATGGACCCCTCAAGACTTATTCAACACTTTGCCTTTTTAAATTAATTTCTATGGGAGTGTGACTCACCTCGACATAAGAAACATTATTATTTTAAGAAGTTAGGACTTTGGCCTTATAAAATATTGTCTTCCTCTTCCCTTTTCCAAAAACCATTGGCAAAAACCATGGTATTGTTTGTGGTTTGGATTAATTTAATATAAGGGGTCCCAAACATAAATAATAAAGAATTCTCTCACCTTTCCGATATAAACCCACCAATGATCCCACTTCCTCCTCACTCAAAGCCCTTTGCGTTCGTCCTACATCTACCCTACTCTCTCTATAATCCTCCCAAGGTTCCCCAAGCTCCCAATAAGCCTCTCAAAAGCCTCTCTCTAGCCTTTGGAAGGACACTTCAAAGTAAGGGTTTTTCTTCCTTTCTCATTTTTGTCCTATTTTAATAAAGTTATTTTTCCCTTTTAATTTCAATTTCTAATGATAGGGTATGGTTTCTCACCTCCCTCATACATCCCTCTATATGTTTGAATGATTTGCGACCCCTTTCTCTCTCATTAAATGCCTCCCTTGCACACCTGTTACTATGCCAAAATTCAGAAAGGAACTACTCTCTCCTCTTTTACATTCAAGCAATATTTTAGTATCATGAATCTAATTTCCATTAAAATTATTGAAAAATGTATCTATATGTCCTACATAATGTCCATTAGATGTAAATATGATGATGAACCCTTTTCCCACTCATCATCATTTTTTCATGAATTCTTTTGTCACACCGTTATGCTGCCGAAATCGCACTGATTTTTTAAGCCAATGTAATTGTGTAGTGAATACCATGCCCATTTATCGATCAAGGGTATTCACAATTATGCACATTTACATATTTTTTTTAAATTTTCATGTATGAATTCCACAATCCTTTATCATGGAATAAATGATTATGTTTTATGAATCCATGTTTTATGATCTATGTGACACAATTATGCATGAAATGATGTGCTTAAGAAGGGTGAACACTTATAGCACTCCAATGAATTGGGTAAAGTATAGTATCATGATACGTCATGTGAAATGAGTGTTGACTCGTGCTAATTCAAGTGCAACGAGGGGTTACTCGTGCTTTATTTGCAATGAGAATTTACTCATGCTCTATGTGCAATGGGCCTTGGCTCATGATAATTCCATGTTAAGTGTTGTTGCCACATTTCCATGTTATGATTATCATGCTCTGTCATGCCCTTATGTTCATGTTTCTCTTATGATCTATGGATATGACTATTGAATAACATGTATTTTATTCCCTATGTTATTCCATGTGTATTCCCTTACTGGGATTTATAGCTCACCCTTTTCTTATGCACATCCTCAGGTTACCCCATGCAATGCTAAGTACGAGGGAATGTATTGGTCATGTAAAGGATGTTTTCAATAAAGATGTTGAATTTCAGGTTTTAAGATTTTATGTAGTGATCCTAATCCCCAAAGACACTAAACCTCTCGATCTTATTTTTTTTATCAAGTGAAGTTTTATGTAATAAATCATGTTTAAGTTGAAATAAAAAGCTGGGTTTTCATATTAACCCTATGGAAAACAATGTTTAACAATGTTAAACAAGGTAAATTCAAAAACCCTAATATTGTTCTATAATACAAACTTGATAGGATCCAGAAATATGCTTCCAAAAAATTAAACATAAGGAGAATTTTGATAGGTTCTAGAAATATGGTTCTAGACAAAAATTATAAGGAAACATTACCTTGGTAATGATTATACCATAAAGTGTATAGAATCTTATTTATCATAATACATAATATAATAAGATTGTATAATAAGGATATAATTACTATATTTATGGAAATTCAACAGAAATAAAATTTAAACCAAACAAGTAACAAGTATGAAATCTTTTAACCCAAAGAGTAGGGTATCCAAACACCGTGGATAAAAGTCCCATTGATTTATACTTTCAAGAATGTATGTCCTACCAATAGTAGGGTAATCCATGGATATGATTATCCAAATCTGTCTTGCTATCCTCACAATCCCTCGACATTTATGGTAGTCGGAATCTATATCTTCCTTAAAACTAGTATTCCTCAAGATTTATGGTAGTCAGCACCTCTGTCTTCATGTCCCATGAATTCCATGATTGTACTCATCAAAAATCGGATTCAAACAATGAAATATGAACAATATGTTTAGTACAAACAAGAAATGAGAGTCTATCTCTCTAAAAATCACTTCATCATCATCCAATATTGAGAGGGATCAACAAATATTGAGCTCGTTCGAATGAGATACTATTTATAGGATCATTTCCAACTGTAATATTTTTCCATGAATCTCAGGGGGACCTATACACGTGTTCCCCAACCAATGGTTATTTTGAAACATATTGCACGAAATTATTTCATAATAATAACATGTTAACAGAAAATGAATAACCTTAACCAAATCTATTTTTCATATTCAAAGGAAATAATGGAATTTAGATTCTAACCAAATAAACATTCTTATTTTATATGACATGGATATTCAGATTCTGATTTTCAAATAATTCAGAATCTAAAAACTAAGGAATCTAGAGTTTGGATTTTTAGGAATTAAGAGTTTGAATTCTGTAGAATTATGAGTCCAAATTCTCCAAAATTGTGAATTTGAATTTTAGAGAATTCAAGGTATGAATTTAATATAATTCAGAGTCTAAATTTCAAGAAATCAGGAACCTAAATTTTAATGAATTCAGATTCTTCATTTCAGAAAATTCAGAATCTAAATATTAGATAATTTGGAATCTGATTTTCAGATAATTCAGAATCATAATTTCATAGAATACAGAATCTGAATTTTAGAGAATTCAGAATCATAATTTCCGAGAATTGGAATAAAATTTTTAAATAAATCGGAATCTAAATTTCAGAGAATTTGGAATCTGAAAACAGAATACTCTATATCCATGAATTTATAAGATTCTGAGCTTTTAGATATAAATATTTATTTTTGATTTAGTAATAAAATTTGTTTTGTTTTAAATGATTACAAACATAGATAATGAAAACAAAGTAATGGTTAAAAAAATTATATAGAGAAGAGAAATTTTCTATATGAAAATATTTCTTAGGGAAAAAATAAGTTTCCTTAAGATAAGGTGTCTTTCATTTTCAATTAATTGTGGAAGGAAAACTGTCATAAAGAAACTTTATAACTCAATAACATATTAGAAATATGTTTCCCACTTTTTCTTAAATCCAAAATTATATTTCCCACTATTCCCCATGGGTACCAATATAATTCCCCCACCTGTAGCCCCCATAATATGACATTCAACCAATGTTTCTCTATTCACCATTTTTTATAAGAACATATACATTGAACTTCTCTTTTATAGAAGATTACCATCCTCAAACCAGCTTCAATGATATGTTCCTTCAATGAGGTGCTACCTGCAACCTCAAGTGCACACTGCACTGTGTTCATGAAATTAGCAGCACATTCTATTACCAAGAGATTCTAATTCAATAAGAAAATGAAATCCATTTTGTTCTGAATTATGAATGAATAATTGTAGAATTGTTTGTTAATCATTTACTAAATACCCTCCCATGTAATACCTTGGTCCGTTGCAGCTTGGACCATAGACTCCCACCACTAAAGGGCGAGATATTACATCATGTAAGATGGAATCATCACTTTTATCCACAAGGATGTTCCCATGAATTCAGATATCCAATTCATTCTTTTCTACAACACTTCTTCCCTTTTAGGATACAAATCACACCTATAGGTGGGTGGATTTTACATTTGAAGGTGAACTTCATGATCCAAATGATTGTGTTCATCCTCTTTATTCCCACATTCAAATTCATTGAAAAACTACACTATAATATACATTATCTTATTCTTCTCCTGGGGCTCTGGTATAGCCATATTTTAAATAGCCTCATCTGATTGGTCTCTACGATGCCTACTCAGTTCCATTTATATCAAAACCAAAAAAAAACAATGAGTCTCACTCCCTATAACAAGAAAATTATTACCATTTAAAATTAAATTAAATTTCATCTATCATAATCCGGATAACTAGATGTTCACATTTCCCAGGTTGATCCCTTACTGAAAATACACCATGTTTTAAAAAAAACCATTTTTATCAGAAAATAAATATCCATATTTGAAATCCGCACATTTGAAAACAGTTTCTAGATTTTAAAATATCTACATAATCATAAAATAGTATAAATCATTATACCGACTAGAATATTCATCCCCATGGAAAGTTATTTCATCAATGAATTCCATGTTCATCTCATTGTCTACACCCATGACAATTACTTTTTCAATACCTTATTATTTCTTCAAAACACTTATGCACCCAACACCATGGTAACTAGATGTTTCAAATAAAAGGGTTAGATATGTCCATTTATTCGATACATTTATTGTTCCAACAATCATAATCCTCTCTACTATCCCGACTCATGGAATATACCATGAACGACTTCCAAAACAATGACTGACAACTGATGTCAAGACTGAAGAAGAAATATTTTAATCTTACATCAATGATCGAACAAGCTGATACAACTTGTAGCATCCCACCCCTTCCCCCCTTTTCTTCAAAATGTGATGAGATGATACTAACCAAAGGGTGGAAATTATATCCAAGGGATTCATGGAAAAGTGGGGAACAATTTTCCATTAGAATAAACCAACCGAACAAACAAGTCATATCAAACCATAACTATATTATGCATGTCAAAAAGGATTTCAACTAAAAAAACAAAAATACCAAAATAATGAAGCCACAAGAATACATAATCAGAGTACCATGTAGAACAATAAAATTCCACTGCCCAATGAGCTATGACACAAATCCACATATCCAAGCCGTGATCCATGCTCCAAGCACAACCAAATCATCCACGCATCCCAACGAACTACTAGAAAAATGATATGTTTTACCCTTAACAATGTCTTGGAAGACAACATCAACAGAACCACCAATGTTACAAAGAAGGATGTGAGTAAAAATACTTAGAATGTGTCCACCCAATGACTACACTAAAAGTTCCACTAGGATAATACCAATACCATGTTTATATATAATAGTTTATATAAAACATTATATAGTAAAAAAAGTCAACAAGACAAACCCACCCTTACCAAGACTTTTTCACCCAAATCCATTAAACACAAGATAATTTCAAAATCCATTCCATAATTGATTTACCAAGACATTATTTCAAAATAATTTCCACCTTGACCATCAAGACACCATAAACCATAACTCTAGACTTTCACATACCCAAACCGATAAACAACCATGATGGTACTTCTCATCAAATGTAACGCCCCGACCCCAGCTACCCAGAGTCGGTGCATTACTTCGTAACATTGGCATGATCACAAAAGATCAAGTCTCGAAAGACCGATTAGTTTAGTAGCCTTGGAAACACTAGATACATTCGTAAACGTTACATTACATCATAAAGTGAAAAACTACAATAACAAAGTCTCCATAGTCCACACTCATATCCTCTTCTGACTATCCCTGCAGGTCATTCATAAAATACTTCTTCACATCCTGGAAAATATTAAAACATTGAAAGGGGTGAGCTCAGATGCTCAGTAAGGATAACAATATTGCGGAAGCTTTCATAAATAAACATAAACATTTAAGGCAATGTATAACTAAAAAAAAGCCTTTTAAACTTGAACATCAACATAATATGGCAAAAGTAAAATGAGATAATGCCATTTACTTCTTCACATGGATATTCTACTGGTCGAATAATCACATGCAATATCAATAACCACTTTCATAATGATGGAATGCATAATGCCAGACTATCATAACCACGTAGCCAAGGCCTCGTGCCAAGACCACAAATAAAATTTTGTCAAGGCCTCGTGCCAAGACACTAGTTTGTCTCATGAGACCTGCCGATGCATCGAGGAGCTGTAGCGGGCTCCACCCGTCACTTATTAAGTCCAATGCATTCCTCATATGAATAGATTTAAACATATCATAAACCATAACATAATCATATCACATAAAACATGCATAAAGGAAACATAACATTTCCACATTTCAATCGCAAGATTTCAATACAACACATTGATATAATAAAAACGCTTTCAAAACCATTTTCAATACCAAAATAAAAGAAAGTTAAAACTTTGTATTTATTTTTCATAAAAAAAATGATGGCTTGTAGAGGAAGCCGAAACTCAAATAGTGGTCACGGCGACGGAGAAGTCGTTGTCGCCACATAAGTACGGAAAGAAAAACATTCCCTTTTTGTCGTTTAGTAAAACGCTTCGTATAAAAAAGATTCCTTTTGAATAAACGTAAAATTCAAAGGGCTTTATACACCGTATAAAAGAAATTTGTGTATAAAACAAAATATGCCTCAATGAAAGGAGATTGAGACGAAGTCCTTAAAAAGATCATTTTTAAAATAAAATAGATATATTATGTGTATTCACTATAGGTACACCTAAAGAAAGTAAAAATACAAAATAGGACATAATAACATCATGACATAATTTGAAAGTAGGAGATTAACCCAAAGAATGGAAATTGGGTTAAGAAGTTCCCTTACCTCATGTCTGACTTGACTCAACTGTTCTTTAACCTCCTGAATAATAAACTAGAGTTAATATATACCTTATTAAGAACCATTTTCAATTTCATTATCCTTATTATATCACTTATTACAATGATATGATCATTATGTAATTATTTAAGTTAATAACGGTCGTTTTGTCGATCTTTGGTACTTGAGTCAACAATAAGCTTCTTATAATTACAAGTTGTTTATGTGGTGAAATATCCATTATATCCAGAATTATATTCATGATTTATATGTCATATATATCTTATATATCCAGTATATACATTCATTTATAATATTACGTAACATTTAGAGGTATGAAATGAAATGCACCGTTCATGGAGACGGTAAGCCGTACGTACGCATGAACGCTACTTTCATTTCAATTTCATATTTAATGGAACTAAATCATAATGATATAAATGTATAATATATTTCCAGTATAATATAGTGTATAATACCATTTACTCCATCCTTTATACATCCCACATATGGAATTAACGATTCAAATCACTTTGAGGGGGCGGTAGTCCGCACTTCCTAAAATGAAATTATCGTGTTTTACCCATAATGGAAATCATAAAGTAAGCCATAAATGAGAAATACAGAAGCATAAGTAAAACATAAACACATTATATATCATATATAAATATAGTGACATCTTAATGGCCACCTTTGAAGGTGTTATATGAGTGTTGAACAATCATCGTTTCGTGAGACAGAAATTCGCCATCCGTAGAAACCGTATGTTCTTTAACCATTAGATGTAGGTGTGTGTAAGTGTAGCTCGAATACTTCTTATAAAAACATCCTAGTATATTTAGGATACTGGTTTTGTTACAAAAGAAATGAATAAAAAGAGTTTAGGGGGTTGGAGAAGAAAAATAAAACAAAACAACATTAGAAAAGACATTACCTCAAAATCGGGTAACTCTTTTTGATTTGAGCCAAAGGCTTCCTTGGGAAGAGTTCTGCCCAAAGTGAGGCTTCTATGAGTAAGTGAGGAATGTTGGGAGAGTATTTGGGAAGAGTGTGGCCTAGCCAAATGGCTTGATAGTGTAAATGAGGTGGGAGAGGTGGGGGCCTTTTATAAGTGGAGAGGAGGGGCACTTTTGGAAAGATTGAAATGTTACATTATTTCACAATGCTTTTCGGATTCTAAAGGTCCCACACTTATATAATTAGAGGCTAAGGTGATAAGGTTTCGAAATATCTTCATCCAATAGGCTTTGGACATGTGTAAGCCTTGGATTTTGCATTATCTTCTCATTTTATTTAAATCGTTAAATAATGAGGTCATCACTGCATCATCATGATGTCATAAATAATATAATTTATTTAATGTCTAAAAATTATTAAAAAAATACTATGATGTAGGAAAGCTTTTTATCTTTCTAATGAATATTTATATTCAAAATTTGGACTTGTGTAACCCCACTTAAAAACTGTTTTAGTAAAACAACTCATGTTTGTGTCAATTTAATTTTAACATTAAATAAATATATATTAATGTCATTTTCCAACTAAAGTGGCTCCATGGGGTCCCCAAGTTGACCCATGGGTTGTCTTGGTCGGCCATGACTCATCCAATAGGATTAGGACAAGTGTCATGCTCATCTCATATTATAAAAACATTATTTGTACCTTAAACTACACTAATTACCTCTAATCGCGATTAAGAACTTAAAAGTTACTATTCACCAAAAATTATTTTAATCTCATTGAACCAAATTTTACTTCTTAATGACAACCATGTATGTCGGATTTTTGAAAATCAAATCACAGATGTGGTAATATTTCATTTAAACGAAAAATTAGTTATTTAACTACCACTTAGTGGTTTCACTATTCATCAAAAATTGAAGTTTTTCAGAATAAGGCCAAAATTTCACCCGAAGCTATAATTGATATTACGAATTCAAAAATGATGTCTAGTTTTAAAAAATTCCCAAAATATTAGTTGCATTAATTAATTTTATAATTAATTCCCGCTGTCACAACAAATAGCGTGTTTTTAAGAAACAATTTATATCAAAAGATTGACAATTGTTTATGTCCAATTTCAATGTTAAATTAATTCTAATGACCACCATTGGATAAAATGGTAAAAATATATTCTAATTATACTCTAAAACCACTCAATAGTATAATTTATCACTATGAATTATTTTGATTAAAAAAGTTGTTTTAAGTATTTTTCACTATTCATAAAAATTTTGAAGTTCTCAGAAAATTACAAAAAATTCAACATAGGCTAATTTCAATATTAGGAATACAAAAATGAAGTCCATTTTGAAATATAAAATTTCTATAATTTTAAAAATTGGTTATTACTATTCATAATGGCTACTTTGATTTGTCGCGATGTTTTAGAACTCGAAGTTGCGTACAATGCAAGCTATTGCATTATTGAATGAGAAGCGTATCGTGGAAGCTCGGGGTGTTACATTCTCCCCTCCTTCAATAAATTGCGTCCTCGCAATTTGAAATTTTTCTTTGATAATAAAAGGTTGAAAATAGAAAATACCTTTGTGGAAAACCCACATCGGAAATAAGGTTAATAAATATATAACATTAAAAGAAAGCAGGATAAGTACAAAGGTCACCCAATATAGCCCATTCTAGGATTCTATGAAAATATGGATATGGAAAAAAAACAAACCATCAAGGTCTGATGGAGAGTTATAGAAAACAGGATTAGGAGAAAGTTTAACCATAAGAAAATCACAAACTTGTGATTGGTTAAACGGTCATTGAATCCCCAGTTGGAAAAGTTAACCGACAACATTTTTGTTTTAAGTTACCTTTTATAATGTTGAGGAATTTATTTATGAGATTTACTAAGAACGTAAGGGAATATACATACTTGTTATGTATACTTTCATTCGTTAATAAATTTTTACCACAAACCCAACTTTTACTCCAAATGGTAACAGAACTCAAAAATATTCTATTTATCCTAATTGTATAAGGTTAAAAATGTTAACACATACCATTTAGATTAGTAAAACTATTTTGTAATAACCAGGGACTTCCTGTAGGCTAGTGGTAGGAAATAAAGGCTTGTCGCACTATGGTTGTGGGTTCGATTCCTGCATCTTTGTCCGACGCGACTAGTTATTCCCCACCCTGCAGGTTGTCCTTTTCCTAAAAATATAGTACTATACAATTCCAAAAATAATCTTCATAAATGTTTTAACCTTAAACAATACTATCCAAAGTTCAACTTAATCCACTCCAACCTTTATAGTTATCCAAAATATCTTCATCCAGACTTTCTCTAAAAGGTCTCTAAATTCCAAAATCAATTGTAACATCAGATTCCCCAAACAAAGAAAAGTTTCTCTTGTTGTCACATACTAAAAATATGATTACCTTAATCATATTAAAACCTTACTGAAATCAAAAAGTACTACAGTACAATACATATATATATATTACATTATTCTTATAACCAGAATATAATCCTTGAGTCCAAAAGCACCAATACATTAGTTATTCTGCTTCAACTGTAGTAACAGCATAAGATTGTCCTTGATCCCTTGGCCTTTTCTGAGGTAAGTTTCCCTGACGCTTAGGACATTCATTTGCATAATGACCCATTTCCCTACAATTGTAGCATTCAACTTTGACAGCCTCTTTCTTTCCCTTGCAATCACGAGCCTGGTGAACCTTTTCTCCACATTTATAACAAACTCCCATTCCTTTTAGGCAAGTACCAGGGTGATTCTTCCCACAATTATCACATAATGGAAAATCCTTCTTTCCCTTTTTCCCTTTATCTGTCTCTTGTTCCACCATTCTCTTCTTCTCTTGCTTTACTTTGTTGTCATAAGACTTAGAGAATTCCTTTTCTGTCTTGATAGCACACGAGACAATATCTTCGTATGATGAAAAGGATTGTGATACCAAAGCTCGACGGAGAAATGGTTTTAACCCATCAAAGAAACGATCAATCTTACTCCTTGGGTTACGTATATAATCGGCAGCATGCCTCGCTAACCTTGTAAAGTTAGCCTCATACTTTGCGACATTCTCATCCTCCTTCTGCCTCAGACTCAGAAATTGCCTTTCCATATCTGCTCGATGGTCACGAGGAAAGTATTTTTCTAAGAAAAGATCTTTGAACTCCCTCCATTCCATATTCGATACGTCATCATCTTCCTTTGTGTTTTGAATCAGCGACCACCACTGATCGGCATCTCCAGTGAGGCGGTAAACTGCCATGACAACCTTCTCCCTTTCACTACTACCCAAGGCATGGAATATTTTCTCCAAGGAATTTATCCATTGCTCAGCTACTATAGGATTTGTACTCCCATTGAAGGTTGGTGGTTGTTGCCTCATGAAGCGGTCTAACATTGATCCTCCACGTTGCGGATCAGGGTGCTCCATACGAGTAAGGTTATTATTCATAACCTGAGTGAGTTGTCCCAGTATGGTAATAAGTTGATCAGCACCAGTTGCATCTCCAGATCCACAATAATTATCTTGATCAGGAGGGCAATCCCTACACGGAGTTCGTGCATTGATACGGTTTCCATTCCTTCTACTAGGCACCATTTCTAAACAATGGCATAAACTAGATTAGTTTATGAATAAAAATACATAATTCCATACTTGTAAAACACTTTACATAAATTGAACTATTTATGGATATAATCCATAATCATAAAAAGAAATGTTTTCTTTGAGGATGTATATACTCATAACCCTTCATAGTGGTTTGTAAATAAAATGAGAATTATCCTAAGCATATCCCCCGGGAGTGTCGTAACCAAGAGTGCAGCAAGGCCCGTTGTCGTGCACCAGTTCCCGTTCGAGTCTAGCTCAAAGCAGTGTTTTCAGGTTTTACCCCTAGGTACATCTGTGCCAGAGCCGCCTCTACCTGCTCGTATCCAGACAGGGATGTATTGATCGGAAAACTCACAAAATCTCTACAATACCAAAATTTTAGGAAGTTCTTCTATACTAATCCTCAAAGTTCATCTTAGGTCTATGTGCTCTAATCAGAGTTTATCTAAATCTAGCTTCCAAGGTTAGTACTAAACTGCCTCTGATACCAACTGTAACGCCCCGACCCCAGCTACCCAGAGTCGGTGCATTACTTCGTAACATTGGCATGATCACAAAAGATCAAGTCTCGAAAGACCGATTAGTTTAGTAGCCTTGGAAACACTAGATACATTCGTAAACGTTACATTACATCATAAAGTGAAAAACTACAATAACAAAGTCTCCATAGTCCACACTCATATCCTCTTCTGACTATCCCTGCAGGTCATTCATAAAATACTTTTCACATCCTGGAAAATATTAAAACATTGAAAGGGGTGAGCTCAGATGCTCAGTAAGGATAACAATATTGCAGAAGATTTCATAAATAAACATAAACATTTAAGGCAATGTATAACTAAAACAAAAGCCTTTTAAACTTGAACATCAACATAATATGGCAAAAGTAAAATGAGATAATGCCATTTACTTCTTCACATGGATATTCTACTGGTCGAATAATCACATGCAATATCAATAACCACTTTCATAATGATGGAATGCATAATGCCAGACTATCATAACCACGTAGCCAAGGCCTCGTGCCAAGACCACAAATAAAATTTTGTCAAGGCCTCGTGCCAAGACACTAGTTTGTCTCATGAGACATGCCGATGCATCGAGGAGCTGTAGCGGGCTCCACCCGTCACTTATTAAGTCCAATGCATTCCTCATATGAATAGGTTTAAACATATCATAAACCATAACATAATCATATCACATAAAACATGCATAAAGGAAACATAACATTTCCACATTTCAATCGCAAGATTTCAATACAACACATTGATATAATAAAAACGCTTTCAAAACCATTTTCAATACCAAAATAAAAGAAAGTTAAAACTTTGTATTTATTTTTCATTAAAAAAAATAATGGCTTGTAGAGGAAGCCGAAACTCAAATAGTGGTCACGGCGGCGGAGAAGTCGTTGTCGCCACATAAGTACGGAAAGAAAAACATTCCCTTTTTGTCATTTAGTAAAACGCTTCGTATAAAAAAGATTCCTTTTGAATAAACGTAAAATTCAAAGGGGTTTATACACCGTATAAAAGAAATTTGTGTATAAAACAAAATATGCCTCAATGAAAGGAGATTGAGACGAAGTCCTTAAAAAGATCATTTTTAAAATAAAATAGATATATTATGTGTATTCACTATAGGTACACATAATGAAACTAAAAATACAAAATAGGACATAATAACATCATGACATAATTTGAAAGTAGGAGATTAACCCAAAGTATAGAAATTGGGTTAAGAAGTTCCCTTACCTCGTGTCTGACTTGACTCAACCGTTCTTTAACCTCCTGAATAATAAACTAGAGTTAATATATACCTTATTAAGAACCATTTTCAATTTCATTAGCCTTATTATATCACTTATTACAATGATATGAACATTATGTAATTATTTAAGTTAATAACGGTCGTTTTGTCGATCTTTGGTACTTGAGTCAACAATAAGCTTCTTATAATTACAAGTTGTTTATGTGGTGAAATATCCATTATAACCAGAATTATATTCATGATTTAGATGTCATATATATCTTATATATCCAGTATATACATTCATTTATAATATTACGTAACATTTAGAGGTATGAAATGAAATGCACCGTTCATGGAGACGGTAAGCCGTACGTACGCATGAACGCTACTTTCATTTCAATTTCATATTTAATGGAACTAAATCTTAATGATATAAATGTATAATATATTTCCAGTATAATATAGTGTATAATACCATTTACTCCATCCTTTATACATACCACATATGGCATTAACGATTCAAATCACTTTGAGGGGGCGGTAGTCCGCACTTCCTAAAATGAAATTATCGCGTTTTACCCATAATGGAAATCATAAAGTAAGCCATAAATGAGAAATACAGAAGCATAAGTAAAACATAAACACATTATATATCATATATAAATATAGTGACATCTTAATGGCCACCTTTGAAGGTGTTATATGAGTGTTGAACAATCATCGTTTCGTGAGGCAGAAATTCGCCATCCACAGAAACCGTATGTTTTTTAACCATTAGATGTAGGTGTGTGTAAGTGTATCTCGAATAAACCTTATAACAACATCCTAGTATATTGAGGATACTGGTGTTGTTACAAAAGAAATGAATAAAAAGAGTTTAGGGGGTTGGAGAAGAAAAATAAAACAAAACAACATTAGAAAAGACATTACCTCAAAATCGGGTAACTCTTTTTGATTTGAGCCAAAGGCTTCTTTGGGAAGAGTTCTGCCCAATGTGAGGCTTCTATGAGTAAGGGAGGAATGTTGGGAGAGTATTTGGGCAGAGGTTGGCCGAGCTAAATGGCTTGAAAGTGTATATGAGGTGGGAGAGGTGGGGGCCTTTTATAAGTGGAGAGGATGGGCACTTTTGGAAAGATTGAAATGTTACATTATTTCACAATGCTTTTCGGATTCTAAAGGTCCCAAACTTATATAATTAGAGGATAAGGTGATAAGATTTCGAAATATCTTCATCCAATAGGCTTTGGACAAGTGTAAGCCTTGGATTTTGCATTATCTTCTCATTTTATTTAAATCGTTAAATAATGAGGTCACCACTGCATCATCATGATGTCATAAATAATTTAATTTATTTAATGTCTAAAAATTATTAAAAAAAATACTATGATGTAGGAAATCTTTTTATATTTCTAATTAATATTTATATTCAAAATTTGGACTTGTGTAACCCCACTTAAAAACTGTTTTAGTAAAACAACTCATGTTTGTGTCAATTTAATTTTAACATTAAATAAATATATATTAATGTCATTTTCCAACTAAAGTGGCTCCATGGGGTCCCCAAGTTGACCCATGGGTTGTCTTGGTCGGCCATGACTCATCCAATAGGAGTAGAACAAGTTTCATGCTCATCTCATATTATAAAAACATTATTTGTACCTTAAACTACACTAATTACCTCTAATGGCGATTAAGAACTTAAAAGTTACTATTCACCAAAAAATTATTTTAATCTCATTGAACCACATTTTAATTCTTAATGACAACCATGTATGTCGGATTTTTGAAAATCAAATCACAGAAGTGGTAATATTTCATTTAAACGAAAAATTAGTTATTTAACTACCACTTAGTGGTTTCACTATTCATCAAAAATAGAAGTTTTTCCGAATAAGGCCAAAATTTCCCCCGAAGCTATAATTGATATTACGAATTCAAAAATGATGTCTATTTTACAAAATTCCCAAAATATTAGTTGCATTAAATAATTTTATAATTAATTCCCGCTGTCACAACAAATAGCGTGTTTTTAAGAAACAATTTATATCAAAAGATTGGAAATTGTTTATGTCCAATTTCAATGTTAAATTAATTTTAATGACCACCATTGGATAAAATGGTAAAAATATATTCTAATTATACTCTAAATCCACTAAATAGTATAATTTATCACTATGAATTATTTTGATTAAAAAAGTTGTTTTAAGTATTTTTCACTATTCATAAAAATTTTGAAGTTCTCAGAAAATTACAAAAAATTCAACATAGGCTAATTTCAATATTAGGAATACAAAAATGAAGTCCATTTTGAAATATAAAATTTCTATAATTTTAAAAAGTGGTTATTACTATTCATAATGGCTACTTTGATTTGTCGCGATGTTTTAGAACTCGAAGTTGCGTACAATGCAAGCTATTGCATTATTGAATGAGAAGCGTATCGTGGAAGCTCGGGGTGTTACATTCTCCCCTCCTTCAATAAATTGCGTCCTCGCAATTTGAAATTTTTCTTTGATAATAAAAGGTTGAAAATAGAAAATACCTTTGTGGAAAACCCACATCAGAAATAAGGTTAATAAATATATAACATTAAAAGAAAGCAGGATAAGTACAAAGGTCACCCAATATAGCCCATTCTAGAATTCTATGAAAATATGGATATGGAAGAAAAACAAACCATCAAGGTCTTATGGAGAGTTATAGAAAACAGGATTAGGAGAAATTTTAACCATAAGAAAATCACAAACTTGTGATTGGTTAAACGGTCATTGAATCCCCAGTTGGAAAAGTTAACCGACAACATTTTTGTTTTAAGTTACCTTTTATAATGTTGAGGAATTTATTTATGAGATTTACTAAGAACGTAAGGGAATATACATACTTGTTATGTATACTTTCATTCGTTAATAAATTTTTACCACAAACCCAACTTTTACTCCACATGGTAACAGAACTCAAAAATATTCTATTTATCCTAATTTTATAAGGTTCAAAATGTTAACACATACCATTTAGATTAGTAAAACTATTTTGTAATAACCAGGGACTTCCTGTAGGCTAGTGATAGGAAATAAAGGCTTTTCGCACTATGGTTGTGGGTTTGATTCCTGCAGCTTTGTCCGACGCGACTAGTTATTCCCCACCCTGCAGGTTGTCCTTTTCCTAAAAATATAGTACTATACTATTCCAAAAATAATCTTCATAAATGTTTTAACCTTAAACAATACTATCCAAAGTTCAACTTAATCCACTCCAACCTTTATAGTTATCCAAAATACCTTCATCCAGACTTTCTCTAAAAGGTCTCTAAATTCCAAAATCAATTGTAACATCAGATTCCCCAAACAAAGAAAAGTTTCTCTTATTTTCACATACTAAAAATATGATTACCTTAATCATATTAAAACCTTACTGAAATCAAAAAGTACTGCAGTACAATCCATATATATATATTACATTATTCTTATAACCAGAATATAATCTTTGAGTCCAAAAGCACCAATACATTAGTTATTCTGCTTCAACTGTAGTAACAGCATAAGATTGTCCTTGATCCCTTGGCCTTTTCTGAGGTAAGTTTTCCTGACGCTTAGGACATTCATTTGCATAATGACCCATTTCTCTACAATTGTAGCATTCAACTTTGACAGCCTCTTTCTTTCCCTTGCAATCACGAGCCTGGTGACCCTTTTCTCCACATTTATAACAAACTCCCATTCCTTTTAGGCAAGTACCAGGGTGATTCTTCCCACAATTATCACATAATGAAAAATCCTTCTTTCCCTTTTTCCCTTTATCTGTCTCTTGTTCCACCGTTCTCTTCTTCTCTTGCTTTACTTTGTTGTCATAATACTTAGATAATTCCTTTTCTGTCTTGATAGCACACGAGACAATATCTTCGTATGATGAAAAGGATTGTGATACCAAAGCTCGACGGAGAAATGGTTTTAACCCATCAAAGAAACGATCAATCTTACTCCTTGGGTTACGTATATAATCGGCAGCATGCCTCGCTAACCTTGTAAAGTTAGCCTCATACTTTGCGACATTCTCATCCTCCTTCTGCCTCAGACTCAGAAATTGCCTTTCCATATCTGCTCGATGGTCACGAGGAAAGTATTTTTCTAAGAAAAGATCTTTGAACTCCCTCCATTCCATATTCGATACGTCATCATCTTCCTTTGTGTTTTGAATCAGCGACCACCACTGATCGGCATCTCCAGTGAGGCGGTAAACTGCCATGACAACCTTATCCCTTTCACTACTCCCCAAGGCATGGAATATTTTCTCCAAGGAATTTATCCATTGCTCAGCTACTATAGGATTTGTACTTCCATTGAAGGTTGGTGGTTGTTTCCTCATGAAGGGGTCTAACATTGATCCTCCACGTTGCGGATCAGGGTGCTCCATACGAGTAAGGTTATTATTCATAACCTGAGTGAGTTGTCCTAGTATGGTAATAAGTTGATCAGCACCAGTTGTATCTCCAGATCCACAATAATTATCTTGATCAGGAGGGAAATCCCTACACGGAGTTCGTGCATTGATACGGTTTACATTCCTTCTACTAGGCGCCATTTCTAAACAATGGCATAAACTAGATTAGTTTATGAATCAAAATACATAATTCCATACTTGTAAAACACTTTACATAAATTGAACTATTTATGGATATAATCCATAATCATAAAAAGAAATGTTTTCTTTGAGGAAGTATATAATCATAACCCTTCATAGTGGTTTGTAAATAAAATGAGAATTATCCTAAGCATATCCCCTGGGAGTGTCGTAACCAAGAGTGCAGCAAGGTCCGTTGTCGTGCACCAGTTCCCGTTCGAGTCTAGCTCAAAGCGGTGTTTTCAGGTTTTACCCCTAGGTACATCTGTGCTAGAGCCGCCTCTACCTGCTCGTATCCAGACAGGGATGTATTGATCGGAAAACTCACAAAATCTCTACAATACCAAAATTGTAGGAAGTTCTTCTTTACTAATCCTCAAAGTTCATCTTAGGTCTATGTGCTCTAATCAGAGTTTATCTAAATCTAGATTCCAAGGTTAGTACTAAACTGCCTCTGATACCAACTGTAACGCCCCGACCCCAGCTACCCAGAGTCGGTGCATTACTTCGTAACATTGGCATGATCACAAAAGATCATGTCTCGAAAGACCGATTAGTTTAGTAGCCTTGGAAACACTAGATACATTCGTAAACGTTACATTACATCATAAAGTGAAAAACTACAATAACAAAGTCTCCATAGTCCACACTCATATCCTCTTCTGACTATCCCTGCAGGTCATTCATAAAATACTTCTTCACATCCTGGAAAATATTAAAACATTGACAGGGGTGAGCTCAGATGCTCAGTAAGGATAACAATATCGCGGAAGCTTTCATAAATAAACATAAACATTTAAGGCAATGTATAACTAAAACAATAGCCTTTTAAACTTGAACATCAACATAATATGGCAAAAGTAAAATGAGATAATGCCATTTACTTCTTCACATGGATATTCTACTGGTCGAATAATCACATGCAATATCAATAACCACTTTCATAATGATGGAATGCATAATGCCAGACTATCATAACCACGTAGCCAAGGCCTCGTGCCAAGACCACAAATAAAATTTTGTCAAGGCCTCGTGCCAAGACACTAGTTTGTCTCATGAGACCTGCCGATGCATCGAGGAGCTGTAGCGGGCTCCACCCGTCACTTATTAAGTCCAATGCATTCCTCATATGAATATGTTTAAACATATCATAAACCATAACATAATCATATCACATAAAACATGCATAAAGGAAACATAACATTTCCACATTTCAATCGCAAGATTTCAATACAACACATTGATATAATAAAAATGCTTTCAAAACCATTTTCAATACCAAAATAAAAGAAAGTTAAAACTTTGTATTTATTTTTCATTAAAAAAAATGATGGCTTGTAGAGGAAGCCGAAACTCAAATAGTGGTCACGGCGGCGGAGAAGTCGTTGTCGCCACATAAGTACGGAAAGAAAAACATTCCCTTTTTGTCGTTTAGTAAAACGCTTCGTATAAAAAAGATTCCTTTTGAATAAACGTAAAATTCAAAGGGGTTTATACACCGTATAAAAGAAATTTGTGTATAAAACAAAATATTCCTCAATGAAAGGAGATCGAGACGAAGTCCTTAAAAAGATCATTTTTAAAATAAAATAGATATATTATGTGTATTCACTATAGGTACACATAAAGAAACTAAAAATACAAAATAGGACATAATAACATCATGACATAATTTGAAAGTATGAGATTAACCCAAAGTATGGAAATTGGGTTAAGAAGTTCCCTTACCTCGTGTCTGACTTGACTCAACCGTTCTTTAACCTCCTGAATAATAAACTAGAGTTAATATATACCTTATTAAGAACCATTTTCAATTTCATTATCCTTATTATATCACTTATTACAATGATATGAACATTATGTAATTATTTAAGTTAATAACGGTCGTTTTGTCGATCTTTGGTACTTGAGTCAACAATAAGCTTCTTATAATTACAAGCTGTTTATGTGGTGAAATATCGATTATATCCAGAATTATATTCATGATTTAGATGTCATATATATCTTATATATCCAGTATATACATTCATTTATAATATTACGTAACATTTAGAGGTATGAAATGAAATGCACCATTCATGGAGACGGTAAGCCGTACGTACGCATGAACGCTACTTTCATTTCAATTTCATATTTAATGGAACTAAATCATAATGATATAAATGTATAATATATTTCCAGTAGAATATAGTGTATAATACCATTTACTCCATCATTTATACATCCCACATATGGCATTAACGATTCAAATCACTTTGAGGGGGCGGTAGTCCGCACTTCCTAAAATGAAATTATCGCGTTTTACCCATAATGGAAATCATAAAGTAATCCATAAATGAGAAATACAGAAGAATAAGTAAAACATAAACACATTATATATCATATATAAATATAGTGACATCTTAATGGCCACCTTTGAAGGTGTTATATGAGTGTTGAACAATCATCGTTTCGTGAGGCAGAAATTCGCCATCCACAGAAACCGTATGTTCTTTAACCATTAGATGTAGGTGTGTGTAAGTGTAGCTCGAATACATCTTATAACAACATCCTAGTATATTGAGGATACTGGTGTTGTTACAAAAGAAATGAATAAAAAGAGTTTAGGGGGTTGGAGAAGAAAAATAAAACAAAACAACATTAGAAAAGACATTACCTCAAAATCGGGTAACTCTTTTTGATTTGAGCCAAAGGCTTCCTTGGGAAGAGTTCTGCCCAAAGTGAGGCTTCTATGAGTAAGGGAGGAATGTTGGGAGAGTATTTGGGTAGAGGTTGGACGAGCCAAATGGCTTGTAAGTGTATATGAGGTGAGAGAGGTGGGGGCCTTTTATAAGTGGAGAGGAGGGGCACTTTTGGAAAGATTGAAATGTTACATTATTTCACAATGCTTTTCGGATTATAAAGGTCCCACAATTATATAATTAGAGGCTAAGGTGATAAGGTTTCTAAATATCTTTATCCAATAGGCTTTGGACAAGTGTAAGCCTTGGATTTTGCATTATCTTCTCATTTTATTTAAATCGTTAAATAATGAGGTCATCACTGCATCATCATGATGTCATAAATAATTTAATTTATTTAATGTCTAAAAATTATTAAAAAAATACTATGATGTAGGAAATCTTTTTAGCTTTCTAATGAATATTTATATTAAAAATTTGGACTTTTGTAACCCCACTTAAAAACTGTTTTAGTAAAACAACTCATGTTTGTGTCAATTTAATTTTAACATTAAATAAATATATATTAATGTCATTTTCCAACTAAAGTGGCTCCATGGGGTCCCCAAGTTGACCCATGGGTTGTCTTGGTCGGCCATGACTAATCCAATAGGATTAGGACAAGTGTCATGCTCATCTCATATTATAAAAACATTATTTGTACCTTAAACTACACTAATTACCTCTAATCGCGATTAAGAACTTAAAAGATACTATTCACCAAAAAATTATTTTAATCTCATTGAACCAAATTTTACTTCTTAATGACAACCATGTATGTCGGATTTTTGAAAATCAAATCACAGAAGTGGTAATATTTCATTTAAACGAAAAATTAGTTATTTAACTACAACTTAGTGGTTTCACTATTCATCAAAAATTGAAGTTTTTCAGAATAAGGCCAAAATTTCACCCGAAGCTATAATTGATATTACGAATTCAAAAATGATGTCTATTTTACAAAATTACCAAAATATTAGTTGCATTAATTAATTTTATAATTAATTCCCGCTGTCACAACAAATAGCGTGTTTTTAAAAAACAATTTATATCAAAAGATTGGCAATTGTTTATGTCCAATTTCAATGTTAAATTAATTCTAATAACCACCATTGGATAAAATGGTAAAAATATATTCTAATTATACTCTAAAACCACTCAATATTATAATTTATCACTATGAATTATTTTGATTAAAAAAGTTGTTTTAAGTATTTTTCACTATTCATAAAAATTTTGAAGTTCTCAGAAAATTACAAAATATTCAACATAGGCTAATTTCAATATTAGGAATACAAAAATGAAGTACATTTTGAAATATAAAATTTCTATAATTTTAAAAAGTGGTTATTACTATTCATAACGGCTACTTTGATTTGTCGCGATGTTTTAGAACTCGAAGTTGCGTACAATGCAAGCTATTGCATTATTGAATGAGAAGCGTATCGTGGAAGCTCGGGGTGTTACATCAAAGCTCGATTACAAGTTTAACAATCCCGTGATACTTCACACCCACTAATCATGTATAGTGGATCTTATTTCAACTATCCATCCTCTGTTTATAGTGGTACTCCGTTCCAACTTCACATCCAATCAAAACATGCATAAAAATCCCAATCCTATAACAAGCACATTCCACCCACACAATCCACGAAAATATGCAAACAAACAATCCCTTAAGACCACATCCATGATTCATTACATTTAAATAAAGAAACAAATTTTATTGACAACCATTTTTAGAAAACATTTCCAAAAATCAAACCATGTAACAAATTTTAAAATCTATATATTAAATTTAACATGTAATAATGAATTTCCCAAAATTCCCGAAAAACATTAAAAAATTGGTTTCTAATGAGAATCACATATCATAATCACAACTAATTACATGAAAAACAATTAATTTAAAACATGGTCTCTAGTTCTAGTAATTTCGTGTCGAGAGAGAAGTCACCTAGAATAGGGTTTTGGTGAAATTGACCAACTCACAACTACACCACAAATCAGGGTGAAATCATTACCAAACCCGCCTTACATACCATTTAAAAACAACAAGAAACCTTAATCTCATTATTTTAGGAATCAAACACCAAATATACATTCAATGAGTTTTGATCTAGAATGGAGTGAGAGTGGGAGGTGTAGATCATTGGAAAAACACAAATTAACCAAGTGAGAAAGATTACTGGGAGAGAATCACATTCACCACACCACGAAAACAAGTAAATTCACTTCAAGAATAATTGGGAGATCCAAAATAACCCTTGAGAAGAACAAATCGTGATTTAGGCTTCAATGGGAGGAGGAATGGAGTGTTTTTGGAAAATCTATAGTGATCCCAATATTAATCAACACTATTTTTTTCCACACAGGGTTATCTCTCACAATTAGGAAAACCATGAAGTAACTATCTTCATGTTATATCCCCAAAAGAGATCTATCACGACACCATCACAATGATAGACAACCCATGTGAAAATCTTGTGAAGCCCACTATACAATGTTATTCAATTACCTAGGTTTGTTTCACGGTTTCCCTCTAACTGTTCTCAAACTATGCATCCCAAAAAGAGCTTCCAACCATTACTATAACCATCCTAAACTCAAACAAACATTAACCAGCCACCTTAACCACATAAAAAAGTCATTATAATGGGTTACATAACTCTAACAGGAGGTTCTAAAATATTAATCATAATTATTTATTATGATGTTAATGTGTAAATCATAAGCCCCACATGATGCATATTTCCATCCTTCTATGCCTAAGGATTTTGGGGGAAAACATAAATATTACTAGGATCCATCACCTGGGATGTACATATAGGATCTTATTTAGAGTAATATGGGACCACATTCCCCTTCTTTTTGTCATAAATTCTTCTACAAGATGACTCTTATAGCCCCTTCTTGTTGAAATTTCTAAAAAAACACGGATCTATTGAATTATGAGACAAAGTGACATAAAAAATACATTCCATCTAATTTTTTTTTCTTATTTAAAGAGGATCTCTATTATGATAGTATAATCCCCGTAGGTAAGAACCACAACTTTAACGAGGTTTGAGTCCATTTGCACCTCCACCATAACATAAGAAATGTTTCTAAATATCATATTTTTAGTTTCCGGTTCATTTCTTACTAGATTTCCAACAAATGAGATGATATCCAACAATATATGAGGATGAAAATATAACATGTTAATTTTATAAATTTGGATACGTACATGTGTATGTGTATTTATTACATTAATGGGGTTTAAATTATGATCACATTCATGAACTAATGGGATTCTTGGTCTTAAATGAATGGACCCAAAACTCTACGATCATCGGTCGAGCTCATCAGAGTGGAAGAACACATAGAAGTATCCATTTCCAATAGAAGTCAACATATAATCCTAAAATCCCCATATTGAATACATTCTCAAGACTATGTAATTAAATATTGAAATTTTCTTACCATATGGTTTTAATATAAGAACAATGATATAAATTTTTCATAGATTGAGTTTTTTTGAACTGACTCCTAATTGGAAGACACATGCATGACCTGACCCTTTTTTTATAATCCTTCCCAGAGAAGGAAATCCAAAATCAGTAAAAGTATGAGTAGTCACCAATTTTACAATAACTTTAAAACGTTTCTTCAAACTAGAAGAGTGTGACAGTGCCTCATGGATTAAGGAATATTACATTATGGGCACAAACCGATGAAATAAATCTGTGTTTCCAAAGAAAATGGAATGATATGTGACTAAATCTTCCAATATTTCCGTTGATCCATAATTAAATCCAATATCATTGTGGCTTTTAGGACCTCAATGTTCACCCCATCACTATTATACCCCTCCCTAAATACTAATATTTAGAAAACATAACATCATGCCCAAATAAATAAATTTTAGGCTTACGTATATCATTTGAAATATTTTGTGGTTGTCCCAGAATACATTGGAATATACACACACACATATATATATGTACATGATTAAATTCACATAGGGATATCTGAATTTTTGAAATGAAAGGAAAATGAATATTATGTTAAAATTAAACTATGGGAATTTAAATTTTATGTGATAAAATTGAATAAAAAAGAGTATTCAAGTCAATTTTTAAATTAAATTTAATGAATATGTTAGATGCATCAAAATTAACATTTAATAATTTCATTAATTATACAATGGAAAATTACCAACTCTATTAATTGAGTAACATTATTGTGGTATTTGGATATGCTCACATTTGGCTATTTATTTTAGATATTCCCTGTAATCTGTATTTTCTACAGTTCAAACTCCATAAGAAACCTATTTTCTTTAGTTGTATAACCATGATTGGGATGGGATCGATTTATACTAGATAATTCAGTGAAGTGTGTTATTATTCATTGTATATTGATTTATTAATATTTTCAATCCATTAATTTAAGGTTAAAAAATATATGTGTTGTTAGTTCTTGGTTTCCCCTAGATTTAGAAGTCTTAGAATATTTCTCTCATGATGCTTAGTTTAAATTATTTTTGGTATGATTTTCTCTCAATATTCCCCTTTTTATACTAAAAAGGACTTATTGTAACATTATTATTTATTATGATTTGTTACTAGGTATTAAATGGCATTGTAAATTTTATCGAAATTTATATTTCAAATGTCGTTTAGCGGATGTTATTAAAATGTTGTTTTGTTGAAATTGACTTCATCATTATATCTTATTTTAATATTGATTATATTCATTTGTTTAAATATAAAAATTTGTTTATAAATTGATTTGGATTTATGTGATTATAAAATAAAATAATTTTTTCAAATAATATATTTAAAATTATCATTAAAATGATCATTTATTTAATAAACTAATTTGTCTTTTGGTTTCCCTTTGTATTTCAACTAATCATATTGTTCACACCGATCTATTAAACCATAGATTAATGTTCTAGATATTTTTATTATATCCCAGGAAATATTATGGTTTTAGTATTTCTTTAGTTAATTGAAATGTAACATTGAATTTGAAGGTTGTGTTTGTTTTACATTTTTTCCAATATCCCATCATTCAAATAGGTTATTTATCACTTTTTCTTACAAATATATGAGGAGTAATATTTCATTGGTGGTTATAGTGGGACATAGAGAATGTTATATATAAGGTATATTGGCGGTGGGTGAGGGATTGATTGATTTAACTAACATAAAATAATTTATATTATTTTAATCAACATATTTAATTTCAAATTGTTGGTTAATTTTTGTATAGTTCATTAAAGATATAATTATATTAATTTAATTTATACTAATGAAAAAATAGTCACCAATGATTATTTTTTATTCCAATAAAACTAGTCGTTAGCCTGAGGGGATTGGGGGTAATACTTTGAAATGTTGAATAATCTATTTGGTGTTATACAATGCTATGATTCTTTAAAGTATGTGAAAAAATTTAATTAAAGTATCAGTTCCCATGTTGTTATTGGATTAAATGTTCCCTTATTTTTTTAGGATTATTTGGATGATGGAGATATGACTGTTAGGATATGAAATATATGAGTTGAAAGAGTAACAGACGCTCTTTAAATTTTTAAACCTCATGTTTCATGCGGATTTCAGGAATTTTATTTTGTATTTTGAGATTCTTTTAAATTTTTTGTACATTTTGGGATTTTTTATTTCTGGGGTTCATAGTCAGAATGAAATAGTCATACATATATTTCATGAAGTGCGTATAAATCCTTGTGGACCACAAGTACAAGGCTTAATGTAAACCTCTGTGGAATTTTTGGGGATGGTGCATGGTCTAGAAATCCATTATTTTAGGATGTAGACATGCACAAGTTATTTATTTTACCATATATTAGACACTATTTATTTTAATTTAATTTATATAATATATTTTTTCATTATTAGGGTAAAAAATAGTGTTTGTTTCCAAATAATTTTTTTATGATCGGTTTTTAAATGAAAATAAATAAAGAGGTTTTAATATGTTAATTGAATGAGAAATTTCAAATTTTTAATTTTAATTAAATTTTTAGGAAAGAAAATTAAAATTAAAATTTATTGTATTTATAATGGATTGAAATTAATAGAGATTTATTTTTAAATTTTTTATAAATTTTTTCCTTTAATTGATTTGATTTAGATTGTTAGTTATTTTAAATGATATTGTTTTTATCCAAAACATGAGTTTATTTTTTGTGATAAGTTAGCTTAGAATTTTTTTTACTATTACTGAAATCTCAGATATAAAATGTTTTAGAAAAAAATAGAAAAATAAGGGTGATCTAAAGACTATTTTTGGGTGGTGTTCTAAAGAGGAAGTGACATATTTTTGAAATAAAAATGGTTTTTGAACAATGTTTTCAGAATGGTATTGATTTGGTTTTCTTAATGGGAAAATTTTATTTAATGTTTTCAAATGTTGGATGTGCATTTATAGAGATTATACATTTTATGAAAATGTTTTAAAAAAAGTATTTAAATTGTTTGGATTTAAAGGGGTAAATAATTTTTTATGTTTTTTTGAATGTGGCATAATATTTTTTTAGGGAATTTTCATGGATTTGTATGAATCTAGTTGTTTTGAATGTGAAGAATGGATTAGTTTTTCCAATTTCTTGTGTTAGTTTTCCTTATACTCTATTGAAATTATTAATTAAATGGGTGATATTATCCATTATATGAGTTTTTTATCATTTTCCTGGCGTATCATATACTAGTTATATCTTCTGGGATTCGTCTTATCAATCATCGAATAATAATGTCATATTTGTGAGTTTTTGGAATTATGGATTTCTCATAGTGTTAATAATTAATTTTTTTCCTTTTTATTTTCTTATTGGTGAATTTATCAGCTTGTAGATATTATGTGATTAGTAAGAGGATATTCTCTTATTATCCCATTATGTTATTAGATCATATATACATTTCATGTGGGTAGAAAACATTTTTAGTATCATGGATAGGAATAGTGGAAGACCTAGGGGTTGAACTCAAGGAACTAGTGTCGAATTACATATTTTTCTTCACAAATATTAATGATTTTATATATTTTTAAATTTTTCAATTAAAACATTAAAAACTGTGATGAAAATAAAATACATAATTAGTTGAACAAAAAATGATAACATGAAAAAGAAACTGAGAGACCTAATTATGAACAAAAAAGATGTTAAAAAGAATGAAGCACATAATATGGTCAATACAATCATTAACTATTTATCATCGATCACCAATACATTATATCATTTCCCACCCTCCCATAGTGCATCATTTATCATTCATGTCACTCACCTCTTCACCCAAAATAATGAACCTATGCACAAGAAAACTTTTATATTACATAAATACTCTCACAAATTGATAGTATCAACCAACTGAACCACTGTATCCTAGATCATGTTCATTGATGAAGTGATATCCATGAGATCATAAACCATAAATAATCTCTTATATAAACTCTAATGTTATCAATGATGATATGGGGAAAAGGATGAATTGTAAATAATAATAAAAACATCCCTTAAATTATCATGCTCTCACTTCACACCTTACCTAGAAATTTTCTACCAATAGAAAGAAAGAAGATGATAATCAACGTGAATTTGATATCTCTAGGAATCAGTATAGGATTATTAATTATCTTTGGACAGACATGTTATCCCATTATCTTTATGGTTTTTAGATCACAACACATAAGAAAAGATGATTTATTGACATTATATAATTTCAAAACAAAAATAAAATAAAATTGAGAGAAATGGGGATTAATAAATAGAGAGTTTTTCCCAATGGAATGTGAAGGTTAACATAGGGGTGAATCCCTTTTATTATTAAAAAAAATAAATATAAAACTATGACATTAAAATTATTAGAAGAAGTTGAATCCATGTGGTGTACCTGAAGGTTTCTGTCAAATGGTTTGAATGAATTTCCATTGAATGAATATAACCACATAAAATGAAATCTTATTCCACTAATATTTTAATTATAGGAAAAAATAATAATCTCTATCTCATGTTTCCTCTACATGGAAGGATCATGAGATGATATTTCTGGGTGACAAATATTGAATCATCTGTATGGTACCACAATCATTTTCATCTTTTCATAAGAGCATTTATTACAGATTTAGGGAGGAAAACACTAATATTTAGAAAGATGACAATGATGTGAGAAGTTACACATTCATTAATCATTATATGATTTTTTTTCATTATTTAATTGGATTCAACATATTTTTCTCTGAATTTTACATTCCATTCACATTTTCAATTTATTTTCCTAGGCATCGAGATATCTTTTGTGTTATAGCCTAAGATTTTTTAATTTTTTTTTCAAATAAATTTAATATTAATGATATTGTTTGTAACTCTCAATGTAAAATTAGAGGTAAATAAATAATATTAAATTTTTAATATTTATTAATATTTTTGAATTAAATATAAAATTTACATTAATGGGATTGCTATGTTCAATAGCATACCCGATATGCCACAACAAGTTTCTTTTAAATCTTACGTTTCACACTAATAATATAATATTATTATTGTAAATATTAGTTAATGTCTAGTCGTTGTATAGGTGGGAATAGAAATAACTAAATAAAATTTGACTATACATGTTTTCAAAATATTTTTGCATTTATCCAATAAATTTTAGAGGATTAACATGTGAATGAATCCAATTTTAAGCATAAATACTCTAATATTCATTAAAAGGACGATTTACCACATTTTGATGGTGAACCCTATTTTAATTTATTTTTTGTCACTCTTATAAGTTCTATTTGACAAAATAAAATTGTTTCATATAATCGGGACATCAAAATTTACTTTAGGTAATATTTTTGTATTTTTCTTATAATGTTCATTTTTTAATGAATAGTTAAAAATAATGTATTTTATTTCAATACTGCCTTTTCATCTAATTTATTTATATTGTTAGATTATATTTTTTATTGGTTTTAAATTGTAATTATATTTTTTTAAAAATTAATCCAATGTTGGTAATCAGAAGTAATTTCAATTTAAAATTGTAATAAACTAGTTTCAATCTTTTGATAGTTATTATTTCTAAAACGCACGATATTTGTTTTGACAACATGAATAAATTTGTAATTAAATAATTAAAATTATATGTTTTTAATTTGTAAAAATAGACATAATTATTGAATTCAGAATATCAAATATATCTTTGTCGGAATTTTTGGTTGTTTTCTAAGAAACGCCAATTATTGATGAAGAGTGAAACCACCTAGTAGTAGTTAAAAAACTGTATTTTTCATTTAAATGAAATTTTACCGCTATTGTAAATTGAATATTGAAAATCCAACATACATGGTTTTTATTAGTAATTAAAATTTGGTTCAATGGAATGAGAATAATTTTTGGTGAATAGTAAGTTTTGACTTTTATTTACTAAAGTGGAAGGTAAATATTGTAATTCATGGTAAAAATAATATTATAATAATAAAAAAATTACCTTAACAATTGTATTGTCCATATTTTATGAGTCATGTCCGACCATTGGTATCCCTGGGTCTATTTTGGGACATCATGGTGCCACTTATGAGTGATAATGACACTTTAGATTAATTAACTCACAGTAAAGGAAAAAATGACATAAAAAAATATCTTTTAATAAATGAATTTTTACATAAGGTTATATAAGTTATATTTTAGACTGTTTATATTCATTGGGAAGATAAAAATATTTCATACATCATAGTTTTTTTTATAATTTTAAGACATCAAATAAATAAAATTATTTATGACCCAATAATGATGGATTGTTTACCTCATAATAAATGATTTAAAATAATAATATAATAATGATAAAAATATTATCCAAAACATGTCCAATTATTGTTGGATGATTTTATTTAGACCGTGATTCATCTTATCTTTTAATATAATGTGTTTTGGACCTTTTGAAACCGAAGATAAGTTTATAATAAAATAATTTTCCCACACTTTCCTAAAGAGCCCCTCCACTCCCTTATAAAAAGAGACCTCTTCTATCCAATTCATCACACCTCTCAAGCCTTTTGGCTCATCCAAAATATACCCTATTATTATCCCTACAGCCCTCTACTCCTCCTAGAAGCCTTATTTTAAGTATAAGACACTTCAATAAGTCCTTTTGGTTCAAACCAAAGGAAGTTACCCAAATTAAAGGTAATGGTTTCTCCTCACTTCTTCTATTTTATTTTACTTCTCCTACCCCAAAAACCTTTTTTATTCCATTATTTTATAACAAAAATAGTATCCTAAATATAAAATTATGTTGTTATGATAAGGATTCTAACTACACTTACACTCACCTCCATGTAATGGGTGAAGAACATAATGTTTTTGTGAATGGAAAAATAATGCCTCACAAAACGATGATTGTTCAATTATCTCATACCACCACTCATGGTGGCCATTATGAAGGCACTATATTTATATATGATATATATTATGTTGATGTTTTATTTTTTTTCTTATTTATTTTTAATTTATAGCATGCCTTTATCGTTTTCATTATGAGTAAACGCGATAATTTCATTTAAGGAAGTGCGGACTACCACCCCCTCAAAGTGATATGACTCGTTAAAGCCTTATGTGGGACATATAAAAGATATATTTAATGATATTTTAGAAAATATTTTACTGTAATTAAAATATAACAATATATCATTATGATTTAATTCCATTAAAATAATAAATAGATATGTAAGTTGCATTTATGCATCTGTACGACTTACCGTCTCCATGAACGGTGCATTTCATTTCTTACCTCTAAATGTTATGTAGTATTTTAAATATATGTATATACTAGATATATATAAAATATATGATATCTAAATAATTAATATCATTCGGTTGATAATGGATATTTTACCAACTGAACAACTTGTAATTAAAAGGTGTTCATGTTTTACTCAATTTAACAAATATCGAAAAAATGACCGTTATTAAATTAAATGATTACATAATGTTTATAACATGGTAATAAGTTATATAAGAGGAATAATAAACTTGAAAATGGTTATGAAGTAAGAATAAATTAACATTAGTTTATTATTAAGGAAATTAATGAACGAACAGGTCAAGTCAGACACGAGGTAAGGGACTTTGTCTCAATCTCCTTTCATTAAGGAATGTTTTGTTTTATGCACAACATTCTTTTATACGTTGTATAAACCAATTCTACTTTTAATTTTATTCAAAATAAATCATTTTTTGTATGATGCATTTTACTAAATTAAAAAAGGATTTTTTTTAACGTAAGCAGTGAAAACGACCTTTTCCACCACCGTGAGTATTATTTGATCTATAGCTTCCTTACCAAGCCAAAATGTTTTCAAAAGAAAAATAAATACCATATACTCTATTTACATATTTTTTTTATTGAAAATGGATTTGAAAATGTATTTGTAATGTCAAAATATTAAAATGATATATTGTGATTGAAATGTGGAAATATTATATTTCTATTATGCTTGTGTTATATGTTTTGAAAATGTTTTGTTTCTTGGGAATTGTTTATGTATACGGGTGGTTCCTTAATAAACTTTGGGTGGGTGAGCCCGAGATAGCTCTCCAATTCATTGGGTAATTTGACGGAGGTAAACATGAATGTTTATATTAATATATTTATGGAATATACTATGATTGGTATTCAAACGTAACTCCCTATCTAGGTATGATATCAAAAATGTAAGTATGATATGGATTCCACAAGTTTCCTTTATGATTTATGATTTCTTTATGTTATTCATAAATCATACGATTTCATGAGGTTTGTTAAATAGATTTTTTTATGTTTATATTGATGACCTAGTGATTTATTGTTTGTTTTATAACCCTTACTGGGATTTTTATGGCCATCCCATGTTTTAAAATGTTTTTTCACAGGACATATAGTGAATAGGGTCAAGGATGGTATCAAGAGAACATCATGTTGTCTAAACCATGGAAATAGACATGAAACTTTTTTTCAAGGGTTTTTATTTTATGAAAAAATGTAAACTGAGCTGAAGAGTCTAATTTATAATTTTTTAGATGTACATTAATTGTTATGGCCTAATTCTCTAAAACTCTAAACCATAAAAGATCGTCAATGTGAATTATTCATTTAATTCAATATTATGTAATATTTAAGGCTGAGGCCTTATAGTTGGTATCAGTGGTCGGTTTAGATCACTTTAGGAGTTAGATTATTGTTAAATTAAAATCCATAAATTAATTTATGTTAATGATTTAGAATTTACAGATTACCATGTTGCTTCGGCTACGATATTTCTATGTTCAAAATGGTTTTCCATAGAGGAAAAATGGCAGCTATGTTGGGACGACATCAGGAGGAAGAAAACCATCCAAATCAGAAACTAGAGATGGTCGGAATCGGAACTGAAGATTTTGTTGTAGTGATCTCATAGTTGAATCAGGTGATAAATAGTGGTGGTAACCATGCACGATATCGGCCAAATAAACCACAGAGGAACACGTCAGTTGTGAACCATTTCATAAGGCAACATCCACCATCATTCAGAGGATCATCTGAACCTGTGCTAGATGAAGGGTGGATTAAAGCACTGGAGAATATTTTTAATGTTATGGGGTGTTCAGAACTTCATAATCTTAGTCTTGTTGTTTACCGTTTTGATGGTGATGCTAATCAGTGGTGGTCGATAGAGAAAAATATTATGGATAGTGAGGAGATTTATGCTATTGATTGGTATGAATTCAAAGGTATGTTTCTTGAAAAATATTTTCCTATGTTGGTTCATCTTATGATGGAAACAAAATTCCTAGAATTGAGGCAGGAGGATGAATCATTAGCTGATTTTGAAGAAAAATTCACCTGATTGGCATGGTATGCTACAAATTTCATACGAGATATGGATAGTATAATCAACCTTTTTACTCAGGGTTAAAGACAATGTATTGAAAGGTATTTATCATCTTATGAGTTCAAAAGTTATGAAAAACTTGTTCGTTCTGTAGAGAAGGTGGAAATGGAGGTTATTGATGACCAGGTGTTCTTTGAAAAACAACAGAATAAGAGTTCGAGGTGGTAGGTGAATGAGAGGAGCTCTTCAAAAAAGTCTGATTATAATAAACATAAGTTTACAGTTTTTGAATATTTTCATAAAAATAATGCTAGGGAATGTATTTTGAATTCGCATTACTGCTACGGATTCCGTAAAATGGGACATAAGGCTCGTAAATTCACTGAAAAATATCAGAGTAATAGTAAGAAATTATCTGATTTATAGTCAATAAGATGTTTTAAGATCAATTAAATGGGTCATTATGAAAATGAGTGTCGAACAAAGAACTCAACTGAAGGAATGAAGCCAGACTACAAGAAAAAATGGGTGGTGAAATCCTTTACAACTACTTTAGCATATGTTGGGCCATCGAATGACGTAGTATCATCTTCGGGGAGTTCAGTATTTTTCAAAGATTGACTTGAGTAAAGGGTACAATCAGTTTAAATTAAAATAAGAAGATATTTCATTTAACGTGTTTCGTGCTAGATATGTCCATTTTTTATTTTTAGTTATGCCTTTTGGTTTAACCAATGAACCTACTATATTCATGGATAATATGAATAAAATTTTCTGTGAGTTCTTGGATATGTTTTTGGTTGTTTTCATTGATGATATTTTGATTTATTCAAAAATTAAGAGGATCATGAATGTCATTTAAGGGTTTTCATGGAAAACATAAAAGAAAAGAAACGATATGGGAAATTTAGCAAGTGTGAGTTTTGGTTACAACAAATTTCGTTCCTTGGACACATTGTTTCAAAAAATGGTGTAACTGTTGATACTGCTAAAATTAAAGTTGTTGAAGAATGGAAAATACCAACAAATATAATCTAGATACGTATGTTTCTTGGTTTGGCACATTATTACGGAAGGTTCTTCGATAATTATTCATGGGTATCTAGTCAAATGATTAAGTTAACTTGAAAAGGTTTTAAGTTCATTTGGAAAAACGAATATGAGGATCGTGTTCAGTAATTGAATAGAATATTAGTGAATGATCTAGTTTTGGCACTACCTTCTAGAGATAGTGAATTTGTCATCTACAATGATTCTTCGTTGAAAGGGCTTGGTTGTGTCCTTAAGCAGAATGGTCAGGAAATTTCATTGCTTCACGTCAGGTGGAACCTCATTAGTTAGATTACCCTACACATGATTTGGAATTATCTTCTGTGGTTTTTTATGTAAAAAATTGAAGCCATCATTTGTATGGAGTAAAGTGTGAAATATATACTGATCAAAACAATTTATGTATATATTCACTAAGAAAAAATTGAATATGAGACAGAGGAGATGGATGGAATTAATCGAGGATTATGATTGCACAATACTTTGTCATCTGGGAAAAGAAAAAAAGAGGCTGGTGTTTTGAGTCAAAAAATTAATGCTTTATTAACTATGATACATTTGGAAGGAGATCCTTTATTTTTTGATTTGATGAACTCTGGCATAGCTTTTTTTGGTGCCGGAAATTTCTCTATTTTGTTTTATGTTTCAGTGAAATCATTTCTCTCTAAAAGAATTAAACAAGCACAAAAGGAAGACAATGAGTTTCAGAAAAAGGTAGAGTTGTTTAAGAAGGGTAAGTTGCATGATTATAACTTTGATAATGATTTTGTTTTGAGGTTTGGGAAGAGATTTTTTGAGCCTTGTGATTCACTGTTGAATAATGAGTTGTTATGTGAAGTGAATAGTTCCCCATTTTCTGTTCATCCTGGAAGTACAAAGATATACAGAGATCTTCAAGAGTATTTCTGGTGGGATGGAATGAAATGAGATATTTATGATTTTACAATGAAGTGTTTGACTTTTAATCATGTTAAAGAAGAGTAACAGTTACCGAAAGGGATGCTTCAGTCTTTACTGGTGCCAAAGTGGAAATATAAAAAACATATCTATGGACTTTGTTGTGGGATTACCAAAGTCATCTTGAGGTAATAATTCAATATGTGTTATTGTTGATTGGATGACTAAATCTGGTAATTTCCTTCCTATTTGAGATATTTTGTCTCTAGATCAACATTATCAGTTCTATTTTAATGAGGTATCAGGATTCATGGTGTTCCCCTCTCTATTGTATCTTTTCGTGATCCTTGGTTTACTTATAACATTTGGAAAGGCCTTCAAAAGTCATTGGGTACTGAATTAAATTTTTTACAGGTCTTCATCCTCAATTAGATGGGTATTCGGAGCAAACAAATCAGACCATGGAGGATATGCTATGTTTATATTCACTAGATTACCAGGGATGTTGGGACCATCATATTTCTTTGGTTGAATTTTCTTATAATTACAGTTTTAATCCTATTATAATTATGGCTCTGTTTAAGGAATTATATTGGAAGCGGTGTCAACCTCTAGATTTTTGGGATGAAGAAGGTGGAAGGAAACTGATTAGACCATAATTGGTAGAGGAGATGGTAGAAAAATTTTAGTTGATTCAGAAGCACATGAGAACAGCTCAAAGAAGAAAGAAAAGTTATGCAGATAACTGGAGGAAGGATATTTCATTCGAGGTATTTGATCATGTTTTTCTTAATTTTTCTCCATGGAAAAGTGTAATGAATTTTGGTAAGAAGGGAATGTTGAGTCCGAGGTTCATTGGACCTTATGAAATCCTGGATAAAGTTGGATCAGTTGCTTACAGAATGGATTTACCTCCTAGTTTTACCCAGGTAGACAATGTTTTTCACGTTTCAATGTTGAGAAAGTATATTCCAGATCCATCTCATGTTTTAAGTCCATAGGTAGTTCAGTTGGGAGTGAATATCTCCTTTGAGGAACAACCAGTCCAGATTCAAGACCGAAGAGAGCAAGTGTTTCTGAATAAGGTAATTCACTAGGTAATGGTTTTGTGCAAAACCATGTGGTTAAAGAGGAAATGTGGGAATATGAGAATGCTATGAGGGATAAATACCCCCACATAGTTGATATGTAAATAAAATTGTGAGGATGCAATTCCCAAAAGGGGGAAGGATGTAACATCCTAGGTAAATTAAGAATATGAATATTTTAATATTTATTAATATTTATGAATTAAATATTAATTTTACTTTAAAGTTGGTTCTATGTTTGATAGCGTACCAGATACGCAACAATGGGTTTCTTTGAAATCTTATGTTACATGCTAATAATATAATATTATTATTTTAAATGGTTGTTAACTACTAACTGTTGTATAGGAGGGAATATACATAACTAACTCAAATATGATTATACATGTTTTCAAAATGTTTTTACATTTATCTAATAAATGATAGAGGCTTAAAATGTGAATGAATATAATTTTAAGCATAAATACTCTACTATTGTTTAAAAGGTAGATTTACAGCCTTTCGATGGAAAACCCTCTTTAAATCTATTTTTTTCACTCTTATATGTTCTATTAAACAAAATTAAATTCTTATTTAGAATCGGGACATCAAAATTTACTTTAGGTAAAATTTTGTAATTTTTATGATAATGATAATTTTTTAATGTATAGTGAAAATAATGTATTTTATTTCGAAACAGCCTTTTAATCTAATTTATTCATATGGTTTGACTATCTTTTGAATTGGTTTTAATGTTTAATTATATTATATTTTTACCAATTAATTCTATGTTGGTCGTTGGATGTAATTTCATTTTTAAATTGGATATTACAAGTGTCAATCTTTTGGTAGTTATTGTTTCTCAAAAACACACTATTTGTATTGACAATGGTAATTAATTTTAAATTTAATAATGAAACTTATATGTATTTAATTTATTAAAATAGACATCATTTTTGTATTTGGAATATAAAATATATCTTAGGCCTAATTTTTGGTATTTTTCTAAAAAAACATTAATATTTTATGAACAGTGAAACCACTTATTAGAAGTTAAAAAACTGAATTTTTTATTAAAATATAATTTTACCACTTTTGTGAATTGAATTTTGAAAATCTCACATACATGGTTGTTATTATTAAGTAAAATGTGGTTCGATGAGATGAAAATAGTTTTTGGTGAATAGTAACATTTCACGTTTATTTAATGCACTTAAAGGTAAATAGGGTAATTAAAGGTAAAAATAATATTATAATAATACAAAATCTCATTAACTATTGTCCTAACCTTACTGGATGAGTCATGTCCGACCATGGGAATCCTTGGGTCGATATTGTGACCCCATGGAGCCACTTATTAGTGATAATGACACTTTATATTAATTAACTTAATGTAAAGGCAATAATGAAATAAATAAATATCATTTAGTTAATTTTTTTTACATAGGGTTATATAAGATAAAATTTCAACTATCAATATTCATTAGAAATTTAAAAATATTTCCTACATTATAGTATTTTTTTTTAAATTTTATACATCATATAAATAAAATTATTTATGAATCAATAATGAGGCACTGTTTAGCTCATTAATAAATGATTTAAATAAATAAGATTATAATGAATATAATATTATTCAAATAATGTCCAATTCATATTGGATGATTTTATTTCGACATGAGTCATATTATTTTATACTTTAATGTGTTTTGGACCTTTTGAAACTGATGATATGTTTATAATAAAATAATGTTTTTACACTGTCCTAAAGAGCCCCTCCTCTCCCTTAAAAAAATCAACTTCTAACCAATTCCTAAGACCTCTCAAGTCTTTTGGATCGTCCAAAATCCGAAACATTAAGCTCCCTACTTCCCTATTCTCCTACTAAAATCCTTACCTTAGGCATAAGGCAATTCAAGAAGTCCTTTTGGTTCAAACCAAAGGAAGTTACCCAAATTAAATGTAATGGTTTCTCTTCACTTCTTTTATTTTATTTTACTTCTCCAACCCCAAAACTATTTTCATTCCTTTATTTAATAAAAAAACAAGTATACTCAATATAATATAATGTTGCTATGAGAATTATTCAAACTACACTTACAAAAACCTCCATGTAATGGGTGATGAGCATAATGTTTCTATGAATGGAAAACTAACGCCTCAAGAAACGATGATTGTTAAATTATATCCTACCGCCTCTAATGGTGGACATTATGATGTCACTATATATATATATATGATATATATTATGTTAATGTTTTATTTATTCTTCTATATTTTTAATTTATAGCATACTTTTATGGTGTCCATTATGGGTAAACACGATAATTTCATTTGAGGAAGTGCAGACTACCACCCTCTCAAAGTGATATGACTCATTGATGCCTTAAGTGGGACGTATAAAGGATGTAGTTAATGATATATTATTTGATATTATAGTGTAATTATAATATAACTATGTATAATTATGATTTAATTCAATTAAAATAAGAAATAGAATTGGAAGTAGCCTTCATGCGTACGTACGGCTTACTGTCTCAATGAATGGTGCATTTCATTTCATTCCTATAAATGTTAGGTACTATTATAAATACATTTATATATTAGATATATATTAAATATATGATATCTAAATCATTTATATCATTCTGATGATAATGGATGTTTTAACACATGAACAACTTGTAATTATAAGGTGTTCATGTTTTACTCCAATTACCAAATATCAAAAAAATGACCGTTATTAACTTAAATAATTACATAATGTTTATAACATGGTAATAACTGTTATTAAAGGAATAATAAACTTGAAAAAGGTTCTGAAGAAAGTATAAATTAACTTTAGTTTTTTATTCGGGAAATTAAAGATCGAGCAGTTCAAGTCAGACACGAGGTAAGGGTCTTCATCTCAATATCCTTTCATTGAGGCATATTTTGTTTTATACAAAACATTCATTTATTCGGTGTATAAACCACATTGAATTTTAATTTTATACAAAATGAATCTTTTCTCTATGAAGCATTTTACTAAATGACAAAAGGAATTTTTTTTAACGTAAGGGGTGACAATGTCCTTTTCCGCCACTGCGAGTATTATATGATCTATAGCTTCCATAACAAGCCGGAATGTTTTCAAAAGAAAAATAAATACCATATTCTCTTTTTACGTATTTTGGTATTGAAAATGGATTTTATAATGTATTTGTTATTTCAATATATTAAAATGATATATTTTGATTTAAATGTTGAAATGTTATCTTTCCTTTATTCTTGTGTAATATTTTATGATTATGTTAAGGTTCTTCAGAATTTTTTACATATACGGGTGGTTCCGTGATACACCTTGGGTGGGTGAACCTGAGATAGCTCTCCAATGCAATGGGTAAAGTGAAAGAGGTAAACGTGAATGTTTCTCCTACGAGATTTAGGGAATATACTTTGATGGGTATTCCAATGTAACTCTTTATGTAGCTTTGATAACTACAATGTAATTATGATATGGATGCCAAAAATTTCATTTATGATTTATTATTTATTTGGGTTATTCATAAATCTTATGATTTCATTAGGTATGTTAAAGAGATTATGTTATGTACATATTGATGAGCTAATGTTTTATTCTTTTTTTTATAACCTTAACTGGTCTTTTTATGCTCATACCATGTTTAGAAATTTTTTCACATGACATAATGTGAATAGGGTCAAGGATGGTATCAAGGGAAAGTCATGATTCCAAAAACATAGAACTAGACATGACTCATTTTTCAAGAGTTTTTATTTTATGAAAAAAATGTAAACTGACTAGAATTTCATACTTTGTAATTTTTGAAATGTAATATAATAGTTATGGCCTAATTCTATAAAACACAAAATATTAAAATCCCCTCAATGTGAATTATTCATTTAATTCAATATTATGTAATGTTTAAGGCTGGGGCCTTATAATTGGTATCAGATGACGGTTTAGATAACTTCTGGAGTTAGGTTTTTGTTAAATTAATATCTGTAAATCAATTTATGTTAATGATATAGCATTTTCAGATTACCATGTTGATTCTCTTATGATATTTCAGTGTTTAGAATGGTTTTCTGTAGAAAAATAGGGCAGCTATGTTGGGATGACATCAGAAGGAAGAAAACCTTAAAAATCAGCAACCGGAGATGGTCAGAATCGGAACTGAAAAGTTTTTTGTAGTGATGGCATAGTTGCATCAGGATATAAATGGTGGTGGTATCCATGTACGGGATTAGCCAGATCAACCACAACAGAACATGTCAGTTGTGGAGCATTTAATGAGGCAACATCCCCCATCATTCAAAGAATCATCTAACCATGTGCTAGCTGAAGGTTGTATTAAAGCACTAGAGATGCTTTTTGATGTTATGGGGTGTTCCTAACATCAAAAGGATAGTCTTGTTGTTTACCGTTTTGAAGGTGAAGCTGATTAGTGGTGGTCAATGGTGAAAAATCTTAGAAAAGCAATGAGATTTATGCTCTTGATTTGGATGAATTCAATGATATGTTCCTTGAGAATTATTTTTCTAAGGTGGTTTATATTAGGATGGAAAAATAATTCCTAGAATTGAGGTAGGAGGATGACTCAGTGGCTTCTTATGATGAAAACTTCACTCGACTGGAAAGGTATACTCCAAATTTCATATGAGATCTTGATAGTAAAATCAAGAGTTTTAAATCTGCTTTAAAGACAGTTTATCTAAGGGCTTTATCTTCTTATGAGTTAAAAGGTTATGAAAAAACTTGTTCGTTGTGTGGAGAGGGTGGAAATGAAGTTTGTTGAAGACCTGGTGTTCTTTATAAAACAACAGATTAAGAGGTCGAGGTGGCAGGAAGAAGGGAAGAACTCTTCAAAAAAGTCTGATGGTAAGAACATAAGAATAATGTTTGTGAAAATTGTGGTAAAAAGCATGCTAGGGAATGTCTTTTGAATTATGGTAAGTTCAACCGATGTGGTAAAATGGGACATAAGTCTTGTAATTTCACTGAAAAATATCAGGGTAATGGTAAAACAAAATATTATTTACAGTCAGTAAGATGTTTTAAGTGAAATGAAATGGGTCATTATGAAAATGAGTATCCAAAGATGAACACAACTGAAGGAAAGAGGCCAGACTACGTGCAGAATGGTTTGGTGAAATACATTGCAACTACCTTAGCAGATGTTGGGCCATCGAATGAAGTTTTATCAGCTCTAGGGAGCTCAGTATTCTTCGAATATTGAATTGAGGTCAGGGTACCATCTGTTGAAAGTAAAGAAATCAGATGTTCCGAAGACCACGTTTCATACTATATATGGCCATTATGAATTTTTTTTTATGCCTTTTGGGTTAACCAATGCACCTAATTTATTCATTGATCTTATAAATAGTATTTCCAACTAGTTCATAGATAGTTATATGGTTGTGTTCATTGATGATATTTTGGTTTATTCAAAATTAATGTGGATTTACCTACATGTTTCAACCAGGTTCACAATGTTTTTCATGTTTCAATGTTGAGAAAGTATATTCCAGATCTATATCATGTTTTAAGTTGATAGGTAGTTCATTTAGAAGGGAATCACTCCTATGAGGAACAACCAGTCTAGATTCTTGACCTGAGAGAGCAAGTATTGCGGAATAAGGTAATTCAACAGGTAATGGATTTGTGAAAAAACCATATGGTTGAAGAGGAAATGTGGGAATCTAAAAATGCTATGAGGGATAAATACCCCCACTAATTTGATAATTAAATAAAATTGAGAGGACGCAATTCCCAAAAGGGGGGAAGGATGTAACATCCCAGTAAATAGAGAATATGTAATTTTTTTATATTTATTAATATTTGTAAATTAAATTTTAATTTTACTTTAAATGGGTTTCTATTTTTGATATAGTACCCGATACGCAACAACGGGTTTCATTGAAATCTTTCGTTGCAGAGTAATAATATAATATTATTATTTTAAATGATAGTTAGCGACTAGCCGTTGTATAGGCATGAATGGACAAAACTAACTAAAATATGATTATACATGGGTTTTAGGTGTTTTTACATTTATCCAATAAATTTTATAAACATATAATGTGAATGAATCTAATTTTAAGCATACATACTCTAATATTTTTTAAAAGGTCGTTTTAACAGCTTTTGGTGGTGAACCCTATTTAATTATAATTTTTTGTCACTATTATATGTTATATTTGACACAATAAAATTCTTCTTTAGATTCGGGACATAAAAATTTACAATAGGTAAAATATTGTTATTTTTCTGATAAAGTTAATTTTTTTAATTAATAGTGAAAAATAATGTATTTTATTTCAATGCATCCATTTCATCTAGTTTATTTACATTTTTAGAATATATATTTATTGGTTTTAAAAATTAATTAGATTATATTTTTACCAATTAATCCAATGTTGGTCATTGGGAGTAATTTAATTTTGAAATTTCACATAAACAAGTGTCAATCATTTGATAGTTATTGTTTTTAAAAAACATGATATTTGTTTTGACAATGAAAATTAATTTTAAATTAAATAATTAAAATTATATGGATTGAATTTGGAAATATGGACATCATTTTTGAATTCAGAATATAAAATATAGCTTAGGCTTAATTTTTGGTATTTTTTTGAAAAACATCAATTTTTGATGAATAGTGAAACAAATTAGTAGTTGTTAAAAAACTGACTTTTTCATTTATATGAAATATTACCACTACTGTGAACTTAATTTCAAAAATCTGAAATACATGGTTGTTATTGGTATGTAAAATGTGGTTCAATGAGATGAAAATTTTTGGTGAATAGTAACTTTTGACTTTTATTTACCGCTGTTAAAGGTAAATAGAGTTATTCAAGGTCAAAATAATATTATAATTATACTAAATTACCTTAACACTTGTCTTATCTTTATTGTATTAGTCATGGATGACCATTGGCATCCTTGGGTCTATTTTGGGACCCCATTGACCCATTTATGATTGATAATGAACCATTAGATTAATTAACTTAAATTAATGGAAAAAATGTCAAAAAAAATCTTTTAGTAAATTAATTTTTACATAAGGTAATATAAGTTATCATTCCAACTATATATTTTCATTTGATATATAAAAATATTTCCTACAACATAGTAATTTGTTTTAATTTGTAGTCATCAGATAAATAAAATTATTTATGACTTAATAATGTTGCAGTGTTTACCTCATTAATAAATCATTTAAATAAATAAGATTATAATGATTAAAATATTATCCAAAACATGTCCAATTTTTATTGGATGATTTTATTTCCACCATGAGTCATATTTTCTTCGAATTAATGCATTTTGGTCCTTTTGAAACCGATGATAATTTTAAAATAAAATAATGTTTTCACACTTTCCTAAAGAGACCATCCTCTCCCATATAAAAGAAGACCACATATATCCAATTAATCACACCTCTAAAGCATTTTTTCTCATCCAACCTCTTCCCAATTAATCACCCTACATCGCTCTTCCCCTCCTCTAAGCCTCACCTTAGGCAAAAGGCAATTCATGAAGTCCTTTTCATTCAATCCAAAGGAAGTTAACCAAATTAAAGGTAATGGTTTCTCTTAACATCTTTTCTTTTATTTAACATCTCCAACCCCAAAAATATTTTTATTACATTCTTTTATAACAAAAAAATTATCCTCAATATACTATTATGTTGTTATGAGAAGTATTATAACTTCACTTACACACACCTCCAACTAATGGGTGAAGAACATAATGTTTTTGTGAATGACAAACAAACATCTCACGAAACAATGACTGTTCAATTATCTCATACCGCCTCTCATGGAGGAAATTATGATGGAACTGTATTTATATGTGATATATATTATGATTATGTTTTATTTATGATTTTTTTTAATTTATAGCAAACCTTTATGGTTTCCATTATGGGTAAACGCAGAAATTTCATTTTTTGGATGTGCGGACTACCTCCCCCTCAAAGTGATTTGACTCGTTAATGCCTTGTGTGGGACATATAAAGGATAGATTTAATGATATTTTAAATGATATTATAAATTAATTATAATATATCTATGTATCAGTACTTTTTAATTCCATTAAAAAAATAAATAGAAATGGAAGTAGTGTTCATGCGTACATACTTCTTACCGTCTCCATGAATAGTGCATTTCATTTCTTATCTCTAAAAGTTATTTAATATAATAAATACATGTATATAATGGAAATATATGAAATATATTATATCTAAATAATTAATATCATTCTATTAAAATGGATATTTTACCACATGAACAACTTGTAATTATATGTTGTTCGTGTTTTACTGAAGTTACCAAATTTTGACAAAACCACCGTTATTAACATAAATTAATAAATAATGTTTATAACATTTTAATAAGTTATATAAGAGTAATAATAAACTTGAAAAAGGTTCTGAAGCAATTATATATTATCATTAGTTTATTATTCATGAAATTAAAGAATGAACGGGTCAATTCGGACGCGAAGTAAGGAAATTCATCTCAATCTCATTTAATTATGGCATATTTTGGTGTATACACAACATTCTTTTATATGGTGTATAAACCACATTGGCATTTAATTTTATTCAAAAGTAATCTTTTCTCTAATAAGAGTTTTACTAAATGAAAAAAGGAATGTTTTTTAATGTAATCGGTGACAACAACGTCTTCCGCCGCTGCGAGTATTATTTGATCTATAGATTCCTTAGCAAGCCGAAATGTTTTCAAATGAAAAATAAATATTTTTACGTATTTTTGTAATGAAAATGGTCTGGATAATGTAATTCCATGTCAATATATTTAAATGATATATTGTGATTTAAATGAGGAAATTTTATCTTTCCTTTATTCTTGTGTTATATGGTATGACTATGTTATGGTTCTTCAGAATTGATTACGTATAAGGTTGGTTCCTTGGTAAAACTAGGAAGGGTGATCCTGAGATAGATCTCCAATTCATTGGGTAACATGGTAGAGGTAAATGTGAATGATTCTCCTAAGAGATTTATGGAATATACTGTGATGGGTATAACAACGTAACTCTCTTTGTAGGTGTGATAGCTACAATGTAAGTATGATTTGGATGCCACAAGTTTCCATTATGATTTATTATTTGTTTGTGTTATTCATAAATCTTTTGATTTCATGAGGTATGTTAAAGATATTATGTTATGTATGTATTAATGAAAAAATATTTTCTTCTCATTTTATATCCTTTTCTATGTTTTTTATGCTCATCCCATGTTTTTAAATATTTTGTCATAGCATTAAAATTGAATATGGACAAAGACTGGATCAAGTGAATGTCATGATGTCTAAAACATGTAACTAGACATGAATCAATTTTCCAAGAGTGCTTATTTTATGAAAAAAGTAATCTTAGTAGAAGTGACTACTTTCTAATTTTTGAGATGTAATGTAATAGTTATGGCCAAATTTCAAAAAAACACTAAACCAGAAAAGATACTCAATGTCAATTATTAATTTAATTTAATATTATGTAATGTTCAATTCTGGGGCCTTATACTCAATATTATTTTATCTTTCATGACATGTAATTCTCATTTTAGATTTTTTACATGCAATAGTGAGTTTAGCTTGCTTTACCTTCAACACTGAGTTTAGAAGAATAATGAAATTCTATTAAAATATTTTGACTTCATATGATAGATTACAACAAGAATTTGGGATGGTATGTATGAAATGGATTACTTTTTTTACAAAAATATTTGATTTAAAAATGTATGTAAAATTATTTTTTTATGAACTCTTATTTAGAAATTAAAATAAATAATATCTTACGGTAAACGAAACCATTTTACGAAAAACTATTTCTTTTCACACAAACATGTTTAGGTAAATAAAATAAAAAATATATATTTTGATGAATTATTTTAATTAAATATATATATATATATATTATATTCAAAAAAATACCATTAATCTTTTGTGTTTTCAAAATATTATATAATAAATACAGCAATTTAGGCTTAAAATGTATTTTTTAAAATGTTTCCGTTATCAAAATTCATGTACATATTTTTATATAAATATTATCTAAATTTTTAAAATTTATTTGAAAAAAATAATTTATGTTTTTAAAATATAATTTGAAAATTATCTTTGGTTGAATGTTTTATAATTGTATGAGAATATAATTTTTTCAATTAAAAAAGATAAAATAATCCTTTGGAGGAAGAATTTTCATTTATTTTAAACCATTTAATTCCATTAAAATTTAAGAATTTTAGTTAAAAAAGTAAGTTTTTTGACATATATAATTAATAATAAAATTTATTTCACTCTAATAATTTTAATATTTAATTATTATGTGAAATATTTTTAAATATTTGAAAATTTTTCCTTTAAAAGATGTTTTATCAACCTAAATTCGAGAATAATTTTAAATTAATTTTGGCATATCAATTGGTGTAATTTTGAAAAAAAATTGGTTAAATTTTTGTAATCGTAAATATATATTTTTTAATATGGTCACATTATTATTTTTACCTTAATGAATAATAAATTTAATAAAAATTAATTACCCCCGTTATAGTGAAAATGTGTTTACCAGTATGATAATGATTAAAATATCATAGAAACATATCCTACATAAATTTAATTGAATTATTTTAACCTTGTAATATCTAATATTTGATAATGGATCTTTTTGAAAACATTTTTCTTAAATAAAAGTCATTCACCATTTTCTTTTCAAAAATCACATGTGTGCCACTCAACTCCTTATAAAAGACCACTCCTCCCCTATCATCTTCAAACATACAAGCACCATTTAGTTATACCAATATCCTCCCAAATAACTACAATAACTACAAATTACTCTCCTAGAAGCCATAGTTTTGTCATAAATAGATCCTAATAATCCAATTTTTATAAACCAAAAGAAGTTTCCCAAACAAGATGTAACATCCCTAACTGAGTGTTTTCTTTTTTTCATCTTCCACCTCATTATGTTTTTATTAAAACATGATAATATAATTACCTCAGTATATTATGTAGATTCATATATTGTTAGTTTATTAACATAACCTAAATCAATATCATAATCCACCAAATGGGAGAGGAAATCATCATTAGTGTCTAAGGATAACAACCACCTTGCAAACTGATGTCATTCATTTTCAATTTACTACTCCCACAGATGTATATAATTGAATATTTAATATTTATATATCATATTTATGATATTATTATAAGAATTTAATTATAATTTCCCATATAACATTATAATTCAAAACCCGTTGGAAAATAAAAACATCACATCTTTGTATGAAAAACTATGACCTCACAAAGAAATGTGATGTGTTTTATTCCCATTTTAAATGGATTTGAATATGGATAGATTAAATATATATATATATATATATATGATATTAGTAACATTTTTTAATTCTATATTTATGATATCACATACACAACCTCAGAATCCATTATGATGGAATATGAAAACATGACTCGTCTTTAAGGGGGACTGCAAACTATGGAAGCGATGTGATTAGTTCATCACATATAATTTACATGGAATGTAAAATGTATTTGATTAAATGAAATTATAATATATATATATATATATGAAATAAATTAATCTGTAATGGTAATATATTATTTACCTTTCAACCTTTTAATCCTATGATAAAACGGAAAAAGGAATTCATGTGTACGTACGACCAAGCGTCTCAATGAATGGTGTATTTCATTCTCTATCCCTAAAGATTATCAGTTACTATAAATAAATACATAATTAATCTAT